>OY740716.1:90091270-91423855 GCA_963513945.1 Hydrotaea diabolus
GGCACAACGATTAGTTACAGACAGCGTTACCGTTGTGCGACTAAAGTGGTAATTTGACCCTTTTTGGATGCGACCTTTTTCATAAAGCCCCTTTTTGCCACTTTTTTAAATTTTGCCCAGAGGGACAACATTTTTACCTTTTTAAATACCTCAAAAAAGAGCTAAGCTGCTGAAAGGCTAGGCTCAGGTGGCCTGCGTGGTCAAAACCGGCGATTAATAGTCAATATGGACATATGGGTACTAAAATTAAAGCTAATTTTGCTACATTGTTTCGCTTTATTATCGTTTAGTGGAGATACATGACGGCAGAAATTGAATTGTTTTTTAGTTTGAATGTGTATTTTACCTCGGATTCTGTGATGTTTGCTACTTTTCTTATTGACTTTAAATGAATTAAATATAATAAAACTAATGTACGAAAAGTTTGCGACTTTTTTTTAAAAAAGTACGCTTTTTGTGTCGCTCTTTTAAAAATAATCCCATTTTGTGCGTCTTTTTGAAAGTTTTCAACGGTAACCCTGGTTATAGATCCCTTACAATGCACAGAACTGCCAAATTGAAGTTAACTTAATTTAAGCAAAATTGAATGTGAAATGCAACTTATGGATAAAACCTCAAATCGAGAAGACCCTTTGCGTGTGGGCTATATGAAAACATATATCCATATGGTAAATGTAAGCAAGACCAGAAGTAAAATGTGGAGCCTTAAGTCGATGTAACCTTTACTTGGAAACATTTACTATTGGTCGCTTTTAAAGTAGCACGCAGAATAAAATCAAGATCTGAAAGCGTGAGAGCCAATATGCGACTACTGGAGCTATGACTAAATCTTTCATAGGGTTACTGCAAATTTTTTTCGCAATCAGTTAATTTTTGCTTTCTCTAACTGAATTTCAACAATAGATCGACAAAAGGACGGGTGGACGGACATCGCTCATTAAAATCATAATCACTTTTTGTGGGTGCATTGTTTTTTCGACAATCACTCTTGGATTATCATTCGCCCAAATGCGGCAATTCTGCTTAATGACGAATCCACTGAGGTGAAAATGTTCCTCTTCACTGAAGATGATTTTCTTCGAAAATTGATCATCCAAGCCTGAAAAACTTTAACGCGTTGCTCGCTTGTGTATCTTTCCATGGTTCAAATTGAGTTAGTCAGAATCAATCGATAACATCGACATGGATTCTTTCTCTTTTCCTTTTAGGTATTGAAAACTTTAGGATAACTGAATAAATTTAACGCGTTGCTCGCTTGTGTATCTTTCCATGGTTCAAATTGAGTTAGTCAGAATCAATCGATAACATCGACATGGATTCTTTCTCGTTTCCTTTTAGGTATTGGAAACTTTAGGACTAAGCCATAATAAAGCAGTATGGTGTAGGGCAAATTGCATTAATGTAAAATCAAATTAATTGGAGCCTGTATGTTATGGTACTTTGCTAAGGGATTGCTGTGTAAATTTCGTCTTCTGACCACTGTTTCAATTTTATAAATCACAATGTTCTGGCGGTGTTTATAGTTTCTCTTCTGAAAAGTTTGCAAATGTGTTGAGAGTTTATGTTTTCAATTTCCCCCAAGTTTCTGGTTTGCTTGCTTTAGTTTATTTGGCAAAACAATTCACGTAAAAAACAACAATTAAGCAGATGTTTTGCGCGATAATATGCCCAAGATAACATCAATCAAACAAATGTTCTCCCCACCCTTGCCTATGTTGTCTTTGCCTTAATACCTCTGATCAATTATCAACGAATCCGACCGAGAATAGCGCTCAAAAGACTCACTTTCATTTTTGACACAAAGAAAACAATTTTTTAATTGCTGAGCATTATACAAACCTACTATTTATGGCAACTTTACACAAGTTTTGTAAATTAAGCCCCTGGCATTAAGGCGTCATTATAGCCATATAATCAGATGGAAGTTTGACTAAAACTCTGTTTTGCTAATGCGACCTGAACCATTGTCATCATCATCATTTGTTTGAGAAAAAACCCCTCATAATGGCAATTGTTTGTAGGGCGGTAGTAACACTAAACCGCATTCTCGTAGCAAAAAAGTTCTAGGAGTAATTAACAAATAAAAATATTTTAGTAGTTTACAAAAAAAAGTAAAAACGTAGTTAAGTTCGGCCAGGCCGAACCTTATGTACCCTCCACCGTCCTTACGCTTCTTAACCTCAAAGAAAAGGTTTTAACCACTATCGATTCACAACAATTACGATTAGTTAAGCAAATACTACTTTACCAAGGTACCCTTAGTTCCATAAAAGTTAACTATGTTCCCCCTTGATCGATTTCGCCCATTAACAATCCCAAACAGCATCCTAGGTTGATTCGTTTGACAGCTATCTTGCTTTTAACGGACGGATGTAGTCTCTGACCGATTTCGTGGTAATGCAAACAGAATGACAAATTTAATATAGAGTTTGGTGGAGGGTGTAAAACTAGACAAGAGCAGAAAGTAAGAGTGCCCTAAGTTACATTAAAGTGTTCATGTGCCAAATCACTTTTTTACACAATTTTTTATACAACGAGTGTACTGGCAACTTTAAAAAGGCAATCTGACGAACATTTAAAAATGGTCCCCCAAAAAGGAATTAGCCACCATGCTTCTTGTATTTGTTTACAACCATTTCCACTAATTCGTTTTTGTTTACGTTCACGAATTATTAACGATAAGACACTTTAACATATAAAGTTAGGCCAAGTGCCGGTTCCGAACGGCTAATGTATTTTATAAAAGCTCAGCTTGGTTTAGAGAAGAATCTCCTACTCGTTTAAACGCGAGTTACAGCATCATTGAGAGAAACCCGGCTGTTAAGAAAGTGTTAGATGTTTCAAATTTGCATTTACTTGCATGTTAGTCATGTATTCTAACCATCATACCAAGGCGGGCGGGCCATTCAGCTCAACTGTTACGAGTATTAAATAATATTTATCAATTTGTTTCAATATTTTTCAATTTGTAAAATTAAGAAAATTATAACGGAGATGCTTAAGAGAAAGTCCCTTTGTTTACTTAGCGGATATATTTCCCTCAGCCAGATATATGGAATCAGAAAGCCTGTCTCAGCTCTCAGTTAGTGGTTCCATTGCAAACACTTTACTTTCTCTTGCGATTTTTCACAATTTCCTCCATGCTGTTGTGGCGGCAGTCTTCTGCTTCTTCTTCTTCTGTGATTGAGTTCATAAACCCAATAATTTGGTACAACTTTTAAAACACCCACACACACATGGAAACTCATAGCCCCACTATGCTGCGCACACTTAATTTATAAGATATGTACATTAGGGCGAATCGTTTATTTAGGCAAAAATCGCAGCAACATTGTCGGTATCGCCTACAAACCGCCTGTCGTGAAAACATTCAAACGTCTAAATCATGAACTTGTAAATGCCTATAATAACTGTCAGATAGAGAATTGCATACTTTCGAATTCCAGACGATCGGTCAGTCTTGAATTGTTCAAATGCAAGTGGCGCCCCCAAATTTAGCGTGCCTCCTTACATGCTAACATTATTCATACAAACTGACATCATTATACCGGCAATAGTTTATGAGATATGGTCTTTCAAAGTTCTTTAGTCCAATGTTCACATATTATATTCTATACTAGTATATTCCTGGTCATTAGTTTCAGCCAGCTAAAATTTTAAAACGATTTTTTTACCTACCCAAAGTGTTTTCTTTTGTACCCAAAATTAAGAAATTATAAAGAATTTATAGTATCTACAAAAATTTAAATAGATGTTTATGAAATCCTTAAAAATGTAATTAGAATGTTAGGTAATTAAGGATGATATTGACGTACGGCCATCATTTCTGTTGTCTACAGTGACTTGAAAAAATCAATTTGGCAAAAAAATGGAATTAACTCGTGAACATTTTCGTGCGATCACTTTTCACAACTTTCGACGTGGATTATCACGACAAGAGTGCATTGATTAACTAAAATCTTTGTATGTCGATGAAGCACCCTCCTATAGCTGGTCATGTGCCGACTGTTCCGCTTGAGCAACGTAGGAGGTCAATTCTGAGTGGTACACCACAATTTGTCTGCTGAAGTCTTCGGAGAAATTCGAAAAACGAACAAGAGAAGACGAATCATTGTGAACCATGACAATGCGAGCTCTTACACATCGGCTAAAACCAGCGCCTTTTTGACCGGCCAAAACGTCGAATTAATGGGTCATCCGCCGTACAGTTCTTACTTGGCACCCAATGTCTTCTTCTTTTTCCCGCACATCAAAAAATGCGTGGTCAACGATTTTCGTCGCTAAAAGATGCTGTTGAAGCGTTCAAAAACCATGTTATGGAGGTGACTCAATCGGAGTGAGAAAAAGTGTATAAATCATGCTGCAGAATACTTTGAACAACAATAAAACCATTTTTGATGATGAATATTTGCATTTTCATTATTAGGACAGAAATATATATAGCAGACCTCTATGCGTGTCAACTACTCATTTCATGCCCTCGTACAAAGCTGTTGTACAAATACTTCAATGTGTACCCACGTTCCAATTAGCACTGGAACAGGATCATTTGTGGGAGAGGAACCAGAATGGAAGTGGTAGACAAATTTGAGAACGGGGATGCCAATTGAACAAACTCCAACCGGTTTACTTTTTTGTCTATGAACCATACCGTAAACCAAACCACTGTAAGATAACAATTGTCGAACCGAACCAAAAACATCCGGAAATGGTTTAATGGTTGGGTTCACAACAAAAAAATCGATACTCTGAAAAAGATTTTTACACACAGATAGACAAAATCATTTGGAGATCGGGAAGAACTACAAAAATTCGGTTGGATAAACCAACTTTCTGTTGCAATAAACAACATTTCAAAGTGTCGATGGTAACATGGTTAGAGATATCATATGATGGTTGCTACAACTATATCATGGTATTCACAGCCAACAACATAGATATACCAACTGAATTCAGTTTAACTATTGGTTGCGACAACTGGCGGTTATGGCAACCAACCAACTGTTATGTTCATCTTACCAATAACTGGTGGTGACAACAGATTAGTTCCTTGTAGTGACCTAACGCGGTTTAGTTGGCTATTGTAGCATAATATTAGTTATTCCAACAACAAAAAGGGTGATCCGTCTAGAGGTGTTTTTTCAGAACAAAAAAAAATATAAACATTCAAATCAAGTGTGGAATTGGTAATTTGAAAGGACATTTTATGGCATTTATTTTTTGAATATAATTTCCTTCAAATGTTGGCCGCAACTACGCCTTAGGGTTTCCATTCGAAGGGTCCAATTTTGATGACTCGTTCGAGCATTGACCGGTATGGCTTTAATGACACGCGTAATGTTGGCTTCCAAAACCTGAATCGTAGCTGGCTTGTCAGCATATACTTTGGACTTTTCGTAACCCCAAAGAAAAATGTCAAAAGGTGTGAAATCACTCGATATAGGCGGCCAACTCACCTGTCCAAAACGTGAAATAAGCTGCTTTTCGAAATTACCTCTCAATAGATCCATTGTTTGAGCAGCTGTATGGCAAGTGGCACCGTCCTGTTGAAACCAAGTGTCGTTAATATTACGGGCTTCAATTTCAGGTAGCATAAAGATCGACTTCGATAGCGAGCACCATTCATGGTTACGTTTTGGCCATCATCATTTTGAAAAAATACGCACCGTTGATTGAACCTCTTCTTGTTGCTCTTCAGCCCAAATGCGGCAATTTTGTTAATTGACTTTGCCGTTGAGCCAGAAATGGGCCTCATCACTGAACAAAATTTTGGGCGAAAACAGCGGATCTTCCCATTTGTCACCGAACGCTCATTTCCATAATACAGTTGCTAACAATTGAAGGTAATTATTTTTAAAAAATAAATGCATAAAATGTACTTTCAAGTTACCAATAAATTTTCCACACTTGATTTAAATTTTTATATTTTTTTGTTCTGAAAAAATACCTCTAGATGGATCACCCTATATAAACCCTATAATATTTTAACGGTTCCAGTGACAAAAAAATCTTTGTTGACCACGAAAAACAATTGGTCAGTCAGTTTAAGTTTTTTGGGTTAGATGGTGAAAACTTCAAACGATACTGCCATAAAGTTTAAATAAATAAATTTAGATAAAAAAAAACATTTTCCAGTAAATAGAAACAAGCTTAACTGTAATTTAGCGATATTACTCAGACTTGATCACAGTTATTGCCATAGATAGACCTCATTATTATTTAAAACAACCCATTTTTCCCGAGTTACTGCTACCCAAAGCTTGACAATACATATTGTTATGTACCTTAATTAATTCTTTTCAGATTGGGTTATCATTGCAATGCTTATCAGTTGAGCCATTGTAAGGTGGTAAAATATTATTTTTTTTTCAAAAAGTACTTATAACCAACAATCGACAAGCACTTCAGTTCCAATAATTATCTTCATCTGCTAGGATTACCGATACTTGTTTTCTTCGACCTAAAGTGTCAGTTCCCTCTACTGAAAATTGCTCAATCAACATTCGGTTGTAACGATGGAATACATGGATAGTACATTCAACCACAACATTCGGTTGTGGAAACAAATCTGTTGTCTATGAGCATGAATTTCGCATTTTACTTGTTAGTTTATAATTGTACCTAACTTGTTTTTAATTTGTATGTACCTATACATAACTTAGTTAAAATTCCAGTTTTGTTCTTAATAAAAATAATTACATCACAAATTATTATTTTTCCTATGATTTTTGACCCATTGAATCGAACCAGAACCGCGGTTCAAGAGTACCTGAAAACCTTTTAAAAACCGACCTGCTCTGAACCGCTACACCTACCCAACCCGAGTTTGAAATGTTTTGCATCTCTGGTTCATGCAGTTGCATAAAGTCATCTCCTGTGTAGGCAGGATCGGCATAATCCGATACTTGACGATTGATTTGAGTAATCATATATTTATGTAAAGCGGGACCGGTTTTTGGGCTACCAGATTTCACAGCATTCGCAAATGCTTATGTTTTAGATTCATTTTAGCGTTAAATTGCTTGGTGTGGTTTTTGCAAGTAAAAATAGTAAACAATTCAGGCGTGGTCGACTATATTATATACGTACATTGCACTTTTGTTGAAAAAAGCCAACTGAAAACGTTTGCATTTTTAAGAAAATTTCATTGTGGTTGGTAAAATGGTTTGAATATACAAGTGGAAGTTACATCTTAATCAGCTGCCGTCCTTGGAAGAATTAACTTGTGCCATTTTTCATCAAGATTGGGCTTCGAGTGATAAAAATATTAAATCGGATAAACATATATGTGGGAGCTATATCTAAATCGGAACCAATTTTCTTCAACTTCAATACCGCTATGCCTTGGCCTAAAAACTAGCAAAGTTTCATCAAGATTAGAACTTCTAGAGCTAAAAACATAACAATTGGCTGAACATATGTGAGGGAACTATATCCAAATCCGAACCGACTATCTTCAATTTTAATTTTAACAAATTTCTACCTGGACCCAAAAAACTAACCTGGGCCAAATTTAATCAAGATTGAATATTATATACGGCTTCTAGAGCTAAAGACATAAAATCAAATAAACATATACGAGTATGTGTGAGACATCTATCTAAATCTGAACCGATTTTTTTTCAATTTCAATAACGTCCTCCCTTGGATCAAAAAAAAGAACGTGTGCCCAAATGAATTTATATATATATATATATATATATATATATATATATATATATATATATATATATATATATATATATATATATATATATATATATATATATATATATATATATATATATATACAATTCCATGAAGAAATATGTATGGCAGAAACAAAATGGAAACAAATATTGCAAAATATGTTTAGTTTGAACCCCTAGAAGATGGTATTAAGACGTTTGTATTTTTCACCTGTTAGCAGGTTTAATTAAATGGCATATGTAGCCAGGCTATCGAATAAAATGTTTCCATTACAGGTGTTGTGCACCAATCCGCAGGTTCATTTAAAGCAACCTAAGTCAAAAAACGCGTTTTTTCTAAAAACGTTTTGAAATCACCACTGCATGACAAAAAGATTGCATTAGCCATAAAGTTTGATTCCTGCAGGGTCGGCTATCCAACATTTTAAATTTAAATTGGCTGTTAAAGAAAATAATAATAATTTGCAAATTTATGCTTTTATTGAAAGTTTGAACTTTGTCATTTAATACTGGAACGCAATATCTTCTTATGTCTACCACAACTGGATCGGCAGTACCTCATCCGACCAACCTAATTTTTCCGTACATTTCAAAAGTTCCAGGTCGGCTTCTCAATAGTCACATGTGGCTTTTGAACGGTACAGCGATTTGGCTTATTTAAATAGCCACCAAGATGAATATGACCTTTATATGAAAACACGATTTTTCGGTAAAAATTTTAATATCCTGCCAAACAATCTTCAGCTCATTGGGCGAAGCGAAAACGCATCGAATGTTGTTTGACTGTTATATGACAAAGTTCAACCTACCAATAAGACCAGAAATTTGAAACAAGTTTCAGTACTTGTTTTTACAGCCGATTTAAATTAAAAATATAAATTGGCCCACCCTTTAATTAATGTTGGAAACTTAAAAATTCAAAACCGATACTTTATTGAAAGCCTTCAAAATCTACCTAATATCTTTTAATGTTAAAGTCTTGATGTGCACGAAACTAAAGTGGAAATTCATGCAGATAAAGCTGCATATGCATGCAATGCACACTTCTGTGTAAACATAGTATGAACATCGGGTTTTCAGGTTTTCACTTAACTGTGTCCGACATTGCGTATCGTAAAATGAAAATGAAAAAGAGCAAGTTGCGTTGCGAACATTCGATAATACTCGTAGTTGGTGCAGCCATTCATGCACTCGCTTTTTAAGCTTGTACCGAACGAAGCCACTGCAGTACGTAAATACTTTTCGCTGGCCACCCACATTCCCATTGCTTCAATTGCAGTGAAAGTGAGATTTCGCGCTGCAAAAACGAAAACATTACGTAGCGTTTGCTTGCAGTCACTGGATAGAAGAACCGAATTCAACGGCAACAACCAATTGATACATAGTCTTACGATTGCGACTCGCTTAAGAACCCAAGGGTTTACGAATTAAGTTCCCAAATTTTTAAACCGAGAAAAACAAAACAACTATTGTTGGGGATTCATTTCCATTCTTTATAGTGGCGAATTAATACATTATGAAATCAGTACACAACTTTTGAAAAGAATCTACAAATTCGTAAAAATAATGTAGTTAATTTCGTTTAAAATTAAAGAAAATGTAAATTTTCAACTTGAAACGCGTTAAATGATTGGATGAATCCTTTGATTTTATCATTGCCCCATTCTTAAGCGACAGAGATAATCTGGGATTTAACGCGGAAGTATACAAAAAATCGTATTAACAATTTTTCGGAAATAAAAAAAAATATTTTTTATAAAAAATTCGGTATACGTTTACGATGGCCAAAACAGGTTACAAAATCAAGTTTTCGAAGTTCTTACGAATACGCAAACCGAAACAGGACAGATTTTAAGTGCATCGAGAAGGTACCAAAAAAGATGGACATTTTGTTTTTGATAGTCCGATTTATAACCCTTTGATTTGTCATAAAAAACGAGCAGAAAAAGGGGACAACTTCACAGGGAAAAAAGATTTTATCGATATGATCTCGGAGGGTTTCATGGCATTTTCATGAATCATTTTGTATTTGCTATATGTGACAGCGCATAGAGAAAGGGGCCTAAGGGTAAACAAAATCAATTTGATGATTGGTGCAAAGAAATTTTGAAAAACTACGATCGCGGTGCTTCAAATGACTTTTATAAGGTCATCACAGAAATCATGGATCTATGCGGATGAGCCCGAAACAAACAGCAATCGATCGTGTGGGTCTTCGAGCCAAATCCAACGAAAGTTGTTCGTGGAAGAAGCACTTCGAAGCAAATGGTCGCCTGTTTCTTCAGTAAACTGGTCATGTGGCGACTGTTCCGCTTGAGCAACGTAGAACGGTCAATTCTGAATGGTACACCACAATTTGTTTGCCTGAAGTCTTCGCAGAAATATGAAAAACGAACAAGAGAAGACGAATCATTGTGCACCATGACAGTGCGAGCTCTCACACATCAGCTCAAACCAGCGCCTTTTTGGCCGGCCAAAACGTCGAATTGATGGGTCATCCGCCGTACAGTCCTGACTTGGCACCCAAAGACTTCATTTTTTTCCCACACATCAAGAAAAAAATGCGTGGTCAACGATTTTCGTTGCCAGAAGATGCTGTTGAATCGTTTAAAAACCATGTTTTGGAGGTGTCACAATCGGAGTGGAAAAAGTGCTTAGACAATTGGTTTGAGCCCATGCAAAAAGTGTATAAATCATGCTGGAGAATACCTTGAATAACAATAAAACCATACTTGATGTTAAATATTCGCATTTTCATTATTAGGCCAGAAAAATATATAGCAGCCCTATTGTTGGTCAAAAGTACTTTTTGAATTCGGTTTGTTAATAGGAACAAGTGATTGATAATTTTACTGTTTTCAAAAACTGTGACTGAAATAAAAACTTTATTTATTTAATTTTTATGCTTAAAGATTTTTACAAGATTCATTCTGTTATTTATTTTTTTTCAACTTGATTTTTATTTCGAATCTAATTAAGTTTGCATACACGCATCTTGCAACGATTTTCTGCATCAAATTGGAATAGTGGATCATAGAATTAAATTTTGTTTTAAAGCGTCAAACTCATTTTAAAGATAGAGGTAAGTTGGAATTTTAAAAATACATGATTACGACTACTTAAGAATAAGTGTGACACAATTTGGGTTGTTATATTTTGACCGCCTCGCAAAGGGTAAACTAATCATTCAAGACGTCTTTGGAAAAATGTTCTGATATGCTTTTCAATGATGCCCACATCGTCCCAATCTGATTAAAATTCAAAAAGTACAATAATATTTATTGACAAGCTTTGGGAGACCGTGACTTTGGAAATATGGGTTGCAGCCAAATAAATTGGTTGTCATTATTTTAGAGATCAACATTTTGATCAAGCCGCTTAAAAATGTTAAACCTGCTCCTATATTCTGGAAAAAAAATTATTAAATTATTTATAGTTTGTTTATTTGAAGTTACTGCAAAGAACTTTTGATTTGTTCCCACCTATTATTAGTTCCAAAGTACCAAGTTATGGCAAACAAAAGTTTTACTGAGGTTAATTGGAAAAATTGATTTATTGAGTGTGCGCACCGCACCGTGTTATTATTGTAGCAACCATCTTGCGATATGCGAAACCACCAAGACCAACGAATTTTGCTGATTGCAACAGAAGGGAGTTAATCCAACCAAATTTCTTTAGTTCGGGCCTATTTCCAACCGTGTATTTCTCTGTGTGTAGAAATTGTGATGTCTGTGTGGAATTAATCTGCTTTCACTTTAGCAGATGTTTTTCAATCCCCTTTTAACACATTACAATATCATCCATTAATTTTTATTTTTTACAGTCGATTGACATGAAACATACACCATCGCATCACAGAAGACGTCGCGTGGTGGAAAGGCAAAGGTTATAAAATCGTTTATTTTATTACTATAACGACGTGCGTAAATAATGCTAGTGCATACTCGTATACAGTTGAGCATTTAACTTAATTGTTATTAATTTATTTATGTGACACACAATAAATTCATGTAAATGGTGTTTTTTATTGGGGTATAGAACTTTAAGTTGGCATCACTTTTTAAACTGGCGGCCATTTTGTCAGCTGTCAAGTGATTAATATTTAGTTTGGTTTGCCATTTCATCATGAACAGGTTGACAAAAGAACAACGCTTGCAAAATGGGCCGAAAATGAGATTCATCTCGATGCTGATTTTCATCACAAAATTTTGTTCAGTGATGAGGCTCATTTTTGGTTGAATGGCTACGTCAACAAGCAAAATTGCCGCATTTGGAGTGAAGAGAATCCACATGAGACCCTTGAGACGCCATTACATCCACAAAAACTGACTGTTTGGTGTGCTCTATGGGCTGGTGGAGTCATTGGGCCATACTTCTTCCGAAATAATGCTGGAGAGTCAGTTACCGTTAATGGAGACCGGTATAGAGCCATGATAACCGACTATTTTGTTCCCGAATTGGATGGCATGAATGTGGATGAGTTGTGGTTCCAACAAGACGGCGCTACATGCCACACAGCGCACGTCACAATCGAATTATTGAAGGAAACATTCGATGAGCGCATAATTTTGCGGAATGGACCTGTCAATTGGCCACCAAGATTGTGTGATTTGACACCATTGGATTATTTTCTTTGGGGATATGTGAAGTCGCTCGTCTACGCCAACAAACCAGAAACGTAAGGGGACTTGGAAGCCAACATTCGTGGCGTTATTGCCAACATACGGCCCCATATGCTCGAAAAAGTGGTTGAAAATTGGACCTGTAGAATTGGCTTTATTCGAGCCAGCCGCGGCGGCCACATGCCCGAAATCATACTTAAACATTAATGGCATAAAATTATCCTTCCAATAAAGCCAAATTGATGGACATTAAAACGATTTTCTTGTGTTTTATTTCAATTCGAAGTTCTATACCTCAATAAAAAACACCCTTTATTTGGAATACTGTGGAAATTAGAGTTTAGCTTTTCTACGCGTACAATGGTTTATTGTTCTCTTAGGTACTGCTAGGGAAAAATCCTGATCAAATCAATGTGAATGTCTCATTAACTGATACTGAATAGAATTTATGTTGAACTAGTGAATTCCCGCTTACACAATTAATTTTAAAAGTAGTTTTGCTTGAAAAACGTATTCATAGACGGAATGAACGTCCCAAAGTTGAAAATCGTCCTCCTATGCTATTAATTTATTACTTGGGCCATTTTAAGGCTAGGGCCGGTCCTTATGGGCCCTATCTCCCACATTTTACGATGGAATACGGATGCTTGAAATCGTAAAAATATCGAATAACAATTAATTAGTTTTATTCAACTAATTTTGAGCCCTTGACCCATGCGGTTTTGTTTCTTGGCCGCCGAAAATAAGTCCATTCGAAAATGGACATATGGTACAATGAAACTTAAATTTCCTCGGTATTCTTAATAAGTTTACCACTAATTGCTTATATGGTTCTCAGACGATTTCGGCATGTCCGTCCATCTGTGTGTCGGTTGAAAGCACAATAGCGGTGAAACAAAATAAGCTGGGACCTTGAAATGAACCTTATTAATGTTAAAAATTGTGAATTGACGAAATCTGCACAAGGGTAAGAAAGTTTCCTTAAAGTCCTCTTCGAAAGAAATACACTTTTTTAGTATTTGTTAAACATTTCAAAATAATTAATAGTGGGGCCAAAAAAATTCTAAGTGGTCCTTACAACAATTCATTTATAAACATGGGCATTTCGTGGGCTGATTTGTAAGGACAACAATTTTTCGATATTGTGCCATTAATTTTTCGATAGCTTTCGACATGAGGGAGTAAAAGTTCCACTAGGACATATCAAAAACATTATTTTCGAGGCGCCCAAACCAAGCTGACATACAATACATTCGAATATATATATTACCAATTACAATACAATATAACTTATGAGCGGGTCAAAAAATTGAAATTTGGGAGCCTCGAAAATGATTTTTTTGTAATGTCGTAGTGCACTATTTTTCCTCATGCCAAAAGCTATCGGAAAATCAATGGCACAATATCGATTGTAAAGTCGACCCACCCTAATGGGCATACTCTGACTTTAACATAATCAAATTCGTAATATAATGGTTTTTCAAGATTTGCTTCAAATTTGGGCTCGGACGTATCGAAAGAACACAACTATTAATACAGGGTGGGCCAAAAGTAACCATGGGGCTAAAAACTTTATTAACTCTTTCGTTTATTTATTATTTTTTTGTTGGCCTTGAGTTGAAGAACTGTCTCGGGCTTGTTCACATATAAAGGGTGGTGAAATTTTAAAGGCCGATGTTTAATGTGAACCACACCTAAAAGTCATTTTTTTGCATTTCATTTTAAATTTCTCAATTTCAGACTAACTCAATTTGAATCAAGAAAAGATACGCAAGCAAGCAACGCGTTAAAGTTATTCAGGATTATTATAAAAATGGGTGTTCAAATCAAAATGCATTTCGAAGTAAATCATCTTCAGTGGTGATGCACATTTCTACCTCAGTGGATTCGTCAATAAACAGAATTGCTGCATTTGTGCGAAGGATAATCCAAGAGTGATTGTCGAAAAAGCAATGCACCCACAAAGAGTTAATGTTTGGTGCGGGTTATGGACTGGCGGCATCATCGGGCCGTATTTTTTCCAAAATGAGGCCGGCCAGGCAGTTACTGTGAATGGTGTTCGCTATTGTGAGATGATAACGAACTTTTTATGGCTCGAATTGGAAGATATGGATTTGGGCGATATGTGGTTTCAACAGGACGGTGCCACTTGCCACACAGCTAAGGAAACAATGGCTCTTTTGTGCGACAAATTCAATGACCGTTTTATCTCACGTCGTGGCGATGTTAGTTGGCACCAAGATCATGTAATTTGACACCGTTGGACTTCTTTTTTGGGGGTTATTTGAAAGAAAGGATGTACGTCGATAAAACAGCAATAATTCAAGAGCTAAAGGATGAAATAATTCGGCTTATTAACGGCTTAGAACCTGATGTATGCCTCAACGTCATCGACAATTTGGACCACCGGATAGAGGTGTACCCTCGAGGTTGCGGCGGCCATTTGGCCGATATTTTGTGCCATACATAATTGAACCATACCAATATTATAGTAACTAAAAAGAACTGACATTAACTTCCTAAATAATTAGTGTATTATTCAAAATAAACATCGGCCCTTAAAGCTTAACCTCCCTTTACTCGCTCCTTCAAATAACCTCAAAGAAAATAGTCGGTTGCTGACAAATCTGGCGATCGCGCTGGCCAAATATTTTCCGGATTTCTGGAAATTATTCGCTCTCTAAACATTTGACTTAAAAGTGCCATTGTGTCGCGGGCAGTGTGGTCAGTGGCTCCGCCCTGCTGACACCACATCTCAGGTTTGTTTTCAAGAGCAGAACGTAAACAATTTTCTTTTATAAACCGATACCGCTCATTATTTAAAGTTATAGCACTTCCATCTTCATTCTCGAAGAAGTGCCTTAATCCTTCGAGAGTGAAGACGGAAGTGATATTTTCAGATGTGATCCCACACCACAGTGTACACCTAATGGGGTGCAATTGGCTTTGATGAATGGCTTTTAGTTTTCAGAAACCCAGAACCTTCAGTTCTGCTTATTAACAGATTCATTCATATGAAAATGAGCTTCATCCATGCGTGAGACCTCGCATTGTCAAGGTGCACAATGATTTGTCACTTGTTCGTTTTTCGAATTTCTCCGAAGACTTCAGACAAACAAATTGTGCTGTACCACTCTTAATTGACCGTCCTACGTTGCTCAAGCGGAACAGTCGCCACATGACCAGTTTTCCCGAAGAAACAGGTGACCGACCATTTGCTTCGAAGTGCTTCTTCCAGGAACAACTTTCGTTGGATTTGGCTCGAAGACCCACACGGTCGATTGCTGTTTTGTTTCGGGCTCATACGCATAGATCCATGATTCTTCACCTATGATTCTTCAACTATGATCCATGATTCTTCACCGCGATCGTATTTTTCAAAGTTTCTTTGCACCAATCGAAACGAGCCTTTTTTGAGCGATTGTAAAATTGTGCGGGATCCAACGAGAACAACCCTTTTTACGGCCAGGTGTTCATGCAATATCGAATGTATGCTGGTGGAAGAAATGCCCAAGGATGGCTCTATCTCGCGGTATGTTACACGACGCATTATCAGTTTAATCAGGGCATTAATGTTCTCTGCCACAACTGCCGTTTTTGGACGACCTTCATGACCTTCGTCTTTGAGCGAGCGTCGGCCACGATTGAATTCATTAAACCAGTTTTTTAAGTTGCTAAAGGATGGTGCTTTATCGCCATACAAAGATTGAAGTTCATCGATGCTCTCTTGTCGTGATAATCCACGTCGAAAGTTGTGAAAAATTATCGCACGAAAATGTTCACGAGTTAATTGCATTTATTGCCAGATTGATTTTTTCAAGTCACTGTAAACAACAGAAATGATGGTCGTACGTCAAAACGTCCTGAGTACGTTTATGCTTAAAAATGTCTTACTTTCCAATGGAAATGTCAGATGGCGCCGGGCAACACTTAGTGTTGACTAGGCCAGAAATATGTTAAGCAGATGTTTCTGGTGTTTCGTTAACACTTTTCTGTACTCGTTTAATATTTTCCGCAGTGCGAATTAAACGTGGTCTTCCAGTTCGAGGCAAATCTCTTACGGTGCCATGTTGGTAATGACGATCAACTAAGCAACGAATCATTGCTTCAGAGATCGAAATACCGACGTTGAAATGTCGCCGATATGCTCTTTGTGGTAGATAATTGATCGCTGATATAAATAATAAAATTCTATTTTTCTGGTTCTTTTTTCAGTTGTGAATCTTTCCATTATTTATTCTCCAAGTGTTACGAGTATTTATATAAACTGAAAAAAAATATGTAACCAAAAAAAGTTATAAAATTTGTAAGCCCCATGGTAACTTTTGGCCTACAAGCGACAAATTGTAAATGTGGACAACTTGGTTTTAAATAATTGTTAATTTGATTTGACAGAGTTTTGGGCTAAGATTAATGGACTCTTGGGGCTCAAAATAACTGCCGTTATAGTCACAAAAACAATCAATTAAAATTGTCGACATACTCGTATCTTACTAAAACTGAAGCAAATTTCATTTGAAATTTAAATATGCATGTTTTTGAAAGTATAACTGCCATCGAAGAGGAAATACATATTATAAATATTATTTTTCCCTTTTCAATAACGAATTCGCGGTTGAAAGAATATAGCATTCGACCTGTTCGAACTTAATAAAGTAGTAAATATTTTATTATTAAAAGAAAATACTAAATTTGTAGCTTTAGCTTGCTTCTGCATCTCGATTTATTTAACAATTTTGGTCGGTGTTTTCAACATTTTTGGTCGGAAAAAAATGATCCAAATGCTAACAATAAATACCTTTTTGGAGCTAGAGCTGACGGTTTTCCAGCTTAATCTTTATAAAATATCAATTTTAAAATTCATGCATTTCAAAACGCTATAGGAAGCTGCTGCTTTTAAATATGACAAGTTAATAGAAAAAGCAGTGACCAGCTAAAAAATGTCACAAAAAGCATTAGCAATAGAAACGAAGTAAGCAAAAAGCAGACTTTTTTAGCAACCTGATTTAGCTAAGCGCATAGATTGTGCGCAGCCAAAAAATATTTCTTGTTGAGTTCAATGTTGCTTACCAAAGTTGCACATCATATGACAAGCATTAGAAATAGCGGTTATTATAACGGTATATTTTGCAAGTTATATTTCGATAAAATATCAGCATTTATTGTTAAAATAAATAAAAGTTTATTTTACCAATCAGAGTAAAAATATTTTGCCAAACAGAAGAAATTATAGTAACGGGTGATCAATCTAGAGTTATTTGTTTTCAAAATAAAAAAAAATACAAAAATTCGAATCAAGTGTGGAATCTTTATTGTTTATTCGAAAGGACATTTTATGCCATTTATTTTTTGAATATTGTATTCTTCAAATGTTGGCCGCAACTACGCTTCAGGGTGTTCATACTGAGGTTCCAATTTTGTATGTCTCGTTCGAGCATTTCGACCGGTATGGCGATAATGACACGCGTAATGTTGGCTGCCAAAACCAGAATGATAGCTGGTTTGTAAGCATAGTCAGTTTGGACTTAACGTAGACAGAAAGAAAAATGTCTAAAAGTGTGATATCACACAATCTAGGCGGCCAACTCACCGGTCCAAAACGTGAAATTAGCTGCTCTTCGAAATAACCTCTCAATAAATTAATTGTTTAAATTAATTGTTTGTTCTATGGCACCGTCCTGTTGAAACCAACTATCGTCAAGTTTACACGCTTCAATTTCAGGTGGCAAAAAATCCAATATCATGGCGTGATATCGAGCACCATTCACTGTTACGTCCCGGCCATCATCATTTTTGAAAAAGTATGGACCGATGACCCCTTCAGTCTATAACGGCACCAAACCGTGGGTTTCGTAGTGTAAGTCTTTCCGTGAAGAAATAGCAACAATGCTTAAAAGAAAAAATAAAGTTTAAAACAACTCACGCTTAATCTGTAAATAAATAATGAAATCTAAAAAAACCTTTAGATTGGTCACCCGTTATACGATATATATGTGACGCGCAAAATAGAAAGGGACCTAAGGGTAAAAACCACGTTTGTTCAGGAGAGCCACTTTAAAGATTTAAATACGTGTATCTTTGGTGTACCATCACTTTCATAAAACGCGCATATCTCTGCGAGGGAACACTATTGGGGCATGGGATCGGTCTTATTCGGTGCTCAGATGTTGTCCACACAAAAAAAAAGTGAAAATTGTTTTTTACCCTTAGGTCCCTTTCTATTTGCGCTGTCACATATACGTTTATTTTGACTATATACAACTAAGAACTAATAGAGATAAAGTAAATATAAGTAGTTTAACAAAACATTATTGAGGTATTCATAAACTGTTTCTTATCGTCAGTAAATTTATTAAACTGAAAAAATATGGTTCGCGTATTAGCACTTTTTGTCACATCATTTTCAGTTTATTTTTCCATTTCTCTTCTGCGTTGACAACACCGAACGTTACACACATTTTTCGGCTGCACATTCCTCGTCAGTTCACGTTAGCCTAAAAATAGCACTTATTTTTTATTTTAAGCTGCCTAAAAAAAGAATTTTTAACTACTGCTGACTGTGGTTGGCTGGATGTGTGTGCTTTTTTGGCTAAGGCTAACGTGTGCTAATAAAAATATTCAAAATATGAGCTGAGCTAATTTGTTGAAAATAAAAGCTGAACGGTAGCATTAGCTTTCATTTGCGATAAAGGTTGAACATATTAGCTCAGCTAAAGAAAGACAGCGATAAACAAACACCTGCTTTAAAAGCCTGGACGTAAATACTGAAAGGCTACAAAAAACAGACCCTTTTTTCGCTTTAGAAGCGAAGGCACGGTGGACGGGTCGGCCTGGTCGAACTTAACGACGTTTCTTCTTGTTAAATTCGCTTAACATTTGCAATATACTGATTTCACCTTTGTATACTTATAAGACAAAAGTGGTTGCCACGCTTTATTCTTGTAAATCTCAACCCTTTACGAGGATTTACTGAAATTAGTAGGCCTTGGGCAATAGTTGGTAGTAGAAATAAGTGGATATGAAGGACAACCTAAATTCAGCTACGCCCTTTTTCATAACTTAAGCATTGAGGGTATGTGTAAGTCGGATGTACCTACTGAAACTTTCAGGCTTTTGAAGATGAACAACGGTGGCTTGGTAAAGGAAAAAACAATCATTTTTAGTTTAATGTAAATTGATTTTAGTCCATAATGTTGATTTGTCCGCAAACGATTTTCTCGGCATTTTGGTCAATATTGCCATAGCAAACAACAATTTAGGTTAATACTTCTATATTGAAATAAATAGGCGAGTGGTTTCCATCGTACATAGCCAGAGATACCTTATTTTGATGAACCTAGCTGATGAACCTTAACCATTGTCGCCAGTCTTCGCTTACCATAACATGTCGCAAAATTGCAGATGAAGACATCGAAAATTGTCTAGTCATTATATTTTTGTGCTTATTCAGGTTTAAATGTCTGACGTGTGTAGGTACGTAAAAGTACGTCAGGCATTTGACTATGTGACTTCGCTTAATGACTCTGTGCGTATTGCTTAGCTAAGCGTGATGGTTGGTTATGTCCGGCAGTTAGTAAGTGAACATTATGTCATCTCATATGTTACGAGTGTCGTCTGACAATTTAACCGACCATGTATAATTAACTTTTTTATAGTTGGCACGGTTTTGTTAGTTGGACAGCGGCATTGTCCAATGGCCAACACAATAAATAATTTTAATTGTCCAAACATTATGGCAGAGAAGAAATCTTACTTATCATCTCGTACTCGTACAATTTCGTAACACAGTGCGGTTCCGGTATTAATATCTTCGAAATAGTGGCAGGTAAACAGCGCTCAATTAACCGTGATAGCTGGATTTTATGCGGACAAGAATTGTGCTTGTGAAAAGTTTGACTACGCGCAAAAAATTAAAAAGTGAAAATGGGTTAAGCCGGTTGGGGACCACCAATACTGCGGCCAACCAATACGGTGCAATTTTGTAAGGGTTGTTTACTGGCCCACCTTAATAGGCTATTCCCACCTCTCCTCACATATTGAAAGAGGCAAGGGAAACTTTTTTCAGTATGTGTCTATATTTCGCCTATTTGCAATCCCAAGCTGTATATAACTCCAATCCATCATCGTGAACAATTTTACGGTCCTAGCTTTTTCCTTTGATGTTATTTTTAGGGTGTCCGATACATATAACGAGGTTAAAAATTATGTGTACACTCCTTACATTAAAATGTTTTTTTTAATTGTGTTTACTATAATTAACTATCGATAGTTTTGAAGAACTACTTACGGCATGGAGCGCTAGTTTAGAGTTTCTAAAAATGGAATCAATTCGAAGGTCAATCACATATGGAATTTAGTAGTTTTTGGATGATTTTGGAGAAGGCGACAAGCATTTATTTATATATTTATTTAGATATGCTTAACAAATAAATGTATGAAATACATATAAGGCGACATACATTTTTGTCACTTACAGCCAATAAACTGCACTTTTGTATTTCGTCGGTATCTCCATTAAATCACTTTGAAAATATTAGCAAATTTCGATTTGTTGGCCCTCTTTAAAAAAGTTCACTACATGACTACGATTTTATGGACATTGGGTCACTTTTGAATGTGTCGTAATGTACATGCACTGCTTGACACTCCTTCGTTCTCATAATGTCCACAGACATTAAGTTCTTGGGCGTTATCAAATGACTGGCAAACATTACTGCCGATTTTTATTGTAAATTTTTAAAGGGTGGAGCTACGATTCGAAGTGCTATACCAAGACCAAAATAGTTCAACGGGCGTTGGTTCTTTTTTCGATGGGGAAAATGGTCCATTTTTACCCGAGTTAGTAATTGAATTATGCATACAAATGTACAAGGTATACATGAAACATGAACCAATCATAATGCTTTGATTACGAACGCAACAAGCACAGTGTAACACAATTCTTCCGGCATATGTTGTGTTAATTGATGCATAAAGTACAGGGTGGAGCGCAGAAATTTGCTTTTTTGCACTGCAGAATGTGGCGGCAGTGTTGGTCAAAGAGAGTGGAGAGTGTGCGTGGCTGGCGGGAGATTTGTATTCGCCTGCCTTTCAGTTGTCATCATGCATTGGCCACGTTAGGAGATGTCATTTTGTGTTGAAGAGTCTTTTTCAAATTCGGACTCGATCATTGCAGTGCAGCGTGCTTGTCGTTTACGATACGCAGTTCGCCTACGCGGACGGCAATCGATTGTAAATTGGGTAACTTCATTAAGAACAGCAGGGAATGTGGCGTGTGTACGAAGTGGACCTGCGAGAGAGTTAGAGCAGCAGACTGCAATCTCCAAAACGCTCTGCTCGGAAGCAATCACTTGCTCTTGGCATTTCCAGACTTTATCCCAGCCGACTCTTGAGGCAATACAATCAGAGAATAGAAACATGGTTACAACAGGATGGTGCTACTGCACTCACAGCGAGGGTTACCATGAATTGTTTAAGGCAAATGTTTCCTGGACGGCTTATCTCTTTGAGGGCTGATGTGAATTGGCCAGCACGCTTACCAGTCACATGCGGTTTTTTTCTTTTGGGGTTATCTGAAGTCGAAGGTGTATATCATCCGTCCCAACACCTTGGAAGACCTAATTAACAATATTAAGGCTGAAATGGCCAGAATACCAGTCGACATGCTTGTTAGAGTTCATGAAAACTTCTGAAAGCGTATAAGCAGTGTGTGGACAGCGAAGGTCAACTATTTAAAATCATGTAATTTTAAAATTCCCTTACTGTTGAATATAATTAAAATATAAAATAAATTTTCTAAGGCTCGAATTTTTTTTATTTCATTCCCAAATAAGCAAAACCCGCGCTCCACCCTGTACATCCCAAAACTTGGTTTTGGCTTAATACGCTTTGCCAATTTGTCTCAAGTTTTTTACTTACCGCATCGTACATTTTTTGGTTCAAAAGGATTTTTAGCACTTTCTTAATACTTTGAGATTTTGATTCTGTAAGTGTATTATTCTCTAATCGAGCTAGTTTTAAAATACAAAGTTTCTGGTCAAATTAGGTTTAATAATTCGATTCAATATACATGTAGTTGAAATATAACTTATAACAAAATGCATCACGAAAATTACCTACGATATCGTTTACACGATATCGTAACTGACTGTTGTTTAAATATGAAAATACATTTTAATAATAATCTTTATGCATGAACGTGCAATGCAAATTTGGTTGGCTCAACCATCTAGTCGCCGTCAATCAAATATGTATCGCGCCGCCAAATACTATGTGTCGGCTCGGTTTTCAATTTCAATGACCAGTCAAATTTTAATGACCCATCTAGCTCTGACTGCCCGCTGGATTTGTTGCTTCTTCCACACAGCTTGATTTTCTGCTTGTGTTTTAAATTTTTTCTTTTCAGACACGAGCAGTTGTTATATAAATTTAACGATTTGAGCCATATTTTAGTGCGTTTGTTTCATACAATTCAGTTTCTTTCCTCAGGCAACCAATTTAAGTTCATTTGCTTTAAGAGTTTCATTTTTGTATGTTTACATATGTATGTACACAATGTATACAAATGTAGTTAATAAATGGGTATAAATACCCTCGTACATATCTGTACTAAATTTTGAACACATATTTTTAAAACTACTATGTTGTGTCTTGAACTCAAAGTGGGTACGGGCAATCAGCAAAGCATAGCACTGTCTTCGAAATTAATTAATGATGCTACTCCCGCTGGCATGGTTCCGCTTATATGAGGGTTGCTATATATATGTGGGGGTTTACTTGCTTTGCCTTTATTATTGAAACACTTTAATATTAAGTTTAATATTAATTCACTTCGATGTTTATTCTTATAAAGGAAACTTATAACTAAATCTTAGAAATAACAATTTACAGGAGGTTTTTATTTAAAAAAAAGTAAGAAACACGCATCTTTTTATATTCGTCTTCGTCAATGCCTAAATCAGTGCGTCTGCGTACATAAGCTTGTCCGTCTAAGTTGGTGTTGATTCAGTACAAGTCACGTCCTGTCTATACATGCCTAAGCATGTCCCGATCCCACATATATTTCTGGCCTAGGCAACACTAAGTGTTGCATTTTTCCACCAGCATACAGTCGATATTGCTTGAACACCTGGCCGTAAAATAGTTTTGTTCTCGTTGGATCCCTCACAATTTGACAATCGCTCAAAAAAAAGGTGCAAAGAAATTTTGAAAAATACGATCGCAGTGCTTCAAAAGACGTTTATAAGATCGTCACAGGTGACGAATTATGGATCTATGCGTATGAGCCCGAAACAAAACAGCAATCGACCATGTGGGTCTTCGAAGACGAACCAAATCCAACGAAAGTTGTTCGTGGAAAAAACACTTCGAAGCAAAAGGTCGCCTGTTTCTTCGGCAAAACTGGTCATATGGAGACTGTTCCACTTGAGCAACATTTGAGGTCAATTATGAGCGGTACAGCACAATTTGTCTGCCTGAAGTCTTCGGAGAAATTCGAAAAACGAACAAGAGAAGACGAATCAATGTGCACCATGACAATGCAAGCTCTCACACATTGGCTGAAACCAGCGCCATATTTACCGGCCAAAACGTCGAATTGATGGGTCATCCGCTGTACAGCCCTGAAATGGCATCCATGACTTCTTTTAATTTCCGCACATCAAGAAAAAATGCGTGGTCAACGATTTTCGTCGCCAGAAGATGCTGTTGAAGCGTTCAAAAACCATGCTTTGGAGGTGTCTCGGTCGGAGTGGAAAAAGTGCTTCGACAATTGGTTTGAGCGCATGCAAAAGTACATAAATCATGCTAGAGAATACTTTGAAAAGCAATAAAACCATTTTTGATGATAAAGTTTCGCATTTTTCATTATTAGGCCAGAAATACATATGGCAGACCTCGTATTCATACAAGTACCATAAAACGTGGGTATAAATGAAGAAAGTCGTATACGCAGGTCTCTATGGCACCACTTAAATATCCTTAGCTTGAAACCTAGAAATATAATTTTGCTTAAGCCTAACAGAATATATGTTACATTGTAATATTCCAAAGTTAAACTTGATTTACCCTTGAACAATACATTTCAATAGTTTTCCCATCACTATTAAAATATTGCTAATTAGGTATGCATTCTTATGTTACGGTTGACCTAAACCGAAAATATATCTAATATATTGAATTAAAGCCATGTCTGCTAAAAGCCATACCAACCGATATCTTACCGATATTTCTCAAAACAGGAGACAATTATAACAAAGAAAATAAACTGCGTGTGCTAACCAACACGCCTTCAAAAATCTGCAGTGCATGAGCATCATTACTCCTCCGCAGTTTAATGCGCTCGAGTATGTCAATTACGAAATACAGTTCACTGTTCATTCGTCGTCACCGCAAAGACCAGTTTATAAGGTAATAAATCCCAGGAATTAGCTAGGTGTCTACAGTTTTGTATATATGACTATGAGGGTTTTCGGAAGCGAAAACAAATCACGTCGATCTGCTATTGCCACACCTTTTGGGTAATGACTTTTAAAGGACTTTTAAATATACGAGTAATGATAGCATTCTGCATTTATTAATGGTACTCTTTACTACACGAGAATGTTTTCTAAATTAGTTTGCTAATACCTTGTGTATGGCATTTAGTTATGGATCGTAGTTTAAGTTAAAAAAAAATCGACTAAACGGGTGAATCTTAGGACCACTATCTGATATTTCCACTATATAACTTAAATTGTTATCTTTTAAACTTCTTGGTCAGGCCCATAGGATCTATAAGTTTCCAACAGTCGGCCCTTTGAACTATGAAAACAAAATACCACAAAAATTTCATCACAAATCCCAATATAACATTATTTCTACTATTCGAGTAAATAAAAGGCCTTGATCTGATCTATGCGTCGAAGGTACGTTGAGCGTGAAGAAATAACTCTTGTCGAAATTGAACTTAGTCATATTAATATAACTAAGCGCTAACTTTTGTCTTAATTTCGGGTCTAACCGCTAAGTTTTAATTAAATTTCGGGTCTGGTTCTACATTCCTATTGACTCGAGAATTGCTCCAATTTCGTAATAAACATGAAGGTTCTCAAAAACAGAATTAACCGAAGACTTGAAGGCATTGACCCATGGGTTATATGGAACCGAATATCGGTGATGTGGACGTACCACCAACAATTATATGCCCCAATATTAACAATGCCACGTTGGAACGCAATCAGTGACAGAGAGAAAAAAGGGGCGGCACGACAGACTTACCAATTGTCCCCTTTATAAAAGTTCAATTTATCCACCTATAATCAGAGTGAATACTATCAAAACTATAAAAAAGAGACACCTTACTCCAGCACACAATTGCATACGAGTACTTAAATTTTCTTAATAATAAAGGGTGGTTAAATTTTAAGAGCCGATGTTGATTTGTCGCGCAAAAGAGCCATTGTTTCGTTAGCTGTGTGTCGTAATGAAACCACATATCGTCCACAACCATATCTTTCAATTCGGACCAAAAAAAGTTACGATAGCGAAGACCATTCACAGTAACTGCCTGACTGGCCTCATTTTGGAAAAAATACGACCCGATGATGCCGCCGGCCCATAAACCGCACCAAACAGTCACTCTTTGTGGGTGCATTGCTTTTTCGACGATCACACTTGGATTATCATTCGCCCAAATCCGGCAATTCTGCTTATTGACGAATCCACTGAGGTGAAAATGTACCTAATCAATGAAGAAGATTTTCGTCGAAAATTTATTTTTATTTTCATAATAAGCCTGGATAACTTTAACGCCTTGCTCGCTTATGTAAATTTCCATGATTTAAATTGAATTAGTCTGAGATTGATAAATATCAAATGAAATGTAGAAAAAAAAAACTTGACGTTTAGGTGTGGTTCACATTCAACATCGCCCCTTAAAATTTAACCACCCTTTATCATAATTTATAAACCAGTAAGATTATTTGGCATCTTACACAATTTCTTACATGTAAAACTTTTTGTTTAACAAACATTTGTTTTTCTTTCTAGTGTAGGTTCAAAGGGTAAACAAATTAACACATAAAAGTACTTCTTCAACTTTGGTAGTTTGGCTTCAAATCATGACTTGCCACTTGACTCTAATATTTTGTTTTTGTTTATTCCAAAAAGATAGGAACAAATTGCCTTCATTACTTTTTAAAAATAGATCACTTTAAATATTGACTTTTTGCCTCCAAAACAGTCATTGGGCCCATAGTGCAATGAGTGTGAAATATGTTTCCACTGAGCACGAATATCAATTGGCGGAGGAGAGTTTTTTCGTAGCAGTTGGCATAGATAGTCGAATGGGCATCTGATGTGTAAGCAGTTTCGCGATTAGACTATACGTAATTAATAAGTAATTAGCCATTTAATTCATTCTGTTAAAACTAATAAGGATAAGACTTTTGTGCGATGTGAAAGTATCATTGTCATATATCTTAAAGCTCATTAGATATGGTCATTCTAAGTTCAGGATTGAAGGTTGTAGCGATTTTTCCACATTTTGACTCTTTTGTTTGTACCTCATGTCCGATCTGACCCAGTTTATACATCAACCATTTCAAAGTATCAACACATACTTTAGCTATATAACTTTGACAATACGTCCTACAGTACCTCGTATACCTTTCGCAGGGTCTCCGACCAGTATGAAGAAATGACATAGTGAATGTATAGTCTTCATTCTACAATGATGGGCATCAATAATACGATTTTTTTCGGAAACATTTAACTTTGTTATCCAACACACGAGTCTTCAGTTTACTGTGATAAAATAATAATTAAGCAAACCCAAAACAAGGACTGCATTCTGTTTTTCGCAGTTTTGTTTGATTTACGCTATCTTAAAATTAATGAATATCTTTCCAAAAAAGGAATGGTTTTATTGGATTTGTACTTATATAAGTAAGTAGTATTTAAATGAAGTACATGCACGGGAAAAATATGTTAACAATATGTTTGCAAACATATTTATGTTTGGGTCAGAGTAAACAAAATTATGTTTGTTGCAATGTTTCCGAATATTCATATGCGTACATCGATATGTTTGCAGTAATGTTCCCAAACATTAATATGCTTGTGTGCAAACATATGTATATGAGTATATGTTTGCAGAAATGTAAGAAGCCATAAAAAGTACGGACATTAATCTAGTGTTTAACAAACACACAACAGTAAATTCTGCCGACAGCTGTCTGAACACGTATTTTATTTGAACATCGAGTTTTTTAATAAAAAAATTTCACTTACAAGTTTATACAAATTTCATTTAATTGAAGCACATCTTGTAATATTCAGTAATGTTTGTTTTTTCTTATTGCATTCTGCTTCCACAACATCTTATCACTTAAACGATAACTAGCAACTGATAAAAAGAATGTGTTTAAAATGTTCTAAAATTGTTCAACACACAATTTATGTTATTTAACAAACATATGATATTCCAATATGCTAAAATCTTGTCCCAAACATATAATATGTTTGGTAGACCTATTAGACTGAAATACAAACATTTAAATGTTTCAAACATATATGTGTGGTACGAAACCGGTACCACAACCCTATATTTATTTTAATTTATTCCTGGTGATGTCAAGCACTATCCTAATGAGGATCAAAATAAGTGAATGGTGACAAAATTTGTGACTACAATCGCTAAGCCTTTGCGTTTATCAGAAAGTAATACTAATTAAAAATACTATTTTTAAGTCTAATGATTTTTTTTTAACCACAACTGTTTTTCTTTAATTTGTAAATATTTATTGCTAAAATGTTATCACCCTGATCGCTGTTGTCGTTATCGAAATTCGACTTACGTTCATTTCATCAAATCATGTGTATAAATGTGATTTAACAATTTGGCTCACATTAGGATTGCACTCAAGATACAACCGGTCTTACTACGAATCCAGACTCGTTTACAAAATTAGGGCCACTTCTGATTTTTTAATGAATTTAAAAAAATGTATATAGGTCTGGATTTTACGTTAAATTGCAAGGCGTTTCAACCATCCTATGATGGAGGATATAAACAAGTTCTAAATTATTTACTGAGTAATGAATCTGTGACTTAATGATTTGATACCTTATGAGTGACATAAATAACGGCATACGCACGTTTGGCAAAATATTTTTTTATACCCACCACCGAAGAGTGGATGGTGTCATTCCGTTGAAAGTAGACATATACTCGTATTATTGATCGTCGTAAAGACGATCCAGCCATATCCGACCGTGTTGGTCTGGTGAAAGCACGTTAGCAGCCGAACGAATTAACCTAGCATCCTAATATTTTATTTATTTTATGATGGTGGCTTATAGTCGTAAGCTTTCTAGGATTGTAATTGGTTAAAGTCCGCTAAGGTTTCGCTTTACGGAATAAAAAAAAAGTCTTTTGGCAAAAGGTGCACGTTTGTCTAATGGGGCCTTAAAAACAGCCTGAAAGATAAACACGGGCAAACAGTAGTCAATATGGACATTTCTGTACTCAAATTAAACCAAAGTTTGCTACGAATCGAAATATGGATTTCTATTGAAGTTTGGCTGGACTTAGGTTCGGATGCATGGGCCGAATTAGTCAAAAAGCGGAACACTTTTTATGCGCTTTGGAAGAATTGGGACAATGTAGGATATAGGTTCGCTTAGGCCGAACTTAACGATGTTTTTACTTAGGAACGTTTGGAAACCAGAAGCTACGAAAGCGACCGCAAAAGTAACAGGCCTAACATAAAAAGAACCGTTTTTATGGAATTATTATTATTTATTTTTCAACATAATCTCCTTCCAACTCAATGCACTTCATCAAACGTTTTGCAAGTTTTTTAATTCCATCCGAAAAATAAGATTTTTCAAGACCTTCCAAATATGCCTCAGTTTCAGCAATAACCTCGCTATTGTACGAAAATTTTTTGCCACCGAGAAATTTTTTTTAAATTTGGAAACAAGAAATAATCAGAAGGAGCTAAATCTGGACTATATGGTGGATGCGGAGCAATTTCAAATCGTAATTTGGCCAGTTTTTGTTGAGTTAAAAATGCAGTGTGTGAAGGAGCATTATCTTGATGAAAAAGAACTTTTTTTTCTAAATGCGGTCGTTTTATCTTGATTTCTTCACTCAACCGATCCAATAATGCACAATAATATTCACTATTTATAGTTTTTCCTTTCTCAAGATAATCAATAAATATTTTACCCCTTGTATCCCAAAATACTGTGGCCATTACTTTTCCTGCTGACTTAACAGTTTTCGCATTCTTGGGGCCACTTTTACCAGCTTCTATCCATTGTTTTGACTGTTCTTTGCATTCTGGTATGTAGTGATGGATCCATGTTTCATCAACAGTTATGAATCGGCACAAGAACTCTATTGGATGACGCTGATAAATCGCTAAAAGCTCCTCGGAATTGGTCCAACAGACGATTTTTTGGGGAAAAGTCAACAAACGCGGCACCCATTTTGCGGATAGCTTTTTAATGTGGAGTTCATCATGTAAAATACTCCAAACTTGTTTTACGTGTATTTTAACAATATCAGCAAGTTCTCTGAGCTTTATTCGTCTATCATTAGTCACTTCATTAAATATTTTTCTAATGTTTTTAATAGTAGTAGTAGCAGTTTTCGGTCTTCCAGAGCGTTGTTCATCTTCCGTACTTGAACGACCCATTTAAATTTGTTGATCCCAGGATTTCACGGTGGAGTATGATCGTGCATTATCACCATCAACAGAATCCAATTCATCTTTGATTAATTGTGGCGTATAACCTTTCATATAAAAGTGTTTAATTACCGCACGAAACTCTTTATTTTCCATTTTTCAAAAATTATAAAACTTGTTTACTTCAATCACCTGTAACAAAGAAAATAATCATTGAATATTTCGGAAATTTTAACAGATGGCTTATAAAAGATTGCTTTTAAAAAACAAAAAAAAAGTTGCTAGTAAAATAGAAAATGTGCCAGGCCAGTTAGTTTTGCGGTCGCCCTCGTATGAATGTTGTCGATTTGTATGACAACAATTAATCCACGACTGTTGTTTTGTCTACCGCGAAAGATTGAATCATTTCGCTGTACTTTAACCAAACACATACATACATATGTAATTGTCTACAAAAGATGTAAATGTAGATCAAAATTTGTATGTATATATGCAATACATTTTCATCTCAAATCAAATTTGGTTCATTACTGACTAGCCCTCACTTTGATGCAATGGAAAATAATGTCAAGTTCATGTTGAGGCAACCGCGAACCCAAAAGTGTTCACTCCGTCAAACTCTGAACTATTGGGAAATGTTATGTGACCCACTTTAATTTTTCAACACATTTTGAAGGCTTCGCTAGTTTTTCGTCGAATTTTATGTTGATGTTGTTTGCCGGTTATAAAATATCTATTCTGTTTTTAATATCTTGGCACTTTGGGTAGTAGCAACGACGTAAGACTGTTCAAAGAGTTTTCTTCCACTTTACGGGCATACGTTTTATGCATTCGTTCGTGTTAATAAACTTAACTATGATAACATCACACAGTCGATTCAGTGAGTTTAAAAATCATAAATACAAAATTCTATTAAGATGTCAAACCAATTGCAATGAAATTTATGGTGAGATGGTGGGAGAGGAGTCAGTTGGCATAAACCAAGAGTCAAGAGATTGTATCATCGCTTGTGATGAAACTGGACCATATTCTACCATACTTTCCAATACGCTCTGCACGAAGAATTCTTCCGATATGAGATCCTGCCGCTCTTTAAGCCCCAAATATAATCCGTTCGTGCTCAAATTTTTTTATATATAAACTCTAGTGATACCGTCCATGTGTTGAAATAGCCTCACACAAAGGTCTCTAATTTGTGGTTTTGTCGCTCCAGAAGTTACATATTCACGTAAATCGTGCTAAAGTTTCGTTATAAGTGAACAGTAATCATATCTAGTGAAATTGGACCATATCGGCCCATGTTATAGAATAGCGAATTAAGGCACTCTCGCTCCTAAAGCCACAAATTACAACCGATCATGTCCAAATTTAAATTCATTTGTATTTACAGATTTGGGTATAACTGACTTAGAGATACCCTACACAACTCTGCTATTCAGAAGATTTCGAACCGATGTCTGAAGCATAAGCAAGTTTGGACTTAATATGTAGCTTCTAGAGCGGAAAGAAAACATTACCTGGGACAATATGAAATACTGAACGGCCAAATGAATGTATAGTTGCACTAATCTTCGGCGATGTTTCCTGGCCTTAAATAACTGTCACCAATTATTGCTAAATTTATCCGATTAATTTGTTTTAAAAACATTTTATTCAAAACAAGTAAAAAAACATGGACCGACATGGTCCAATGTGACAGAACATGGGTGTTGGACGCTCGTTTTACTCCAAGCTAAATTTGGTAGGACTCGGATGTAAAATGTTGCTTCCAAAGCTGCTGATTCTAAAATCTCAAAAGGACCTTTTTGTGGAAACTTAAGGAAAATATGTACCTATGTGGTCCAGTTTTACCACTGCTACCATGCAAAATTTGGGCGTGATCAAGTGTAACTTGTGGCTTCGGTCCTTGAATTGGGAGGAACCTTTGTGGGGGACCTATTCTAAAACATTGGTCGATATGATCTAATTTCACCAGAGATTTGTGTTGGTTACTAGTTATGCTCTGTGCGAAATTTGGTCGGAATCGGCTGTTATACGTGGCATTTAGAGCTGTAGGTCCTTAAATCGGGTAGGTCCTTTGTATGAAGGCTATACAAAAAAATAGATCTATGTGGTTGGAGTGATCGGGTGTAGTGTGGCTATTAGAACTGCAAGACCTCAAATCGGAAGGGAATTTTGTATGGGAGCTATTCTAAAACCTAGATTGATATGAACAGATTTTACCACATATGGGTGTTTTTCTCGCGAAACGCTTTGCACAAAATTTATTCCTAATCAGATGTAATATGTGAGGGAAAAACCTATGTATGATATCAAAATATGGACGATGTGGACCAATTTGAACTTGGTCGCCCTAAGCCCAATCTTAAAGAATGTACCAAGTTTCATCGAAATCGGTCCATAACTGCGACCTGTACTTTGGTTATAACGATAGGTGGACGGACGGACATCGCTCGATGGAATCAGATATTGATTCTGAGTCGATCGGTATACATAACAGGGTATCAGCACAAAGTCATGAAACCCTGTACCACAGTGTGATGAAGATTATAAAACGAATAGTTTTGGAGCTATGGACCCTTACAAGAGACAATGCGCAGTAGGCACTCTACGCTTTTAATAATAACTTTTAAACTAGTAAAAGTAGTTAAAAAGCCAAAGTTGGTCGTGACCGTATTTATTATACCCTATACTTCTGTATATTCCGAAAAGCCAACTGAAAATAGTTTTGTGGACCACCTTAATTTGAATTAATTTGATTTGAAAACTAATGTCATAGTGAAATTTGTGAGGAAATTTAGTTGCTTTTGGTAAAAATCGGTTGAAAATATGTTTTGGAGATATATCTTAATCTGAACCAATTTTCAACAATTTCAACAGCGTCCTTGGCACAAGAAACTTACTTGTGCCAAATTTCATTTAGATTGGATGTGTTATATGGCTTCCAGAGCAAAAGACATAAAATCGGTTGAACATATATGTGTGAAAGCTAATCTAAATCTTAGCCGATTTCCTTCAATTTCAATCAAGTCCTTCTTGGCCTAAAAAACTAACGTGTGTAAAATTAGATGTAATATGTGGCAGCAAGAGCTAAAAAATATAAAATCGAATGAGCCTATGTGTGGGAGCCATATCTAAATCTGAACAGATTTTTTCATTCCAATTGCGTCTGTCCTTAATCTAAAAACGTACTTTTTAAAAAAATTCATGAATATCAGACCACATTTGCAACGTATAATTTGATTACAAGCTTTAGAAGGACAGAGAGACAGACATCGTTAAGTCGAATCAGCAACTGATTATACGTCGATTGGTACACTTAGAGGTGGCTGTAGATCAAATTTTTTTGGGTAGTTATAAATATTTGCCTAGGAACTAACTTATGTTCCATAGAGTGATGCAGGGTATAGACAATCTTTGGGGCGAATCCTTTTTTACATTTTTTTTCACAAAATCCATATCATTCATAATTTTTAGAATATTCAATAAGGTGTTTTCTGCCATCATATTGTGTGTCTGTCGTCACTTTGTTAGTGCGCGAACGTCTAAAGGTGGGGTACCATACCTTGCAGTGTAGGATATAGCAAGATTTCGGCGAAAAATAACAAGACACGCACGTGTCGGATCTGCAGCCATACATTTACAACTGATTGCCCACACGCAAAGAAAAGATATGGTTATTATATGATCACGGCAATAATAGTATGTTCTCTGCAATAAATGTATGGTTATCGCAACCTTATTTTGACAATAGTATGATAGCGGCAATATTAATATTGTTGAAATGTAACAATAGTCATGTTGTCAAATTTTAAAATGAAATTATAGTTGTAGCAACAATATAAATATGGTTGGTGGGACAAAAGTATTGTTTTCATGGGTTTTATGTAAACAATAATATGATTACGTTAATAATACCGGCAAAATCGTATTTTTTTTAATTTAACAATGTTTTTTTTACGAATCTTACGCAATAATAATTAAATTTTTTCAAAACACTACGGATAAGTATAACTAAAATATTTTTATTAAATGATTCTTTTACTGTTAAATATAAGTAAATCACTCCTATTATTAAGAGGTTAATGTTCTTTTAATGAACTTACGTAAGAAAATTCTCTATTGTTGAATAACAACTTAACCCAATATTTACGAAAAATGTTGGGGATCATAGATTGGTTGTGTGTAAGTCATACTATGGTTGTGAGGATCATACAGTGGTTGTACGTTAAACATACTACGGTTATGAGGACTTTTTTCTGCGTGCACCACCATTTATTTCGTCCGGTTCGTGAGCGGTAGACAGCAAACTTATTGATCGAGCTTATCAACGCCTCTCAAGGCCACATTATATCGATGAAACACTTATGGTTGGGAAATACTTACGGCATCCCCTTCCTTAACTAATCTTTTGCACGATCTATTTTATTGTGATCAAAATCTGTTGCGATTGGGTCAGACTACGAGAAGTTTGTCATAGTTGGTCAGAGATTTTGACCTTTTAACCAACTGTCAAAAGGGCATGTCAATATATATAACTGTACAAAAAATAAAAGTAAAATTCCTAAAGTTGTTATTGTTGCAGTTTCAGTTTAGTGTTTTTCTTTATTTTCTATTTATATTATATATTTTTTCGAAAACGATTTTAAATCGTATTTAATCCACAGAAGTTGCGCATTAATTTGTCTGTGATTTCATTCAATATTTTCTTGTGTTCATCATCGCATTCATCGGTATCTTGATCAGTATCGGTTCCATCTTATTGAGGACTGTGTTAATTGTAACGCCATTGTCGCCAATGTTATCCAGTATACTTAATATTTCAGAAATGAAAGTATTTTTGAAAAATATAATAATTTAATCATCGTATCACAATTTTACTACCGACTTTTAGGGAAGTTGCATTCAAATATGCATGTGGCATAATACGGGTTGCTATATATATTTCTGGCCTAGGCAACACTAAGTGTTGCCTGGCGTCATCTGACATTTCCATTGGAAAGATTGACATTTTTAGCATAAACGTACTCAGAACGTTTTAAGTCACTGAAAACAACACGTACATTTGTGTTGTTTTCAGTGTCTTGAAAAAATCAATTTGGCAAAAAATGGAATTAACTCGTCAACATTTTCGTGCGCTCATTTTTCACAACTTTCGACGTCCATTATCACGACAAGAGTACATCGATGTACTTAAATCTTAGTATGGCAATGAAACACCACCCTATAGCACTGTGAAAAACTGGTTTAATGAATTCAATCGTTTCCGACGTTCGCTCTAAGACGAAGGTTGTCCAAAAACGGCCGTTGTGCCAGATGCCGTGCCTGCGTTGATGCCGTGTGTGAACTGATAATGCAAGATCGTCATGTGACATACTGTGAAATACATGGGCATTTCTTCCACCAGCATACATTCGATATTGCATGAACACGTGGCCGTAAAAAAGGTTTGTTCTCGTTGGATCCCGCACAATTTGACAAAGGCCTAAAAAAATAGGCTCGTGTCGATTGCTGCAAAGATATTTTGAAAAAATACGATCGCGGTGCTTCAAAAGACGTTTATAAGATCATCACAGGTGACGAATCATGGATCTATGTGAATGAGCCCGACCCAAAACAGCAATCGACCGTGTGGGTCTTCGAAGACGAGCCAAATCCAACAAAAGTTGTTCGTGGATGAAGGACTTCTAAGCAAATGGTCGCCTGGTTCTTCAGAAAAACTGGTCATATGGCGACTGTTCCACTTGGGCAACGTAGGAGGTCAATTCGGAGTGGTACACCACAATTTTTTTGCCTGAGGTCTTCGGAGAAATTCGGAAAAGGAACAAGAGAAGACAAATCATTGTGCACCATGACAATGCGAGCTCTCACCCATCAGCTCATCCGCCGTACAGCCCTGACTTGGCACCCAATAAAAATTGCTTCGACAATTGGTTTGAGAGCATGCAAGTGTATAAATCATGCTGGAGAATACTTTGAAAACAACAAAACCATTTTTGATGATAAATATGATGATAAATATAGGCCAGAAATATATATAGCAGCCCTCGTATTCCTTTCTCAGCTCTAGATTTTTGTTTTGTCACAAATGTGCTGAAATCGGGAAACCCCTATGCATGACTTCCAAACTTGGACTGAACCAATTTCAATGGAGTTCGTCTTGGCATTTAATTGATACATGCGCCTAGTTTCATCGAAATCGATACATAATTGAGACGTGTACTTTGGATACAACGATATAGATTGAAAGACGGACTGACATAAGTACTTTGTACCAGTTCATAAATCAGTTGATTTAAAATCTGTATATAAACATAATTTATCAATTTTAGATAATGTCGGGTATATTTTCCATAAATGCCCTCTTTCGAATTTTAATGGAACCGAAGAATCACTTTACTCTAATTTGTTTACACATTTTCATTGTGACATTGAAACGCATTTATGTTGCGATTTGCAGTATTTAGTTGCCTTAACTGCCTAACGTTTACATTTGTATTCTGATAATGCTTTATTTGACACAAAATAGGATTTGTGTTTGCAAAATCCCATCATCAGCTTCTCAACATTTGTGCGCTTTTTCACTGCGTCAGATTAACGGCATCATTTCCAACACTCTCTCACACTCGCATACAACGAACGCTAGGCTTGGAGTGAACACATTTTAATCTTCGTCCGCTATAAGGCATCCTACACAAGCGGACTGACAATGACTGTCTCTTTGGTTGCAGACGCAGTGTAAACGTTGAAAACGTTTTCTTTGGCCTACGTGACAGGTTTCAAAGATCACAATCTGGAGCAGCCATGTACACCAGAAAGATCTTGGCCAGCTATAGACAGCCGGCTAACAGGCCGCAAACTAACGCGATGATGAGCAAGAAGCAGAAGCAGGCAACAGCGTCCGTCGAAATCCAGTTCTAAAGGTGGGTCAGACAGACACACATGGGGAAAACTACGAGCATTCACGATGGCACTCGGTTCATACGTATCTGAACAGCGCCCAGCGCCTTGTTGGCAATGGCTTTTCCAACGCTCGGCTGTGCTATCCGAGTACATGAACGCGGCAAGACAGACCGAATCCGTAATAAACGGCTTAGAAAACTGTTACAGTGGACTTGCAGGTTTTATTCCTCTGCTTCTGATGTTGTTTTCTGAGCCATGCCTTTCTTCGTGTGCAATGTCTGATTTATCGAGAAGTGAATTTAGAGCAATTTTCATAGGGGTTTTGTCTTCACTTCATACATGTGGACATTTAAATGTATGTGTATGTAGCATACATTCGTATATACCGATGTATATTTTCCTGTTCAACAATAACTGTCCGTTCATATCTATGGCCATGACTTGTTCTGTTTTTTTTTCCATAGAACTACAAAAAGCGGTTTCTTCTTAACCTATTTCGATGTCGTTTCTACACCTAGAATCAAGGAAAGCCACATGCAGACATACTCGCATACAGCGCGTACGCTCTCCGTCCTAACAGTTACTCTTCGTTGTAAGCGATTTCAATGAAATTTTACAGGTGAAAGTTTATGGTTTAACAGTTTTTGGCCGTTACAAAAGAAAGAAAAATTGCAGATACTTTATACATCATATCGTACAAACACACTAAGATACTTGCATATGCATAACTAAATGCTGGAAACAATGATCACTCACCCCAATCCACCCACGTATGTACGTACCCATCTTTTGTACTATTTATGTACTGTACATTTTTGTGTGTTTTCCTCAGTGTGTACCCGGTGTGGTCATTAACCTTGAAACACAGAATGGCATAAAGAAAGACCAATCTTCAAAGGTGGGTAACTTGATAACATCATTTTCAATAGGGATGTCGATTTTAAATTCTGGGATTTTACCAAAGATTTTTGTGAAGTGAACACCGAGGATAAAGTGTCGTGTTAAAAATATTCTATCAAAATATTCTATTGTGCTGATGTTTTTCTCACCTAAACGAAGAAAGATACCCCACAAAGGCACTCAAAAAACTATCCATACATTTATATATCGATTTGTCCGGGAAAGTATCAATATTTTTATATATCGATTCGAATTAATACTGCAATTTTGTTCCTCGGTACTCTGCACAACTGCATTAGTAACACGCCATCAATATCGATACCGAATTAAATAAAAACAGTTTCTTACTAAGTGTTAAACTTTTGTGCTTTTTTAGTTTCGATACCAATTGAATAAGGATATTTTTCTTTTGAAACTTTTTAAAAAGATCTTAATCGATTTGTTCATTCAACTCCGTGACCGAACACCCCCAGTTAATTATACCGATCAACTTCAAAACTATACCTGAGTAGAGTTGACTTTCTTCGTTATACTATCTAATGTACAGATCGCAAATATCGACCATTCTAGACGAAACTTTGCACATTGTGCTGATTCGGCCAAGGACGAACCCTATTACCCATACATCCATACAAACGTCCCTCCGGATTTGAGGTTCAGGCGCTCAACAAGCAATATATGAAATCTTAATCAAGCTTGGCATAATTTAAATTGTGGACAAAAAACCAACAAAAATTTAACTCCTATCGGCCGCTCTAAGAATCACATATTTACTTTGCTTAAAACCTTTTGATCGACCCGTTATAATCCTACTTGAAATTTTACCATATCGCTCCATCATATACTTATATTAATCGTGACCTTCTTGTATGGGGGCTAGTACACTCTAGCAATTCGGCATTGAACTTCGACACAGTGGTAAAGCACCTCTAGAAGGGCCCATCAACTTTAGATCAGCTACCAACTCTGGCGAAACATGGCACCATATTTCCATATAGCTATCATCTACTCCGTAAAAACAAACAAGTCAAATAAGTAAAAATCCCAATGTCGGGCGTGGTCGACTATATTATATCCCGCACTTTTGGATGTTAATAAAATCGGTTGAACATATGTGGGGGAGCTATATGTAAATCTGAACCGATTTTCTTTAACTTTAATTGCCTTTAACCTTAGTCCGAAAAACTTACTTTTCCCAAATTTCAACATGATGGATGTAATGACATAAGGGCAGAGCCGACTATATATACGAGCTAACACCAATGTTCGTTGCAAAGGTATTATGACTTTTGTACCGAATTTGGTAAACGTCTGATATACAATTTTACTTTTAGAGTGGCAGAACTTTAACTTTGGACGAAACTTCTTAATGTGATGCGCCATGGTTCCATTTATCGAGAGTTGTATATGGGTAGCACATAAAGTACTTTGCTTAATTCCTCACGTTTGAATTTAGAAAGAGGTTTGTTGAACGAGTGGGCCACAAGTATGAGGGTATATGCATATCTCATATATTACTACACAAAATTAGAGAAAGCCATTAACCATGTGAAAATTAAACACAGATGGGTTCAAATTGTGATTTTTGAGGAACAGGACAGGAACTTCTATCAGGACATTTGTGTAGGGGCTTTATAAAAAACATGTAAGCGTATGCTCCAATTTTCTCAGAGTTTGCTATTAATATCTTTTCATGCACTTTGCTTATTATGGGCGATCTGGTTGTTATAAAAATTTTAAAAAAGATCGGTTACGTTTTGTTTGACAGAGCGATAGGGCTTCAAATCCGGGATATTTCTGTAGAAGAGCTATATCAAAAGATGCAGGGTTATGAACCAATTTAAATCGGATTCGTCGTTGGCTTGAAACAAAACAATCGTCAAAACTAATGTTGATTTCGTTTTTAAAAAAAAACTTTCTTTTAAGTTTTACTAACATCAATCGAACAGATATGTCCCACATAAATCTGGTCGAAGAAGATGAGAAACAAATACTTTTTCAGAACAATTGCTACGTCGTAAATGTTACATTTTAAATGTACGCGTTTAATTAATATTAAATGTTGGAAAATACAGCACTGTCAAAATCAGATGTTTAATTGCACAACATTCTATGCTGTTGAATGGGCTAAGTGCAAAAAATGACACATTCTCGTATTGCAAGCAACATTTTGACAAACAAAATCATTTTTAACAAACGAACACAACAATGGGGGTTCAGAGCAATATCCAAATAAAAGAACATTTGATTTGCACAAACGAAAGTCATACGGGCCTGTTCCGGTGAGCACATTCACAAGAATTTCGCAAATTAGACTAGACTACCTGTCTATGCATCCGATTTTAAAATAAAATCACTGGTTTTTGCAAAAAAGACATGATTGTATTTTGTTGAACAAAGTCGGTATGTATAGGGTGATCCATCTAGAGGGATTCAGAACAAAAAAAATCAAATCAGGTGTGGAATCTTTATTGGAAATTTGAAAGGACATGTTGGCAACTTTATTATGGAAATGAGCATTCGGTGAGAAACGGGAAGATCCGTTGTTTTCGACCAAAATTTTTTTTCACTGACTAGGCCCATTTCTGGCTCAATGGCAAAATCAATAAACAAAATTGCCGCATTTGGGCTGAAGACCCAACAAGAAGAGGTTCAAGAGGTGCCATTATACCCACTTAATTTGATTTTAATATATTTTTTGTTTTGAAAAAATACCTCTGGATGGATCACACTATATAAGCAGCTACAATAAAGATACACTCATTTGTATATTAAGCAAGATAAAACATTGTTAAGTTCGAACCTTGTATACCTTTCACCTTCCCTATACAACCGAAGCGCAAAAGATATAATACTATCTTTGGGACTTTTTGGTCCGTGCGTCCATTCCTAATCTCACCCAAAACTTCATAATGAATCTACATTAGGATTGCTTTAATTTTGAGTACCCATATGTCTTTATTGAATTTAAATCGCCATACAGTTAACCACACGGTTTTTTGGGTCACATGAACGAGACCCAAAAAACTAGACCTAACTATGCCTTTTTTGACGTATTTAGGGCGTACCCAATAGTACACATTTTAATCCTTCTACGCCATCAAAAAATTATGATTTGTCAAAAAGTGTACTTTTACTTAATCCATTAAAGGGAAACCTTTATGCCCCTGGGCCCATTTACAATCCCAAACAGATTATGACCATAAGCCATCATCCTGCAAAATTTTAGGATCCTAGGATGATTCGTTGGACCGCTATCGTGCTTTCAACAGGCACACGGACTGACGGCCACATGGACGGACGGACATGGCTAGATCGTCTTTCAATTTTACGACGGTCATTAATATATCATATGTTTACCAATATATCATGGCGTTGCAAACGGAAGGACAAATTCAATATATACCATTCACTCATCGGTGCAGGGTATAAAGAATAGATTAAAGCATACCTTATTTGAAGTTATGTCATATTGCGTTTAGGTAGCTTCCTTTTACAGTAACAAATGGAACTAAAGATTCGCGATTTACTTAAATTTTGCGATTTCAAATTAAATCGCGCGATTACCGAAAAATCCCAAAATTACCCAATTTTCGTTGAAAATCGAATATGTTTGTGGAAACCGGAATGGGCCTGACTGTTAATGAATAGTAATAGAAAAACGACTATGGCATTAGATTACAAAGTACGAAAATAAAAACTACGTCAGTATCGACATTAAATATTTCAAAATAAAGTTCACGTCACTCGGCGTTTTGATGCGTTAATTTCGTATAGTAACAATGTTATTGACTATTTGTTGCATTTAAAGGAAGAAGAAGATGAACGCATTCTTACAACAACAACCCCACTTTCTCTTATTAATTAATTTCTTAACTGTTCATTTTTTATCTCCCGACAAAGATCAAATTTTTGCCCAAGAGAAAATGGGTTTGTTGTTGTAAAAACAGCTTGCAATGAGTATTATCAAATTGATTTTTTAAAAAATTCGAATATTTAAGCACATCATCGTCGTTTGTTTAATTATAACCCACCATCATTTTCAAACCTCTTTCGGCAGTGTCAGCGAGAATTTTCTCGACATATTTCAATATTCTTAGTGCTGTGGCCACAATTTTGGCGAGTATTGCATAAATTCGTGATATTGAAGTCATGTAAGTGCCTAAGTCATTTGACAAATATTGCTCGTTCACTGTGGTTTCTACTTCTTGCACTCTTTCAAAATAAAAATATTCTGCGTGTCCACCGAGAACCTCTTCTCGAGTTCCTTCTTTAATTTCTTTTTACTTATTATAAGTAGTTAGACTTTCTTTTCTTCATATTTTTAAAGTTCTCCACAATTTGCGCAAAAATAGGTCAATTTTTGCGTTATGTATATGTCATATGTTATTTAAGTCTTTCAAAAAGTACAGATTTTTGCGGTAGACGAACAATAAACAGGCTGACATCTCGAATTTCATTCAATTGCGCATTTGCCAGTTTATGTCGGTATATAAAAAAATATTTTTAAGGAGTAAAATGCATTGGGCATCGACTTGCTCTGTAAAGGAGTATGCAGTTTTAACTCTTGTATTCGGCATAATTACCGACAAGAAATAAAACAATCTGTTCCAATAGTACCTTAGTTGGATCGTGTAAACAGTAATGGTGACGCAGTTATTAATTTCGAAAAAGCGACTGATCTCTTATTTTAGTTTAGAATACATTTCCATAGATGTTTTTTTAGTTTTACTGGTTTTACTGAAACAGATCCGCAAAAAATGTTTATATTTTAACTTTAAGCTCTGCCTTTAGCATCAATTCGTGGATGTAATGCCTGGATGGCAGATATATTAAGTCTGTCTCTAACAACTGTTTATCGTGAACTGCAGCTGCTGCGCATATACCGGTGTTTTAAGATGTCTAGCCAAAAGACAATACTTGAACCAGATTTGAATGTTCGAGTGTACAGCTGTAATGTTTTATCCTTTTCCACGCAGAAAAAAAGTATGGTTGTGGTGACAATATTCGAAGAGGATCATACTATTGTTGGGTTTATGGTTGTGGCACAACAATATTATGATCAACTATAGTATGATTCACACAACCATACTATGATCGCCACTTCCTTATTATGAGTCACACTCAACCATACTATTATTCCCAAAACCATATTATGATATTCACAACCATATTAGCATTCACATACAACCATAGTATGATTTACACGCAACCATGTTATGAGCCCTACAACCATAGTATGATTCAACACAACCATACTATGATCCCCAAATTTATTTTTAAGGATAAGGTTATTTTGGTATTCAACATAAGAGATTTTTATTAATCATTTTTTTAAAATTAGTTCATAGATTTGAGACAATGTTTCTATTAAAAATGTTGTTAAAGAAACAAAAATATATTTATAAGACAGTCGAAAAGACTTTTAGTTGCAAGCAGTGGTGACTGCCGTGGCGAATGCTTCTTTACCATCCGTAGATCCCAAGTGATGAATGTGATTAAACCATGATCAATGGCTATATACTTAAGTGCAGGGCGATTTTAAATAATAATAATACTAGTCGGCAGTATAGTATTCCACCGAACTAAGTAAACACAATAAGTTTAGCAATACAAGTATTGTTACATTTCGACATTATTTTTATTGCCGCAATCATACTGTTGTCAAAATAAAATTCAGAAAACAATACTATGGTTTCGACGAACATGCTTTTATTGTAGAGAATATATTATTGTTGCCGTGACCATATAGTATCTAATATTAGTTAGATACTAACAGTAGTGATACAAACCAGATGGTGATCAATATCAATAATTGGTTTGTGTAATGTCTTTAAGTATCTTTCAAACCTATTGCACTACTTAGGGTACTTGGGGTTTAAAATAGGGCTAGGCGTTGGATGCTAATACAAAAGTAATAGGTGGTTAACCGTGAGTAGTTACGTGCGTTTTTCTTTTTCTTTTACCAGAATTTTGTTTAGCAAACTTTAAAGTGCTTGAATTCTGAGCTTTTAACCGAGCGAGCTCATATTTTAGACATTTTTTTAACTTTATCAAATAGGGACCCTAAAAACACATTCTGACTTTCATCAATTCTAAGAAATCTGTGTTAAAATATACTCGTAGATAGTATTTTTGTGAAATAAAAACTGAGCTTCTTCTGTTTATTTCATCGATTGAGTTGCCCGCGTAGGTCTAATTTGTAAAAAAATGTTGTATGTTTAATTTAGTATTTTGTTTATTTACTTATATTTGTTATGTTTAAATATTTTTATTCAACTCTTTCGAATTTGCTATAAACCAAAGAGAGATTATAGGTTTATTTAAATAACATTTTTGATACCAACATTTCAAGTTTGACTCAGAATTGGACTGCGATATTTGACTTCTTTTTGAACGCACACATACATATGTATGTTTATAAATACTTATACACTCACTCAAGCAATTGACCTACAAAATCCCAAACTTTGAATTACTTGTACATATAATTAAAATCTCGTAACCACAACAATACACCGAACAAGTTTAAAATAAACTGTTAATCATAAATGAAAGCAGCTATAGGAATTCGTATTCAAATGAACATATCAAGTCTTAACTTCTTATGATATTTTGGCCAAAATGATGAGCACTTTTCTAATACGCGTTGTTGTAGTAGATGCAACACATGACTTCATACTCTGTACATATGGACATTAGTGTGGCCCCTTATAAGCCAAGAATACTAAATACACAAAGTACTGACAATAGTTATTGATATATTTTTAAAGAAACTAGTGGTATAGAAAATTTGAAAAACAAGAAAGCACGTTTTATCTGTGGACTTTAAATTTACAGATTTTTGTTCTCCATTGTCTAAAGCGTACCGATTTTATTGAAATCTCGTAAAATGTCGTTTGTGTGGAAGGTACTTCAAACGGGCGTGACATTCAGTTTTTCGTATGCCAATACAAAGATGGTAAAAGTATATTGCAGAAAACAAAATGTAGCTGAAATTCATGCATTATCAATAAAGTAATGTGGGTTGACTGGGAGTCTAGTTTGTTATCAACAACTTTAATCTAAGCTCTTAAATGTACTAACGATATTACAATACTAGAGCTGGGCGTAGTGGTGTAAGAGGTACCTTAAAGGGGTGTGACAATATGACCTATTTTCAATCCCATAGGTTGTGTTGGAAAAATATGTATTATGCCTTTCAAAATTTAAAAACGATTGGTAACTTCATTTGAGAGTTATCGTGTGATCCTGCTGCATAGACAGACATGGCTCAAATTGATTAAAAAGTTATGAAAAGGGCTTGGTCAAAGCATGGGCCTAAAATGGTTATATCGATGCTTCTCACTTTCTGCCCGTACCAAATATGTTATAGCCTCTTATCGAGTAGAATGAGGGTATAATTAATGTGTTTAACTAAACCAACAAGTCGAACGGGACCAGAGCTCAGGTGTTCAAAAAATTCGAGTCAAGATTTCAGCTGTTCCAACCTTAGGTTCCAGGTTCGTAGCTATGTTCGTATGACTGTTGATCCAGAAATTTTACATAAAGATGATCAAAAGCTGTAGGGGATAGTAAATGAGCTAAATCGGCCCATTTAGTCCCTTTAGTGTACTAAAGTTACCTCAGAAAAAAGTACGTTTTTTAATATTTGCTTAACAAATCAAAATTTTTTGTGGAGGTCAATGGTTAAAATGGGTATTTTTAGTTGGGATGCTGTTAATACCCAAACAAGGCATAGTAACTGGACGTTTTGGCTTATGTGACCAAAAAAACGATCAAAAGTCAATATGGACATATTTAAATATAAAAGCAACTTTTGCTATGAATTCATTTATAGAATAATTTGTAAGTTTTTGCTAAGATATGGGATATGGGCTGAAGTGCTCAAAAAACAGACCATTTTTTTTGTTTTAGTGGTGTAGTGACGGTGAGGGTATACAATGTTCGGAAGAACATAACGACGATTTTACTTGTTAATTATATCCTCCATCATAGGATGGAGGGAATTTTCCTTTGCCATTTCGTTTGCAACACATCGAAAATCTGGTCGGTAACCCATTAAGTATATATATTCTGAATCGTCATAAAATTTTAAGATGATCTAGCATATCCGTCTGTCTGTGGAGAGCAAGCTACTGCGCCCCTTTTTAAAACTAGTTGGCTGAAACATGTGGTGATATACTTAAAGTGTTGGTATTGAAAATGCGTCAGGTCGGTCAAGCGGTAAACATTTTTCCCTCACAAAGATCCTGATCTTAAAGACGCAATATCTCATAAATTATTTGATCTATGCTGCAGATGTTCGGATGATATTAGCATGGATGGAAACACATCTCGGAGAAAAAGTGGGCGTTGCCCAGCCCGCTCTTAAAATTTATATCCTAATTAATGGACCTGTCGTTCTAAAATGTTAGAAGGATGAAACAAATTACTAGGGTATTATTCTAGACTATACACGCAGAGGAAAAATATGGTTACTATATGGCCACGTCAATAATAATAATATTTTCGCCGCAATAAAAATATGTTCGTCGCAACCATATAAATGTTTTCTGAATTTAATTTTGACAATAGTATGATTGTTGCAATATTAATATTGTTGAAATGTGACAATTGTTTTATGACCAAATTTAAAAATTAAAATATTGTTGTAGCAACAATATAAATATACAAAAGTATTGTTTTATGGGTTTTTTTTGTTAACAACAATATTATTACGGCAATCATACTGTATCATGGTAAACTTTTTTCGTTTGAATATGCTTTTTAGAACAATGTTATTGTTACGGATCGAATGCAATAATATTACTTTTTATAAGAAATTTAATTTTTCAAACGAACTGCTTTGGCTTTGTTTAACTGAAATATTTTTAATAAAAACGCTTACGTTTTTTAAACTGATTTTTTATACTGTTAAATAAATCACTCTTATTATTTTAAATTTAATGTATTTTTAAATATTTTTCATAATTCAATTCTGTTGTTGACAACTTAACGCAATTTTAATAAATAAGTTTGGGAGTCATACTATGGTTGTACGGATCATAACATGATTGCGTGTGAACCATACTATGGTTGTGAAGATCATACTACGGTTGTATGTAAAACATACTATAATTGTGAGGATCATAATATGGTTGTGGGTTTCATGGTATGGTTGAGTGTGAATCATACTATGGTTGTGGGGATCATAGTATGGTTATGTGTGAATCATACTATTGTTGTGAGGATCATAGTATGGTTGTGAGAATCTTAGTAATGTTGCATTTGAATCATACTATTGTTGTGAGGATCATAATATTGTTGTGCCACAACCATATACCCAACAATAGTATGATCATCTTCGAATATACCATACTTTTTTTCTGCGTGTATTATGGTGAAATTGGACAAGAGGATGTGGCAACGCCAATACAACCCTAAATGAAAAGACAGTACCATATAAACTAATAGAGATATGAAGATGATATTTGGAACAAATGATGTTGGCATGAAGCGAAACACATTCAGGAGAAAAAGTGGGCTGTACAACGCCCCCCTTTAACACGTCGCAGTAATCGACCGATTGTTATTAAAGTTTAACAGAATGAAATCAAAAACTAAGAAATTATTATGGACTATGTTATGGTAAAATTGGACAAAGGGCGGGGCATAAAATAATACAGATCTGACAATATTTTTTAAATTGAGAGATATTCCGAAAATCCAAAAGATAACAAATTTGAAGGGGAATATTTGGAATTTCAAATGAAATCGTTTATTCTATTAGTAGACACACAGGAGGCTTCCGTTCCAGCAATACAGCCAAGTTAAAGCAAACGTTGCTTCGTGTGTATATGTATTGCCACGTGTTATGTAAATAGACAAAAAAAAAAACTGCAACAAGTTGCTCTCGACAGTTGCCTAATGTGTACCCTGCATTAAATTTAACATTATTTTCTGTACAGGTTGTTAAATCAAAAACAATTTGAATTGAAAATACCGCGAGGATTTTGCGTTGCGTTTTGTATGGGGTAAATTGGTATCTTTTTTTTGTTTTAGATAAGAAATTCAGAGTTTCAATTGATGTCGTTTGAACTGCAACTGGTGCCTTAGGAATTTTAATTGCTGTTTTCTGAATTTTTAATGGAACAGCTGAATGTTTATTGAAAACATATTATAGTGAGAATTAAACAAGCTGGCTGTAAATCGCTTTAATTTTTCCAAAAAATGTTTTTTCTAACAGTTGTTCTAAGAATGGCTATGAAACACATTTTAAATAGATTTACGTAAAAAATTTAATATTTTGTATTGGATTGAGGTATTTGCCTACCGACTTCCTAAGCAAGTTGCCAATCAAACACGGCCTTTGTTAACCACACCAATGTACAGGTGCCATATGCAAATGGGTAAAGTGATAATATACATTCGAGTTGCTAAATACACAGAGAATAAATAACCACCACACGTTATAATCAGTTTTTAATGTTAATTATATTCCATTGGAGAATTTGAGTAAGGGGTTGAACAACAACTACGTCTTTATACAACAGTTCTTCAAACAATTATTTAATGTTGTCTTACCAATACATACATACGTATTATGTATACTTATAGATATGAGTGTATGCACATGTGTATACATTTTTGCTTTAAATTCAGAACGTCTTGAAAGTATCACTAGCCACATAAAAAGTAGTGGAATTGACAAAGCCTTGACTTTGAAGCATTTTTGGAGGTCTTCATAAACCTTCCAGGCTTGCTCCTAGCTTTACGAGGGTTGCTATTTATATTTCGGGCCCTGGCAATACTAGTGTTCCCAGATGCAAACTGGAACTTCGACTGGAAACTTTGACATTTTTTAGCATAACTTTACTCAGAACGTGTTGTCATTGGAGGGCGAATTGTTTTTTTTTACAGTGTGTTGACAAATTCATCTCAGTCAAAAAATGAAATTATCCCGTGAACATTTTCGTGTGATGATTTCTTCGATTTTTCGCGTGGGTTGTCGAGACAAGGGTGTTTAAATCACCTAGTTTCGACTTTTGGAGATGAAACCACTGTTAATCGCTGGTACCAGGAGTTCAGTCTCGGACGCCATCCGCTTTAGGATAATTTTTATGAAGAACGTCGATCTTCGGTCACTTCGCCAGAAACCATCGATGCTGTGCGCGAACTGATTAATCAAGACCAACATGTGACATACCGTGAGATTGAGGCTTTATTTGGCATTAGTATGACAAGCATCAATAAGAAATAGCATGTTCATTTGTGCTCGTTGGATCCCGCATAATTTAACGAATGCTCAAAAAAAGGCTTGTATGGATTGGCGCAAAGAGATGTTAAAAAGTGTATGGCTGCGGTAGCTCAAAGGCAGTGTATAACATTGTCACAGGTGACGAATCATGGATCTATGCATATGAACCCGAAACAAAACAGCAATCGACCGTATGGGTTTTTTAAGACGAGGCAAATCCAACAAAAGTTGTTCGCGAGAGTAGTACATGGAATCAAATGTTGCCACAGTGCCTTTAGTGGAACGTAGGAGGTCAATTCTGAGTGGTAACCATCTGTTTGCCAACAGTGTTCGAAAAAATGAGGAAAGATACTAAGAGAGGACGGATCATTGTGCATCACGACAATGCGAGCTCTCACACATCAGCTAAAACGATCAGCTATTGGACCACTCAAGATGTCGAATTGATGGGCCATCCACCGTACATCCCTGATTTGGCACCCAATGACTGCTTCGTATGAGTGGAAAAAGTTCTTCGAAAATTAGTTTGTGCGCATGCAAAAGTGCATTGAACTTAAAAGAGAATATTTTGAAAAACAAAAAAAAAATTATGTGACGCGCAAAATAGAAAGAGCAAAAACCTATATATATATATATATATATATAGGTTTTTGCCCTTTCTATTTTCCTATATATATATATATATATATATATATATATATATATATATATATATATATATATATATATATATATATATATATATATATATATATATATATATATATATATATATATATATATATATATAATTATACGTAAATAAACAAGAAATAACACCGATAAGATCGTTGTTCAAACAGCAGAAATAAAAATCATACTATGATCCCAAATATTCGTAGCTGCTAAATTATAAAAAATAAATCTTTGCATTCGTAATAAATTTTTTCAATTTGGTTTCGCATAAGTCCATATATCATCTTTTAACCCTAAGGCAGTTTATTGTGGTCCCTTGTGTCCATGTGTTTGAGCCACAATCAACGTCATATATTCAATGAAAATTCATATTTGAATTAGTAGTAACATTTGCTAGAAATGCCCACATCTCAATTCTTGCCATTGTTCGTTTATGTTTACCATAAAGGCCGTTGGATCCATGTTATCCTAGAATTCATGCATTGAAGCGCTAGTTTTAAATAAAAAGTGTACGTTTATTTGTACCATAGTGCCGTTTTTCGAAACGTGAGTTTATCAAAACAACAAATATTCCTAGAAGTAATAAAAATATCATGCATAGCTCGCTTATTTGATAGTGATTCAGAGTTGACATAAGGTAGTTCCTATGTTAAGTATACCGACCAATTCAGAATTACTATCTAATCTCCTTCCGCCCGCACGTCTGTTCATCTATCGCCGTCATCAAAGCGTAGTTATTAACGGATTTTGATGAAACATGGGACATCCTTAAGTTTAGTATAAGGACAAACCCTATTAAAATTGGTCGACATCGGTCCATTGTGGCAGCTCTAAAAGCCACATGTTGCATTCGGATCGCAATTCTATGCAATTCATATTTGTTGTCGTTGGTCTAGAAAAGCGTGATCAGTATGGGGTTTTAAGCCAACGGTTTGTGTCTTAGAAATTTCCATTTTCAGGGTTATTGGAAACCCTGAAATTTGTATCGAATAATGCAGTTTTTTGTGTCGAATATTTTTTTGATGATCTTATTTCAGTGGCTGCTCACTGCTTGTATCGCAATTTCGGGTCCTTGACGACCTTCTATTTCTTATAAATTTTCCATACTTCAAAAAAAAACGCTATCAGGAGGTGAACCCTAACCTATAGTTTCTTAAACTTAGCCTTAGCTGCCTATGCAATTCCGTGCTGTGAGTTATGGCTATAGACTTATTTTACAAAAAAATATATGTACTTGTATTCCCGTACTTGGGCTCGAACCCGAGACCTTTCGAATTGAAAGCGCAAACGTTCACATATAACCATCACCAGCCAAAAGAGCTTCTTGCGACGTGGATAAATGTAAATTCCAATTATTTACATTAAATGTAATGTTTACGATTCACAAAATCAATTTTAAATTCAAAATATTTATAAATCCAAAGAAAAAAATTTCATCTGTTTTGGGTTCTATCTCTAGGATACTTCAACAAATGAGACTATTTAAATATACATTTATTTTGATAACAATTTGTTTCAGTTGTAATCTGTTAAGGCAAAAAGGATAAAGATTACTTGATAGTTTAAGATTTAGGATTCAAACATAAGGCAAAAAAGTATTGAGCATAGGGTCATCCTCAATATAAATCACAGCGTTTGGAAGTAGATAAAAAGCCATTTTTTTAGAAGAACTTGTTTTGCTGGGAAGTTGTTTAACCCCAGTCAAATAATTTATTTCGGACGAGATCCCGGTAAAGATTAAAATTTTTACCGCTTTCTCGGGATACGAAAAAGACCGTAAAAAAACTCTAGTATTTACTTATAATTTATAAAATTGGACTTTTTTAAAGAAAACGTCTTACAGTGTTCATAGCTACCCACAATAGAAATCTTCTATCAATGGCTCCTGTAATGAAAACTTTAAGTTAATTTTTTTTTGTTCTTCGAATTACTGAAAAGGCTTTAAATTGTGTTTATGTTGTGAACAAATTTTTTTGTGCATATACTTTATTTTTAATGCATATTTTCTCATTTTTTTTATTCCTACATTTATCGCTCCGGCATATTTTTGAATTTTTTTTAAGGGCTTTTTTCGAATTTGAAGTGCATATTTAAGCGCTTACAATGTGATTTTATAGCGAGTAGAACTCCGAACTCTTGTCATAAGCTGCTTGATATTGTAAATGGAGAAAATCCGCCAAGTGGGAAACATTAACAACCACATTCGAAACATTGTCACCAGTTTTCTCGTTGACTAAAATTGTTTTTTAAGCTCGATAGAAAATTTAAATTGTAAAAAATAACTCAAAAAACCTAATTTCTATCAAAAAAATATTTTTTTTCTAAGATTTCGGGGATATGTACGATTTTGAAAAATGACCAAGTCGACTAAAGATAGCACGAAGCGATGACTGATTTTCAAAGTCAATTTGGAAAATTTTTATTTGCCAGAGTATTCTAACGATAAGTGATAGAAGGTGACGGAATTATGTTGTACATTTGCAGCTAACACTTTCGCAAGTTTTAGACAGGCAAAAAAAAAAAATATTTAGCATATTTTTTGAAGTTCGCACAGGATTTATTAAAAGAAATTTGTAGGCTGTAGACCCGTATCGACTTAGGAGGTGACGAAGTTTTTATGCAACTAAAAAGAAATCCCAAAAACAACACATTCAGCTCATAATACATTGCACTGTCTGCTATTTAAAAGTTTTGAATATTAAAAAATATTTAATAACAAAAATTATTTTTATTTTCAACTTTGCAAACTTTAAAACTATCTGGAAATACTTTTGAGAAACTCGTCATCATACCTGAATCCAATTAAATCTTTTTTAATAATTTTTTAAAGAAAGTCTTTAATCCAGTTGACTATGGTCCAAATTGAATAGGGATATTTGTTAAGAACAAAACACTTGCAGAATTAATTGAGAATATTTTCAAACACAAATTTTGGCTTTCTTTCTTTCAATTTGCAGTAATCACTTAGTGTGGCGCCGACAATGTTCTCTTGAGAATTTCACTAAGTGGACAACTATTTTCTTTTGTTTTTGCCAAGAGGTTAGAGCGAATGATCGACCGAACCGTTTGAAATCAATAATGCAACTATGAAAATGGGAAACCGTTCGCATTGTACGAAGCGGCCAAAAGAAAAGTATCTTCTGGCCGCAGCATGCAAGCAAGCAACATTCACTGTCATTGTTGCTCCAGTAGAACAAGTTGCTTTATTGCTTCCATGTTTTCATTTCTGTTCAATTTTTGTTCGACAACCGGCCACCAGCTGCCAAACCAAGTGTAGTAGTCGCGAAGCGCAATAGTTGCTGGACAAGTGACATGGCCAAGCTGGCATACAACCAGTGATATTGAGGTTATCAAATATCAAAGAACCATACAAAAGTATGAATATAATGAATTTATACTGTTTCAGACATGATGAAGATCATTTGACTCTTTTGAATCGTACACAAAATGCATCGTCACATATGAAATTCATCAAAAGTACGAATAAATGAAGAACATCGAACGAAGAACTGCAGTGGTGGAAATTGGTTGCATGAAAAATTTACATAATGCATAAGAGACTTTGATTTCAGACCGAATGATTGCACAATAAATTGCATAAAATTATTAAAATTAATTGTGAGCCAGACGCAGCAAGCGATTATCGACAACTTGCGTGTGCTATGTCTGAGTATTTGTTGTATCTTTCTCTACCTCTTTTCCATGAAGTGCTCGGCTTTACAACATTTCTGCATCCCGGACGATTGTTTAGTTTTTAGTACAATTTGCATCGATGATGCTGTTCTTATCTATGTTGTCCACCTTGACTCGGTTTGTGGCCCGAATTTAATGTGTTTTTCCAGTTGACCCACATTGGATTTTGTGGCGGCCAATGTACAGTTGTTGCATGATGCTGTTGGCCGAGATCTTGTACAAAGTCGTATTTCTGGCCCCGTCAACTCGTATGTGTGTCGATGTGCGCGTCATAAATTCAAACTGACTTGGTAATTTCCTTTGGCTGTTTTGTTGCTAACACGTTTAAGTAATTACGTGCATAATGAATACAACACTGATCAATCAATGCTAAATTCGATTAATTTCATTAATTAATCACCCTAATATTTTTCTAACATAGTGGGGTGTATTTTTTACGGATCTTGCCCTCCACGAATCTGTAAAGCTAGATATAATAACTTAGTATCAGGGTGATTTTTGTAACTATTAAATCCTTCTCTAAATATACCAGTCATCTTTAAATCAATAGCAATTGCTGTCCGATCTCGATAAAATTTGCACAAGTCCTAGGACAGAGACAATTTTTATTGAACTAATTCGGCGATGGTTCAGACATTGCACTCAGTTAAACTGACACCAGAATTAAGGTCCATATTTATTATTCGAGACTCGAGACACCGTCGATATTATTTTACCGTGAAGTATTGATTAGTTAACGACCGCAAGAAACTTCAAAGCCCGGTAGGTGCATCTTACAATGTGCCATGTAGCTGCCGGCTACATTATGAATAACAGAGATATCTTAGTCGTATAAACGCCTTTACAGTAAAAAAAAAACAAATTTGTTTTATTAATTTCTGAAATTATGACAACCATGCAAACGAAGAATATCAAAAACGTGAAAATATCTGAAAGGTGTGATCCGGAAGTACTGGCCAATACGATCGGAGGTCATGATTTGATACAAAACAATCGGTACCCAGGTATCTTATATAAATGCTTTTCAGATTATGCTATTTCCTCTCATGAATCATTGGTAGCTAACTCGCAAAAAGAATTTCGATATGACCACATCTTAGAACTAAGACGCTAAACGCGGACACAACATGGAAAAGACTTTTTCAAACAGCTATAAATATACTTTTTTTTGGGCATTTTTTTAATAAGATTTATAAATAGTTTTGTTATATATAAAATAGAATATATAAATATATATATGTAGGTAGCATACTTTTATCAATAAAACCGCTGCCATCTCACCTCTACCTATAGGTAGAGGTGAGGTGTGTATACACAACTGAGGTGTGTATACACAACAGCTTCTGTCGAATTGGATAAAAGCAACTCCTTTAGAATTACATTTCTCGTGACTTTTGGATTCAATCGCAATTTTTGGAAGTTAATAAAAATGCGATATTATGGGAAGGACTTTTTTGCTAGGTAGGTGGACCAAGGTCATATTTAGAGCTGCATTCCGATTTTAACCACCAAAAACAAAGTTTCTTATCCAAGTTATAACTCGAAGGCATGATTTAAGTCGATCAGTAAGAATTGTAATTAAGAATCGATCGAATCCTCGATTATAAGACCAGCTCGACAGTCCGAAAGAAGAAAAAATGCTTAAGAACTTGTTCTTGTGTGATATTCGTGTGAAGCTTTTTTGTAGAATTTCACTGACACTACACAATTTCCAAATGTAATTCAAAAAGTTCTATTGGAATTCATACAAGTACACAAATCGCTAAATTCTGCTATGTCGAACGATACTGTTAAAGTATAACAAAAAACGTCGCCCGATTTCGGAGCCCTAGAGGTCCATGAGTACGATCATACTTTAAGCCAAATCTTCAAAATAAATCTATTTTTCGATTAGTTTCGAAAACCCATATTCACTAGTAGACCCTTATTTTGAACATAAGGGGGTTTTTGGTGCCATCGGCCCACACGTCCGACCCTAATATCAGCCAAAACTTAAATAAATTTGGGTTCGTAGCCAAATTTTTGAGTAGACATGTGTCCACATTGACTATTGATCACCGGTTTTTGGGCAGTCACCATTTTAACTATTGTTTATCCATTAAAAATTTCGATTTGTTTAGAAAATAATAAAATAATGTACCTATTCCCTATGTATCGTTAATTTCTTAAGGAGTTTTTCCGCCATGGAAAAATCCCAAACATCCCAAACACCGTTCTAACGTAAGCCATCATCATGTAAAATTTCAGGATTCTATGTTACTTCGTTTCATTTCGATCGTGACGGACGGGCTAGAATTTTACGACCAGCCTTTTCTAGTCTCCAAAAAATATGCGATTTCAAACGAACCTCAATTCGTTAGATGTTCTTTTGGGCTGTTCTAGCACTTGCATGATTTGATTCGGAATTTTAATTACAGAATTTCATTTCGAACATGTTTCCTTCAGTAAACAGGAGGAGCTGCAAAACTTTAATTCTAGTCGCTTGTGGTAAAAAAAACAGCTCAAGTTTTTCTTTTGCAAAATACGAATATACGCCATACATATATTTTGCAATTTGCGCGAAATTCTTGCGAAAGCAGAACAGGCCCGATACAAATTTTAGGGTCAATATACTAACATGGTGTTGCACACAGAATGAAAAATGAAGTATCAGTGGATTTTCTACTCGTAACAATGTCATTTAAAGTTCAGAAATTTGACAACTGTAATTTAGATAAGAGTTAGGATTATCTGGATTTCCGGTGTTCCGAGAGTTCTTTAATCTCCATATAATTCTAGATCCCCATTTTTTTAAAAATGGTGTGCTTCATTTCGAGGGAAATTACTCATTTAAAATTCAAGAGAGAAAAACTGTGTTAAGTGTTAGGCGAACTATGTTCAATAAATAACAACAAACAACATAAGTTTTACAGCTCAACGTCAAAAATAATTTTTACTTTTGGTTTAACAAATTTAATAAAAATGCCTGCGTCAAATGAGTCCGGATCGTGTTAAACGCCGTCGCACAGTGGGATATTTGACTACCATAACGGCGCTTAACCCTTCTGCACAAATTCACATTCTACCCCTCATAAACAATTTGTGGGTCAATTTGACCCAATAGGAAAAACATATCACAAAAACATTTTTTTATTTTTTTAAGATATAAGGTATATACAAATCAAAAGTTATTTCATACAAGATCGTTTCATTCTTTTATTTTAATAAAAATATATTATTTCTGGCAATTTAGACACAAATAAGATGTAACAGCATGCTGTTTGCAAATAAAATTTTTGCATTTATCGCAACGAAGTGAATGCTTGTTAGAGCATCTTTGCCTTTTACCCAAGAAGCATGAGGGAGAACGTTGAGGTTGAATATCTTTGGATGTACTGGGAGTGTCTGCTATTACTGCTTCCTGTATCTTTTCCACGACTCTTTTCGCAGAAGGACCATACGGCATTCTCTTGCGACGTGCAATGTGCGGGGTTATCAAGGATGTGGCCAAGTCTACTAAAAACAAAAAAAAAACATCTTTGCCTTTTACCCAAGAAGCATGAGGGAGAACGTTGAGGTTGAATATCTTTGGATGTACTGGGAGTGTCTGCTATTACTGCTTCCTGTATCTTTTCCACGACTCTTTTCGCAGAAGGACCATACGGCATTCTCTTGCGACGTGCAATGTGCGGGGTTATCAAGGATGTGGCCAAGTCTACTAAAAACAATCGGCGTTTAAAATTTTTATTTCTGTTCCATTCGGGATTAAGTTCGGTCCATATAACATATGCGTTATATCCCGAAACATCGCTGCCACCGGCCAGCGCTTAGTTTGACGTTTACATGTGTAAGTTGCAACTAACTGGTCCAGCGCATCAACACCTGCTTTAGTAGCATTATAATGATGAATAATTTCGGGTTTCTTTTTCCTATCATCTCTAACTTGACTACCATAACGGCGCTTAATTGAAAAATGAAAAAGATATTTCCGATTATATATTGGTACTCCATAATTGCATACAAAATTTTACATCACTAGTTTATAGAATGGATAAGATATGTTGTTTGCTTCTTCTTCTGCATTCCGTCAAAAGTGAAAACGTTTTTCGATTTATTTAAACTCTCGTAGAAAGTGACATTTTAGTTGTTTTAAGTGACAATTTTTCCTATTTAACCATTTGAAAACCAAATTTTTGCTATGGAACCTTCAATTTCAGATATTTTAGAACAAATATCGGTTGTCAGTGAATATGTAGTATAATTATTTTTAATTATTTTTGGAAAAATGTTCTTAATTTAAGGCATTTTTAGTATATTTGTAGATTTTTAAAAGGGTACCGGGCGAACCCCCCCAAATTAATTTGTAGATATATATTATAGAATGTATGTACTTATATAATTAAGAAAAACATCTTGCGCGTTTTTTCGCCAATTCGTGTATTTACAGATTTTTTGAAAATATTCACATGTAGTCAAAATGTAGAAAATTAACAGTGACTCTATTTATTGTGGTTACATTTAAATCGTTGTTGTTTATATTGGTATTGTTATCTTTATTTGTAACTAACGGTGCATTACCATGCACCCTAAAGCAATTGTTTTTTTATTTCATATTAACAATACAATGATCACGATAACTATTTAAAGATTTTTTGTTAAATAAATTTTCGTGTTAACTATACCACTATAAATGTATAAGGTGTAAACACTTTGGTGTGTCTGGTTTTGATTTATTATTTTTAAGTACAAAGCAAAAGTGGCAATTAAAACGTGATGTTCCAAAAGGAATGTATAAAGATTTAACCCCGTTTTCTTTTCACAGCAACATTAATAATTTTACTAATACCATTGAGTAATGAAGCAAAAATTTTCAAAATTAAAAAATAATTTACATAGTAGTTCTTAATTAAAAATATCAAAATATTATTTTATAAAAATATAGCTTTTATTTTATTTGTCCATAACTAATAGAAAAATATTACATAATACAATGTTAGCAACTTTATTCTCATGTTAGTTCTAATTTATTTATTAAATTAAGTTACGGCCAACATATAATATTTTTTTGTTGAAATATCTGTAAGGCTTTAAGAAGCCGGTCAAATGTTTGGATATTGTAAAGTATGTTACAGCGTCTATATTATATATCATTGTCGAGGCATTATTTTGGGATCTGAGGGGTTTGCATTCACAGATATAGCCTTAAGTCGGTTGAAAAGATTATTTCGGCTGTCGGTTTTAATTTTTTTACTCATTTCTCGGCCGATTTCATTGTTAAAAGATGGACCTCTTTGGTGGCTATCATATTAATATTTTAAGGTTGCGCGTGGCATATACACATCGGAAGTTATAGCACAATATCGGATGTAAATATATATTTTTGAAATACTATAATCCATATCGTCGCCAATTGATTATCGAGTTTAATAAAATTAACTGCAATAGACAGATCTCAGCTAGGGCTATCAAATTGATCTCTGAGGGCTCCAAGTGGGATATACATATCGGGAGTTATCTGCCGTAAATGTGCCTTTTCGACGTAATATCGCCGATAGTAAGACCATTAGAATTGCGATTTTATTAAACTTAGTGCAAAGGACGCAGATTGTTGAGGGCCATAATTTTGGTATTAGAATGTGCCACGTGGAATGCATACATCGGACGTTATAGCCCAATATACGTTAAAAAAATATATTTTTTGCATATCTTTTCCGATGTTTGGCCAAATCTAAGCCATTTTAAGGCCGATTTTGATGAAATCGAGTGGAATCGGCTAATAATCTCAGAAATAGTAAATATATATAAACATTACATCTCCGGAAAGCGTCCTTTAGTTAATCTCCATTTGGAGGGTACAATACCCCACTGTGCATCATATAGATATTCGGGATGACTGGTTATTGCCTTAAGTTGTTGATGAACTTGGAAATGATAGGGACGAGACCGATTGCATGTCAAGTAACGCTTGGATGTTGAGGCACGCGGAGATGTTCAAGACGAGACCGAATAATGCTGGTTCTGAGGTCAACAAATTAGCTTTAAGGTTTTTTTTATTTGTATTGCTGACTGTGTTTTTGGTCCCAAAACTTTTGGTGCTTTTAATTATCTCCACTGAATGTTTACATTACATGTTTGAGCCACCTTATATTCCACGCGTTATAAATTATATTGGTTGGATCGTCCTCCACCTGTTCCATGGACTTCCGCTTTATTGTGAAATAACTTTTTGCCAATGTTGCCTTTCTAGTCCATCCAGACTACTAGATAGTCCAAACTAGCGAGTCTCCGGCATAGAGAGGTTACACTGTACTTGTAAAGTCGCCAGCGATTAGCGAGTTGAAAACCCCATCACCTAATAATGTTACCTGCTCTTTCCTGGATTTAAACCTGAAGTTACTTGTGCGATAGTCATGCACGCTAACTTACCACCACAGCAATATTTGATGCATAAATATCTTCCAAAAGTTTAAATTCGGATAAAATGATCTTAAAATGATTTTATTTGCGTATTGCTCTTTGTAATCAAAAGTATCCGGTTGAGCTTGGCTAAAAAAAAATACTTAGTAGCGACAGAATTTACCCTAAAGAAATGACCAAATTGCATCAAGTTAAAAATTGCAAGATATAGCCTAACAACTTTTTTAATGGGAAGATAAAAAGTAGGCCGCTAGATTAGTACGAAAGAGGATTAGTGGCCAGACTGGAACAAACGTACAGCCACGAATGCTAACTCACTTAGAATTGTTGTCAGGTTTTACCTTTCTTTGGTTTTTCAGAACTCTCAAACAATTTATAAATACTTGATACAGTTAAGTGTCGGTTAAAGCCAGTCTGGTCTTCGTTATCTTCTTCAGTTATAACAAAGCTATTTGTGGGGGATTTGGTCGAACAACTTGGCCCAGGCAACATCGAAGCCACATTTGCCTATTAGTCCAACCACAGCACTCGTTTTAATCAAATCTCCAGCATACGTTGTGCGTACATCAAAGTAGGTCATTGGTCATTTCTTTTAGTGCCACCATTTGTTGGGAAGCTGCCTCTAAACGAACATCGATTGTTGGTGTACACAAGCTGGTGAATAATGTGTTGCTGCTTGCAACGCCAACATACATTCTTACTTACCAACTCGCAGCAATATTTGCAGCACTCGCTTCATTCTATCTCTATTATATCAGACACATTTTTTCTATTATCCAATGGATTTTGTGGCCCAAACCAAGAATAGACTTTCCGAAGCGAATCCGCTTTTATGGCCAACTGGACTGCACTCTTATGCTGCGTGTGTGTGCATGTGCCAGTACTGCTGCATCTGATGTGCTGCTGCCATTAACCCAAAAATACAAAACAGGAATCGACGCCAGAGAAACAGCTTGGCTGTAAGGTTACAATGCGTCCAATTATCTAGCGGCATAGAAGAGTGTGTTCGCTGAAGAATTCGTGGCATGTTCCACTTGGGATTGAATGTGGGACATTTGAGTATTTGGGGCTAGAATGTTGAAAGCAAAGAGCACGGAGAGGAGTACGCGAAAGCGTTATAGTTGTTGCCCTTGCTTTAGCTATTAAATCAAGCAGCGTTTTTCATGGATTTTTAATATGCACAATCTTCTTGGCTTTTTAATATGCACACAGGTACTTATTTGAGCTTATAACGATGATTTGATTGGATCTGACATAAATCACTTGTCAATTATAACAACCCTTATGCATTGGCAACAATGCACGACCTCAACCAGCATCTACGTCCTCCCACTCTGCCGAATGTAATTCAATTATCTGAAGCAGATTTTAGCCTTTTGAACAATAGACAAGGAAACTTGACAGGAATGCTTAAATAGCTCAGGTAAACAACCAACATTGTCGGTGGACTATAAAAGGCACAGGATGCAACAGGATTCTATGTCAGTCCTTGTTTTGCTTTCGATACATTAACAGCGAGAACATGTTGAACCGACAGCACCAAACATTCCACTCGATGGCATTTGTGGCATTCTCTGTTCTCTGTGTGCTTTGGATACCTCTAACATTGGCCAGGAATGTGGATAGCTCCAAAAACGAAATGCACGACAACCTGGTAGGAAGTAAAACCAATAATCAACTAAGCACCGGACCATCAGCTTATTATGCCGCTAAACGAAACCTTCGCTCGTTGCTCTTTGGCCCAAAGGAATACCAGAACAACAAGGCACATGGAAAAACGCCCCTGAATATGGACCTGGTCGACTTTCTGCTTGAGTACGAGGACGACGATCGCAACAAACGCTTCGATGACTATGGTCACATGAGGTTTGGCAAACGTGGCGGTGAGGAACAGTTTGATGACTATGGCCACATGCGTTTCGGCAGGAGCATTTAAATTTCTTGGTTCACACAACAACAAGAAGGACATTCACGAAGTTATTGCAAATGTGTTAATTAATTGGGGTTTTAAATGAAAAACATCAGTCATCATACATGAAATTATTTGATATGCTTTTAGTTTGAGTAAATTGTAAATAAATGAAAATATGTCAATGTACATTTCAATTGGTCTAGCTCATAGTACAATAAAGAAATGTTTATAAGTCACTAATAACCACCTATAGGAAATTTGAGCACAATCGAATTTAATTTGTGACTTCTAGAATAGCACAACCCCAACTTGGGAGGCTACTTTATAAGGGGTATAGGGGCTGTTCGAATATAAGCACTGATATGGTCCAATATGATCAAATGTATTTCCAGGCGTCGCACAATGCTCTACGCTAAACTTCGTGTGGAGACTATTCGAAAACATCGGTCCATGTCCAGTTTTACAGAGATAACTTTAGGTCGCTCGTAACGTACCATGCGAAATTAAGACAAAATCGGTGTTAATATGTGAAATGTAGAGTGACAGTAACTCAAATCGGGCGAATTCGAAAACAAGGACAAATGCATGAAGCAATTTCACAAGGGATAGGTGTTGATCGCTCCTTACCGTCTATGCGTAATTTGGACGGAGTCATATGTTACGTGTCTTCTAGAGCTGCAGATTTCCAACAGGGAATGGAAATTTATAAGGGACTATACGAACTATATGTTGTTATGTTGTTCCACCAGAGTTAATTCTAATTAACTCTGCGGAAATTTGCTGGTGGAGTAAGCTTGTGTGCCAAGACAAGGATGATCATGATGATAAAGAATTTTCAGGAGGTGCAGAAGGGCCAGCAGTGGAGTCACACATTGGCATAATGTGTGGTTCAGAAACTGATGACAGCGATGCCACTAGTCCCGAACAACCACCATCGAAAAAGTCTAGGCAATATTTATTAAAATAAATAAAAATAAATAAATAAAATAAAAAATTATAAAAATTTTTACTTTATTTTTTTAGTAGTTTATGGCCAGAAGTCTGGAGTTATTGGGGAAAATTTATAAAAAAGGCGATGATAAATGACACTTTTTTGAATAAAAACATATATCAATATTCTGGTCAAAATGGGATACCTTCACTTAATTGTAAATAAAAGCAGAACGCGTTAATCGATTTCTATGATCTATGTCGCATTTTGTTTATAGGTTATGTGACTTTACGTGAAAGTTATAAGACTCTACACGTTTTTCCGTTTGGGATTTATATGTTTTAAAAAAAAAAAAAATTTTTTTTGGCAAAATTTTCTTCATAAATTTATTTCTAATTGCAAAAATGTTGATTTGGTAGAGAAACAGTATATTAATGGATTAAAGAAAATGTATTTATTAATTTTTCTCAATTTATTTCAGCAAAATCGAACTAGTCGTTCTCGAGTCGTTCTCTCAAACTACGTTTTTTCCAACATTTTACAACTAAGCGAAAAAACATCAAGATAAGGAAAAAATGTAAAAGGTCATAAAAAACATACGAACGCAAAACCCTTTGAGGGTTTTAATATACTGACCTATTACTATCACCCTGACTTGGAATTTCTCACCCCCCAGACAATAACCCCAAAAATGTTCACTGTGTTATTGGTCGCTAATAAGGTGCAATGCTAAATTTGAGTACGATCGTGTTTAATTTGTGGTTTCTACAGCTGAAGAACCTAAATCGGGAAAAATTTGGACAGCTTTTTGTATTACAGCGATAAATGGAAAGGCAGGCGGTTACTGCACAATGGAATTAGATGGTGACTTTGTATCGATCGGTATACTAAGCATTACTATATATCCTTATTCCTTTAAGGTGTTACAAACAGCAGCACAAAGTCATAATACCTTGTACCACAGTGTGGTTTACGGTATAAACGGACGAGAGATCGGAAATTTGTAATATGTATCAACTAAGCTCGAACTTAGCATACAGTTATCTCAAAAATAATAATAATAAAATTAATAAAAGTCCTCAAAAATATTAATTTTTAAAAAGTGAAATATGCAAATGCAAACCAGAATAAAAGGACAATTTAATATATTGGCAAATTATACAAAGTACTTATAGCCGCGTACCCATTTCCTAGTTAATTTTCAACATTGAACAATATTAAGAGAAACCTTATTACATTGTTTTTCATTGTATATATTTTTTTTTTTTTTTTAAATAACCAACACTCAGGGGATGCCCCCTATACATGCGGTGCATTGCGTTGGCGAGTGGAAATTAATGGATCGGAGGGGGGAAAGAGGGAGTAATGTTTGTTGACGCTTGCCTTGAACTTCTGGATGTCGCAATTACATTTGCCGGAAGTCGATTCCACATACGGACGAAAAACGAATTTGATCTGTAGTGTATAGTGCGGTCAACTGGCCAATCGATAACAAACGGGTGTGAATTCCTAGAAAGTCGCGTATCCCTGCCGAACATCCTCACGTCAGGAATAAGGCGTATCAAGGAGAAAGGAAACTTCACAGGAAAAAATACTCACTTCGATATAACGTCAGAGCGTTTCATGACGCTTTTATGAATCGTTTTGTATCCAAAATTTATATTGGGAAACTTCATTTAATGATATTAGTTCAGGGTATCCAAATACGAATAATAAATAAAGACCCGACTTACATATACTCTCGCCTTATACGGGGTTTAAACTTTCCATCTGCCCGTCCTCTATTGCCTGAAGTGTACCGATTTTTTTAAAATCCCCAAAAGGTTGTTTGTGTGGAAGGTACTACAATGGGTCGAGGTATACAGGTTTTTTCTTATGCACGTTTAAGGATGAAATGAACATATTAAAATTCTTTTGAGAACAGTTTTCATTACATTCACACATTTCACGCGGTATTTCATTAATTTCATCACGAAAGCGCTTCTGGTTTTTTGCATAAACCTTGCTTTTTAGATATCTCCACAAAAAGAAGTCCGGAGCAGTCAAATCAGGTGACCGTGGAGGCCAATCAACATCACCATTTCTTGAAATAACTTGTTGTGGAAAGAGGTCTCGCAGTAATTCCATTGTAATCCTGGCTGTATGCGATGTGACACAGTCTTGTTGATACGACATGTTAATCAAGCCCAAAGCATGCAGTTCTGGCGTTTACAAGTTTTCAATCATATCACGATATCGCTACTCATTGGCAGTTACCGTTACGCCGTTTCCATTTTCAAAGAAATAAGGGCCAAGGATTCCTCCTGACCAAATTGCACACCAGACTGTCACTTTTAACGGATGCAAAGGTGACTGATGAATAATTTGAGGGTTTTCCATTGCCCAGAACCGACTACTCTGCTGATTCACATATGCATTCAAAGGAAAATGCGCCTCGTTACTTATTATGTTTTTTTAATAAAAATCGGTATTGTCATGGGCTATTACAGCTTGCCCATGACAACAGCGATCATTACTACACGATAAATAGATCGTTTTGTGAGCACGTTGTTTCGCCCAAAAATTTCACGTAACTTTCTCATCGTCACAGTAATCGATGATTGATTTTGATAAAATGTTTTAACGATTTAAACAGGTTGGTTTATCGAATCTTTTTCCATAATAAATTTGCCACGTCTCTACTTTACGACTGCCAAATATGAACTGTCAAGACTAATGTTTACCAAAATGGCATCAAAACGAAGTAGTATAGCTTCCTGGCGGACACCCTGTACAAGGAGACCTTGAGACAGGATGTGTGGATGTAATAAGAAGGGGCGTGGGCGTTTGAATCCACAGTAAACAGTTGTTAATTCTTTTGTTCACATCAAAATATGGACCAAATTAGTGCTTATGCGAGTAAGCGGGAAATTTACCTAATAATGTTGTTCTTATGTTTTCATTTTGTGTAAAATCGTTTAACAGCATTAATGACAAAAACACAAAATATGCATTTGAATGGGAGGTACCAGAAATGGGGAGTTTCATCCACTTATATACTCGTATATGCGTGGACAAAGCCGGGATTACAATATTACGGTGTTTAAAATTTTATTTAATTTTACGCACTGGGTCACAAGTTGTGTGGGTTTAAATCTGCACAGAAACAGGTTAATTTGTGAGGAAGGGCGTAAGAGTGGGCGTAATGGTACATTTGTCCTTTTTCAATTTCATAGGCAGTTTTGGAAAAATATTGGCATGTAAAATTCAAAAACGGCTGAAAGTTCTTTTTTAAAGTTACCTTTTTTTACGTATTATTTTTTATCGAATCTTTAATGGTATTAACATAACAACAAGTATACAAACCTTAAATTTTGTTCATTCTCGGGTAATCAGTTCAGTCTTTAGAATCCGGCGGTTCGGTATCTTAAGACAACAAAAACCGTCGGTTTGTTAAAGATTTATATTTACCAGTTTGTGTCGAACGACCGGTTTCTTAAATTCGCCCAAATACCATACATTACAACTTGCATTCATAATCATATTTTTGTTATCGACTGCCCATATATACTTATACATATTTTTACAAATATTTAGCAACTAATGCCATAAGCTATATATGGGACCTAAGAGTAAAGCCCAGTTTTGTCCAGGAGAGGTATTTTAAAGATTTAAATACGTGTATCTTTCTTGTACCATCACTTTCATAAAACGCGCATATCTCTGGGAGGGAACACTTTTGGAGCATGGGTCGCATCGGTCTCATTCGATGCTCAGATGTAGTCCACATCAAAAAAAAGTGAAAATTGATTTTTTTAGGTCCCTTTCTCTATGCGCTGTCACATATACTTAAGTGGTTTATATTTTATATGGAAATGTACCCCTCTTTATATTAAGATTGCTAAATTTAAAAGGGAATTGCAAAATATGTTGGATCTATGTTAGGATCGTTAGTTAATTTTCGTTTTGATTTTATGAATATAAAACGTTTTATTACCAGCTCGAGGCCTCTTTCATCTTTATTCAAATATAAGACCCTTTTTAAACGTGATTTTAGCTACTTGAAAGAGCTATCAAACTATCGTTAGGTTATTCTTTACGCGTAATAAGGTCGTTTTCCCAATGGGGAAGTCCGAGTAAAAAACCTAAGGTCAACCCATAGGTCAAGGCTTCCAATTCAGCCAAACCGTAAAATAATATCATATTCAGATACGCCATAAAACTCCATTGTGTCTGAGTGTCCACGTTCAAAAGAAATCGTGAAATTATTGTTATATTCTGCTTCGTGGAGAATTTAATTGGTTTTTATACCCATATGTATAAGACATAGTCAAGAGGGGTCCATATGAGCCGATCCAAAGTAAAACGAAATCTAAATTGTAAAGGATGGTCCAACCATAGTGCACGATATATGTTGTGAGTCACACCTTATCGTCATGTTTTTTGCCCAAGTTAATGTGACATTTCTTCGACAAATTCAACCATGGAGATGTAGAAAATTGAGCAGCGCTTTAATAACGTTGAATACGAAAATAGTCGTTCAAATCAAAATGTCAGGCTAATGTAGCAAATGTGTCCAAAATCGGGAGAATTGTGGGCAAGTTTCTGCAAACCAAGTCTGTAGGAAATGTGAAAACACCTATGCATGTCTGTTTGGTAAGGTTTATGAGCTGAGTCATCGGGCCGTACTTCTTCGAAAATGAGCAGTTACAGTTAATAGTGTTCGTCAGCGCGTGATAATAACGGACTTCTTGTGGCCAAAAATTAAGGATTTGGACTTGCCACACAGCCAACGAAACAATAGCGCTTTTGTGCGAGAAATTCAATGGCCGCGTTATCTCAAGTCGTGGCGATCTTAATTTGCCACCGCGACTATCTGATTTGACACCGTTGGACTTCCTTCTTTGGGGATATTTTAAAGAAAAAGTGTACATCAATAATTCAGAAACAATTCAAGAGCTAAAGAATGCGATAATTCGGCACATAAACGACATTGAACCTCTATTATGTCATTGAAGTCATTGAAAATCAGGACCATCGAATAGATGTATGCCACCGAAGCCGTGGCAAGCATTTGACCGATATTTCGTTTCAATCATAATTGCCATAGATCCTTCTATCATAATAAAAAATATTAAGATAAATCTCACTTTATTTTATTTATAATTACAATGGTGATTTTTGTTGGACTGCCCTTTTTATACACACTTACCTATCAACACGCCAATTTTTTGAGACGTTAGCCGAAGATACGGCTATGCCTTTCCTGTATAGATATTTCCGTTAAATTAAAAAAAAGTTATATAGTGGAAAAGTCTAGGTCTTTTTATAGTCCCAAAAAGGTGAATCTTTTCCTTTTTGCCCTATTTGGTCCATTTTCAATACCAACCGATTTACAATCATACGACATTTCTCTTCTAAGCTTCTCGTTCTTTTCTTTTAACTGAATCGTGCTTCAGCAGAGAGACGACATAGCTACTTTTCATCATCTTTGCAATTAACGACATTCAATAATATACAAGTATATACTCGTACGTTGTACGGTTTCAGATAAGTATTTCGAGATGTTAAAAACGGAATGACAAATGTATATGCATATCCTTAGAGGAGGGTATAATAATTTTAAATGTAAATACAATTATTATTGTTTTCTATTTTCTTTTAGCAGCATGAGTGTCTTACATGAGAAAACCGGTTTAACCGGTTTCTCAAAAAAATCAAAAATGAAAACTGGTTTTTTAGAAATTGCCAAGTTAACCAATCTCAATTAGTTCGTTCTCAGACGTGCTTTTGTAGTTGGTTGGCTGCAGCTGTAGGGTCCTGTCGGATACTGACAAAAGTGTATCATCAGTTAAAGTGGTATGTGTTGAAGAGGAAGTGTGAATACCAGCAGTATACGAGGGCGGTTCGGAAAGTTTTTAGCCTATCAGTGAAAAAGAATAGTTAGTTTTTCAAAAATAATTTTATTTTTCAATATAATCTCCTGAAACTTCAATACACTTAGTCCAACGCTTATCTAGCAATTCTATCCCTTGATTAAAATAGTTTTCCTCAAGGTCTTCAAAATAGTGGTTTACAACTGTAATCTTCATTTGAGGTAAAACGCTTGCCAGCAAGGATTTTTTTTGGATTTGGCAACAGGTAAAAGTCACTGGGAGCTAAATCAGGAGAATAAGGTGGGTGGTCAAGCAACTCGTACTTTAATTCGTTGATTTTAGCCATTGTTAAAACACTCTTGTGCGCTGGTGCGTTGTCTTGATGAAAAATTATTGTTTTGTGTTGTAAGCCAGGACGTTTTATTCGAATTTGTACATTTAATTGATCTAAAAGGTTGCAATAGTACTCTGAATTTATTGTTTTACCCTTTTGCAGATAGTCAATCAATAAAATACCTTTGAAGTCCCAAAAAACCGTTGCCATAACCTTACCAGCCGATTGAATTGTTTTTGCCTTCTTTGGGACACTTCCTCCAGCTTCAGTCCGTTGTTTGGATTGTTCTTTTATCTCTGGAGTATAGTGGTGGATTCATGTCTCATCAACAGTTATGAAACGACGCTTAAAATCCATTTTATTTCGCTGAAAACGATCCAAACAAGCTTGAGAAATGTTCATTCTTATGCGTTTTTGGTCAACTGTTAACAAGTCCGGCACCCATCTTGCAGAAAGCTTTTTCATCTGTAGTTCTTCATGCAAAATTAAATGGACTCGATCATTTGAGATGCCCATGATATTAGATATTTCACGCACTTTTATTCGTCGATCATTTAATACCATATCATGCACTTTGGCTACAATTTCTGTTGTTGTTGCTGTTTTTGGACGTCCACTACGTGGTTCATCTCAATGCTTGTACGACCACGTTTAAATTCAGCAACCCAATTTTTTACTGTTGCATATGAAGGAGCACTTTCACCTAACACATTCACCATATCGTTATGAATTTCTTGTCCCGATAAACCTTTTTTATGTAAATATTTAATGACACCACGCATTTCTAATTTTTCCATTGTAAAAAAATCGCGGATGCGTCTTTTGTGAACACCTGTTTCTATATGAAGGAGTTGCCAGATCGAAACAAAATTTAACATGTGTTCATAGCAGAGATGGAAGTTTCCAAAACACTTAACTTTTTTCTGTTTATACCGCGCCTTTTGTGCTAGGCTAAGAAGTTTCCGAACCGCCCTCGTATATGATGTTTAGAAAAGGTCCAAAAATGCTTCATTGAGGGACACCCGCACATTTGGGATAAGAAAATGTGCCTTTTGATTTTACTTTAAACTATTGACATGATAAGTAGCTCGCGAATTTTTTGTGTGTGTTCAGGCAATAATCTACACACTTTGAACTAAGGTCCTTCGTGCCATACGTTTTCAAATGCTTGGGAGATGTTTATGACGAGAGGTAAGCAGTACTATTTATTCTCGTAGGATTCTCTTTTCGAAGTTGTTATACGATCATTTGGTCTTTTGTGTAATGTTTCCCAGAATTTTTAGCTGACCTAGTATTTGGTGTAAATACTGTTTCGAGATAGTGTGCAAATGAGTTTGTTATCTTTTCGGTAGTATTTGGCTAAATACTGTTTTGCAGACGTAGAGGTGAATCATGAGCTATATGTCTTTGCAAGGTTTTTTGTCTTTTCAGAGATTATAATCTGTTCCTTCCGATATTTCCCGGTTCTGTGGGTAGTGCTTGATTGGATTCCCCGATTGACTTTGAGGCAGCGTTGTATTTTTTCTGGCAATATCTTAGTCCTCTTCTAAAAGCTGAAGAGCGGTATTGTTACCATTCTTTTCGGAGCTTCCCTTTCTTCCTGATGAGTGCGTCGATGTTTTGTGGCTCTATATCCGAAGCGTGCCTTTGAAACGGGCCTTCGTAGCAGCAGGTCATTGCGCTGTTTAATACATCAGTATAAATAGTTACGGAGAACACTATGTTATCTGGCGATCTAAAGGGAATACTTTATACAGTATGTGCACTTATTTTGCTTGACAGCAAGGTGAAAATTGTTGGAGAGATCTGATATGATAACACTTAAAGATATGTATTGCGCTTTATATTTTTCACTACGACGAAGACAATTAAATCGAGAGTTTTATTTAGGTCTGACAGCCTGTAGGTTATCCCCCAAAAAACAGCTTCGAGTTTAGATGATATAACGGCATCGAATCAGTGTTTACCTCCACACGCAGAAAAAAAGTATGGTTGGGGTAACAATATTCGAAGAGCATCATACTATTGTTGGTTATATGGTTGTGGCACAATAATATTATGATCATCACAACAATAGTATGGTTCACACACAACCATACTATGATCCCCATAACCATATTATTATTCACATTCAACAATACTATGATCCCACAACCATATTATGATCCTCATAATCATAGTATGTTTAACGTACAACCATAGTATGATCCTCACAACCATAGTATGACTTACACACAATCATAATATGGTCCCCAAAATTTTTTGAAAAGATGGGTTTAAGTTGTTATTTAATAATAGAGAATTTTATTAAGTAAGTTATGTAATAATAGGAGTGATTTATTAAACAGTAAAAAAATTATTTATTCAAAATATGTCAGTTATACCAATTCGTAGTTTGTTTCGAAAAAATTTAATTATTTTTACTATTAATTTGTAAGATTCGTAAAAATAACACTGTCAAATTAAAAAAATACAATTTTTCCGGTATGATTGCCGTAATCATGTTATTGTTAACATAAAACCCATGAAAACAATACTTTTGTTCGGCCAACCATATTTATATTCTTGCTACAACCATATCATAGTTTTTTAATTTTGCAACAGTACTATTGTTATATTTCAACAATATTAATATTGCCGCAATCATACTATTGTCAAAACGAAATTCAAAATAGAATACTATGGTTGCCACAACCATTCTTTTATTGCACGACCATACATACTATTGCTGCCGTGACCATATCGAGCCATAAGCGCTAACCTATCGTAAGTGAAAAAATGCAAATTTTACAGGAGACGGTTTTTATTATTTATTTCAAACAACTTTATTAAAAATGCAAATGTTTTAATGCAAAAATTTAAGATTTCTACCTACTCATATAACTGTATCAAAAAACAAAAAAAAAAATCTGAACACATTTGCGATTGCTGCAGCAATTTGATGTGTGACTTACGATAAAATTGCTACACAATAAAATTTAAACAATCATTTACGATAAAATGCAAAAGCTTTTTTTTTTGATGTTTTACTAACAATTTTGTCATTTTAAAAATACAAAACGATGAGGCTTGTCCTAACGATTATTTTTCAGCAATAAAATTTTTTTTCCAAAAATTTGACTTACGATAGGTTAGCGCTTATGGCTCGATATAGCAACCATATCTTTTCTCTGCGTGCAGGTGTAGTACGGAATGAGCCCCAAAACGTGTGGTTGGCGTTGTAATTGCCAGCGTCTACATATTTCATCCCCAATGTCGAGAAGAAATCCATAAACTAATCTTTGTCAATATTATATCTTGGATCTTTGTCAATATTATACCTGCTGTCGCTTGTATATTTGACAATGTTTGATAGGCTCTGCCACTGGGATGTTTAGTGTCGTAGGTAAAATAGCCAGCCGCACAGGCGGACATGAAATCATATGTACATGAAGGTTGGCTGATGAGTTTTGCTACATTAAAAAACTCAGTGTATGGCATTCATTTTTCTTTTACTCATGTAAAAGCTCATTCAATTTTATTGAATATAGCTTAATTAGTTATAAAACATATGTACATACGGGGTGGCTGATGAGTAAGAAACTCAGTGTATAATAATGGAATTTCGAAAGGCGAAATGGTTCTTCATTTTTTGGGGCAACTTTTTCCCGTCAAAAAAAGCCGCCTTGGAAGACAATTAGTGAAAAAAGTAAAAAAATTTAGTACCAAATCGTGAAATGGTTCTCCATTTTTTGGGGTAACTTTTGCCCGTCAAAAATTGCCGCCATGGAAGACAGTTAGTGAAAAAAGTGAAATTTTTTAATTCCAAAACGTGAACTACACAATTTTTGTTTAACAACTTTAATAAACTAGGTACGCAGCTAGACACATTTTATCCCTATCGGAGTTCATTTGCCAGTGCTATGCCTCAAATACCCCTAACAAATGAAGCAAATCGAATAACCGCAGGATAAAAGCCCACAGGTAGTAACGCAATTTATTCACAAGTACACATTGATATTTTATTGATGTGAATTTAATTAATATTCAGTCGTAATAATAACAATATAATGTCAATGTGTACAATGTGCAAATTGTTTCAACTTTCATCATGGAGTGTTCAGATAATAAGAACCGTATCGGTGTACGGTTCTCAAGTGTGACATGAAAAAATCGATATTTTCAAAACGCTCCGACCACTAGGGATTAGCCGCATGTTCGTCTACCGATGCATAAAACTGTTTAAGGAGACTGGAAATGTAGAAGTCCGCCTTCGGTCAGGCCGCCCACATGTCATTAGAGCCGTTAAATGAAGAATTCACAGAAATCCGCTCCGAAAACAGAAAATCATGTCCCGTGAGATGAATATCACGCAAAAGTCCATGAGTCAAATCATTAGAAAAGACTTGGGGCTTTCAAACGACGTACCGGACATTTATTGACTGCAGTTTTAAAAAAAATAGGATTGAAAAATGCAAACGTCTTTTGGTGAAGCACGCTGCTAACTTGAACAGAAAAATTTTGTTCACCGATAAAAAAATTTTACCGTTCAGGAAAAATTAACAAGCAAATTGATAGAGTGTATGCGCGGTCATCTAAGGAAGCATCTGAACTGATCCCAAGGGTGGAAAAGGGTCATCACCCAGCTTCAGTCATGGTTTGGTGGGGTGTCTCTTACGATGGGGTCACTAACCTGCATTTCTGCGAACAAGGAGTCAAAACATCGGCCAAAGTTTACCAAGAAACCGTTTTGGAAGCTGTTGTGAAGCCTCTTAACAATTCCCTGTTCCAAAACCAGCCATGGACTTTCCAGCAGGATTCTGCGCCAGCCCATAAGGCTTAAACGTCCCAGGCCTGGCTTCGAAACAATTTGCTAGCGTTCATTTCCTCTGAAGAATAGCCCTCATGCAGTCCAGATTTGAACTCATTGGATTACAAATTGTGGACGGTTTTAAAGGACAAGGTTTGTCACAAAAGATACCCCAACATTGTATCTCTTAAGGCTGCTTTGGTTCGAGCTGTGGCCACTTTTCCAATGGACGACTTAAGGCATGTGTAAGGAAAAAGGCGGAAATTTCGAATAAGTACATTCTCTCTGGATACAATATATATCAATAAATATTTTAAAAAATAGTTGGTCCAAAAACATTCAGTACTTTTTATTTTACAGCATAAAACGTGTGTAACAGTATTTATGTCCCTACTAAGTACTTTTAAATAAATTGCAGTTCTACCTGTTCGCTGTTATCCTGCGGTTAATAGTTGAAAAATTTAGTCTTATTTTTAACTGCAATGAGGAAAACATTATTGTGCATTTTATAAACAATTACTTTCCAATATGTAAAAAAAACGAAAATAAATATAGATTTCTTTAAAATCGAAAAATACGAAAAGTAGTTAACTTCTGGCTAATTTCTAATATATACCGATTATTAATGTTAATAGCTCAAAATAATCCTTGATTCCTTGGCAACAATTTCCCTTTCTACAGAATTCAAAAATATTTATTAAATCAAAGATATAACATTTTGCCCGATGGAAACCTGAACCACTGTGCATCGGCGTCTTAACCATAAAGCGGTGCAATACACCATTTTTAGTATTGTTTGCCATTCAAATAAAATGTTCGTAGTAAAAACAACCAAATTTAAACAGTACTCTTAACCAACAATCTAGTTATATAAAAGTTAATTTTCACAAGACCTTGGTGACGTTTACACAAGAGCTTTGTTGCCACAACCGAATTTTTTCCAACTGGGGGTTGCAAGTACCTTATATGTGTTCCGTCGCTACAACCGAGTGATAATTGGGAACACGGTAATTTTCAGTTTAGGAAACTCATACTATCGCTTGCGGATACAAAGTATAGGTAACCCTTACTAATTTCGATGATTATTGAATTTGAATTCGAACATGTGTTGGTTCCCAGCAAACTAAATCTTCAGAGTTCGGTCAGAATTCTGTACGACAATCGGCCAAATATTCCGATTTCGGATCAGAATTCTTACCGAGTTCGCAACGAAAAAACATATGAGAGGGTTGACACGAATTCTGTGCTACTTCTCTGAGGGAGTTCTGATGTTTTTGCAGACATTTCGAGCCGTTTTCTGACCGAATTCTGAACTGTAGTCTTGGGAAATTCGAAAGGAAATTTCGAATTCTGAACTAATTCTGAACGACTTCGGTCAGAATTCTGGCATTAAGTCTTATTAAATTCTGATGTTTTTACCGACATTACGAACCGAATTCTGAACGAATTCTGAGCTTATGTCATTGTAAATTCTGAATGTAAACAATCAAAAAGAAGAAAATATTTTTGTTTTACAAAAAAAAGTTGTAAAAACAAAAAGCGTTCGGAAAGACTTTTAGTTACAAGCAGGGGTGTCTGCAGTTTCGCAAGCAATAATTGAGCTGTAACTTTGTTTAGTGGCTATACACCTAAAGGCAACCAGTTTTGCATTAAACGAGAACTGCCGGCAGTAGAGTTTTCCTCCGAACACAATATAAATCATTCGCACGGCTAAGCTAACGAAACGTTCAGAATTTGAATTTGAAATATAAAAATACCTCAGACAAACAGTTAAGAATTCGTTCAGAATTAGTTCCGACGTGTCTGAACACAAGAACAACAACTGTAAAATATAAAGTAAATAACAAAAACGTTAAATGAGTAGACTACCTCAGATAAATAGTTCAGAATTCGTGTCGAATTCGATAAGAGAAGTCTGAACAAAAATTTAATTAAAATCCCACAGACAAGTCTAATAGAATTCGGGCCAAATTCGTCCAGACATTTCTTAACATAATAAATAAAAAATCCTCAGACAAATCGAACAGAATTTGTAACGATTTCGGTAGAATTCTCGATAGAGTTCAGATATTGTTCAGAATTGTCTGATATCAGACATTATCGGCAAATTTGGTTTACTGGGTTGTTGTTATAGATTGATGGTTATAAGTACTTTTTGCGTTCGGTTGTCATTACCACCAACATTTGATAGCCAGCTCAATTTTATGTATTCAGTTGAAATATTACTTCTACTATGTATTTGAAAATTCTGCAATTATTTTGAAAACTGTGGTTTTACTTTTAAATCTAATTAAGTTTTTTGCTTTTTTTGTTTTGTAATGATCATGTTATTATTATTTTTTTTAGAGTGAATTGATCTCTGCAAGCTTATTAGATCAGGTTTGTTGTTGTTTGTCTATGGGAAAGGAAGAGCAATTCAGCGAAGTTAAAGCAAACACCGTTGGTGTGGGCCGGCTTCCCATTACAAAATATAAGTGTATAAGTATGTGCTGCCGACAATACATCTACTCATTTAACGATCTATATATGTGACAGCGCATAGAGAAAGGGACCTAAGGGTAATCAATTTTCATTTTCTTTTTTTGATGTGGGAAACATCTGAGCATCGAATGAGACCGATCCCATGCCCCAAAAGTGTTCCTTCCCAGAGATATGCGCGTTTTATGAAAGTGAAGTCGACGAGTCTAAGCGCAAATAGAAAGGGATCTAATCTTTAAATGGCTCTCCTGAACAAAACTGGTTTTTAACCTTAGGTCCCTTTCTATTTTGCGCGTCACATATAACAAGAGTGAGGACAAAGGATACTCACCGAAACAGTTCCTACCACCCTGACAGATTGACCGGCACACGTTTTGTCCGTACTAACATTAACTTTCTTTTATTTACATACACGAATCTCCATGACGTAAAAGTTTATATATATATTGAGCAGTATTTTGGTTTTTTTGCACTATGGACATAGTTCGTTATAGATCTAGCTGTGCTAGGTAGGTTCCCACTGAAATCCTATAGATGTATAATCTTACTATATAAAACTACATAAAATGCCTTACAATATTATTGAACGAAAGAAAAAGAAGTCATTATCCGTGTTTAGGTAAATGGTCAAAATCTATGGACACATGGGTCGTTAAAGATCTAACTGCAATAGGTAAGTAAAGTTCCTGTTCCCACTTGGCTCCTATGGATGATCGGTCAGTCGACCAGCATCTTTGAGCTTTTTTTGATGTAACAGTGTAGTTTCTTGTCCAGGTGCTTGTGAATATACATAGGTTTTTTTTATTGTATCGAACCTTATCTAAAATGGGAATCTTGCGATTGTTTTTGAATAAACAAAACGTTTGTACAAGGTTTCCGTCGGGAAGGTATAATACTTAGAGCCATTTTGGTAAACATTTGTCTTGAGAGTTCATATTCGGCAATCGTGAAGTAGAGACGTGGCAAATTTGGTATGGAAAAATATTCGAACAACTGTGGCCACAATTTGCACAAGGATTTGCATTCGTTTCCATTTAAGATTCAGTTGACACAATAACAACCCCGATTTTAATGAAAAAATCATAATGAGTGACAAGGCACATTTTCGTTTAAATGGATATGTGAATAAAAAGAATAGTCGGTTCTGGGCAATGGAAAACCCCCAAATTATTCATCAGTCACCTTTGCATCCATTAAAAGTGACAGTCTGGTGTGCAATATGGGCAGGAGGAATCATTGGACCGTACTTCTATGAAAAGGAAAACGGCTTAACGGTAACTGTCAATGGGGAACGCTATCGTGATATGATTAAAAACTTTTTAACGCCAAACCTGCATGGTTTGGGCTTGATTACCATGTGGTATCAACAAGGTGCTACATCGCATACAGCCAGGATTACAATGGAACTACTGCGAGACCTCTTTCCACAACAAGTGATTTCAAAAAATGGTGATGCCTTAATTTTTTGGGATATCTGAAAAGCAAGGTTTATGCAAACAAACCAGAAATGATTGAGCAACTCAAACAAAATATTCGTGATGAAATACCGCGTGAAATGTGTGAGAATGTAATGAAAAAGGCTCGCATTGTGAGGCTAACAGAGACATTTATCTGGTGTTGTATTTCATACATAATTGCCGACATTAAATAAAACATTTATCAATATAAGATCCATTCTCTTTCATTTAATCAAAAATTATATTCTAACAAAGTAGTATACCTTCCCGACGGACAACCTGTACATAATATATAATATAAGGTATATAAGGGGTTTTTTTAAGAGTTTGAGTTTAAAATTTTTTTGAAATACAGTTGGAATGAAGTTTTCTTCATTATAATCTGTAGATAATTTCAAGTAATTTGTGTTATACTTTTTCCAATTAATCTAATCGTATGACTTGAATGTTAGCTTCCAATGCTTCAATAGTTGATGTTTTGTAGGTATAGACCAAAGAATTAACGTAGCACCATAAATAGAACTCATGAGGTGCTAAATTACACAATCGAGGCGCCAGTAAATAGGACTTTTTCTGTAAATAAGTCGATTGTTAACAGCAAATGTATGTTGTTGCTGTTAAGCTAATTAACTTTTGGAATCAAAAATTCAGCCAGACTTATTTCAAACAAAAAAGGACCGGTAAACCGCTTCAAACAGCCAATTTTAATGAATGTAACGGTGATTCGTTATCGGCGTTAAATAATTTATGATGCCTTGCCAAACCTTACTGAACAGAAATGTCAACCCAGTCTGACATTAGCAGCTGTCAAACCACAGATATCGATAGTTTTCATTTAGCTTACAAACATCCTATATACGAGTATACGATTTAAGGTTTCATATTTGAATACTTATGTCTTAAAAATTCATAAACATGGACAAAGTACCTTTTTAATCAAATGCTTGATTTGATTATTAAATCAAATACTAATTTTCGTAGCTTTATGTTGTTCAAAATTTTGAACGCAAAGAAAAACAAAGTGACCTTGAGCCGGCCCAGTGTAGTTATCAATTTCAATTTTGCAAAAGGGCACTTCAACCAAAAAATAAAAGTTCTTGTTTTATAACAACCAAGCCGCAAGCCAGTGCGCTTCGCTATCCCCAAACAAGCTTTTAGAAATATTTTTGTCAGTAAATGGAACTGATTATATTTGTACAAGTATCGGGACCTTCACTGTTTTTTTTCTGGGTATTGTAATACTGTGATTTACAAGCCAAAAAGACTTTTTACTTACATACAGAGAACAGATTCGTATCCAAATTGAAGTTACATGAACCTTGAGCATCAGTACAACCGAATGTTAGTTGGTGCTCTGTAATTGTCAGTTATTGGAACTGTATTAACGGTACAACATACAAGTATCAGAACCTTTAAAATAAAGTTTTTGGATCTAAAAATACACATGCCACACTTGTTCAATGAAAAAATTAAAATTTTTTCGATAAGCATAAAGCAAGTAATAGATGAATTATTATATTTTTAAAAAAATGTCATTAAACGACCCTTTTAGGTTATGGTCATCAGTAATAATTGAGAACGAAAACAAAATTCTTGCACAACTATTGGTTTTCAGCACTACCAGTTGTGACTACTGAATACCCTTTTCGCGTTGCATTGGTACAAGGGATAAATAAGTTGTGAGTAGAGACGGTGATCATATTTATCAGAATGTGGTATTTTGAACCGAAAATCCATTACGATTATAAACATTTGGTGATTGCAACAGAAACTCTTCTTTTCAACCGAGTTCCAACTGACTTCCAAATATTTTTTTCTCTGTGTATACGAGGGCGGTTCGGAAACTTCTTAGCCTAGCACAAAAAGCGCGGTATAAACAGAAAAAAGTTAAGTGTTTTTGGAAACTTCCATCTCTGCTATGAACACATGTTAAATTTTGTTTCGATCTGGCAACTCCTTCATATAGAAACAGGTGTTCACAAAAGACGCATCCGCGATTTTTTTACAAAGGAAAAATTAGATATGCGTGGTTTAATAAATATTTACGTAAAAAAGGTTTAACGGGACAAGAAATTCATAAAGATGTGAAGAATGTGTTAGGTGAAAGTGCTCCTTCATATGCAACAGTAAAAAATTGGGTTGCTGAATTTAAACGTGGTCGTACAAGCATTGAAGATGAACCACGTAGTGGACGTCCAAAAACAGCAACAACAACAGAAGTTGTAGCCAAAGTGCATGATATGGTATTAATGATCGACGAATAAAAGTGCGTGAAATAGCTAATATCATGGGCATCTCAAATGATCAAGTCCATTTAATTTTCATGAAGAACTACAGATAAAAAAAGCTTTCTGCAAGATGGGTGCCGGACTTGTTAACAGTCGACCAAAAACGCATAAGAATGAACATTTCTCAAGCTTGTTTGGATCGTTTTCAGCGAAATAAACTTGATTTTAAGCATCGTTTCATAACTGTTAATGAGACATGGATCCACCACTATACTCCAGAGACAAAAGAACAAACCAACAATGGACTGAAGCTGGAGGAAGTGCCCCAAAGAAGGCAAAAACAATTCAATCGGTTGGTAAGGTTATGGCAACGGTTTTTCGGGACTTCAAAGGTATTTTATTGATTGACTATCTGCAAAAGGTAAAACAATAAATTCAGAGTACTATTGCAACCTTTTAGATCAATTAAATGTACAAATTCGAGAAAAACGTCCTGGCTTACAACACAAAAAAATAATTTTTCATCAAGACAACGCACCAGTGCACAAGAGTATTTTAACAATGGCTAAAATCAACGAATTAAAGTACGAGTTGCTTGACCACCCACCTTATTCTCCTGATTAGCTCCCAGTGACTTTTACCTGTTGCCAAATCTAAAAAAAATTCTTGCTGGTAAGCGTTTTACCTCAACTGAAGATGTAATTACAGTTGTAAACCACTATTTTGAAGACCTTGAGGAAAACTATTTTAATCAAGGGATAGAATTGCTAGATAAGCGTTGGACTAAGTGTATTGAAGTTTCAGGAGATTATATTGAAAAATAAAAATATTTTTGAAAAACTAACTATTCTCTTTCATTGATAGGCTAAGAACTTTCCGAACCGCCCTCGTATATTTCAAATATCCTAAACATAAGGACGATCATTTCGTTTACTCGATGAAAGAGAGTAAGAAAGTGGAACGATTTTACAGAGAAAATTTGATTTTAAGATATTCAGTTAATTTGGTTTTTAACCACCGATCATACAGCTATATTGTATGAAACTTTCAAGAAGATTGATTTCTTTATTTGCAAAAGCGTCCGCCAGTGATTCAAAAAACTAACTTCTGCCAATTGTCACTAAAAGCGGACAGCAATTGCGACCTGTAGTTTTGATTACAAGCTTTAGATGGACGGACGGACAAACATACTTTACATCGGTAAATCAGCTGATAATTCCACGTCGATCGGTATACTTAATTGTAATTTTTTTTGGTACTTTTGGTACTTACAAACATTTGCATTGTAACTAACTTCTAATACCCTATTTCACAGATTGGTTCTGGGTATAATGAACTCGTTAGCGGAAAATTTGTTAGAGGTAAGTGCTAGGCAATACAAGTAACAACGCAAACGAAACTTCCGTTTGGAAAATGCGCAGCTGAAACCTAAAGGTGGCGAAATTTGCAACTGTTACAGCGATGTTAATAACTAGCTTCTGCACCATATATTAATATTTTGATAATTGTTGGGTGAAGAAATTTTTTAAATAAATATGATTAAAAGTGATTAATTTGAAATTTAATAACGACTGTTTCTTTCCACACTGCTTGCTCTATGCGGCAACTTTGCCGTGTAGAGATAAATGTAAAACTCTCAAGCGAATGTTCCGATTGTGGTGAATACTCGCTTTACACTTCGGCATGTAGCCAGACTTTTCTCAGTCATAAATTCAGTCCATAAGGTATGCTTAACTTTGTACAGGTACGCATGTTAGTTTACTAATTCCATCGGTGTAGCATACTTTTTGGCGCTTGAGTTGCGATAGAGGGATGTAAATATTTATCGGCTTTACTAAATCCAATGAAATTGTGAGTTTTGTGTGAGTAGGAATTTAACAGGGTGATACATACATATCTAAAGTAAAATTTCAACTTAAGGCTGCTTCATACTGAAGCTTGTTATTCTTTTGCTGTGTATTTTTCAACATCCGGTAGTCTAAAAACCATTGAAATGATTGTCAAAGACTTACAATCAATATACTTATATGACGTGGCTTTTCTTCTGCAATAACATGAACTTTTTTTAAGTTTTCAACATACATTTCAATGGTTTTTAGACAACCGGAAATGAAGAAAAACGCAGAAAAAAAGCTTCTGTGTGCCCGAACCTTAATACAGTACGCGCTCGATTAACGCACGATAGAAAATCTGGCCTGTTGCACTTACCGCAATTGTTGCTCTTGCCGAGCCTACATTTTGGAACATTATAATGACGTGATTTATGTCAGAACAAATAGAATTTATAAAATTAAAAATAAAATTAAAAAATTACATTCAGGTACAAAATTTTTTTTTTTCAATACACGAGACATATTTAAATAACATTTATTAAAAAAAGAAAATGTATAAAAAATGTATTCATTCATTTCATAAATAACATGAGAAAAATCGTTTGAAATTTGTTTTTGTACTTTATCGTTTGAAACTTTTTTTTATTTCTTGAATAGCAAGAATCAAAAATAACAGATTTGTGTGTACTCATTTACATAGCCAGAGGCGTAGGTATATGGAGTCATATTTAAATACTTTAGTGTTACTTTATTGACAATCGTCACAAGGGTTGTTCGCTTATGACAATGAAACGAAAACATATTTCAACATATTCGTAAGATTGTTGCACTTATCGAGACCTTTTGTGGGAAATAGTTGCACTTATAAAGACAGTAATGTAAGAAAATAGCCGGTTGCGCAAATCGGGGAGTTGCGATAATCGGCGGTTGCGTAAATCGAGTTTAGTTATTTGGCTAACATTCGATAAGTATTTTGACCGTAATACATCCATAACATGCATCCCCATTGTTCCGAACTAAATTCAACATACGAAGACTTAAGTTATGGAATGACTTATAAATGGTTTTACATATACGAGTAAATAATACTTGTACAATTATTCGAGGTTATTTTTTTATATTCTATGCAGTTCTAATTACTTGAAATACTGCGTAATGTTTGTCTGATTTTTTTGTGAATTAAAAGTATCAGTTGTAGTTTTATTCGTGTGTACTTATACAAACAAACTTACATTCTTTAAGAAGTCCTCTATATCGTAGCTGGAGGGTAGTATTGGATATTCTTCTACCTAGTGATACTTATTGCGCTTTTTGCGTAAGTTATTTATTCGGAGGTCGACAATATCGTGATCATTATCAACCTCAATGTTATCCTGAAGAGAACTAATGGATGTTTTATCATTTAAACGAATCTAGGTTTCATTGTCATGAACCAAGACTTACCCAAGTATGAAACTTAAATTCATTTGTATACGCATAAGTCAAGAATTATAATAACGCTTAAACGTAAATCGCAATATTGCCATAACGATTTACTTCTGAAAGTCATTTTGGACGGAACAAAAGCAACGCACAAATAAAATTTATTTTAAAAATCTGTATCTTCCCTAAAAGTTCAAATTATGGAAGTTTCTGTTATTTCTATTGATAGGACTTAAAGCAATACTGTTTACGATTATAATAACAGCGCAATTAAATAATGTATTTTCGTTGCCATCACGAATGTTTTCAATCGCAATGAATATTCGGTTCGACCTGTCACTAAAAGATAAATAAGATCAATGCACTGAGCATACAAACAATAGATCGGAAATGCTTGTACTACAACTAGTGGTTGTGGCAAGCAATAGTTTTCCGAAGAATTAATTGAAACAACCAAAGAATTTATAATAACGGTTTATTTGTTGGGAAATCTTTTTTTGGTACAAATGTAGCCTTATTTGGACAAAATGTTCAAATATTTATAACCTAAGGCCGACTAGAATGTAGTGCATATTGTCGGAAATTTAATCCCAAGACGGAAAATAATATGATCTAAAATTTGATATGTAATATCAATGGAAATCTGTGTAAACTACAAATTTTCGGCTCGATAAGCAACATTCTGTTGAAATCACCAACATTCGATGGTATTGATGGTTACACGGTTCGACTCAACAATAGATGGTAACTACAATAATAAAATCATTCGTACAGCCAATAAGTCGGTAATACCAACCAAAGTTAGCTAAACAATTGGTTGTCACAACTGGTGGTTATGACAACCAACCAATTATGGAGTACATGTTAGTTTGGTACCAAAAATTGGTGGTGGCACGAATACATTTATGTAGTAAGCAAATCCCGTTTAGTTCGCTGTTAAAGAAATCTATTGATGGCTCTCGATATGGAGTCTCTTTAGAGGTGGCAAGAGTGAGTTGTATTTTCGTGGGCAATTGTGTGAAGAAAACTTGAAAAGTAAGGTTTACAACAGTAGTTCTCATTCGTTTGGGGAGAGCCTGGCCTTATAGAATTCGGTTTTACTTTCAACAATTGCAGCAAGGCTTTCTGAAGAGGGTTGTCACAGACCCGAAATCATGATAAAAGCAGTGCGCAGCCACGAAAATCAATGTCACTTTGCCATTTTGTTAAAAACTTGTCTTCTATTTAAATATAGAAGCAAGAGGTCTTGAACCGGTTTAATCCCTGTTCAATGTGTAAAAGCAACAGACCGAAATAAAACAAACGAGCTAAACATATGATCTACTATATTATACTTTTATCATTTAGTATAGATCGTCTAAAATAAAATCAGAATATATTCGAGATAAACATTTTCTTCCCTTTTTTCAAAAAAAAAAATAAATTTCGACAAAGGACCAATTTTTTAAAGTAATTGTGGCAACAAATCTGTTCTCTGTGTGCACATTTACTTAGCATTTTTTTTAGAAATCGTTTTTATCAAGCTTAGTAGTTGATTATAAAGAAAAACGTGATGGTAAATATCCTTGCCTAATGTGTGAAAGATAGAATAAAAACTTATCATAACATTTCATTAAAATAACACTAAGGCTATAAGTAAAAATAAAGTAAACCAAAAAATTAATATTTCTAAATTACATAGGCAAAAAATGTTGATTTATACTGTTTATACTTGTACATTAAACAATATTGTTTCTGTGACATTGTAAGTAAATTTTTACATCGTCTGCATATTTATGAATACTGCACCCATTGATAACTTTTACTACGTTATTAGTATACATTGAAAATAAAAGTGGACCAAACACTGATCCTTAAGGTACACCAAGCCTCAAACTAAGTAACGAGAAACACTGGCCAGTTACATTTATTGCTTGAGATCGTCCACTCAGGTATAAATTAATATTTAATTTGGTGATCGTAGAATTATGATAAATGGAATCGAACGCTTTTGAAGTAAAAAGGTGATGCAGTTTTAATCAATCCAACCTCAAGTCACCTCAGATACTTCAACCATATTCTTGCAATCAAAAAATGAATAACAAAGTCGAAATAAGCTAATTTCTGTGCATGCTTTGGTATAACATCAGGCATCAAAATATGTTAAAAACTGAGAATGTTTGCATTTCCGGTTTAATCGGTTTACGAAAAATAGATTAATGATTAAACCGATTACGGATATTGTTAAATCATAAACACTCTCTTGTGAATAACGGCAGTAGAAAAAAGTACTGAAAATATTATCAATAATTCATTTCTATCATTTCTGAAGAGAGTTCATTTGGCATTTTCCTTAAATGTTTGCCGCAACTACGCCTCAGGGTTTCCATTCTGAGGGTCCAATTTTGGATGACTCGTTCGAGAATTTCGACCGGTATGGCTTTAATGACACGCGTAATGTTGGCTTCCAAAACCTGAATCGTAGCTGGTTTGTCATCATAGACTTTGGACTTTACGTATCCCCAAAGAAAAGTGTCTGAAGGTGTGATATCACTCGATCTAGGCGGGCAACTCACCAGTAAAAATCGTGAAAATAGCTGCTTTTCGAAATGGCCTCTCAATAGATCCATTGTTTAAGCAAGTGTCAAGATTACGGGCTTCAATTTCAGGTAGCATAAAGATCGATATCATGGCGTGATAGCGAGCACCATTCACGGTTACGTTCCGGCCATCATCTTTTTTGTAAAGATATGCACCGATGATTCCACTAGCTTATAAACCGCACCAAACCGTGGTTTTCTCTAGGCACTGTGGCACCTCTTGATCCTCTTCTTGTTGATCTTCAGCCGAAATGCGGCAATTTTGTTTATTGACTTAGCCGTTGAGCCAGAAATGGTCCTCATCACTGAACAAAATTTTGGTCGAAAACAGCGGATCTTCTCGTTTCTCACCGAACGCTAATTTCCATAATACAGTTGCCAACATTTGAAGGAAATTATTTTCGAAAAATAAATGCCGTAAAATATACTTTCAAATTACCAATAAAGATTCCACAATTGATTTGAAATTTTTTTTGCTCTGAAAAATATCTCTAGATGGATCACCCTATAGTATAACATACATCTCACTTATACCATACATCTCACTTAGTGCTGGTGTTTGTTGTACCATGAAGGAAAACCGATATACCCCATATTTATTTTACTGATTGATCAGAATCACCATCTGATACCAACTCTACCGTTGTACTCAAAGTACCAAGTAGGGTCATAAACATTGTTACAACATTGAACACACCCACTTCAATGGTAGAAGTGAACATACCCCGTTAATGTCATATGGATTTTGAAAGCTATCCTCAATAGCGTTAGTCTGTAACGGGATTTTAAAATTGTTTCAACTTTTATCATGGAGTGGTCAGATGATGAGAACCGTATCGCTGTAAAAGCGCTTTTCAAGTGTGAAATGAAAAAAGCGATATTTTCAAAACGCTCCGGCCACTAGGGTTTAGCCGCATGTTCGTCTACCGATGCATAAAACTGTTTGAGGAGACTGGAGGTGTAAAAGATCGCCACCGGTCGGGACGCCCACGCTCTGTTCAAACACCACATGTCATCAAAGCCGTTAAATCAAGAATTCACAGAAATCCGCTCCGAAAACAGAAAATCATGGCCCGTGAGATGAATATCACGCAAAAGTCCATAAGTCAAATCATTAAAAAAGACTTGGGACTTGGAGCTTTCAAACGACGTATCGAACATTTATTGACTGCAGCTTTAAAAAAATAGGATTGAAAACTGCTAACGTCTTTTGATGAAGCACGCTGATAACTTGCACAGAAAAATTTTGTTCACCGATGAAAAAATTTTTACCGTTCAGGAAAAATTTAACAAGCAAAATGATAAAGTGTATGCGCGGTCATCTAAGGAAGCATCTGAACTGATCCGAAGGATGGAAAAGGGTCATCACCCAGCTTCAGTCATGGTTTGGTGGGGTGTCTCTTACGATGGGGTCACCGACCTGCATTTCTGCGAACAAGGAGTCAAAACATCGGCCAAAGTTTCCCAAGAAACCGTTTTGGAAGCTGTTGTAAAGCCTCTTAACAATTTCCTGTTCCAAAACCAGTCATGGACTTTCCAGCAGGATTCTGCGCCGGCACATAAGGCTAAAACGTCCCAGGCCTGGCTTCGAAACAATTTGGCAGTCCAGATTTGAACCCATTGGATTACAAATTTTGGACGGTTTTAGAGGAGAAGGCTTGTCACAAAAGATACCCCCAACATTGGATCTCTTAAGACTGCTTTGGTTCGAGCTGTGGCCAATTTTCCAATGGACGAGGTTCGCGCAGCTATTGACGATTGGTCAGTGCGACTTAAGACGTGTGTAAAGGCAAAAAGTAGATCCTTTATGGATACAACATACATCAATAAATATATTAAAAAATATTTGGTCCAAAAACATTCAGCACTTTTTATTTTTCAGCATAAAACGTTTGTAACAGCATTTATGCCCCAACCAAGTACATGCGTCTTAAACAGACGAAACTTGGTACATTGTTCAGCCTTGAGCCAATAGAGAATAGTATTAAAATTGGTCCATATCGGTCTATGTTTTGATATAATAGCAATACCTTTCCAGGTTTCAGATCCAATAGCTATAAAACCACATATAACGATGAACAACCACTATCAATCGCTGGTAAAGTTGGACCTTATTGGTTTATGTTATCAAAGATTCTTCTCGATTTGAGCCCTTCCTATTAAAGTCAGTCCATATTTTTGAAAGGCCCCATTGCTATGTTTTCATATAGTGCAATACACAATTTTCTCTCGAGCCGCTCTAGAAGTCACAAATTTAATCTGAGTATGCTGAAATTCAGCAAAGCACGAGCGACTTATAACAATTTCTACAGAATCTCCATCAAATTGGTGCATCTGCCCCCATAAAAATTACGTTCCCTATTAAGGTCCTGTCCCTAAACGGGAAACATTTCAAATTCGATTTAGCTCAAGTAAATCGTTTTGAACGACCCAGGCCTGTTCCTGGTAAAATTTGAGCATATACGAGTAGATATTATCTTGTAGCACCAATGAAATATGTCCCTCCCGTTATAAAAGTCACATATAAAGTTCTACATTGTTCAAACTAAATACAGAGGCGGGGAATCTTCGGACTAAAAGACTCGGTACCGCTCGACATAACCCTTTTGCCATTCCGTTTGCGACACATAAAAATAGTGGTCGAACCCCATAGAGTATATATATTCTGAATCGTCGTAAAATTCTACGATCGTCTAGACATGTCCGTCTGTCTGTATAAAGAAAACTTCAGGCCGCAGTATTGAAGCTAGGTGGCTGTCATGATGAACTGAAATAGTTGGCATTGAAAATGGACCAGATCTTTCAAGAGTTACAAATTCTCTCCTCGCAAGAACTGGCGAAGCTCTGGAAAAATCATCAAACCTGATCTTAAAAACGCAAAATCTCAGAAACTATCTGAGATATGAGGCTGATATTAGAAACTTATGATATTGGCAAGGATCGAAACATATCCCGCAGGAAAATGGGTTGGTGCCACGTCAAATTTAAAAAATCACATTTATGACCAAACTAAAGGAACGATCGTTATAAAATGTTGCCAGGATGAATCTAATGACTAGGCAATTATTCTTAACTATGTTATGTTATAATTGGAAAAGGGTGCGTGGTACCAATGATTTTTAAATCATCTCATGTTGGCGTGGATCGAAACATATCCTGAAGGAAAAGTGTGCGATACCAGACCTCTAAAAAAATGAAACGATCGTTATAAAATGTAAACGGGATGAAATAAAGACTTGGACATTTTATACACTCTGTTATGGTAAAATTGAACAAGTGAGCGTGGCTCCTTCTACACAACCCTGAATTATAACGAATATATCTCATGAAATTATAGAGATATGGCGATGATATTTGGAAAATGGTATGTTGAATTGGTATACATCCTGGAGGAAAAGTGGAATCAGCAGGTGATTATGTTTCGATCGACACAAATATAGCTCAAATATATTTGGTAGTTACAATCATTTATCATGAAAGTAACCTATATCTTATTTCACAGAGTAGTGTAGGGTATAAAAACAACATAACCAAATCCTAATAAATCATTTTGGAATCGTAGTGGTTGAGTGGAATCATACCATTAATGTGGGAATCAAAACATGGTTGCGTGTGTATCATACTATGGTTGTGAGGATCATGATATGGTTGTGGTATCATAGTAAGTTTGTGGGGTTCATTCATAAATTGTTAATATTATAGTATGGTTGAATGGAAATCATAATATGGTCGTTCCGACATCCGACCACCAATCCGAAAATTTTCAAGTCGCTGCCATGTCACCCCCTTGCATTTTCGGGCATGGTCGTAGATGAACATATTTTCATGAAATGGGCTAAGTAATACGCTGGTAAAGTTTTTCCAGTCGTGAATAAATCACCCTGTTTGTACATAAATGAGAAAGAGAAACACCAAAATAAAAAAGAAAAGCAAAAATGAAATCCCTGCTTAAAGGTGAACTCCCTAGGACCTTCCACGAGTATACTAGCGGATTTAACAGTGTTTTTTGTTTTGATTTTTAAAATTTGTATGTTTTGTTTTAAAAATATTTTTTTTGTTCGTTTTGTTTCTTTGTTTGTCTTGTTTGTTTTGTTTCTTGTGTTCGTTGACATGTTGGCATGGTTGTATACGAGTATACGCCTATAGTATTTAGTAGGATTTTTTTCAGAAAAATGTAATCAATCTGAAAAATGTGGATATGGCAACTCAATCACGTAACATACAATAATTGACGCACGTAAGGGCAGGCGAACGAAACTCCGTCATTGAGGAACTCGAATTTAGTCGAATTCGAGTGACTGACTTTCATGTTTTCGTTTGAGATAGAGAAACATGGTAAAATATTACAAAATGACCATTATGTGCGCCATAAAAATCAGAAAGTCTCATTGAACAGGGCTTAGCCGACTCGAGACCTCTTGCATCTTAATTTTGAGAGAAGACAAGTTTTTAACAAAATGTCAAAGTGCCATGGATTTTCGTGGCTGCTCACACGAAGTCCTTTTAATTTTTGATAACAACTTAAAAAAAATAGTTTCGTATAACTCTAAGCAAAAAATAGTACTAATGTTGAGCCCGTGTATTGCGTCTGAGTTGTGTTTTGCGCGGTGTTGCCATACGAACATTTGTTATGCTATTTAACTGGACATAACTCATAGCAGGCAATAGCATAGACAACAAATGTATCAGTATACTCGTAGGAAAGTGGTGGTCGGGTTCCGCTACTGCTAGTGCATATGGAAAACGTTATGAAAAACAGATTATAAAGAAAAAGATATACTTAAGAAGCGCTGGTCAAAGTTATGAAAAAATAACTCATCATCCGTCCTATGACTCCACACATGTGTAATATTCATTGGATACGATCCAATATATGGAAGTGTACCTCCTCCAGATCACAACTTTTAGATTTTTTTCACTTCTTTGGGAGTTCTTTTTTGCTGGGTAATGATTTGCCAAAGATTACTGATCATAAATGTAATAACTAAGTAATTGACGCCTTACAGTCCGTGTTGACATTTCAAAGATAATTTGTGCCGTTATTAATCTGTGCATATTTAGAACGCTAAAACGGATTTGCCCGGCTCATAAATTTTAAATAATTGTTATAAGGGCTGTAAAGAGAAGAAGAGAACCAAAAATTATCGGCTATCTGTTATGTCCGGCTGTAGCGCCGAGGGTAGCGTTGAAGTCTACTATCCGAAGTGTTTTTTAATTACAAAGGTGTTACGAAATAGAACATTTGGTATAGAGTGAGGGTAAACTTTAAAAATGTTTAAAATAAATAAAAATATTCTTTTGCGGCGAGTTGAACATAGAACGCTTCGGTTAGTAGACGCAGACGTCAACCGTAATTACTTTACTTTTACCTTTCTTTGTTTTTTTACGTTTAGTTCTCACAAATATTTCCAAACTTTGCAACAGTAACTGTATTGGGGGAATCAAAACAGATACTACTCGTATTGGACTCCAATCCATACAAATGTATTCTGTAATAAGATGTCCAGAATTTCAATTTAAGAAAAACTGTTTGTGTCAATTGATTCTACTTTAACACCTTAGAATAAATCTTTTTAAATTTAAACTTGAGATGTATGTCGTTCGCCGACGTAAGTCGATGCCACTATATTAAAAAATAGAGAACAATGGAGAAACAAATTCACGAAAAAAGCCAAGTTCTAAATAACAAAATGGCTAGATTTCCCGCTAATAAAAATTTTCCGGCTAAAGGGGACAGAATGGCTCGATCCGGCTTGAAAATGGCTAAATTGGCAACACTTATCCTTATAGATGTAATAATGTATTCATACTACGGTGTGTGTGGGTTTGGTTGACAATGTTCACCTGTATTCGTCCCGATGGACAGAATCGAAGAGACATAATGATAGATTTCTGAGGGATAATCAACATTTTAAATCAGATTTTTCGAAATGGTTTTTACCCCTAACAAATAAAAGAAATCATAAAGAAATTGATTTTAAAGACGGTTTAGAAAAAACGAAGGTCAATGTAGCGGTCGTTGTGCTTGAGGTGTTACAAACGGAATGGCTTGTATATACACTGCGTCTTGTGGTGAGTATAAGAACAATGCAATTTCGTCATGATAATTATTTCGACGATTCGACTTAATTTGTGGTCTTTATCCCTTTGACCGTGGTCCCAAAAGTGGGGTTTCCTCACCATCTCTTAAAACTTGCCTCTATTTAGGGTACGGATCTGCAGGCGCGAGGGGCCCTTCAACAAAGGACATATGGTTACGCAAAAATAAAGTAATTTCCTTACGAATCTGATATTTATTTTACGATTTGGCTAAGTTGTAGGCCTACTATTGGGTCAACGGTCTATAGGGCCTACAACAACCTACCATATCCCCTGGAATGCAATTCACGGTGGAGAGTATAAAGGCGATAAAGGTATACTGAGAGAATAATGCTTCTTTTTATTTTGTTCTTCGTGTATTCTTCATATATTTCGAGTATTTTGTAAAGAAGTTTCTACGAATTTACGAATCGGTTTCTTCAAAATTCTTCTAAAAAATTTCGTCATTATTTTCTTGAATTGTTTTATGAAAAGTTTTTTATTTGATATGAAAAGTCACCGTCAAAGTTTTATTCTTAGTTTTAAGGATTTTTTTTGTAATTTTCGAAAAAATTTCGCAATTTTTGCTTCATATGTTTTACGATAATGTTCATATTTGTGTTTAATGTCTGTATAAGAAAATTTTTAAGAACATAATGTGAAACCATACATGCATAAATGAGACTACTGTATAAGTCATTTGATATGCATCCGAAGTAATCGTCGCAAAAGCCTGCCAGTTTAAGAAACAACTGTACAGTCAGCCTTGTAACCATAGCCGTTACATTTCACAAATCTGTTTGTATGCTAATTCTGATAAAAAAAAACCACAATGATCTCGAACCAGAATAAAATCTGTTCAAGTCATAATAATGGCAATGGAATATATAAATGTAAAGAAAAATCTAATCTATAAAAATGTTTCAATTTTTCATATGAATTATGATAGAACTTTGTGGTTTGTGGTGAAATATTGTCATACAAATTATGAAAAATTGTCATGAAAAATATGAACCAATTTCATTGAAAATACGCAAAATTTCAAATTAAACTACTTCATAAAACATATTTAAGGCATTTTAAAAACATATGAAAGAAATGCTAAAAAATAAGGAAATCTTCAATAAGTTCTTAAAAATTACGAATTTTTCTCATCAAACCAGCTGTAAAATCAAGTTAAATTTCGTTATTTATATGAAATTTTTTGTTATTTTTACGAACATAATTTTTTTAATGTAAGTATAGCCGTTTTTTTGTGTAAAAAGGAGTAAAATATGCCAGAATGGTACCAACAAGTTTAAGGAAAAGTTTTATGTTTCAAAACAAAAAAATAGGCCTGAAAGTAAAATCTTATTCATATTATAGTTAATAGTTTTACAATGCATTTCCCTATGTATAAACGTATTTGCTCTTGTATTTGATCTTGCGACGATCTCAAAATAGTGGCCTACGTTCTAGGAGCACGACAAGCTCCAATTTGTGTTTACAACATAATCGTAATCAGGTATATATAGGTAACCAGCGAAAAAAATGAATTTGCGATATGCATCGTTTAAATGTAATAGTGCGGCGCACCAGATTCACCATTTCGTTAATACGAGTAGTGTAGTCTTTGTATGGCCTTTCAAAATTGTAAACCAGATGACAACGCGCAATATACCACCCACGGCAGGTGATTGTCATGCTGTGCGTTACGCCTCGAAATACCACATTCAGATTTTATGGTCACGAAGGTGCTTTTCCTGTATTTTTGTAACTTAAAGAAGATTAAAATCACATTTTGTTGACCAATATCTGGCACTTTTCTCACAACCGTACCAACTTTTTTTGATTTCCGTGCAAAATAATGTATTGTTTCACAACAAAATTTTATAGCATTTATGGGTATTTTTTTAGGCAATTTTTGATCTTTAATTGAATGAATTTAGTACCAGGCTTTAAGAAAAAAGTGTGCTAAATCATGAAACTCCAAGTGTATTCTATCTAGACTGCGGAAATTTATGTAACTGCAAATTAGCATAAAACCTGTATATGCAAGAAATAAGCAATATTATTATGCGTGAAACTACAATAAAATATAAGTGATTGTTTTTACAAATTGTCAAAGACAAATATGCTTCTTTAACTTTATGCGATGCTAAAAGAACCATTTTTGCGTCTAAAATTATTTTTTCTTGAAAGCGTCGAAATCTGACTACAATAGATGATTTGTTTATACTGCAGTGCAAATTACAGATAAGAATTAGTGTTATCAAAGTCTTATTTAATTAATAAGTATAAAACTAGACAAACAAATGTTTTATTGTGACTGCAAATTGTTTATATAGGGTGATCCATCTAGAGGTATTATCTAAAGGACATTTTATGGCATTTAGTATTTGAAATAATTACCTTCAAATGTTGGCAACTGTATTAAGGAACTGAGCGTTCGGTGAGAAACGGGAAGATCTGCTGTTTTAAACCAAAATTTTGTTCAGTGGTGAGGCCCATTTCTGGCTCAACGGCAAAATCAATAAACAAAATTGCCGCATTTGGACTGAAGAGCAACAAGAAGAGGTTCAAGAGGTGCCATTATACCCAGAGAAAACCACGATTTGGTGCGGTTTATAAGCTGGTGGAATCATCGGTGCATATTTTCCAAAAATGATAATGGCCGGAACGTAACCGAGAATGTTGCTTGCTATCGCGGCATGATATCGATCTTTATGCTACCTGAAATTCAAAACCGTAATTTTGACGACACTTCGTTTCAACAGGATGGTGCCACTTGCCATACAGCTGCTCAAACAATGGATCTATTGAGAAGTCATTTTAAAAAGCAGCTGATTTCACGTTTTAGAAAGGTGATATCACACGCCTAGATCTAGTGATATCACACCTTTTGATATTTTCCTTTGGGGTTACGTAAAGTCCAAAGTCTATGCTGACAAACCAGCTACGATTCAGGTTTTGGAAGCCAACATTACGCGTGTCATTAAAGCCAAACCGGTCGAAATACTCGAACGAGTCATCCAAAATTGGACCCTCAGAATGGAAACCCTGAGGCGTAGTTACGGCCAACATTTGAAGAACTTTTTTCAAAAAATAAATGCCATAAAATGTCCTTTCAATTTTCAAGTAAAGATTCCACACTTGATTTGAATTTTTATATTTTGTTCTGAAAAAAAACCTCTACATGGATCACCCTATACAATTGCTTATTTTTTGCATGTTATTTTTTTACACATGCAATTTTGCAGAAAAACTGCATACGTGACAGCGCATAGAGAAAGGGGCCTAAGGGTAAAAAAATCAATATTCATTTTTTTTCTTTTTTTGATGTGGACAACATTTGAGCATCGAATGAGACCGATCCAATGACCCAAAAGTGTTCCCTCCCAGAGATATGCTCGTTCTATGAAAGCGATGGTACACCAAAAATACACGTATTGAAATCTTTAAAATGGCTCTCCTGAACAAAACTGGTTTTTACCTTAGGTCCCTTTCTATTTTGCGCGTCACATATATGAAATACGCCGTCTATGTAGATTTTTTTTTTACTTCAATCGGATTGTTTTTGGAAATTGCATAAAATTCCGCTGACTAATTACGAGTATATCCTAGATTAGCATTAACTCTGAGACAAATTCAAATATAGTATTTCATGTAGAAAAAGGAAGTTACTCGTAAAACATCAACGAAAAACACTAAATTTCATTCAAGCCTCTATATTTACACTCTCTCTCTCTCTCTCTCTCTCTCTTATAAACACTCATATACGATGATCAATCAACAATATCACATCAGAATTTACCGAACTCTGCAGGCGCATGGCTTGATCGTCTTGGTGTTTTATGACTATCAATAATATAGACACTTTGTCAAGTCTCCGATCAAATTAAGTATAAGTACATACACCGCACTCAACAGAATCTCATACTAGATCTAATTCCAAAGCATACTAAAATTGAGGACAGAAAATTTACCCAATTGAAATTAGTTTTTACTATATCGGATTAATAAATTGCACTAGATTTGGAATGTCCGACAATATTACATATCTAAAATGAGTATTTTTTCCTTTTTTTTATTTAAACATGACTAGAATCTTATTGAGATTGGGACATATCATTCCACCTTTAATATTAAAAATAAATAATCTACTTATATAAGTATATAATATTGGATGTATGTGATTATGTATGTACTTATATGTATGTATGTATGGGACCTATAGACATAAACCGCTGATCCGATTCTGATGAAATTTTCAAACTTCAGCATAGCACGGCGTAAATTTCCTTTTTTAAAAAATTTGTTTAGTCGGCGGAAACGCGTGACAACAGTGATTTTTAAAGCTAAAAGACTTTGAATTGCTACATACGTAAGTATATACTAGATATATTATTGAAGACGTGGTACCCCTTCGAAAAAAAAGATTTTTGAGGTCCCTTAAATATGCATTTGTTTGATCAATAATTTCATCGTTGGAACTAAATCTTTTTCCACCAAGCCATTTCTTTAGGTTTGGAAATAGTCACTGGGGGCTAAAACTGGAGAAGTGAGGTACCAATTCGTAACCCAATTTATGCAATTTTGCTATTGAGACTGCACACGTGTGCCCCCGTGCATTATCTTGATGAAAAATAACTCTTTTCTTGGCATGGGGTCGTTTTTTTAAATCCTCGTTAAGTCGGTCCATTAAGTTGACATAAGGCCAAAGTCACCTTGGCCTTCTTCGTAGCCGGTTCACCCGGAGAAACCCATTGTTAGGACTGCTGCTTGGTCTCCGGAACTTTGTAATGGATCCATGTTGCATTACAGTTCCAAAACGCCGAAAAAACTCGTTCGAATTGCGGTTTCTTGGCAAACTTTGGCCGATGTTTTGACTCCTTGTTCGCAGAAATGCAGGTCAGTGACCCCATCGTAAGAGACACCCCACCAAACCATGACTGAAGCTGGGTGATGACCCATTTCCACCCTTGGGATCAGTTCAGATGCTTCCTTAGGCCGAGGCAACGCAATAAGCGGCGAGCGGCTGAGTTGCAACTTTGAGCGGCACGTGGCTTTTTACTGAGCGTCATTTCTAAACGGTTAGTTGTTAAAATGCCATTGTGAAGTGAGGTTTGTTTATGTTATTACGCGAATATCGAATTCTTACTTAAAAGAAGTTAATGCGTTAAAGAAAAAGAAGATTTTGTGTTCATCAATAAATCGAGCAAGGCTACATTATGGCGAATTTATATAGAAATCTACTCAAATAACCAGCAATACTTCCGTATGTCTGTGGAATCCTTTGATACACTGTTGAAAATTTTTAAATCCAGATTCTCTTGGCATAATAGCGGACGACTTTGCACAGAGGAAAGTAAAATCTCCGCATTCACTTTTGGGATGTCTTTTCCTTGCCGCTCAGAAAACAACTAAAATTAAGAGCAAGTTCTATTTCTGAGCGGCGCCGCCTAGCCGCTCAGACATGCCGTTTACATGCCGCTCAGTGCGTGGCCAATTCAATACTATTTCATTTGTTTTAAATTTTTGCCGCTCACCGCTTTGCCTCTTATGGGTCCAAAAAATTAACAAAAATTGCAAGAAACTAAAACGGGAAGAATCATTAAAAGAATGTGATCTACCAATGCAAGATTTGCGCAATAATCAAGAAACCGGGGCTAATGTTCAAAGACGATGATGCTCTGTTGCCAACCAACTTGCCGTTCTAATTCAAACATGGCCAGTCTCAGTTTCAAAATGCATTCACGATGACGACTTTAAAATCCATAATTTCACGCAATGCCATCGATTTAAATCGCGAGGCGATACAAGCAGGTTCAGCGGTCCGGGTTCAGCTAGTAAATATTAAAATATGATTCGGATGCTGTTCAAAAAATAATAAAAACAAATAAAAAATCATTTGTCAAACAACTCTGGTTAAACAACAAAGAAGAAAGCAGCATTGAACATTTTGGGTTGGAAGAGCAAGGTTAAGAATCCATCTAGCAGTAACAACTCAAGAATTAATGTAAGTTAAGTATTAACTTTTATGTGAAAAATTATCAAATTTCCGCAGCATAGGAGTTGCCACGCAGAGGTAAGTTAGAGGACCATATTCAATGGGTTCAATACCTTTCCTCGAGACTTATACCACCAGAATATCCAAGATTGAATTTACGTTGACTTAAATGTGAGTGATGGTATAGGCGCCGCGACAATAGAAAGGCCATATCGTTTCGACCGGGACTTTAAGCGTCGAGGACCCGCCATAAACCAAACAAAAAATGTCAGCACAGAAATAAAACGAAGGGTCGTGTAGTCAAAAATGTGTTCTGCTTCAGCGCGATTTCTGTTTGAGCGATAATTTTTGATGCTTTGAAAGCCAGCGGGCGACCGGATAGGAAAATCCATGTCGATTGCCACATAAGGGCAATTTTTACTCATAGAAATATCGCTATTCATTTCTTTTATTGAATTTTGTCTATATTTATTGTTGACAATAAAAATATTTCTCTGACAATGGTGCCATTGTCAGATGCATACCCTTCACACATCTGACAAGTACACAGCATTATTTTGGAAAGCGTAAAAGCTTAAGAATAGAGCCCTCTCTTCAAAGACGATGATTAGAATTTACAAAACACTGATACTACCCGTGATTTTCTAACGCGCCCAAGCATGAGTACTATAAAAACGTATAAAAGTCTATTTTTATTTTCGAGAAGAAATCCTTTGTAAAATCGACGTCATCAACTATGTAGGTGGCGAGTTCATGCGTCGGGCAAACCGTGAGCTTAATGAAAGTATATACAATATATACAGATAAAGTATATACAATTTTTGTTTGTCCAGGGATTTCCTAAAATGGATTTGGTAAATTTTAACCGAAAACGGAATTAAATATTTAATGGTTGCGGTGACAATATTCGAAGAGCATCATTCTTTTGTTTGGTATATTGTTGTGACACATCAATGTTATGATCCCACCCAATCATACTATGATTTCTACAACCATAATTTTGTTGTACCACAACCATATACCTAACAATATTATGATGCTCCTCGAATATTGTTACAACAACCATACTTTTTTTCTTCGTGCACGGTTGTCTGTCTACTGATCTCTCACAATTTGATAAAGATAGGCCTCATATGTGGCTTCTAGAGTGGCATGATTTAAATTCGGAAAACACTTTGCGTCCTCACTGTTATTAAACTTGTCGTTGTCGAATTTCGACATGTTTCAATTTTGTCGTAATTTAATAAAAATGACACTAGCCGAAATTTGAAAATGACATCCGTAATAAGGGTGATTGTGTGAAGTCTGAGTGAGCTATGTAAACCTTTTTAACACTTAGCTTACACTACCACATCAGTCAAACTTTGATGGAAATTAGGAAGGTTTTACAAAAAGTGGCACAAAAGGAAACAATTTGCTCAAAATGACAGAAAAAAGTAGCAGAAATGCCAATTTAGTGGCACAGCGTTTAAGAGATGTTGGAGAAGTAAACAATTCGTTTATACTTTAACTTCCTCATTTGGTAACCTGCATGGATGTAAGTGATACAAAACTGCAAAATAAACTCTTCGCATAGAAAATACGTGCTTTTTCTGTTGGGGACGCTCATTTATCCAATTACTTTCCTTTGCAGTAATAACTTGAATCTAATAGTTTTTTCTAGAAAGATGTTGCGTGGATCTAAATAGAATATAATTATTTTTAAAGATGTTGGAAGACAACCGACAAGGCTATAAGCAGTAGTCGACTGTGGAGTACTTCACTGAAACATAGTAAACATAATTAGGGCACATTCAAATCAACAACGCTGATTACATACATTCGAAATGCACGATTTCCGATGAGTGAGGACACAGGAAATTCACGGAAAGTAAATGTTCTCGTACTGAAAAACCGTCAGTCGGATAGTATGTCTATGTGGTAGGAAATGTTTCATTGAGTGTTCTGTGTCCTTACTCATCGGCTTAATATTCCGCATATGCAAAATCAAGCAATGGGTCTTATATATCGATCGCTAATGAGAAGAGACCTTAACGGCAGCACACATATATTGTATTGAGGAGCCATACTTACATTTCCTTCCCCATATGACAAATAACATCAAACCTGATCTTATTAGCTTGCGGAGAGTAGTACACTTTTTCCAAAATTAGAAAAGAATTTAATTGAAAAACTTTCGGAAATCTGTAGTTAATTAAAAAAATTCATTTATTTTATATCATCACATGTTTTGGAAATTAACACGCTGTCGATTGTATAATTAACCTTAATTATGCACTTCCTAAACTTACCAAAAGCAAACCAGGCCGAGTGTAATGCAAACTACAGATGCACACCCAAAGCCGCTCGCTCTCTCGTTCTGCTCAGCTCCCAGTTTGATGCTGTCCAAAAACCATCGATACCACCACAACCAGCCGTACACTCGAACAGGTTAAAGTTGTGTCAGCAGCAGTCGACGCCAAGCGTCCAGTTAGTTTAACAAAGACAGACAAGCATGCGCGTACTAAAGTCAATTTCCAATCAGACTTTCTATGGATGGTATTCATAAGTTTTGGTAGCGTTAAAATTTCATTGCTGACCAGATTGTCCGCATTCCATTCAATCCAAACAAAACAAACTAAACCAACAGTCAGTCAAGTCAGTTGGTTTGCTGTTTTGTACCCTTACCCGCGACGGGTACTCCTCGACAGCCGACTGCCTGCCTACTGAATACCGACCAACCAGCCATTAGCTTGACTGACTGACTGACTCACTGCCTGAGCCGTGCTGTTGTGGCTGGTGATGACTATAAAAGACCAAATTAACAGCTATGCACTAAAACTAAAAACTTTGTATGATGTCTGACGGTATGTCTGTCGGTCGGCATGTACGAGAATGCATGTATGGATAAATGGGGATGTAAGCGAATAGAGGAGAGAGAAGATCTGCAGGTTTAGCAATAAGCGACCAAAAACAAAAACCCGCACCGTATGATATACAGATATCTTTTATGTACTCGCATATAGATATATATCTATACCTTCTGCCCCGTACCGAATGTGAAGCTGCACAGCCTCCGAACAACCTCAACGGTTCATTACAGGTGATGTGAAGGCATACAGTGGAAAGAATGCAGACAATTCAAGACAAAAATCCTGCTGTTCACTCCAAAAAATTTATAAACAGCCGGTTTTTGAAAATACATGTGAGAAGGACAACTGTCAAATCTCGCGGGTTAAGTTGGCAACAAAAGATTTGAATTATGAAAATTATTTAAAAATACATTGAACAGGGATAAAACCGGCTCAAGACCTCTTGCTTATATATTTAAATAGAAGAGAAGTTTTTAACAAAATGGCAAAGTGACATTGATTTTCGTGGCTGCACACTGCTTTTATCATGATTTGGGGTCCGTGACAACCCTCTTCAGGAAGCCTTGCTGCAATTGTTGAATTTTCGATTTCGATTTATTATTCCATATCTTAAACTAATACATCTTTCGACTAATGCTAATTCTTAACTTCTAGCGTATATGCAAATACTTATCTAAAATTATCTAAATAATACAAATTTTGAAGTTGCAGTGGACTGCAACTTATCATTAATACATACTTAAACTATATTTCTAAATTTCCCCCAAAATAGGAATTACAAAAAGCGCACTGCTTTTATCATGATTTCAGGTCTGTGACAACCCTCTTCAGAAAGCCTTGCTGCAATTGTTGAAAGTAAAACCGAACTCTTTAAGGCCAGGCTCTCCACAAACGAATGAGAACTACTGTTGTAAACCTTACTTTTCAAGTTTTCTTCACACAATTGCCCACGAAAATACAACTCACTCTTGCCAGCTCTAAAGAGACTCCACATAGAGAGCCATCAATAGATTTCTTTTACAACAACGTGTGTGTGTGTTGTAAAATGAGTTTAGTTGACTATGTCAACTTGTGTGCCGTGCCGTGCATGTACGTATGTTTAGCTCGTTTGTTTTATTTCGGTCTGTTGCTTTTACACATTGAACAGGGATAAAACCGGCTCAAGACCTCTTGCTTCTATATATAAATAATTATTTAAAAATTCAAAACAACAGAAGTCATTCATTTAACATTAGAAAGAATTAGATAAAACCACATAAGCGTTTTTATTGAAAGAATTTCAGTTAAACAAAGCTAAAATAATTTCATAAATTTTAATTTTCATATTAAAAGTACTAATTTTGCATTAGATCCGTAACAATAACATTGTTCTAAAAAGCATATTCAAATGAAGAAAAATTACAGTCATGCAGTATGATCGCCGTAATCATTTAATTGGTAACATAAAAGTAAAACAACAACACTTTTGTCGCATCAACCATATTTTTATTGATGCTACAACCACATTTTCATTTTAAAATTTGGCAATAATACATTTGTTACATTTCAACAACAAAATTTACAATCATACTATTGTTAAAATTAAATTCTGAAAACAATACTATGGTTGCGACGAACATACAGTTATTGTGGAGAACAAATTATTATTGCCGTGACCATATAGTAACAATATTTTTTCTCTGCGTGTAGTTTAGGTTGAATGGGATGCCCGTTAGTTGAGATTGAAAATGAGGATTTCACTCTTCTTCTTTTATACAGGGTGGACCAAAATTTACCAAGGGGTTAAACATTTTAATAATTTTTTTTGTTTATTATTTTTTTTTATATTTTTTTTTCTCTGGTTATTTAATATAGAAAATGGAAATTTCTGGAAATTATTCGCTCTCCAAAAATTTGACTTAAAAGTGCCATTGTGTCTCGGGCAGTGGCTCCGTCCTGCTGAAACTACATCTCAGGTCTGTTTTTAAGAACAGAACGTAAAACATTTTCTATCATAAACCGATACCGCTCTCTATTTACGGTTACAGCACTTCCACCTTCATTCTCGAAGAAGTAAGGCCCAATGATATTTGCAGATATGCCCACACCATACTTTACATCTAATGGGGTGCAATTGGCGTTGTTGAATGGCTCTTAGATTTTCAAAACCCCATAACCTATAGTACTTCTTATGAAGCTCATTTTCAAAATGAAATGAAAATGAGCTTCATCACTCATGCGTTTGCGTTAAAATAATTGATCGCTGATTTTTATAATGAAATTGTTTTATTATGGTGCTTTGTTCAGTTGTGAATCTCTCCCTTCTTTATTCTCCAAGTGTTATTTATATAATCTAAAAAACAAATATATAAACGAAAAAGTTATTAAATTTTTAAACCCCATTGTAACTTTTGCCCCACCCTTTACAAACAATATAATTCCTTGCAGCACTTAATACGAGTAGATATCATAGTCTCTTAATTTGGACCATTCTATAATATATACAATCCATGACATCTTCGTTCTGTCTTTAAGGAATTTTCGTTCTACTTTAACTTTTTTCCAAAAGTTTGTGCTTCGAGTTTCTCAAAATGTCTTCTCGTTGTCGGATGGTTGTCAAACGTTCTCTGCTTCGATTCATAGCACCTCGTGGTTTGTGATAAAGTCTGCCCACGTTTTTCTTAATATTCTTTAATAGATCCATATTTCGTAAGATTCCAAAAATTTTCCTCGAACCATCCCATTGAGCATTTATCACTATATCATGAAATTTACTGTTTTGGACTCTTTTGGCTGGGAATTGTTGTATTTTTAAAGAAGAAGTTTTATGATTATTTTCCTGCTCACTGCATATGCTTCGTTTTTTCATGAATTAATGTTCTAGCCATATTTTTTGCTGCATAATATTAGTCTATTAATTTTTACTTAAAGGGTCTGCAATACTAACAGCCAGTAGTGTACTTATAGTATCGTCAGCACTTCATATATTTTTTAAACATATGCCTACAATAAAAACAACCTTTGTAATGTTCTTGATGGACTCTTTATACATTTTCTCAAAATAAATATTTAGCAGCAAGAGGGACAATTTATACGTCCTTGTCTAAGGCATCTTGTTATTAGAATATTTTCTGTAAGTTCCCTATCAACTTCAATTTTAGTGGTTTGGTGCCAATATAGATTTAAGATTTTGATTTCACTCGGGTCCGACTTAATTCGGTTCATTGGGATTACCTTAAGTAAACGAGATAAAGGTAGATTTACGTAAGAGCAGAATTAAGGGACATACCGCTCACAGTTTTTCTTAGTTTTTTAGTTTTTTAAGAAGTTTTTCGTTTGCTTTAAAAATAGTGACGATCCAGAGCTTGAAGCTAGCTGCCTCAAAGTTGGCAGAAACAATTAATACTGTTGAATCTTGCTTGGGACTGAAAATGTTTATTTCAGTCATGTTTTATGTTTTATTTGATAGAGTTCTTATGGAGTGGTTCTTAAAAACAAAAAAAGCGCTGGAAATATTTCACTCGTTCTCATTTCTGCTATTTTAAAACAATAAAGTCGTAGATTAGGGTTAACTGATTTTTGCTTGCCATAGCTCGTTTGAAAGTTAAATTAGTCTAGATTCTTCCATCTTTTACAAACTTTTTGGAAATGTTGCAAGAACAACATACATTTGCAGCAAAGTTAAAACGATATATAATCCCCTTCCTGCTCCATTAATCGTAGTTAGATTGTCTCCAAATTTCATATATATAATTTCAACATGCAAGCGAAGAAAGTAAATCCTAAATCTGCGCTTTATATTACAAAAAAAATTAACTTCCAATGGTAAAATTGTTGAAATTATTGATTTCTATTTATTGCTGTAAATGTAAAAAGAAGAAATTAAATAAATAATTATTAAGAGTCGATGAATCTAGAGACGGCAAATTACACAAGGCAACAAATAGAACTTTTTTTGTGTTGTTTGGAATTCTATAGCAATTATTTACTAATTTGAGGTCGCTGATTTTAAACCTAATCGCCATTTTTCTCCATCAGCTCGAATTTTCAAGATACAGGTACTAATCGCCTTTTTTCCAAACATTAAAAAAAATATAAATTTAAATCACAAAGCATAAGCCGATTTTTAAAATAATGTTATTTTTAAAGATGTAGTAGTTACCTTTAAAAAAAGTAACAATTTTTAATATCACCAAAAATTACTGAGTAATCGCTGTTTTATTTAATAAAAAAAATATACACATTTTAGTTTTCTTCACGCTTAAAGTTGATCGGTTGGGAGCAAATTGCTTTTTGTTAGCTTTATTGAATAGCATATTAAAGTAGCTTTCTAAAACATGTATGTACAAAACAACCGATTGAAAATTGAATGAGTTATGGTTTGTTTGGTGATAACAGATTTTTCGCCTTTTTTTGATTCTACCCATAAATAAATAGAACAGCAGCAAACATATTCATAACTGTTATTTCTGTATGGAAATCGCGATTTTTGTCAATTCAGATTTCTCAGTAAATTGTTGACAAAATTAAAAGTTGTTCATCGATTTCAATAAAATAAAGCTCATTTGATTCCAAATATATGAAACTATATGCTTTTAGAACGACACTGTAATTTTTGTCGCATTATTTTTTTATGAATTTTTAAAAAACAATTTTTTTTGTAATATTGTTGTTTTTTTCAGACCTTCAACGATATAAGCCAAATTAAAAACAATGTAGCAACTGATTAAAGATATTTTTTTCGACGAGTTTTAATTTGTTTTACCAGAATATGGTAAACCGTTATCAAGTTATTTAAATATTTGTAGTGGAAGTGCCTTAATTTTGGACATAACGGTATATCGCGAAAAGTCGAGCCCCTAGAAGTGCAGATTTGGATTCAGCATCCTTAAACAACAAATAACTTGTTCCCTTGTTTTATCAATGGAAAGAAGATGTGTACTTTTATATCTAGTTCAATATTTTCCTTTGATGTGGTTGCAGTAGATTTGGAAAGCGATGTAATTAGGTGATCCGTAGAAAACATAAGTGCATGCATCAGGTCCTTTATCGGGTGTGAAGTAAACACAAATTTCGAACGTCTTGATCAGCACTGCTTCCTCCGTCATCATTCCAAACGCTAGCCAAACTTTGTTTCTTATACCTGCGCCGTGAATTACAATGTTGTGTACCCAACTTGGCATGTAAAACCATGGATATTCAGCTTTATAAGATTAGCTCTTGTTGCCACCATAAGCTCTCTTCATTCATTATTAGTTAAGAAACCTTTTGAACCTGACCTTTATGAGAACATGTTGAAACCTATTTTTCCAAGCATCCTACCTTTTTCGAAATGCTTGGTACAATTCGTTTCTTTTTAAAAAATACGGCTGCAAGTTTCCATTTATCCACCACCTTTTAAGTAAATCTTCTTAATTTTTCACTTATTTCACAGTGTATTTCATCAGTATAATCTGTTCTATAAATTTCATTATTAAGTACGAACATATTAACAGCCAAAAACTTTTTAGAGGCAACCGCTTCATTGTGCCATATTTAAAATAGTGGTCGACATTTTACCTAAAAAACAATACGAGTATATATCAAAAACTAGCAGAAGATTGTACCCACTACGCTTGGAACACATGGAACGATACAAAAAATAAAACATGTATCAGGCCGGGCACTACTGGACAAAAAAGATCCGATATTGGAAAAGGACATCACAATGGCAAACTTACACTGTCATTTGCAATATCAAGATACAAAACACAATTCACACTTTGTGGATTTCTAATACACACCTCGATCAATAAAAAAAACTTACTTTATTTTGAAAATATCCAAATAGTTTTGTTTTTTACAAGACTTACAGTGGCTTACAAGGCTTACTGCTTGAAATGGTGGGAAAATACTCGTATGCACCTGCAAAACATATGATATGTATTAAAGCTCTCAGATGTTTGAACATTTAAATAAAAATACAACAAAAAATACTTATGAACTCAGTGGGGTGTTGGTCATCTAAAATATCGAAGATATTTGACCATTTCCATATTTCAAAATTTGAATTAAATTCTGCTAGATTGGCCGTTCCGCCCACGGTGCAGTGGAGGGATATAACGTTTGGGCTAAGGTAAGCCATTTTTACTTGTTCGATCTCTCAGTTTCTTGATTCAAACATAATTGGTGTTTAACCAATTACTTATTTAATAAAAACACAACCCACATTATAAGATTTTGACCAAATCCGTTTAAAGTGATTTTTGAGCGTACAAAATTGAACACAGGATAACAATCGATTTAAATTTTTTGAGATTATGATTTTCTGAAACTGCCGATGGGTTTGAAAATATTATGATTTGCTAAGAAATTACACAAAAAAGTGTACTATATTCACTTTGGATATTACGATACTCAAGAATTTATATACTTTTTAGGGTCTCCGATTAATATTTGGGATAAACGGAACGATCCTACGACAGAATATTCTATGTACCTTTCGCCTTTGCCTTTTTTAATGTATGTACTGCGGCCCAACCGTTAAGCAAATACTCAAAAGTGTGCTTTTACTGAGGTACCTTTAAACCTCTTAAGAGAAAAAATTTTCCCCCTGACCGAATTCGCCCAATTACATGACACACGTACGCGGATAGAAGGACAAGGCTAGATCGTAGTAGAACTTTACGACGATCAATAACATTAATTCTTTAAAGGGTCTCCGATTAATATGTCGTGGTCCTTCAAATGGAATGATAAATTTAATGTACCATTCATTCAACCTTCGGTGGAGGGTATAAAAACCCATTTTAAACAAAATATTGTCTACTACCGAGACAATATTTTTTATTTGGTTATCCGATTAGCGAATAAAAGCGATCGTACAGTTTAAATATATTCCGTATACATTACATAATTTTGTATTATATAAATTGTACTATTGGTATTATATTACATCATTTTAATTATAGTCAGCTCGAGGTTTTTCGCATCGTTTATTAGATTTCTCTCGTCGCTTTACCCAGTCCAATCCGGAATATATCTTATCCAGGTGGGTTTTTCGTCGACCTCTGTTGCGTTTTCTTTTAATTTTTCCTCTAAAAAATATTTCGATGAGTTTGTGGTTAATGTTTCTCGTTATATGTCCAAGATAAGAGATATTTCGATTTTTAATAACTCTGTTTTTAAAATTTTTGGTCGTATAGTTAATCTTACATTAATATTCACATTTTCGCTATTATTGCCAAAACGCATCGGTTTTATTTAAATTTCGTTAAGGACCCAATGCGTGAATTTTCTTAATATGTTAAATTCTGCAATATTTGTTTTTCCTCTTTGCATACACATAACACAAAAAAGGTTTCATCTTTCTAGGCCCCACACAAACGGTCCTTTATATCAATCATTTCATTGAAAACGGTGCGTTTTAGGCAAAAGTACAATGTGAGGTTATGAATATTCGTGTTAGATTAACTAAACAACCGAAAATTTTTAAATCTTACCACGTTTGTTTAAGCCAGATATGTTTGAAAATGAGGTATCTGTAAAAAATGAGATACTCGTATCTGTCTACTTATACTATATTAAAAATATCGATGTTGTTGGTACCACCTTAATTTATGTTTTTTCCCACAGTGCGATGGTGAAAACAGCGGATAATAGCGACGCACCTTACCAACTCACTCGAGGTAAACCATGTACACATACATTCAAACAACTGCGGTACGAGTACTTACCACTTATTACGTACGTATACGAGCAGCGAAGTACTTGCATGAAATTGATCGCACTGCAAAAAACCAGTCATTTTGTACAACAACATATGAATATCATGGGCATGCACACACACACAAACGCACAGTTACTCACACATGGCGGCATATACAAATGACATTCAAACGAAAACAATACCCGTCCGCACCACCAGAACGAGTGTGTTTTGAAGGCGAGTTTGAATGGGAGTAAAGAGCTTAACGAGAAAACGAGAATGTCGCCGCCAGAATGGCCAAACGAGGAGCGGGTATGCTCGTCTGTGGAGCGGTATTGGAAAGACTGGATCCAGCAAATAAAATATGCATATTTCAATCTAACCATAATGTAACCAACTGCACATGCATTAATCTATTCTACTGTTCTCGTTTAGTGGGATAACATGCCCCAAACATGGCTTGAGTTGCCATATGCGAATTTCTCAAACTCAAAGCCATGAAATAGTAAAGCCGCTACAAAAATATTATTATCCAATAACACAATGCAACAAGCAAACAAAAGCAATCATACCGAACACTCACAGTATTTTTGTAGCCTTCCTTACACTTTGGAAAAGGCAAACCCAGCAAAAACTACATTCTCTCTTACATCCCTCAACATCCCATTAATCAACAAGATTTAACTTCTCGCAAATCAATAGGCTGTGTACGATAATTCTTATACTCACGGACCGGGACCAAAACTGTTAAGGCCGGCTACGAATGCATCTATGCCAAACACTGAAACAAAGAAATTTTATAATTAGCAAAAAACTAGACGTTAAGGTGTAACTCACAATTTACATCATGCATTATGATTGGGCTACCCTTTTTTATATATAATATTGCTTTATAAACTACTAAAACCATCTACTTAAAATCACACAATATTTCTTTATGCCCGGTGGTTAAAATAGGCTACTTCGATTTTTGATATCTTAACTGATTAGTGCCACGCCCACACCCCTGAAAATTAAAAGTCAAGAACTATTAAAGCTACGACCATGAGATTTATTATATAAGCTGTTGACATGCAACCAAAAAAGGAGTGGACCAGGAGATTGTCACGTGCTATAAAAGGGCGCGTCGCACAGCCCACATATTAAAAAACCTAACGCATTCAAAGCTCATTAACATTTAGAGTTAGCAACATTACATTCCGTATATACACGTTCCGAAAAAAATGGCGAGGTAACGCCAAAAGTCCAAACGTTCTAACATCCACTTTTGCCAACGATGCCGCTATAATGGCCGCACATAAAAAGCAGGATATTGCATCTATGAATCTAGGTGTACATCTCAGACGAGTAGAATCTTGGCTCTCTGATTGGAGAATAAAAGTCAATGAGGCTAAATGCACACAGGTAACTTTCACACTGAATTTTAGCACTTGTCCGACATTGCAACTAAACGATATCCCTTTTTCTCAATCTGATCATGTTACATACCTTGGAATCCACCTGGATCGCCGACTCACCTGGAGAAGTCATATCGAAACCAAGAAAACTCAACTGAAACTTAAGGTCCATCAACTTCACTGGCTCCTAAACGCGAACTCAAAACTAAGCCTTGAATATAAGGTCCTGCTATACAACAGTGCAATCAAACCTATCTGGTTATACGATGCCCAGCTATGGGGCAAAGCAAGCTCGAGCAATCTCGACAAAATCCAAAGAGTCCAATCGAAGACATTGCGGCTCATTACCGGTGCCCCTTGGTATGTGAGGAATGAAAACATCCACCGAGACTTAAAAATACCTCTTGTTAAAGAGGCAATTCAAAAAATCAATATAAAGCACAAAGAGAAGCTCGTACTTGCTAGACAATTATTGTGCAGTCCAAGCTCTTTAAGACTTCGGAGAAACGAACGCCGTGTTTTCTAATCTGCACTTGTACGTCACGTGACTTAAATGCTCTTATACGTGATCTTTAAAACAGTCAATATAAATCGCGGACGAACACTCAAAAAAGACTGTGTATAATCCTTTATTCTACGTCACGTGGCTTAAATGCTCTCATACGTGATCCTTAAAACAGTCAACCCGAAAAACCTACAAAACCTAAATTACGTCGTCCACCCTGCTATTCTAGAGTTATCCGTTATATATACATAACTAGAGTTATTCACTCTACATAATATCGCGAACACTCTGTAAATGACTGTAAGGGTCCTCTGGCCCTTTATCGCGAGGTTTAAGCCAAACCAGGTTTAAAATTCTCAGACATGTGATCCATACCAGTTATATACTATTTTGACCAAATTAATTTAAATTTCTGCCAATTAGCAGAGATCCACAATACAAGAAAACCTTACTAGGATTCATTATTGAATTATACTTAAGATTCGTATACTTATTGTTAGGCTCCTTTGGAGCAGATTCAATAATTTAAATAAAGCATATATAAAAAAGGGGAGTGGGTATTTTAATAGAGTATATTCCAAATCCCAATAGAATTCGGTCAGAGTTCTGTGCGACAACAGACAAAATGTTTTGATTTTGGATCAGAATTCTTACCCGTTTTGTAACGTGGAACATATGACACGAACTCTGCCTGAGGGAATTCTGATGTTTTTGCAGACATTTTTAACCAAGTTCTGAACTGTAGTCTTTAGATATTAGAAAGGAAATTGCAATTTCTCGGATTGAAATAAATTTGCAACGAAGCGTCACGCAAAGCCTCAGAATTTACCAAGACATTAGCCCAGAATTCGTTTAGAATTAGGTTCAAAACGTAAGCGAAAACATCAAAATTTAATGAGACTTTATGCCAGAATTCTGACTGAATTTGTTCAGATATTCGGAACATAATAAATAAAAAATCCTCAGACAAATTGAACAGAATACGTAACGATTTCGGTAGGAATTCTCGAAAGAGTTCAGGTATTGTTCAGAATTGTCCTTACATTATGTAAAAACGTTATTGATTTGAGGACAAAAATAATTTACTGTGAGGAAAAAAATTGTTATATGAAATAAAAATAAACTACAATCAAGTTTAGCCATATCCTAATTTTAATGAAATACATAAACTTGCCGTTAGAAAAAAAGCTTTGTTGCCATGCCATACGAAGTTCAATTTTCCTAAAATTTAGTTCATTTTTAGTTGACCCTTGGTTCACTTTTTTCTAAGTGCACGTTTGTAACAACTTCTTTGCTCTTTAGAATATAATTGGATGGTATATTAAATTTGTAAATCCGTTTGGAAATTTTTTTGAATTGTTTAAGTTGGCCGTTCACGTTATGTTCCGTGTATCTCACATTTGTAATAACATCAGAAAGAAAACTTTTTAATATTGTAATGTACATGCATATTGGATACCTAAAAAAAGTATCGGTCATAAGAATACTCAAACGAAAATTACAGGTACCTTATTAATATGAATAATATTAATATGAATGGGAAAACTGCCGCACCTAGGCAACTTAATTTTTCAAAGTATTCTGAAGATATTGGCTAAATTATTCAGAAAGGCATCCGATTATTCCAACGGCTTCTTAATTTGCTGAGCAAACGTGTAACAGGAACTTATTTATTTATTGTCGTTGCAGAGGTCAGGGTACACCATATATAATACAAGGTGAAGCAAAGGTACGAGTAATGTCACCTGACGCAAAAGTAATTTCATAATGTAATGTGAAATTTTATAAGTACTTTTGCAAATAAACTACTCGTAAAAACGGAACAAATAGTAGGAAGTTTAAATTAGGTCATTACTTTTGCGTCACCTTTTCTTAAATTGAGGTATATTTTTTATCATGTACCTAATTAGGACACAAAAAAAGTTTATGTGGCTTATTTATAGACAATATCAGAGTATTTCTTTGATCAAGCGCTATACATTTCAGCCATTGACCATTTTTTACTCCGACGTCAATTTATGTTTTTTTTTTAATTTCCCTTACTGCACCCTATGATGCATATTTCTGATAACGTCTGTATAGACCTCAGAAAAACAAAAAAGTTATCGAGATTTTAAAAATCTATGACCTCATCCTAAATACCGCAAAACATTTTTTTGCGCAGTGTTGTCATTTTGAGTCCGATCGAAACAAGACGCACAATATTATTCATTCTTACACAAGGGCTACATCCCGCCTATTTATCGCATTTGACTATGACGTCAATCTTGATTCTATATTTTTTCATTTGATCCTGATTTATATTATGATCCTTACAACAATATAATCTTTCACATACAACCATGGTATGATTTACACGCAACCATGTTATGATCCCTACAACCATAATATGATTCCACTCAACCATACTATGATCCCCAAATTTATTTTTTAGGATTGGGTTGTATTGTTATTCAACGCAAGAGATTTTTACCAAGCCTTTTTTAAATAAGTTCATAGCCAGATTTAAGACATTGTTTCTTTTGAACATTTCATTAGAGAAAAAATTTCTAAGTCTGCAATAATCGTAATACTATTGTTACGTTTCAACAATAATAATGTTGCCGCAATCATACTTTTGTCAAAATAAAGTTCAGAAAACAATACTATTGTTGCGATGAACATGCTTTTATTGTAGAGAACATATTATTGTTTCCGTGACCTTATAGTAATCATATATTTTCTCTGCGTGTGTGGCATATTCAGATGCATAAGTCGATGGCCTGTCTAGATTCGACTCATCGTCAATAGAACCTTTGTAGATCTGAGCATTATTTAAATGCATATACCAGGATAACACGCTTGGTCCACATTGATCAACGAAAAAGTTTTTCGTATTTGGAGATATTTTTTTAGTTTTGGGGCAGATGCTTTTTTCAATTTGGCATTTACATTGCGAAATTCGAAATAATGAATTTCATTCCGTTTGTAAATATACTGAGTGTCTTCTTATTATTTCATCACGTTTATTTATTAAGTTTATCAATAATTTCTTAATTTAATTTTTTTCAAAAACTGGAATCTTGGTAGTTTTTCACAATTCCTTTATCACTTTTATTGCAACTTGTACATAACATAAAAGGTTTTTACGTTTTTAACAATTTTGGCGCACGTTTTCTTTAAATATAAAAGGAATTCGATATTTGGAATGTTTGTTGGTAATTTCATTTTGTCGATATCTCGCACTTTGAATTTCAATTTGTTTCACTTTTACAGCTACCATTAGATGATAGAGCAAATCGACACCTTTATATCGGAAAAATTTTGAACGACTGAAATAAAGCTTGAAATACGCCTGGTCACCTTCTAGAGTTTGTATGTGTGTTTTTTTAAATTTTAGCTATGAACATGTTAGCACACTGTCACAAACAAAATGCTCAATTGACGACTTTTTCCTTAGCTAGTCTTAGATAAATGCAAGGAAATGCAGGTGTTGAGAATTGATCAATTGAGCGGAATCATCTAAGAAAATTACAAGGAATTTGTGTGGTACAACCTCTGCCGTATGTACGAGCATCTGATAAAAATAAGTGGTGTTTTCTGTTAAGACTCGATACGGTATTTATCGGGATTTAACGCAAATCCCGCAAAAGTAGTAACAACGCCTAACATGGCAGTACGATTATTATGCAATCAGCTGTTGCAGAATGTCACAAAAAACAATGCAAATAACACACTACAGTTTGTCAAAATTTTGATAATAAATGCATACAAATAAAGTACAGTAGTATAGTGTGAACAAAAAATGCAAATGTCCATAACCACAAAATGTTCTGCCTTTGTTGAATTTGTATCCGAGAAAAATTCTCTTTAAAAGAGCGCATGTCGTGAATCCCAATTACTAATTGGAATTCGGGATGATATCTAAAATCTCACATTAGACGGTCGCTAAACGTTTAACTTTGCAGCTATGTGCGTTTCGCTTAGATGTTTTTATTGTTGATGGACTATGTCGAAATCGAAATTTTTGTATGAAGCAGGCATAATTTAATTTAAAAAATATTAGGTTAGTGAACACGACATCGAAACAGAATAAAGAACCTACTTAGGCCAAAATGATATTGGAAATTAAGTTTTGTATGGTTAGGTTCATAAAACTCACTTAAAGGCGCCAAAATTTCCAGCCGTCGAGGACAACACCGACCGAGTAAAATAAATCCTTTCTATAAACCTGGATTTTAGTTTTAGTGAGATTTTTAAAATTTTGGAAAGAAAATGGTTGTTTTCTTAAAAAAAAAATTTGCTAGTTCAATTCAATAAAATTAATTATTCTTTGATATTCTACTTAAATTCGCAAGACAATTGCTTGCTATTCTTAACTTGCATGCCTAAAATTAATTTCAATTCAATTTTTCAGCCTATTTTTTTTCCTATGCAAAGATGTCGCTGTTTCCAAGAGAAAGTAAAACAGGGATTTTTTTCTCAATATAAGCACGCAGAAAAAAAGTATGGTTGGGGTGACAATATTCGAAGAGGATCATACTATTGTTGGGTATATGGTTGTGACACAACAAAATTATGATCCTCACAACAATAGTATGATTCACACATAACCATACTATGATCCCCACAAACATAGTATGATTCACACTCAACCATACTATGATCTCCACAACAATACTATGGCCCTCACAACAATAGTATGTTTCTCATACAACCATAGTATGATCCTCACAACCATAGTATGATTCACACGCAACCATACTATGATCCCCACAACCATAGAATGATTCAAACTCAACCATACTATTATCCCCAAAATTATTTATTAGCATTGGTTTTTGTTGTTATTCAATAATAGAGATTTTTATTAAGTTTGTTATTTTAAATTGCATTACTATTAGTTCATAGCCAGATTTGAGGCCATGTTTTTATTAAACCTTTCATTCAAGAAACAAAAATATATATTTCAACGGTCAAAAATACTTTTAGTTGCCAGCAGGGATCAATGCTACTTCACCATCCGTAGACACCAAGTAAATAATGTGATTAAACCCCATGATCGAAGGCGATATACTTAAGTGCAGGCAGATTTTAAATAAACGAGAACCAGTCGATTTTAGAGTATTTCACCGAACAATGTAAACACAATAAAAATCCCTCGAACTACCTTCCGATTGTTATTGTTTTTTTAATGGACAACAACCATTCACTGCATCGTGTGTATGTTTTTTTTTGTATATCAAAGAAAACATACGCACACACATACATGTATTCTCTATAAAACCTGTTTTGTTATGTTCATAGTCGCAACCATACTGTATGATTGCCGTAATCAAATTATCGTTAACGCATATTTTAAACAACAATACTGTTGTTGCACCAACCATGTTTATATGGTTGCTACAACCATATTTTCATTTCTAAATATGGCAATAATACTATTGTTACATTTCAACAATAGCAATATTGTCGTAATCATACTATTGTCAAAATGAAATTCAAAAAACAATACTATGGTTGCGACGAATATGTTTTTATTGTAGAGAACATAGTATTGTTGCAGTGACCATAGTGTAACCATATATTTTCTCTGCGTGAGTATACTGGGTGTATCAACAACAAAATAAATATCAGCTCGGTCGCATCAAATTTAAAAAAACGGAAGGTTGACATTCAGATCAAATATTTGTCTTATTTAAACGAACCTAAAGATATCTGTTCATAATGGGCTAAAAAAGCAATATGCGACAGCGCATAGAGAAAGGGACCTAAGGGTAAAAATCAATTTTCATTTTTTTTGTTGTGGGCAACATCTAAGCATCAAATGAGACCTATACCATGCCCCAAAAGTGTTCCCTCCCAGAGATATGGGCGTTTTATGAAAGTGATGGTGCACCAAAGATACACGTATTTAAATCTTTAAAATGGCTCTCCTGAACAAAACTGGTTTTTAGGTCCCTTTCTATTTTGCGCGTCACATATGCATTTGTTATCGAAACCCTTTTTATCAAAATTAATTTTAAGTTCAGTTCGTTTATTTAATTGTTATTTATAATCATATTGTTATTGTGTGGCAAAACAATATCTAAAGCGCCATCCATCCGAAACACAGATCAACCTACGGCCACCAAAAATGCTTTATCATGCCACAGTAGCGCTCTCCGTTAAACGAAATTGTTTTTATCCAGCAGCATTTCCAAAAACAGCTAAAGTCTGGCGTGTACCCTGCACTTCTGGATGTTTGAAAAAGCCCACAGAAGAATTTAGAGCCCCTTGGACGGGCTCTAAATTTACCCAATTAAAAATCTTCATTAAAATGTCATTGTTTCTGGTAAAATCGGTTGAACTTTTATGTGTGCCAAATTTCATCATGATTGGATATAACATGTGGCTTCTAGAGCTAAAAACAGAAAAAACGGATGAACATAAGTGTTGGAGCTATACCTAAATCTGAACTGATTTCCTTTTATTATTTAACGTCCTTAGTTAAACCAAAAACAATAACGGTTGCCAAATTGCATCAAGATTGGATGTAAGCTGTTGCTCCTAGATCTAAAAACATAAAATTAGATGATCGTTTATGTGTGGGAGCGGATGAATATATGTATGTGTGAATGCTTTTTCTTAATCTGAACCGATTTATTTTGGTCCATAAAACATACATGTGCTAGATTTCATCAAGATTGGGTGTAATATGTGGATCATAAATCTGAATCGATTTTAAAAGCATCCGTCCTTGGTCCAAAAAACGTACTACTGCCAAATTCCAGGAAGATCGGACAACATTTGCAACCTGTAGTTTGGTAACCAGCTTTAGATGGTCGGCGGACTGACAGATATTATTATATGGAATCAGCTGGTGATTATACGTCGATCGGTATAATCAAATGTGGGTCTAGATGTAATATTTTTGGTAGTTACAAACATTTGCCATAAAACTAACTTGTAATACCCTGGTCCACAGAGTAGTATTCAAATGATCTAATGTCTAATGATGCAATAAACAGTTGTTCTTTCAGAGTGTATTGACTATTACGCATGCGTTTTCCGATCCCCACATACGACAGTTTAGCATGCTGGTCAAAGGTCCTACAGGTGCAGAAAATTGGTCCAGTGACTCCTAAGGCCCCTTGTCCGTCAGACAGCGATTACCATCGTCTGTCCTCATACTAAGCGGCTGTGGGTCTGCGTTTGTCTCCTGATGACCAGAAGTTTTACTAAGCTGGCAAAAGGCAATAATGCAACTTAAGCTCGGTCATTATGGCCGAAAACAAATCACTCCCCGTGTATCCAGTAAAGGGTTTTATGACTTCAAGACCCAACTACTGCAGCGTCGGTTTTAGACTGCAGTCATTTGTATGTTACTGAGCCAATGTCCAGTGAAGTGGAAGCGCCAGGCTCCTCTGGTCGACATGCTAGTAGTGCAAACAAAATCGACCAAGCCAAGACCATGCGGTGGGCGACTGAAAGCCGAACTTGGTACAGTGTGATTCTTCAAAACTAGGTGCCTTAAAGGGTCTTAAGGTCAGTTGGGATCTAATCATGTCAAACCCCTAGCATCACACTGCGCCGAAAATACAATGATTTTTTTACTTTTTAATGGCAAATGTTTGATAACGAAGACCAAATAACGTTATATATGGTCAAATACACATACAAAATAGTTGAGTTAACATGATATAAGGTTGGTTTTTACAAGAGAGAGGCAGAAAATTTTTCGACATAAACAAAAGTTTAAAGATCAATCGGCTCTGTTGTATCGAAGTTTTTAATCTGCTTTGTGTTATACAAATGTCAGTATTAAGTTCCACGAAGGTGCAACGATTGCGACTGTCTAGTCCCACTTTCTTTTCCTGCTCCGAACGTTTGTAATTGTGAGATCATAAGACAATTTATCTCGCTCTTTTAAAAAACCACCACCAAATGCAAATGCTTGCTGTACAATCTTCATAGCGCAAAGATATTGCTTTTCGCACAGTTCGAAGACTATACGCAAAGGGTAATTCTCATTGATCATAATGGTCATTGTCATTTGATTTATAGCCGATGAAATAGTTGCTAAAGACTGCTGAAGAAAAACCTTGGCGGGTTTAGAAACAGCTCTACAGTCTGCCTGGCAACCGTAGCCAATACATTTCACCAATTTTTTAGTTGATTCTGAAAAGATAATAACAAAAAGGTCTCAAACCAGAATTAAAACTGTTCGTCATAATAATGAAAATAGACAAAATAAATGTAAACAAAACAAAAACATAAATAGTAGGTTAATTATATTAATTAATATTAAAAATTGTAACAGTAAATGTATTTCTAGTTAAAAGAGGTAAACATTAATTAGTTAACCCAACAAAAAAAATGATTTCTATAACAATCTTCATAATTAATAATATTAACAATTTCATTGTTAAATTGAACATGTATTTTTTCGATAAATTAACTATGAAATTTTAATAATTTTCATGGTTAAAAACAATACATTGTTAAAACAACAATAATTATTTTAAAATTGACAATTTTCCTGGTTAAAAAATTAAACCTTAGAATAAATTAATTAACTATTATTATTGTTAAATACCAGTCAACAACAATATATTCAAATTAACCTTGTATAACGTAGACAAATCGTGTTTATTTATGGTTAAGATAACCTTATATAAGGTTATTTTACTTCTCAGTGCAGGTGCCAGACTCAATTTGCCGCTCGTATCAAGAATTTGGAAAGAAAAACATATAAAGCATATATAAAAGTTTTAAATCGAGCACCCTCTTATGCAAAAGATGGCAAGTCTAAACGGCCGCCATCCGATGCAGCGCCTCAAGGCAATGGTCAGAGGAGGATACTCTTCCAGGGACGAGACCTCCCAAGAATACCCATGTGCGGCTCCAAAGAGGTGGTGCAGTGAGATGGCAGAATGCCACCTAGTCTTTGCGATTGACCCACTATAGTAGCGATGGCACCATTTTTCCAGGAAACTGGTTGTCATGGTTCTAAGTCGTTTGGTAGTATCCAGGACCACTGACCAAATGCCAGAATGTCGGCCGGTACTAAGGACCCATCTAATCGCCAAGCAAATTGCCTGTACAGATAAGCATTTAGCGTTGTGCCTAAAACATTATCAAAAAAGTCACAGTAACCCGGGCTAACATTTTCCAGCCGATGGATTTTCCTCGCGAATTAATTGGGCTTTACTATTTTTTTGTCGAAATTCTGGGGTTCTCTGTACAAAAATATGGCATTGCAGTTAAAACAGTTTTTGTAATCGAAATCTAATTAACTTATATGAATAAAAGAAGTCCTACGCTCATCCATCATGCCGAATTGCGTTTATAAAATTCAAAAGAAGTTTGTATGGCCTGTGGGTGACTCAAATAAAATGAATTCAAATGTGAAGCATGTTTAAGTAAATAGCCTGTATGCACACTAACAATCTGTATGAAACAGTCAGTCTTTGACAAAGAAATGAAGGCTGGATTTCCGGATGTTGGTTTTATATTGGGACTGGCTATTTGAGACATGTGACATTCTCACAAATTACAACATGAATATATATTTGCATAAATAACTCATACAAAAATGCTGCGCTTTAAAGTCTATGTACGTTTATGAACATAAATAGAATAAAAACAACACATATCGCCAGTTACAAAACTCGCTGAGCGAGTCCACATCGAGTCTCTGTAGATATACAAGATCACGCCACGGTAATCCGCACAGTGTTTGTTGACCGACAAAAAGTACTGATTTTTATGGAAATCAAATAAATTTAGCAACAAAGCCAATTTTTAAACCATTTTCTTTGCGTCAAGAATATCGAAACTATTAAAAATACTGCATAGCTACCTTCGGTGTCAACTTAATTAACTTCCCAGAAAGTAGACATTAGTTCATGCTGCCTGTACTTCTGCCAAAAAATCCCATGCAACGGATTTGATATTTGTCCTATAACAAGTGGCTACGTATATCTCCAAACCGGCCACCCAAAATTGAGAACTTCTTAATACTAGCCATAAAGAAGTTAGGCCAGTATCACCAGATGAAACTCTAATGTTTTTGTTAGAAAACGGAGTAACTAAACAGCAGAACTCAAATATGCGTCAATTAAACTTAAAACACAATAGTAGTATTTATCCGACTTATGATATAGTTTTTAAGAGCAAATTGTAATGTAGACCGGATGAAATCACAGCGAATGAAAGCTCTGTCGAAGTATCGTTGCAATATTTGGTAGACCACACAGCTAAAAGAATTCTTGCATATAAACATTCAACATCTCAAGAAGCCTCCAGCTGCAATTGTAGTTCTGATTCCGATCTTAGAGTCGGTAAATAATTATTCATTCGAATTAGAAGCGGATGAAATCGAAGAAACACACCATGATTAATTAAAGCTTATATCTTTTGAGAATATGTATCCATTATTTTGTTATTTTCAGTTTAATCCATAATCATTACAACTTCTTTAAAATTCTGAATTAAAAAATAAACGAATTTCTTGGTAGCATTTAATATTTTTTTAGTAGTGGGCCGCCTATTTGTTCTTAAGTTGTTTTTTACTCAGTAGAGGCCCGTATAACCTCACCAAAATGGTTATACGGGCCTTTACTGAGTAAAAAACAACTTGAGAAAAAAATGGGCGGGCCACGCCCACTATTACAGAAATATTAAATGCTACCAAGAAATTCATTTATTTTTTAATTCTTAGCTTGTCATAAAGTACTATTTGCTATTACATTAGAAAAAGGGCGTGACCTGCCCGTTTTTTCTCAAATTCTTTTTTATCATTAGAAGTCTACACACCAAATTTGGTGAAGCTACCTTGTCGGGAAGTATTTTTTGCCACTAAAATCACGATTTCGGCCATAGTGCATTGGCTTGATTTTTTGAAACGCTCTGGAAAGAAATCATGCTAGTTTCCTGGATGCAAATAGGAAACTCAAACATTTTGCATTTAATGTAAAATCATTTTAAGCAATTCAACAACAAATAAATTTTTTTACAGCTTCCATGATAAAGAATTAATACAAATATGCAACTGATCTAGATTAAATGAATTTGTTTTAAATTTTAATCAAAATTTACCTGTATATTCATTTGAGTCGGTAATAAATAGTTCCGGTTCAAGCGGATTTAAAATTTGTACCTGTAAAAATTTAACAAGGCATCAAATCAAAAAAGAAGCCGATACGTGACCCCATATATTTTATTAGACTGAAATTAGTTTAATAAAATATATGGGGTCAAAACGAAAATTCATAAATTAGAGGATTATAGTAGAAGAAATTTGAATTTTGCACAAATGATGCTTATCTGTAGAGTAACCAATTTACCAACAGAGGAGAAGCAAAAAAGAATTATTAATTCATTCCTGGAAGTGATGGGCTTGTCAATGATTTACATCCTACTTCGTTTTAATTTTTCTTGCTAGCATACAATTGAAATTCTACATGTACCAAGTGTCAGAGGCCACTGCTCCTTTTTGTTTGCGCCAACCATAATTTGCAGCCAGCACACAGTGCGACCATAACCCTTGGCTGAATCAAACATATGCAAGTATGTATTCATTTCGATTACCTCTGCAGTACCGCCACAACACAGCGTTGCGTACATACATACATAAATTGTCACCAATGTCTGTCAAGCGCTTTAGCACAAAACCACCATCGTAAACAACACCAACAACCCGAAGAATTTAACGCTCGAGTTTAACTTCTTCGACGTTCTATTGAGTCAATGAACAACAAAGCCACAACTACGACGGCTGGATGGATGACGGCCTGATTGGCTTTGTAGAACGAGTCTGCTCGCTCGTATGCAAGAGTAATTAATGCAAAACATGCAAGCCCACGTCGACGAGTTCGCCACCAAAAGGAATTCATTCAGAGTCAAAGTACGGCGAAAATTCCATCGCAACATTGGACATGTGAAACGTGCCTGATAGATAATTTGGCATGGATTGATAGACAATTTGTTGTTTTTTTTTTAGTTTCTTATACCCTTACCCTGCTGGGTAAGAGGGTATTTGTTATTTGAAACGGCCAGAAAGTGCAACGCATCGAAAAAATCAGTTTTGCTCCTACATATGTTGTGACCAAATCCGTTTCATGACTTTTTAAGGCTTTGGCTGAATCAAGCCATCTGTGCTGCTGGTTTGAACAAAAACTCTCCAAAGGAGCTACCAATGCGCTTGAATTTTCATGTCGCAATTTTTTCAAATCTGCATATAGGATTGGAAAAGGGCAGTATTGCCCCACCCTTCTGGTACCTCCCACACAAATGTACCATTGCGCCCACTTTTGGTATTCTTGTATTTTCTTCAGTACTATTTGCACGATCTCATTAAAAATCCACAAATAAGAATAGAGTTATTCAAGTAATTTGGTTGCAAATAATAAGATTCCTAGCCACGCCCCTTTTGGTATCTCCCACACAGTGCAGTAGAACCCAAATAACCTGTCTAGTGGATAAAAGTCTGTACATTGCGAACTTCAAAATATTCTTTAAACGGCTTTATACACGCGTACGAAAAGAGTTTATGACACGCTTCATTCTGGTACCTCCAGTGCAAATGCGCATTCCACGAACTTTTGGTATTTTCATAATAATTTTTATATAGGGTGGGCCATTTTAAATTTTTAAATATGAATCGGCTGTACAAATGTACTGATAATTTTTTCAAATTTCTGGTTTTATCGGAAAGGTTGAACTTTGTCATTTAATTATGGAACACCATCCGATGCGTTTTCGCTTCGCCCAATGGGCTGAAGATTGTTTGGCAGGAGATGAAGAATTGTGCCTAAAATTCATGTTTTTAGATTCATGTTTAGCAAAATTGCCGCATATAGGGTTCAGAGTCATTGTTTGGTGTGTATTTTGGGCTGGCGGCGTCATTGGGCCATTTTTCTTCGAAAATGAGAAAGGAGCCGTCGTTACCGTCAACGGTGAGAATTTTTGTTTTCAAATGTTCAAGAGGATCACATGGACAAAATATTTCAAAGGTTTCAACGGGCCACGTGTCACACCGCAAACACAACGATCGATATTTTAAGCACTGTTTTTAAAAATCGATTTATTAGCCGAAATTGTGATGTCAATTGGCCGCCGTGATTTGAGCCCTTTGGATTATTTCCTGTGGGGAGCCATTAAGGATAAATGTAACGCAAAAGCATCCAGAGACAACTGAAGCGTTAAAACATGAAATCGAAGTTGGCCCGAAACAATGGAAAATGTACTGAAAAATTGGGTTGATCGGATGAGGTATTGCCGAGACAGTAGTGGTAGTCATGTGAATGATTTTGTGTTTCATTATTAAATGACAAAGTTCAACCTTTCAAATAAAACCAGAAATTTGGATACATATTAGTACTTTTTTTTACCGATTTAAACTGAAAATGGTCAATCGCCCACTCTGTATTATATAAGTATACGATTCTGCTGAAAATTAATGCGAGGAAAATGAAGTAATTAGATAGAGTAATTCTTGTAACTCCCACACAAACTACCACCACTTTCCCTTATGTTTAAATTTCGCTTGGATTTTGTATTCTTTAGTATGTTTATTTCATATTTGTACGCGCATAGGAATAGGAGGAAGGAACGATTTCAAATAACAATTGCATGTATAGGTGAGGGTATACATATGTACGTAAGTAGGATCAACCGACTAATACTTTTTTACTTGTTTTTTTTTTTTTAATTCTTCTCACTGTCGGGAAGTTAGGCGCGTCAACTTGGAATGTCAAAATGCTAACAAAATATTGACGACCAGGGACTATTTCAATGTCTTTTTTGGATGAGTAATCAGAACTGTGTCTATAATTCGAAACAGCTTATACAGTAGTTTTGACTTAGCTAAAACATTGATGTGGCAATGTTTGCATAACTTTTGTGGCACGTAATTTCACTTAAGTGAAATTCACTTACCTGCTACATATTTGCAGCTATCCGATTTTTTTAATTGCCATACAATTGCCTGAACTTAGTGAAAATGTGAATCGCTTGCGCTATCAGCACGAGTAATACGATGACGGTACGATGTGTTTTGTTTGTTTACAAAATAAAAGCCTTTTTTTGTTTTTTTTTCAGTTGTTTATATTTATTGCATTTAAATGTTCTGAATACAAATAAATAATAAATAAAACAAAAAATTAATGAAAAAAGTAAATTAAAGAACAAAATATACTTAAAAACTATCATGTCAAAAAAGTGTTTTTACATTAAATGAAAAATGTATAAATAAGTCAAATCTAAATCCTGGAGTAACTTAGTACCTTATATGTCAATCACAGTTTGTAGTCTCTTTTTATAGAAAATATTTAATTCTTTAGATTCTAGTCGGTCGGACTTTTCTGCCATTCTTCCATTATTGCGGAATTTAGCCCTGTCTGCTTTTTGGATGGCTTTTCGCCACTTTTTTATTTGTTGTGATTTCTATAAATACCAAATCACAAATACCTTTGCTTGAAAAAAACCAACATTACCGAAAGCTTCCCAACTTCAATTGTAGTGTTAATATTGCGGTTAAAAGCAAATTTTGAATATAAAGTATGTTTGAAGTTTTAGCTGAGATTATGATGGACGGTTAAGCCGAAACAGACCAACCAACTGACTATTTTTAATTTTTGGTATTACGTTGTGCAAGGGCGGTGGGGAGTATATAAGTTTCGTCCTGGCGGAATTTAACGACGTTTTTACTTGTTTACATTCTAATATGTTTTATGTAAACAGGAAGAACAAATAATTTGTTGCGGAAATTTCAAATTCGTAAAAAAGGTATATATATAAATTTGGTATCTATATAAATATCCAAGATAAAATTTTTTGTTATACTCGTATCAAAACACTTTCTTGACATACTGTATTTTGCTCTTAAAAGTGTGGTCTAACTTAAAAGCACAATGTTAATTGTAAAGAAAACAACAAGTTTTCTGAGAATTATCTTACTATTTTTTATTATGATAGTAGAATCTATAACAATTATGAGTGACATAAAATATCGGATAAATGTTCGCCACGGCTTTGGTAGAAAACTTCTATCCAAAGCGTCATATTTTCAATGGCATAGTGGAGATTCAATGCCATTACTGAGCCGAATTATCTCATCCTTTAGCTCACGAATTGTTCTTGAATTATAAACGTACACTTTTTCTTTTAGATATCCCCACACGCAGAAAAAAAGTATGGTTGGGGTAACAATATTCGAAGAGCATCATACTATTGTTGGTTATATTGTAATATTATGATCATCACAACAATAGTATGGTTCACACATAATCATACTATGATCTCCACAACAATATCATGGTCCTCACAACAATATAATTATTCACACACAATCATACAATGATCCCCACAACCATATTATGATCCTCATAACCATAGTATGTTTTAGGTGCAATCACAGTATGATCCTCACAACCATAGTATGTTTGAGGTACAACCACAATATGATCCTCACAACCATAGTATACATATACATACAATTTTGCCGGTATGGTTGCCGTAATCATGTTATTGTTAACATAAAACTCATGAAAACAATACTTTTGTTTCACCAACCATATTTATATTGTTGCTACAACCATATTTTCATTTTTAAATTTGGCAACAATACTATTGTTACATTTTAACAATGTTAATATTGCCGCAATCATACAATTGTCAATTTGAAATTCAAAAAACAATACTATGGTTGCGACGACCATACTTTTATTGCGAACATACTATTGAGAACATACTATTGTTGCCGTGAACACATAGTCACCATATCTTTTCTTTGAGAGCAAAGAAAGAAGTTCAACGGTGTCAATCACATGATTGTGGCGGCCAATTAACATCGCCAAGACTTGAGATAACACGGTCTTAGAAATTATCGTTTAACAGGGGAAAAATTGGACATCGCTAAATGGAATCAGATAATAATACGATACTGAGTTGATCGGTATACTTTAGCCAGTCTTACCTAACCCTTTAAGGTGTTATAAACATCAGCACTAAGTGTGGTGTATATATACATAATATTTATATCTATAATCGCAATAAACAAAATATTTTTCAAAAACTCGCAATGTTTAAAATGTTGTTGTTAATATTTTTCTCACATTTTTCCAGTAAAGTGAGAAAAACATATGGCGACAGAAAGTTCTCACAAATAAAAATTGCTGAAATCATTATAAAAGCAGTGTGTAGCCACGAAAATCAATATTAACTTTCCATTTTGTTAAAAACATGTATTCTATTTAAATATAAAAGTAGATGCAAGAGGTATTGAGCCGGTTAATCCCTTTTCAATTGCTGAAACAGTTTTATGAGTGAAACAGTTTCTACTTCATTTAAATTTTTCTTGACTTGAGAAATTTTTCGATGTGAAAGTTACAGAACATAGGTACTGATAAGTTTGAATAAATAAAGTTTCTCATCTTTTACCATGTGTGCAAAAAAGGTTCTTAATCTACGAGTAAGTTCTTTGGTGGTGTAAAAACGAAATCGAGGAATCATTTTATTGCTGCAATAACAAACCATCGACTGATTTGGCATACTTTTAAATTAGATTGTTCTAGGAGGGTATAAAGAGCGGTCAGATGAACATGAACCGCCACAGAAGGTGTTGCTGTGTCGATCGATATATAAAAAGGACGTGATTTATGGATTGATTTAGTTGTAAATCATAATGAACTATCGTGATACGATTGTGACTTCTTCATTATGGCCTAAATACGAATACGCCAGTTTCTTCGGACAGGTGGGACCTGGGAGAATTGCTGAACACTAGAACGGGTTCAGCTTGTTTTGTCTAAATTAATTAACATAATTCGTTATTCATTTGCAAACAAGTTTAATTCAATTTTGTCTAAGCTTACACATTTTTTTTTACTTTTCTGTCACCGGAGATGGATGGTCTCCATTAGTTGTGTACGAGTTTAGTGACTAATCGCAAAAGTACTTCCGACTTGTCTTGGTGGTGCTTGTTTTTACGTCAGATGGAAGTTCGAAAGACCTTTCTGATAAAATTCGAACAGACCTTACTACACAACATAAAGTTGTGCTCCCGAAATCGAGGAATTTCGGCTTCATCATGATTTACCTATCTTCTGCAACTCTCACATCGAGAAGTTTCTCAAGTCGAGAACAACTTAAATTTTTGTCGCCGTATGTTTTTCTCCCATTACTGGAAAAATGTGAATAAACTGACTCTGTAACGAGTCCACATGAGAAGTTTAAAATATTAACAGTCAACAGATCAATAGAGATTTAAAACATTGTGAGTTTTTGAAAAAATGTTTTTAATTATGATTATTGTTGTTGCATACTCGAATTATACACCACGCTGAGTGCTGATATTTGTAACACCTCAACGGATTGGGTTAGACAGGGTAAAGTATACCGAACTATTCGGAATGAATAACTATCTGATTTTTCATTTAGTGATGTCCATCCCTCCTGTTCATTTGTCGTTGTAATTTATGTGCAGCTTGTGATCCGATTTCGATTAAATTTGGCATTCTTCATGTTTGGGACAAGGAGAAACCCTATTGAAATTGGTCCACATCGGTCCATATTTTTATATCATACATAGTTTATTCCCGATTTCAGAACCTACAGCTCTAAAAGCCACATTTCGCCCATTGATGTGCAATGCTCTTCAAATGAAAGTACATTGTCATCAGATTGATGTAACGGGGTTTCCAATAGGTACATAACAATTTCGTATCTTAATGTCAACGCACTCCCAACCATTTTTAATAATCTTTTAGTGCCAAGACGTTAGTCGAAGACAATACTTTCATCTTGGTTAAGTTCACGAGCAACGTTTGGAAATCATTAAAAAATACTACCGATATTCTGAGTCGGTGGCTCTGGCAAAGTTTTACGAAAATCCGGTATTTCATCGAAAAATCATCTTCAGCGATGAAGCTCATTTCTGGCTGAGTGGTTTTGTCAATAAACAAAATATGCGTTATTGGACAGCAACAAAACCCACATGAGCTTCAAGTCTCTTGAATCAAGAGACACAATTGCATCAGCAAAATATTACTCTGCGGTGTGGTTTTCGTGTCGGAGGTGTGATTGGGCCGTATTTTTTCTCGATGAAAACAATTGTCATGTAAACGTCAGTGGAAAGCGCTATCGTGCCATGTTAGAAAATTATTTTTGACCAGAATTGGATGAGCTTACATCGCCGATATATGGTTTCAACAGGACGGTGCCACTAGCCACACAGCGCGCGTTGCAACCGATTTACTGAAAGGCAAATTCGGTGAACTTGTTTTCTCGATAAATGTTCCGGTCGAATGGCCACCTCCTTCATGCGATTTAACGCCATTGGATTTCTTTTTATGAGGTCAAATCAGGTCAGGTCTATAACAGCAAGCCTACAACTTTAGACGAGCTCACAGACAACATCCAACGCGATATTGCCAACGTTCCGGTCAAAATGTGTGGAAGAGTGGTGGATAGTTGGGCCAAAGAATAGATCGCTGTGCACTGGCTCGGGGTGCTCACATAACCGAAATCAAATTTCATTCTCAAATGTAACATTTGATCTACAACTGGAATGAATTTAAAGCACATATCTTAAATATTCTGTGTTTTATTAATATATAAAATTGTTATGTCTTTAATGGCAAACCCTGTACAATTCAAAATTATGTACAATTTTCATTAAGCTGATGTACATTGTTCTTTAGAATTATGAACAATGTTCATCAAATTGATGCAAGGAATTGAAGAATTTTAATGAAAAGTTCTATATCAATTTGAAGAAGAGTGTTGTTGGAATATGATGTGCATATCCATCAAACTGATGTTCGAAATCAAGAAAGTAAAGAAACTTTTTTTCAGCGTAGCTTGATCTTTATGCTGCCGTTATCGTTTATTGAACGTAATCCAACGTGGACATAGGGCGACGATATACACCATGCTCTACTAAGTACCCGCAACCTTTAAGCTTAACTAGCCTACATATTTAGCTTGGGTGCACATGGCCTGATGCGATATCTTGATTGCATAAAAGCCACAGCTTTCTATCTTTTAGCACAAGTGTGGCAAGCAAAATAAATCCACTATGAACTGCTGCTAAAACTTTTACCAGACACAGGCATTACTTAAGACCAGCATCGAACGCTGCGGTTGTCGTTCCCCAAAGCTGTTTTTCTTTTCCAAGCAGCACAAACCAAACGCCGAACATGCCACATACGCACTTTGTTTTGTAAACTGAAAATATCTTACGCAACTTTTCTCACAAGACGCGATCACTTTTCGCCAGCATAATTTCATGTACACCAACCCAGTCAAGTAATCGACCAGGCGGCCGAAACCGACTCAATTCCAAGCTGGAATCTTGTTTCTATTAGTACATTTTCTGAATCGATCAATAAACATGTTTTCAGCATAATTTCCAGGCCAAAATAACCAGTAACGTAATTTGCTTCAACAAAATATTTTTTGGTCAAATCTGTATCTGGTGGTTGGTCAGGTGGACGTGTAATAAAGCATGCGACCTGTTCCAGCACTAAGGACTACATCAAAGTACTTGCAAGCGAGCGATCATTGACAATTTCCCGCTATACTCACTTACCATGTACGAGCATGTTACCACAAAAACATTAAGATGGGTATGGGATTCATCTAAATTTTGGGTCAATCGGTCTCTCATCCAAACGGGCTGGAATGTTCATACGTGAACGGGAAGTGCAAGCGATTTAGATATAGGTCTGGCCTTTTTTTACCCTCACCCTGCTGGGTAATCATTTTGTACGGTCAAAAAGTGTCACGTGTTAAAAATAATATTTTGACCCTTCAATTGCGTTGATCAAATACGTTTCATGACTTTTTAAGTCGCCGATAACTTTCGAAAGGAGTTATTAAAGCAATATACTATAAGGCAAACTATTGAATTTCTAGCTATGCGCCTTCTGGTAATTCAAATAGAACGGGAGGTGCAATTATCTATTTTAAAAACATATGGTACGTAAATAAAAGCTGTAATAATATAAGTGATAACAATTATTAGATGGCTGCCAATTCAGCAAGATTTAAACAAATATGTATCATAATAATGACATTTTAGAGATCACCAAGCTCACAAAATTATGACTTTTGTTGAGAGTTTGAGAAGATGGCGGTTGAATTATCTGAATATAACTATGACGACATAATTGATTATATGACATCATATGTGATTTTAATATCGACTGGAATAAAAAGGAAATTTATAAAGAAAAACTTGAATGTATAATAAATGATAATGGTTTGAAACAAGTTATAAAACAAAATACTAGAATTTCTCAAACATCACAAACATTATTTGACTATGTTTTAACAAATAAAAATAAATAAATTTTAGCAAAAACTTATAACAAAATTAGAATTGCAGGCCACGAAACGATCGACATTTACTCGAACTAGTAATAATAAATACATCTGAAGCATGGACCATTTATAAACCGATTAGAAATATATACAAAACAATAGCAAATGATAAAAACAACTATATGAATACGAAAATTAATAATGCTATTTATTTTTCGGGTCCGGCAATAAAAACACAATAATTTATCATTGGAAATGGTTTTATTGTCCTTCAAAGTATTCTCCTTTAAGATCAATACACCTTTGCATGCGCACAAACCAATTTTCGAATAACTTTTTCCATTACGATTGAGACACCTCCAAAACATGGTTTTTGAACGCTTCAACAGCAGCTTCAGGCGATGAAAAAGGTTGATCACGCATTTTTTTCTTGATGCTAGGGAATAAAATGAAGTCGTTGGGTGTACGGTGGATCGCCCCTCAATTCGACATCTTGACTGGTCAAATAGCTCATCGTTTCAGTTGATGTGTGAGAGCTCGCATTGTCGTGATGCAAAATGATCCGTCTTCTCTTATTATCTTTCCTCATTTTTTCGAACACTGTTGGCAAACAGATGGTTGTATACCACTCAGAATTGACCTCCTACGTTCCACTAAAGGCAATGTGGCAACATGGCCGGTTATACCGAGAAAAAACACAATCATTTGGTTCCACGAACAACTTGTGTTGGATTTGGCATGTCTTGAAAGACCCATACGGTCGATTGCTGTTTTCTTTTGGGTTCATATGCATGGTTCCATGATTCGTCACCTGTGACAATGTTCTACACTGCCTTTGAACTACCGCAGTTATACTTTTCCAACATCTCTTTGCACCAATCCTTACGAGCCATTTTTTGAGCATTCGTCATATTATGTGGGATCCAACGAGAATAAATATTTTTCACGGCCTAATGAACATGCAATATCTTATTAATGCTTGTCATACTTATGCCCAATCTTACGGTATGTCACATGCCAGTCAGTTCACGCACAGCATCGATAATTTCTGGCAAAGTGAATGAAATTGGACGTCCTTCGCGAAATTCATCCTGGAGCGAACGGCGTCTGAGACTGAACTCTTGGTGCCAGCGATAAACAGCGGTTTTTGATAGTGCTTCATCGCCAAAAGTTGAAACAAGTTGATTTAAACACTCTTGCCTCGATAACCTAAGCCGCAAATCGTAAATAATCGTCTCACGAAAATGTTCACATGATAAATCTATTTTTTGGCTAAGATGAATTTTTCAACACACTGTAAACAAACCAATTCGTATTTAAATGGCAAAACGTTCTGAGTGAAGTTATGCTGAAAAATGTTAAAGTTTCCAATGGAAGTTCCAGTTTGCATCTGCGAACACTAGTATTGTCAGGATCCGATATATAAATAGCAAACCTCATATAAACCAGTAAGAAATATATACGAAACAAAAATAGCACATGAGAAAAAACTACTATATGAATAAGAAAATTCAATGTGGAGGAAAATTCAAGACCTTGTAGTACAAAAATCTCAAAATGTGATAGCAGCTGTGATATTAAAAAAGAAAGAGTATGAAGACAATTATGAAATCGAGTCAAAAGTTAGTTATTTGTTCATACATTGTTCTGAAAAGTGCAACACATAAACAAAATTTCCCTCTAACAACAAATAAATTATTTAACTTTCGTACAATATCCTTAATAGAGCTTAAGAATATCTGTAAAAAGATCTAAAATAAACCTAACTTTGACAATGTATTTGTAATTGCAATACTGCCGATAACGCATTACTTAATATAACTAAATATTCAATGGAAAATGGGGTTTTCCCTGAAAATTGGAAGAAGTCAGTTGTAGCACCAGTACCCAATGTACCAAAAGTAAAAAAAAGTCGAAGAATATAGACGAAATTGTTAATATATGAAAAGATCCCTGAGAAAGTTAAAAAAGCATTTGGAAAATTAGGTGGATCATAATAAGCTACTGTTAAAATATTAATTAGGATTTTTTTTTTAAATGTTTATTTTGGATTGTTAATATATAATTATAGAACTAGAAATAAACAAAATAGATTCAAGTATAGAGTGTAATAATAATACATAGCCCTATAATCGGGAACTCAAGTACATTTCATATAGGAAGGTTTATATTGCTTATGCTTTAAGGATTCTAATTTGTTACATTAATAATTCTTATGTTAAATGATTCTTATAGTATGTAATGAAAAATTTACAAAAACATTACTCCAGCATTTAAGAAAAATAAAAAAAATACGTTAGGGTAAGTAAAAAAGGAAATTTGGTTTAATTTTTAATCCACCAATATACATTTCTGTCTATTTTTTTCCTCTCTAAGAAATCCGTATTTGATACGCTATTATCGAACCTCATATCATTGTTTGTTAACAAGTCACTGTTGACGGCCTTTATGTTCGCTCGCCTATATAAGTGGTAAAAAATAGGAATACCTATACGATTTTGAATGAATTCATTGTGATCGAGATATATAAATGCTTCTGGAGGCACATAGCCCGTCATTAACGTTCTTTGAATATAGCTGTCATCAGTATAGTATGGGGCTTTTATCAAATTGTTAGAGCAACATTGGGTGCTCTTAGAAATATGATTTCTAATAAGTTTTATTATGAAATTGTCAATTCTCATAATATTTGCTTTATCATAGAGCCTTCTGTTGGATACGTATTTTATAAAATTGCTATTAGCGGACCTATATAAGGAGGTACAGGCACGGAGGCATTTTCTCTCGAATTTTCTTATCAATTCCATATACGATGGAGAAATATTGAACCAAATGGGGCACCCATAGGTTAATATTGGACGAACTAGTGATTTGTAAAGCAATATTTTTACATTCGGGGATATATATTGTGAGTAGAAAAGTCTTTTATATTTGAAAAATGCATTTCTCGCCTTCGGTATCTGTGTCTTGACATGATTATTGAAATAAAGAAATTTGTCTAGTTGGATACCTAAGTACCTAACTACTTCCCTGTTAGTAACATTATGGTCTCCATTTGGAGATTTTATAACAAAAGATATTAATTAGGATTTAGAAAAGGATATTCATATGAGATATCTGTGAACTATTTTATAAACAGATTGAAGCGCCGGGAAAAACAAACAAATTTATGACACTTTTTCTTGATTTGCATTCGAAACTATAGATAGAGACATCTTGCTAAAAAGACTGTACAAATGTGGTCTACAGGGTAGCGAAAATGGTTTTAATTATACAACACGCAGAAAAAAAGTATGGTTGTGGTAACAATATTCGAAGAGCATCATACTATAGTTGGTTTTATGGTTGTGGCACAACAATATTATGATCATCACAACAATAGTATGGGTTACACATAACCATACTATGATCTCCACAACAATACTATGGTTCTCGCAACAATAGAATTATTCACACACAACCATACTATGATCCCTACAACCATATTATTATTCACACTCAACCATACTATGATCCCCACAACCATATTATTATTCACACTCAACCATAGTATGATCCTCACAACCAAAGTACGGCTTACACACAACCTTACTATAATCAACAAAATTATTTGTGAAGTTGTTATCCAACAATAGAGATTTTTATTAAGTTTTGTAAAAATACATTAAACTCTTTATATTAGGAGTGATTTATTTAACAGTAAAACAAATTAATTTACATATAAAAGTACTATTATTGCGTAAGATTCGTAAAAATGACATTTTCAAATTAAAAAAATACCATTTTGTCGGTATGATTGCCGTAATTATATTATTGTTAACGTAAAACCGATCAAAACAATACTTTTGTCCCACAAACCATATTTATATTGTTACTACAACCAAGTTTTCATTTCTTAATTTGGCAGTAATACTGTTGTTACATTTCAACAATATTTATATTGCCGCAATACTTTTATTGCACATACAATTGTTGCCGTGACCATAAAGTAACCATACTAATGTAACTAATGTAAATGGTATCAAACGCAGTGCAATAATTGACGATTATGGTGTTCCACAAGGGCCTGTTTTAGGAGCTCTTTTATTTATAATTTATGTAAATGACTTACCAAATATACTTTGTGATGCGAAATAAAAATGAATGCGAACGATACACATATTTTTAGTGCCACTCTGTGACACAGAGTATAATACCATAGCTACAAAAAAGCAGGGACTATAAGTGATAATGTTGGTCAAAAACCAGTCAGAGATGCCAGAGGTTCTTGGTATAGGTACAGGAATTCGTGTGTAAACCTTTTTTGTTTTTGCGTACCCACACATCTTTGTTTGAGGTAAGTTTTATCGGCCCTTAAATTGTTGTCCTATTCCCAAAGTAATATAAGTTGTCAATATTAGCTTCACGCATAACACCAATCCTATGATTATGATACTCGTATACATATGTAAGTTGAAGCATTGCGTTGTGAAAACAATATGTGAATCTAGTGTTCGGCCACCCAAAGTTAATCAAATCTATATGTGACGCGCAATATAGAAAGGGACCTAAGGCTAAAAACCAGTTTTGTTCAGGAGAGCCATTTTAAAGATTAGGTCCATTTCTATTTGCGCTTAGAATCGTCGACTTCACTTTCATAAAACGCGCATATCTCTGGGAGGGAACACTTTTGGGGCATGGGATCGGTCTCATTCGATGCTCAGATGTTGTCCACATCAAAAAAAAAGTGAAAAGTTGATGAAAAGTTTTGTTCAGGAGAGCCATTTTAAAGATTATGTCCATTTCTATTTGCGCTTAGAATCGTCGACTTCACTTTCATAAAACGCGCATATCTCTGGGAGGGAACACTTTTGGGGCATGGGATCGGTCTCATTCGATGCTCAGATGTTGTCCACATCAAAAAAAAAGTGAAAAGTTGATGAAAAGTTTTGTTCAGGAGAGTCATTATAAAGATTAGATCCCTTCCTATTTGTGCTTAGAATCGTCGACTTCACTTTCATAAAACGCGCATATCTCTGGGAGGGAACACTTTTGGGCATGGGATCGGTCTCATTCGATGCTCAGATGTTGTCCACATCAAAAAAAGAAAAAAAAATGAAAATTGTTTTTTTTGAATGTTCAGTAATTTTTTAAATTTATTTATATTTTAAAAATGACAACACTACACAACAAAACAGCGATCGGCATTTGTTGACTTTTTTTAAAATCAAGAGTCAATTGTTTCGACGCAGCGTGTCTATCGTCGCTTAATGTGCGTACTGGACCTTCAGAACCAACAATAAACCGATAGATTGGAAATTTTCGACAACATGGTACAGTAAGACACCTTTCATGTACCGGGAGACAACGTATGGTCCTCACGGACGAAAATATTCAGCGTGTAGTGGATAGCGTGGACAACGTGTAGTGATAGTGGACAGTTCAGAAACATCAACAAGAAAACGTTCGGCACAACTGAGGCTTTGGCGGAAAGAACACGAATATGCGCAGCCAAAAATGGACACCACTTGCGGGATATAATTGATCATACTTCAGTCAAAAATATACCCCATTAATACTCTATATAACAAGAAATAATAATAATAATAATTTACCAATAAATAAAGAATTAATAAACATTCAAACCACAACGGTAGTTTTGCGCCTTCAAACATCGGCATATCAATTCCAAAAAGCAATATCGCCAGTAATCGAATATGTCATTTCAGTCAACTCCCTTTAATTTAAAACTCAAGGAAAACATGCACACTTTGATTGTGCTTTTTGCATTTGTGGTTTTCAACGAAGACCCATGCGAAACGGAATTGGTGGAAATGATATTGCGCGTTGAAGATTGCTCTACGCACAGTTCGAAGACTATACACAAAGGGTAATTCTCATTAATAAAAATGAGTCTCCCGTATAAGTCATTTGATTTGTGGCCGAAGTAATCGTTGCCAAAGACTGCTGAAGAAAAACCTTGGCGGGTTTAGAAACAGCTGTACAGTCTGCCTGGCAACCGTAGCAAATACATTTCACCAATTTCTTCTTTTTAAGTTGATTCTGAAAAAGAAACAACATAAAGGTCTCGAACCAGAATAAAAAACTGCTCAAGTCATAATAATGATAAAAGACCGAATAAATAACAAAAAAACGAAAAAACTATTAAAAAGGATTGGTACGCCCTAATGTGCAACGCATGTATGAGTATATGTACGCACAAAAAACATGCACACTTTGATTGTGCTTTTTGCATTTGTGGTTTTCAACGAAGACCCATGCGAAACGGAATTGGTGGAAATGATATTGCGCGTTGAAGATTGCTCTACGCACAGTTCGAAGACTATACACAAAGGGTAATTCTCATTAATAAAAATGAGTCTCCCGTATAAGTCATTTGATTTGTGGCCGAAGTAATCGTTGCCAAAGACTGCTGAAGAAAAACCTTGGCGGGTTTAGAAACAGCTGTACAGTCTGCCTGGCAACCGTAGCAAATACATTTCACCAATTTCTTCTTTTTAAGTTGATTCTGAAAAAGAAACAACATAAAGGTCTCGAACCAGAATAAAAAACTGCTCAAGTCATAATAGTTTTAGAAAAAGTTTAAACTACCGAGAGATTAAAAGTAATAAAAGTTCAATAAACCAAAAGAAAGAAAGGGAAATTTACACCAACTTGAATTTATTTTAATTGTAATTCTTACTAATTTAAAATTTTCTAATTTCTAAGAAATCATTTAGGAAAAAAGTAAGTACTTTTCTTTAGAGTGAGCGATTTTAATCTATCATCGTCCAATGAAATTCACATAACTATTTGCACGAGTTTTGTGGCATGTTAGTGAAATGAAAGTAGACATATAAATTTCTCGCCCCTATCAGCACAAGTGACACGTTTATTATTAATTCATTTTGCTTAATCTTAGCACATTTGGAATGTTTATGATGCTAAAGCATGGGAGATAGCTTTTCGTTTGAAAAAAGAAACAAATAACATTTCTCAATGTGTATTTTGTTAACTCGTCTGTTTCACAAACGTCACACAATTCTAATATTATCAAATACTCATGTTACACATTCCCCTATTTGAAGACCTCTAATAAAGATCAAACGACTGCAGACCACTAAGCCTTTAAAGCAATTTGGGTAAATTGTATGTGAAAATAATCCACAATAGAATCAATGAGTTTGTAACTGTCAAGAACTTCATTGTCGAGGAGAAATTAAGTTTTAAATAAACATCACATCTGTATCCAACAGGTTAACAGAGTTCTTAATGTTGTAATGGAAAAAACGGTTCACCTGACTATTCCTTTTAGAGATCGAAAAGCGTTTTATCTACAAAAAGCTGCAAGCGAATATACCTAACTACCTGTGCAAAATAATACGAGGGTTGCTATATATCCTGGAAGTGATATCCAGAAGTGATGCCTATACTATCTGACATTTCCATTGGAAAGTTTGACATTTTTTAGTATAAACGTACTCAGAACGTTTTGACGTACGACCATCATTAGTGTTGTTTACAGTGACTTGAAAAAATCAATTTGGCAAAAAAATAGAATTAACTCCTGAAAATTTTAGTGCGATAGTTTTTTTTCCTTTTTGTTTATATTTATTTGGTCTTTTAGCATTATTATGACTTGAACAGTTTTTATACTAGTTCGAGACCTCTATTTTGTTTCTTTTTCGGAATCAACGTAAAAATTGGTTAAATGTATTGGCTACGGTTGCCAGGCAGACTGTACAGCTGTTTCTAAGCCCGCCAAGGTTTTTCTTCAGCAGTCTTTGGCAACGATTACTTCGTCAACAAATCAAATGACTTATACGGGAGACTCATTTTAATTAATGAGAATTATTTTTCACAACTTTCGACGTGGATTATTGCGACAAGAGTGCATCGATGAATTTAAATCTTTGTATGGCGATGAAGCACCATCCTATAGCACTGTGAAAAACTGGTTTAATGAATTCAATCGTGGCCGACGCTCGCTCAAAGACGAAGGTCGTCCAAAACTGCCGTTGTGCCAGAGAACATTGATGCAGTGCGTGAACTTATAATGCAAGATCGTCATGTGACATACCGTGAGATAGAGGCATCCTTGGGCATTTCTTCCAGCAGCATACATTCGATATTGCATGAACATCTGGCCGTAAAAAAGGTTTGTTGTTGTTGGATACCGCACAATTTGACAATCGCTTAAAAGAGGCTCGTGTTGCAAAGAAATTTTGAAAAAATACGATCGCGGTGCTTCAAAAGACGTTTAAAGATCGTCACAGGTGACGAATTATGGAACTATGTGTATGAGCCCGAAATAAAACAGCAATCGACCGTGTGAGTCTTCGAAGACGAGCCAAATCCAACGAAAGTTGTTCATGGAAGAAGCACTTCGAAGCAAATGGTCGCCTGTTTCTTCGGCAAAACTGGTCATGTGGCGACTGTTCCGCTTAAGCAACGTAGGACGATCAACTCTGAGTGTTACACCACTATTTGTTTGCCTGAAGTATTCGGAGAAATTCGAAAAACGAACAAGAGAAGACGAATCATTGTACACCATGACAATGCGAGCTCTCACACATCGGATCAAACCAGCGCCTTTTTGAACGGCCAAAACGTCGAATTGATGGGTCATCCGTCGTACAGCTCTGACTTGGCACCCAATGACTTCTTTTTATTCCCGCACAACAAGAAAAAATGCGTGGTCAACGATTTTCGTCGCCAGAAGATGCGGTTGAAGCGTTCAAAAACCATGTTTTCGAGGTGTCTCAATTGGAGTGGAATAAGTGTGTCCACAATTGGTTTGAACGCATTCAAAAGTGTATAAATCATGCTGGAGAATACCTTTAAAAACTATAAAACCATTTTTGATGATGAATAGTCACATTTTCATTATTAGGCCAGAAATATATATAGCAGCCCTCGTATTAAACATAAATCCCTTAAATAATCAACATAATAATCTACCTCCGAAGGAGAAATCCTTCGGATATTCTTCAATTCGGAAGTGGATACGAAAGAATCCATGAATTTATAAAAAGCCAGACTATTTCAATATAAACACACATTATTCTTACCGTATGATAAGAGCATGTAGAGAGTTTTCATTATAATAAACCAAAAAATCACAAAATTGAAAAGTATGTATTAGTGTTTTTTTTACCAATATTTTAATTCTTTAAACAAATCAAAATAAGTGAAACTATTTTCCTTTGAAAAATGATGAATTTGCATTTAAAAACCATAACTAAGTGAAGATGTAATATTTAGAATAAAATCTCAAACAATGTGAATATGTATGGACGAGGGCATATCAATAATTCCGTGACTTTTCAAACAAAAACACAGTTTTTTGGCAAAAAAAATTAACATCACCTTTTATCTAAATACACTTAGTCCAACGTTTCTCCAATTTGTGTATCCCTTTCAAAAAAAAAGATTTTTCGAGGTTCATCAAATGGGCATTTGTTTGATCAGCATCATTGGAGCTGAATCTCTTTCCACCTATCCATTTCATTAGGTTTGAAAATAGGAAAAAGTCACTGGGGGGTAAATCCGAATTACTCGTGTATATTAAAATCATTCTAAATGTGTTTTCAATGTTCTCTGAAAATTTTATTCTTGACAAACAATGGGTTGTATGTTTAAAAAATGTTCAACATAACCCTATAGCTAACATAAGTAAGAGGTACCACAAAGGTGGAACCTCCTACAAAATTAGAGCGACATTTATACATTAGAGAAAAAGTTGTGTGGGTTTAAAAAAAAAGGTGCATTTTCATGGGAGGTACCCAAATGGTTGCCTGTCAAGCACTTTATTTGTGCGAATTTTATACTCTAAAGGACAAGTTATTTGGGTTCTAATCTGCACTGGAACTAGGTCAATTGTGTGTGAGGTGTCAGAAGAGGCGTGGCTAGAAATCCAATTTTATATAAATATAAACTAATTTCTAAAGTTAGTTTATATTAAATATTCCTTGCAATATAGACAACTAAGTATTATATGGGAAATTTATGTCTAATAAGAGCGATGTGCACTACACAATTCTCATACTCACCAACTAGGACGTCCTACTTATATTCAAGGCCGGATCCGAACGTCTTAGTTTTTTAGAAAAACTGATCAGCAGAATAATTTCTGACTCGACCTCGGGTGTATATTTTTAAAAAGTCGTGTTTCCCTGCCGAATATCCTCACGTCAGGAGAAAGACGACAGTGTCTGATGATCACACACCATGTACATAATATTGATCGGAAGAAGTTAAATATTCCTTTTACCGCTTAAGAAAACCTAAACACTCAGGTGCTATTGCGTCATTTCGAATACCTGTCTGGCTCAACGAGCGTCATATTACAGGGGAAATAAATCATATCGCTTTTTACCTATACCATACCTCAAACTATCAAGCAAGTTTGAATGCATCATTAAAAGTCACAATGGAATATCTTGAACGTTAACCTTCAAAATAGTACACTTCTTGTCTACGAGTATCACTTCGTGACCATAATTTTCTATTTTTTAAGGAGTGCATTTTAAAATATAGGACTATAAATTACAATTTAAGGTTGATTTATTTGTTAATATGGGTGAATTTAAAAATTTATTTATATAATTTTTTAAAAAAAAACTTGAAAAAAAAACAAAGTAATTTCATAAAAACAATTTATTTTGTATGTGCTGTGAAGTTTCACTTCAAAATGTGGGAACTGTGAGAACTTCCTTAATTGTTTAAATTTCGATTGATCTTAATGTGCTTTTGCAATCTAATTCCGAAATTCTTTCCTTTATTTCATACTAGCCGCAACCCGGCGGGCTTCGCTACCTCCAACCACGCTTTTATAGAAATTATATATTCGATATAATTTGTATACTGGTAAATTGAATCTTACTACATTAATATTATTATCAGATATGGAGGTTCTCCAATACACGAAAATGCACGTTAAGTACCTAGGCAAAATACAACAATTTTTTTTAAATTTGAGGTGCTGTGGTTATTGTATCTTTAAATAAATTATATGTACATTTGAAATGTGTTGGTTACTGGTACCGCTTTATGCGAAATTACGTCAGTATCGGGTCTAAAGTCTGGCTTTCACAAAAACAAATTATTTGTCGTTCATAACGTACCATTCACAATTTTAGAGTGATCTTACGTTTTTATGAATTAAAAAAAAACTAATTTTTTAGGCAAAATTTCTTTCCTTCATACATTTATTTATAACTGCGAAACTGTTGCTTATGTAGCGAAACGATGTATGAACAGATTGAAGGAATTGTAATTTTTAATTTTTTTAATCTGTTTCAGCTTATTCGGACTAGTGGTTCTCGAGTTATGACAAACAAAAGAGCCTAAAACGTGACAAATCCGCCTATACGAAACTAACTAACTTAAAATTAATTATTATAATTTAATTATTAAATTATTATTTGATGTACATTGACCAAACGAATGTTGCAGAAGTTCCTCTTATTGGGGCTACTTTCACAAACAGTTATCAGAATAGAGTCCCGAATCAATCGACTGAAAAAGTTGTACTGTGTTAGGGAGTGACCTTTATGTGAGAGCTATTCGATATGGTGAACCGTATGGACTAATTTCGCTACAGATGGGATACCAAGTATGATACTCACAACCTTAATATGATTCACACGCAACCATGTTATGATCCCTACAACCATAGAATGATCAAACAAAATTATACTGTGTTCCACAAAACTATTAGAATTGGGTTAAGTTGCCAGCAATAGATTTGAATTATGATTATTATTTAAAAATACATTAAACTCAAAACAATAGTAGTGATTTATTTTACAGTCAAAAAATCAGTTTGAAAAACGTAAGCGTTTTTATTAAAAATATTTTAAAGCCAAAGCAGTTTATTCGAACAATTTTAATTTCCATATTATATCCGTAACAATAACATTAACCATATTTTCATTTTTAAATTTGGCAGCAATACTATTGTTACATTTCAACAATTTTAATATTGCAGCAATCATACTATTGTCACAACTAAATTTAAAAAACAATACTATGGTGTCGACGAACATACTTGTATTGCGAAGAACATATTATTATTGTCTTGAGCATATAGTAACCATATTTTATCTCTTAGTGTATACATATGCTATAGTAATTCACTGTGTAAATTTCAAGACTATCTGCATATAATTATGTGCATTACATTGCTTTTAAAAAAGGGGCGTGGTACCACCTACTTTTCCTTCGAACTTATTTATTTTACTTCTAAATCCGATGTTCCTACATTAGTACTTTACTTCTGGCCGCTTAACATCTGACGTCGCCATTTAAATCGTATCTGTTTATAGCAAGTGAGAAACTCCATCAATCTCCCACGATAAAAAACACGAAGATGTTTACACTATACGTGTGTCAACTTCGCTGAAACTGCTTGTTGACGGTCCACAACGCGTGTTATGCAAACTCAATATTTGAGCATCACTGGTCTATAGCATGTGAAATCACCTGCTCTACGGTAGCATATTGTTAAAATTTTAAGACGATCGGTATATTACACAGTGTAACAAAAAAGAATGAAGTCAAAATACCTGTACAACAAGAAAACGGTTTTGAAATTTCCCAAACACCTCCAAAATCTGGAGTTACGGGTAAAAAACCGGTTTTAGGATCTTAGGCACTTTTACGAGTATGCCGTAACTTCGTTGAATCAAGGAGAAACTGAGGCCTTTCGAATGGTGTATACACTTTTACACAGAAGAAAATAAAAGGAAGCGAACAATTTTTGAAATGCAACTCGGTGTCATTTTTAAAAATCCGTTAGAAACTGATTGAGTTATTCTACTTTTATTAAAACAACATTTTTTGAAAAAATACAATTTTTGGTCAAACTACTCAGAAATATTTGTTTGACCGTTTTTTATTGAATATCTCAATATGTGGCCTATTTACGGATATCCGTCATAGGCGTGATTTAAAAAAAAAATATTGCTGTGGTGGAAGTTTACAACAAAGTCTTCAATCGTTCTTACAAATCCAGTCGCTGGTATGAGACAGAATTTGTTTGTGAAAATTGCTGTGCAACATTAAAAAATACAAAGTTCCACCTTCAATTTCTTTGCCCATGACATTGTACGCCTATGTCATTTTAGAGCGGTGTTTCAAAATTAAGCGAAGCCAAAATTTTAAAAGATATTAATTTCTTCACAGATCTAATATTTGTTATCGCAATTATCAGTTCTGATGAATTTCAGGTATATTCATTGCACCTCAAATTCGTAAAGTTATGAGAGATGAGAAGTTTATCAACAAGCTCAGTTCTGTTGAAAAACGCTCATGGAAGAGTTTTGTTGCACTATGTGATATCTTTCTTGGTAATAACAGAAGCGACAACTATGACGCGCTTGTTGATGAATTTTTGAGTGCGTAGTGAAATGGGATGCAACATGTCAATTAAAATTCATTTCCTCCATTCACATCTAGACTTCTCCCAGAAATAATTACAATGGAAAAACGTTTTAAAGGAAAATACAAAATAAAAATGATTTCCAAATATTGCTGGTCACTTAAACGGGATACTGAAGATGTTCAATTTAAAAGAACACGGTCAAACAAACATTTCTAAGTAGTATTGCCAATAGTTGTATTTTTTCAAAAAATGATGTTTTAATAAAATTTGAATAACTCAATCAGTTTCTAACGGATTTTTAAAAAGTATATTTGTAAGAACACTCTCTTTACTACTCAGTTCAAATTGTTCGCTTCCTTTTAAAAAATTCTGTTTAAAAACGAGTCCAAAGTTAAAAAATTACAAAAAATTTAAAAAAAAAATAAGTTTACAGGAAAAATGCACAGATTTTTTTCGGTGTGATTTTAAAAGTGTTTACACCATTCGTTGATATTCAACCAAGTTACTGGCATATAAGTGCGTAAGATCCGAAAACCCGGACTTTTTTACCCGTATCTCCAGATTTTGGAGGTGGTTGGGAAATTTCAAAACCGGTTTCTTGTTGTACTCAGCTAGATCCACAAGAAAAATAACATCGTTTCCCAGGTATTTTTTCTCTGTCACACTGTGTTATAGGTCACATATAACATACTATGCCTTATTTCGGAATGGTCCCATGTACGGGGGCTATATCATCAGATGGACGAAAATGATCAAGCATTGGAATGATATAAGTCGCTCATAACGAACTGTGCATAATTTTTGCAATTTCGGATTTGATATCTGGCATCAAAAGCGGTAGGGCCGTCACATCTGGAGGGGCCCTGAAATAGGGGCTACATGAAACGAAAGAGTCCAGAGAGAGTTGACTATGGATCACAAAGATGGCATTATGCTAGATCAAATTTACAATATTTCTCGTAGATAGGCAACTTATTCGTTGTGAGCGATATTATACTCTAAAGAAATTTGGAAACGTGAACAGAATGTCGTTCATTGCAATGTCACTGTACGCAATACTATTTATAAAGGCGTATAGAAGAAGCTTTGATTTCGAACTTTGAGTTATAAGGGATATGTCGTTATAAGTGATTTCGACTGCACAGTTTCGTTAAATGGGTATTTATATCCAGAAAAAAACACTTGTGGAAGTTCCAATACTTTGTCACTCCTACCGATACTTTTAGTTCCATTTATTGACAACTGCAGTGCACCAAGTAAAATTAAGTTACAAAATCAATTGTGGCAACGAATCTGTTCTTTGAGTGTAGAGAAAATTTTCACGGAGATATTTATGGTGCTACACGCAGAGAGAAGATATGGTTACTATATGGTCACGACAACAATAGTATGATCTCTGCAATAAAAGTATGGTCGTCGCAACTTTAGTATTTTTTTGAATATCTTTTTAAAAATAGTATGATTGTGGCAATATTATTATTGTTGAAATGTAAAGCAACAAAAGTATTCTTGACAAATTTAAAAATGAAAATATGGTTGTAGCAATAATATAAATATGGTTGGTGCGACAAAAGTGTTGTTTTTTGGGTTTTATGTGAACAATATTCGAAGAACATCCTACTATTGTTGGGTATATGGTTGTGGCACAACAATATTATGTTGTGGGATACATTGATTGCCACAACCATAGTATGGTCCACACAAGAATATAATTATTCACACACAATTATATTATAATCCCCCACAGACATACTATGATCCTCACAACCATAGTATGACTCACACACAACCATATTATGATCCCCAACATTTTTGTTAGAACTGGGTTATGTTGTTATTTAACAAAAGAGGTTTTTATTAAGTAAATTATTTAAAAATAAATTAAACTCTAAATAATAGAAGTGATTTATTAAACAGTAGAACAAATTCATTTATTAAAAGTATTTTTGCAATACTAATCCAAAGTAGTTTGTTTTGAAAAATTTAATTTACATATAAAAGTACTATTATTGCGTAATATTCGCAGCAAAAACATTGTCAAATTAAAAAAAACTACGATTTTCCGACATGATTACCGTAATCATATTATTTTTAACAAAAGCAAAAAAAACAATACATTTGTCGCACCAACCATTATTATATTGTTGCTACAACCATATTTGCATTTTTACATTTGGCAGCAATACTACTGTTACATTTCAACAATATTATTATTGCCGCAATAATACTATTGTCAAAATGAAATTCAAAAAACAATACTATGGTTGCGACGACCATACTTTTATTACGACGACCATACTTTATTTATTGAGAACATACTAGTGTTGTATGGTCACGGCAACACTAGTATGTTCTCTGCAACTTAGTAACCATATCTTTTGTATGCGTGTATATGGAAGTCAGAGCTCGACCATGCGATACGGTCGCCGAGTAAAAAGACTGTGCGAATACAGAAAACTAGGTCGTGTGTTCGATATGGGAGTCTGCAGTTCTTTGCACCCCAAGTTTGAAATTGGTATTCATAATAATTATTTGAGATCCCAAATTTTATTGAAAGTTGAAACAAATTCCAAATTGATTTTAATTTTTTTGCTCTGCTCTTTGGAAAAATGCCCTTTACAGGCCTTCTTGAATGTACTTTTTTGCAGGACTACTTAGAAAAAGAAGATTTGCAGTCCTTACCTTTCTTTGTCATTTGAGTCATTAAATTTCCGCTAGCCAGGATACCCTCTACTCACTGGAATTTAAATTAATGAAACTTCAAGCGTTCATTTGTTCGTAATACATGCAGATTATAGCTATTTTATTTTTTATAATTACGTACATAGATTGGTATATAAGAATCTATGCATATATAGATAGATATGTATATATTTATAAATAGAACATTATTTCGTGTTTCAGGTTATGTATGGTATGTTTGATTTGATTTTATAGAGCACATATAAACATAGTGATGCACATACATACATGTGTTGGTATGTACCTGCATATGCATGTATTCGGATAATTTATTACAATTAAAGCTAAGTGTATCTAATATGGACAAACGTACTATGTTAATTCTTGTTGTTGTTGTATATACTATTAAAACTAGAACTACTACGGCTAAATACTAGATCTACATACTCGTACATACATACACACAGATACTATACAAATCCACGTCGTCGTAATGTTCTCGATGCAATTACTCCTCGCATCTTCTTCGGCGATACAACAACTGACAACTACAGAAACTCCAACACGCCCAATGGTCGGTCGATGCCTTCTTGGCCATTTGACAAAATCGACAGACAGACAGTCCGACATATCGATCATTCATCGAATACAGACAGCAAAATTCAATACGATAATAAACCTAATAAGGCACATACGATTATATATTCTTCAGAGCTCTTATTAATTTGCATTTCGCAAATCAGGCTATGATCGGGTACATAAGCAGGTAGTATTGAAATCGATTTATGGAAAAACAACAACAACAAAATTATAGGGACGATTCTACCACCACTCTCGGAAATGTACAAAGTAAGCAATTCTATTGACCAGCATCGCTAAAAAAGATTTCTCCTTTCCTCCAGTTCATTTAATCATATCTTGGACGGACAAGTACAGGCTAAAAAGCGTCGATTTCAACGGGAACCAAGGATTTCGCCTGGCATTTGTGAGTAAAATAAAGTGTGGAACCCTAATAAATGTTACGACTATCTTTAAGATACGTAAACCTAGATAACAAATAAGACAGAAGGTAATACAATTGAATAAAGAAGAAAACTAATGTGAAGATTCAAGGGGAATGGTGTCATCAGGTGTGATGACGCTGAGACAAATCGAACTGCGGATGCGCACAAGCACTGAACGGTGGACTGAAACATCCGACGAACTGCGATTGGTGTTTACGGTTAACATAATGACTGCTGTGCTGTGATATTTGGTAAAATTTGTTGACGTCATCCGTGTAGTTTGCGATGCTGCCCCATTTCCCAACAAGTTCGATTAACCATACGAGTATACGCAATAGTCGAGCATTTTCGTAGGGCGTTTTATCTTCGCGGCTTGCCGAAACTGCTGGAGGGACCATTACCATAGATGGCTGCCCCGCCGCCATTGCCATAAATGGCACCGTTACCATTCATCATAGCCGCCTGTTTGCGTTGCAGAGTGGATGGTCCCATAGAGCGGGGGTCGTCGTGGGGACCATCATTTAAATCCAATCCGGCCACCATTTGGGCGATTTCGCGTTCTTTCTTCATATCCGGCGGATTAAATTGTAGACTAGCTAGGGAGCCATGGCTACGACTGCGATGCTCTTGGCGTATGGAGTAGCTGAAGGCACGTTCGTTTAAATGGCCCTTGCGCCGATAAATGCCGGTGCCGCCCGGTGATTCGGCTCCAGAGTTTCCAGAATCGTCGAGCCCGTTGCCCATAGAAGCCGCCAATTTTCGACTGGAAATTGACAAAGGTCGTGGTTCGCCAATAAGTGACTGAGACAGGACACTTTGCGGCGGTGGTGGAGGTGCATGCCCTCCCATTCCCTGTGCGTGATGATAGGCATAGATCGGTGGTACGATGGGCATACCTACCGGTATGCCTGTGTTCTTTTTGTCCTTCTTCTTTTTCTTAGTGGATGTCGAAGGTTGTAGGGTTGCGTACTGCTGAGGCATCATGACGGGCACTTGCATCGGCATGCCCATGTGTGGCGGCGGATGGTGCATCATCGGTGGCGGCATGCCTGGGTGATGGCCATGATGTGGTGGCGGTCCCGGCGGAAATCCCCGATGACTAATTGTATGATAATTCCTGCCCATAGCCTGAGGCGGTGGGGGTCCTGGCATTGGCCCATAAATCATGTTACCACCGGGACCAGGCATGTGCATGCCAGGCCGTTGCATCGCTGCCGGATGTATTGGTCTTGGTCGTATCAAAGTACCTGACAGACTTTGGCTACTCGATGATTTCGATGACTTCTTATCCTTTCGCTTTTTGCTGCTATCCTCCTTCAGCGGTGGCGGTGGAACATCGATGGGATGACTAATTTGTCGCAGGCGTGCCGGACGACCCAGTGTAGAGGTGTTGCCAGAGTACATGTCGTAGGGGCTCTCCATGACAATGCTGTCCAATTGGTCTTGGGAGCCACTCCAAACTTTATGGTTTGCATCACCATTAAACAAGGAGGCATCGCCATCATCCATGCCCACGTTAAGATCAGCACTGCTGCCATAGACTAAAAATAGATAGAATAAAAAGTGCAATTAGAAACTATGAACAGGATTTGCGGACATTATTTTATAAATTCTTAAGATCCTAACAGTTTTTGCTACATTCTTCCAACAATATGTTTTTTAACGCACATTATTTTATAAATTCTTTAAGATCCTAACAGTTTTTGCTACATTCTTCCGACAATATGTTTTTTAACGCATTTGCATTATGTTTTTCATACGGCGATAGGTTGGTTCTGCTCTCCAGTGTATCGATTACATTTACATTGACGAATTTCATATTTAAGAGAGCCGCCAGCGCTTGCCGCGAGTAGAAGAAAATGACTCATCTGATCGATAATAACAACCACAATCAATGGAGTAGTTAGAGTTTTGGGTATGGTACAGTAAAGTACAAACTAAAAGTCTTTCGAATATAGAATTTCAAATCCAAAAGGACAACACTTTTGCAGAATTAAATGAGGTAAATTAAGAATTAATGAGGTAAATATTATGTACAAAAAAACACAATCACAATATGATTTCCACATAATCATGTGCTTCATGATACAGAACCCTACGTAATCATTATATGATTGTGCGTCATCCTTATATGACCATAATGGGTCCGTTATTCAGGGCAAAGCTAGGATTACACAGTATTCAAATCATACTAAAACTAATAGGATAACGCACTTTAAAAAATCAATAGACATAAAATAGCCAAAATATCATAAGGATCTTTGTGTCGATTTTTGCTTATATATCTGCACCTAGGTCTTGAAGCAGACCGTCAACGTCAAAAAAGCAGCTTACAAAATAATGCCACTAACGACGACTAGAATCAATTTATTTATATCCGGTGTGTATTAAACAAGTAAAAACCTCGTAAAATTTGGGCCGGCCGAACCTTTACGCAACATCCTTCACCGTGAATAAATGTGGTCCATGAGTCCGATCCTAATTCCGGCCTGGGATGGATAGTGTGTGCGACTATATTGGTACATGCAAACCCTTTCTCAAATAAGAACATCCAATAATTTTTCTAGTTTTCTTATAGCCCAAAAATAAACTGTTAATGAGTTATGTTGTCAATTAGTGATGGAAGTTTTTGTAAAAATCGATTGCTTATTGCTTCCACAAATACTGACAGGTATGATCTTTGAGTAGTTTCTAATTCCAGAGAATCCCGACATAAATTCGCGTGTAAGGGTATTGAAATAATAAAGTTTATTTAGAGCATGTTTTCCTCTCATCTCCAACAGTGCAAACCGTACATACAACAGTTCTCCAATGAAATGAGAGTGTTTGGGTGCAGAAAGAAATATAGATGGCGCTTACTTTAATTTTAGAGTATGCATAACACAACCTCCAGCGGTAAAAGTATGAAGTTGCCATTACTAGTGGTTGAAATAACCAATTGTTTTGCCGAAATTTAATTGTTGTAAAAAAATATTGGTACAGATAACAATTCATTTTTAATAACAGAAAAACATGTTATTTTTAAAAGGGTAAACTACACCACTACTGACGTGTCGGCCGAGTTCTCTACAGTCACCTCAAATATTCTCTAGTTATGTGAATCGTGAACATAGAAGGTTGTACGAATATAGTCACTAATGTAGCTGCCCAACTTCTTGGTCTATGGAAATTGTCTTTTCGATGTTTTCTTGTAAAAAGACCAATTTCTGCTTTGTCCGGGTTTACATTCACACATCTTGGTTGAGCCCTGTCGTACGCTATTTTCAGTCAGACTTACACTATCTTTTAGATCATAGAATAGAATTTAATTAATAGTTTTATTTTTATAGGATATGCAATCATTGTAGGAAGGTTTTGCAAACTTAATGTCAAAATTAGTTAAGATCCCATCACAATTATTATAGACCCTTCATACTAATTTGATAAAACTGGCTAGACGCACATATTAAATGCATTGAAAATAATTAAATGATTGATTTTTATATTGTTACATACATATATAAGTATGTATGTCTTATATATGAACAAGGTCGAATAAATGATGCATACGATAGCTAAAGCCCCTATTCAGAAATATCGATTGCTATTGCGCACATAAAGGTTGAACAACTTCCAGTCGCGTACCTCGTAACTTAAGAATTTCTATTGATACTTTACATTAGCCCAGGAATAAAAGCCAAAGAATGAAACAGACTCGTACATACTTCAGTCTTATTGTTGTCACTTGCTAACTGAAAGTCATAAAAACTAATCTAGCAAAAACCACAACAGCAAAATGTACAAAACGCAAAAACAACCTTGAGTGTTTCTATCACCTTTCGATTAGCAATGAAATATTTACTCGTACTAGTCGGTTTGCTGGCCGCTTTAAGTCTATGTGCGCTCGCATCTAGAGAATAAAGTATCGCACATCATATGACCATACTCGGAAAACGTGTGCTGATAGGACGTGTATGTGTGCCAACTGATATTTTGGAAAACACAATAACGTGAAGGTTTTGGGTACAAAGCAAATCACAACTTGAAATTAGTGTTGCACAATTTGCACGCAATCGCTGGATGGTGGCAATAACAAATTCAATAAATATTGAATTTTAACTAGCTTTGATTTTGTTATTATTGCACTTGAACAAAAATATTTTAAAAAGGGGAACCAAGGTCTGACTATACTTATACATACAAAAACCATTAAAGTTTGGAAATTTTATTGAGCTTATTTAAATTACAACATACTCCAGAAACAGTTCGAGCAGATAGATGTATGTTTCTTTGCAGTAAACACGACTAGATCTGAAATCATTCTGCGCAATCCCTTATAAGGTCGAACTAGTCCCAGTTCAATACAATTTTTGCTACACCCTTATTTCTACCTACCAAAGATATGTACCACTTAGCTTTTTTTAATAATACTTTCAATACCTTTAATACAATTACCAAGAACAAACATCAATAATTAGGCGATTGATACGCCTCATTCTGGTACCTCATTCTGGTACCTCCATTACGCCCACTTTTGGTATTCGCTTAACTATTTATTATAAATTGCACAAGTTTACAAAAATTGGGGCCGCAAATGACACTTTCCGAGCGTAGATTGAAAAACACATATTTTTCCCCTTATATGAATTTCGTCCAAATTTGGTATACTTGCACTACTCGTATGTCTCATTTTTGTACGTGCCTTAGAAAAAAATGACTTTGTAAGTAAAAGATTTGTTTCTAATATGTGTATTAACTTCTCTATAAAGTCTGTGGATCAAATTTTCCGCATTCTTCTCTAAAGTAATGTGCGGGATGTCCCAAAACAAGCAAAAGTCAGGCGTGACTGGCTATATTATACCCTGCACTCTTGGATGATAAGAAAAGCCAACTGAAAATACGTTTTTGGGTCGAACTTTCCCAGATTTTAAAACAAATGTCATATTTGAATTTGTGAGAAAGTTTCATTGTTTTGGTAAAATCAGTTGAAAACATATGTGGGAGCTATATCCTTATCTGAACCGACATTTTCCAGTAACAACAGCGCCCGTTCTTGGCGCGAGGAAATTATGTTTGCCAAACTTCATCAAGAGGAAGTAATACTCGTGTTTAAATGCCTTTTTCATTTAAATAGTTTCGTCCGGATAACATACTAGTTCCTCAAATAAAAACATTGACAGTTTTTACCTGATTCGTATTACAAATATAGATTTCAGCTGCTCAGCAATGTGAGGGTATAAACACTGATATGATTATCATACGAGTACACTTGAGCAAATTAGGGAACATTAATGAGCGTTAAATGCTTTTCAGCACCATACCCCATACACAGCATGCCCTGAACATTTTTGTTTTGAGGGCGAGGTAACCCATGACAGACCTCTGACCAGAAAAAAGACTACCAAGTGATGGCCATGAATACACCCCAACCGTGTTATGGTCACAGCACGTACGCGCCATCAACCACTGACCAACAGGTCAGGCCGGGCGGCGTACGTACGAGTGGAGAGTAACCCACTTTGCCCGTGTCGCTCGTCGTTAGGTGTTAATATGTTGTAACAATTATTGCATTAGATACACTCGGTAGCAGAGGAGAGCTCAATAACGTTTCCATTGTTGGGCTCTTGTCCCGTGTTATCACCGCTCCAGTAACGGTACACCGTTTTGGCCACACATACGTAAACGTTCGATGGTTGTTTCTACACCTCATTCCGGCCAGTCATGCCGCATTTAAGCCATGTCTTGTAGTATTTGGGTGACAAAATGAACGTTTGCTCTGTTACCGTTCCCCTCTTTTATGGGCACAAACACGCGTACATATATAACTATGTAGGTATGTAGTACGTGAATACATACACACATACATACGGAGTGTTTTTCTTTTTTAATAAACCAAGAGTGGCGCATGTACGTAGCCCCATCCAGGCCTGAGTAATGGACACGTACTGTCGAGTTACTTGTGGCATTGCGATTACTTAATTGCACTGGCCTACATAATACCATTCTTGGCGTGTTGGGTATTGAACAATTATCGGCTGGCGTACGATGTTGTAGCGATGTGTTCAATATTTCAAAATTTTGGTATTGGGTGACCTTATTTGCTGCAACAACATTTAAGACATTTTAAGATATATACCAACAACAGTATAGATATAACAAATATTAAAGAACGAGGCCAGTACGTGGACTTAGCATTAAAAATATAAATTCTTCATTTTTTGAAATCATAGGGAACAATAATATAATACCAATTAAGGAGGTCGATCGGGACTGACTTTTATAATTCCTGGGAATTTTCGGGATTCCGGGATTTTTTGTTATTCAGGGTGTCCGTCATGAAGATATTCTACTTTTTTGTTTATAATTTTTGATTAAATGAAAGAAAATGGGTCTTATATTGATAAATGTTTTATTTAATGTCGGCAATTATGTGTGGAATACAATATCAGATAAATGTCGGCCTATGTTAGTCTCACAAATACGAGCCCCTTTGAGCTCATTTTTCATAACATTCTCACAAATTTCACTCGGTATTTTATTACTTTCACCACACATATTTTCTTTGCTCAAGCGTTTCTGGGTTGTTTGCATAAAACTTGCTTTTCAGATATTACCACAAAAAGAAGTCCGGAGCAGTCAAATCAGGCGACAGTGGAGGCCAATCAACATCACCATTTTTTGAAATAACTTGTTGTGGAAAGAGGTCTCGCAGTAATTCCATTGTAATCCCGGCTGTATGCGATGTGGCACCGTCTTGTTGATACCACATGTTAATCAAGCCCAAAGCATGCAGTTCTAGTGGTAAAAAGTTTTCAATCATATCACGATATCGCTCCCCATTGACAGTTACCATTACGCCGTTTTCATTTTCATAGAAGTAAGGTCCAATGATTCCTCCTGACCAAATTGCACACCAGACTGTCACTGTTAATGGATGCAAAACCGACTATTCTGTTTATTCACATATCCATTCAAATGAAAATGTGCCTCGTCACTCATTATGATTTTTCATGAAAATCGGAGTTGCCATGGGCGAGCTGCAACATCCTATTGGCATATGTACTGCGGCGTTAATGGTCTTGTGGAAGAAGCTCTTGTGTCAACTGAATCTTAAAGGGAAACAAATACAAATTCTTGTGCAAAATTGTGGTCAAAGTTGTTCTTCGAAGATCAAGCTCCTGAGAAAGGCGTCGAATTGAACTCGATGAATTGTTTTGAACACTTTCTTGAGCAGCACTAATGTTTTCAGCCGATCTTGCAGTACGTTGTGGTCCATGCTTGCGCCTATCAGCTACAGAACCTCTTTCTTCGAAATCATTTACTACACGATAAATAGTGCGTTTTGTTGGCACGTTATTTCTATCAAAAACATTCTCATCGTCACAGTAATCGATGATTGATTTTGATAAAATGCTTTAACGATTAAAACACGTAGTATACCTTACCGGCGGACACCCTGTGTATGGATTTTCAAAATTTTGGAATTTTTCTGTTGTTTCCAATGAAGATAAAAAGACTTTATTCGATAATATATTTAGGGAAACATTTTATTGTCCAAATTTGACTAGAAACTAGCAACAACAAAAACAAAAAGGAATAAATTTAGTTTATGTCAATAGAATTTATAATTTCAAAAAGTCCTAATAACTAAAACGACGATTTAAAAAATCATTGCTTTAAAAAAATTCTCGAAACAGTAAGGGCATCTAATATTTCGTCAGTCAGTCTAGATCGTAATTTATAACCAGTATATACCGCCGATGAAAAGCATATCCTACAATGTATAAGTAGATGGATTCTGCTTAAAAGCATGTACCTCTTGCTCCTTCTAAAATAAACAAATGCATTTCTCTTCCCACTTTGGATTTTATACAAACAACGATGTAAAGTGACTTCGTATTACACTCACACTTTATGGCTAACGAGGCATTATCTTATTTTTCCGATTCCTCAACTAAGACTCTTTTTAACCATATAAATTAATTTATATTGGTACAAAACTTCCTTTGCTAATACGAGTATTGTAATCAGTTAGAGAAAAAGTGTATCAGACAAAGGCCCTGAAATAAAAAAAAAATAATAATGGGAAATTTTTAAAATATAAAGAAAATCCTCTTCAATAGGAAAACATTTAACAAATCACAAAAGTGGTAAAGCTTGAGTGGTAAAATTAATTTTTACATTATTCTAATGCAAAGCTCTAGCACTGGCACCGCTATAATATAATAAATCATTTATTTAACCAAAAGTAATAGGGAATGTTATTGACAATTAAAATGAAGAGGGAACCAAAGTATTTTAAGAATCGCTCTAAAACATATCAATCTTCATTTTTAGAAGGGTAAGTTTGCTAAATTTTCTTTTAAAATTGCTAAGTTCTGAATCAATGGTCCGATTGTTTTTGGGCTTGTTGGAAAGGTCTTAAAGAGATCTTCAGCATCTTTAAGAGAAAAACAAAACATAAGTTATCGTCCATCTGGATGAGAAAATTTAGGTTATGTTTTTTTCAATTTTGTTTTCTAATTTTGTTTTGAAAGCGCCATATTTCGGCGATTTTCCTTTTTTAATGGCTCTGAAAGGTCTCTTAAAAACCTTTCAACAAGCCCAAAAAAAATAACCGACCACTGGTTCTGAACTTAACAATATTAGACCAGCACCCTCCGACCACCAATCCGAAAATTTTAAAACCGCTGCCATTTTGCCCTCTGGCATTTTCGGGCATGGTTGTAGATGGACATATTTTCATAAAATGAGGAATACGCTTGAAAAATTTGTGCAGTCGTGATTGAATCAATGTATATTTGAAGACATTACTACAATTACTGTTCCGGTTGCCTAGTGCCTGTTCACTATATTTTGCAAGTTCAGCAGCTTAGGTCAACCATAAGACACATGATCACGATCGAATTAAATACTCGTGTGTGGCTTTTACAATGGTAGTAAGTCATCAGGATATCTTTTCTACAAAAATCCACACGAAACCGCCAAAGTCATCACTGCTTATCTGCTGGATATTGTAGTTTTTCGATATCTTCTCAAATTGATATGCTGGTGCACGAACAAATTGTAAACTTTAATCGGGCAGAGCCGCCTATATGATATTTCAGACCAATCAACTTTGCAAAAGCTCGTTAGGTCTACCGAAATTTGAGATTGTATATTAGACTTCCAGGACACTTTCACATGGTTATTGATCTATGCGAAATTTGAGAATGATCGGACTGCATATGAATCACCTAAAGCGGCTGGGCCTCTAATCGAAAGGGGTCTTTCTGTGGGACGTGTATCAAAACATAAACCGATATCGTCCAATTTAAACAGAGTTGGTTACTGATCGCGTAGAACCATCAACGCGAAATGTAAGCAACATTGCTAGGACCCCTAATTAGGAGGGAGCTATATTAAAACACCGAGAAGGTCGAGATCGGCAACCTGCACTTTGATGACAAAAAGCATCGGCATTAAGTTATAATATCTTGTTCCTCAGTATGGTGTAGGCTAAAAAATACTTAAAATATTTTCTAAATGTGGTATTATATAATCCATCGAGATGTATTTTTTCAGAACAAAAAAAATATAAAAAATCAAATCAAGTGTGGAATCATTATTGGTAATTTGAAAGGACATTTTATGGATTTATTTTTTGAATATAATTTCCTTCAAATGTTGGCCGCAACTACTCCTCAGAGTTTCCATTCTGAGGGTCCAATTTTGGATGACTCGGTCGAGCATGTCGACCGATATGGCTTTAATGACACATGTAATGTTGGCTTCAAAAACCTGAATTGTAGCTGGTTTGTTAGCATTGACTTTGGATTTTACGTAACCCCAAAGAAAAATGTCTAAAGGTGTGATATCACTCGATCTAAGCGGACAACTTACCAGTCCAAAACGTAAAATTAGCTGCTTTTCGAAATGACCTCTAAATAGATCCATTGTTTGAGTAGCTGTTGGGCGAGTGGCACCGTTCTTTTGAAACCAAGTGTCGTCAAGATTACAGGCTTCAATTTCAGGTAGCATAACGATCGATATCAAGGCGCGATAGTGATTTTCTCTGGGTATAATGTCATCTCTTGAACCTCTTGCTCTTCAGTCCAAATATGGCAATTTTGTTTATTGAATTTGCCGTTGAGCCAGAAATGGGCCTCATCACTTAACAAAATTTTGGTCGAAAACAGCACATCTTCCCGTTCCTCACCGAACGCTCATTTCCATAATACAGCTGCCAACATTTAAAGGAAACTGTTTTCAAAAAATAAATGCCATAAAATGTCCTTTTAAATTGCCAATAACGATTCCACACTTGATTTGAATTTTTATATTTTTGTTTGTTCTGAAAAAATACCTCTAGATGGATCACCCTAAATAATACTCGACACCGGAAACGGTTTCATTTTTAATATATAAATATATACAAATATAGACTCCTTATGTCTCCAATCAATATTTTAGGGTATAAAAACTAAGTTGTTTACATTGTGGCGCTTGTGAGATCAATGGATGTAAAAACAACAAACTTTTTTAACATAATTTATTTGTTTTTTTGTAGATTATTCTTTTCGTCTTAACGATCAGTTGTTCAGATGAGAAATCTTCGTATGTGTGTAAGTTAAGACCGCTCTTGTGAGGAAATCGGTTCATTTGCCAAGATGGGTGCAGAGGTTCTTATCTAAATATTCGCTCAGAAGACAACGTGGAAGCTGTGTCGACTCATCGCCTTTCCGGCCAATTGGGTATACCACGAACAACACCTTTTTTTGTCAGATCACGTATGAGTCGTGTTATGCTGTCATGTGATTTTTGTTTAGTATTGTTTGGCATTTCATCATGGAAAGACTTGCGCCTGAACAACGTTTACAAATCTTTCACGTTCTGAGAGGAATGTGTTTCGTGCACTTCGTTCAACTTATGTGCACTTCGTTCAAACTACTGAGCGTACTATTCGCAACACCATCACCCATCTTGGGACCAAGCATTTATTATTGGATAACCGAATAGACCATATCCAGCACGCAGTGAAGAAAATGCAGCGGTCGTAGCTAAGAGTGTACACCAAGACCGTGGAGAGTCGATTCGGCTTGTGCAAGAACTGAAGCCGCCCGACGTTCACAAGCGGCATTGCTTCGTCTATGGGCTCTTGAAAAGTTCCCAGAAGATCCGACGTTTTCGAGCCTAATTTTGTGCCCATTTCTGGCTCAATGGGTGTCTCAATAAGCAAAATTGCCGCATTTGGGATGATTTGTGGGCTGGTGGAATCATCGGTCTATATTTCTTCAAGAATGATGCCGGCGAGCACGTAACCTTCAATGGCGACCGTTGTTATCGTGACATGATAACCGACTTTTTGATGCCTGAAATTAAAGCTCGTGATCTCGGCGACAATTGGTTTCAACAGGACGGCGCCACTTCCCACACATCGCATCAATCAATGGATTTATTGAGAGAACTCTTCGGTGAGCTGATAATTACACGTTTTGGGCCGGTCGATTGGCAACCAAGATCATGTTATATCACACCGTTAGACTTTTTCCTGTGGGGTTATAGTAAAAGTCTAAAGGGTAAAGGATAGGGTAAAGTCTAAAGTTTATGCGGACAAACCCGCTTTGAGTCAGGCCTTGGAGCAAAACATCACGCGTGTTATTTGCCAGTTACCAGTCACCGAAAATTGGACTCACCATTTGATAGACATAATCTTCAAAAAATAAATGCCAACGAATGTTCTTTCACATGATAATAAACATCCCCATTAATTTAAATTTTCTTCTTTAAAAAGGTAGGGAACTTCGAAATGGATCACGCGTTCATTGCTGTGCCGCCATAAGATACTCGAAGTACGTTTATAAATAAGAGCGTTTTTGTGAACTGTTTTTCTCTGGACAATCGTGAAATAGAGATGTTAGGTTTTTGGTAGCAGCGATTCACTCAATGATTATACTTACATATTTGTATATACTTATATACAGTATATAACTGGTTTCATTTCGATAATACTTAGTTAGCATTGAAAACTTATACTCGTATATGAATAATAATCCAGAATTTACATAGAATTTGTATTTGAAATTCCCCACAATTTGATTTATTCCGTTATGTGATATCCAATAAAACAAGATTATCTCTCCGTCAAAACAACTGAAGAATTGATATGTATAAACATGTTTGTTTTTTTTATTTTTTATTGACACCTTACTATGATCACATCGGTCATATGAAGCATCGCATGCATATTTAATTTTCAATGTCGGCATAGTGCCTGATAGCTGCAACGCAGTCGAGCTAATATTCCGACTTTTAGTCATTACTGCAATTCGCGCTTTGTTAAATGCGAGTGACTGAATACTCGATGCAAATGTAGGTGAATCCACAGTAGGGTGAACGGAAAACCGGCACTGAAGATACAAATAATAGTCAGAGCGCCCTGACATTTAGTATACGAGTATGAACGAACATCAGAATTATAGCGCAGGTTTTGCATTTTTTGAACTATTGTTTTTGTGATCATGTTTGTTATGATGCAATTAGGACATTTTTTTTTGCCCTTTTATTTCGACATTTTGTTTGAGCGTTGTTTCCCGTTTGTTCAGTTTTTCAGTGGTACTCACTCGTCGATTAAACTACGCTTTAGCTTAACAAGAGTTTAAATTTTAAAAGTACATATACAGGCCTGTTTCTTTTTCCACACAAATTTTTAATTTTTGACGAAACTCAAATCGTTCGAAATACATTTTGGCTGTTCCAGTAATCGTAAGTGTGCGTTTTGTGTCGGCATTTGAAATCGCACAATTTCATTTCAAAAGTATTTCCTTCAGAAAACAAGACCAGCTGCAAAACTTCAATTTCAATTGTTTCTGGGTAAACAGAAGCAACCCAAACGATTTCGTAAATTGGTTTGCAGGTGATAGGAGAACATTAAATAATGCATGTCTCAATAAATTATTTTTTACTGTTCGCTTCACAACCCTCGAATATGTATTTTTAGAAATAAACGAGAGTAATATGATTGGTATAATTTGTTAACTGATTTATTTAATCTTACTGTGTATGCGAGTATCTTGGATATTGAATATCTCTAGTTTAACCATTAGTAAAATTAAGTTTTTTTTTTTAAATTTTAGCCATTATACGAAGTGCTTATTTATCAGTTCCTTAAATCTCCCCACTTAATATTATAACTTATTTCCACGCAAGCCGACCGGTCTATTACTATGGACGCTGCGGCGTATTTTGAAAAGAGGGCAGTGGCTCCCCATACTTTTCTGAAATACTAAGTACTTATATATTGCTTCGAAGCATATGTATACTCGTATACTGAATACAAATTAAGTCTTATATTTCTACATTAAAAGTTAATGAGATGATTAAATGATGATTAAATATTTTTAGTCACTTTCAAATCTGATGTTATAATCTTAAATACTTTATGAGTTCTGGTCGTTTAAATTCTTTGAGTGTATGGGCGGTGCCATGCTCCAAATTGTATCCATATATACGCTGTGACAATCTTTTGGTCCAAAACAGCATGCTGTGTAAATTTCAAGACGATCCGCCTAGTATTATGAGCTTAACGGTGCTTTTAAGCACCGCCTACTTATTCTCCGAACTGATATCTATACATACAAATAGTATACTTATATTTATGCATTATATCGCTTCTAATATCCAAACCAAATTTCTTTACTCTTTAATAGGATATATACCAAATCCTCTTTTCCCAAATTAAACAAAGAGTTTTGGTCGATTAAAGCTTTTGGATGTTAGTGCCAGTATCAGGTCCCTTTGTAAATGCAGATCCTTATACAGTCTACGACAATTTCTTAGCCCACAATAGCATATTGTGTTTATTTTAAGACGATATGCCAATAATTATGTGCATAACACCGCCTTTATAAAAGGGACACAGCCCACTTTCCCTTCGAACTCATTTCGTAATAACAATAGTATATTAGATATATATTATCGGATATCTTGTACAAATTTAAGTGCTTATAAACGGGATATGCTTTTATAAAAACTCGGTTATATGCATCGAAAGTGCTAATAGCAATTACTCGTTTTGTTGCATAGATGGTGCAAACAAAAATTTTATTTTAAAACAAAAAAAAACATAAATAAAACTTAATTGCTGAACCTTTAAAAACTTTTCAAATTCTCCAGTTTAGTTTTTTTTTTGAGATCAGTGCACATAATTTCGTAAGTAAATTAACATATTTATTAGTAAATTATATTTTACGTTAAGTTAATTTGTTTTAGTTCTAAAGTCATTTGCCATTACAAATATTTATGTAAATGCTACCAATTGCAAACTTATTATGCTATTATTTTCTCAATTATACTAAAAGAAAAGACTTATAGCTTTCGAACGATATATATTTTATATATGAAAGTTTGAGAATTACTCGTATGTGTGTAATTTTCCGACACACACTCGTTTTTTAATTTTTTTGCCACTTTAGCGATTTTTAAATAAGGGAACTTTAATTTAATTAAAAAATACGGCCTATCTAAGGAGTAACTCACTTAAGTCCCACAAAATCTCTATAAGGAACAAGGGGAAACTTCTCTCAAATCAGTAAGCTATGCACGATATAATTGTTGTACTCACTGACCGGAACCTAGCATTTACCACCGTCTCCGACGGCTAATGAATTTTTTAGAATAGTTTTAATATGGTTTTGAGGTTATTTATTCACTTACTCCTAAATTTGCCGGCATTATCGAAGTTGAAACCCGCCGCAGAAAATTTGTTAGTTGAAGCTCGGCTTAGTCGTGCACACTAACCATCACACCACGACGGCCCACAATATTAAAAGTTTTGTAAAAGTTTTTTTTTGGCAAACCACATTCAACCCTTCAACTTGAAAATGCTTACTTGAGCGTTTTGTTAATTCAGAAGCTTTTAGATAAACTTTAAAGTGAGCCGTAATATCCCAAAATAATTTTTATTAATTTTTTTTCTTTACATCGCTTTTAAATTGCTGCCATTTCTTTGCTAAACTGTCATAGGATATCTGGGAATAAGTCCAATCTGATAGTACGTTTGTTTTTCAGAACCTAACCTTCAATAGATTCAAAGGGGTGGCCCATACACCGTTTCACTTGCAATGGAACAGTTTTCGTACAGATTTTTATAACTGATGAACATTTCTAACTGTGCATACACACTAAGAAAAACTTAGTTGGAAATCGCTTGGAACTACAATGATTCGGTTGCAAAAGAGGCATTTCGGTTGCTATCATCAAATGTTTATTACGTATCGTACGTAATGGATATTCGGTTCGAAATACTGCATGATGATAAATATTATCATCGTACAGCACTAAACAACTTACTGAGCGGTTATACCAATGAAAGGCGAAAAGGGTTGTTAGTTGCTAAAGCTGGTGGTTGTGGCAACCAATAGTTTTGCAAACATTTTTTTGATGTAACCAATTAAAAATAAAGACAAAAACGGGTTGTTAAATGGAATTTATTTAAAAATAAAATAATTCGACTGTTAAGCCAATCGATTAATCACATTTTTTCCAGTAAAAATCATCCATATCTCTTCCACTTTTTCCTCGTCATGACTTTAATTGTGAACGCAAACAATTTTTTTTCTATGACTTAAACAGTATTTTTTTCGTAGAACAAGTGTGGCATGTGGATTTTCCAAAAATTCTCTCATTCGGTTTGCAAAAATAATTCGGTTGTAGCAACGAATCTGTTCTCTGTCTGCATAAAAGACTCCGTTGCACGTAAACGAAATGCATATACAAAAAAAAACTTTTTGGGTATTTTAGACGTCAAAAATGATTTAAGTGGGGTGCATATAGTAGTGGGGTGCGAGAATAACTAATCTGATGTTCCTAACTCGTATAGTTTATGAGTTCTGGTCTGATCTTTAAAAGTTTTTTGTTATTTCGAATATTTGTAAAACCGTATCCATTTATAGTCTGTAACAATACACTCCACAGTCTCTTAAAATATGCTGGTCTACAGTAGCATACTGTTTACACTTCAAGACGATCGGCCTATAATTATCGACCTTAAGGAACTTTTAAAAAAAGGGGCTGGGTCCGCCTTCTTCTCCCTCAAACCTATTTCTTTACGCACTAATGGTACACATTTTATAACTTTTAGATGTTCCTAACTCTTATGGTTAATAAATTATAGGCGGTGCCACTCCCCTTAGTAAACATGTATTAGAGTGAAACACTTGCATAGTCCACAGTACGAGGGCGGTTCGGAAAGTTCTTAGCCTATCAATGAAAGAGAATAGTTAGTTTTTCAAAAATATTTTTATTTTTCAATATAATACCCTGAATCTTTAATACACTTAGTCCAATGCTTATCTAGCAATTCTATCCCTTGATTTAAATAGTTTTCCTCAAGATCTTCAAAATAGTGGTTTACAACTGTAATTGCATCTTCATTTGAGGTAAAACGCTTGCCTGCAAGGAATTTTTTTAGATTTCGAAACAGGTAAAAGTCACTCGGAGCTAAATCAGGAGAATAAGGTGGGTGGTCAAGCAACTCGTACTTTAATTCGTTGATTTTAGCCATTGTTAAAAGAGTCTTGTGCGCTGGTGCTTAGTATTCTGTTAAAAAATAAGAATACGGGTTTGTAATTATTAGCGCTACAGCGCTTTAAACAAAGTAGAATATTTTATTATGAAATCGCAAGCATGAAACCAAGCGATTTTAAATCGGAATTTTTTCCGATTTGCGATTGCCAGAGCAGGTTACAAAATCAAATTAGCGAAATTCTTGCGAATGCGGTAAGCGCAACGGGGCCAATTAATTAATAATAGATCGTTACTGGCCGGTTTTTGCGACACACGAGTCGAACAACTGCGCCCCTTTGAAGAATTAAATACGTCTTAACTAGCAGGCCCTATGTAAACCATTTTTATCCACAACAAATGTTGATTTCTTAAGTAAATACTCAAAAAGGTGTATTCTTTCCGATGTACCTTAAGTCCCTTGAAGGGACTCCCTAATTTCCTGCAACAGCATTCCCAAACAGCTTACGAACAGAAACCATTAACATGCAACATTTTCGAGTCCTTGCAATATTCGGTTGACCGCTATTAGTTCTTTCAACAGACACGCGGACTAACCGACGAACAAGGCTAGATTGTTTCAGACTTTACAACGTTTAATAATAAATGTGTGTATAGAGTCGCCGATCAATATAAAAGTTTTGCAAACGTTTTTCGTGTTTTTTTCTTCGTGGAGGGTATACAAAAATATAAGTTACAATTCCAGGAATTACAACTATTAAAAAATAACTTCGTATTCCGCAGCATTGGCAAACGCGTAGATGCCATTAAAACATTTGTTATTGCATATTTACTGAAAACAACAAAATCGTGTAAGTTTAAATTTATAAACGCTTTTGCGCTTCACTCGATTACAAATTATAGATGTACGTATAAGTATAAGTAATATTATAAAGTAATTATGGGCCGTCCCGGATTGCATAAGACGAAAAAAACTAATTTAAAATGAATTATACATCAAAACGATCTCTGCATGGCATGATGTATGGCTAAAATATTAAAGGCAAGTTCATATATACCAGCACAAACATTCCGGGGTAGGCATGGAGAAGCGCATGCGTGCGTGAATTGAAATTTCCGTGTTTTTCGTTAATTGTCGAGGGGAGTGTGTAAAAGACCAGTTGAAGGCGCTGACATCAGTTTGGCGAGAAAGCCGCCACAAGGTGCTCACATTAAGCGTGTTCAGATTTCATCAATTGCATTATAGTAAAGTTGTGATAGTGGAAAATTAAATATTTGCTGGGCCTGCAACATTTGGATTTTAATATTACGACGACTGCTATATATATTTCTGGCCTAATAATGAAAATGCGAATATTGATCATCAAAAATGCAATTGTTTTTCAAAGTATTCTCCAGCATGATTTATAAACTTTTGCATGCGCTCAAACCAATTGTCGAAGCACTTTTTCCACTCCGATTGAGACACTCCCAAAACATGGTTTTTTAACGCTTCAACAGCATCTTCTGGCGATAAAAATCGTTGACCACGCATTGTTTTCTTCATATGCCTGAATAAAAAGAAGTCATTGGGTGCCAAGGCAGGGCTGTACGGCGGATGACCCATAAATTCGACGTTTTGGCCGGTTAAAAAAGGCGCTGAGTTGAGCCGATGTGTGAGAGCTCGCATTGTCATGGTGCACAATGATTTGTCTTCTCTTGTTCGTTTTTCGAATTTTCCGAAAACTTTAGGAAAAAAATTGTGGTCCTACGCTACTCAAGCGAAACATTCGCCACATGACCAGTTTTGCCGAAGAAACAGGCGACCATTTGCTTCAAAGTGCTTCTTAACCGAACAACTTTCGTTGAATTTGGCTCGTCTTCGAAGACCCACACGGTCGATTGCTGTTTTATTTCGGGCCCATACGCATAGATTTATGATTCGTCAGCTGTGACGATCTTTAAACGTCTTTTGAAGCACCGCGATCGTATTTTTTCAAAATTTCTTTGCACCAATCGACACGATCCTTTTATGGCCGATTTTCAAATCGGCCAGGTGTTCATGCAATATCGAATGTATGCTGGTGGAAGAAATGCCCAAGATGCCTCTATCTCACGGTATGTCACATGACGATCTTGCATTATCAGTTCACGCACGGCATCAAATTTCTCTGGCACAACGGCCGTGGGAAACCCTTCGTCTTCGTGCGAGCGTCGGCCACGATTGAATTCATTGAACCAGTTTTTACAGGGATGGTGCTTCATCGCCATACAAAGACTTAAGTTCATTGATGCACTGTTGTCGTGATAATCCACGTCGAAAGTTGTGAAAAATGATCGCAAGAAAATGTTCACGACTTAATTCCATTTTTTGACAAATTGTTTTTCAAGTCACTGTAAACAACACAAATGATAGTCGTACGTCAAAACGTTCTGAGTACGTTTAAGCTAAAAAATGCCAAACTTTCCAATGGAAATGCCAGATGGCGCCAGGCCAGAAATATATATACCAACCCTCGTATTTAAATTAAACGGGCTTATAACAAAAAATTGTGTTTCTCGGTTGCGCGTATCGAAATCGGGTTCAACTTAATGTCCTAAACAGGCTCATGCTGTAACAAATATTTGATTTATTACTTTTTTTATTACAATTTCTAGTTTTTTATCATTTGCCTTTGATAAATTCGCCGATAACACCACTTGTTGTTTAATTCTCTTTGATCTTTTGAAAGATACGCATTGTTGCCAATATTTTCACAATATTGTTGATTAAGCCGCCGCGGTGTGATGGGATTATGTAGTCCTATCATGCCAGTAAACCCAGGTTCAAATACGGGTAAAAACATCTAAAATTTGTTAGCGACTTTACGAGTAAGACATCACAGCGCCATCTATTTAATACTATTTTCGTCAGCACCGACTACTTATATAGCCTTAAGTTAGCGCCATCTAAAGTCTGCTTTGAAGCAATAATATCCTAGATTATTGACAGGAATCACAGTTCTATGATTCAACATCTCTGATAAAACTAATGTATGTGAAATTCAAATCAAATTCTGCACTATCTATGCCTCAGAGTCACTGATTTGAGATAAGTTCGCCATTTGCTTCTTAATTGACGTTATATGTCAGTACTCAACAACCCCTGTTTTGTATATGAAGAAGAATTCGATTGCTGTTGTTTATTGGGCTGTTTCGCAAAGTATCACACCCTTAAATTCCGACTGTTTTAAATGTAGGAGTTCGGATTCACGTTAATAATTGATCCTACATTAATTTTTTTCTAATGAACACCCCTAATGCCAAACTATTTCGGAATTTAAATAGAATTAAAGCAAACTTATTAAAAATCATACAAGTATGCCAAAGTTTGATGGAACATCCACACGTTTAGCGTTGAATACATGGGTCCATACATATGTATTTCGAGAACAACTCAAAAGAATACAATGATGGCTGTCCAACACATGCGATTTGTGAGAATGAGCGAAGTATCGCATTGGTGGCGAACGTGGCGGTTATTGCTTTGAAAAACAATTTAACTTTTGGTTTTAGCTTGTTGCGCATTGTTGGAGTCGAAAGAAAAAATGCTGTCTTGCCTTGCTCGCATTTAGTGGAGGCACAGTTGCATGCACGTTGCCAATGCTGCGAAAAGGCGATTGCTTTGTTTTCTGCATCTGTTGCAAGACTACCAAAAGCAAAACATATCGAAAACAAACTTTTAGACGCACTAGTGCTTACACCGAATATGTTGTACTCTCTATACACTGCATCGGGATAGCAGCCTATTCATTTTGTCTGGCGGTTTATTACAATATGAAATATTTCTCGGAGGCTACCTTAGGGTGCATCGATATTTATTGGGTTGTTTTTATGTGGGTAATAGTATAAAATTAGTATTTAGTTTGCGTAGAAAACATTACAGGTAACATTTTTTAAAATTGGTTTACATAAACAGGCTTTGATCTAAGCAAAAAAGGTTTTTATCAACTTGATGAATTCCTATATCAATTTGATTTTGACAAAAAAATTTAACCGACAACACTTTTTGTTGTTGAACTTCTTCTTATTAATATTTCTTCAATTCCTTACATTATTTTGATTTGATGAACACTGTGTAGCAATTTAATACCTTTTGATCCCCATATCTATTTGCTATACCCTGTTGATATAATATGTTTTTTTATATTTTTTCAACATTTCAATCGATTTGCCTCTTTTTGTTCTAAAAGTTTTGAAAATGACAACAATCTTTAAAATGTTTGACATTCGAGATTTTTAGGAACTGCAATAGTGCTCAAATCTAATGGGAATAATTTTAACCTGTTTTACCCCACATATTTGATTCATAGTTAAAAATTGTCTTAGTTTTCGTTTTAAGCGTCATCAAAGGCCATTACACCCAATATTACAAATTTCCAAATTATTTTTTACAAAAAGACAAGTTTTCAGCTCCAAAATGTGTACCTTATGTTTTAAATTTGTCAAAACTCCTTCGTATATAGTTTTAATTCTCCAAAACGGATATACTTGTCGAATTTCATGTTTCTACATGCTCTAGCAAAAAAGATACAAAATGTTTCCCCATATCCCCTTTTACTTCGAATCCAAATTGTAAGGGAAGCCCATTTCTGAATTTGGGATTCTAGCTCCAACCGTTTGGTCCAGGCATGGATTGATTACTTGTTTACTTATTTTTTCCCGATTTAGGTACGAAAAATCCGTTCTTATCGAGCACCAAATTCATGATTCTAGCTTAAGCCGTTAGCCTGGGCGAAGATCCGTCAGTCAGTCAGTCACTCTGTCAGTCTGTAACGCAACAATTGTATGTATTATATAGGGGACCATATTTAATCCAAATCTGAAAACACAAGAGTCTGTTTGGAATCTAAGATTACATCTTTGTTGTCGAGTATTTCTAGGCCCCAGATTAGCCAAATCATAATCCGTATACGTATGCTTAAGGGTGTTAAGGGTAGGCTCGAATATCGTATCGCAAATCTTGGAAGTAAGCCTTTATTTCGATTCCTTGAAAATTTCGATTAGTTCTAAAACTAAATTGCTTCAAAGTATGCTATATCCATGTTTGTCTTGGACGCAAAGACCAGATTCATTAATTGCTCAAGGCAAGTTTAGTTTTTTTTAAAAAGATTCAAAAGTGTTGCAGTGCTAATTTTCGGTAACAATTTGCGTTTCTAGTTTATTGCACTTTAAACAGGCCGAGAAATATCGCTAAATCGTCTTGAATTTTTGTGGAATAGTGACATGTGTTTTTCTGACTGCCTACTGATTGCCTGCAACTTTTGACTTAAAACTAAATATTAAAGTTGTACCATATCAGTGTTTCGAAATGGCAAACATAGTATTGGGCCGTCGCGGTGCACGAAGAAAAAAATACGGTTGGGGTAACAATATTCGAAGAGCATCATATTTGGTTGTGGCACAACAATATTATGTTCCTTACAACAATATTATGATTTACACACAACCATACTATGGTCCTCACAACAATAATATAACTCACACACAAACATACTATAAATACCAACAACCTTATTATGATTCACATTCAACTTATGACCCCAAAACCATATTATGATCCTCACAACCATAGAGTGTTTCACTTAAAACCATAGTATAACTCTCACACAACCATATTATGCTCCCTACAATCATAGTATGATCCCTCGTAACCATACCATAGTCCCCAAGTGAGTAAGTATTGAGTTAAGTTTTTATTTAACAATAGAGATTTTTCTTAAGTTAATTATTTAACAATACATTAAGCTCTGAATATTAGGAGTGATTTTAACAGTAGAAGAATCCTTTAATAAATGTAACTGTTTAATTTAACTTTATCAATTATGCCGCAACCTTACTTTTGTCAAAATGAAATTCAAAAAACAAAACTTTGGTAGCAAAGAACATACTTTTATTGCAAACAACAAACTAATGTTAACGTGACCATACAGTAACCATATATTTTCTCTGCGTGTGTGATGGTCAGTTTGAATAGCTATCGTACAAGTGAAAACAGGTTCAAATCCGGCTAAGAACATCGAAAAAAAATTATTAAAAGCTGCGTGTTCCTCATTTCATCCTCATCCTCAAAGCCGACAAGTTTAAAAGTACGAGATAACTCTATAAGCCATGTACGTAAACGATTCTCCATAAAATTGATAAGCCGGCGTTAAAAAGTATTTCGGGTTCAGTAAGTAAAGAGAATTGGATAGTGCACAGCCAGGGATGGTAGTGCTCCACGGCGGCCAATTCTTACACACGTGCGTATTTTTATATGACAATCCAATGTACCGAAAAAGGACGACCTCACATAATTTAAGAACTGAAGAGGAATAACCTTTTTAAGCATGATGAATAAGGTAATCACGAACATTCTTAACACAAGGCTTTTTACAGCGCTCAACGCCGCGCTACGACTACAGCAAGCTGCATTCCGCCCGGAAGATCCTTTGTTGACCACGCTAACAGCCTTATCGTCGAGCAGTCCGTAGAGTGGCGATCGTGTATCTACCTCATGTTTATCGATTTTGAGAAGGCTTTTGGCCCACTCTCACACGAAGGTGTATTGTCCGCGTTACGCTGCAAAGGAGTCCCAGAAAAAATCATCTCTCCAATAGCCACTTTATACTCTAATGCCAACTGCCGGGTACACAGTTGCAGTAATAAGAGGTGTAAGACAAGGAGGTGTTTGATCGCCTATCTTATTCCTCAATTGTCCTAGTCACCATTATGCTGAATAACACACGTGTCAGCAGAGGAATAAGGTAGGCGTTGGATGACCTCGACTATGCAGATGGTATCTGCATCCTTTCACTTAGATACTTATATACAGACATGCAGGAAGAACTGCAAATGGTCGGCTAGTGAAGGACTGAAAATTAATGAGTATGTAGGCTGCACCATTACAAAAACTTGCGGGTTAACCCAGGACATGAAGAGCAGAGTGGATAAGGCGAGACAGGCATTTCACTTAACCGAGCTAACCGCCGAGCACCATTAAATTGGAATTTTCTACTCCAATTTAATGGTACTCTCTACTGCTGTTTGGCAGCGAATCTCAGAATGCTGCACTCAAGACGTCGATTATTTGGAACCCCAACCTATGGCATATTTTACACCAAACACCCATCTAAGTCGAGAGACGCAGCCTGAAATGGCATTAGATCGGGCACACTTTTAGGAAAGCACCAGACGACATCAGCGGAATGACCATTTATTAAAATCCTCTGGGTCAGATGCGTGTAGGAAGACCAGCTCACACAAGACTATGAAATAGAATATAATGGATGGAGATGGAGCGATCATAGGCAACTGGCGAATGACTGAGATGGATGGAAAATCTTCGTCCCATGGTCCTACTAGGAAATCAAAAGGACTTGATATACAAATGTACAAACTGAAATAATAATGGTGTTCTAGGTTAAGCCTCGATAACAAAAGTACAAATTTGGATTGATGAAGTCTAAAAAATGCCTGCTTTAGTCGAAAAGTACTGTTTTGTAGCCGTTTTCCAGGCTAAATACTGAAAATGCTGCAACAAATTATTTTTCTAAAATGTTTATTTAAGACTTTTTCTATAGACATGATCGAAATTGGCACTTTTCGTTAACAAATGGCTTAATTATTGCCGTTTTGCCTATCCAGTCTTAGTTATCGAGGCGTGACTTAAAACATCACTAATAGTTTGTTTAATTTAAGTATTTCTTTGGAAACTAGAAATTACTTTGGGATTCAAATTCCACTTGTTAGTTACATCTCATTTGCAAATGGATATATTTTCTTTAGAGTGTCATTATTAATGGAAACTGGCAATATCCCTATACGATCGCTCTATGATGCTACGAACAAAACAGCAAACTCCCATGGAAGTAGCGTGCACGCAAAACAATGGCAAAATGTCAAATGATTGCAGCTGCAAAAATGTTTAAAGAGCTCAGCTTGAACACACTGTGTGGATTCAATTAATTTCCAAATATTTCTGTTCACAACTGGGTAAGCCAGTTTTGCTTATCCTTTATATAGGCCATGATTCAAATGAAATAACTCTTGATGCTATAAAAACACTACAAATGAATGCCGTAGAAGCGATCGAGAGCCGAAAATCACTTCAATACGATACCATTTTTTGTCGTTGGCAAACAGAAATATATAGACAATCTATATACTCGTATATATGTACGAGTATGTGTAAGTACATAGTAAATACAAGTTCTTGCAATAAAGACGATTACACCGAAGTTTCATCAAACGTTTGCATAACTCCAGTCTGCGCAAACAAATCTTGCCTTGACTGAAGACATACCGAAACAGGAAAGAAGTTGAAGAATATTTTACCTGCAAATCCTGCATGGTCAACCAACCATTCACACGTCGACCGTTGAATTGTGGTCTGAATGCAGCAGCGTGGACTAGATCACCGTCATTAGCATGATTAACAAGCCGAACAGGCTGATGCTGGCGGGTATGATACTGTTTCAAGGGCTGTATGATAATTTGGGGGCAAGTGTAAAGTAAACTGTACAATATGCATTATCATGATGTACCGATGTCAAATCTTTTGTGGCAAGGTCTATATATAAGTATAGCCCACGTTGTCTTGTCACAAATGTTTCTCTTGCATATATGCTAGGGTTAAAAATGGCTATAGCGAAAAGATACTAAGAACAATAAAAACAGTACTTTTTGCCCCAAAACAGAATTAAATTTATATAATTTTGTTGAAATCACATATCGGCGCCGTCATCCAATTCTGGCCAAAAAAAAATTCTAACATGGCACATAGCGCTCTCCATTGACGGTTACATGACGATTGTTTTCATCCGACATGAAAACCACACCACACTGTAATTTTTGGCGTATGCAGTTGTGTCTCTTAAAGCACATGTGGGTTTGTTTATTTTGTTCGGTTCGGACTGTTACAGGAATATAATTTGATCTTTTTTTTATTGTCTCTATATTTGTTGGCAAAACAACAATAAATTGACTTTTATAGTACTAAGTTTAGAATGTAACACACACACATCCATTTACAAAACTAGTAAAGAAAACTAAGCTTGTATCTACTTTATATTCCAATTTTTTTATTGATCTAGCCGAACAGGAGGTACTTGGAATCTTTCTTTTAGTTTCCGTGGCATCCCAATGGACTACATAGTCTGACAAGTGGACTATATAGTCTGTGCAAACAGACTTACTTCGTCTGTCTGTACTGACTGCCACTTATACTTAACTTATACTTAACCTAGCCTAACAAGGTGAAATCTAAGATCTTCTTGACCGCCGTTAAAATTGGGTTACTTGTGTGAAACAAGGTTACTTGTGTGCCATGTCAGGCTGCAAAGATTTTATGTCAATACACTTACAGCAAATGGAATGAATCAAAAAATCGAGCCGAATTTTATTATGTCATAATTGCCCGCTACAGCAATAGGGTCTCAGATCTGGAGGGACGATTGTACGGACCAAAACATTGACTGATCTGATTCTATACTACCTGTGCTGGTAATCTGTCCGATCTATGTAATGTTCTATCCAAATTTGAGCAAGCCTAGCTTTAATGTTTTACAGGTCTTCAAACCGTACCTATGTATAGTTGATAAACCAGAACATGACCCAAAATAATCCAATTTATCATAGCTTGTTCCACGACTATAGGTATAACATTTAGATAATTCGTTTAAGATTGAGTGCCTTCTAACGAAATATGGCAACAAATTTATTAATTTTTAGAGTTCGTCATTCGCCAGTACTGTTTTGTTAAGCAGCGCTTCAAACAGCGTAAGACCTACTCTCGCTATTATAAAAACGATCGTCAAAGTGATATTCAGTACGCGCTCGATTTACGCAACCCCCGATTATCGCAACTCCCTGATTTGCGCAACCTGCTTTTTTTTACATTACGTCATTATAAGTGCAAATATTTTTCAAAAGAGGTCCCGATAAGTGCAACAATCTTACGAATATGATAAAATAGGTTTTCGTTTCATTGCCATAAGCGAACAACCCTTAAATATGTGACGATTGTCAATAAAGTTACACTATTTTAAACAAGACTCCATATACCCACGCCTCTGGCAATGTAAATGAGTACAAACAAATCTGTTATTTTTGATTCTTGCTATTCAAGAAATTAGAGAAGCGAAAAAGTTTCAAACAAGTTATAATCACAAATTTTAAATTATTTTTCAAAAAATGAATATTTTTAATTTATAGGAGTTGTTTTTTATACCTCAATGTTATTTATGAAATGAAGTAATGCATTTTTTTAAACATATTATTTTTTTGTATTTTATTGAAAAAAGAATTTTCGTACCTGAAGGTTATTTTTCAATTGAATTTTAATGCTATTTGTACTGAGAAATGTAACGTCTTTATTATGTTTAAAAAATTGGGCTCGGCAAGTGCAACAAGTGCAACAGGCCTGATTTCCTATCGGTTGCGTAAATCGAACGCGTACTGTACTTATCATGCGATCCTCGTATAATGGATGTGTTGGCAATCGGCGTCGATGTTGTTGATGATGGCGAAGACTAGTTTCTCGCTCAGAAGAGTTACCTCATTGCAGTTCGGTGCGATGCCTTGCATTGGGATGATACACTATCGCCGCCGCCACCATCGGTAACTGCCACAAACGAGCAGAGCTCTTTAAAACATGCATGCATATTTATCTATATTCAATTTTGTATCTGTAGCTGGTTGTTTCGATGTTGTTTTGTTTCTTTTTGTTTTGTCACGGTCAAGTGATTATGAAATTATATTGCATTTCTGGTTTGTTTTCTTCATTTAAAGCCGTAATTTACAAAAGTTTTCCGCCGAATCGATCTATTTAACATACAAATTGGTGATAAGTTATCAATATATATAATTTTTATGTAATTGGGTTACATATTTTCGTGGAACGGGCAGAAACCAAACGTTCATTCTGGGGATCGATAGTATGTGGAAAAGTCGTAACTATCGGTACAAATATTGGTATTAATTTCAAATAGAGTTTACCTAAAACATTGCATTAAGGAACAAGGGGAAACTTCTCACAAATCAGTAAGCTGTGCAGGTACCTACAGTTTAATGTCGGCCTGAATAGCTGATGTCTTTTATTGAGAAGTTTTTAAATGGCGTCGAGATCAACCTCTTAGTCGTAGAGTCGCCGGCATTTACAAGGTGGAAACCCGCCGCCGAAAATTTTAAACTTAGTTGTTTTTACCCGGAGTTGAACCTGGGTTTGCTTGCAAGTAGTCATGCTCACTAAACATTCACAATACCACGGCGGCTCACAGCTAGGCGTTCTAGGAAGTTGAAAGATAAGCTTCCTGCATTGGGCACTCATTTAGCAGATCAAATATGCCGATATAGCCTCTATTGATAGGAATTTCGCAGGAAAGACATTCAAGATTATTAACATGAACTATAAGAAGCATTCTGCTGAGGGTCTAAAACTGACAATAAACTATATCTTATTTTTAGATCGGATGCATTTCTCTTGCATTCGTCCTAAAATAGAACAAATTGATGACAGTTGACGTATTGTTGCGCGAGATTAATGTCATGTCGCACTGTCTAATTTAAAATTCCAATATTGTTCGCCACAAGATCATCAGATTTATATTGATTATTTTCAAAGGGCGACTGAATAAAACCACAAATTTCTTTTGACTTTGCCTAAAGTCAATCTTCCTAAATGCATTATGAGGGATGACGATCGAGACTGAATTTTAACATTCTGGATTCGGGATTTTAAAAACTGACATCCCGGGATTTCGAGTTTATTAACGTATTAGGATTTTCTCAATTTTATGATTTTTGCTTTTGTTTCATGACAAAATATACTTAAATCAATTCCTTATCTTGGAAAACATTTTTTTTATCCATATTTAGGTAGAATCCGTCAACATAAAAAAACGAAACGGAATCCATTGAATTCTGTTGTTTACAACTTGGCTTCTCACTTAAGCTAAGATGATTTAATAAAGCTTGTTGACATTGCTGATTTTGCTGTATTTCGTAGCATTGTTTTTCAACAGGGTGTATTAAATATCAAAAAAAAATAAAAATACAAACTAGGCGATGGATCACATACAATTTTTAACTGTACAAATTTACAATATTAAAAATCAGCCTCATATTAGCCCATGATTAGCGAAAACTACAGTCATAGTACCTTTCTGATTTCAGTCCCCGAACAAATTTTCTAGAAAACACAAATTCAAGATGATCTTGCTAATATTTCCTAATATTTAAATCCAACTTGCAAGAATTTCGCATGTACGTATCAAGTGGCCTATAACCAACCATGGTAAAATTAGACATATTTTGGCGGTCCAAAAGTCTATTGCCTCCTGGTAAGAGACAATCGCGTTCTAAAAGCCACACTTTTAATTCGGTTCAGTTAAATAAAGCATAGAGAATTATGAGAGTCTTAATCTTACAAAACCTTGGCCATATCCCTAGATCTTTTGCACAAAGTTTTCTCCTTTTTTAGCCCATGTCGCTCTACGGGCCACATGTGAAATCCAATCTAGCTTATAATAGGCATAGAGAATTGTGCACTCAAGGAAGATCTAATACTAGATTTGATTTTAAATCATACTAAATTGATACCAGAAAAGTAACTCATTTCAAGTATTTCATTACTCAAAAGGAGTAATTTATACTCAAATTCAGTAATTCGTCTTAGATTTGAGTATGCCCTCAAATATAACATAATTAAAATGAGTATGTCGAATTCCTTATTTATTTGGTTTTAACATGGCTACAATTTTATTGAGAATGGGAAGTAGAATTTTACATTTAATACTGGAAGTACTCAATTCAAGTGATGCAGCGCAAAATTAGGACAAGCAATTAAAAAATGAATTAAGTCCACATTTAACTAAAAGGTACTCGATGAAGAACATGTGTGGGAATAAAAATAAGTCTTTGGGTGCCAAGTCAGGGCTGTAAGGCGGATAACCCATCAATTCGACGTTTTGGCCGGTCAAAAAGGCGCTGGTTTCAGCCAATGAGTTAGAGCTCGCATTGTCATGGTGCAAAATGATTCGTCTTCTCTTGTTCGCTTTTCGAATTTCTCCAAAGACTTCAGGCAAACAAATTGTGGTGTACCACTCAGAATTGACCGTCTTACGTTGCTCAAGCGGAACAGTCGCTACGTGACAAGTTTTGCCAAAGAAGATCCATTTGCTTCGAAGTGCTTCTTCTACGAACAACTTTTGTTGGATTTGGCTAGTCTTAGGTCGATTGCTGTTTTGTTTCGACCTCATATACATAGATCCATGATTCGTCACCTGTGACGATCTTATATACGTCTTTTGAAGCACCGCGATCGTATTTTTTAAAAATTTGTTTGCACCAATCGACACGAGCCTTTTTTTGAGCGATTGTCAAATTATGCGGGATCCAACGAGATCAAACCTTTTTCACGGCCAGGTGCTCATGCAATATCGAATGCGTGCTAAGGGAACAAATGCCCAAGGATGCATCTAACTCAGGGTATGTCACATGAAGATCTTGCATTATCAGTTCACGTACGGCATCAATGTTCTCTGGCACAACGGCCTTTCATGGACGACCTTCGTCTTTGAGCGAGCGTCGGCTACCATTAAACCAGTTTTTCACAGTGCTATAGGATGGTTCTTCATCGCCATACAAAGATTTAAGTTCATCGATGCACTCTTGTCTTAATAATCCAAGTCGAAAGTTGTGAAAAATTATCGCACGAAAATTTTCACTAGTTAATTTCATTTTTTGCCAAATTGATTTTTTAAGCCACTGTAAACAACACAAATGATGGTCATAAGTCAAAACGTTCTAAATACGTTTATGCTAAAAAATGTCAAACTTTCCAATGGAAATGTCAGATGGCGCCAGGCAACACCTAGTGTTGCCTAGGCCAGAAATATATATTGCAACCCGTACACTCGTACACCAGCCTTAACACATCGGTTGTATCACTTTACCAATCTGGTTCATGGGTTGTGAATGGAGAAAATTTCGATTGAAAGCAAAACGTTTATGTTTGTTTTTAATCTTAAAATATTGAGTTATGCAGTTCTTGTCACAAATGAATTTAATTTGAAGCTTTGTTTACAACATTGTTTAATCAAGACTTACACGCATATTTCTGAACTCTTTAATAAACAGCATTCATTGGCACAATGTTAAATTTCATATCTTGGCTCGTAGAGCAAAAGAGAGAAGAAGTTAGGAAAAAAAAAACTTTTAATAATCGAGTAACAGAAAATAAAGTGGAACAAAATCGTAAATAAAACTAGTTTCAGTCAGTCTTTTACTTACACATGCCACAAAGACACATAGCACTCATATAACAATAATTTATGTGGTGTCTGGTATCTATGCATATACAAACACATATAATACACATCTACATATATTTGTATACATATACAGTAAGTGACTACATATGTATGCAGAATATGTAAATTCACCTGTGAGAAAGAATTTATGAACAAAGCAAACACCAGCACCCTGCAAACATTTTCGATCCATTTAATAATTTATACATAGATTCGCTATCTGGATGAAATTCATCGTGCACGATATATACGTACATATAGCGCCTACATAGGATCGTGCGTGGAGAGGAAATGTTCCCTGCAAAGATACATTCCTCAATTATTTAGCCAAGTCGTATTATAGCATTTTTAACGTGACGAACAAGTGTAGAGTAAATTAGTAAAATTGACCAGTTTGACAGACTATGAAAGGTATTTCATTTTAAAACAAGTAAAAACGTCGTTAAGTTCGTCCAGGCCGAACCTTACATATCCTTCACCATCCATACGCAACTTAAGCGAAAAAATGGTACGTTTTTTGAGCCCTTTATATTTGGATTCGTAGCAGAACTGGAAATAATTTTGCTAAACTCTGTCTATATATACTCTTAATAGCCTGTATAGCAACTGTGCCATTTTTTGAGGTATTTAGTGCGTCCCATTTTAACCACTGCCGGTCCACAACAATTTATTATTTGCTTAGCAAACACTGAAAAAAATGTACTTTTTAGCCATCCACCCTCCCTTTGTTGGCGGGTATACGAAGAAACTTTTTCCAAATCTTGTATCGGTGGTTGAAGTTATGTTCATTGAAAATGAAAAAAAATGTTTAAGACAGTACTATTTTTAGGGTCCTGTTTAGTCTTCAACACTATAAAAAACCGTTTCCGATTATACAATTTTAAAAAGGAATAAAATATATATATAGTTTTTCGATTCGTTGAAAAAAACACCGTTCCGCCAATTTAAAATAAAGTTTTTTGAAAATAAATAATCATATCTAAACAATCGTCAAGATGCATTTGTAAGAGTGGAATATACGATAGTGTCTCTAGTGGTGTATCTTGTTTTTGTAAAATAACCTACTATCGTAAAATGGACTTGTCGAAGTGACTTTAAAGTCACTAAATTTTGTTGGCGATAAAAACAATCATTAAAATGCTTGCAGGGCATACACATGTAGTACACCCGTATTTGCCTGTGTGCAGTTTTTAGCTTATCGGTCAAATTGCTGACGTTGTTGCTAGCAAGCTGGCAAAGAAAACGAGCCGAAACCAGCCAACAGCAATGCAGAATAAGGTTACATAGCAGTTCGTTGTCAATTTTACCACAAATGTTGCCATATGGCGCAAACTAAAAGACAAACGAAATGAAACAAAAAGCCATTTAATTTAAGCCAAAACCCAGCGATCCGCTCCGCTGAGCTCGCCAGTTCTCGGGCTTACTCAAAAACATTCAGTTGAAGAACTTATTATGGTACAATTATGAATTTGTGCGCAAAACTTTTCAGCATACGACCGACGACAATAAATGGTCTGTCTCAATGGGACGACAGCATTGGTATCTGTAGGTCTCTTTAGCGTACAGCTGCAAATTGAACTAGCTATGGATGGAGCAGTGAGAAGACAAACAAAATGCACAACCAAAATGAAGCTGTGCATTTACAAAACAAAAGACTTAGGCAACAAACCCAGTTTATGATTTACCAAAATTTGTGTAGTCCAACAGACAAGCGGGCGGACGGACAGAATGATGGCCGGCCTCATTCATGGCTGGCTTACTTGCACATAAGCATACAATTTATTTACAATATTATTGTTATTTTAAAATTAAAATTAGTTTTCTAGAAAAGGAAATAATACATCGTCATCGTCGCCGATCTACGTCAACCTTAATCTTGAAAATGTTCGCATGACAAACAAACATTGTCATTGTCTCATGAATAAATAATAGGCATTTCATTTAAAGTCATCAGCTGAACTTTTTTGTTGGCTTTCTCACTGGTATATGTGTATGAATTCCAAAAACAAAAAAATATCTTAATAATAACAATAAAAAGTCGACATCTCTATGTGTTACCAAAGGCGCATATTTTTTCAAGCAGCAGCCATCAGCCACACAGACAGCACCCCAACTTGGGTCTTTAATGGCATGTTAAGAAATTCGAGAGAAAGAAATACATACTTAAGCATTTGTTGATTTTTACGACTTCAAAAGAAAACTTTCTCACGCGTCTGAGGTGCTGTTTAAATATGTACGTTTTTTGGGTTTTGGCATTCATACGAGTACGGTAGCTGCGGTAGATGTTGCCGATGAAAACCATCTTCGCTCAGCGTCAGATCCGGCAACAGCCAAGCACCAAGTAAGTAACATTTGACATGAACCTTCAGCAACCTGAATGCAAGATGAGCATACCAAGGCGAGGCACCACGTCTTTCCACGACACCATGTGTATAAAGACAGACCCGAATAGCAAAGAAGACAATTGTCGGAGGTCTTCTGCACTTTACTAAATCGATGCCGAAGTGAAATACATACGACATACATACATACTTAAAGTATGTGATAAAATCTCTGTACCTTTTTCCAAATTTCACACTATATGCATTAGGCAGGCAATTGCTTAGGTAATCAACCGTTTTCAGGTGTTATCTTCGCCGATATTTCATTAATCGAAAGTGATTGTTGAAGCACGGGATTGTTGTCATTTATGGCAAACCACTGATTTATTGGGGATAGCAGACTGTCTACTCTTGCCATTGGTTAAGCGGTAGAAATATTAGTTATCGGGATCATTCGAAAGGCAATTATCTGTAATTAACTCAAATAGCATACTAAACCAAAAGCAAAATTCGTTGAGGAACAACAAAATGTGAAAGTGGCGCATACTGCAATCGTTAAACTCGACTAAGATATTATCACAGTGTGCACCGGCTCACACACATACACACTCGTACTACATGTTTTGCTATAATCGAAAATTAAGTGTTTCAAACCAAATATATCACCATCGAAATCAATACAAACACTTGCCCGGGGTTCTATAGTTAGTTTCGTTTCAAAAATAGAAGGAAGATTTGAACCGCCCCATTTCCTAGGGCATACACCTCAGCCAGTATTTGTCGTGTTGTGCGCTCTTATTATTTATGGTAGCATGAGTGATAAGTTCAGGAACTCTGTGTTTTTGTCAAAGTCCTTAAGTGACCCTGACCTGAGTCAAGTCAAAGTCGTTATTCTTCTCATACACCATTCAGACGCTGTTATCTAATATTCCCATCCTATGTGCCTGTAAGTTTGTGTATCTTGTAAGGACACCCAGGATCTAAATAATCTTCATTTTGCCCGTGTTAGGCAATGTTCTAGTCCTGTCCTCGTCCCTGTTGCCCCTCAGATTCTTTGTTGTCTTTCCAAGGGTTGAAGTATTCCATAACGTGGGTATCACAGATATGAAATAAAAAGTAACAAAGCCTAACAAATTGGAAAAAATAAGTTATTTTAAAATAAACCTATGGGCTTAGGAGTATGAATTGGAACTTTATTTAGACTAACAAAAGAATGATAGTACATAGTAGCCATAACACCATAACAGTTCTCTAGGACAATCAATAACCTTTCGAATTTAAAAAAAATCAGTGATGGATATCTGCAAACTTTTTTACGATACGCCTTTTTATCAGGTGACTTCTGCGTGGCAAATTAGCCGCTATTTATGTTAATTACTTTCATACAATACTAAGAGTGAATGTTATGAAAACTTCAAACAAAATATGTATAAAGGAGTAGTCACGAATATGTTCTTCAAATATATAAAGAGTGATCCATCTAAAGGTATTTTTTCAGAACAAAAACAGGATATAAAAATTCAAATCAAGTGTGGAATCTTTACGAGTATTGCTTATTCAAAAGGACATTTTATGGCGTTTATTTTTTGAAAATAATTTCCTTCAAATGTTGGCAACTGTATTATGGAAATGAGCGTTCGGTGAAAACGGGAACATCCGCTGCTTTCGATCGAAATTTTGTTTAGTGATAAGGCCCATTTCTGGCACAACGGCAAAGTCAAAAAACACAATTGCCGCATTTGGGCTGAAGAGCAACAAGAAGAGGTTCATGAGGTGCCATTATACCCAGAGAAAACCACGGTTTGGTGCGGTTTCACGTTTTGGACAGGTGAGTTGACCGCCTAAATCGGGAGATATCACACCTTTAGACATTTTTCTTTGGGGTTACGTAAAGTCCAAAGTCTATGCTGACAAACCAGCTACGATTCAGGTTTTGGAAGCCAACATTGCGCGTGTCATTAAAGCCATACCCGTCGAAATGCTCGAACGAGTCATTTAAAATTGGACCCTCAGAATGGACCTGAGGCGTAGTTAGGCCAACATTTGAAGGAAATTATATTTAAAAAATAAATGCCATAAAATGTCCTTTCAAATTACCAATAAAGATTCCACATTTGATTTGAATTTATATATTTTCTCTGTTCTAAAAAAATACCTCTAGATGGATCACCCAAATGACATAAAAGTTATGGGAGTTGTAAAGTTTTCTGTTTGGCTTATTGTCGAAAAAAATAAAACACGGAAGCAGTTAACTCTTTGCCAAAAATCTAAGAGAACAGAAAAACGAGTTGCAGCCGAAATCTCTAAAGATCAAAATAATGAAGTTGAACCCCTAGTTCTAACTGCATCTATTGCTGCTCGTAAATGTTACTAATTATATTTAGCAGTGGTTTGAAAAGAAACTGTCAGTACTCTAACTAAAGCTCCGAAAATACGAAAACTAATTTTAAGAGTCACACCAACTAAGCTCGTATCTGCTGATGGAGAGCTAGCCTTATTTTAGAAACCAGTTTATTGAAGGAGCAATATTGCATAAGCAATAAAAACAAAATAAGTAATTGCGAGATATATCCTCTTTATAGAGAACTTACATGTACTAAATATATAAGTAAATGCAGACCAGACGGAGTAATCGTTACTGCACCATTAGCGACAGTTGCACTGGAAATAATACTGAAGCATACATCCAAAAGAATAATAGACATGCAAGAGGATGTCATATCCATATTAATGTAAACAATACAAAAGAAGTTTTATACGCAGGTCTAATTGTCAGTTATGGATTCTACAGCACTACGGGTTATACAAACTATAAAAGCAACATTTTGAAAAGACGAGTTCGTCTTAAAATTGTGACACCTGTCTGTTGGTTACAACAATTACTCGTATACCTTGCGTTTAATAAAATCGTTCGGACATATTTTATGGAACAATGGTACACCACAATCTAGTCGATTTTGTCCAACATTAAAAATAGAATACACAAAAAAAACTAAATACATTATTTAAAAAGAAAAGGAAAATGTAGAAGAAGAAATAATTTCTTTATATGCTTTTGAGGTAACACTTGGAGGGAAAAAACTTTGTGCGTTTAATTTAAGTTGTATTTAACTTTAAATATTTTGACTCAAGCTAGTCAGACATGCGGTCCTACACCAAAGGGTTTTATGAGCATAACAGATTTCGAAAACCATAAATATAAATACAAAATATGGCCTAAGTCCACCGCATTGCAGGATCCGTTTTTTGTTGAAGTTGTAAATGCTGGTTCTAAATTTGACATTAAAAAGAGGCAAAAAACACTTAAAACTGACAAAGCGTTAGGAAGGCTGATACCCAACAGTTATTTTGGGTTGAAATTGGTTTGCATGTGGATAAGCCTAAGACGGCGCATTCGAAGAACATTTAAACTTTTCTAAAATTACGGGCATTGACAAATAACTCTTTTTCAATTTAAAAGTCATTTTAGTATGTTTATCATGTCAGCTTCTTAAGATTCGAGTACATTTTAAGTCTTTTGCTTTTAAACGACCAATGTTCATCCAGAATTATCCATGGTTACCATCGACAGCTACTGTACTGTGTACGTTCTTGAGCATTCGCAGCAAATTATTGAGTCGACTATGCTCCCAGTAGGATGCTTTGGTAAGGATAGATGGCTTTATGCACGAAAATAGTCGTGTGAATAACTTGACAGACGTTTTTAAATGAGCATTGGACACAAAAGGCTGCTTATATTTGCAGCCTTTTGTTGAATAAACGCATCAAGCACTAACTGAAATTAATACTTCCACCAGAAGTGATAGAATTACTGAGATCGAATGAAAATTGACAAAAAGACGAAAAAAAAATTCCGAAAGCAAAGATGAAAAAATGGAGAACTGCGGAGTTTTGAATCCATCTTTTTTAAATCAAGTTAACGATTTGGGGCAAATAAAATTTTTGTATAAAATCCCAAACTTTGTTTGTTAATTTTGCTTGCTAACATAAATTTCTACTGTTATCTATAAAAGTTACCCTAAAATAAATGTAGTGAAATAACAGATTGGAACACCAGATAGTCTAACAAAGATCTAAAAAACCCTCGAAACCTGTTTGGAACTTATTATTAGTAAATTTTCAAGTTTACTTTATTAATAGTTTTTTTGAGTGTATGAAAAACTTAAAGGTGTCCCTCCCTCCCTCTTAATAGTCTTCTGAAAGCCATGCCGCAATACTTATATCTTTAAAATTGGTCTTGCCGTTTGGCTGAAATTAAACAAAAAAAGGGTACAATTTCCTACATCGCGACGGTTGGACCAACATGGCTGGATCATTTAAAAATTTAACGACGATCAATAGTATGTATACTTGATGGGATCACCGATCAACATTTCATGGTGTTGCAAATGGAATGACAAATTTAGTATACTCGTAGACTAAATTTTTAGTGATTGATAACCGGAGCAAAAAGCCTTGGCCCAAGGGATTAAAAATCATTTTTTTCCTGTAAAAAATGTTCTTTAATTCGATTTTTATTTATTTTTTTTCGAATAAATGTGTCATTCTATTTCGGCTTTCTTTGTTGTACGAGTATATGATATGTGTGCAAACTATCGATTATCAATTTAATTCATACTAATTTGTCAGAGGTCAAAGCCCACTCACTGATTTTAACTAATTTTTTTTGTTTGTTTCTTAAAAACAAACCGTAAACAAAATGGATCCAATTTAACAGTTTTTACCGAATTTGGGTACAACCTAAATACGTAATACATTCTCGGACATTAGCAAACTTATTCCATCGGAAAACATTGAATAGAAATAAAAGGCTCTGGAACGATTTGAAATGTCCTCACGACTCCAAATAAGCTGTATTTCGTGTAACCGTTATTGGAGATATTTATGTTTTTGATTTAAGTGGTGCCTAGGAAAAAATGAAGTCAAGAGCGCAAATCGCATTATTCTTGTTTTCTATAAATTCCAAATTCCGATCACGCTCATAAAGTGCCTCTTTGTACTTGTGAAGCTACCTTAAAGATTCAAGGATATCTACTGACTTGTCATATGATATTGGATAAATATATTTCAAATAAATTGCGAATATAGAAAAGGTGCCAAAAATTATATTTTCGAATAAAGAAGAGGTGCCGAAAAAGGTATTTATGGGCCACATGAGTTGTATAGTCCAGCAACTTTATCCTGTCGTGAGGAATTAAGCGCTTTGAAAACAACAACCACCGTTTAATCCATCGATTGTTTGAATTTACTGTAAATACAGAAGTAATTAGATAAAATGCGAGGCTTTTGGTGTAGCTAGGTAAGTAAATATATTGTACTATTTCTCTTAAATCTGTGCCAACTTATTTGTAACTGTAATAGTATTTCCCGAGATTTGAAGAAATTACATGCGGAAATTTAAAGATCAACGGCAAAATTCAAGGAGATATGTGCCAGTGAAATCTATCACTCAGCTAGTGCTCCTAAGGCGATCGGTGCAACGAAATCTTAGCAAAATATTTCTTCTCACTCCAAAAAATCAATCATAAAACGATGATTAAAGAGTCCAATTCCTCCAAGTAATTTGTGATTTTAGACCCTTCAAAGGAAACTCCGAGTGAATTTATTTGCCTTAAATGTTTATACAGGCAAAACGGAAACAAGTTCCCTATCAATATTAATCAAAATTATATTTCTTTACAACGCAAAATGGAGAACACAATTTAAAAATAAGTATACATACTCTCTAGGTTTATTACTAAAAACCAAAAGTATTTGAATATTGGATCTTTACAATAAAAAAGACAACGAAATGCAAACTCGCTTTGTCTCAAAATGCTAATGATTTGGTGTGTCTGAATAAATTTCATTCCAATGAATCTGCTTAAAGAAACAAATGAGAAGCCTCACCTTTAAAAACAACTCAAAAAACAAATATCTACACATACAAATGAATGCATGCATGAACGAGTACACAATAAAAATTTCACATAGCAAACAATAGTGGTGTTTTAGTTCAAGCCTCAATAAATATGAATGGCTCCAACAAATTATTTTTCTAAAAAATTTTTTCCAGAATCGAGTTCTGCAGATATACTCAAAATAGATACATTTTGTAACAAATGACCTTACTTTTGCGGTTTTGCTATCCATTCTAATTAATCGAGGTTTAAAAAAAACACCACTAATATTGAAATCACACCTTTTGTTTCCGAAGACGAAATCGAAAGCATCGTCATCTGCCTAATCAACTACAGGCTAAATCTCAAATGCGGAAAAAATATTTGTGATTAGAAATTCGTAAGCATTATTTGAAAAAAAATAACTATGCTCTAAGGTACATTTACTAGAAGGGCGGCTAACAAATTATGGGAACATTATTTGTAACTAGAAATCAGATAAATTGTAACTAGAAATCAGAAATCAAACAAGTACTTTTTTTGCCTAAGGTATCATTTAAGACTTATGAATGACCCATCGAATGTTTCCGGTATGTGGACAAGCACTGTTTTCGGATATAACGATCTTATTTTGATTGGAAGAGAAATTATAAGTTCACAAAATATAAACGTAGCGTTCGTAGAACAAATTATAGCTGGCTGGAAGTCCAAGTCGTGCGTCTTAAAGCCGGTTCGGCGCCGCCTTCGACTATCTATTTTAGTGCGAGCCGGCAACGAAAGCAGCGGCTTGTCACGCCACATAAATTTCAGTCGATTTTATTGCCAAAGTTTATGTTAAATTCAGACATGCATTGAATTTGTGACTTTTCTTGTAGATCGATATAAAGAAATCTAAAAGAGGAGTTTGGGCATTTACATAGTGCGTATCAAAATTCAGTGATTATTGTTTGCTAGGGATCGGAATTCTATGCAAATGCATATTTTTTTATCGCCATTCTAAAAGTAACTGAGTTTATATCTTTGCAAATCAATTATGTTGAAATAAAATGCCTTTAAGTTGTAAAGGCATATTTTAGCAAAACTTATTTTTTGGTAAGGAATTAACTTTTTGTGCATATTTTATAAAAGTAAAAAGTTTTAATGCATGTTTTATGCAAAATGCCACCTTTTTATAACACGTAAACTGTACGTCAATAATAATTAAATAATAACGTCCCTACCAAAAACTAAAACAATAAAATGAACCTCAAATCGCAACATGGATTAAGAAAAGATTCAATTCAATTAAAGAACACGAGTGGTTTTATCTTTTAGCCACGGAAATAAAACAAAAAATGATGTTAAGAGGTATTCGTACAGACAACAATTTTTAAAAATAATTCTGTATTCCAGAAGATCTAACTTGTCTCATTTAAAAATGACCCTTGTTCTTTCCTTAGTGCAGTGTTTTCGTTCACAACATGTAAAATTTTTTGAGTCCAATTAAATTAAAGATGCATATTTTTTATTCTGCTTATTTAAGCTAAATCAGCATTTTTCACAAATGCTTGTTGTGCACATCGTACACAACTTTTAATGTGTGTATGATAATTGACATTCCGAGCCCACTACTGCCAATTTTGAGTCTCAGCGTAAATTATTGAACGACACCCGTCCAAAACGACCATGTCCAACCCATAGTGAGAGGAGCATTTTGCTTTGAAGGCTTACAAGATCTAACACGTTGTAAAGGCTACGCCGTTAGACCTGCATTTACGCTTATAAAGTATTTCGTTCAATGGGTTCAGCAACAGCCTTATGAAGATCCGCAGTCGGTTGATCCGATTACATAAGTGACAGCGCATATAGAAAGGGACCTAAGGAAAATTCAATTTTCACTTTTTTTTTGATGTAGATCCCATGCCCCAAAAGTGTTCCCTTCTAGAGTTATGCGCGTTTTATGAAAGTGATGGTACACCAATAATACACGTACTTAAATCTTTAAAATGGCTCTCCTGAACAAAACTGGTTTTTACCCTTAGGTCCCTTTCTATTTTGCGCGTCACATAATATGTGACGAAAGGGACCTGAGGTTAAAAACCAGTTTAGTTCAGGAGAGTCATTTGATATATTAGGTCCCTTTCTATTTGCGCTTAGAATCGTCGACTTCACATTCATAAAACGCGCATATCTCTGGGAGGGAACTTTTTTGGGGCAAGGGATCGGTCTCATTCGATGCTCAGATGTTGTCCACATCAAAAAAAAGAAAAAAATTAAAATTGATTTTTTTACCCTTAGGTCCCTTTCTCTATGCGCTGTCACATATACGTTTCGCCCTTGGTGTGAGACGGCTATTTTCATGTAATAAAGGGTGCTTAAATTTAAAGGGCCGATGTTGAATGTGTACCACACCTAAACATCAATTTATTTTCTGCATTTCATTTGATTTTTCTCAATTTCAGACTCAATTTGAACCATGGAAAGATGAAAAATCAATTTTCGCAGGAAATCATCTTCAATTATGAGGCACATTTTCAGCTCAGTGGATTTGTCAATAAACAGAATTGCCGCATTTGGGCGAACGATAATCCAATAGTGATTGTCGAAAAACAATGCACCCACAAAGAGTGACTGTTTAGTGCGGTTTATGGGCTGGTGGCCGTATTTTTTTCCAAAGTTAGGGCTGGTGTTCGCTATCGTAACTTTTTATGGCCCGAAACAGAATGGTGCCACTTGCCACACAGCTAACAAAACAATGGCTATTTTGCGCGACAAATTAACATCGGCCTTAAAATTTAACCACCTTTTAGATGGGTTGCATTTAGAAGAGCAATTTAATAATTCATTTTCGTTAGATTTTGAAATTTGTTAAATTTAAATTTGTATGCCTACAAATGTCTTCAAGGAAAGAAATGTTTCCCCAATATGGGGTGGTCGCAGTTAGACTCAATAATAAAGTAAATTCGTTTGCAAAAGTTGGTGAAATCATTGGAGTAAGTAAGGCTAATGTGAAGATCATAGTTGAAAATTATAATACTACTGGATTGTAAAGGGTAGGCCATTTAAAATTTTAACTAACAATGCATTTCTTTGACTTTGAAAGGTAGAATAACATTAATTTTTTTTTCAGGCTTATGTTTGACATTTGCATAATGGGACGCTCTACGCTCGAACAAAACTAGGAAAAATTAAAAACTGGGAAACATTAAAAACTAGATGTATTTTTTACAAAATAAAAAAAAATACTAAAATTCAAATCAAGTGTGGAATCTTTAGTGTTCGTACGAAACAACATTTTATGCCATTTACTTTTTGAATATAATTACCTTCAAATGTTGGCAACTGTAATATGGAAATGAGCGTTCGGCGAAAACCAGCAGATACGCTGTTTTCGACTAAAGTTGTGTTCAGTCATGAGGCTTATTTCTGGCGCAACGGCAACGTCAATAAACAAAATTGCCGCATTGGGGCTGAAGAGGAACCAGAAGAGGTCCAAGAGGTGCCATTATATCCAGAGAAAACCACGGTTTGGTGCGGTTTATGGGCTGGTGGAATTATCTGTCCATATTTTTTAAAAAATGATGATGGTCGATGGTCAATGGTGCTGCTCGCTATTGCTCTATCATAGCGGACTTTTCACTACCTGAAATTGAGGCCCGTATTCTTGACGACATTTTGTTTTAACAGGACGGTGCCACTTGCCATGCATCTGGTCCAGCAATGGATCAAGTGAGAGGTAATTTTGAAGAGCAGCTAATTTCACATTTTGGACCAGTGAATTGGCAGTCTGGATCGTGTGATATCTCACCTTCAGACTTTTTTCTTTGGAGCTACGAAAAGTCCAAAGTCTATGCTGGCAACCCAGCTATGATTCAGGTCTCGGAAGCCAACATTACGCGTTCCATTTACGCCATACCGGTCGAAATGCTTGAATGAGTCATCCAAAATTGCACCCTCAGAATGGACAACTTGAGGCGTAGTTGCGGCCAACATTTAAAGGAAATTACATTAAAACAAATAAATGGCATGAAATTTCCTTCGAATGAATAAAAAAGATTCCACACTCGATTTGAATTTTAGTATTTTTTTATTTTGAAAAAATACCTCTAGATGAATCCCCCCATCTATACTAATTCCATGTTAATAGCTCTTATACTTTTTGAGTTATGAGCATTTTAATTTTTAATGGGTGTGGGCGTGGCACCGCTCACAAACGATATCCAAAATCGAAGTAGCCTATTTTAACCACCGGTCATGCAGATATAAACATCTTCTGTAAAAAATATATAAGTATATATAAATAAATATAAGAGTACCTATATACTTATAGATGAGCAAGCACCGTTCAAATCCCCATATCCAGCTACACACTTAACTAGATGCACAGGCATGTACAAATATGAATATGCATGTGTTTTCATATACATTCACACATATGCCTGCATGATGGAACGAATATGGCTAGAAAACAAAAGAAACAAAACACGTACTAAAACATATTTAAATGAAGTTTTAATGTTTAAACTTTCTGTGAAAACAAACAGAGTTTGTTTTCCGTCCGATTGGAAATCGCCAAAGAGAAATGGTATTTGTTTGTAAACGAATGAAATGCATGATTTTTATTTGGGATGGTTTTCGAAGCCGTCATCGTGCCGAGTTAAACGCTGACCGGCCCATACATGCGTAACTATCGCATCATAGCCATCTCACCAATCCATCAGGCCGGCGGACAGACAGACATTCGACACTCGGAGCTGCCAATCTGATGTTGACAATGTCGATGCCGACGCAGATGGTGGGCTTATGATTTGGGAATGCTAATTTGTAGTGTAATCACCTTATAAATATTCGTATATGTGAACCATACACCCGTACACTGTGACTGAGTGGATCGACTTGATAGTCAATGAGATTAAGATTATGGTGAGATAAGTTTGCCACCCTGGGGGGGGGGGGGGGGTTGTTTGTCAAAGCGTGTTGTCTTTAAAAGAAACCACAATGGAGTCTCTTTCTCTCGTTACATCCATGACAATAGTGGGGCCTCAAAATTAACGCACACAAACACAAAGTGGCTCGAACTCTCTTAACCCGTTTAACTTTACGGTCGTGGAAAAAGAAAGAAAGAAAACCATTGATACTCACTCACGCAAACATACGAGTATGATTAGAAGACTTTACGTATGTACATACGAGTATTTTAGTTAAACTGGCTGCCCAACACCACGTCAACGTCGAGCATAAAATATATTTACATGCATACTTCTTGACCATACATTATGTTGACATATTAATATGCATATGTATGTGTGGACATAAGTCGGTATGTACATATGCCAAGGTGAAAATACGAGACAGCCACACCGAAATGGGGGAAACGTGTTAAGCGAATTCGAACGGAAGCGTTACACATTCAAAGAAGGCAAATCTAAGTGCCAAAAGCGCACAAAAACAAAACGTCCGAATTCAAGCGGAACGGCCTACAGTGGTCTGCATAATTATTTTGACAGCGCAAATTATGAATTTATGAAAACTAGCTGACCCGGCCAACGTTGTTTTGCCTTCAAATTTTATTTTCACTGAAAGTCTGGTTCAGTTGCAAAGTCGTGGTGGATTCATATTTTGATGAAGAAATGCAGTTGCACCGTGCAAATGACAGTTGCACGGGATACAAATTTTATTCAAATAACTTTTGCTGGAGCCGAAATAATAGAATAAGGTATTCTGATCATTTTATTGAAATCTAAAAAAAGAATAGAACAATAAATGTATTCAATTTAAGGCTGCACGATACACTTCATTTTTTGATTTCTGCATAAATAAATAGTGAGGACGGTTTCCCAACTCGAAAACATGCCCTGTGAAAAGCATGACATTTCCAGATTTATGCCGCACACTTCCAGCGGCATAAACCTTGAAATGACTTGTTATGGTCATCGCAAATGCAAGTTTCAGTGGGAACTGAATTCGTTTGAACTGAAATGGCAAATCAGTTGAAGTCAAGGGAATTCGCGGAATTAGACATTCTTCTCCTTTGAACGGCCCTTTCACTATCACATTCATTAGCTTTATCACAATCAGGCGAGTTTCATTACACAGTTTTGGTGCAGATTTCGTAGCATAATGATGACAGATCCAACTTTCAGAAACAAATGATGAAGCCGCCAGGCAAATCTAAAGAGTTTACGAATTCCACTGAATATTTGACGACATCGTCTTCGTTTTCAATGTGAGCGATCGATTTGTATGAAAGCTATTCTCCCGGAATTTGATTTCAAATCGTCCAATTTAAGTCATTGAAATCAGTATTTTTCGCTAATAAAATGAAGCGTGCGCTCAACCAATGGTAGTTACGATGTTCGGATAAACATTAGTGATGAGTTCATCTTTGGTTGAAATAAATTGGCAAATGGTAGGTGCAATCGATATTAAACCACTGGAAGTATTTACTGGAATATCTCCATTTACGATTCTCAGCAGTTCTTTTAAGAAAACTTCTGCGGTTCTCAATGGAATAGTTTTCACGTATCGCCACAAATAGGATGACTTCAGGCATGCATTTAATTCATCTGATTTCGGAATCACGGGAAGTGTTTGCCGGAAGTCGCCTGCCAACAGTATCCTCACGCTACCAAAGCGATTATTATTGTTTCGCAAATCTTTCAATATTCGATTGAGTGCTTCTAATCATCGTTTGTTCGCCGTCGTGCACTCATCCCAAATTATCAATTTACAATTTTCCAACCCTTTTGCAATGGCTGATTGCTTTAAAAAGTTGCCAACAGGATTTTCGTTGATGTGCTGGTTTAGATGAAGCTTTAGTGCTGCATGTGCGGTTTTTCCACCTGCCAACAGTGTTGCAGCAATTCCGGTAGATGCTAAAGCAATACCACTTTGAGCACGTATTGCTGCTAACATCAATGATAGCAGGAACGTTTTCACTGTTCCGCCGGGCGCATCAAGGAAAAATAGTCCAGCATTTTCATCATCGACAGCCTTTATCAGTGTATTATACGCACTCATTTGTTGTTTATTCAACAGTGGAATATTTGTTTGTATTTGTTGTTGCAAAGTTATTGTGTCGTAGGAACGCTCGCGTTCCAATTCACGATTTCATCTATAGGGTGATCTTTCAGAACAAACAAAAATATAAAAGTTCAAATCAAGTGTAGAATCTTTATTGGTAATTTGAAAAGACATTTTATGGCAGTTATTTTTTGAATATAATTTCCTTCACATGTTGGCCGCAACGACGCCTCAGGGTTTCCATTCTGAGGGTTCAATTTATTGACACGCGTAATGTTCGCTTCCAAAACCTGAATCGTAGCTGGTTTGTCAGCATAGACTTTGGACTTTACGTAACCCCAAAGAAAAATGTCTAAAGGTGTGATATCACTCGATCAAGGCGGCCAACTCACCTGTCCAAAACATGAAATTAGCTGCTTTTCGAAATGACCTCCAAATATATCCATTGTTAAGTTAACTGTATGGCAAGTGGCGCTGTCCTGTTGAAACCAAGTGTCGTCAAGATTAAGGGTTTCAATTTCAGATAGCAAAAAAATCGATCGCTATCGCGCCATGATATGGTTATTCATGGTTACGTTCCGGCCATCATCATTTTTGAAAAAATATGCACCGATAACTCCACCAGGTTATAAACCGCACCAACCCGTGGTTTTCTCTGGGTATAATGGCACCTCTTGAACCTCTTCTTGCTCTTCAGCCCAAATGCGACAATTTTGTTTATTGACTTCGCCGTTGAGCCAGAAATGGGCCTCATCATTGAACAAAATTTTGGACGAAAACAGCGGATCTTCCCGTTTCTCACGGAACGCTCATTTCCATAATACAGTTGCCAACATTTCAAGGTAATTATTTTCAAATAATAAATGCCATAAAATGTCCTTTTAAATTACCAATAAAGACTCTTGATTTGAATTTTTATATTTTTTTTTGTTCTGAAAAAGTTCCTATAGATGGATCACCCTAATAAATATATAAATGAAATGTGTTTTGTTACTAAACCATCATGCAAACTACACATAAATCATCAACAGACCATCGTAACCTAAAATTTTGTACCGATTGTCAGCCTTCTAGCTCAAAAAACAGTTTTGTTACGCCTCCTCCGCCCACACTCCAAAATTTCGATTATGAACAAACCCCCAGAAGGAAGTATCCAGTTTTCCCCAGTCGTTTTCAAGTTTTAAGCGGTGTAGCAAAGCACATTTCATTTTTATATACTTAATGAAAAAAGAAAATTGAAAAAAATCGAAAATAAACCTGTCGAAACACGATGGGTGGTAAAAATCAGACATTTTCAATTTTTGATATTTTGAAGTTTTTTTTTTAATTTTTTTTTTAAATTTTTTTTAATTTTTTTTTTAAATTTTTTTTAATTTTTTTTTTAAAACCCGTGCTGAGAAAATACCTTTCCAACAAAGTACAAATCATCAAAATCGGTTTGGCCAATCTCGAGTTATGGGATTACATCGCTTCGGACACTTTCTTTTATATATATAGATAATGTTCAAGGAAGTTAAATAGGCCAATATGGTACACGTAAATAATATTTTGCAAAAAATGGTTACTACTGGCCTGGTCAATTTATTTAGATCAGCATTTAGTCAACTTGATTTGGACAAATATTTTAATTATAGTGTTTCCCTTGTGTAGGGTTTCAAGGCTGGGTTTATACTTAAGCGACTTTTTCGCTAGATACATAAGGCCTATTTAATTTGAGATTAAGTGAAGGATTCTGTATTGAAAACCTAAGAGACTACCATAATATGGTCTTTAATATCACAGGGAAAGGTAACCGTTAACAAGTGAGAAAAGTATAAATTGGGCGGGACCGCAGAACTCTCTTTAGATCCAATTGTCTTAGTATAAGACCTATGATTTCCAATTTATGGTTTCTGTGAAATGCGTTATTAAGGATAGTTTCATGGCAAATATTTGTTTACTCAAATCATATTTTAGCTACCCATTGAGCTGCCTATCACCTCAGAATCACGAGGTGATTGGATTTAACGATGTATGACAGTCCGTCTGATGTCCATCTTAAGCTTGTAATCATATAACAGGTCGCATTGCAGTTCTTCGATCTTTATGAAATTTGGCAAAAATCAGTTTTCTGGCCCAATCGGTTGCAGTTTAGATATGGCTCTTACACATATGTATGTTCATCAGATTTTATGGTATTAGATCCAGAAGCCAATCGCGATGAAATTTGGCCGATCAGTAACCAATTCAGATAAAAATAGGCCATATCGTTCCACGTTTTGCTACAGCCCCAGACTTTTCATATACCGCTCTAGAGGACATATTTTAATTCTTATTTTGTTCATATTAAGTATAGTATATTGCGATAGAGAAACAAACAATTTGGACCATATTGGCCTTTTTTTAATATAGTCCCCATATAAATGGTTAGAGGGCCCCAAACGGCTTTCAGTAAGCATGTATATAAAGGTATTAAAGCCAAAAATAAAGTTATTTTTTCAATTTGGCTAAATCTTGGTGAAAGTCCGGCCGATTTAAGCATGGCCATATAAAAACTTTTACCAATGACATTTTGTCAGATCTTAAAATGTGTCCATTTAAAAGGGTTCAATTGGCATTATTCTGCACTTTAGCTTTTATACTAGTATTCTAATCAGACTTTACTTCCACAAGCCACAGATTATGTCGGATTTAACGTCGTTATCGCCATTCTGGCCTGAACCACGGTGCGCCATCACACTGGAGCCGTTACAATGCCACGGCCAACGCCCCATTGGGTTAATCCCGCTGGTACCAATTTAAAGCATGACAGATATGGGCCATAACTTCCCTCTTGGTTAGGAGTGGAGGACTATCTAAACCTCTGCTGTTCTATGGGTCACAGCACCCGGTCGTAATGCAACTTTCCAACGAGCCGAAGCTCTCCCCGCGATTTGGGTTTAAACCGCAGCCACCACTATACTCCCAAAGGGGCCGCACCTTCTAGTCAGGCCAGAGCAACAGTTCTGGGGGCTCCTGACTACCCGTGGTACCAGACCTCGGTCAGACCTCGTAACCAAAAGGCTAATCTTTTGTTCCATACAACATTCCACATGCCACAAACCAAAACTCTGTTATAATCTTATGAAACTTCCGCTCTTAGAACGGTTTGATCGAAGATATAAATAGTATGGAACTTGAGTAATGCCGCACATAAATTTTGGATGTACATTTGTAAAGGATGCATTTTAGTGTTATTCTTTAGGTTTAAAGTTATAACGCAAGGTACAGACGAAGCAACCGCCGAGAGCAACGTGTTGTTGCAATATTTTTCACATAACACGTAGCAACGCGTTTGCTTCAACATGGCTGTTCGATACAATGGTTCCGAGCTCCAAAACTTGCTTGCTGCAATCTGATCTCGTTTAAATTCGAACAGGGTTAGATTACCAGGCAAGTTTCCAAGCTTTTTCCCATTGGAAGGCCTACAGAAATGGTATTCTAACTAAGCCACAACAAATAAAAATAAAAATTAAAAAGAAGAAATACAAATTTCAAATAACATTATTTTTTATATACTCGTACTTATATTAAATTTGCTGAACCGATATGCTGCAAAATCCCCAGATATGGGAGATGCCTTTCGCATGAAGGGAGCCAGGACTGCTTATTTAATCTTTCACATTGAAAAGGCCTTCCTGACGACGGATTAATGGATTAACTACAGCTCCTTCTAGCCTACAGTGGTCTGCATATCTTGGCCTTGTAGAAATTCTGTCATATGATGGCCTTGCATGCTTATTTCCCGCTAGGATGCAAACAAAATCAAAAACACTGGCTTACACTTATACTTTTCGTGTGTCCATAGCGCAGAAACTGATTTTTTCTGTCAACGACGCTTATTTTGTCCAAAACGCTTATTTTGTTTGCGATTATAACTTCGATGCCAAACTAAAACAATTCGAGCAAAATTATCCTCTAGATCGTCCGTTTCAAAATGATTGCTTGCTCCCATAATGTTTATTGGTTTATTGTCGAGTCTAAGGAACATCGATGCTTTGGTACCATTGGTAGCGGATCTGTAGTAAGTCGAATGTCTATCATAGAATTTCTTTAATCCGTCATCTCTTTGATCTGAGGCAATTGTATCTTTTGGTGGTCTTTTACCGAAGAAGGGGTTCTTATACCTTTGTAGGGGCATGGTAGAATATTCTTCTCAAAAAAATGGTCTAAATTGTTTCGCAGTTAATGGAGAATTTCAGTAGTGCCGAATCTGACGAATGATTAATATGAGACTAGTGACCAAAAAATCATAAAAGGACTTTCAAACCAACGAAACGAACAAATACTTTAATCATACAGTTTTATAGATATCATTCAAAATAAAAAATGGATTTCTCTTCTCCTAATATAAATGAAATCATTTCCCATTATAGAATATATATTGCACTTTCAAAATCTTTAAATATTGCATTTGTACCGATTTACTTTATTTTTACATTCCTTTTGATATTGTGAAACATATTTGCTGTGCATTAATCGTTCAGAACTAGGTTTAACCTATTGTTAGGTTTTAAATTTGTTTTTAGAAAACTTGTAAAATCAAATACAAACCTCACTGATTTGAGAAAAGTGGCCAGTACCTACTCAGCCGCATCCGGCCGAAATGGTCATAACCCTAATGTACATACAAACGCGTACTCATAAATGTCGATACTTCATTTATTCATATTCAGACCCAATATTTACGTGCACTCCATTGAATTATGCAGTGGCAGCATTATTTACGAATTATCATATATTTCCGACTTTATAGACAGACAATTGCATACTCGTGAGTGTTACCAAACATTTAGTGGAAACTCATATGGCGTTTATTACCACACCGCTCAACCTTCTACTTGGAATGCATATGGAATGTATTCGAAGAGAATAAAACAAAATTGCAATTGGGTCAGTGGAATATGGCAGCGGAATGCCATGTGACGAAATGTTTGTGATATATTTTAAAATCTGTAAATGTTACCAAATAGCTCTAACTGGTTTCGAACAAATTAAAATTGATCCAATGATTTAAAAAAAAACACGGAAAGGCCGGTAGACCAATAAGCAACCCTTGTAATAAAAAGTGGTCTGGTTCAACCAAGTTTGTTTATCCTCAACCTTCGGATGGTGTATACGGATGCTATATATATTTTGGGTCCTGACAGTACCCAGATGCAAACTGGAACTTCCATTGGAAACTTTGGCATTTTTTTTAGCGTAACTTATCAATTCAGGGCGAATTGTTTTGTTTCCAGTGTGTTAAAAAGTTCATCTCAGTCAAAAAATCGAATTTTCTGTGAACATTTTCGTGCGATGATTTTTTACGATTTTCGGCGTGGGTTGAAAACAACTTGTTTCGACCATCAAAAACCACCGTTAATCGGACGCCGTTCGCTCCAGCATGAATTTCGAGAAGCACGCCACTTTGCCAGAAACCATCGAACTGATAAAGCAAGACCGACATGTGACAAACCGTGAGATTGAGGCATCCTTGGGCATTAGTATGACAAGCATTAATAAGATATAGCATGTTCATTTGGCCGTGTAAAAAATTTGTTCTCGTTGGATCCCACATAATTGACGAACGAAAGAGATGTTGAAAAAGTATAACTGCGGTAGCGCAATGGCAGTGTATAACTTATCACAGGTGACGAATCATGGATATATGCATATGCAACCGAAACAAAACAGCAATCGACCCAATGGGTCTTTTAAGACGAGTCAAATCCAACAAAAGTTGTTCGTGGAAGAAGTACATCGAAGCAAATGATTGCGTTTTTGTTTCGGTATAACCGGCCATATTGCCACAGTGCCTTAAGTGGAACGCAGAACGTTCAATTCTGAGTGGCATACAACCATCTGTTTGTTAACAGTGTTCGAGAAATAAGGAAAGATAAGAAGAGAAAACGTATCATTTTGCATCACGACAATGCGAGCTCTCACACATCAGCTGAAACGATGAACTATTTGACCACTCAAGATGTCGAATTGAAGAGCCATCCGCCGTACAGCCCTGATTTGGCACCCAATGACTTCTTCTTATTCCCTAGCATCAAGAAAAAAGTGCGTGGTCAGCATTTTCATTGCCCGAAGCAGCTGTTGAAGCGTTCAAAAATCATGTTTTGGAGGTGTCTCAGTCGGAGTAAAAAAAGAGCTTCGAAAATTGGTTTGTGCGTATGCAAAATGTATTGATCTTAAAGGAGAATATTTTAAAAAACAATAAACCCAATTTCAATGATAAATTATTGTGTTTTAAATGCCGGACCCGAATGTACTAAGAAATGTGTTTATTTTCATATGGGCCATAATTATTATAATTGTTATTTATTATTATTATTATATATTTCTATTGAAATGGCGAATTTATTTTAGAGAGTATTTAAGATTCAGCCTTACGTAATGTAATGCCGTTTTACCTGCAGTTCTTGCACGTAGTTCTGTATAAGCGACAATTATGATTTTAGTCTATGTCGGTAAGTACATTGTATAACAATGCCAAATTTGCGCGTTACGCCATATTCCTGCCTAAATAAAGTGGGCCAACAAAACTCTTCTAGTCTCCTTGGGAATTTATTGGAGTTTAGACAACTAGTAGTTATAACAGGGCTTCTCTTATGCTAAGCAATTACCTAACCTATGTATAAAACTCCATAAACGAGGAGTGAGGAGGGAAATAAGGTAGCGTCGGTTGCACTGTGGATGCAATTACAAGATATTTGCTTATTACAACAAATTTCATAGCCTGTACTTATCATCGAACTAATTGTTGCTCTATGTGTGCTTGGACGTGGTCTTCGTTTAGAGAGATGTAGGAAAATACAAGAATTTTGACAACATAATAATTGTCAGATCAAAAGTCTACACCATATTTCCATACTGAAGTAACTTGAGTTCTGCAACTTTGCTAATAAAGTTTTCAACAAAAATAGTTAAATCCTTTCTCTAAATTTGCTTGTAATCTGTAAGTGATTTTATTAAGTGTAACCGAATCCAAAGCAACTTTGTACACTATGAACACTAAGTTCAAAAGGAAGCTTATTATGGATATTTTTACCAGTGTGCTTGGTACTCAATATGAATACCCAATTATCATTTTAATGGTTCATGGCAATTGGTTCTGTTCCGTTTCCGGGTTTTTAAGGCATAAGGCCACCGGGTTAAGAAGCTTTAAATAAAACACTAAACTTGCTTTGTTTAACAAATTAATATGTTTTAATTCCTTATAGATTGAAATGTTCATATATACAACAAATTTGTGAAGTAATACTAATAATTACACTTTGTACAATTGCGATTGATATAATAAACGCATCCACATAAATGTATAGTTATATATGTACGATGGAAAATTCTAGATTTCAATGAAGTACCAATCATATGGCTGGCTAGTGTATTTGGTAAGTCGGCTAAATGTTTCCTCAATAAAACTCTTAGTGTTCGCCCGGCTGCTTCGTCTTGATCGACTTTTAGTCCTCGAAAATTATCGTACTAAAGTAATAAACAGAATTTTTGAATTAATTAAGGGGCAACAAACAGTGTACAATGTACATAAAACAATACGGTTTATATTTTGGATCTGAATTCTACAGAATCCCATGAGTTACGTAACAAAAGACCAGAATAACTGAGTTATGAGTTAATTTGCAGTGCTAACGAAAAAATCTTTCGAATACTATCTAAATTTCCATACTGTTTTGAAGACAAATGGTTGGAACTAAATCAAATTCAAGATACTATGCTTACGTACGTATAAAAAGTTCCCAGATTTTGTATTTGCGATTTAATTCATATCGTTTAACGTTGGTCATGCTGCTGGAAATCTATAAATTCCCCCCGAGGATTGTGGCCCATAATTGTTTGCAGCTATTATAGGTTTTTGCTACAATGTGATGAATGTCATTACAAAGTATCTGTCGTTTCCAATTTATAATTGACTACTATCTAATAACCTATCAAAGGGTAATTAAAACGAATAATGGTGCAAACTTATTGGCAATCAAAAGACTTAAGACACAAACTTCATGGGATACTTACAATTTTTGACGGAGGTGTAACCCTCGGCGGCACTGCTGGCGCTGTCGCCACCATTCATTAGGTGGCCATTGGATTGGCGCCCTACGCTGTTCAGGGTGGTGATGCTTCCTGCCCGAGAACGCCAGCCCGCGTGACTGGCAGATGATGGCGGCAGATGGTGGTGGTTGCCATTCGAGAGTCCTACACTGGTCAAATCACCATTCGATTTGCTGGCGATGTTGCTTTTGAGCGTTCCGTAAACACTGCTGCCAGCACCGCCGCCAGCACTGCCCGTCTCCAGCTGACGGGCGTACGAGTTGTCGGCGTAAGCGTGGAAACAGCATCTGACTAGAGCATTGGCGGCTGCTTCGCGTTTGCAAATGAACACGTGACATTCGAGTACCTTGATGCCAGTGGTGCGACGTAAGATAGCTGCGAAAATGGGTGGATGTTGGGCGCGCGGCATGCGTGCAAATGGCGAATCGAGTGGTAGGAATTTTGGTTCAGGGTTCGAGTTTCCCCGTTCGGGTATTAGGACCTGTCGCACTGCGGCACAGTAGTGAAGTGACTCTATGGGGAAGAATCTAGTTATTTCCTTAAGGTTCTCGTCGACATTCTCCAACAAAATCCCGTTGGACCACACACTGAGCCAGGAATCGATGCCCTTGGCACCCACAGCTCCCTCCGAGGGATATAGGCTACGCAGGGGCTCCTGAATACCTTGCAGGCCGTCCTTGCTTTGGCGTGGTACGGCACTGCCCAAATAGAGTACGCGACAGCGGCAGATTGGCGTGGAGTCCCCCATTCTATCCGCGCAAAATTCTGAAGTGCAAGAAGATGAAGTGGTCGCAACGAAAAATCTCAGGCAGGGCGAGGTACACGGCAAACACTGTAATTCTATGGAAGCAAACTATGAGCGATAATTCACTTCCTTGAGAACACGTTTTCAATGAAATGTCGCTGTAACCAATACAAGTGTATGTACGAGGAACGAAGCAGACGAAAGAACGTAAAGAAAGACGACGAAAACGGCAGTAACTAATAGCGAAACCAGCTAAAAGGAACAGCACGAGATGGCGGCGTAGAAAGAAGCGTTGGCTTGAAATGTGACAAGACCGTGTACGTACGATCGTACGTATAGCGACAGCAGAAGGAGCGACAGACCGACAATTCGACAGACAGAACGACCGTTTGACAGAGCCGCCGTCAAAGAAAAACAAATTAAACAAAACAAACCGACCGACCGACCGATGTCTCACCGTCTACTTGGTATTCTATGTACACGCTCTACAATATCGCCGTCGTAGCGTTGTTGATAGTGTTGGTGTTGTTGCTGTTGGCAAAAAGGTTGAATTTCCAGTTTTCGATGTTGTAGAATTTCTAGGTTTCTTCGAGAGCAGAATTTAGAAACTCTTTTTCTTTGGAATTCTTTCAATCTCCGCTATTATGTGTATATACTACTGCTGCTGTTGTTTTTGTTGTTGCTTATTATATATTTTACTTCTCGGTTTTATATACCGTGTACTCGCACAAGATATTCAGAGACTGTATTTTGTGTTTTTTTCTTTATTGTTGTTGTGATTTTTGTTCTTGTTTTTCTTAATTAAATACCGTTCGATTCGAATATTTATTTATTAATTATTTCACACTGATTTCTGATAATGGACAAACTCTCGAAAAATTGCAAAATACAAATGGCGTAAAAGAATTTTGTTACTTTTCCTTCATTGTTGTTGTCGAAGCGGTTAGAGCGTTATTCGCTTTTTTCAAAAAAAATTAAAATTTCGTTTCTTTAAACAATTTGTGGAATTTCTTTCTTTTGCTTCTGGTGGAAGTTTAACGATTTCTCTTCGAAAACAACAAAATTTATATTTATTCGTAAATCGTAAAAGATTTTTATTTAAATTTGCACTTTTCACTTTGTTAATCACATCACATCGTCGTCACCAACTCACATACCAAAAGGCGTACCACTACCAGTGCATTCCACACACACGCACGGTCGCGCACACACATGCTCAGGGCAAGTACGTGAATCTGAACAAACGCGGTATATAAGACTTGGAAAAGTTCACAACCGACGACTGACTGACTCAGTGGATAGAATAAATAACAGAGGTTGTGTCTTTGTATGTGTGTAGTTGAAAAAATGTCAGTTCACTTGTATGTGTGATTCGAACAAAAAGCCAGAGAAAAAAATAAAAAACAGTGCCCGCTTAATCCATCCGTGCGATCGGTGTTGACGCGGCGCAGGTTCACTCAAGAATGGCTCAGCGCTCAGCGTATGTACGTTTTCTCAAGTAACTCGTTGCCGTCTAGATGTGAGGCCTGCCTGCTTCGAGTTGTTTTACCACTTTTTACGACTTTGGCATTTCACGTAACACATGCAGACACACGGGTACACTTGCTCGCTGGCCGTTAAGACACTCTGCTCTCTTACTTCGAAATCTCAGAGTATCTTAAGCTATCTCGACATTCTCAAACACAAACAAGAGACAAACCAGAAGAGAGCACAGGTGAGATTGGAGGTGCGAGAGTTGTTACACACTTACCTGAGCTGCCCACAGAGAGCGCTGTGTAAAAGCGGACGTAACAGGTAGTTGTCAGATACTGCTTCGGATGCGACCGATTAAGGATTAGGGGAGGATTAGTTTCGAATTACCAGCTCTTTTTTCGCTTAGTTGTCATTGAGTTGTTTTGTAAAGTGTATTTGTATTACTGCGAAATCCAGATAATGACAACAAAGTCGGGAATACGGCAAACAAAGCATGGACTCATTGGCACAGTTTTTATGCTGTGTTTTAGCCAGAATGATCCTTATTGGCCCAGGAGTTGAAATTCCCCCCAACGATATTTTGCATTTATCAAACCTTAGTTCACGTATGAGCGGCGATACTCGCATCTTCCTCATTTAACAACTTTGAAGTTGTTTTTTTAAACTTAAATTAGCGTACACGATTCAAGTGCCATTTTTTACCTTAAAATGTGAAAGCAATCCTTTCAGGGCGGGACCAATAATGATATACTTAACATCTCCGTTATGGTTGGCGTTAATGATAAACTTAAGAGCTGGAGCTGTATAAACTCATTAGCTGATATTTTAGTTACAGGCCGTACATAACTTGCTAGCATTTATTTGAATAGATTTAAATTAAAATTGCACAGAGAAACAGGACCTTAAATCAAAGTGAACCTTTGTACAGAGGTTATATCAAAAAGTTTAACGACTTTGATCGAACTTTTGCAGTGTTGGTTATGGTTTGCTTTAATGCACTAAGCTAAATTTGACCAAGATCGGGTTCGATACGCGGCCTCCCATCGGTATGGACCGTTGTATGGAGGCTACACAAATCTCACCATGGATGGTTATAGGCCGCTCAAAACGCTGTATGTTGAATTTAAGCAAGATCGGATTAAAAATATTGATTTTAGTAGCGCCAAAAATCGGGGGGCATAATGTGTATGAAGGCTACTTGAAACCATGATCCAATTTTACCAGGGCTAATTTTTTATTTCGTATGATATAGTATGATTAATATAAGCAGGATTAGCTGTAAAATGTGTCTTGTTGAGTGGCATGGCCTTTAATCGGGAAATACCATTGTAGGTGCGGTAGAATTTCAGCACGGTTGGTTCTTTCGTTACTCACTATACTAAACTAAAGCAAGATCGGTAGTAATATGAGACTTGTAGACCCACAGGGCCCTTGTTGGTACTTTTCGCAAACATTTTTTGTTTTTCCAAGGACTGACGCTATACAAATTATTTCCAAATTCACCCGACTTGTAGCCAATCTTGATGAAACTTTAGCTTTTGCGCTAAAAACGAAAGCTATCAAAATTGAAGAAAGTCGTTCCAGATTTTGATAAAGCTCCCACACATATGTTCAACCTATTTTAAGTCTTTAGCTCTAGAAGCCACATTCTACATCTTAACTTGATGAAATTTTCAGAATCGAGTTTTTTGGACTGAGGATGCAGTGGTTCAAATTAAGATATAGCTCCCTCACATATATATATATATACCGAGTTGATGTGTTAAGCTAGAAAAGCAATATAAAACATTTAATCTTAATAAATTTTGCTCAGTTCATTAGGATCGAACAGTTTCCAACTCATAAAAATGGGGGATATCGGTCCACGATCCTCAGGATTTGACATACTAAACCGTTTTTAAACTCCAAATTTTTATTCAGATATCTAAAAAATTTGGTATTGTATATGACGATGTATAAACAACCAATTTTGTACTAATTTGGACCATATAGGCCAATTTGTTGATATAAAGTCAATACAAATGACTTTTTTTCACTGGGCCGATTACGCTCATTTACAATCCCAAGCAGATTGTAAACCAGCATCGCGCAAAATTTCGGGATCTAAGGTTAATTCGTTTAACCACTATAGTGCCTTTAACAGACACATGGTCGGACAGACGGACATAGCTCGATCGTCTTAGAATTTTACGACGATCAATAATATATATATACTTAATAGGGTCTCCGATTCGGTCAAAAACGGAATGACACACTATACCAGCAACAATGGTATAGAGTAGAAAGTTACAATTTGGATCGGCTATAAGCAAGTACTTATAATTTTTTCATATATCTGGTTTTATTGAAAATGTTGAACTATGTCATTTAAAAATGGAACACAATATTATTTATATGAGTACCACAACTGGGTCGACAATACCTCATCGGATCGACCCAATTTCTCAGTACATTTTCTATTGTTTCGGGTCGAATCTCTTGAATGGCAACTTCGACTTCATGTTTAAACGATTCAATTTTCCTGAATGCTGTGCGTAACATTTATCCTTAATGGCTCCCCACAGATAAAATTTGAAAGGGCTTAAATCACAGCTCCGTGGCGGCCAATTATATCACAATTTCGGCTGTATATTCTATTTTAATAAACAGTGCGTTGGCTTGTTAAAACTTAATGTCGTTTGTGTGATTCTTTTGAATTAAAAAAAATCGTTGAGAACGGCACGGCAAGGTACATCAAATAATAAATCGATCAAATAATAAGTCTCATTGTGTTATTAGGTTATGTGACTTAATGTAAAAGTAATAGGACTTGACTTTTTTACCGTTTTGTATTTTTTATGCATTAAAAAAACTTTAATTTTTTAGGCAAAAAATATTTTTTTTCTTGATACATTTATTTATAACTGCGAAACTGTTGCTTATGTAGCGAAACGTTGTATGAACAGATTAAAGGAATGGTAATTTTTATTTTTTAATTTGTTTCAGCTAATTCGGACTAGTGGTTCTCGAGTTATAACAAACTTTAAATTATTATTTTAGGTACCTTGACCAAACGAATGCTGCAGAAGTTCTTCTTTTTAGGGGACTTTCACAAACAATTATCAGAAGCTTTGTCGACAATATGTTTGCATGAAACATATATATTTGTTTGGAACATGCTACAGCATTATAGGTTTTTACAATTTATTGTATGTTTGGGACAACATTCCAGCATATTAAAATGCGAGTATCGCGTTTGTGGTATAACACAAATTTTGTGTTGAAACTATTACAACATATTTAAAGCAAACATTTTATTAGTTGCTAGTTATCTTTGAAGTGATAAGATGTAGGGAAAGCAGAACGCATTAAAAAAAAACATTGGTTAGTATTAGTGGAAATGTTTCAGTGTATGTATAAAAAAAACCGACGTCTTAAAAGGAGTATGTGTTCAGTGTCAGGCAGTTGTCAGCAAAATTTGTTGTTATATGTTTGTAAATCATCGGAGTTATGTCCTAGTTTCAACAATAAGGTACATACTTATGCATATATAAATGATTGGAAATCTAACTGCAAACATATTAAAGTTCTCGTGATAATAATATGTGTCTGCACATAAGCATATAAATGTTTGGGAACATTGCTACAAACATATTAATGTTTGCTGTGACCGAGCATGCTCCACACATTAATATGTTTCCTGCATGTTTGCAAGCAACATATTTATTCCTCAATGTAGGCTCTCAGATTCGGAATGGCAAATTTAGTATACCGTCTACTTTTCAGTGAAGGATATACAATTTTTCCGAGCTTTCGGCAAATTATGCATGCAAACAAACTATGCAGAAAACATAAATATGTTTGTAGCAATATTCCCAAACATTTATATGTTTTTATGGATATATATATATATATATATTTTTTTGCACCTAAGCATTAATATGTTTTCGGTAATGGTCTGAAACATGCGAACGCTTAAGCATAAAAATGTTTCCACCCAATCATTAATATTCTTGCATAAATCTATGCAGGTAGCAATACCGGCCAACTAGTTGAAATTGCGGCCATTAATCCAATGTTTAATAAATTAACTAGTGTTAAAAATACAATAATAAAATCCGACAACTGCCTGATACTAAACATATTCTGTTTTTCAAAACTCACGATTACTTATTATTGAGCCTAGCAAGTTAATTCAATTAAATTAATTCATTTTTTGCACTGAAACCCTTCCCCTAACACTTACCAATTTTCTTTTTATACCCTCCACCATACAATGGAGGGTATATTAGTTTTGTCATTCTGTCTGTAACACCTTGAAATAATCATCGGAGACCCAACAACGTATATATATTCTTGATCCTCGTAAAATTTTAAGACGATCTAGCCATATTGTCTGGCTGTCCGTCTGTTCGTCTGTTGAAAACAAGATAGAGCCTGCATGAAAACAGCTAGGGAGCTAAAATTTGGCACAAACATGTGTAGTTAACCTAGTATGGTTGGTATTGAAAATGGGCTATAATCTCTATATAGGCGCAATCATCTATGTAAAAATGGTTTAGATTGAAACACCGTTTCTTGTACCTCCCATACAAACGGCCTTATGGGCCTTGAGAAATAATATGACTATAACTCACCACAAACTTGACCTATCGAAATGAAATTTTACACATCTAGATTTCTATATACAACACACTTCTACGCTGAATTCGGTTGAGATCGGAAAAGTCCTACTGGTACCTCCCACACTAACGGTCTCATGGGCCTTGAAAAATAATATGACAATAACTCACTACAAGCTTGACCTTTCGAAATGAAATTGTGCAAATAAAGATTTCTATATACTCGTAGAACACACTTCCGCACCAAATTTGGTTTTATTTGAGAATCTGGTGGTGGGTATCCAAAGTTTGGCACAGCCAAACTTAACATTTTTACTTGTTTCTACATGAAGATTTTTATATAGAACACACCTCTGCGCGAAATTCTGTTGAGATCGGAAAAGTCCTACTGGTACCTCCTACACAAACGGTCTCATGGGCTTTGAGAAATAATATGACCATAACTCACCACAAGCTTGACCTATCGAAATGAAATTTTGCACATAAAGATTTCTATATACTTGAAGAACACACTTCCGCACCAAATTTGGTTTTATTTGAGAATCTGGTGGAGGGTATCCAAAGTACGGCACTGCCAAACTTAACATTTTTACTTGTTTTTTTCCTAAACGTGTACTGCTTCCACTACTTTGTATGGCTTACAAAATAACTAGCAACTATTAATATTTTGTGACAACATACGATTTTTCTGATCCCTTTATGCCAAAAGACAAACATAAATATGTTTGCACCATGTTCTTAACATATACATGTTAGTATATATTTTTAACATAGTTTTTTCTCCGTGTATATGGTCATTGTCATTTTGGATAGCATTTTATTTACTAAAGATACTCGTATTTCAAAGACGTTTTTATTCCTAAACAGTTCATTAAATTACACAGTGCAACACCAAAAATGCGAATTCAATGAAACCAATTGCAAATGAAAGTTGACATTATCGATAACAGTTCACTGCAAGTCTTATTTTTACACGCATTTGAAGTTGGTGATTTTGGAACGCTGTCTAACAAAAACGTTGTCTAAGAAAAGATCATTGGAAATTTGATGAAATGATGCTTATTTATTTATTTATTTTTCCTGTTGACAGAGAAATATTGTTGAAATACTGCTTGACAATTACGAAGAGCAGTTATTCGTACACTCGGTTCTAGTACATTGTTTTGTTTACGTGCAACATACTCTGAATCACGCTTCGACATATTGACGTGTTTTAGTGCTTCATCTAAACAGTTTTATGATATTGGTATCATACGATTGTTAAACTCAGAAGGCTCGTTAGTAGGATCGTATCAACTTGTCAGGTATTATAATTGTGGTGGTTCCTAGAGTTGTGGTACGCAGGTAGTCACATTGTCTTTTTTTCGGGTGTGTAATTGTGCGCTTGGGTGTCTTTATGGTCTTGTTTAGGATTTTTGCGTTACTTAGTTTTATTGCCTTGCTGTCTTTTGTAGAAATTATTTAAGGGCCCAAATAGTATGTCTGTAGCAGTGTTCATTTATTATCCTACCTGTTCATTTATTATCCTACCGTCGAATGTCTTTTGTGTGTATATTTTCATGTTCTCTTATAGGCTTAACCATATTCCTTGTGTTGTCTATGCACTAATACACCACTTTTCTATGAACATCTACAAGATAAAGCACCGTTTGTACGACAGTGCCATCTAGCGTGAGTTTTAGGTAAAATAAATATCGAAAATAAATTCCTCGACCCCAAACAGTAAGATACCACAACTTTCCAGGATAATAAAAATAAATAAGAATTATTTTATCAAATTTTTTTAATGATCTTTTCTTGTTAGCAAGCGTTCAAAAATCACCAACTTTAAAAGCGTGTAAAAAAACATCTCGCACTGAACGAAAGACAACCCTTGATGGGTTTGTCATGGATAATGTCAACATTCATTTGCAATTGGTTTCACCCCATTCGTATTCGGAAAGATAGATTTTGTATCACTGTGTCATCTATATTATGAGAAATAATATTTTTAAAAATTGTTCTCGAAATGAGATTTATCAAGAAAAAACTAGTGAAAAAAGGCTAAAGGGTGGCGTGGTCGTCTATATAATACCTAATTAAAAATAGGTTTTTGGATGGACGGGTTCTTAATTTACACAGATGTGGTAGTCATATAAATGATGTGCTCCATTAATGAATGACAAAGTTCGACCCTTCCAATTAAACCAGAAATTTGAAAAAATTATAAATAATTTCTTTTACAGACGATTTAACTTTAAAATTGTAAATGGCCCACCCTATATGTTTTCTCCGTAGGCATAAATACGTACCTCATTGTTGAAATTAGGACATAAATCCAATGTTTAACAAACTTACGAGTGCATACCTATAATTCCGTGACTTTTCCAACTTTCCACGTAGTCGTAGTTATATTTAATGCAACACTGCTCCCACACGCAGAAAAAAAGTATGGTTGTGGTGACAATATTCGAAGAGGATCATACTATTGTTGGGTATATGGTTGTGGCATAACAATATTATGATCCTCACAACAATAGTATGATTCACACATAACCATACTATGATCACCACAACCATAGTATGATTCACAATCAACCATACTATGATCTCCACAACCATACTATGATCCTCACAACAATAGTATGATTCACACTCAACCATACTATTATCTCCACAACCATAGTATGATCCTCACAACCATAGTATGTTTCTCATACAACCATAGTATGATCCTCACAACCATAGTATGATTCGCACGCAACCATACTATGATCCCCACAACCATAGTATGATTCACACTCAACCATACTATGATCCCCAAAATTATTTATTAGGATTGGGTAATGTTGTTATTCAAAAATAGAGATTTTAATCGAGCAAGTTATTATAAATTGCATTACTATTAGATCATAGCCAATTTTGAACATTTCATTCAAGAAACCAAAATATATATTCCAACGGCCAAAAATACTTTTAGTTGCCAGCAGAGGTGAATGCTACTTCACCATCCGTAGACACCAAGTAACGAATGTGATTAAACCATGATCAATGGCTATATACTTAAGTGCAGGCAGATTTTAAATAAACGAGAACCAATCGTTATTAGAGTATTTCACCGAACAAAGTAAACACAATAAAAATCCCTTGAACTACATTCCGATTGTTGTTGTTTTTTTAACGGACAGCAACCATTCACTGTATCGTGTGTATGTGGTTTTTTTGTATATCAAAAAACATACGCACACACATACATGTATTCTCTACAAAACCTGTTTTGTTATGTTCATAGTCACAACCATACTGTATGATTGCCGTAATCATATTTTTGTTAACGTGAATTTTAAACAACAGTACTTTTGCAGCAGCAACCATGTTTATATGGTTGCTACAACCATATTTTCATTTCTAAATTTGGCAATAATACTATTGTTACATTTCAACAATAGTAATATTGTTGTAATCATACTGTTGTGAAAATGAAATTCATAAAACAATACTATGGTTGCGACGAACATGCTTTTATTGTAGAGAACATACTATTGTTGCGGTGACCATAGTGTAACCATATCTTTTCTCTGCGTGCATCAAGTACCATCTGTTAATAGACTGCTGTCAAATTTTAAAAGAGTTCCGTCATTTAGTTTGTGTTTAAAAGCTGTTCAAAACATACAACCTCGTGGATTTTATTAAATATTAAACAATGTGAATTTCGAGTGTTGTTTGTGAAAAAACCCCGTCAATCAAACCAAGGAAATGCTTGATAAATACTATGGGGTTTCTGCACAATCGATATCAATGGTAAAAAAGTGGTTTGCAGACTTTCGTTGTGGTCGCACAAGTACCAATGACGTTGAACGTTCTGGACGGCCAATCGAGGTCAATACACCCGAAAAGGTCAAAAATCCACGAATGGTGTAAGCCGATCGAAGAGTAAAAATTCAAGAGGTTGTTGATGCCATAAGCATTTCATATGGCAGTGTGGTTACGAGTTTACATGATCAGATGGGTTTAAGAAAGCTGTCTGCAAGTTGGTTGCCGCAATTGACCAATTGACCATGAACGTAATCCTGTGACAATTTCAAAGGATTGTTTGGAGTTGTTTAGCCGCAATTCGAATGAGTCTCTGCAGCATTTTGTAACTGTGGATGAAACTTGGATCGATTACAACACTCCGGAGACCAAGCAGCAGTCTAAACAATGGGTTTCTCCCTGTAAACCGGCTGCAAGGCCAAGGGAACTTTGGCGGCCAATAAGGTGATAGCAACAGTTTTTGGGATGCACGCAGGATAATCCACATCGATTATCTTTAAAAGGGAAAAATAATAAACGGCGGATATTGCCAACTTATTAAAACGATTTAACGAGGTTTAAAAAAAAGCGGCCCCACATGGCAAAAAAAAAGTTATTTTTTATCAAGATAATAAACGGGTGCACATGTGTGCAGTCTTAATGGAAAAATAGCATGAATTGGGTTACTAATTTGTACCTCATCCGAATTTAGCCTCCAGTGACTATTTCCTACTTGCAGACCTAAAGAAATGTTTTGGTGGAAAGAGATTCAGCTTCAACGATGAAGTTATTGATCAAACAAATGCCTATTTTATGGACCTCAGAAAATCGTATTTTTTGGAAGGGATACAAAAATTTGAGAAACGTTAGACTAAGTGTATAGAGCTTAAAGAACATTATGTTAATTTTTTTTTGCAAAAAAGCTATGTTTTTTTTGCAAAAGTCAAGGAATTATTGACAATAAATTATAACAACAATAAATTCTGCCGACAATTGTCTGATATTGAACACATACTTTATTAAAAATATCGATTTTTTTATACACTGAAACATTTCCACTAATACTCACCAATGTTCTTTTCATTTGTAAATGCATTCCGCTTCCCCTACATCTTAGCACTTGAATGATAACTAGCAACTAATAAAAATTCTGCGTTAAATATGTTGTAATATATTTTAACACAAAATTTATGTTATAACACAAATATGATATTTCAATATGCTAGAATGTTGTCCCAAACAAACAATAAGCTTGTGAATACCTATAATCCTGTAGCATGTTTCAAACATATATATGTTTGCATGCAAACATATTCATAACTATGTTTTTTTCACCGTAAATGTATTCAGTATCTGAGAGTTGTCGGCAAAATGGTATGTTTGTTAAACAATGGATTAATTGCAAAAAGTTGGTAGTTATCTATGCCTGATTAGATTTCTGCAAGTGTATTAATGTTATACTTAGTAGGGACATAAATACTGTTACACACGTTTTATGCTGTAAAATAATAAGTACTGAATGTTTTTGGACCAAATATTTTTTAATACATTTATTGATGTATATATTTTATCCAAAAAGAATCTACTTATTCGAAATGTCCGCTTTTTGCCTTTACGCACGCCTTAAGTCGCACTGGCCAACCGTCAATAGCTGCACGAACCTCGTCCATTGGAAAATTGACCACAGCTCGAACCAAAGCAGTCTTAAGAGATCCAATGTTGGGGTATCTTTTGTGACAAACATTGTCCTCTAAAACCGTCCACAGTTTGTAATCCAATGGGTTTAAATCTGGACTGTCTGAGGGCCATTCTGCAGAGGAAATAAACGCTGGCAAATTGTTTCGAAGCCAGGCCTGGGACGTTTTAGCCTTATGGGCCGGCGCAGCATCCTGCTGGAAAGTCCATGGCTGGTTTTGGAACAGGGAATTGTAAAGATGCATCACAACAGCTTCCAAAACGGTTTTTGGTAAACTTTGACCGATGTTTTGACTCCTTGTTCGCAGAAATGCAGGTCAGGGACCCCATCGTAAGAGACTCCTTACCAAACAATGACTGAAGCTGGGTGATGACCCTTTTCCACCCTAGGGATCAGTTTAGATGCTTCCTTAGATGACCGCGCATACACTCTATCATTTTGCTTGTTAAATTATTTCTGAACGGTAACAATTTTTTCATCGGTGAACATAATTTTTCTGTGCAAGTTATCAGCGTGCTTTACTAAAAAACGTTTGCATTTTTCAATCCTATTTTTTTAAAGCTGCAGTCAATAAAAGTCCGGTACGTCGTTTGAAAGCCCCAAGTCCCAAGTCTTTTGGACTCATGGACTTTTGGGTGATATTCATCTCACGGGCAATGATTTTCTTTTTTCAAAGTGGATTTCTGTGAACTCTTGATTTAACATCTTTCATGACATGCGGTGTTCGAACAGAGCGTGGACGGCCCGTCTGGTGGCGGTCTTTTACATCTACAGTCTCCTCAAACAGTTATATGCATCGGTAGACGAACATGCGGCTAATCCCTAGTGGCCGGGGCGTTTTGAAAATATCGCTTTTTTCATTTCACACTTGAAAAGCGCTTTTACAGCGATACGGTTCTCATTATCTGACCACTCCATGATAAAAGTTGAAACAATTTTAAAATCCCGTTACAGACTAACGCTATTGAGGTTAGCTTTCAAAACCCATATGAAATTAACGTGGTATGTTCAGTTCTACTATTGAAGTGGGTGTGTTCAATGTTGTAACAGTATTTATGTGCCTACTAAGTATATATACATATGTGTTTGTTTGAACACAAGCATACAATTGTTTGGGAACATTCCTGAAAATACGTTAATGTTTGGGTGCAAACAAAAATATTTTTTTTATGAATGTTTTAGAAAATTGTTTAAAACATAGTATTGTTTGCTGTGGCCGAAACATATACATTTAAATGATTCTTACATACATACGAGTATTTCTTCCTATATGTAGCGATTTAATTACTAACATTTTTTACAAAATCATATTTATTTGTTACTTTTTTATTTTTTAAATAAAATTACTGGTTGTAAGGTTCCATCAAAAAATAGTGTCTAAAAAGGAGTGCATAATTAATGTGTCATTTCGTTTGCAATACCTTAAAATACTAATCGGGGGCTCTATTAAGTATATATATTGGTGATCGCCCTACAATTCGAAAATAATGTAGCAAACTTTGTACGTGTATCTGTTAAAAGCACGATTGCGGTTACGTGAATAAAGCAAAAACATTGACATTTACATGATACTGGCTTATTTTCATTGTCATCAGGAAGGAAAAATACTCGTATTGTCAACATGGTTACACCGTTTTGATTTATCCAAGATAATATTACTTACTACTTACCTGCGGGCCGCCTTGGTGTGATGTGAGAGTACACGACTAACATGATAGTAAATGCAGGTTCTACTCCGTGTAACAACTTTTAAACATTTTAGCTGCAGACTTTACGAGTAAGAAATTTTTATCTAAGTCATCTAAAAATGTTTTAGAAAATGCAGTAGCCGCTCGGAGCCGGCGATAAACATCTACAAATAAAAAACTTTGGGAAAACATGGAATAAATTAGTTTTAGTTAATTCATGAAGGAAGACTGACCAATCAGCCCAGTCAAAAACGACATAAACAAATAACAAAAAAACCACCTATTTGTGAAAATTAGGGCAATAATTCAGTATTTAACAAACATACAAAAATTAATTCTGCCGACAGCAGCCTGATGTTAACACATACTTTTTTTAAAACATCGATTTTGGTTTAATCTTAACAAGTTTATTCGAACTCTATTTTATGCACTGCAACACTTCCACTTATAATCACTAATGTTCTTTTTTTCTAAATGATTTTTGCCTCCATTACGTCTTATCACTTGAACGACAACTAACAACTAATAAAACTTTTGTGTTAAAAATGTTCAAACTTTTTTAACGAAGAATTAAAGTTATTTCACAAACATATGATATTTTAATATGCTAGAATGTTTTCCCAATCATATAATATGTTTGTGTCTACTGTTTATTATGCCGAAATACAAACATTAAATCATGCTCCAAAATATATATATGTTTGCAAGCCTGCAATATTTTCTAGTTGGCAGTACAGGGAATACCACAAGAAGGTGTACTCTCCCTACTTCAGGGAATCTTATCATCAACACTCTGATTAAATCCATTGAGAAGACAATTTCATGCGTAGATGATGTGACGGTGGCAGCCACAAGCAAAAACTAAAGATGATCTCGGAAGCACTGGAATCAGCGCTAAAGTTATTATATATTAAAATGGTGTCGGGGATGGAGGATTGATGTAAATCCAGATAAAACAAAATGGAGCTGGTACTACGAGTATTCACTATGCGATACAAACTTCCACATTTTGTTAATCCTACCATTGATGGGGTAAAACTTTCGTTATTTAATAGTGCCAAATATTCGGACTGGTACTGAATAGCAAGCTAAACTAGAACCTACACACACCCACAAGAACCACGATTTTATGTTTTTAGCTTTAGAAATCACATATAACAGCTAAACTTGAAGAAATTTTGCAGAAACATGTTTTGTGGTTGTACATAGACATATGAGTACAAAACAATAATGAAATTTCCTCACAAATTCAAAATCTGGGTCAATTTAGAGCCCATCCGAGGAGTCCAAAACCCCGTTTTTAATTGGCTTTTCAGCACATCTAGAAGTGCATGGTATAACATAGTCAGCCACGTCCGACTTTAGCTATAGATTAATTTTTAATTTAATGTGTTCACTATGCACAATGCCAAGCATTAAATTTGTTGCTGGAATTTTGGCCGGAGTTATGTCTAATCTATCATTTTCGAATTATTAAAGATAAAGCTCCAACAGTACTTGATTGAGTTACCTTCTTAAATCCCACAACATACCGTTAAAGAATAAGGGGAACTTCTCTCATATCATTGGGCTGTAGACAATAGGCGTGTTCCTTTTAGGTAACTAGCTTAGTTACCTAGTTAGTTAGCAATGTGGCAACATTCAACAACATTTTGAATCAGATGGCAGCATCATCCCAAAAAAGTTTGTTTACAAACAATAAAAGGCGAAGCAAATTGTGAAAAACCAATTTTGTTACTTCGTATAGTTTCTTGTTTTGTAAACATTTTAATGACAACTTTTATTTCGTTCAGTACAGCATTAAACATCAATTCCAGCCAAAGACAAGTAAAAACCATAATTATCGCTTAGGAAATGACTCATAAATGGGGGTTTGTCAAGATTTTTTTAAATTTTCAGCGCAATTTTACAGAACTTAATTGTTGAAGTTTGAGATTTCTTCACATGAAAAGGGCTTAAAAGTATAAATTGTTTAAACACTGAATATTTTATAAGATACTGGGGTAATTTATACAAACGTGCTACAACAACTACTGTGACCTTCTTGAGTACATTATTTTCTCTTTCATCTCTTCGCAACTCAATACAATTTATGAAAATAGTTTCATTGCGCTTTTTCTATTTTTTTTCTTTCTGTATCAATAAAAAAAACATATGTTTTTGATTTTGTTAACCAAGCCGAGTTTGTCATAATATTTTTTCGTTAACAAAATAAGTCAGGTAACTCTAACTCGTTTCGTTACCGAGTAGCAGCCAACTCGCTTTTCTCTAGAATCGTACTTCCATACAAATTCTTGTTAAGTAACCTAAAAAGAACACGGCTAATATAATTTTTATACTCACGAACCGGGACCAGCCATCTTTTTTGTAGAAAAGTTTTTACATGGCGTAGAGATAAATAACCTACTCGTAACGTCGCCGTCATTTACTAGGTGAAACCCCGCCGATAAAAAATTGTTAGATGCTCTTACCCGAAGTTGAATCCAGGTTCAGCATAGTCGTGCGCACTACCATCACACTTGATTGAGTTACAACATTTAAGATAGTTTTGTGATGTTTATTCCATAACAACTTTGTGACTGGTTTTCGCCATATCTGCAAAGAAATTCATGTTTAGATTCAAATACCGATATGTCCATATTTGCTATTGGTCGCTTCTTTCGGCCGTAAGGGTCGGCTTAATGGGCCCTCTGGAAATAAATTTACGTTGGATTCGCAGTGAAATTTTCTTAATTTTTATACCGATATGTTCACATATACTCGTACTATTGCACTCTCGTTTTGTCTACACATGTTGTTTTTGGGTTCCTACGGCCTTTCCTGGTGTAGTTATACCTAACGGTCCCCCTTTTAGCTTTAATGTACTTATCTATTAAAATAAAAATTACGTCTATTAGCCATCATCGTGCGGAGAAGTCCTACCTTATTTCGTTTCTAGCTTTCGACAGAAACACGGACGGCATTTCACATAGATCAATAATTGATTCCTTGTCCGATTTATATTTCGAGGAGTTGTTATTTCCACTTTGTCCCACGGTGGAGGTCATTATATCGATAAACAAACAAAAAAAGGTATGTGGTAGTAGGCGATCAAAAAGGATAATGTCTTTGAAGCATCTTATTTATTTCAACAAATAATGGAACACTAGTGTCATTTAAAACACAAGTACATACTCGTACTGGCAAACCTATTTTTTAAATGTTCACAACACTTTTCTGCACATATTTTTTGACAGAAAACCAGAAACTGACTGTTAATCTGAAAACAGATAATGTGTCTATTAATTTAGTATATAATTTAACCACCATTAAGTAACTGCACATCCACTACAATCAGCCTTTTATATAAAGCTGAACAGTCCTACATACAGACACGTATGTACATATGTACAAATGTACTCATATGATGTTTGTACTAAAAGTGACATAACCAGCTTTAGTCATTTTGACCATCGACGATTGTCTTCATTCAGCACCAATTGACGACACACATTCCTGCGTTGGTCAAGCAGAAATCGTCGGCAACACACACCGAACCCCTTCATTGTACCCATACTTACGCAGTGAATTCCAAAATTCGGAACTCGTACCCGCGCTGGCACATGTCTGTCCGTTCCTCCGTATAGAACGATCGCAAATATGCCAATGGACTCGAGTATGTATGGCTAGTTTCATATGGGCGACTTCAGGTGCGTCAATCTCAAAAACAAACGAAGACCTACTCTCTGAAATTAGAGACAAAAAAAAATACAACGAAAGCCAAGACGCTAAGTGTACGAGTAAAAGATTGCCAACCTTTTTGAGCTTGGCTAAGCGAAAATGGTAGAACCCGTGCTGATCGATTGGAATGGAATGCTGCTGGCTGGTGTAGTACCTGCCCATCAGCGCCAATGGTTGGCTAAACGTTTATTAAACGACTTTATTGTAGTCTGCCCAACATAAATAATTGCAAGTATTTGCTTTGAAAGCGACGTTCATACGCATGCACGTACTCGTAAATGTACACTAGAGAGGGTCGTACAAAGTGCGGGTAAGGTTACCAGCACAAAATGAAATGTACGCTTTACGCAATCGTTATTCAAACTGTAAACGCAGAAAAAATGTAACTATGGTTTATACCCACTATCGGAGTAAACATTTGTATAAAAGATATTTCAAACCCTGGTACGGCCAAATAGTGTAATGCCTTGAAAAAGGAATTTTAAATGCACAATCAATCTTATATTCTAAGAAAATACATTTAACTCATACGTTTCATGTCTTGGGTTTGAGCCATGTCCGTCGATGCAGCTAGTTCGTACGATAATTTTCGAAAGATTTTACCAATCGCTTTTATATTTGCGTGTCGCTTTATTTTTCCAAAACTGGGTCATGCAACATCCCTTTCGGTACCTCCCACTTAAATGTACAAATTCGCCCATTTTGGGTATTCCCTTAATATCATAAATACTCTTCATACTAACTGACAAAGATTAACAATAGAGTAATAATGTAAACTTGGCGACAAAAAAGTAGAACTCCTCGCCACGCCCATTTCACGCAAATGACACTATTTAGGTGAAGGTTAGATCCCACATAGATTGTCACCTAGTTCATTAAATTCGTCGAAATTGTATACCCCGTAATATTTCTTTAACAGATTTGTACTCCCAAAAACAAGTGTATCATACGAAACCTTCTGGTAACTTTCATGCAAACGTGCGGCATTCGCACAATATTTGTAATACTGTTCATGCATTTCTGCTGAAGATTAGTAATTAGAAAAAGTAATTAGAAAAAATGTTTATAAAGTTAACTAGCTGACGAAAATTGGGAATCACAATAAAATTTGGAATCACGTACATACCAAACAAAATAATCTTTATGAGATTTCATTAAAATCGGTACACTCTGACAATGATAGTGAAAATGTATAATCTAGCCACGCCCCTTTCAGCCAGATAATTCTCTAACCCACGTAATGGTATATGTATGTCGGATCAACCGGCTGAAAATAGCTTACTTGTTTTCCAATGTTCAAAAATCCGGTTAACCTACCTTTTTCTCGAGTAATCGGATATGAGAATTGCATAACAACCGTCCGACGGTTACCGACGAATAACCGAGTTAACCGGTTCACGGTTAAAGGTTTGAACACCCTAGTTCAAGCACACCAACCTGATGTATGTTTAAATGTAGGTAATCACAGCAGCATTTTTTAAAACTTGTTTACACTGAGACGCCCATGTGCCACGACAAAGAAACCGTGAATATTGAAAAATAGCAAACGTGCGGCATTCGCACAATATTTGTAATACTGTTCATAACGACGCAAAATGTTCACGGTAGTAACTAACCGAATAATGAAATCCTAATGGAATGTGTACTGGTTCAATGGCCCAGGAACACTAGAGTCATTTCGATAACAACATGCAAATTCTCAATCGTACCCTTAGACGCTACATATTTGTATACCTTTAGTTTTATTATCTTTAAAAATTATTTTTTACAGCAATAACACTGTGGAACATTTTTGGGGTTATTGTCTGGGGGGTGAGAAATTCCGGTGATGGATCAGGGTGATGGTACTAGGTCAGTATATTAAAACCCTCAAAGGGTTTTGCGTTCGTATGTGCCAGTTTTTTTTATGACCTTTTACATTTTTTCCTTATCTTGATGTTTTTTCGCTTAGTTGTAAAATGTTGGCAAAAACGTAGTTTGACATAACTCGAGAACGACTGGTTCGATTTTGCTGAAATAAATTGAGAAAAATTAATAATTACATTTTCTTTAATCCATTAATATACTGTTTCTCTACCAAATCAACATTTTTGCAATTAGAAATAAATTTATGAAGAAAATTTTGCCAAAAACAATTTTTTTTTTAAAACATATAAATCCCAAACGGAAAAACGTGTAGAGTCGTATAACTTTCACGTAAAGTCACATAACCTATAAACAAAATGCGACATAGATCATAGAAATCGATTAACGCGTTCTGCTTTTATTTACAATTAAGTGAAGTTACTTCACTTAACTGACTTGGAATTTCTCACCCCCCATATTGGCTGTTGTACTGTGTAATCAGACGGACGAGCAGCGGATTTAATTAGTACCTCTGAAGATGACTTCTTTTGTTATAGTAAAGGGTGGTTAAATTTTAAGGACCGATGCTGACTGTGAACCACTCCTTAACGACAAGTTTTTTTTCAACCATGGCAAGATTCAAAAGCGAGCAACGCGTAAAAGTTAAGCAGTAGTGGATGATCCATTTTCGAAGAAAATCATCTTCAGTAATGAGGCACATTTTCACCTCAGTGGATTCGTCAATAAGCAGAGTTGCCGCATTTGGGCTAATGATAATCCAAGAGTGATTTTCGAAAAAACAATGCACCCACAATGAGTGACTGATTCGTACGGTTTATGGGCTCTATGGGCTATTTTTTTCCAAAATGAGGACGGTCAGGCAGTAACTGTGAATGGTGATCGCTTTCGTCAGATTATAACGAACTTTGTATGGCCCGAATTGAAAGATATGGATGTGGACAATATGTGGTTTCAACAGGACGATGCCACTTGCCACACAGCTAACGAAACAATGGCTCTTTTGCGCGACAAATTCAATGGCCGTGTTATCTCACGTCGTGGCGATGTTAATTGGCCGCCAAGATGTGATTTGACACCGTTGGACTTCTTTTTTTGGGGTTATTTAAAAGAAAAGGTGTACGTCGATAAACCAGCAATAATTCAAGAGCTAAAGGATGAGATAATTCACAATAACGGCATTAAACCTCAATTATGCCTCAGCGTCATCGAATATATGGACCATCGGATGGTCCATATATTCGGCGGCCATTTGGCCGATATTTTGCTCCATACATAATTGAACCATACCAATAGTATCATAATAAAAAGAAATGAGAATAATTTCCTAAATAATTTGTGTTTTATGCACAATCAACATCGGCCCTTAACATTTAGCCACCCTTTATTACGAAAAATAAAACTAAAAACGTAAGATCGCAAAACAAGAAAAATTTTAGACTCATAAAACAAGTAAAAAGTTTTCTGTCGATAACTACGAGTTACATATACCCTAACCCATGTACAGATTGTAAAGTTTTCCTTCGTTCCGTCCTCCATTGCCTGATTTGCCGATTTTATTGAAATCGCGTAAAGGTTCGATTGAGTGGGAGGTTTTGGAATAGGGCTTGGCATCCACTTTTTCCTAACATTAGTATATAAAATAAACATATTGCAGAAAACAAAATTTCAACCTAATGGCTAACTAACGGCTGCTTTTCGGGAAATCCCGGTACAGAAATTTCGGTAATTTACGATTCTTGCTTTTCGGGAATTTTACGCCGGAATCCCGCGAATTTTTGGGCCACATGAGCCAAAATGGGGTGAAGTGCGTCTCACCTAACAGTACCCATTTTGACCATTGTCTTTCCACAAAAGAATATGATTTGATAAGCGAATACTCAAAAAGTGTACTTTTTCTATGGTACCTCAAGTCCCTTCAAGGGAAACATTTTCCCCTCTGGGCCAACTTCGCCCATTTACAAATCCAAACAACTTATGCCTGCTGGCTATCATCATGCAAAATTAAAGGATCCTAGGTTGGCCACCATCGTGCTTTAACAGACGAGCGTCGTGAAAGCACGATAGATACTAGAATAGGGCGTGTCATCCACTTTCGTACGCGTGACTATCGGAGCTACCAGAATGGTTCATGTCAAACCCTTTTTGCATACGCAAGTACAAAGCAGTTATTAAAATATTCCGTTGTTTACAATTTAAGCGCATTTCGGGCCCTGGGTGACAAGTTAGGTCGGTTCTAATCGGCACTGAAACAGTGTCACTTGTGTAAGAGGTATCAAAAGAGGCGCGACTAAGAATCCACTTATTTGGCACCAAGTTAACCTAATTACTTAATGTTCTTAAGCATTGGATTTGGCATTGGCAGTTAAGGAAATAGTTTACGACATGCTAAATTTAAAAATGATTTGCAGCTCTTTCGTGATTTATAGTGCAAACCAGCCGCAAAGATAGGCATGGCTCTAATGACTTAATAAGTCATGAAACGGATTTGTCAAAACATAAATACTGTCTTAAATGCTTTTGTCGTTGCTAAATACTTGTTGTCCGAACCAATATGCAAGTGTGATCGTGAACATCTGACTGAGTTGTAACTACGTCGGCCGTCACCATGGCTTGAGTACGCAGACAACTGATCGCTCATGAGAAAAGTTTAAGCGCTAGTTGAAACCCTTGGATATTTTTTTACGGACAATCCTTAGTCTACGTCATACATCCACCTTTTTATACGAGCTCAAAGCAAAAATGTATGTTGTTATTGAAGGAATTACACCGCTCATAAAAGATCGGATCATCAGAAATTAGACCGACTACACGCAGAGAAAATTACTATATGGTCACGACAACAATAGTGTGTTCTCTGCAATAAAAGTATGGTCGTCGCAACCATAGTATTATTTTTTGAATTTCATTTTGACAATAGTATGATTGCGGCAATATTAATATTATTGAAATGTAACAATAGTATTGTTGCAAAATTAAAAAATTAAAATATGGTTGTAGCAACAATATAAATATGGTTGGTGGAACAAAAGTATTGTTTTCATGGGTTTTATGTTAACAATAACATGATTAAGGCGATCATATCGGCAAAATTGTATTTTTTTAATTTGACAATGTTATTTTTACGAATCTTACGCAGTAATAGTAAAGCTAATTTAATTTTTTCAAAACAAACTACGAATTAGAATCACTGAAATATTTTAAATAAATATTTTTTTACTGTTTAATTAATCACTCCTATTATTACATAACTTACTTAATAAAATTCTCTATTGTTAGATAACAACTTAACACAATCTTTACAAAAAATGTTGGGGACCATAGTATGATTGTGTGTAAGTCATACTATGGTTGTGAGGATCATACTATGGTTGTACGTTAAACATACTATGGTTATGAGAATCATAATATGAATGTGGGGATCATAGTATGGTTGAATGTGAATAAAAATATGATTGTGGGGATCATAGTATGGTTGTGTGTGAATAATTCTATTGTTGTGAGGACCATAATATTGTTATGAGGATCATAGTATGGTTGTGTGTGAACCATACTATTGTTGTGATGATCATAATATTGTTGTGCCACAACCATATAACCAACAATAGTATGATGCTCTTCGAATATTGTTATCCCAACCATACATTTTTTCTGCGTGTACCGCCAAGAAAGCCAAGGCCATCATACAAAAATTCCATACAAAATGGTGTAGAGTCAAAATCAATTTGATTGTTGTAAAATTTGAAATATTTTCTGGATGATCTTATCTGGTCGCTCTAGGATAATATGTTCTGCAAATTATGTTCTGTTTTTTTTGTCTCTATTTAGAGTGTACCATTCTAATGTGTTTATGTGTATTTAAATTTCATGGTGGTTTCAATGTCAGTCTGTATTTACTCGTTCGTTAACTGTATACGAAAATTTACTCTCGTGGATAACATAGTATATACGAGTACTTAATATTATAAATCAGCTTTTATTAAATATGAGAGTTTTTTCTTATGCCCTCTACTACAGGATCGCGGTATACTTTATGTGTCTAAAGCACCTACGGTTTAAACTTAGGTGGTATAGGCTCCGGCCAAGGAGTTTTTTTTATCGACATGACTATCTCAATTAATGCGACACAAAAATGTGCTTCTATGTGAAATTCTTTGGTGATAATTGTAGTTTTAGTGACCAAAATTGGGCAGCATTACTAAATACTTGTATGTCCATGCTGTTCAACTATTTAACTAAACTTAAACTGACTGTTAGACGTACTAACACGATCAGGACCTTGCAATCATCATAATGCTTGATTACTGCGAATTGCGTTGATATTCCCAATCCCTATTATTTTTTTCAGATCTGACTAATTTTGGCTCTAACCCAGATATTATAAAGACTCAATATGGCCGATGATATAAAAGTCTTCCAATAGCATCTGCTTTTTGAACAAGAGTTTCCAGTTTTGTGGGATTCAATTTCCCACAATAAATAGCCAAAATATAAATGTTTATAACCATTTAAGGAAGATAAGGCGAAGTACGAGTGCGGCACCATAACTACCTGAAGTTTGAGTTGTTAAACAAGCGCTAACACTGTGAGAAAAACCAGTAAACAAATATGATTCGGTCGTACCGAATTTTATTAACTCTAGACCATATGTTGTAGTCTGCCTAAAAATGTCTTAGTGCTACGCTTTGTCGAAACATGGTCATATACTGTCTATGGCCAGTTTTCGGATAAAAAAAATTCATAACGATCTAATATTTAACAATGGTGCATTATTTTTTGCCAGTATTAACATTTTGAAATAAGTGTGGCACAGGCCACTTTTACTATGGGCAAACTCTTTTTCCAAGGTCACATTTTTTTTGTGGGGAGGTAAAAATGTCTCACACATTGTCAGGTTGTCGTCACGAAGCCTGGTATGTGGGGATTGTACCCACTAAAACCCCTCCCCATAGAGCATACTCCCACCCTGGAACCACTTTCGAATTACTTCAAGGTGGTGCTATACGTACATTCTACTGACTTAAACTTTGACCTACGACTAAGTCCCGCTTTTTTGTGCGCAGTAGGTACACCACGAATCTTTCTTCTTCACTGGTAGTCATTATATCTGTGATGTTTTCTGGTGTCACATTTCCAGCGTTCACATTTTGGTCACGTGCGTGTCTTTCTCTGCTCCATCGTGGGCATTTGAAAAAGGTATGTTCTGCATCATCTATGCAGTTATCTCCGTATATCGGTACAGGACTCTCGGTCTTGCCAAGTTTGTGCAGATAGTTTTGAAAATATCCGTGGCCGGATAGTAGTTGTGTTAGGATTTAGTTTGTATCTCCTTTATAATTTTTCATCCATGTAACAATATTTGGGATGAGTCACGCTGTCCATCTTTCATATCTTTCATTGCTCCATCTGTTTTGCCACTGCTGCAGCGTTTCTTCTCTTTCACTGTGATAGTTTAGAACTAGCCCATTTCTGCGAGATATCCGTAATCGTGTCCTCTTGCTTGCGAGTAGGTCGACTATTCGGCTGATTACTAATATTGCTGCTTCCGAAACTGTTCTATGTGCAGAAGATACTCTGAGGGCAGCGGTTCGCTGCTTCGAGGCCAAGAGCTTTCTCTTGCTTTTTATGTACAGGCAGTCTGTAAGATGGAGTGATTAGTGGACCTCATAAGCCTTCTTTTTTGTGATGGGCCGGCAATATTAGCTATCATCCTACTTAGCGATGCAGTAGCTTTAGCTTCTTTTGTTGTTGCGTGCTTTATTTGAGCGTTGAAGTTTAGCCTCGAATCCAACCTCAAACCAAGGTATTTTATGGAGTTTTGGGTGGTGATTTTCTTTGTCAGCACTTGCATTTCCATGTTGAGTGGGATATGTCTACCTGTAATAATTAGAGTCTCCGTTTTCTTAGTGGCAAGTTTTAGGTAACGTGAGTCTAGCCATGATTTTGTTCTTAGCATTACATTTTTTTTCTTAGCATTACATTTAGTTTCCTCTGCGCATCTTCCATATCTCGTGCAGGAATAACAGCGGCGATATCATCTGCGTAACCAACAAGGTCCGCTTCGGGAGGCATATCTTTGGTAAGGATTTCGTCATAACTGATGTTCCAAGGTCACATTGAATAGGCTATAACAATCTTGTTATAGAACATAGTCTATAACAAGCAAAACATGGGCGGGAACTACGATGAGATACGCTACACCCCACAGTTATTCTGAAGTTTCCTCGCTGTCGGTATTTTAAGCAAGATGGGGCTTAATATGTGACTTCTACAGCAGGGGGTAAATATTTCGTTGGGGCGATATGAAAACATACCACGATATGGTCCAATGTCACCAGAAATAGTTGAGGTTGCACTTAGCGATCTATGCTTCATTTTACGAGGGCTTGTATGATATGTTTCCTGTAAAGCGGAAGGTCTTCACATCAGAAAGGTGTATCGGGCAATATCACAGATTACTCCAATATGGCCCAGCTGCGGTTGAAATGGTTAAAAGTCGCTCATGCGAAACTATGTTAAATTTGAGCACAATCGAATTTATTTTGTGACTCTTAAAAAACACTACCGCAGCTCGGAAGGGACCTTTGTGTAGGGCTCGTCCATGAGTATAAGAATTATATAATGCACAGCTCACTTGAGAGAAGAGCCTTGGTGGAGTATAAGATACGAGGGTTGCTATTTATATTTCGGGTCCTGACAATACTAGTGTTCCCAGATGCAAACTGGAACATCCATTGGAAACTTTGACATGTTTTTAGCTTCACTCAGAACGTTTTGTCATTTGAGGGCGAATTGTTTTGTTTATAGAGTGTTGAAAAATTCATCTCAGTGGAATTATCTCGTAAACATTTTCGTGCGATGATTTTTTACGATTTTCGGCGTGGGTTATCGAGACAAGAGTGTTTAAATCAAATTGTTTCGACTGTTGGCGATGAAGCACCATTAAAAAGCACTGTTAATCGCTGGTACCCAGAGTTCATTCTCGGACGCCGTTCGCTCCAGGAAGAATTTCGTGAACGACGTCCAACTTCGGTGACTTTGCCAGAAACCATCGATGCTGTGCGTTAACTGATTAAGCAAGACCGACATGTGACATACCGTGAAATTGAGGCATCCTTCTTCCATCCTTAGTATGACAAGCATCAAAGGGATATTACATGTTCATTTGGCCGTGAAAATTTTTTTCTCGTTGGATCCCACATAATTTGACGAATGCTCAAAAAAAAAGCCTCGTATGGATTGGTGCAAAGAGATGTTGAAAAAGTATAACTGCGGCAGCTCAAAGGCAGGGTATAACATTGCCACAGGTGACGAATCATGGATCTATGCATATGAACCCGAAACAAAACAGCAATCGACCGAATGAGTCTTTCAAGACTAGCCAAATCCAACAAAAGTTGTTCGTACAAGATGTACATCGATGTAAATGATTGCGTTTTTTTCGGTATAACCGGCCATGTTGCCACAGTGCATTTAAAGGAACGTAGGGCGGTCAATTCTAAGTGGTATACAACCATCTGTTTGCCAACAGTGTTCAAAGAAATGAAGAAAGATAATAGGAGAAGATGGGTCATTTTGCATCACGGCAATGTGAGCTCTCACAGATCAGCTGAAACGATGAGCTTTTTGACTACTCAAGATGTCGAATTGATGGGCTGTCCACCGTACAGCCCTAATTTGGCACCCAATGACTTCTTCTTATTCCGCAGCATCAAGAAAAATATGCGTGGTCAACGTTTTTCATCGCCGAAGCAGCTGATGAAGCGTTAAAAAATCGTGTTTTGGAGGTGTCTCAATCGGTGTGGAAAAATTGTTTAGAAAATTGGTTTGTGCGCATGCAAAAGTGTATTAAAAAAAATTATTTTGAAAACAAAAACATTTCCAATGATAAATTATTATGTTTTTTTGTCAGACCCGAATTATAAACAGCAACCCTTGTACCTATGCATTTATGTATATGAAAACATGGAGCTATTCGAATACTTAATATATTTTCACAGCATTCGTTTAAGAAACATTGCGAAACTTCTCTCAAATCAGTAAGCTGTGCACGATTAAAGGAAATTCTTACACGGGTTTGAACATGGATTTACTAGCAATTTAGTCGCTCAAAGAGAACAGAGCCGAACCATAATTGTTAATAACCTTAGCTTTTTTAATGTGCTATGGCAACGCTATGCAAAAAAAACAAAAAACATACTTTTCAGAAAAACAGTATAGCAAAAATGTATTTGTTTTGAAAATTGTTAAGGATTGACGCAAATATGTCTGGAATATTTGAGTAGTTGCAATCGAGGCGCTGAGCCACACCAAAAGATGATCGCACAATACAAATAAATTTTCCTTTTTTCTCTTTAAGTTTTTTTTTGTATAAAGCAATTTCTTGTGTATGGCCGGCTTAGTACTTTTAAAAATATAAAAAAAAAATTTAAATCAATGCAAATTAAACAAAATAAAAATTTATTACAATCCTTATTTACAAAAACTACTTCTATCAAGGCTTTCGGTGTTTTAGAAACTAATACTATCAATTCTGACCAGAAAATTAAAAGTACGAGTAGTTTCATTCCGAACAAATCCTTCGGGACTCTTTTTCTGAAGAAACAAAATGTGGAATTGAACCCTCTTTCAATCGGAATTGTGTCCTGCGACAGACCTTTTTGTTTCTGTATATTGTGCCAGATACGAGTATTGATCAATTGAATTTTACATTTAATCCTTTTTATGGAGTTTTAGAGGTTCTTAATACCAGGCTTATTATAGTGAAACTAGCTGGACTGGATTGTATAAGTAGAGTCGACCTAGTGACTACTTACGAGTGTATTCCACATTCACGCATAAATATCATTATAAAACTATATATATAGTAACTAAGTATCAGGTAATCATCAAAATGCAAAGCTGCTGGATAATTCAGTTATTTTAATTCCATCTACGGATCAATTGATTCCTACTGTGCCTTGCAAATAGAGCATAAAATTCATTAAAAAATTTTATATTTTTTTTTGTTAATTTCGGCGGCAAATTTTAAGCCGACTCGAACCAAAGGCATCGGCGGCAAACATGTCGGCTGCATGTACACTTCCATCACTCAATTTAATCAGAGATACTAACTAGTCTTGTATAACGTACTATCCAAATATGATCAAGCTCGTATATTATATGCCTTTTCTAGATCGGGTGGGCCTGCAATAAGTAAGTACATGCGAAATTTCAGCACGATCGGATTTTAGTTGTAGCTTCTAGAGCGGCTGGAATTCACATCGGCTGGGACCTTGTGTGGGCTATCCGAAAGACTGGCAGAATTTAAAAAGATTCCGTACGACCTGTGAAGATTATCAATTCCGTGGACGACCAATTAAAATGGCTACTCCGGAAATGTTTATAACCCTCTAAGAAAACCGGCACGAAAACGAAACGTTGGCGAAGTCATTTTTTCATACAAGACTACGAAAACGAACCGATTTTGCGATACGTAAATGCACCGTAAACGTTAATTTCGGAATAAGAGAATTAGAAAATAAAAAGTAGTAGTTTGAATGTATTGGTAGTACGCCAAGGCTAAGCTAAAGTAGTACTTTTACGTAACACTAAAGCGGTCCGTTTTCGTAATACCAGAGTGTTGCGTTTACGTAACACTGAAGCGGTACGTTTTTGTATCTGCAAAACGTTCTGTTTCCGTACTGAATTTCTTTCTCTATCGAAATAATATAAGCTTTTTTATACTGAAGAATTAATGTTGCATATATTGTGAATGATTATGAATTCTTTGGCTATTACAAAATATAGATATGTAGATATAAATATACTACAAACGTTTTATAAATACCTATTATATTAACACTTACAAAAGCTGATTTTGTTTAACAACAATCAGATCATCACACTTCAAACATCAACTAAAACAATTAGTGTTCTGTCAACATGGCTGCCCGAATAAGAAAAAACAGTTAATGCCGTTACCATAAAAGTCCATTTAGTCTTGACGGTTGACGGTAGGCAATCAGCTATTTCAGTTGAGGGTTGCATTTTGCATGCGTTAGAGGGAGATAACTACAGTTTGACGGTTGACGACGGTAGACTTCTGCAGGTTGCAGAATCTACCGTCAACCGTCGAGACTAAATGGGCCTTTAAGAAAAAACAGTTCGTTTTCGTATCGCAAAAACGGCACGTAAACGGATTGTTTTAGGTACTTTTTGGTTTAAATACGTTCTTTTTCATTACGCAAAATCACTTCCATTTCGTACCGTAAAAAACGGCACGTTTACGAAGAGTTTTACGTAGAATTAATTTCGTCGTATTTTTATATGAAAAACTATGCAAGTGTTAGTGATATGGCGGTCCGTATGCAGTTCGTTTTCGCACCGCAAAATGCGTTACGTTTATTTTTCTTGGAGGGAATATCCGAAATCCTTGACAACAAGTAAGAAGTAGGCACTTTTAAAAGTGATATTCATTAAATATTAGCTGAAAATTTGGGCATGAGAAAGCTAGGCGCAGTCGATTGCCACGTTTTTTGTTCCATCAAAACAATGCACCACCTCACAAATCTGCTATTGTAACTTTATGCAAAATGTAAGCATGGTTGCGACGTTGTGGCAGTTAGAGAAGCGGGACCCAAATCGGGAGGGACCTTTGTGTGGGAGATAGAGTTCGACTTTGGCTTAAAATTAAACAATGTACCACGTTTCATCGTTATCGGTTCATAATTGCGACCTTTACTTTGATTAGAACGATAGATGGGCAGACGAAGCTCAATGGATTTAGATAGTGATTCCGAATCAATCAATATTCTTAACATGAGTTGTATCTCCATTTGTTCAAGTTGTTTCAAACATCAATACCAATCAAAATACCCTGCACCACAGTGTAGTGTATGGCATAACTAGTAGAAATGCACGAAAATGCGGCAAAGGCAGAAGTAGCCGCTACTTAGCAGAGTATGTAGGAACAAGCAACAACCACACATTTTAATTATAGTTATATACGAGGGTTGTGTTACAAATTAGTAGTGATGTACAAAATGTTTTATTTAGACGTGTGATTTTTAGGTGGTCTTTTTGATAGCTAATAATTGATTTATGCTCATTTAGGTTCGCCATTTCATAATGAATAGACTTATTCCGACACAACGTTTGCAAATCGTGGTGAATGGTATCAGAACGAGATGGCTACAGACCCTGATTTTTACAAGAAAATTTTGTTCAGCGATGAAGCTCACTTTTGTTTGAATGGGTACATTATTAACCAAAACTGTCGCATTTTGAGTAATCAAAACCCACAAGCCATTGCTGAGACGCCGCTAAATCCTCAAAAAGTCACTGTTTGATGTGCTCTATGGGCAGAGGGAATCATTGGTAAATATTTCTTAAAAAATAAGCAGGCCATAATGTTACAGTCAATGGGCAACGCTATAGAGCCATGATTAATGACTTTTTCGTGCCTAAATGGGAGGATGTTGATGCGGACGACCTTCAATTCGAACAAGACGGCGCTACATGCTATACAGACAACGAAACAATCACTTTATTGAAGGAATCTTTTGGTGAGCGCATTAACTCGCGTCGTGGGCCTGTGGTGTGGCCTCCAAAATCGTGTGATTTACCACCGCTGGACTTTTTTTGTGGGGTTATGCGCTTGTTTTGTTTATGCAGATAAGCCCGATACGATTGACGACTTGGAAGAGAATATTCTGCGCTTTATTGCTGACATACGGCTCGAGCCAGCCGCGGCGGCCACTTGCTCGGAATCATTTTTTAAACATAATGGCAAACCCTTATCTTTATAATAAAGCAAAATTCTTGGCCATAACATAAAATTATATTCGTTTTATTTCTTCTTGAAAACCACACGTCTGAAAAAAACACCCTTAACGTACATATTTCGCCCAAAGATAGCAATTTCCACCATACGCGTATTTTTAACTCCCTTTTTATTCACAATTCAATACTCTGCAGACCAGAGTTTCAAAGTGATACTAATTACGGCTCGGTTGTTTCTGATCGGCGGCTTGATTTTTTCGTTAACTGGGGCTGCCGGCGACGGGCAAATATCAGCTTATTGTTTTTTGAACCAAGTAAATAACAAAGAGTATGGTAAGGGGGACAATAATTGAAGAGCATCATAGTTCTCCTTAGTCTGAATAGGGGGATGGTAAAAACAATTGAACAAATTAAGTTCGTCTTTGCTGAATTGTACATACTCTCCATCATGGATTGTGATCTGCAGTATCGGACCCTTTCAATTTGCCTATCAAGGAAGCATAAATATGCCTTAATAACACGCCCCCTTGAGAAATTATGACCTTAAACCGTTCATTATATTTTTCGGATATTGAGTTGTAAACTTTTAAAATATCCCTCCAAGACGCGCAACGAATGTTACTTATTCCATGGCGCACTTGTTCGGGTTTTTTCGTTCTTTCTTTATACAACATACTAATACATAAATGTTTGCAACTCTGTACATTGTAAACATCCACCATACTTTCCAAGTGAACCTCTTATTGATAAGACGGAATGTGTTTGCACGATTGGCAAAAACATTATATTAACCATACAAAACGGAAACGTTGACCAAACCGACAAAAAGAAGTATATAAAGTTTCAGTCGGTTGAGACGACTTGTATATATGTATACATTAAATATTCCTCCCGTCCTCCATTGCCTGAAGAATCTTGTGATGGATCGATTGATAGAGCTGTCAAACTATCGATAGTCGCCCCATTCGATAGTTTCGATAGTTTTTGTGAACGTTATCGATACTATCGGTTAAGTTGCGTATGTTTGTATTATTCTACACACGCCCATTTTTTATAAAAACGCGTACACAAAGTTGTTTTACAAAATGAAAATTAATTCAAGTATATTAAAAAGGGAAAACAAAACGCTTATTGTAATGATTTAGGTGATTCATGAGATCATTGGATGGTCCAAATACAGTCGTTGAAAAAACAGATTGTTATTATTTGATGAAGTCTCAATGCCTAAGAGCATTAGAGTGGTAGCAAAAAACATAAGTCATTTGTTTACAAACGTTGCCAATTCTGTACATAAAGAAAGAAAATCCCTAATAGTACATTAATAATAATAATAGTAAAAATATATTTTTTTTTGTTACAGTTAACTATACTCGTACAGTAACAAACATGAGTTTTTTACAAAATCTATTTTTTTTTTTCAAAATGTACATATTCTTATACTTATATATACTATATACGAACACGTTAAAATCAAGAGTTACCGATAGTCTAGATTTCATTAATGTTCTATAGTCCCTCTATAGTTAACCCCTCGACCATACATGAATGCTTAAAAACGTAAACATGCGCTTTAATCGGGAACACTTTTAAAAATATAATCTTTTAAGAAAGAGTTGATGCAAAAATCTATTAATTATTGTTCTTCTCTCTAATGGGTTAATTCACAAATATGCTTTAGAAGCAACAGAAAGTTTTTTAATTATGTACTTATACCCTCTAACAGAGTAGGGTGAGCAAACCAAACGTTCGGAATTCTGTACGACAATCGGCCAAATGTTCCGATTTCGAATCAGAATTCTTACCGAGTTCGTAACGAAAAACATATGAGAGGGTTGACACGAATTCCTAACTACTTCTCTAAAACAAAATCCTCAGACATACCGAACAGGATTAGCAACGATTTCGGTAAGAATTCTCGATATAGTTCAGATATTGTTCAGAATTGTTTGATATCAGACGTTGTCGGCAAATTTGGTTTACTGGGTATAGAAATAATTACACTCTGCGACAAATGGTAAGGGTCAGTGATCGGTTTGGAATGAAACCACCGGGGAAAGTTATATTGGTAAAAAAAAAGTCATACGTGTTGCAGCGTTTCGCTGGGTCTCATCTAGGAATCGAGATATATCGATTTGAAGTTAGTAAGTATCGTATAGGGGAATTTGTCACGTTTTTGGCTCTTTTGTTTGACATAACTTGAGAACCACTCGTCCGATTTAGCTGAAATAAATTTTAAAAAACCAAGAATTACAATTCCCTTAATCTGTTCATATATTATTTTCCTTTACAAGTAATAGTTTCCAAGTTAAAAATAAGCGCATGAAGAAAACATTTTTTTTTTTTTTTTATTTTTTTTTTAAAATAAAAATAATATATGAACAGATTAAGGGAATTGTAATTCTTGGTTTTTTAAAATTTATTTCAGCTAAATCGGACTAGTGGTTCTCAAGTTATGTCAAACAAAAGAGCCAAAAACGTGACAAATTCCCCTATACGATACTTACTAACTTCAAATCGATATATCTCGATTCCTAGATGAGACCCAACGAAACGCTGGGACACGTATGACCTTTTTTTGACCGATATAACTTTCCCCGGTGGTTTCATCCCAAACCGATTGTGGCTGTCGCACAGTGTTATAAAAGGATGTTATTAAGCAAGACAGGTTGGCCATTCTACTGATTATTATTTTTAGATTAACAACTGCTTACACGCTGGAAAAGCTCTAGTTTTTAGTTACAGAAATATTCAATTTGCCCTACTTCATATTTTAAAATGTATATGCCCTTCTGAAATACACACAGCAAACGTCTGTTTACATAATTTTCTTCTCTGTTACAGGTAGTGTTCAATTTTTATAATGTTATATTTATGATACGGAATTGCAGTAAAGTGATCTCATCTTTTTAATTAGTACTGTAAGTAATTGAGAGCTAATTTTCAAAAATGTTATCTAGCCGCAGAATCTGTGTAAATCATCCCGAGCACATTTGTTTTGTATGTGGTGAATACACGACAGATCGGAACAGAAAAATCCATTACTGAACTTCTAAAGAAATCACACAATGCCTATTTTTGTATTAAACTTGGTGATCAAAATAAATCTTGGGCATTACATGTAGTTTGCAAAAACCGTACCGAACATCTACGTCAGTGGACTGATGGGAAAAGGAGGAGTCTGAAATTTGGTATGCCTATGTTTTGGAATGAACCAAAAACACTATGACGACTGTTATTTCTGTCTAGTAAATATCAGAGGCATCAATAGTAAAAACTGAAGCAAGTGGACGTATCCTGATTTATACTCTGCTCGACGACCCATCCCACATTCTAATGAAGTTCCTATATCAACGTTTCATCAGCTACCAGATCTTTTGAATCCCACTGCGATACAGATGAAGACGGTGGATATTATGAAAATGCATTAAGTCAGGGATCTTAACCTCTCAAAACAATCTTCTGAGTTACTAGCATCCCGGCTAAAAGAAAAAAAAGGTTGATAAAGCAACAATAATAACTTTCTATTGTAGAAGGAAAGCAGAATCTGTTACGTTTTATTCTCAGGAAGAAGGTTTCTTTTTCTGCATGATAAGGTCTCTTAACAAAAATAGGCCTTCCCGAGTATGATCCAGATAGTTAATGTCTGTTAATTGACAGGTTTGCACAATGGTAACGAATTGGGATCAGTACCTAATGCTCACTCAACCCAAATGAAAGAGGAGTGCAAGAAGATTGCTATAGTCTTGGAAAATAGTATGTATCGCGAACATGGATGGCTCATTTGTGTTGACATGAAAATGATTAACTTCCTCCTTGGACAGCAAGGTGGATACGCAAGATATTCTTGCTTCTTGTGCTTTTGAGATAGCAGAACTAAACAAGATCACTGGGTAAACAATACTGGCCTGAAAGAGAGAAAATGGTTGTTGGAGGAAAACATTTTATTAAAAAGCCTTTGGTTGATCGGAATAAAAAAATCCTGCCTCCACTTCATATAAAATTTGGCTTAATGAATCTTTGTGGATATCATTTGTGTAAGTTTGTTCTAGGCAACAAACTATAAGGATTAAGTTTAAAACATGATGACTGTTTTTCGAGAGCTTGGATGACACTTAAGCATTAAGGTGAAAGCTTGAGTGAAGAGCAAGGTGAACGATTTCACCAGGATATACTAATAATAGAAGACCGATACCAGGACAAGTGGGATACGCACATGATGGCAGATTACTGCTGGAATCTGCAAAGAGATTGACCGAAAAAAAACACATTGCAGATAAAGCAAAAAACGGAGCTTCTTGGGTTTCAGTACATCAAATCAGCAGTTAAATAATATATTGTATATGAAATGTTCTCGTTAGTATCCTGCTAACGAGCTGGAATTTCAAAGAAAAAATATTTTACTTTATTCTTTTCACAATTAATTTGGATATTCAGGTTTGCAACACCCTATCCCAAGGCTAAAAACCAGTTTTGTTCAGGAGAGCCATTTTAAAGATTAGGTCCGTTTCTATTTGCGCTTAGAATCGTCAACTTCACTTTCATAAAACGCGCATGTCTCTGGGAGGGAACACTTTTGGGTCATGGGATCGGTCTCATTCGATGCTCAGATGTTGTCCACATCAAAAAAAGAAAAAAAATGAAAATTGATTTTTTTACCCTTAGGTCCCTTTCTCTATGCGCTGTCACATAAGCATATGAGTGCTCAAATTTTGCTACAAAACCATTTATAGAGTAATTTTAAAGTTTTGGCTGAGATGGGGAATGGACCCATAGGCCTAAAGATCCCAAAAAGTACATTATTTTCGTTTTTTGTGGGTGAAGGATATACGAGGGTTGCTACATATATTTCTGGCCTAGGCAGCACTAAGTGTTTCCTGGCGCCATCTGACATTTCCGATGGAAAGTTTGATATTTTTTAGCATAAACGATCTCCCACATTTTGACGTACGGCCATCATTTGTGTTGTTTACAGTGAACATTTTCGTGCGATCATTTTTCACAACTTTCTACGTGGATTATCACGAAAAGAGTGCATCGTTGAACATAAATCTTTGTATGGCGATGAAGCACCATCCTGTGAAAAACTGGTTTAATGAATTCAGTCGTGGCCAACGTTCGCTCAAAGGTCGTAGAGGTCGTCCAAAAACGGCCGTTGTGCCAGAGAACATTGATAATGTTCGTGAACTGATAATGCAAGACCGTCATGTGACATACCGTGAGATAGAGGCATCCTTGGGCATTTCTTCCACCAGCATATAAGTACATTCGATATTCCATGAACACCTGTCCTAAAGGCTTGTTCTCGTTGAATCCCGCACAATTTGACATTCGCTCAACAAAGGCTCGTGTCGATTGGTGCAATGAAATTTTGAAAAAATACGATCGCGGTGCTTCAAAAGACGTTTATAAAATCGTCACAGATGACGGATCATGGATTCATGCGTATGAGCCAGAAACAAAACAGCAATCGACCGTGTGGGTCTTCGAAGACGAATCATGCTGGAGAATACTTTGAAAAACAATAAAACCATTTTTGATGATAAATATTCGCATTTTCATTATTAGGCTACAAATATAAATAGCAGTCCTCGTACACTGCCGTCCACCAGTACGCGACGCAGGCAGAGCACCTGACGTTGCAACTCGTGCAGAATCATATTTTTAGTCTGTCTGAGCGTCCATGTGCTGACCATCTAAAGCTTGAATTAATTCTGTTGGTCACAATTGTTGTTCATACTTCATGAAATTTCGCAGAAGAAAGTTTTGGTCTAATAGACATAGCTCCCACATATATGTTCAACCGATTTTATGTTTTAGCTCTAGAAGCCAGAAGTTAGTGCTGGACCTCAAGTGGGTTTTTTAGGCCGAACCGAGCTTCGGCTTTTTTTTTTAAGAATTTGACCGAATCCGAATGTGCACTATTTTTTATTATTATAATATTTTTTTGTATATTATTCATTTACAGAGCCCAAAAATAGTTTAAAAATAAATAAAAGCTTATTGGTGGTGCTGGAAAATATAAGTAGCTTGCTGCCACCTCCTTCAGATTCATGAAGGGAAATGTTAATGGAGCTTGGACTTAAATGCGCATTATTTTATAATCTCATCTCTTGACATGTAATATAATTGAGTTAATCCATGTATTTAATACAAATCCATAAATCATGAATTCAATACAGATTACAAAATGAGTTATCGCTTTCGTCTGTTTCTTGCGTTTCTAAACAAAAATCATGTTTCTCACAAATAGACAGATCTTTTATATTTTGTCTTTTATTCTTTCTTGTAGTTGAGCTCTATTTGTATATATGTGACAGCGCACAGAGAAAGGGGCCTAAGGGTAAAAAAATCAATTTTCACTTTTTCTTTTTTTTTGATGTGGACAACATCTGAGCATCGAATGAGACCTATCCCATGCGCCAAAAGTGTTCCCTCCCAGAGATATGTGCGTTTTATGAAAGTGTTGGTACACCAAAGATACACGTATTTTAATTTTTAAAATGGCTCTCCTGAACAAAACTGGTTTTTACCCTTAGGTCCCTTTCTATTTTGCGCGTCACATATAGTGTTTTTTCTACATTTTACACAAACATTCGGCCAAAACTCTTGCCGAAGCTGAATTTTTACCGATTATCTTACTTTGGCAGCACAAATACAGAGCTATATCCAACATTAATTCCGACTTCGATAAATCTTTGACCAAATAGACCAATGTTTTGATAAAAAATCGTCCCCTTTTTGGCTTTCCTGCACGTTCAGAAGTGCAGGGTATAATAAAGTCGGCCACGAGCAAGTTGAACATTTCTAGTTTATTTAAAAAAAACGGTTTTTGTCGCTCTTAAAAACGCATTCTCAGAGTCTTAAAATAGGGTCAATCACTTTAATTTGTGGATCTACCATATACATGTTACATCCATTCTAAATGAAATTTGGCACAAGTAAGTTTATTGGACCACAGACAAAAACATTCAAAATTGAAGAATATCGTTTCAGATTATGTATGTCATAAATTTCCACGTTTTGACATAGCCCCAGTACAAATGCAGGGCTATATCAAACATTAATTCCGATTTCGATAAATCTTTGACCATATAGACCTATGTTTTGATGAAAAAAAAATCGTCCCCTGTTTTCAATTTGCTTTTCTGCACGCTCAGAAGTTCAGAGGTGCAGGGGCCGACTTGAAATGTTCTACTATTTTATTTAAAAATAAAAAACTCCAGTTTTTGTCGGAATTAATAACGCATTCTCAGAGTCTTAAAAAGGAGTAATTCACTTCTTTTTGAATCGGAACATATTTTCCATTCCTAGGCAAAAGGTTAAAACCAGAATGCCGTTTTTTTTACTAAAAATAAAAACCCAAAAGCCGTGTTTCTTAACACGTTTTTGACAAAATCGCGAAATCTCTGGTTTCTGAAAGCCCGATTTTTTGGACATGCTATACTACACTCAGTCTTTCACGAATTTTTAACGCCACTTTGTGTAGGCAAGGCAAAAATTGCCTCTTCAAACTTCGAAAAATTTGCATATAATTCTCTTTTAACTTTTAGCAAATTTTGCTAGCCGCATTTTAAGTCTCCCTATAAAAGTAATCTTATCGAATCTGCAGAAACAGCGGTAATAGCTGTTATTGGTATGAATTTGAGATAGCTGGCATTATCGGTTTGTCAGTAATTCCCACGTGAAGTTGGTAACAATTCAATCGCTTAGCCCCGTCATTGTTTAAATGTGTTCTCTTGTCCAGCATACAAATACGTTTATTTTTTTCGTAGCGTTTAACTGCGTACCACTGACGAAAAATCAAATCAAAAATTTTCATTTTCACACACACAAACACTAGTATTTCAAATTAAACGCAATACTTCATGCTGGCCTTAAGTATAAGTATTTGAAATAAAAATTGTATATAGTCAGTCGGGACCAAAGAGTATATATATATATATATATATATATATATATATATATATATTAATATTTATACTCTTTGGTCGTCTTGTCTTTAAGTAAGCCGAACAACTACTTCTAATATCCAAAGTCTGAGCACAGTTCAAAACTAACCGTAATAAACTTTCTTCATTTGAATTTCAGTGCCATCTAGATGTTACTCCTTCGGCAATTATGTTTGTTTGTAAAATTACACTTAACGAAGCGGTTTTAGTCAAGTCATACACCATAACAAGAGTGGGACTTGTTCGATTCATGTCAACGTTGCAAGAGTGGATTTTGAATACAATGAACCTGTGGAATTTATATCCACACTCCACAATCCAAATTCATTCGAGTTTATTTTATAGCAATGGACTCTATGTTAGGGTAGCGACTTTCAAACTAGGTGCGTTATGGTTGATGTCTTGGATGACTTATGTTGCGCGCTCCGCTGTCGACAACAACCTCTATTTTCCGTTTGTTGCAGCTCCATCTATTGAGAAAAAAACACCAAATCAAAATAAACCAAAGAGTATATATCAAACAAACAGTATAATATACTGTGACACGGCCTATGAAAAGGTGGCTTATGACTCAAAAAAAAATTTACTTTTTTTTGGTTTTTGAGACGCTCTTTCACGTGATGAAAACTAGAAAGTCCTAACTTGCATAGAAGTGTACCAAAAATGTAGAGAAAGAAAAGCACAAATGAAAGAAAAACAGAATTTTATTGAAAATCCAGAATCAAGATAATAAATGAATTTGAAAAAAAAGCTGTTTTGCACAAAAAATATATATTTATTTAGCAGTATTAAGTAGTTTTTTTCGTCGCTATCCTTGTTGAAATCATAATGCAAAAGAAAAACTACTAAGAAAATGAAGAAACGCATTGTTTAAATTTAACAGCTGTTTCTCGGAATTTCTTTTTTGAGCCATAAGCCACCTTTTCATAGGCCGGGTCACATACATATATCAAAGAGTATATATGTATATTAAAAGAGATTTCGGTAACACCGAATCTTAACTGTCGATTGACGAGCTAGAAGTGAATTTGGTTATACTATTTGGTTGAGGAAAATTATGCTATGAAAAAGTCCCATTTTTGAAAAATTGTATTTGAGAGCGAATGTTGAAATCAAACCAAAAAATAAAAACAGTAATGAATGGTTGGTGAGGAAGTAGGTGGGTGGGCGAGACGATGGCCATTAAGAACAACAACAACCATTACCAAAACTAATGAATGAATTTGTGAAGCACGAGGCGCACAGAGAAAATCACACGGCATTCGATCGCTTGGTTCGCTTTTTTAGAACTCTGTGTACGTATGTGTGTGTTGTACAAGTATCCCTGCAGTTTAAACAGTAGAAATTGACTCAAAATCGTTAGGTATTTGGCTAAAGAAAAATTGACTAGTGAATCCAATGCCACAAGTTATGCAAGAGTTCGCCTTTGGACTCTCAAACCATTGATTTATTCTTACTTTGCTTGATGAAAGCGATTCATATTCTTGCTCTTATATATCTCGCATATCTCGTAAAACATTTCGATGTTTTGTGCTCATTAACGATTTCATTATCTAAAAATATTGCAACAATGGAAATGTTCATGTCTTACTTGTTGATCCTCATTTCTACAACATCAAAACTTATGGCAATGAAAAAAGGGGTACCGTTATTCCAAAAAAGATAAACAAGATAAAAGCTGTTTGGCTTAACTATTAGCTTCTTATGTTAGCGTCAGTCAGTGAAAAAGTCCCAACCAACTGGAAAATTCTTACTTCTTACTGATAGGTAATATAAATTTAAAATAATGTAATGTATTTTGTTTTCCGATTATTTTACCACTTTTGCAGAATCCATACCAATAAACACGAAATTCCCTGGGCCGTCGGAAGAGCTATTCAGCTTCAAAAGAAACGAGATATAAAGGCAACCTATGTTTCAAAAAAAAAACAACATACTAATACAAACAACTGATAGCTGTAGAGTCGTTTTTAGTTTTACCTTTCAGTTTTTTTTATCTTTTTATTAAGCGTGGAATTTCATTTTATTGGAATTTATTTTAAGTTTAAATAATAGTTTAAAATGAATTATTAAAATTTTAAGTTTTCATTGTTAAATAAATAAATATCAAAAAATGTTCTCCAGTCTTTTCTCAATGGAAAGACTGGTAATTTGATTATTTGGGAATAAAATAAAAAAAATATGAACCTTAGAAAAATTTTAATATTAAATTATATTGAACAGTAAGATTTTTAAATTACATGGTTTTAAATAATGTATCTGGCAAATGTCGAGTAGAGGAACCGTTGTTTTGCTGACCGGTGATTTCATCGGAAAATCAGTATCAGTGAATTTGTACATTACATGTTGTTAGTGAAAGGTTATGCACAAGATGGCAATTGGCTACCGCCAATCTCATCTCCATGCAAAATTCCTTAGTCAAAAGCATTGCTGGTGGTCTGGCGGGTAATTAGTGATAATTCTTGGTAGTTAGGGAAACAGCTATCTCGACTTCAGTTTAGTTGCTGCGCAAGGGAATTCCTCTGCTCGCACACACTAGCACAAAGGTGTGTATGCGCAAAGGACAGAAAGTCTGTAGAAATAGGAAAAAAGTTTGAATGTTTGTACATGCGAGTACGAGGGTTGCTATTTATATTTCGGGAAACTTTGACATTTTTAGCATAACTTCACTCAGAACGTTTTATCATTTGAGGGCGAATTGTATTGTTTACAGTGTGTTGAATAATTCATCTCAGTCGATGATTTTTTACGATTTTCGGCGTGGGTCAAGGGTGTTTAAATCAACTTGTTTCGACTTTTCGCGATAAAGCACCATCAAAAACCACAGTTAATCGCTGGTACCAGGATGAATTTCGTGAAGGACATCCAACTACACGCAGAAAAAAAGTATGGTTGGGGTGACAATATTCAAAGAGGATTATACTATTGTTGGGTATATGGTTGTGACACAACAATATTATGATCCTCACAACAATAGTATGATTCACACATAATCATACTATGATCCCCACAACCATCGTTTGATTCACACTCAACCATACTATGATCTCTACAACCATACTATGATCCTCACAACAATAGTATGATTCACACTCAACCATACTATTATCTCCACAACCATATTATGATCCTCACAACCATAGCATATTCGTCATTCAACCATAGTATGATCCTCACAACCATAGTATGATTCACACGCAACCATACTATGATCCCCACAACCATAGTATGATTCACACTCAACCATGATATGAAACCATTTATGAAAATTATTTATTAGGATTAGTTATTGTTGTTATTCAAAAATAGAGATTTTTGTTAAGTATTTATTTTAAATTGCATTACTATTAGTTCATAGCCAGATTTGAGGCCATGTTTTTATTAAACATTTCATTTAAGAAACAAAAATATATATTCCAACTGTCAAAAATACTTTAAGTTGCCAGCAGGGATGAATGCTACTTCACCATCCGTAGACACCAAGTAACGAATGTGATTTTACCATGATCAACGGATATATACTTAAGTGCAGGCAGATTTTAAATAAACGAGAACCAGTCGGTATTAGAGTATTTCACCGAACAAAGTAAACACAATAAAAATCCATCGAACCTCGTGTTGTTGTTTTTTTTTTAATGGACAGCAACCATTCACTGTATCGTGTGTATGTGTTTTTTTGTATATCAATAAAACATACGCACACACATTCATGTATACTCTATAAAACCTGTTTTGTTATGTTCATAGTCGCAACCATACTGTATGATTGCCGTAATCAAATTATTGTTAACGTTAATTTTAAACAACAATACCTTTGTTGCACCAACCATGTTTATATGGTTGCTACAACCATATTTTTATTTCTAAATTTGGCAATAATACTATTGTTACATTTCAACAATAGCAATATTGTCGCAATCATACTATTGTCAAAATGAAATTCAAAAACTATACTATGGTTGCGACAAACATGCTTTTATTGTAGAGAACATATTATTGTTGCGGTGACCATAGTGTAACCATTTTTTTCTCTTCGTGTACGGTCACTTTGCCAGAAACCATCGATGCTGTGCGTGAACTGATTATGCAAGACTGACATGTGACATACCGTAAGATTGAGGCATCCTTGGGCATTAGTATGACAAACATCAATAAGATATCGATTGCATGTTAATTTGGCTGTGAAAAAATATTGTTCTCTTTGGATCCCACATAATTTGACAAATTCTCAAAAAAAGGCTCGGATACTGAAAAATTATAACTGCCTTAGCTCAAAGGCAGTGTATAACATTGTCACAGGTGACGAAGACTGGATATATGCATTTGAACCCGAAACAAAACAGCAATCGACCGTATGGGTCTTTGACCACTCAAATTGTCGAATTGATGGGCCGTCCATCGTACAGCCCTGCTTCGAAAATTGGTTTGTGCGCATGCAAAAGTGTATTGATCTTAAAGGAGAATATTTTACAAAACAATAAAACTATTTCCAATGATAAATTATTGTGCTTTTTTGCCGGACCTGAAATATAAATAGCAACCCTCGTATGTTTATTTCGTTTTTGATTTGGATTGTTGATTTTATGCGAGCCTGGTAATATGATTTGTTCACATTATAAGGAAAACTGACTTTTGAGGCATTTGTCGAAAAAACACGTGGGTGAAGGGTATGTAGGGGATGCTACATACCCTTGAATTCATAATAGAATTAAGTTCAATATATTTTCTCACATTGAAAAATTTTCCTTTAACGAATGGAAATGAACCAACATTGAATACGTACAACATCATTATTTCAAATCCAATACTTCGTACATACAAACATATTTTTTTGGAATTTAGGAAAACATGAACTAAAATATTCTTAACGAGAAAATTGATGTAAGAACTACAAAAGCAGAAAGAAAGTACGCGTTGTGTTTTTTTCGTTTTGTTTTTAATAAACACAAAAACAAACAAAATATTATTTGTTAAACAATTTTGGTGTAACAACAACGGGTATGTAAAAAATGAGAGAATTTTTTTTATAACAAAGCTAAAAATGTAAATTTTTGCCGATTTGTCATAAGGAGCATGGCCAGGGCTTCATGGGTGTTTCGGAAATATCCAAGAACAAATCTAAGGTAAGTGTAGTGAATTAAAGTGGAAATTTAGTGTATGTATGTACATATGTAAAAAGTGATTGTGTGTTTGTTGTTTAAACATTAGAGTGGATCGGCTTTTTTTGGTTTATCAAACAGATTTTGTTGTTGTTTTCAAGAACTTTCGTTGTAGCAACCCTTGGGTCGAAAATCATTTTCGAGTCCACGAGTAATTCCCTAGTTCATAAAAGGGCTCGAAAACGATTTTAGATATAGTTTTTTCATCGATAGTTCTTAGAAATTATACTTATAGGTATGATCATGATCAAATGGTAAGAAACGGTAAGAATGTACTGAAAATTGAGCAGATTCCTGAAATATCAAACGCATGTTATCTTGCTTTCATTTGATGTTTCGAATTCTTGTCTATTATGAATTTCAGCATTTTCAGTACAACATAATACACATGTATGTGGATTTTAAGAATAATTAACAAGTAATTTCTGTTGTTGATTCAAGCAACAAGTGATATTATGGGCGAACTCGAGCCTTATGTCGAACATGAGATAGAGATTTCGTTTATATTATCAATCAATTCATTGTTATACCTTCCGTATGCCATAGTTGCCCAGGCTTTACCAAGGAACCTTTGGCTGCTGATGTTCCAAGATCACAGCAAGGCTCTGTTGACTAAAGTCAAGGATTACCACTAGAAAAATAAGGATTCATTTAAAATTTTGCTCTGATCATATTATTTATTTTCATGGGCACACTCCAGGTGCTATAATTGGAAATATTGTTCTATTGAAATATACCAATTATTCATTGTATCTCGAAGCAATAGTATTTCATCTTTTTTCATCACTTGGAGTTCTCATTATGACTGTTAGATAAAAAGTATCATAAAATTAATGTTTTTCTTAACCAAAATTCTGATTCTACACTTATAATTATGTTTGCTAAACTTTTCTCTCTGTTAATGACGTTTAATATTATTCGTTCATATCCATTTCTCATTAATCAGTATTAGAAATGTAAGTTTTTGAACGATACTTCGTCAATTGAAAGTTTCCCGGGCTTTATTCTGGTCGGTATTTATCAATTCGCTTAGGTCCAGCTTCCTGTTAAATCGCTATTAGGATTTCTCATCTGCGTACCATACTTATATGTCCTTATGCCAAAGTTGCCCAGGTTACATACATATATAGAAAGCGGGTATATTCAAAAAATGCTGATTTTTCCTACATTAAATATAATAAGTTAACTTGAAACATGTTCTTGTCGAGTTTCACTTTATTAAATTTTGTTGTTGTTACGACAAGATTTTCTTACACCGGGGAATCTACATACTAGAATTAGATAAATTGTTCATGAATCTTATGACACAATGAACTAACTAATTGTACTGCAGAAAAGCACAATACTCGTATTACTAACATCGAGTAAAAATTAACCATGTTAACTGAAAAATATTCTCCGTCATTATTTAAGTTGCACTGGCCATGTCCTAATTTCAAAGAACAATTTACAAGGTAAAAAAAAGAAAAAATGTACAACGATTTTTCAAATTTCCTTGATATTAGTTAAACTGCACTAGCTTGTAGTAAGTTTTTCCTTACATTATGTTAAAATGTTATTGATTTAAGTACAAAAAGAATTTACTATTAAAAAAATATTGTTATATGAAGTAAAAATATACTAGAATCAAGCAAAAACCCCATCCTTATTTCAAAGAAATACATGATTTTGGCGCTGGGAAAAATGGCGTTAGGGCCATATGAAAGTCAATTTTCATAAAATTAAGTTCATTTTAACTTGTCTCTTGGTTCACTTTTTTCTGAGTGTGAGATCAAAAATTAAGCTGTATCCTGTTACAGTGAATTTCTCGGTGATATTAACTTCTACTATAGTGAACTATCCATAAATGTGAACACTCATTTCCTTATATGAACTTTCTAAATAGTGAACAAAGTTTAATTGCTCTAAATAGTGAACAAAACTTCTGGGAATTTTCGTTTGTATGTTTACAAATTTCGGGAATCCCCATATTGCTAACAAACGAAAACAATAGATTTATTTTAATGACAGTCAGTATTCAGTAGTCTTTCGTCAGACATAGAGGTACGCTTAGTATCAATTTCATCGCTTATATAAAATACCTAAAGACAAGCGAAACTTTTTAAACAATTAAGGAAAAATGGGAAATTTTTCGGCTTTTACAAAAAGGATCGAGTGTTACAGCATTAGCTAAAAAGTACAACGTTGGGAAATCAACAATTTATCCCATAAGAAATAAAAAGGATAAAATATCAAAGTGTGTTAACAACACATTCTATGGACCTGGAAAGCGTAAACCACTGCGGACTTCAGAGCTTCCAATAATGGAAAAATCCCTTTACAAGTAGTTTATTTGTATGCGGAATAAAAACCTCAGTTGGTAGATCCATTTAAAATGAAGTTGAAGTCCAAAATACTTATAGACGAACTCAATTTATCGAATGATCAGCTGTACAACGTTGATGAGGCCGTCATATTTTCGAAACTTCTTCCTCCAAAGACTTATGTAACGTCATTGGAAAAAAGTGATCCAGGTGCACAGATGGAGAACCAAAGAGTAACATTTTTATGTTGTGCAAATGGAAAATCTAAGAACCCACGCAGCTTTAAAAATTGTGTCTGCCCTGTACACTACAAAAACTCAAAGTCAGCTTAGATGACTTCTTCAATTTTTAAAGATTGGTCTCACTACTCCCTTGTGCCTGAGGTAAACATATCATATGTGTCTAATTGATCGTGTTAATACTATTATTATTTCACTAAGGTGACATATTTTTTGACTAAAAAGGGTTTACCAATTAAAGCTCTACTATTAATAGATAATGCCTAAATCCGAACTCAAATCCAAGGATGGTTCCATACAAACAATGTTCCTGCCACCAAACGTAACACCTCTGCTCCAGCCAATGGATCAGAAAGCTATTAGAATTACGAAACTGCATTACAGAAAAAGTATTCTAGCATTGTTTTGCTGTAATTGTATTACAGCAAAACAGTGCGATTTTCTTGAATCAATGAAACAACTCAAACTTAAAGAAGCAATTACACATTTAGAAACAGTGTGGGGTCGGGTTGGCACGGAAACCTTAGCAAAATGCTGGAAAAATATCCTGAACATTGTATGTGGTGAAGACGACCCCGAATATAATGTCTCTTTAAGTGTTTTAAAAGAAAGATGACAATCGGAGATAAGTTTATTGGAAGATAACACGGTCGATCTCCCACAGACATTGCTCCCTCTGGTACGTATTTTAAAGTAATATTTGTTATACGAGTATGTAAACAAATATCATATCATAGGAAACATGCACCGCATCAACCATAAACGATTGGAACAATAATCCTTGTGAAGACGTATCTCAATAAGCGGATTTTGATTTAGATGAAGTATCCGACGACGATGACTCTACTATTAGTGAAGTAACGGAAAACAGAATTAAAGCAAAGGACAATGTCGAAACTTTTAATAAAGTGGTACTTTACAATGGGCTGAAGCTGAAATGATCGACCAAGCTGATGTAAAAGTACTGAAAAAAATGAGTGAAGTGGCGATAAACAAGTTTGTGGAACAAAAGAAAACTCAGAGAATGATAACTGTTTTTTTCTTTAATTGATATCCAATGAACTGAAGTATATAATTTTATTTTTGAGATACAGATACATACATACAGATCGTCATATGAACTCAAAAAAGTCGTAAGTTACCAAAAATACAAAATCGACTTTTCGATTTATTATGATGCACCGCAAAATACAGTTTTTACAGTCATACGACTAAAAACGAGGTATGCATTATTAAAATTCTTAAAGCTCAAAGTGCATATTTCATATATGTACTTATTTACTTATATATTTTTCATTTTAGGCAGTTTTTTAGTCTGCTGTACAATTTTTGAAATGTAACTTACGCCTTTCTGATCTAATATGACGATTTGTACTCTGAATAGAAGTGTGCATGCAATAACTGTTTAAGTCTAGAATAAATTGTATGTTTTTTTTTAATAATGAATGGAGTTTTAATTCTTTGTAGGCTACTGTTAGACAAAATAACCCAGAATGAAGTTATAAATTTCTGCTATCGAAAATGTGAACAAATTCGATAAAGTGAACAACCTCGGGTTTTATTAGTTCACATTACCGCGAGTTCACTGTATAAGTATATCGTTTCAATGTTTATAATTACAAGGTACGAGTTAATTGACGTTAATTTTCGACTCCTTTCAAGAAAAATCTTAAGCCATTAAATTTATGGAATACAAACTATGCGTACATGAAAAAAATTTTTACGATAAGAACGAACATTCACCATCCACAAATCCTGGATGCCACCCAATGAGCACAAAAACTATTTCTTGTTTTTTTGAGGATTTTTTCGAGAAAGCGTTAGTAAAATGTGTGCTACACAATAGTAATTAATCTTAAACATTGTACCCACCCCACCCACAGACTAAAATAAAGAAATTTAATACTGCTCACGGCAAAAAGCCTAGACACTACGTACAGTTCTAGTGGAAGGAATTCCATCCCGGATGATATTCACTAGTGCACTCAGAAAAAATGGTTCGTAAATTTAAGTAAAATACTTACTAATATGAAGTTCATAAATTTTACTCCAACGTTGTTCAATTTTACTTAGAAAAACTTTCAAAATACAAATAAGTTTTCGCCCTTTTAATGTCAACGTAAATAGTTTATGCTAGTGGAATAAGTTAACAATTTCTCGTCCATTTCCGAAGTAAAAAGTTATAAAAATTAAGTAAGTGCTAACTTCCGCTGAGTTAAACTTAACTTCGTTCGTTTAGGGAAAAATATAAAATATAGGATAATTTTACAAACAATTTTAAAATTTCAACAAATTATTTGATTTAAAATTTTAGTTTATTTATACTAGAACTGTGATAATATTTACCTTTAGCTACGTGTGCCGAGGAATTTCATATGGAAAATTGTATTGAATGAAATACTTTAAAAATACTTTGAAATTTACGAACAATTTTGTAACGAATGATGTACTAATCCGAAGCAATTGAACATTGTCTTATAAACATACATACTCGTGCATATTAGGGTGCACTTACAATTTTGCAGATTTCGGAAATATAAAATGCAAAGTCTCCTGCTTACTTTTGAGGTTTTGATTTCATACGAGTATTTTCATTATCAGAATGTTCAGTTCAGCCCAATACACATTACTGCGTTTCTCTAAGTTTTTTGTGTTATTGAAAACAAAAAAAATCTATTCAGAAGCGTTATAGGCGAACTTAAATTGGGCTCATGTCCACGAGAAAGATAAAATGATTAAATAATGATGATAAAAAAAAAATATATAATCTCCCATTTATATTTCATGGCGTTGCAAACGCATTGACAAATTTAGTATATTATCAACACTTCGGTAGGGGGTACGAAGGCATTTCACAATGGTTTGGAAGTATCGCTTTAGCGGTGTTTGCTACAAAGTTTATTTATTAAAATTGCCAATACAATTTTGTAAGCTAAGAATTTAAATATTATTGATGAGAGTTACATTTTAATATGTTTTTCTGAACCTTATTGCAAACCAGAATCGATCTTTCATGGTGGACTTTAATATAAAGTTCCAGCTTAAATTATGCTTTTAAGATAAGGTCATATTTGTACTCCTTATAAAAGCTCTCACAGCAAAAATAATTATAAATAAAATAACTGATTTTTATATATCCAAGATTAACCTCTTCCCATGTAAAACCCAATGTTTCTAGCTATATAAGTATACATATTGGGGGTATATTTTAAATTGAAATCGTAGAAAAAATGATAGAAACTGAATTTACTTAATTATCTCTTAAAATTTTGTTATCTTCCAGGACCTTCCCCAAATTCGGTTGAAAGTCCAACCTAGTGTAAATCCATAATTTGTTTCCCATACAATAATGAAAATTCCCTTTTAAGCAGTTTAGTCAATATTGCAAATATACCAAATTTGCAATATTGACTAAACTAAAATAAAATTAGCATAGGACTTAAATTTTGTTATCAATCAAATTATATAATAGCTTCAATTTAAGACAGAACTAAATTAAGGGAATTTTTTACTTCATTTGATTACCTTGTATTGATGAGATATTCTCATATAGGAGAAGTTTTTTGTACCTCAAACGAACAAGAAAATGATAAACAGCACTTAAGTATATTTTCCTTGTTGTTAGGACACGAATTCCTCACACGGAGGAAATTATTTACTTGAATGTAGTTTTTTTCCTTAATCTAATGACATTATGAACCAAATATAAATCACTATTTTACTAATATTCAGTTCATTTATATCTTAATATCTAGGAAAAAAAATACGTCAAGGAAAAAAATACTAAATTCAAATTCAATTCTACTAGGTTTGAGGTCAATTTGTTTCCCTTTGTTTTGCGAAATACTTGTTGATTTGAGAGGAAAACATAACTTTGTGAACATAAAGAATTTTTATAAAGATAAAGTAAACTATAATTGCTGCTCATATGAAAAAATATTATAATGCACTTGAACTGAAATAAAGTATCAAGGAAAATTACAAACTGAATGTGAGGGAAAAAACGTTGGCACCCTACGAAGATAAATACTTATACTCCTGTAACTTAGTTAATTTTTCCTTGTTTTTATTTTTTGAGTGTAGCCATGATTCTTTCAAGGCAAATATTTAGGAAAGAAATACATTTTAATTAGAGACTATTAAATTGCTCCAATGATATGTTCGCCAACTACTCTGCTTCAAAGTGTGAAACATTTGCCTAAGGATGTTGCCATAAGTCGTTTTTGCTTAGAACTTTTTACGTCCATGTTGGGCCGACATTGTGTGAAACAAATTTGACTTTGAGCAAACTCCATAAACATTTTATGGACCAAAAATTACCCCCGGCTTGCTGTCTGTTTCCTTTTATTTCCGGCGAAAAGGATGATATGATTTACATAACAACTAGCACAGATATACATATATGTATACGCATGTATGTAAATTTATGTGTTGGTGTGTTATTTCAATAAAATAAAAAAGCCACATTATACCAACATGCCCCCAATTTTGTTAGGCTTGAACGATGTTAGCCGAAAAAAAGATGGAAGCGACATTCTGTGAAATTGATATGAATTCACAGATAATTTATATTGTCATTCTTGCCGGAATGTCTTCTTGTCATAATCATATTAGGACAGCTCATGCTAAATGTTGGTGCTTCTGATTCCTTAAATTTGACAGATATGGCATTCCACATTATAGGAATAGTTAAAGACATTACAGATCCATTCACGTGATATTCCAAACGCCAATTGGTGTAGAAAGCAAACGTTTACCCAAAGTAGGATAAATATGTTATATGCTATGTATACTCGTAAGTATACGAGCAAAATGGGGGGCATTTAAATTCCATTATTTTTAAAACTATCTAAGCTACATTTAATAAAATTAAATGGGCTCTTACAATAATAAAAGAAACATGAGTTCCATGCAGCTCGTTGATACATGTGCGGCATCTTACCAAAAAGTTGTGCATTACTGCTTGGAGAGTTGAGACAGGAATCGCTGCAATTGTTTCTCGAATGGATTGCTTTGGTTCATTTAAATTTGTTGGTTTTACTTTGTAGACTTCCTGTTAGGTGCAGTAAGGTCAGGCGACCTGGGCCCCCAACGAAATGTGGAGTTACTGGATATTAGCTTATTGGAAAATTTTCGTCGCAATTCTGTCATAACAGGCCGGGCTATGTGGGGAGTTGCACCATCTTGCTAAACCCACACAGAATTGCACATGCTCCAGTAACAGTCATGGTGTGACCGTTTTCTTCGAAGAAGTAGGGCTCGACAATGCAGCGTGATGAAAATTGTAAAATGGTCAAAAAATTATTTGTTGTGCTTTACTAAATAAAAACCTTGCTGTTCTGAAACGGCTTGACCGATTTGTACGAAATTTGGTTATAATACTTACATTATAAGCCACATAATGTAGATATTTTTTTTTTAAAAAAAATTTATATTTATTAAAAATTTAAATTCTATTAGATGTTTATAGTAATTTAAATTTTTCGTCTCGCGAATCCAAAACAGTCCATATATTTTTGGGCCATAATTACAAAAGTTATGGCCAAAGCATTGGTGTTGTTCGGTACACGATGCACATTTTCATCAACCTTTTCATTTACGCATTCCCCCAAGCACGCAAGCAAAACGGCCAGTTACCACATTATAAAGAATAATTTCATGATCACATTTTCAACATTTTGTATTGTTGTCTATTTTTCAAATAAATATTTCAAATGAAGGAAATGTATAAGAGATAGCAAATGATAATGTAAAACACTACTTTTTATTAAGGCTATGAAAAACATAATTTCGTGTAGTACAAAATCATCATAACTTGAGAACTCTTTACAATAAATGTGTTAACTTCTCGTGGGCTTAAAACAATGACATGGAAGAGTTCCTTTAATAGTCTTTGCTGTTTGATGCGATTTTGCAAGTTTGATTGCTCCTGTATGTGTTCTCTTTTTGAGCAAAACTGAAAGTATACGTAATCGCAGGATTGTTCTGCTCATTCACGCAGAGAAAAGATGTGGTTACAACTTGGTCACGACAACATTAATATGTTCTCTACAATAAAAGCATGTTCGTCGCAACCATAGTATTGTTTTTTGAATTTCATTTTGACAACAGTATGATTGCGGCAATATTAATATTGTTGAAAAGAAACAATAGTATTATTGCCTAATTTATATATTACAAATTGTTGTGGCAACCATATAAACATGGTTGATGCAACAAAAGTATTGTTTAAAATTAGAATTTAAACAAGACCATGATTACGGCAATCATACAGTATAGCTGCGACTATGAACATAACAAAACAGGTTTTATAGAGCATACATGTATGTGTGTGTACGTATGATTTTTTTGATATACCAAAAAAAACATGCACACGTTACAGTGCATGGTTGTTGTGCATTATAAAAAACAACAACAATTGAAAAGTTGTTCGAGGGATTTTTATTGTGTTTACTTTGTTCGGTATATATTTTTGTTTCTTGAATGAAATGTTCATAAAAACATGGCCTCAAATCTGGCTATGAACTAATTGTAATGCAATTTATAAGAAATTGCTTGATAAAAATCTCTATTTTTGAATAACAACAGCCAATCCTAATAAATGATTTTGGGGATCAAAGTAGGTTGATTGAATCATACTATGGTTGTACGGATAATAGCATGGTTGCGTGTGAATAATACTATGGTTGTATAAGAAAAATACTATGGTTGTGAGGATCAAAATATGGTCGTGGAAATAATAGTATGGTTGAGTATGAATCATACTATTGTTGTGAAGATCATAGTATGGTTGAGTGTGAATAATACTATTGTTGTGTATATCATAGTATGGTTAAGTGTGAATCATACTATGGTTGTGGGGATCATAGTATGGTTGCATGTGAAATATAATATGGTTGTGAGGATCATAATATGGTTGCATGTAAAAGATAATATGGTTGTGACGATCATAATATGGTTGTGGAGATAATAGTATCGTTGAGTGTTAATCATACTATTGTTGTGAAGATCATAATATGGTTGAGTGGTAATCATTTTATTGTTGTAGATATCATAGTATGGTTGAGTGTGAATCCTACTATTGTTGTGAGTATCATAATATTGTTGTGGCACAACCATATACCCAACAATAGTATGATCCTCTTCGAATATTGTTACCACAACCCTATTTTTTTTCTGCGTGTTGGAACAATGCAAAAGGTGTTGTGATTCGGTTCTCAATAGACCGTTAAATGCTCACACGAGAAGCCAACCTCTTTACTGCGCAAATTTTAGTGTATTTTGCAAACTTTATGGCTGCTGCTGCAACCAACAGCTACGCAATGTGGTGGCCTTTATTTTGTAAATCTGGATAGGCCAATTGCCGTATTTTAGCACAAAATTTTGCCTGCAGTTCTTGCTAATTTCAGAGCAGTAAAAGTATTATGTACGCTTTCTCGTTTTCCATTTACTCTAACAGCCTTTTTTACCAGACATTACTCTGATGTACTTGCTGGACTCGTAAAACTGTTTAACCATATCACAAATAGCTGCTGATATCGAAGGCCTGCCTCTTTTGGACTTGCAGTATACACTGATTTCCGACGTAATTTTACAGCAGTTTCAGAAATACGTTTACTGACACCCAGTACCTTCAGAATTTTTTGGGGAGTTTAATCAATGGTCACAGTGGCTAACAAAGTAGTATCATTGCTTTTTCTCCCAGAATTACCACTTTTTAAAATACATTTTCTGCACATGCCACACATGCGTTTCCAAATATAATTTGAAAACACTTTATTCCAACATGACGCGACTTTTCTTAATCCTTTATAACACACTGTAGAAATAGACATTTTTAAGATTAACTTCTAATGTTTACACTTTTACACACAATTTTTTTCACAGCACGGTTTTATCATGGGAAAACCGGCAGGTATAAACATATCCCTTGAATGAATCTACCAGAATGTGATATCCATCTCGTGGAATTTCGTAGGTAAAAAGTAAGATGCAACAATTTTGTATTACCATCGCTCAAAAATATTGGGAAACCCACATTTTCATAAACGAACGTTTTCTCACGTGTGATAAATGTGCTACTCTCTACAGGTACTCTTTAATTAACTAGGATGTTACATTCAATGTACTAGAATTGTTTTTTCTCATTTGTGGTTTAATTACTTATTAGAAGACATTAATGAAATGTATGTAGGAAGGAGCGTTTTGCATGTTGGCTTTTGTCATTCTGTCTGTAATACCTTGAAATAATCATCGGAGACCCAACAAAGTAAATATATTCTTGATCCTGGTAAAATTCTAAGACGATCTAGCCATGTTGTCCGTCTGTTGAAAACAAGATAGAATCTGCATGGAAACAGCTAGGGCTATATAGCTCTACGGAAAGTTAGTGTTGGAGACCCTAAACTGACACTACCTCATAAAAATTAGTTTTTTATTTGGAAATATCCAATTAAAAAAAATATTATTTGCAAAATCACTGAAATTTTGCAAATAATAATCTCTATATAGGCGCAATCATCTATGTAAAAATGGTTTAGATTGGGCCACCATTTCTTGTACCGCCCATACAAACGGCCTTATAGACCTTGAGAAATAATATGACTATAACTCACTACAAACTTGACCTATCGAAATGAAATGCTACACATAAAGATTTCTATATACAACACACTTCTACGCTGAATTGGGTTGAGATTGGAAAAGTCCTACTGGTACCTCCCACAATAACGGTCTCATGGGCCTTAAAAAATATTATGACAATAAATCACCACAGACTTGACCTATCGAGACGAAATTTTCGGCATAAAGATTAATATATAGAATACACCTCTGCGCCAAATTCTGTTGAGATCGGAAAAATGATACACATCAGGATTCCTATATACAACACACTTCTACGCTGAATTGGGTTGAGATTGGAAAAGTCCTACTGGTACCTCCCATACAAACGGTCTCACGGGCTTTGAGAAATAATATGACAATAACTCACCATAAACTTGACCTATCGATATGAAATTTTCCACATAAAGATTTATATATAGAACATACTTCTGCACCAAATTGGTGGAGGGTATCCAAAGTACGGCACAGCCTAACTTAACATTTTTTACTTGTTTAATTACTGTAACTGGTTCAACATTTAAACTTAAAAACAATTTTGTCCATTTTGAGATAATATGTACTTATATATACTTCTACGCGTATTTATATGTATATCAAATAAGTAAGCATTACTTTTTTGTTAACTAATCTTATTAAATAAGTTATCACTAATGTTCACGACCGCAGAAGGTCGTACGGTTTTAATCTTTTCATTCTTTTTTGAGAGCCTGAATAATTACTAAGGTTAACTGCTTCTGGATTCACATGGACCCGCAGTCTGGCATCATGTTTAATAGCAGCGTTTTTTATTTCTTCTTCGACCGCTTTTATCCCCAGATCTATAGAATATCTTTGTGTCTGAATACCATGGCGCATTAACTGCTCGTATACTGCTTAGTTTTTTTTTCTGAAAAGCTTGATTCGATGTTATGTTCTTTTTGCAGGTGCAACCCTAAAATTGTACGCCATATAGCCATATTGGTTTTAGCTGTGGGTTATATTTGTATACACTTATATTTATATGTGACAGCGCATAGAGAAAGGGACCTAAGGGTAAAAAATCAATTTTCACTTTTTTTTTATGTGGACAACATCTGAGCATCGAATGAGACCGATCCCATGCCCCAAAAGTGGCATGAGATATGCGCGTTTTATGAAAGTGAAGTCGACGATTCTACGAGTACATCAAAGAAACACGTATTTAAATCTTTAAACGAATTTTGTTCTGACTTGATAGTACGGACTTTCTACCAATAAGCCATTTGAGTTTAATCCACTTAAAATTTTGTTCGATGCATTTTTTTAACATGCTCTTTCCACCATACATTAGCATAAAAGTTGATACCTAGATACTCTGCATTATTTGAGAAAGACACTTGGAGTTCGTCTATATTTACTGGCATATTTAATGTACATTTATTAGTGAAGTTGATTTGCACGTATTTGTTGTGATTTAGTTTTAGTTGCCAGTCTTTCGTTCATTGGCAAATTTAGTTTAGAGCGAGTTGTAGATGGGTGTTCGCCTGATGCTCTGTGTCTGCCACTGAAAGTATTACAGTGTCGTCGGCAAGTGTTGCAATAGTAGTTGAGATAGTTTGTTGTGGTATATCATGAGTATATAATAGATATAATACCGGGCCCAAAATATTTCCTAGTGCATCTCCAGTTTTTATTTCTTTTAGGCTTGAATAAGCAGAAATAGATGGGCATTGAAAAATGATTGTGTGGCTACCGATCAACACCAGTGTTTTGCCCATAGCTTCGGAAATTATGGCGTTCCCAAAAAGCAGATGACTGTTTTGGGATCGTAAGATCGGTAAGCAAATTCGGTAAAAATCGAGGACTATTAACATTAAAAAAAGTTTAAATTTTCAAGAAAACTATAAAAAAATTTTAAAAAAAAAAATATAAAATAAAATTTTACTGCATAATTTATGTCGTAGTGTTCTATTTCATATGACCTATGATACAACTCTGTCAAGCCCTTTTAGAACAGCAAGGCTGGCCATTTTAACATTTTCAACTTAGAACACCAAGGCTGGCCATTTTAACATTTTCAACTTAGGGTCAAATTTTGGATGACTGGTTCAAGCATTTCGACCGGTATGGCGTTAATGACAAGCGTAATGATGGCTTCCAAAACCTGAATCGCAGCTGGTTTTTTAGCATAGCCCCAAAGAAAAAGGTCTTAAGGTGTGATATCACACTACCTAGGCGGCCAACTTGCCGGTACAACACGTGAAATTGCTGTTTTCGAAAAGACCTCTTAATAGATCCATTGTTTGAGCAGCTGTATGGCAAGTGGTACCGTCCTTTTGAAACCAAATATCGTCAAGTTTACGAATTCCAGTTTCTAGGTAGAAAAAAGTCCGATATCATGGCGCGATAGGGAGCACCATTCACGGTTACGTTCCGGCCATTATCATTTTTGAAGAAATATGAACCGATGCTTCCATCAGCCCAAAAGCCGCACCAAACCGTGGCCCAAATCTGAAATCTAAGTACATATTTGGATTTGTGTGAACATTTCACTGTTTCTGGATATCCATATGCATCCGAACATTACGGGGTGGTTTTTGGGCCCCAGGGATCATAGATCACGCCCATAGATCAAGGCTTCCAATGCAGCAAAATTGTAAAATTAATGTCATATTCAGATTCTTTATAAAATTACAATGTTACGGAGTACATATGTGACCAATTACAAAAGGACCAATTTTGGGGCTCGCTGTGGGCCTAATACCGATGTGTAAAGGAATTCAGTTCAATCTTAAAATAAGTATGATATTCGGATCCGTGACGAAATTTTAATGTGTTTTAATACCTATACGTCTATACTTCAACGAGGCCGATTATTTTTACCCGTTGGACCCATATACGCCAGGCAGAGTTCCAAATTGGCAAATATCTTAAATATAGATTTGTTAGTGAATGTTACTGTTTCTGGATACCCATATCTCCCCGCACACAAGGTGGGGTTTTTGGTCCTCAGGGCCCATAAAACACGCCCGTTGGTCAAGACCCCCAATTCAGCCAAATGGTAAAATTTATGTCATATTCAGATTGCCAGAAAATTCTACTGTTTCTGAGTACACATATGTCCATCTTAGAGAGGACGAATTCTTCAGCGTCCAAGGGAACTAACCCCCGTGAGTGAAGACTTTAAATTTCTTTGAATCATAAAATTAATGTGAACATTAGGAAACGGGTTTTGGGCCCCAGGTCCAAGTGACCGCCACCATTTATTCCCAAAAAAACTATTTTAAAAGAAAATTAAAAGTTTGATTAGGACTGTTTTTTGTCCCTATGTCTACATCGTATTAGAATTTTGTGACGATTAATAATATACACTTAATAACAATAAATAACGGGTGTTCCATTTCGAGGTTCCCTACTTTTTTCAAGAAAAACACAGAAAATTCAAATTGAATGGGGAATGTTTATTATAATTTGAAAGAACATTCTTTGGCATTTATTTTTTGAAAATTATGTCTATCAAATGTTGGCCGCCGCTACGTCTCAGATGGTCCTTTCGTTGAGTCCAATTTCCGATGACTCGTTCGAGCATTTCGACTGGTAACTGGCGAATGACACGCGTGATGTCTTGCGCCAAGGCCTGAGTCGACGCGGGGTTGTCCACATAAACTTTAGACTTCACATATCCCCACAGGAAACGTCTAACGGTGTGATATCACACTATCTTGGTGGCCAACCGACCAGCCCAAAACGTGAAATTATCTGCTCACTGAAGTGTTCTCCAATAAATCCATTGATTGTTGCGATGCGTGGTAAGTGACGCCGTCTTGTTGAAACCAAATGTCGCTGAGATCACAAGCTTCAATTTCAGGCAAGATAAAATCATGGCACGATCACGGTCGCCACTGACGGTTAATTTCTCACCGGCATTATTTTTGAAGAAATATGGACCGATGATTCCACCGGCCCACAAACAACACCAAACCGTTATTTTTTTCTGGATGAAGTGGCAGCTCTTGAACCTCTTATGGTTGCTCTTCGTTTCAAATGCGGCAATTTTGCTTGTTTACATACCCATTTAGTCAGAAATGGGGCTCATCGCTCAACAAAATTTGGCTCGAAAACGCACGAAACACATTCCTCACAGAACGTGAATTTTCGTAATAACGCTGAACGATTTGTAAACGTTGTTCAGGCGTAAGTCTTTCCATGATGAAATGCCAAACAATACTAAACAAAAATAATATGACACGACTCACACGTGATTTGTCAAAAAAGGCTATTGAAAAAAGTATCTCTTCTTGGATCACCCATTATATACGATTGAAGCATGCTCAACACATATTTATGATTCCAGCATAATATCGAGCCCTTGCCGCAAAAAAGACGTAAGCGCGCGCCACTCGCTTTTTAATGAAATTCGATAGAAAATTGTGCAAAGATCTAAAACTTAAATACTAAATATTAATATTAACAAGTTATAGCAAATTCAAGTGTATCGGAATTCTCCAGATAAATTAGACAGAAAAAATAAAAACCTCTCCTGAAAAATTTTCTTGTTGGCGCTTACGTCTTTTTCTCGACAAGGGCTCGATATGTTGGGGAAATATGTTAGAGCGGCCGTTTTCCCTCCGTGTATATAATTAAATTCCATCGAACGTGAAGTGCGAGCAGATAATTACTATTACTTTATTATTTGTTGAGGGTTTGTAATGTGTATTTATCCCCATACCATTCCAGACAATAGAGCATATCTGAAACCGTTCTTTTGAAGCGTATGTTAATTTATATTCAGCAGAAAGATGAAAATCTTTTAAATTATTTAAAAACACATCTTCGAACTCACACCCAGAACCAGCAACGAGAATTTATTTTAACTCAACAAGACATTTGTATGTATAAGTACATAAACGTATGTATGTACAATAGAGTGCCTTAACTAGAAAGTTGTGCTCCTGTGTATATTGACCATTTTAAAAAGAACTTAAAATTTATTTTTATGCAGATTCCACCTACTACCTCCGTTCTCTTCAGCTCAAGAATGTAGAAAGCTGTAGCCATAATATTTTGCTAATCGCTGCTAAAATAATAATCTTCATTTCCAGTGGGGTACATAAGCAACTGTATTTTGGCTCCGCACAAGTCGTGACACTCTAATGTAACAGTACAAATTTAAATGTACACTTGATAATAAAAGTATGAGAACATACGATGAGCAAAACGATTTTTATTTTATAACAAGTAAAAACGTCGTTAAGGTCGTCCAGGCGGTAGCCTCCACCATGGATCCGTTATTGAGATGGAAGAAATTATATTTAAATATGCATTAGTAATTAAATGTGCTTTAATTTCAGATCTCGCATTTACTATTGAGTCATTCCATGTCAAATCGGACAATTATTTTGAGATGTCTTCAATTTGTTCGAAAATTTCAATATACGAGTATACTCGAATAGATGTTATTTGTTGTTGTTAGGAAAAAAAATATTACACATTTACGCAACAGAGATATGTGCCTTTGAATTTCTGTAAATCCTTGAAAACACGTCTAACTTGATTATGTTCATATTTTAATATCTCGGAATTATCTTAATCGATTTTAGAGTTTTATACCTTGTTTTAAAGGTTTTTCGGAGAACTTCGTTTTACAAGGATTTGAAGAAATTCAAAGTTATGGATCTCTGTTAATATACTTTTAATATTTTTTCCTTACACGCGTATAAAATCGCGTTTAAAGACAAATATATCCTAAAGTTTTCAAAAAAAAAATGGAAACGTGTAATTTTTTTGTCCGGTTTGACATGGAATGACTTTATAATGCGTTTGTTTTCACCATAATGACCGACTTTGGGCCCGATCATTGCGGAGGAGAATCACAGCAAAAAATAAAACAAGCGGACAAATTATGTTCTGCCAAGCCGAAGCTAATATACCCTTGGAAATCGGTCCGATATGAAGATTTGTCAATGTGGCGTGGTCCCGTCCTCTTTTCTATCAGTGTGTGTTTCTATCCATACCAAAATCATATATACTAATTACTATCGTCATATGGGTATTAGTTTACGAGATATAGCAGTTCAAATTTTAGGGTTTTTTTGGCGGGGCCACACCCATTTAAATTGGTCAATATGCGATTTTAAAAGGGGGCGTGACATTGCCCACTTTTCTTCCAGAATGTATTTCGATCCATCCAACATCAAATATTATAGTGACACCTCCAGTATGTTATGATATATTGTGGCCCGTTTTACATACTAACATATTAGACCATCAACACATGCTTCGGTAAAGTTTCAGCCACCTATGGACTTGGCAAGATCATCTTAAAACTTTACGACGATTCAATATATATATACTAGATAGGCTTTCCGACCAATATTTCGATGTATTACAAACGGAATTACATTAATTGAATATACCCTCTATGCTATGATGGAGGTTATAAAAATAAGTCTGTAAGTGGATTTCCAACAAAATTTGGTAGGGAATGTTTCAGTGAGTCGCTTCTCTCTCCCTTCGACAGTAATTCTTCGCATATGCAAAATCAATGCATTTTTCGTATATAGTACATATAAAAAATTATTCTCTTGCATCGAAAATATTTTCGAATACCGGACTACAATACGGTAATCCAAGCTGAGATTAAGGCCATCACGAAATGTGTACGAAAGCTGAAATCATATAATAAATAAGACAATGTAAAGATATAAGAGTGGTGCAGGGTATAAAAATGTAGAATCGCTGGGCCATGATTACCACATAAAGTTCCAGATTTTTATACCCTGCACCACTCTGTGGTACAGGGTACAATAAGTCAGTTGCATGCCAAGTTTTAGTACGAGGTTGCTATATATATATTTCTGGCCTAGGCAACACTAAGTGTTGTCTGGCGCCATCTGCCATTTCCATTGGAAAGTTTGTGTCATTTGTGTTGTTTACTTACTGTGACTTGAAAAAATCAATTTGGCAAAAAAATGGAATTAACTCGTGAACATTTTTGTGCGATCATTTTTCACAACTGTTGGCATGGATTATCACGACAAGAGTACATCGATGAACTTAAAGCTTTGTATGGCGATGAAGCACCATCCTATAGCACTGTGAAAAACTGGTTTAATGAATTCAATCATGACCGACGTTCGCTCAAAGACGAAGGCCGTCCAAAAACGGCCGTTTTGCCACAGAACATTGATGCTGTGTGTGAACTGATAATGCAAGATCGTCATGTGACATACCGTGAGGTAGAGGCATCCTTGGGCATTTCTTTCATCATCATACATTCGATATTGCATGAACATCTGGCCGTAAAAAAGGTTTATTCTCGTTGGATCCCGCAAAATTTGGCAATCGCTCAAAAAAAGAATCGTGTCGATTGGTGAAAAGAAATTTTGAAAAAATACGATCGCGGTGCTTCTAAAGACGTTTATAAGATCGTCACATGCGACGAATCATGGATCTATGCGTATGTGCCCGAAACCAAAACAGCAATCGACCGAGTGGGTCTTCGAAGACGAGCTAAATCCAACGAAAATTGTTCGTGGAAGAAGCACTCCGAAGCAAATGCACGCAGAAAAAAGTATGGTTGTGGTGACAATATTCAAAGAGGATAATACTATGGTTGTGAAACAACAAAATTATGATCCTTACAACAATAGTAAGATTCAAATACAACCATACTATGATCCTTACAACAATAGTATGATTCACACATAACCATACTATGATCCCCACAACCATAGTATGATTCACACTCAACCATACAATAATCTCCACAACCATAGTATGATCCCCACAACCATAGTATGTTTCACATACAACCATAGTATGATCCTCACAACCATAATATGATTCAAACGCAACCATGTTATGATCCCTACAACCATAGTATGATCACACACAATTATACTATGAACCCCCAATATAATTTAATAGAATTTGTTTAAGTTGTCGACAATAGATTTGGTCCCCAATATATTTTAATAGAATTGGTTTAAGTTGTCAACAATAGATTTGAATAATGAAAATTATTCAAATATACATTAAATTCAAAATAATAGGAGTGATTTATTTCACAGTAGAAAAAATAAGTTTAAATAAACGTAAGCGTTTTCATTAAAAAAAATTCAGTTAAACAAAGCCAAAGCAGCTTGTTTAAAAAATTTTAATTTTGATAAAAAAATACTTTTATTGCTTAAAAATTTATTGCAATAACATTTGTTCTTAAAAGCATATTTAAATGAAGAAAAATTACAATCATACAGTATGATTTCCGTAATCACACTATTGTTAACATAAAACGCCAAACACAATACTTTTGTCGCTCCAACCATATTAATATTGTTGCTATAAGCATATTTTCATTTTTAAATTTGGCAATAATACTCGTACTATTGTTACTTTTCAACAATATTAATATTGCAGCAATTATACTATTGTCAAAAACAAATTCAGTTAACAATGCTATGGTTGCGACGAACATACTTTTATTGCGAAGAACACGTTATTATTGCCGTGACCATGTAGTAACCATGTTTTTTTCTCTGCGTGTGGTCGCCTGTTTCTTCGGCAAAACTGGTCATGTGGCGACTGTTCCGCTTGAGCAACGTACGACGGTCAATTCTGAGTGGTACGCCGCAATTTGTTTGCCTGAAGTCGTCGGAGAAATTCTAAAAACGAACAAGAGAAGATGAATCATTGTGCACCATGACAATGCGAGCCCAGTGCGTGCTCCCATCGTTCTGCCATTGCTTCTGATTCGACACCGTTGGACTTCATTCTCTGTGAATATTTAAAAGAAAAAGTGTACGTCTATAAACCAAGAACAATTGAGCAGCTGAACCTCCATTATGTCTCAGAGACATTGAAAATATGGACCATAGGAGAAAGGTATGCCACTGAAGCCGTGTCGTGGACAATATTTTTTTGTCATGGATCCTACTATTAAAATAAAAATATTAAGATAATTCTTTTTGTTGTATTTTCAATTAACATCGTGAGTTTTAGTTAGACCACCCTATAAAATGGGAAGTAAGAGTTCATTAAAAAAAACTAAATGTCCTTTATTAAAGTTCGAAGGCGAAAAAAAGAACTTTTATTTTAAACCCTCTTTGTCAAATTGTCAAATTGGACTATATCGATCTATAGTCCAAAGATGCTGCCCGATAAGAAGCATAATGTTAAATTTAATCATGAGCAATTTTGCACTACGGATTGATTCATACCAAAGGTTTGCATCCCAGGATTTTTACCGCGGGAAATCCTGGGACATTTTTATAATTTTATTTGCCTAGTACCTGGAATTCTCCACGGGTTCTTGGAATTGTGTAACCTTTTTTTTACCATTAAATCTTATCTTATCTTTGTGATACGCATTCATGTTATGTTTTGCTTTCAGACTAGGGATGTAACCAAAGTTGGTTTAGCGAAAGCTTATTTTAAAACATACATTTTTGCGAATGCAAAAGCGAGTATTCCACATTTGGTTTTTGCAAATGCAAAGACGAATAATTATTTTTTTTATATGTAATAATAGAAATGAGCTTCATTTTCTAGCGAAATAAACAAATACAATTCTTTTGCAGTGCGCCAGACACATTTGCATATACGAATATAAGTAAAAAGATGATTTACGAGTAGTACAAGGCTTAAGAAAAACAAAACATTTTTGAATAATAATTCACAAAAAATTTAGGTTTGAGATAATTTACGAGTATATCGTCAACTGAAATATTGTTTTTGCGAATACGAATAACCCAAAATTAATTTTTTGCGAAAGCGAATATTTCAAAATTTGTTTTTGCGACTGCAAGCGAATGTTAAATATGATGCGAATAATTCGCATATGAGAATATTCGTTACAACTCTACTAAGGTACTGCTATAAGTATAAAACTATGGCCATATGATCCAAAATAAAACGAATTTAGACAAAACCAGTAAGGAAAATGCTAAGATGAGCAAGACCGACTGCAAAATACCCTCTCCACACGCTTCAATTTGGCTTACCATAAATAATTCGGACGTGTACAAGGAACATTGTTGGTTAATTCTTTATCTATAAGTATTTAAGTATTTTAAATGCTAATTCAGCCCATCTAAGGCTTTGGTTTAGTTTTCATATTCCCATGTGCAGTCAGGAACTTGTCGACTCTGTTTGAGGACTTTACACCAGTTTTGCAAGTATTGACCCGCTAAGTTAGAGGACAAACTTAGCGGGTCAAAACTTTGCGGGTCAAAGATAGCGGTTAGCTCTACCTATCTCCCAAATATGAAAATATATGCAGATGAAATGCTATATTTTGCAATACACGGATTACAATGTATGGCCAATTGTCCGTTGAAACTGTCAAAAAAATGCAGATTACGGAACTTGAACAAATGTTTAGAAATATGTAACAGAAAACCCAATAAAGAGATTACAAATTACAACACCATGCTATAACTTAATTTTACATTAAGTTTATTTTGTGACTCCCAAAGTCTCTTGTATATTTTTGAAATATTTTCGAAAACATGCCACGCCCAACTTTAGCTTTTTTACTAATTTTAAAATTGGCTTTTCTAAAAAGACATAGACTAGTTTAACTTCCTAGAAATGAAGCTTTCCTACAAATCGGAATATGCAACACTGGGCCAAGGAAGGACTTTATTGAAATCGATTCAGTTTTAATACCTCACAGACATATGTGCTCATTAGGAGTAGATTTTGATACGGGTCACCCCATTATTTTGTGGGGTTTGGAAAAAAAATACAAGGGCTATAAAATGGGGGAGGTGGGATGGGGACAAGTGACAGCTCATCGAAGTCAAAGGTCGTGGGATGGGGGAAAATATTCACAAAAAGTCCCGTAACTACCTAGGAGTCGCACTTAGAGGGGTAAAATGTATGATCGACCCCCATTAATTTTTCCTTTCCAATATTTCTTCCAAACATAACAACCCCCTATCTTTAATTATGCTCCAACCGCTTTAACTACCCCGAAAGTACCCCTAGAGAAGTTAAATGTAAGACCAACTCCCAATATTTCTGCAATACCAACAGAACAAATCCACCCTCTATCTTCAACCGTTAAGGGAGTCCCCATACAAATTTTTGTCATGAATACAATATGCACTTAAAACGACCAAACAAAACAAAATTCATCACAAAATAATATTTTCGTTTAAGTTTTCTGGTATTGTTGATGAAAGTTTATTTTCGTTTAAAAGTAAAAATACATGTATTTAAAATTCGAAATTTTTCTAAAAATGGAATTATCCCGTGAACATTTTCGTGCGATGATTTTTTACTATTTTCGGCTTGGGTTATCATCTTGTTTCGACTTTTAAGCGATAAAGCACCATCAAAAAACCACTGTTAATCGCTGGTACCAAGAGCTAAGTCTCGGACGCCGTTCGCTCCAGGATGAATTTCGCGAAGGACGTCCAACTTCGGTCGCTTGCCAGAAACCATCGATGCTGTACGTGAACTGATTAAGCAAGACCGACATGTGACCTACTGTGAGATTGAGGCATCCTCGAGGCATAAGATATTGCATGTTCGGTTGGTTGAGAAAATAAATTGACGAATGCTCAAAAAAGGTTCGTATAGATTAGTGCAAAGAGATGTTGAAAAAGTATAACTGCGGTAGCTCAAAGGTAGTGTATAACATTGTCATAGGTGATAAATCATTGATCTATGCATATGAACCCGAAACAAAACAGCAATCGACCCTATGGGTCTTTCAAGACGAGCCAAATCCGACAAAAGTTGTTCGTGGAAGAAGTACATCGGTATAACCGGCCATGTTGCTACAGTGCCTTTAGTGGAGCGTAGGAGGTCAATTCTGAGTGGTATACATTCATCTGCTTGCCAACAGTGTTAGAAGAAATGAGGAAAGATAATAAAAGAAGACGGATCAGTTTGCATCACGACAATGATAGCTTTCACACATCAGCTGAAACGATGAGCTATTTAAGCACGCAAGATGTCGAACTGATGGGCCATCCATCGTACAGCCCTGATTTGACACCCAATGACTTTATCTTATTCCCTAGCATTAAAAAAAATCGTGGTCAACGTTTTTCATCGGCCGAAGCAGTTGTTGAAGCGTTCAAAAATCATGTTTTGGAAGTGTTTTAATCGGAGTGGAAAAAGTGCTTCGAAAATTGGTTTGTGCGTATGCAAAAGTGTATTGATCTTAAAGGAGTATATTTTGAAAAACAATAAAACCATATCCAATTATAAATTATTGTGTTTTTATTGCCGGTCCCGAAATATAAATAGCAACCCGTATTACATCCAATCTTGATAAAAATTGGCGGACCCTATTGTATTTGATGAATATTGGTTAAGATTTGAATATATGTATGTCTTACACAAATGCTCAAGAGGAAACTGTTAAAATTGGAGAAATTGTTTCCGATTAAGTTAAGCTCCACATACGATTACATATGTTCAACCGACTTAACCAAAACCACAGAAATTTTCTCACAATTTTTAAAATCTGTGTAATTTTATAGCCCGCCCAAGGGGGTCTAAAAACCAATTTTCAGTTGTATTTTGTGAACATTCAGAAGTATGGGGTGTAATACCGTCGGCCACGCCTACCTTTAGCTAGTTTACTAGTCTTCAATTATTCCAAATTTCATTAGTTTCGAGGCAGAATTTTAAAATTGATTTTCGACTTTATATAATTTTTGCTTTTATACTTTTTTGGGCAAGTGTTCATACATACCTATAGACTCAAATATGTGCAGACATACATACTTACATAGAGTGAATGGATCCGTACTTTGTACGTGAGTAAAGTAATTTATGGTATGTGTTAGAATTGTGGAACATTTTTTCGGGTCTGAGTGGAGATTACGGATAAGTATGATATATGATTACCCACAGAATGATAAATGTACAAATAAGTTGTGTAAGCACCTGTATGTGCAAATATGTCTGTATGTATTTATGCAAACATGTACATATAAGAGAATTAAATTTTTTCGTTGTATTTTACTTCCAAGAATTTTGAATAGATTTTAGCCCGGCTCTGCTTGTTTGTTTGGAATATTTACAATTTATATAGGCAATAAGCTTTCGGCATTCAGCTCCTCGTCATCGGAGTCTTGGCTGGCATTGTGCTTCACCGCACCGGTACGCGGGCGTTCGGCAGGTGGTCCTAAGGGATCAGTATGCTGGGCCGCTACAGAGGGGATAACGATATAGAAATAGGAATGAGACAACAAACAAGAGTAGGTTATACCTGAGAAGCCTGCTTCTGTGCCTCGTACATAATGATCACCGTTGAAGCTGGCCGTTATGGCATTTGATAGACCGCTTTCAGAGTCTGGGATTCGATCATTGCGGTAAGCTGGAATAGAAAATAGTTCGTTAGGGACTATTGCCTTTGGAGATGGGTTTAGCACTCCCAGAACTTACCTCGCAAACGGCTGCTTCCCATTCTTCCGGATGCTGCCGACGATAGACGTTGCTGCTGGTAACGTTGCTCATTCTCTCGCTCTGTTTGGGCCTTGTGTAGGCGTGCATATTCCGTGGAGTACTTCTCATTCAGTTCAGCAATGCCTAGGCTTTTCGTCACTTGAACCAGAGCCCGGACGCAATTCAAGTTGTCCGGAAACATGGCATATATTTTCTCAAACATCCCCAAGTACTGCTTGGGAGGTAAGTACGAGTTGCGAAAGCAGCTTGCTATGCGTAGCATCAGATTCGGATCATTGGGATCAGCCAATACAGCTCTCTCGTAGTAGTACAGAGCCTTCTCGATGGCCTGCAGTTTAATGTAGTACGAGCCGATAGAACTGCCAATGCTAATATCACTGGGGTTTATGCGATACGCTTCGTTGTAGTACTGATTTGCCTCCTGGTGGTCATTCAACTGTTCATAGATGGAGCCGACCTTCTCAAACAAATGCGAATCGATCTCCCCGGCCGATATGCCCAGGACTTGCAGGTACGTCTGCAGTGCCGTCGATGTACTACTGTTGAGCTTAAAACTTCCACCGCCAATGGTGGTGCTGTTCAACTTCTCCTGCAGCTTGGCGCACTGGTAATAGACATGACTATGCTGCACCGAGTGCGGGACCATGAGTTGTGCCTTTAGGTTCTCGAATTGTTCTTCGGCCAGGCCAAAGTCATTCTCCTGCATGCCCACCAGGCCCAGATTGTAATTGGCCTCGAAATTGTCGGGCTGTATCTGGAGCGCCCTCTCCAATTTATTGCGTGCTGATGTGTAGTTTTGCTTTTGATAATCGATGATACTGGCATTGACCAGCGCCATGGCATTGGTTTGCAAGGCACCGATTTCATTCAGCTGATGAATGCAATGTGTGGCCATTTCTAAATTGCCCAACTAATTGGTTCAATTAAATGTAATTCGAATACGGTTTTGCGGGATCATTGAAATTAAATAACAACAAAATGGGAATAAAACAATTAATTATTTCAAAAGCGAAACAAATGAAATGTATATACAGTAATGAACAAACAAATAAGGTCACTCAAAAGTTTTTTGTTTCTACTAAGAACAAGTATATTTATAAGTATAGCCAAAATATATCTCATGCAATTATTATATTATTATACTTATATATTTATATTATTATTATATAAGTACGTTTTTAAAATTTAAAAAAATCGGATCAGATTTAGATATATTCATCCGATTTTATGTTTTTAGCTCATTATACCACATATAGCATCCAAAATGGATGAAATTTAACACAAGTTAGTTTTTTGGACTAAGGGCAGACGCTATTCGAGTTGACGAAAACCAGTTGAGATTTGGATAAAGCTTTCACACATATGTTAAACCGATTTTATGTTTTAAGCTGTAGAAGCCATATATTACATCCAATCTTGTTGAAATTTGGCATAATACGTTCCTTGTACCAAGAACGTACGCTGTTGAATTTGAAAAAATTGGTTCATATAAAGATGCAGCTCCCACACGCAGAAAAAAATATGGTTACTATAGGGTGTCCCAAGAAGAACGCAATTTTTAAATCTGGCAACATTCGAAGTGTCATTGTTTGACATTTGAACAATTGTTATTGTTTGTTAGTAGAAGGTACGATGTTAACAAAAATGGAGCGCTACACGAATGAACAACGCATTCTCATTGTGAAATTGTTTTACCAAAATGGTGAAAGTTTTGCGGCTACAGTTCGCAAATTGCGATCAATTTGGGGTCACAATAATGCTCCAAAAGAGTCAACTGTAAAGAGATTAATGGATAAATTTGCCGAAACTGGGTCTGCTAGTGATGTAAAGACAAAAAGGCGCCATCGACCAGTTCGATCGACCGAAAATGTCGCAGCTGTACGTGATGATGTCGCTCAAACTCCATCCACCTCAATTCGACACCGAGCTAAGCAAATTGGTGTCTCCAAATCCACTTTGCAGCGAATTTTGACGAAAGATTTGCATCTTCATGCATACAAAATTCAATTGACTCAGGAACTGAAGCCAGCTGACCATGGACAGCGAAGGGAGTTCGTTAATTTGGTATTGGAGAGACAACATGAAAATGCTGATTTTGCCGATAAAATCATCTTCAGTGACGAGGCCCATTTTCATCTTGATGGCTTCGTCAATAGGCAGAATTGTCGCATTTGGGGTGCAGAAAATCCTCGAGTGATTCACGAGAAGCAAATGCATCCTCAACGTGTCACTGTGTGGTGTGGTTTTTGGGCTGGAGGAATCATTGGACCTTTTTTTTATGAAAATGAGGCAGGTCAAGCGCAAACAGTCAATGGTGTTTGGTATCGTGAAATGATAACCAGTTTTTTCTTGCCTAGAATTGAAGAAATGAATGTGGAGGGCATGTGGTTCCAACAAGACGGCGCCACATGTCATACAGCCAGAGAAACAATTCAATTGCTGCATCAGTCATTTAAAAATTGCGCTCTTCCCTTTATATGGTCGCGACAACAATAATATGTGCTCTGCAATAAAAGTATGTTCGACGCAACCATAGTATTGTTTTTTGAATTTCATTTTGACAATAGTGTGATTGCGGCAATATTAATATGGTTGAAATGTAACAATAGTATTATTGCCAAATTTAAAAATGCAAATAGGGTTGTAGCAGCTAAATGTGGTTTTTGGGTTTAAAGTTAACAATAATATTATAACGGCAATCATGTAATATTTCTTAATTTGAATAAAGTTTTTTTTAACAATGTTATTATTACGAATGTTATGTACTTTTCATGTGTAAATTAAAGTTTTTCAAACAAACTGCTTTAAATTTGGTTAACTGAAATATTTTTAATATTTTTTTTTATAAAAACGGTTACTTTTTTAATAAACATATTTATTCTACTGTTAAATAAATTACTCCCACGATTTTCAATTTGATGTGTTTTAGAGTAATTAACATAATAATAATCTCTATTGTCGACAACATAACCCATTCCAAATAAATAATTTTGGGAATCATAGTATGGTTGGGTGGGATCATACTATGGTTATGGGCATCATAGTATGGTTGTATGTGAATCCTATTATTGTTGTGAGGACCATAATATTATTGTGCCACAACCATATACCCAACTATAGTAACAACAATAATATGTGCTCTGCAATAAAAGTATGTTCGTCGCAACCATACTATTGTTTTTTGAATTTCATTTTGACAATAGTGTGATTGCGGCAATATTAATATGGTTGAAATGTAACAATAGTATTATTGCCAAATTTAAAAATGCAAATAGGGTTGTAGCAGCTAAATGTGGTTTTTGGGTTTAAAGTTAACAATAATATTATAACGGCAATCATGTAATATTTCTTAATTTGAATAAAGTTTTTTTAACAATGTTATTATTACGAATGTTACGTACTTTTCATGTGTAAATTAAAGTTTTTCAAACAAACTGCTTTAAATTTGGTTAACTGAAATATTTTTAATATTTTTTTTTATAAAAACGGTTACTTTTTTAATAAACATATTTTTTCTACTGTTAAATAAATTACTCCCACGATTTTCAATTTGATGTGTTTTAGAGTAATTAACATAATAATAATCTCTATTGTCGACAACATAACCCATTCCAAATAAATAATTTTGGGAATCATAGTATGGTTGAGTGGGATCATACTATGGTTATGGGCATCATAGTATGGTTGTATGTGAATCCTATTATTGTTGTGAGGACCATAATATTATTGTGCCACAACCATATACCCAACTATAGTATGATGCTCTTTGAATATTGTCACCCCAACCATACTTCGTTTCTTTGTGCACATACGAGTATATGTTAAACCGATTTTACCAATAACAATAAAATTTTCTCACAAATTCAAATTTGACCTTACTTTTAAAATCTATTTTAAGTTGGCTTTTTTGATCATCCTGAAGTGGGTATAAAATATTCGTCCACGCCCGACTTTAGCTGTTATTACTTACTTTTATACCTCATATCCATATTTGTCCATCAGTACCAACTAAATTCACCATTGATCATCCGCCTGACTAAAACACACCATTTTTTTACCGAATCGATGCAATCAAATTTTTAATGAACGAATATTAGACAATTTTGTACATGCCTTATTGTCAACATAGGCCCTTTTCTTGTGGATCTTCCAATTGGCACACCTTACTCAGTTTCAATTACTGCAGCAGACTTTGAAACCCTTTCAATAGATAACAACTTTAAGTAATTATAGTCTTTACATAAGTTGTTCGAGGACTACTTTTTATTAAATGTTGTTTTGGACCTTTCAATAAATTTGGCAAACTGATGCTGGTTTTGGCCTTGATATTTCAAATTTTTAATAACTAAGCGTTGGCATCTGTACTTTGCTTTGTACCACCCATATTGGTCTAGTTTCTCTTTAATAAACCTCAAACCTCTTGAATTGCAACTTTAAAAGTTACCCTCTAATTTAAAACTCCTATTATCTAATTATTTAAGAGATGCCAGATTGGTTGTTTTGATTGACCATGTGTTGCCAATTATTTCCAGCAATTAATTTTGCTGTTTTGATTAAGCCTAGATAAATAAGACTGGATAGCAAAACCGTAATAGTGAATTAATTTGTAAATACAAAAAATACAAATTTAGATCATTTATAAGCATACAGCAAAAGTCCTACTGTATTTGATTCTAAAAAGCAATTTTACAAAGAAATCGAAGCCAGGCCTGGGACGTTTTGGCCTTATGGGCCGGCGCAGAATCCTGCTGGAAAGTCCATGGCTGGTTTTGAAACAGCTTCCAAAACGGTTTCTTGGTAAACTTTGACCGATTATTTGACTCCCTGTTCGCAGAAATGCAGATCAGTGACCCCATCGTAAGAGACACCGCACCAAACCATGACTAAAGTTGGGTGATGACCCTTTTCCACCCTTGGGATCAGTTCAGATGTTAACTTAGATGACCGCGCATACCTCTATCATTTTTCGCGTTAAATTTTTACTGAGCGGTAAAATTTTTTTTATCGGTGAACAAAATTTTTCTGTGCAAGTTATCAGCGTGTTTCACCAAAAGACGTTTGCATTTTTCAATCCTATTTTTTTAAAGCTGCAGTCAATAAATGTCCGGGACGTCGTTTGAAAGTCCCAAGTCTTTTTTAATGATTCGAGTCATGGACTTTTGCGTGATATTCATCTCACAGGCCATGATTTTTTGTTTTCGGAGCGGATTTCTGTGAATTCTTGATTTAACGGCTTTGCGGTGTTCGAACAGAGCGTGGGCGGCCCGACCGGTGGCGGTATTTTACATCTCCAGTCTCCTCAAACAGTTTTATGCATCGGTAGACGAACATGCGGCTAATCCCTAGTGGCCGGAGCGTTTTGAAAATATCCCTTTTTTTCATTTCACACTTGAAAAGCGCTATTACAGCGATACGTTTCTCATTATCTTACCACTCCTTGATGGAAGTTGAAACAATTTTAAAATCCTGTTACAGACTAACGCTATTGAGGTTAGCTTTCAAACCCCATATGACATTAACGGGGTATGTTCAGTTCTACTGTTGCAATGGGTATGTTCAATGTTGTAACAGTATTTATGACCCTACTAAGAATAAAATTCAGCTACGTTAACTTCGAGGTCAGTTAGATAGAAAATATAATTTATAAACAATTTAGCGGTATTCTAGCCGATATAAAACGTAGCCAGGATAGGGATTTTCCATCATATTCGAAGAGCATCATTGTTGGAATATGATTGTGCTTCTACAATATTAGGGCTGTGTGGATCATAGTATGATTCAGGTCATCACAACATTGTTGTGCCATAACCATATAGCCAACAATAGTATGATGCTCTTTTAATATTGTCACCCCAAACATACATTTTCTGCGTGTACGTGATAAGTATGCAAGCTTAGTACTTAAACGGCTGCAATAAATTTTTTTCTGATTTTTGTCATTTCGTTTACAAAAGCTCGAAATATTGGCCGGAGACCCCATAAAGTATATGTATTCTAAATAAAGCAAACTTCAGGTCGCACGGTTTTTCAGAAACATGTGTTAATGAACTGTAAACGGTTGGTATGAAAAGTGGGCCAGATCTGTCAAGAGGTAAACATTTTCTTATCACAAGAACTGGGTCAACCTCTGGAAAAGTCAAAATCCTCAACTTAAATAAAAAATATCTCATGAACTATTAAAGAGCATAGATCGAAAAACATCCCGGAGGAAAAGTTGACGGTGCCACACCACTTTAAAAAAAAACTCGCATTTATACCCAAACTAACGGACTGATCGTTATAAAATTGAACAGTATGAAACCAATAACAATTTTTTAGACTATGTTATGGTTAAAATGAATAAGAGCGCGTGGCACCGCCGACACAACCCTGAACTTAAAAACGCAATAGTAGTGCTGTTTTGGTTAAGCCTCGATAAATAAGAATGGATAGCAAAACCGCAATAGTGAATAAATTTGTTAATACAAAAAATTAAAATTAGCTAATAAAAAGATGACGATGGTATTTGGAATATGTGATGTTGGTGGGTGATGCCACGCCATTTAAAAATCGTATTTATCGCTAATATAACGGTCCGTTCGATACAAAATTTTGACGGGATAAAATCAATGACTGTGAAATATTATCTGAACTCCGAACTTAAAAAGACAATATCTCAACAACTGCTAGAGATATTACGATGATAATTGGAAAATATGATGTTGGTCTAGATCGAAATATGTCGTGGAAAAAGTGGGTGGTACTACGCCGCCTTGATACAAATTTCATATTGGACCGATGTACATGATGTCGGTCATATACGCTTCAGCCAGGCCGAACATAAGTTGTCCACTTGTTTTTTGAAGGGTCGAGTACAACTGGACTTTCCTTTAGACAGGAACAATATTGACACTTTTTTGTTAAAAAAAATAACTTAACAATTGCGGGTGTGTTATCCAGTTATATAGATATTTTTTCGAACTCGAGGAATTAAAAGGGTTCTTGGGGAACTCAACGTAAATAAATCCCCGGGGCCGGATGGAATTTCAGTACTTGTCCTAAATAAGTGTTCATCGACGCTAGCTCGTCCATTGCGCAATCTTTTCAACCTCTCGTACCGTGTGGGAGTCTTCCCATCGTGTTGGAAGATTGCCAATGTAACAACGATCCCAAAAAAGGGTTAGCCTAGTAACCCTGAAAACTACAGCCTAATTGCAGTTTGCTCTGCACTGTCGAAAGTGATGGAGAGTATAGTTAATTAGGATTTTGTAAATTATTTAGAGTCAAATGGCCTTCTCAACGATCGACAGTATGGCTTCCGTAGAAACCGACCTACGGGAGACCTGATGGCGTTCCTTTCGGAGCTGTGGAGTCGATCAATTCACCGACTTGGTGAAAGTAAGGTAGTGGCTCTGAATTTTTCCAAGGCGTTCGATAGAGTGTGGCACGGCGAACTCCTATCAAACCTAATTGCTTCTGGAGTCGGTACTGATTTCTCTCGAATCACATCGAGTTTTCTCAGTGATCGCTCTATGCGTGTTGTTATAGACTGAGTCTCGCCCGATGAGTATACTATAAATACAGGGGTACCGCAAGGCTCTGTTCTCTCTCCCTCTCTGTTTCTCATTTTTCTCAATGACCTTCTGAGTCTGACAACAAACCCTATTTACTCGTTTGCTGACGACAGCAGCGTCTGTCACTCATATTCGTTCGACCGTAGACCGGGCCTCACAGATAGAGGCGATGAGGCAAAATATGACTGACACACTCAACGAAGATCTTGTAAGGGTCTCAGAGTGGGGTTTTGCAAATAGGGTCGAGTTTAATGCTAGCAAAACCCAATGGTGACTGTTGAGCCATAAACGATCGACGGGCTTAATTTCTCGACCGGGTGCAAGGGAGGGCGCTGAGGCTTGTTGGAGATAGCAGGGTAGCCAACTCTGTTGTTTCACTCGAGCATCGGCGGAGTGTTGGTTGCGAATCACTCTTTTACAGGTACTTTAACGGGATATGCTCTTCTGAGATAGGTGATCTCATCCCGGAGGTCAGAGTGTTCTCCCGTAACACCCGCTTGTCTAGAAGTTCTCATCCATTTGTTATTAATTGGCCTGCTGATCGCACGTTGCATTACAGGGAGAATTCGTTCTTCAGCCGCGTTGCCCGTATGTGGAACAGATCTCCCGCAGAGGTGTTCCCTGCCACGTACGATATGAACAGGTTCAAATTAAATGTCCATAAACATTACTCCCTCTTTCCTTCCCTACCCTAACCTATCTTTTCTTGACCGATGCAATGCACTGCATATATAGGGGACATCCCCTGAGTGTTGGTCTTAATTTAAAAAAAAATAATATGAAAATTGTACGTGACCTTATTGTTTTGCTAATAAATTTATGTATGTGGGACTAACTATTTATACATATGAACACAAATTTGTAAACAAGCTCTTGGCCCAACACTTAAAGGTTTATTTTTGAAGACACTTCGCTATAGGATGGACTTGGCTAAGCCGGAAAAATGACAAATGGTAATTTTTAACATGAATTTGTACTGCGAGGTAATGAAAAAACAAACCCAGCAAAGATAAAAACAATATCTTTTACCAGATAGGGCGTTGCTAGGAATAGATATTTCCACCATAGTTTTTTTTAATTATCGATTTTTTGTCAGATCGTTTGAAAAGGAAAGGTAATGTAAGTAAAGTGGGTGATTGAATAGAGTCAACTACGTTTTCATATGTCAGAACGAAAGTGTTATAAAGATTGTAAAAATGCTTAAGTCGGACGTGGCCGTCTGTATCATACCATGCCCTTCTACCAAAAAAAGACAGCAGAAAAGAGGTTTTTGGGACCCTTGCACGGACTCTAAGTTCACCTTTTAAAATTAATATCATATTTGAATTTGTGATAAATTGTATTGCTTTTGGTAATATCGGTTGAACATATGTGTGGGAGCTATATCGCAATCTGTACCGATTTTCTTCAATTTCAATTGAGTCCGTCCTTGGTCCAAACTGCCGAAATTCATACAGATCGGGAAACAATTGCAATTGTAGTTTGAGTACGAGCTGTAGATGGACTGACGGGCGAATAGACAAAACATCGGTAAAAGGAATCAGAAGCTGATTGTACGTCGATCGGTATACTTAAATGTGGGTCTAGTTCAAATATATTTAATAGTTGCAAACATTTGCCATGAAACTAACTTATAACACTGTACGACAAATTTAAGCTTTTGGTTGCACACATGAAAAAAATTAGTATATTCTGAAAGAGGAGGAAAAAATAAAATACACGTGTATCCCACTTTTTCTGCATCAATTCGTATATTTGCAAAAAATTTATGGATATGGACTTGTATGTTAATACAAAATATGTCTATCTATATAAGTGGTTTTTAACCAAATATATATTCACATTTTTCGCGAAAATACGAATTGATCTAGAAAAACTGGGACACACGGGTGGTTTATTTTTCGACGTAGATTCCGAATATATAGGTCTTCTTCATGTGTGCAAAAGCGTGTTGAACGGAGTAATAGGTGACAAGTTGTGTGGGTTACAATCTGCCCCAGAGCAGAGCAATTTGTGTTTGGATACCGAAAAGGTTATGTCGAAGTGGTCCATTTTCAGTCCGACAGACAATTTTGGAACAATATTGCGAAGCATATAACGAAGCATATAAAAACGTTTGATAGCTCCTTTCTAAAGTAATCGCGAAAATTAGCTTTACAAGTAGCTTATTTGGCATAAAAAGTCTTGAAATTAGTTACAGCTTTAAACTGTACCAAATGCTATTTCATTTTACCCAGTTGTTGTTGTAGCAGCGACACCAGCAAAGAGACACATAAAATATCGTCAAGTTACTTAACGCTACTTCATTATTCATTTCTATCTTGGTTTTGTTCCTTCGACTCTCCATTAAGTATTTCATGGTTTTATTGTACCGCATCTTGCGAAATCCATTGGGCGGTATGAGTCACCCTGGTCCTTACTCCTCCTGGTTTTAGTATGGGACGTACCCTACCCATTTTCCATGTCTCGGGTACAATGAAGATAGCTAGCGATGGGTTGATTTTGTAGCATCAGCATAGAAATGCTATCGGGTCCAAGCTCCTTAGATGGATGTATTTATTTTTTTATGTTTGTGTGCTCTCAAGCTAAGGTTGAAGGTTTTCAGATGGTTTATCCACTTGTCACGCTTATAGTCGTTGGAGACTTCCCAGTCTGTCGTCCCGAATATCAGCTAACCTTGCCGACTTCGCCGGAAATACTAGTCTGATTTTTGAGATTTTACCAGCGGAAATGTATTGGGCAAATGGTGCAGTGACACTGCCACGTACTGTCCTCTCTCCTGTTTGGACATTGGAAAGAGTGGATAAACCATTGAATTTACGGGTGGTGAAGTCTTTTAATCCATTCCAATAGGTTCGGCGCTCTATGACAAGAAAGTCTGTGGTTTTATTGCATCTCATGAGTATACGGAGCTTGTCTAATCAAAATTTATAACCGGTCGCCACTAACGGGAGCAGTCACGCATTACTCGGATGGGCGAGCTGACGCATTTACTCCGGTGGGGGCAATCTCGTTTAGTGTATAGAAGGTACTGTCGCCGATCTGCTCCGCTTATGGTATCGCCCTCCGATTATCGCCTAAGCTCGAATGTCAAAATTCGTTTTGTACATTTAGGTCTCTCATAATCAGGCGTTTTCACCCTCAAGGAAGACACCTAGGCCATCTGATGTCCGGTTGGGCAGTTGCTTACATACGAGTTGTAGGAGTTGTACAGATCTATCTCCACTCCTCCTGACCTGTCCGCTATACCATGGTATTCCAAGTATAAGTATAGATCTTGAATGTTATTCTCAGGTGGGATAGATCTCTACTGCATCGTGTTTCTAAAGATAAACCCCACCACACCTTCTATGCTGCAGATAGTTTCTTAGACCGCAGTGATGGATACAACTATCATAAGGGTGGTTTTCTTGGACTTGTGGTTTTTAATCTGGCCATTCTCTTTTTGAAGGTGGTCTTTTTGAGAGCTGTCACTTGATTTATGCTCAGTTTGTAATGTAATATTAATAATGAATTCTATACAAGCAATGTAACTCCCAACTTTCCTGCCGGGTTGATAAGCGCTTTTTAACCTATTATCTGTAAGTAATTGTTTGTGATTTTTATAGCCTCCACAGAAGTGTGATCAATAGTCAATATGGTCATATGGGTACTCATATTATAGCAAATTGTTACCCATACAGAAAAAGAGTAATTGTGAATATGAGTTGAGATTAGGGACGGACGCGTGGGGCAAAGGGGGTAAAAAAGGACCATTTTTGCACTTTAGTAACGTAGGAAAAGTGGAAGGTATATAAGGTTCGGCCTTGCCGAACTTAAGGTCGTTTTTCATAAGTAAATAATGAAAAGGGTAATAAAACGTCATTACCTGGCAATGCAAATTGTAATGAGAAGTTCATACTGAGTTTTGTCGTACACATCCCTAATTTGCTGTTGGCTTGTGCACAATGGCAAACAAATTTGGCTAAGTTTGGACAAATTAACACTGACCATGTTTTTTTTTGCTTGACCGCATACTTACATTGATGTAAATGAAACTTAAATTGGTAAGCGCACTGGCCGTCATGGATCCTTCGCTTTTGCGGTCGTACATTTGCAGGGTTTCAATTGCCTGATTGACATCGTTCTGACGCAGATAGACCAGAGCCTTATTCAATTCCAATTCGCTGGCCAGCCATGATAGATTGGACGTTTTAATGACCTCAATGCACCAGTTGTATCCTGTAACAAATTGCAAGTGAATAAATGGGACGTAGCAGGGGAGCGTGTGAGGTGAGCGTGTGTGCTCTTCCCCACACGCATATGGACATTTACATACACATATATATACTCATATAGAATGGACGTATCCTCCGCTCGGCTTCCACTTACCATCGTTGTAGTTTTCCTCGATGATTGGAGAAATTAAATCGACAATCATTGTTATGGCGCGCTTTTCGTTGTTTTTCCGTTGCTTGATATAAATTGCCAACTCGTCGGATTTTAGCGATTGAAATATGTAGCCATTACGGTCGACAGGCCTTAAACCAGTCTTTGGGCGGTGTTCGATGCCTCCGTTGCCAGCGCCAACACTGCCGCCGCCATTATTCACATTGCTTTTGTCCTCAATATCGAAGCTGCCGCCACCGTTGCCACTGCCACTGCCGTTTCCACTATTGATTACCTCGATTTCCGCCGTTGGCGAATGGTCGAAACCACTCTGATGATGTAAATGACGCTGGGATGGCTGAGGCGGCTGCGGCGGCTCGCTCTGCTGTTCGTTGCCCGCATGTTGTTGGAGCTTGAGTATGCTGTTCTCGTTGTGCAAATCCTTTTCGGCCTCCATCGGCTGAACATCGCACAAGTTTCGAAATGTGCTCTTTATTTTGTCCACATCGCCCATGGCATAGTAGCACAGTATCAAGTGAATGCCGCTCCGTATGTCCGCACGCTCCGACATGATAAACTCAAAGCTGGCCGCCGCATCGGCATACTGACCCATACGCACGAAAAGAATGCCTATGTTTTGCGTGATTTTCAAACGCAACTGTTTCAAATTGTTCGGCACCGAATCCAGGGCCATGCGATACATTTTTATCGCCTTCGGGTACATGCCCATGCGATAGTAAATGTTGCCCATATTCAGCTTCAGCTGATTCACGTGTGGGAACATTTTGTTCTTCGTCATGATGCTGTATGTGTTCAACGCCTCAATGTGCATATCATTCCGCTCGTACTGCTCGGCCAAATTAAAGAAGACCTGCAAAGTTTAAATGGATGACTAAGTTAGCCAGTCAATGAGCTTCTTCATCGCCACCTCCTCCTTGCAATCCCCGCCCATACAATTTCTACTCGGCGTGAAAGTAAAAGTATCCCAACAAAATAGGAAACTAATACACTTGGTGTCCGGGCATGCTCTTGGATACGAAAAGTAGATGTGGAAGCAGGAAACGGCGGTATCAGTTGTTGAGCACACAGGATACTCTTTAGGACTGCCGGACTGACAGGCGTACGAGCAGGCCGTGCCGGGCAGGGCACATGAAACAAATGAAAAATGGAATCGGGCAAACTTTTAGTTTTTCATTTGAAATTTCGACTTGGGTAAAGTTTATAATGAACTCAGATAATAGAATTAAAGATGAAAAGTACGCACGCAAGGTGAGCTCAAGCAAAATAATTTAAAGGAGTGCTTAACAAGCACTTGGGCGCCAAAAGGGGTATGGTGTGCACGTGGTGCAGAAGAAGCTTTCCAAAAATATTGTGGATTGTTCGCAACAATCCTCAGCTTAATTTTTCACAATATTTTCTTGGCAGTAATATTATGCCTTCTTCGTTCAATTTGTGTGGTCTTAAAAGATCAATTTGCTTGATAATGTGAAGTGGAGTGGCGCAACTGACTAAACTTTATGAAATTTCTGTAAACACTCGTAAATTGAATTTTGTCATTGGTTTTATGTTAAAGTTTATCGTGCTGTATTGCATTTTTAAGGTTGAACGCAAAGCAAATTAAAACAAAAATAATTTCTTGCACACTATGCCAATGGTTAAAATGACCAACAATTCAGAAAGCCATTTGAGATATTCCACGCTACAAAATTAGTTAGGTTACTCGTTCATAATGCAATGTGCTAAACTTAAGAACAGATATAATTTGTGACTTTTGGAGCTGCTGAACATCAAACTGAGAGGGGGCAAGTGTTTTGGGGAATCCCTAAACAAGGACCGAAATCAGGGTTTCTTGCAGGTCTCGTACAATGCACTATGCTAAATTCCAGCGAGATCGAATATTTATGATATAGCTCTTCTAGAGCGGAAGGTCCTCACATTGGGAAGTACCTTTGAATGGCGGCAATACAAAAATATGAATTGTTATGGTCCAGTTACATCAGTTATTGGTCGTTTATAACGTACCATGTGAAATTTCAGCCAAATCGAAGTTAAAATGCGAAATTTAGCGCAACAGGACCTCGAAGCGGGAGGGACATTTGTGTAAGGGCAAAGTATTGATAAGATCCAATTTCAACATATTTACTTACTGTACTATATTTACTATATTGCTACTTTATTGATTGCTCGTAACGCTTTCGTGCGGTAATTAAACACTTTTATATGAATGGTTATACGTCACAATTAATCAAAGATGAATTGGATTCTGTTCATGGTGATAATGCACCATCATACTCCACCGTGAAATCCTGGGTTCAACAATTTAAAGTGGGTCGTTCAAGTACGGAAGATGAACAACGCTCTGGAAGACCGAAAACTGCTACTACTATTGAAAACATTAGAAAAATATTTAATGAAGTGACTAAAGATAGACGAATAAAGCTCAGAGAACTTGCTGATATTGTTAAAATAAACGAAAAACAAGCGAGGTTATTGCTGAAACTGAGGCATATTTTGAAGGTCTTGAAAAATCTTATTTATCGGATGGAATTAAAAAACTTGAAAAACGTTTGATGAAGTGTATTGAGTTGGAAGGATATAAATAATAATAATTCCAAAAAAGCGGTTCTTTTTATGTTAGTCCAGTTACTTTTGCGGTCGCCCTCGTATATGTCCTCTATAGCGGTTGATTCTGAAATATCAAAACATGGATCGAGAAGTACCAATTTCAATATGGTTCGCTCTTCGCCTAAACCTGAACAATTTAGTAATGCTCGTCTAAATGCGTCTATGTACTTTGATTAGAATGATAGATGTAAAAATTGACTACGGGCATCGCTAAATGAAATTAGATAGTGATTCCGATTCGCTGAGTGTATTAAACGGGGTCTATCTTTTTTTAAGGTGTTACGAACATCAGGACTAATCCATTGAAACCGGCACCATCGTCTTGTGTACGGCATATAAGTAAATATATTCTGAAAATTATACCCACTATAATAGGATGGATAGAGCGCACATCGAGTTTGTATTTTCGTTGGTAGGTTGCACTCTAAAATATTGAGTTGTTTCCCCTTATCAAATTCTAAGCGATATAGCTTGGTTCGTTGGTCCATTTGTCGAAAACACAATATACTTAAGTACTTACGTAAAAAATAAACGTAAAAAAATGAGGGTTCTGACCTCAGTTACATTAAGGTCTGTCACTTCAACAAAATTGTCAGATCACCTAACGCCAGTGCTTGATATTTCGAATTCGCATACATAGGGGTGGGGAATAAAGGATAACTTGTGCAAGGAATCTAAGTCTACGAGTCAAATATTGATGTGGGAATTGCCGTATTTTACTTGTCAGCCATATATGAACGATAAGAAAAGCTATTTTAATTTAACCTCACCAGTGCTGGGAACGAAAGCGATTTCGACTTAATTTTGAAGCCATTATATCCAAAAATCACATCATTATAAACGCCGCCTCAACTTCACTGTAAGTGATTCTAGGTCTTATACAAGGCGGCCGAAAAAGCCGCTACCAAAAAACAAATTAATAGCTTTTTTTCTTTTTAATGGATCTGGTTATTTTTTTTATTTTGCAGATCGATTTTTAGATTTAACAGAAATTGATAACTGGGACACTGAAACAAGAATTTGGATTGTCCGCCGCTATAACGCACTGGAGTACGTTTGGCGGCAATCCTCCGAGCAGATGGATCATAATGAGACTTGTTAACAATTATGCTGAGCATGGGACAGTTAACAGAAGACCTTACCAACAAAACTCTACAGTTCTGACGGGGGAAGCAATCGCTGCTGCCATACAAAACAATCCAAGAGTTTCGACAAGAAGCTTATCTCTCATTGCGGTCAAATATGCACAAAGATTTGGACTTATTCCCATATAAAATTCAAATGGCCAACAAACTCAACGAAGCAGACTTCCCGATTCGCTTGGAATTTTGCCAGAAGGTGCTTTAAACGGTGTAATATGACAGAAACATGTTGAACTTTCTTTTAATGTTTGTCGAGACTCATTTCAATTTAAACGGCAAAACAAACAAAATTGTCGAATATGGAGTGCTTCCAACCCGCAGATACTTCATGAGAGGGAATTGCATCCACTTCGTGTCACACTGTGGTGTGTAGTTTCAACATGCTGCATTGTGTGGGCCTACATCTTCGAAGAAAACGGTCACACCATTACTGTTACTGGAGACCGTTACATGATCATGTTGAGGGAGTTTTTCTATCCAGAACAGCGCCGAAAGAGAATTTAATTCAACTCTGTGTGGTTTCAGCAAGATGGTGCAACTTCTCACATAGCCCGGCCTGTTTTGACAGAATTGCGACGAAAATTTCCCAATAAGCTGATATCGAGAAACTCCACATTCCGTTGGCTCCCCAGGTCGCCTGACCTTACTGCACCTGACTATTTCTTGTGGCATTTTTGCTAACAGGAAGTCTTTGAAGCAAAACCAACAAGTTTGAACTAAAGCAATCTATTCGAGAAACAATTGCGGCTATTCCTGTCTCAACAACTTAAATGAACAACTTTTTGGTAAGACGCCGCACATTAATGAACGAGCAGGGGCCTAGACCTATGAGGATAAGGTTCTGAGGACGCTGAAAATATGTCCTTTCTAACATGGACCATCCATCCATACTCAGAAACAGTGCATTATTCTGACGAATCTGAATATGGTGACGAAGAACCTTCAAATCGACGAAGAACCTTCAATCCAAATATTTTTGGAATCGAACAAATTTAAGGCCTTGGCCCATGGGAGTAAGATCCCAAGGGCTCCAAAAATTATGTCATATGGGATCTCAGAAGCAGCTGATTTTTCTAAAGAATCTTCACATTAATATCCCCCAATACTGCCAATACCAGTTTCTAGGCCATAGGTTAAAGGTCCCTAGAGCATTGCCCATATTGCCCATTTACAGATCATGCAAAATTTCAGAGTCCTAGCTCACGTCACTGCTATCAACAACAGAGCTGTCATCCAAAAATGCCAGGATTACGTTTTTTTTCAAAAATAAATCGTCAAAAACGCAATGTTTGAAAATATTAATCGTCGTAAAATCGTCGTAAACAGTAAGTCTATGTTTTCATACAATTTTGGCGTACTGTGATTGAAACACGAATATATTTGAGCAAATGTCAAACTTACAGTGATAATTGCGAATTCATTCCAACGTAAATATATTTAAGTTTAAAATTTCAAATTTGAACTACCGATTACTTTGACTTTGAAAGGTAAAAAAACATGCAATTTTATTATGAAAAATTTTGTTATTAAAAATATCAAAACATACTTCCAAAGTAGTGAGTCTTTAACGCAACCTGTAAATTACGTGAACAGTTTTCGAGAAGAGATCGGCCTTCAATACAATTTGTGCATCAATTTGTGAAGCGAGTTCATAAAAATGGATCGTGATTGTACTAACCAAACCGAGTACGTTCTCGTCCTGAGCGTTTCATCAAAAACATTGCGGCTGTGGCTGAGAATGCCCAAGATCATCAATCAGCATTAACTCGTCATCATTCTCAGGAAGTGAACATTTTTCGACCTCGGTATGAAGGCTTACAAAGTTAAATTGGTCCAAGAACTGAAGCCTCTAGACCATCCGATGCGTTTTCGCCAAATGGGCTGAAGATTGTTTGGCGGGAGATGAAGAATTTTAACGAAAAATCGTGTTTTCAAAAGAAGCCCATTTTCATCTCGGTGGCAATGTTAATAAGCAACATTGCTGCATACGGGTTTCAGATAAGCCAATGCATTCACTGAAGCCAATGTCACTGTTTGGTGTGGATTTTGAGCTGGTGGCATCTTGGGACATTTTTCTTCGAAAATGAGCCAGGAGCCGCCAAAACCGTCAACGGTGAGCGTTACCGCGCCATGCTTAACGATGTTTTGTTTCTAATAATTTAAGAGAATGACATAGAAAAATAAATTTCGAATAACCAGCCGAAATTGTGATGTCGTGGCCGCCTCGGAGCTGTGATTAGAGTTGTTTGGATTACTTGCTGTGGGGAGCCATGAAGGATACATGGTACGCAATGCATCCAGAGACAATTGAAGCGTTGAAACATGAAATCGAAGTAGTAATTAAAGAGATTTGGCCGGAAACAATCGAAAATGCACTGAAAAATTGGGTTGATCGGATGAGGTACTGCCGAGCCAGTTGTTGTAGTCATATGCAAGATATTGTGTTCCCTTATTAATTGACAAAGTGTAGTGTAGTGTTCCAATAAAACCAGAAATTTTAAAAAATAATCAGTACATTTTACAAATGTAAAATTTTAAATGGCCGATACAAATGTAAAATTTTAAATGGTCCACTCGTTATAACTTCAGGCTTTAGACAAGTTTGACAAGTTACTTTTTAATTTTTTGAGCTAGTAAAATGATTGTCGCAATTTTTTTTATTATTCTGAATCTGGCTGTTAATGGCTACACGCAGAGAAAAGATATGGTTACACTATGGTCACCGCAACAATAATATATTCTCTACAATAAAAGCATGTTCGCCTCAACCATAGTACTGTTTTTTGAATTTCATTTTGACAACAATATGATTGCGACAGTATTACTATTGTTGAAATGTAACAATAGTATTATTGCCAAATTTAGAAATGAAAATATGGTTGTAGCAACCATATAAACATGATTGGTGCAACGAAAGTATTGTTGTTTAAAATTTGCGTAAACAATAATATGATTACGGCAATTTTACAGTATTGTTGCGACTATGAACATAACAAAACACGTTTCATAGAGCATAAGTACATGTATGTGTGTGCGAATATTTTTTTGATATACCAAAAAAACGCATACACACGATACAGTGCATTGTCCATTATAAAAAGCAATCGGAAGGTAGTTCGAGGGATTTTTTTGTGTTTTCTTTGTTCAGTGAAAGACTTTAATACCGACTGGTTCTCGTTTATTTAAAATCTGCCTGCACTTAAGTATAAAGCCACTGATCATGGTTGAATCACAATTGTTTCTTGGTGTCTACGGATGGTGAAGTACCAGTCACCCCTGCTGGGAACTAAAAGTATTTTCGACTGCCGTTGAAATAAATATTTTTGTTTCTTGAATAGAATGTTCAATAAAAATATGGCCTCAATTCTGGCTATTAACTTATTGTAATGCAATTTAATACGTATAACTTGTTTGATAAAAATCTATATTTTTGAATAAAAACCACAATCATAATAAATAATTTTGGGGATCATAGTATGGTTGAGTGAATCATAATATGGTTGTGAAGATAATAGTATGGTTGAGTGTGAATCATACCATTGTTGTGATGATCATAGTATGGTTGTGGGTAAATCATACTATGGTTGTGGGGATCATAGTATGTGTGAATCATACTATTGTTGTGAGGATAATGGTATTGTTGCGTGTGAATCATATTAAAGTTGTAAGGATCATACTATGGTTGTATGAGAAACATACTATGGTTGTGAGGATCATAATATGGTTGTAAAGATAATAGTATAGTTGAGTGTGAATCATACTATTGTTGTGAGGATCATAGTATGGTTGTGGGTGAATCATTCTATGGTTGTGGAGATCATAGTATGGTTATGTGTGAATCATACTATTGTTGTGAGGATCATAATATTGTTGCACCACAACCATATACTCAACAATAGTATGATCCTCTTCGAATATTGTCACCCCAACCATAGTTTTTTTCTGCGTGCATGTAAGCCTAATTACTTATGTTTTAATAAGTCCATACAAAACACTTCTTTAGTTTTTTTAAAAATCTTCAGCTTTGTAATTTTTACTCTAAAATGTCTTCAATCGTCATTAGGTCAAATTTTTCTTATAAAATCGTCAAAATGACGATAAATCGTTATTATTGGCAGCCCTGTTCAACAGGCACGCGGCTGGAGGGATGAACGGATATGATAACATACTTCAAAGAGTATCAATATAAAAATCGTGTAAACAAACCAAAACTTATATAAAAGGCATTTAAAAATACTTTTAGTTGCAAGCATGAGTGATTGCAGTTTCAGCAAGCGACACTTAACCATCTTCAGACCACAGCAACGAATGTGATAAAACCATGATTAATGGCTAAACACTTATGTGCAGGCAGATTCTAAATAAATTCAACGTCGTGGTACAGGCAGTAAGTGTTGGAAAACCAAGCTGGTTCTAATTTTAACTACATTGGTGCTCTGAATGAAGTACGCTTTACAATAATTGAAATTTGAATATATTACTTGAATGATTACGCATATTATCTGAATACTGAAATGTGTTTTTGTAATTTATTTGAATATTGTCCCAAACATAATAAACGTAATATATTCGTGTAACCTAATATGTTGAAGTAAAAACATTTAAATGTTTATAGCATGTTCCAAACATATTCCCGCTTGTGTTTGCATACAAACATATTTTTTCTCCGTGTTCGAATCGCAATAAAATTACCATACAAATTGCAATAGATTTTGAACTGATTTCGTTTGTATACGCAAACACAGGGTTATAGTAAATTTAAAGAACTTACCCATGTTTTGGCCTAGTACCTAGAAAAATCCCCTCCAGAATGGGGATCTGGACTACGTGTTGGGGTTTTGTATTTGTTTGCAATTTTCAATTGTTTACACCGTTCTACAGAAGTATCGGTTATTTCGATAGCTGTCAAGTGCTCGTTTAAATTGACGCATGGACAATTGGATTAAATGAGATTGCTGTGGCTCCGGATTTTCGGAAGTCTCCGTTGAAACGCCTCACTTATAACTTATCTTAAAAATATGTGCATACGTGAAGTCATCGGGGAATTTCAGGGAGATTAACAATGCTTGAATATCAAGTATTATCTCAATGAAGAAGTTTCCTGAAGAAGCGTTTCTTCTGAAGCGAAGTCAGAGATCATTAGCAGTAATGTCATATGGTACTTCACAGGTGCGTAGATGCTCACTTTCAGTCAGTGGCGTACTGCCTTCGGAGGGTTAATGTTCCATTAAATAAACAAGTAAAACAAACTACTACTTTGATTACGACGGTAGATGAACGGACAGACGGATATCGCTCAGTGGAATAAGACAGTGTTTCTGAAAATACACATGGGGTATATCTCCCTTTATTTAGCCATAACACCCTGTATCACAGTGTGGTGTAGAGAAAGTGTTGCCAAAAGCCTACAAAAAAGTGCCAAATAGTCAAAAAGAGGTACAAAATTAAGAAAAGGGAGCTAAACTTAATGTAAAGCTTAAACGGATTTAGGTAGAAAACAAACATCCAAAAACTCTTTAGGAAGTTATACGTATGTCATGTTAATACATGTTAATAGGGTATATACAAATAATTTACTGTTATCATGTATTAAATTGATTTTTAAGCCCAACAGTGCTAGAAAGCACCTGGCACCTTTTTGTAAAAAAAGTTGGATTAAAGTTCAATGATGTCATTGAAACAAGTGTAATAAACATTGCTTAACATGAATAGGTGCAGTGTTTTAGCAATTAATTTCAGATTAAAATGTGAATAATTTCAGCGTCGTTTGAATAGGTGCTTATTGATAAGTTAATGCTAATTACATCTTTGAAAAATATTGTAAAATGTACCAATGACACGATTTGAAATTCATATATTTTTTTAAAAAGAACTTGGACGGTAAAAGTCGATTTCGAACTACTGTGTTTATTTGACACAGCTATAATTTTATCAAGATTCTTAAAAGAAATATGTTTCCAAATCTAGCATCTAAGTTTTCATAAGAACAATAGCCCACTTTTTTGACCTTCTTTATTCACGTACCTAAAATTAGTATACCAAATTCCTTATTTTTTATTTTTTTACATGAGTTAAATTTCTTTAGAATGGGGAAAAGAAGCATATATCGATAAAAAAGGTGAAAGAAGTAAAAAAAATATTTCGAGGAGTTCAATGTGTTTTTAATATACGAACACAAACGGAATGATTTCAAGTCGAAAGGTAGTAACATTAAGATAGCCAGGGCTTCATCCGGATATCAGTAATAATTCTAGAATAAATCTTAGGTATCTCGGAAATTTTAAGTGATTAAAAGTAGTAGTTTATGTGTAAAATTTGCGTGTATTTTGTATGTACACTAGGGTCGATGGATTTGTATACCCTTCGTCGAAGCATGCATTGAAATGACAAAATTGTCATTTCGTTTGCAACACAACAATATATAGATCGAAGGCCCTATAAACTACAAATATTGAAATATTTCATCTGCCGTCCGTGTCTGGTGAAAGCACGAATTTACCTAAGAATTTTGCATGCTATAGTAGAAGCAATTATATAATCCGCTCAATGTGGTGATACTGTTCTTAATGAAGTCATTATTAAACCTTTTTCCTTTTCTTTAACCTTGGTATGTTGTAGTTTCCCAGGCGCTACCATGTTTCAAGTTCGTCGCATTCAACCCGCCGTTGTATGTAAGTTAGGCTCTGGTTAACAAAAAAAAAATAATGGCCTCCAGAGAAAAGGTGCGGCTTTCTAATAACCACCCTACGGGAAATGCAGAGTCACTTACCCTGAAAGTACCGAATCGAGCTTGGGTGAAAACAGAACCTGTCACAGAACTGGTTCGGTATGGATATAATTGTATCAATTTCTTGCAATTTCAAAGCCGGTATAACATTGCAGTATAACTTCGGACATACAACCCGCACACAAAAGACTTTTCTAACCCGCGGACTTCCGCTATATTTTAATCAAATCTACTCTAAGCTGATTTTGTTTAAAATCAATTCAAATTTGTACATTTAAATACAATTTTTCAAACAATCAGACTAATTGTTAAATTAAATGGGATGGATGGGTTCTTTTATGGGTATTATATGATGGATACAATGACACGTTCGGCACCTGTCCTTTTTGATCAGTCTTCTGAGTAGTGCTAATTGACTCCCTTCAATGTAAAAACCATGTAAAAGTTACCTTTTTTTTGTCCTATAGTTGGGCCGGTAATGCGACCGGTCCCCATCCCTAAGGGACCTGTACCATGACTGGTTCTGTACCGGTCAAATTTCCCGTAGGGCTCCCAGAATATTTTACACATTATGATATGAAACTCTGAATGTTATAATTGGAAATATTGGTCCATTAAATAAATGGTCCATTAAATTGTCCAATAATGCATTGTATTTCGATATAGTAATATTTCTCTATTTTTGACACATGGAGTTTCACAAGATAATGCCGTTAATTAGTCGGTGCGACACATGTTGAAACATGCAAGTTTTGCTGTTGCAAATATCTACATTAAATGTTTCTCTATTGTTTAACACCTAATTTTTTTGGATGCTTCTTCAAAATTAGTAAATTCGGACAGACATTCAGAAAATTAAAGTCATTATATTGTATCTTCCCTAAAATTTAGAATTTTTTGAACTACTGCGGCCTTAAATTATCTTGTCAGCTGAGAAGTTAACAGACCATTTGCGAATTTTGCTCTTTAATAAGATATTTCCGTATAGAGTAAAGGTTAATTTAAAGCAATTTAATGTATAACCTTTTGTTTAAAAATGCCTTTTAACCTTTACCTTGCATAGTTAGCTGTAATGTTTGGTACGAGAATTGCTATTTATATTTCGGGTCCTGACGATACTAGGGTTCCCAGATGCATACTGGAACTTCCATTGGAAACTTTGCGAATTGTTTTGTTTAGAGTGTGTTGAAAAATTCATCTCAGCCAAAAAATCGAATTATTCCGTGAACATATAATGATTTTCGGCGTGGGCTATCGAGACATGAGCGTTTAAGTCAACTTGTTTCGACTTTTGGCGATGAAGCACCATCAAAAACCCCATGTTAATCGCTGGCACCAAGAGTTCAGTCTCGGACGCCTTTCGCTCCAGGATAAATTTTGCGAAGGACGTCTAACTTCGCTCACCTTGCCAGAAACCATTGATGCGTTGATTGCGTTTTTTCGGTATAACCGGCCATGTTGCCACAGTGCCTTTAGTGGAACGCAGGAGATCAATTCTGAGTGGTATACAACCATCAGTGTGCCAACAGTATTCGATGAAATGAGGAAAGATAATAAGAACAGATGGATCATTTTGCATCACGACAATTCGACACATCAGCTGAAACGATGAGCTATTTGACCACTCAACCCTGATTTGGCACCCAATGACTTCTTTTTATTCCCTAGCATCAAGAAAATAATGCGTGGTCAACGTCTTTCATCGCCCGAAGCAGCTGTGAAAGCGTTCAAAAATCATGTTTTGGAGGTCTCTCAATCGGAGTGGAAAAAATGCTTCGAAAATTGGTTTGTGAGCATGCAAGAGTGTATTGATTTAAGATCAATACAGAAGATCAGGAAAATATTTTGAAAAACAATAAAACTATTTTCAATGATAAATTATTGTGTTTTTATTGCCAGACCCGAAATATAAATAGAACCCTCGTAATTAATGTTTGGTCGTTGGATTTAAGGCAAAAACGTGGAATGGAAATGTGTTCATTAAATTATTACAGTTTTAAAATTAGTAAAAAATGCTAAAGTCGGGAATGGTCGACTAATACTTATATAGTCCCAATGTTATCCAGCACTTCCGCACCACTCTTTGGAAAAGGATATTATAAGTAAGTTTCATGGAAAATATTTGAAACACCCAAAAATATTTGAGCAGGTCCATATTTAAGTATACCGATGGAATATAATCATTAGCGCATTCCATTTCACTATGTCTGCCTGTCCGTCCGTCCATTAAAAGCCCAGCTGTAATTTTTGCCTGATTGTCATGAAATTTGTCAGAAGTATGTTTTTTGGGACAAGAACGGACGCTATTGAAATTAAAAAAGTGGGTTCAGACTTCGATAAACCTCCCACGCATATATGTTTATCCGATTTTATGTTGTTAGTGCTATGAGCCACCTTTCGCATCCAATCTTAATGAAATTTGGCAGAAGTAAATTTTGGCCCAAGGATGGACACTATTGAAATTTAACAAAATCGGTTTAGATTGACTAATACTTTCCACACATGTATATTAATGCGATATTTATGTTTGTACAAGCCACATCTTAGAACTTCCAACTCGCAAAATAAGTCTAAAAGATAATTGGGGGTTGGACCTTCTCTATAAATTAATCTTGACTATTTGCACATACTCATCCCTAACGTTACCGATGGGCCACTTGAATAAAGCATGTTAAATTCAAATCCTTTAATTTGAAAATCACTTATATCCTCTACCGAAAGCAGAAAATATATATACTTGATTCTTATACCCGTCTTATTTTAAAAATAATTGATTATAAAATGTTTATACCTTTTATGAGAATACTTCGTACTTATTTCAATTAATCATAGTACTCGGTTCAAAATTAAAATCCGATTTCACTCATTTTCAGTGCATTAAAAATGTATTATATTTAATGCAAAATTTACTCAACTTAAGTACGCTATCAATATTTTGTACAATGTAATTTGTACTTCTTTCCAGACCGAATTAACTACATTTGATGAAAAACGTACTCAAATTGAATAGGCTATCATAATTGACTAAAAACAAGATATTTGTTCTTATTTCTAGACCAAATGCCAAACTCATTTCTACGAAAAAGCCGCACTGAGATTGTGTAAGGAGAGTCGAATTTTCTCAATTTTAGTTCACTTTTACTTGCACGTAGTACATGTTTTTTTGAGTGTACAAAATTTGGAAAACTTAGTGTAACCATTGTTGAGTTTCTGTTATGACCTCAGGAACTGTTTTTGGGGCTACAGAGCTTAAAGAGCCAAAATTATACCCACTTTAAATGTGTTAAATACGTCTTCACTACATGACAGAGTCCTACTTTTATTCAATTGACAAAATGCAATCGCTAATACATACGAACTTGAAACCGGCAAAATAAATTTTAGAAAAAAAATGCAGATTGTACAATCTAGGAACACAAGATGAACGCTCGGTGGTATCAGCTAGAAGGCATCCGTACTTTGTACTTACTGCGTATGTAAGGTCAAAGTTATGAAAAATGTTTTCTCCGTGTTGATCCCGAAACCTGTGCAAAGTCCTGTCCAGTGAAAATGATTCCTTGGCTTTGTTGAGTGCCTCGGCCAGGGCCGCTTTCATTTCTGCCGAAGTTGCATCCTGGCCATGCCCTTCTCCAGCCAACTTAATGTTTGACGTAGCTTTGGCCGCTAATACAATGGACGATTCCAACAGTTTGACAATTTTTGCTTCTAAATTTTTGTATTTCACCTGCGGACTTCATAACAAGATGTTGTCATTTTAAGCAGACCTCCATATTGAGACGTAAGACCTCACCTGACTTCCTTTTTGGCCACCACTGAGGCATTGGCTGAGGAGAGTGTTTGCTGTTTGGCCTTTTCCACGAAAAACTGATCGAAACGTTGGCCAGTCGAGCCGCTGTTGTTGGCCGCATAGCCCACGGCACGTACAGACGTTGAAGGACGTGCTAGCGCGCCTTTATCGCTCCCCAAGCGGCTGCTAACTAAATTTCCACGCTAATAAAAGAATTTCGTTTTAGCACATTTAAATTCATTTTCACGGGCATTTACATACACACAGTCGTGTGTGTGCGTGTGAGTGCGTTTTTCAGACACGGTTTATTTCTGTAAGCGTGTGGCTGCGTTACTGATTGCTATGGCGGCTTGGACAGACGGGCTGAAGAGATCCGAATCCCTCAGCACTTTTGTCCACGCCGCCATACACGTGCAGAGACAAACAACCTGACTCTGACGTTTGGTTACTACATACCGAAAAAAGTAATGACGTGGGTGGACGACCTGCAGCTGTCGGTGGAGGTGCCTGCGCCACTGCCTGGCCGTGAGTTGTATCAACTGTGGCTGCGTAGTTGCCTGTGGCATCTTTTGTCACTTCCGCACTCATTGCAGAACGTAATTAAATATCAGTTGGAGCAGCAGCTTAGACCACCACAATTATATGAATCCGCCTAAATTAGATGCGACAGTTAGGCAGATGTGAACTGTGGTTTAACGATTTTTCCCCGCTGCGGGAAAAGACGTACGGAGCCGTTGTAGATGCAACTTCCAAGTTTAAGTGGAATTCAGCATTAAAATTGCTGCAATGTCTGCAACAATTTAATGGGAGGAATGTAAACCAAGATCCGAGCTTTTTTGTTGGCCTTTTTTGTGCAATTTTCCATTTGTTATGGGGTTCCAGAACGACGAGTGCGCTTCAACTGCACACAACTACAGCCAGTCAGTTCAGCAACGAGTTAACTCTACAACCACCACAACTTGAGTTTGGTCGGTGTCCTTGTTCTCGACGTCCTGCCAGGGTTGATGTTTTTGTGTGTGTGTGTTTTTTTTAGATTTTGACACTGTTGCCTTGGGAACGGGACAATGGCTTGGCCGCCTGAAAAGAAGAACTATTATGTAGTGCTGTTGGTGGTGGTTGATTGCCGGCCATATATTGTTAACACTCGTTTTTTTTCCAGTATTTCGCCTTTGTTTGTGTTGGCGAGTGCTTCCTGCCACGTTGGCCGGCCGCATTATAATGAAATTAAAGCATTGAAATATTAAAAATGCCCATAAACAAAACTATCAAAAACATTGTATCGACTCGACATTTTTTCCACAAGGGACTCAACGCCGATTTAAGCTGGTGAAAATATGAACTGTGTTTACTTTGCTGGCGTAATATTTACATCACCAGATTTTATTTTATTTAATGTTAAACTAGTTCGTACACCGGAACAAAAAAATATATACGCCAAGGTAAGTGTATGTAGGGGAGAGAGTAACAATATTGGACGGACGTTGTCTCGAGTGGTGTACAATTTGATATATTTAAACTAGTAACATTTCTAGTTAAACTAGTTCTTGATTGGAAGAGGTAAGAGTGGATGTCATGATTTTATACACTAAGTCCATTAGTGATACGATGTGAATTGAAAACGACGTGCCACACCTCTTTCTTTCGATTGCGAAAAACAAAACTTTGAATTGTATCAAAAAATATCTTCAAAATTAATAAACGAAAACTCAAACCTGTAGCTCGTTTCTGTAAATAAATCGGTAAGTTACCGATTTATGTGACGTCTCACCGACTAGATTGAAAGTTACCGATTTCATGATAACTGCTGTTTCTGTACGTTGAAATTGGTAAAAATTCGATCTGTGATGGAAAAAAAACTAATCGGAAAGAAACGGTAAGAATTGAAACAGATGACAAGCAGCTTTTTATTTGCATTTGTTTTCATGTACAAATATTTTGTAGTAAAATACTGCTATTTGAATATAACTTATATATTTAAATGACATAACTATTACTTACCTTCTCACTCATTTTGTTAAAAATATGCAAACAAATAAAAAACGAGGAATTAAAGAAGCTGGCAGTTGAAGATGTACATTGCAAGTAAACAAACATTTGCACTCGGTTTATTTTGCATTTCCATACCGATTTCGTTGAAACCGGTTCATAAATTGTCGAAAATTTCAACACACTGCCATCTTAATTGTTTATGTTTTGCTGCCTATTTTCAAACACAATGAAACCGCGGTAACACAATTAAAACATATTTTTGTAATAAAATATTTATTTGAATGAAATAAAATTAATTGTATTTGGTTTAAAAAGTTATATTTGGTTACTTGCTTTCCCATAATTGCAACAACACTATATCAATCGGCAGAGTTCTCACTTGGCTTAAAGTCAGTAAGAAAGTTACCGATTTCAAGTTGAGTCGATTTTCTTACAGAAACACTTTTTTAAGCGATTCCAATAGAATTAGAATCGGAACACTGTTTCTGCAATTTTTTTACAGAAACAGTGAAGGTGAGAATGACGTCAAATCAGTAATTTCAGCCGGTAACTGCGATCGGTACGACTTACAGAAACGAGCTACTGGTATCTCAAAATACGAGTACAACACCAAAACAAAAAACACAATTGGAACAAAAATTATTTTTCAAAGTAAAGAAGTTTTCAATTTTTCACTCATCAATCAAAATATGATATGATTGGCCTTGACGGTAAAACTACTGAAGTAGTTAAAAATGAACTAGTTTCTCTTAAAATTAAATGTGACGCGCAAAATAGAAAGGGACCTAAGGGTAAAAAACAGTTTTGTTCAGGAGAGCCATTTTAAAGATTTAAATACGTGTATCTTTGGTGTACCATAACTTTCATAAAACGCGCATATCTATGGAAGGGAACACTTTTGGGGCATTGGATCTATCTCATTCGATGCTCAGATGTTGTGAAAAGTGAAAATTGATTTTTTTACCCTTAGGTCCCTTTCTCTATGCGCTGTCACATATGACATACATATAAGTACTCATTTCGGAGGACATGTGCTTCTTTTTGACAACTGTCCTGCCTTCCTTCCTGCTTTTCAAAAAAGTGAAGTTTGTCCTAATTATGCTACTTATAGGGTATTTTTTTAGACGTGTGGTTTTCAATCTGGCCACACATTTTTCGTAGTTGGTCTTGTTCACAGCTTTCACTAGATTTATGCTCAGTTTGGTTTGCCATTTCATAGTGCAGAAACAACGTTTGCAAATCGTGCACGCAAAGAAAAAATATGGTTACTATATAGTCACGGCAACAATAATATGTTCTCTGCAATAATAGTATGTTTGTCGCAACCATAGTATGGTTTTTTGAATTCCACGTTGACAATAGTATGATTGCGACAATATTAATATTGTTGAAATGTTATAATAGTATTATTGCCATATTTAAAAATGAAACTATGGTAGCAGCAACAATATAAATATGGTTGTGGTAACATTTGCATATTTTATAGGTAGATATCTTTTGATGCAGCATTCCATGATTCGCATCCGTATAGTAGGACTGATTTTACGTTAGAGTTGAATATTTTCAGTTTTGTTCTTCTCGAGATATAGTTTGATCTCTAGACAGAGTTTAAAATGCCATATGCCTGGCTTTATTTATCCGGTTGGGGATATCATTTTTGGAGCAAAAATAGTCAAATTCCTCTATTATCTCGTTATTTATATGGAACATTCAAGTATTTGATGCATTTATGAGTAAAGAATCGATATTCTTGATGTAAATTTTAAGACCTACTCGGGATGCTAGGCTAAACTCAGTTTGTCTGGCAAATTGGAAAAAGTGTGGGATGGAGGCCGCTTTCGTCGGCATAGTCAAGATCGTCAAGAGGTATCCTATGTTATACCTCTTCCTAGCATAGTTGTTATTTGCTTCAATTGACCCAGCACTCAGTAAAATAGCAAGGGCGACAGCACACATCTTACCGGATACCCGCATTGGCAGTTATTCTAGCACTTAGCAAGTTTTCGTGGAGTACGCGACATGTAGCATTCGCAAACTTCTTATCGGGGATATTACTAGTATCTTGGCAGGTACGCCTTTACAGGACAGAGCGCTCCATATGACATTGATAGGTGCAGTGGTGATCTCCATCCACCGTATGTTCCACTATTACTCTTAAGCTGTTGATATGGTCGATGCAGGACATGTGCGGACGGAATCCAGCTTGTTTTTTCCAAAGTCCGGGTAAGATCACTTCTGATAATCTCTTATTTATTATGTGAGCAATTACCTTGTTGACAATGCTGAATAATGTAATGCCTCTCCAATTTCTTCGTTCTTTTAGGTATCCTTTCTAGAGTTCATTAACAATGATTCCTTCGGTTAGTTCTTCGGGAAGGAATTCATTTTGGCAAGAACTGTCGATGGAAGGCAGCAGGAGTTGAGCCGTAGTGGTTTTGTGTTTCCAGACCCTTCGGTTTCATAAGTTTTTTTGGTGCCTAGTAGAGGTCTCTGATACGGTGGGTCCACTGCCGTTTGTCTCTTCGGGCACTTCTTACTACCTTCCGGTTTTTTTGGATGTGTAGGCTTTTTCTTACTAGAACGGATTCTGCAGGAGTTAAGGGAAGCTTTCAAGTAATGTCGCTGATTCACTTTTTACGAGCTTTGTTTTTGAGGCCAATTGCAGCTGTTTCTGTTATTATTTCCTTAGCTTAACCTTACTTAATATTCCTGTTATCTTCATTTTGGCATACCGCTAATTGCAATGCTTGCGTATAGTTATCGTATATAGCTTGGCTCTTGAGTTTTTCCTCATCGAATGGTCCAAATTGCCTCGATTTTAATACGGATTAAGGGGACCACCAATTGATGACCGCTAGCAATGTCGGCTCCTAAGAGTGAGCTTCTACATTTTTTACTGATTATTATATGGTCTATCTGGTTTGCAGTATTTCCGTCTGGTGAGACCCAAGTAGTTTTGTGGATTCTGCGGTGGGAGGAATAAATAAAATAATATTACCGCGTTATTTGTAAGGCACGTCTCTAGCAGTAGGGTTCCTGTCGGATTGTGGCTTCCAGTCCATCAGTGCTTTTCTTGCCGCGCGTGATATGAGAAGGCCAACTGCACCGGCTCGAGGTTCGTTGCGGGGTTTGCCAGAAAACAATTGTAAACTCTCCAGATTTGCTGCAGCGAATTTCCGAGATGCCAAGCATAGTGAGGTTACAAGACGTAAATTACCGACACAGTTGAGCAAGACGGGTTGGTTTTATAAGCGTTCTAACCTTCGATGTTCCAATTTTTGTCCTTGTTTCCATTTCAAAGGCCGTCATCATTAAATCGGGTTATATTTTTCTCTTCTTGTTTCGGTTTCAGTAATAAGGTAAAGTTTAAGACTAGTGACTGATTGGGAAAAAAGTCCGATCTTGGTGTAAGGGCTGCCAACAGCGCTACCAGGTGTGCCATTAGGGTTATAAAAAGCTCCATTAATGGATCTTTCAACAGGACATAGATCCAAAATGAAAAATACAGCAGTTGACTCGCAAATAACCGATTAAGGATGGCCGGCGCAGTCGTAGGATCTCAAGAACTCCCAACAGCTAAACCCAAAAATAAACTTTGATCAGTTATTAAAAAAACATGGGCAAAAATACCACACAAAGGTGCGAAAGACAAGCTAATTCAGCGAAACTGCGATGTGCAGCAGAATTACCCCTCAAATAAAGCGTAACAAAATATTAGTTTTAATAACGTATAAAATTTCTATTTAAAGAAAAAAAATCATTTAAATTTTAGCCTGTTTTTTTTTAAATTAAAGCCTGAATTTGGAAACTTTTGTTAGCACAGTTTTTTTAACGATCTTATTTCGGAAATTATCATTTATATGTCTAGATCTCAATATTTTGAATTTTTAGTATCCATTTAGGTAGAATCTGAATTCTATTATTAAATAAGGAGAAAAATAACAATTCAAGGGAAAAAGTTATTCTTTTGTTGTCGAATATTTTTACAATTTGTTAATACATTTTTCTGACCGCAGCTGTAGCTCCCACAAAATGTTCATCCGATGTTATGTTTTTAGCTGTGATGCCACATCCTGAAAAAATTGGGCACAATTGGTTCAGAGTTAGACTTAATTCCCAAACAAATATGTTTGTCTGATTTAATGTTTTTAGCTTTAGAAGCCACAACCAATCTAATCTGATAAAATTTGGCACAAGTTATTGTTTTGGGCTATTAACATAAGTTATTAAAATTAAAAAAAACACTCGTTTAGATTGAGAAATAGCTCCGCACATATTCTCAACCGATTTTTAGTCTTTAGCTCTAGAATCCTCATACTAAATTGTGTTTTTTTAGACGTGTGGTTTTCAATCTGATCACATTTCGGTGTATAGCAATGACATGAATTCCTTTTTTTCAGAGTTGGTCTTTTTGACAGCTGTCACATGATTTATGCTGAGTTTGGCTTGCCACTTCATAATAAACAGGCCCTGCTCTAGAACAACACTTGTTAATGGGCCCAAATCGAGATGGACACCGATCCTAATTTTTACAAAAACATTTTGTTCAGCGATGAAGCTCACTTTTGGTTGAATAGGTACGTTAGTAAAAGAAATGTGACATTGGAAGTACTGAAAATCCACAAGCCATTGTTGAGACGCCATAACATCCTCAAAAAGTCACTGTTTGGTGTGCTCTTTGGGTAGAGGAAATCATTGGTCCATATTTTTTTAAAAATAAAGCCGGACATAATGTTACAGTCAATGAGGAACGCTAGAGCCATGAATAACTACGTTGCCATGAATAACTCTTTGGTTCCAAAAAGACGGCGCTACATGCCATACAGCCAACGAAACAATCAATTTATTAAAGGAAACTTTTGGTGAGCTTAATAAGCTCGCGTCGTGTGTCTGTGGCGTGGCCTCCCAGTTGGTGTGATTTAGCACCACTGGACTTTATTTTGTGGGGTTATGTGAAGTCGATTGTCTACGCAGATAAGCCCGACACGATTTAAACCTTGGAAGAGAATATTCAGCTCATTATTGCTGACATTATTGCCCAAAGTAGGTCGAGAAATGAGCCTCTCGGCTGAAATTTACTCGAGCCAGCCGAGGCGTCCACTTTCCCGAAGTTTTAAAACGTAATAGCAAACCCTTATCTTTATTATAGAGCTAAATTAAATTATATGCGTTTTATTTCTTTTTGAAAACCACAAGTCTAAAAAAATAACCCTTTACTTCCAAACTTGGAAAAATATTAAAAAATTAAGTTTTGTAGACAACGGATTGACGTTATTGAAATGGAAGTAAATCGGTTTAGAGTAAGATACGGCTCCATCACCTATGCTCAACCGATTTTATGTCTTAAGCTCAAGGAACTACATAAAACATACGATCATGTTAAATTTTGCCTAGTTTATTTTAAAAATGGATAGTATCGGTCCACGTTTTGATATAGCCCCAGTACAAAGGTTGCTTCCGATTTTCATACAACGGCTATAAAGCACACCTTTTAATTCTGATTTTGATCAAATTTGGTATTATTTATGACGATGGACAAACAACCAATCTAATAATGAGTAGTACACCGTATATGCCAATTTTTTTTATATAGTCCCAATACAATTGGTTTTGGGCCCAAAAACTGTTTCCCCAAATTTGCTAAATATAGGCCTATTCGGTCCATTTACACATGGAAATGTGTTTAAAAACAATGAAATTTTTTCACAAAATCAAATATGACATTAGTTTTAAAATTTATATAAATTTTAAGCCGGTTCCTGGGTGGCAAAAACCTATTATCATTTGGCTTTTTTCATACAAGAGTGCTGGGTTCAATATAGTCGGCCACTCCCGACTTTAACTTTTTGTACTTGTCTATGAATAAAGATGTTCTTCGTCGATTACAAAACTTTTGATGCTGCCCAACACTGCCCTTTGTGTGCTCTAGGCTTCTTATTCGGTCGAAAGGCACTTGTTTGATCCCAATCCACGAAAGGGATGCGCACTAACTGGTGAGTGGCCGGTAAGAACGCCTTTCAATTTTCTTTAATCACTACGAGTATTTAAAAGAATTTATAACTATCATAAATTATATATATTTTGAATTGTTGTAAAATTCAAAATGAGATATCCATGTCCGTCCGTCTGTGTGGATTGCAACGATGTGTGTTGATGGACACATCGGTTGGTAAAGCGGTTGGAATTGGAAATTATATGCACGTAGAAAAAAGTATGGTTGGGATAACAATCTTCGAAGAGCATCATACTATTGTTGGGTATATGGTTGTGGTGTAACACTATTATGATCCTCACAACAATAATATGATTCAAATACAACCATTCTATGATCCACACAACCATACTATGATCCTCACAAAAATAGAATGATTCACACAAAACCATACCCACAACCATATTATTATCCTCACAACCATAGTATGATCCTCACAACAGTTTGTTTTGTAAGCGACGCCATATCAAACACGTCTACTATTTTAAGCTGACACTTTTATATGTGTAGTAGCAAGAAAATAAAATGTAGAAAATACTAAAAATTTCCATAATGACGACAATTGCCAGCAGCACTGTCATACCAGAATAAATTTTGATGCTGGCAGAAAAAAACACAACTTGAGCTTTTGGGGAGTGAATGGAGGATGAATACGAGCTAGGCGATTCTTTATGTCAAACATGGGAGTAATTAATTGCAATTAATCATTTTTTTTTGTTTCGATTGTCTCGATGTCTGTTAAACGTCATGCCGACATGTTTTGCAAGTTTATTCAATGTCATTTAATAGAGAGCAGGATTTATAAATGAACCGACGAACGTTTGTACAAACATACAAATGAAGCGATGTACGACTGTCCCATAAACCAGTGGGAGCATCCAATTGAGCCAATTTAATACTGACAATAAACAATGTTGACTCGCATGATATACGAGTTATTAGCAGAGAAAGCGTCAACATTGGCTGTAGGCATGTCATGTATTCGAGGAAAGCCTTTAAGAATTTTTATAGTATGTGTGTTTTTTTTGCAGAATCTGTAAGCATGTGCTTGGAATGGCAAGGCAATAAATCAAATTGAAGTCATTTTTTTAGCCACAAGAACTTTGAAATTCCTTATAAATACTTTAAATACATTTGTCATAAAGTTAATCAAAATGTACTTACTGCCAACGTAGCTTCAATGTGCTGACCGGAAACTTCGTATAGACGCTATAATTTGTATGTCAACAGACTGTTCAATGGATTTAAAAAACATGTCTTTCATGCCAATTCTGTTTAAAGTATTCCTGCTAAACCTAAACCATTCTTAGATTTTGACCAAACAAATTGTGTTGATAGCGACAATAAAGACTTTGGAAATTAAATAAATGGTTAAGCGGTTGAACAATATTTACGTAGTTGTTTGTACTAAAGCTCATACAACATAAGGGCGAGCCCACGCAATGAGCGGTGAGCGGGAAAAAATTAAAACATGTGACGCGCAAAAAAGAAAGAGAGTAGCAAATTTAAGCCACGTGCCGCTCAAATTTGCTACTGGCCGCTCACCGCTCTGGCGCTTGCCGCTCATTGCGTGGCCTCGGGCCAGGGTTACCGTTGAAAATTTTCAAAAAGTCGCAAAAAAAGGGGATTATTTTTGAAAAAGTGGCACTAAAAGGGTATTTTTTAAAAAAAAACGCAAACTTTTAATTTTAATTTTATTAAAACAATACATTTAAATTTAATAAGAAAAGTAACAAACATCATAGTAAAAACTAAGTTCCATGAAATCAGAGGTAAAATACACATTCAAACTAAAAAACAATTCTATTTCTGATCCTCATGCACCCTCCACCATACGATAATAAAGCGAAAAAAATGTAGCAAAATTAGCTTTGATTTTAATACCCATATGTCCGTATTAATTAATCGCCGGTTTGACCAATCAGGCCACCTGCACTAAGCCTTTCAGCAGCTTAGCTCTTTTATGAGGTATTTAAAAAGTTAAAAACGTTTCCCCCCTGAACCGATTTCGCCCATTTACAATTCCAAACAGCTTGTGAATATGAGCATGCATCATGCAAAATTTCTGAAAACTAGGTTGATCCGTTTGAACGATATCGTGCTTTCAGAAAACACGCTGACGGACATGGCTAGATCGTCTCCGAATTTTACGACAATCAAGATTATATATATTTAATAGGGTCTCCGATCAATATTTGGTGGTGCTGTAAACGGAATGACAAATTTAATATTCTCTTGCGTGAAGGGTATAAAAAAATCCAAACATCAAAAGTCGGACATGGCACACTATATTATACCCTGCTCTACTGGATGTTACAGAGATTTTTAGTTACTGATCAATCCTAATGAAATGTTCCAAATTTCCTCAAGACTGGATGTATAAGTAATATGTGCGTTTCAGAGATGTGCGCCAGGACTGTTTGGAGGTTGTCTTCGCAGCCTGTGTGCAATACACATATAGATACTCTGGCATACTACTACGAGTACCCATAATGTCTAGCGTAAGCACCAAATAAATTATAGTAGGTTTTCCCCGGAGCAGCCCTTAACCCTAGAAATAAGAATACGCGTATCTTTTAAAAGCAATACACGCATTTCGAGTTGTGGAAAATAGCAAAAATTTAAAAAAGTGGCAAAAAAAGGGGATTTATGAAAAGGGGCAGCAAAAGTCGCATGGCTTCCAAAAAGGGTCAAATTGCCACTTTAGTCGCACAACGAGAAAAAATTTAAAATCAGCTGTTAGCATAACGCGAGAAGCAGTTAATTCAGCTTTTTCTTTGGTCAGTTTCAAATCTCTCAATAAATAATTGAGCTGAGCCTGATTTAAAAGATGAATTTGGATATCTGGGTGTTGGTAGTATTTTTAAATGGGTTACTGGAAAGGTGACGCCATTTTCCAACCACTACCTAATATATTCTATAAATATGTTCCGGTGGTTGGTGTCCATGATGAAACATAAACAGAAACGCTCGATAATATTCAAAAAAATACGGATTTTTACAGAGGTTGTGTCAGCCATTGATTTTTTAACCGATTCCAGCCATTTTCAATACCAAGCAGGCTATATAAGACTTACCTGTGCAAAATTTTATCCAGCTAGCCTGATATCTACTTATATATTTCAAGGGGTTGCAAACGAGGGAATAAACCTTCCTCCTATGGTGACCGGTATACAAATCAAAATCAACACACGCAATGCATCAGTTAAACGGATTTGAAACAATATCAGCGCTTTTTTAACGTGATACTCGTACATTTGCAGAAAGGGCCATAAATACATTTATTCTTATCCTTCAAATGCGGCTTGTTTTCTTCATTAGAAGGCTAACTATTCAAAAATAAAATAAAAGAAAAGTTGTACTTCGAAACTACAAAGCAAATAATAAGGAAGATATAGGTCGCAGGATAATAACAAGTTTCTGAGAGATGGGGTTAATCATGCAGTTAAAAAGTTATTTTTTTTAACAATCATGTCGTTTTCGTCCAAGAAAATTTGAGAAATGCCAGCGGCAAACACGGAGAGAGCTTCCAACGCGCTAGTGAAAAGCGGTATGAAAATTGTCATATGTTGGCAAAAGGAAACACAAGTGAAAGTGAAATGAATTAATTTTGCACCCATTTAAGTAATTCAAATACATTCCATCATAGGTATCCCCCCATTGCCTCGAAATACTAATCGGAGACCCATCCCATAAAGTATAGGGTGATCCATCTAGTGGTATTTTTTCAGAACAAAAAAAATATAAAAATTCAACTCAAGTGTGGAATCTTTATTGGTAATTTGAAAGGACATTTTATGGCATTTATTTTTTGAAAATAATTACCCATTGGACAGGGATTAACCGGCTCAAGACCTCTCGCTTCTATATTTAAATAGAAGACAAGTTTTTAACAAAATGGCAGAGTGACATTGATTTTCGTGGCTGCACACTGCTTTTATCATGATTTCGGGTCCGTGACAACCCTCTTCAGAAAAAGGTCTTAAACCGGTTAATCCCTGTTCAATGTGTAAAAGCAACAGACCGAAATAAAACAAACGAGCTAAACATACGTACATGCACGGCACGGCACACAAGTTGACATAGTCAACTATACTCTTTTTACAATACACACACACACATGTTGTTGAAGAAATCTATTGATGGCTCTCGATGTGGAGTCTCTTTAGAGGTGGCAAGAGTGAGTTGTATTTTCGTGGGCAATTCTGTGAAGAGAACTTGAAAAGTAAGGTTTACAACTGTAGTTCTCATTCGTTTGGGGAGAGCCTGGCCTTATAGAGTTCGGTTTTACTTTCAACAATTGCAGCAAAGCTTTCTGAAGAGGGTTGTCACGGACCCGAAATCATGATAAAAGCAGTGTACAGCCACGAAAATCAATGTCACTTTGCCCTTTTGTTAAAAACTTGTCTTCTATTTAAATATAGATGCAAGAGGTCTTGAGCCGGTTTAATCCCTGTTCAATGTGTAAAAGCAACAGACCGAAATAAAAAAAGAGCTAAACAAAAAAAAGAAAATAATTACCTTTAAATGTTGGCAACTTTATTATGGAAATGAGCGTTCGGTGAGAAACGGAAAATCAAAATTTTGTCTAGTGATGACGCCAATTGCTGACGCAACGGCAATAAACAAAATTGCCTCATTTCAATCAAAAAAATTGCCGCATTTGGGCTGAAGAGCAACAAGAAGAGGTTCTAGAGATGCCATTATAGCTAGAAAAAGTCACGGTTTGGTGCGGTTTATATGCTGGTGGAATCATCGGTGCACCTTTTTCCAAAAATTATGATGGCCGGAACGTAACCGTGAATGGTGCTCGCTATCGCACCATGATATCGATCTTTGTGCTACCTGAAATTGAAGACCGTAATCTTGACGACACTTGGTTTCAATAGGGCGGTGCCACTTACCATACAGCTGCTCAAACAATGGATCTATTGAGAGGTCATTTTGAAAAGCAGCTAATTTCACGTTTTGGACAATTAAGTTGGGCGCCTAGATCGGGACATCACACCTACAGACATTTTTCTTTGACCTTACACAAAGTCTTTGCTGACAGCTACGATAAAGGTTTTGGAAACCAACATTACGCGTCTCATTAAAGCCATACCGGTCGAAATTCTCGAACGAGTCATCCAAAATTGGACCCTCAGAATGGAAACCCTGAGGCAACATTGCGGCCAACATTTGAAGTAACTTATATTAAAAAAATAAATACCATAAAATGTCCTTTCAAATTACCAATAAAGATTCCACACTTGATTTGAAATTTTATATTTTTTTGTTCTGAAAAAATTCCTCTAGAAGGATCACCCTTTAAGTTACTGGTAATCAATACGGACATAAGTTTTTCTCCATCATCAGATTGCTTGTCATAATATTAAGAAACGAGTATCTTCAACTGAAAAAATAAGCAAAGGTTGCTTTAAACGAAGGTGGTATTTCAATATTGAAAATATTTTGGGGATCTCTATATACGATACTTCTAAAGTTTAAATTAATTAAATTCTGTATTTATGAACACATAAATAGATGAGCATAAATTGGTTTTAAGTTTTGGAAAGTTAACGTCAACCACAATCTGCACAATTTTGAAAAAAAAATCGTTTAATAGCAGAGTGCACTAATGACGCAAAGGGCTCCGGAGCCTTCATAAAGTTTTAGCAATAAATATAGGTTCTTTATCTCTCTACTGCTTTCTGTTCATTAATATCTTTTACAGTGTAAACGCAATTAGGCCGCCGTGTGGTTATGGTTTGTGTGCACGACTTTCAAACAAGTAAACCCAGGTGCTTACCCGGGTAAGAACATCTAACATTTTTTAGTAGAGTGATTGTACCACCACATAAATAATGGCAACACTGCGAGTAAAAGAGTCCAGCCTAAGTCATGTAAAAATATCTTTTGAAAAAACATAAGCCGCTCTACGCCGGCATTAAAACTGTAGGTCCCGGCTAGTGGGTCTTAAGAGAATGTCCCCAATTGTTAATTATTGGGATCTTAAGGTTATGTAGGTATGTAAACTAATGTATTGCTCCTGAAGCCCTAAGTGGTAGATCCCAATTATTTCAATGTCACAAAAATTAACATTCTTTCGTTACTTGCCATGTTCTACTGCTTAATCGCTGTGACAATGGTTGTTTCTGGCCCTGATTCATGTCTAGATACTTATTTATCCATCTTGGATAACAAATCATCCACTTATTTATTCAAATGTCATAAATACTTTTACAAATATTTGCATGCGTCTGGTTTCATATACTGCTCGAACATTTTTGCAAATATCATATCGTTTTAATTAGGCAACAGAAAGTTATGGCAGGCAATGATTTCATATCCAGTAAATGACAAATTGCAGTCAATAATAAGAAATGCGAACCCATCTGTTCCACTCAAATGGAAGAACAAACAGACAGACTCAGTCCTCGTCTCCCAACCACATGTTGCCAAATAATTTATTAATATTTCTTTTACTTCCTTCCCCTCGATATGAATATTAAACAGCATTCCCAAATGAATCTCAATGTTTAACAAATGTCAAGAAAGTACAGACAGAAGTTAAGTAAGTACTACTGCTTACAGGTTGCCCTGTAACAACGCGGTGGTTATTATATTTGTTTAACGTAGCACAATATGCAGGTACCGTTTCATTTCCAAAGCATTTAAAAAGAAAACGGTTTGCGTAGTTGAGTACGGCCAGGACTAATCTTAAACACTTTCAGTTTGTTTTAGCTATTAAAGTGTTCCGTTTATTGGGTCCCTTCGGTCTAAAATCAGACAAGACTTTAAATTGGATTAGTATTAAAATTTTATTTAACATGAATAACCATATGCACATACTGATTACTCGTTTATGAGCCAAAATCAAGTGTTTAATAAGTGACTCCAAACCGAACGATCAACTGAAAATTATACAATAACAAAGGTCGACCATTTAATAATCGATACATTTAAAAAATATTATATTTTTTTTTGATATTGTCCCTTTGTTTTTTAATTTTTCGCCCCAAACTTAGCTCAATATGTCTACTTTATATTGTATAAAATAAATGTATGCTATCTATCATGAATACTGAATAAAGGCTGGTACAAAGTTCAATTTTCCTGTGAAAAACAACTTAAGTCCCTGCACTTCTGGATGTTAAGAAAAGCAAACTGAAAACACTTTTGAACCCCTTGGATGAGCTCTAAATTTGCCCAGATTAATTTTTTCACAACTCTCTCATTTTATTTTGTGAGAAAATGTTATTGTTTTTGGTAAAGTCGGCACTTAGTGGTGGAAAATTTCGTCAAGATTAAAAGTAGTAGTAGAATGGACATATGTGTGGCAGCTGTATTTAACTCTGAACCGGTTTTCTTTAATTTCAATAGCTACCGTCCTTTATTCAAAATACTTACTTGTGCCAAATTTCATTTATTTATTATATCTAAATCCAAACCGTGGACCAAAAGGTAACTTGTGCAAAATTTCATCAAGAATGGATATAATATGTGGCTTCTAGAGCTAACCCCAGATTAATCGAGTGAACGTAAGTGGGGAGCATTATCGAAACCTAAACCGATTTCCTTCCGCAACTTTCGTACTTTCTCCGAAAAACTGACTTCTGCTGAACTTCCACAAGATTGAACAGAATATTAGGCTTTTACAGCTAAAAACTTAAAAATTGGATAAACGTGTGTGGGAGCTGTATCGAAGTATAAAAAGATTTCCTTTTCTTTTTATAACTTGGTCCAACAAACTGACTTATGCCGAATTTTATCAAGATTGAATTTTATGTGTGGCTTCTAGACTTCAAAATATGAAAATTAAAAGAACATTTTTGTGGCAGCTATATATACTTCTGCACCGATTTGCAATTTAAAAGACGTCCTTGGTCCAAAATACTTCATAAAGATTGGACAATTATTGCGACTAATTTAAAAAATAACAAGTGGACGATTAAAAAGTTTGGCCGGATAGAAGCTTTTGTACTCTCCATCATGGATTGCGTTGTAGTATGGCATTGACAGAATTGCGGTTATGGTTGATAGTAGTGGGTTTATATAAGTAGGCAGAACTTCATTTTTGAGTTCCATTAGCCGATGTCCCGATCAAATTTGGCAATTTTCTTGGCCTCCGTTAATATGGTGGCCAAATACACCCTTCCTACACGCAGAGAAAAGATATGGTTACACTATGGTCACCGCAACAATAATATGTTCTCTACAATAAAAGCATGTTCATCGCAACCATAGTATTGTTTTTTGAATTTCATTTTGACAACAGTATGATTGCGACAATATTGCTATTGTTGAAATGTAACAATAGTATTATTGCCAAATTTAGAAATGAAAATATGGTTGTAGCAACCATATAAACATGGTACAATAATTTGATTACGACAATCATACAGTATGGTTGCAACTATGAACATAACAAAAAAGGTTTTATAGAGCATGCATGTATGTGTGTATGTGCGTATGTTTTTTTGATATACAAAAAAAAACATATACACACGATACTGTGAATGGTTGCTGTCCATTAAAAAAACAACAACAACCGGAAGGTAGTTCGAGGGATTTTTATTGTGTTTACTTTGTTCGGTGAAATACTCTACTACCGACCGTTTCTCGTTTATTTAAAATCTGCCTGCACTTAAGTATATAGCCATTGATCATGGTATAATCACATTCGTTACTTGGGATCTACGGATGGTGAAGTAGCATTCACCCCTGCTGGCAACTAAAAGTATTTTCGGCTGCCGTTGGAATATATTTTTTTGTTTGTTGAATGAAATGTTTTATAAAAACATGGCATTAAATTTGGCTATGAATTAATAGTAATGCAATTTAAAATAACATACTTAATAAAAATCTCAATTTTTGAATAACAACAATAACCAATCCTAATAAATAATTTTGGGGATCATAGTATGGTTAAGTGTGAATCATACTATGGTTCTGGGGATCATAGTATGGTTGTATGAGAAACATACTATGGTTGTGAGGATCATACTATGGTTGTATGAGAAACATACAATGGTTGTGAGAATCATAATATGGTTGTGGAGATAATAGTGTGGTTGAGTGTTAATAATACTATGGTTGTGTGGATCATAGTATGGTTGAGTGTGAATCATACTATGGTTGTGGGGATCATAGTATGGTTATGTGTGAATCATGCTATTGTTGTGAGGATCATAATATTGTTGTGTCATAACCATATACCCAACAATAGTATGATCCTCTTCGAATATTGTCACCCCAACCATACTTTTTTTCTGCGTGTACTAGCAGCAACAACGTCGTAAGTATAAAAAATGTTAAAAAGTGGGCGTAGTGCGTCTCATGTAACGGACGTTTAACTTACTTTAACTCAAGTTTTTGCTGACATAAAATTATAGCAGAAATTTAGATATTACAAAGAATTTAGTGCTTCCACAAACTTTTTCATAGATATTAATTAGATCTCGTAAAATATCATTTTAATGATAGGTACATTAAAGGTCATGGAACCCATATTTTTCTCTCTCTCTCTATGCAAGGATGAAATATAAATATTAATTAATCCATGAACATACGAGTATGATCAACTTAAGCAAAATTTGAGCATTATGGGGAATGTTACGATTTTAATCGAATCATAACAAAATCACACACGCAGAGAAAAGATATGGTTACTATATGGTCACCGCAACAATAATATGTTGTCCACAATAAAACCATGTTCGTCGAAACCATAGTATTGTTTTTTGAGTTTTATTTTGACAACAAATATAACAATAGTATTATTGACAAATTTAGAAATGAAAATATGGTTGTAGCAACCATATGAACATGGTTGGTGTTAACAATAATAAGATGACGGCAATCATACCGTATGGTTGCGACTATGAACATAACAAAACAGGTTTTATAGAGCATACATGCATGTGTATGCGTATGTTTTTATGATATACCAAACAAACACATACACACGATACAGTGCGTGGTTGTTGTCATTTATAAAAAAAACAACAATTGGAAGGTAGTTCGAGGGATTTTTATTTTACTTACTTTGTTCGGTGAAATTCTGTATATACTTCAAATTGGTTCTCGTTTATTTTAAATCTGTCTGCACTTAAGTATATAGCCATTGATCATGGTTTAATCACATTCGTTACTTGGATTCTACGGATGGTGAAGTAGCATTCACCCCGGCTGGCAACTAAAAGTATTTTCGGCTGCCGTTGGAAAATATTTTTTTTTGGTTTTTAGAATGAAATGTTCGATAAAAACATGGCCTCATATCTGGCTATGAACTAAGTGTAATGAGATTTTAAATAACTTGCTTAAAAAATCTCTATTTTTGAATAACAACCCAATCCTAATAAATAGTTTTGGGTATCATAGTATAGTTGAGTGAATCACACTATGATTGTAGGGATAATTGTATGGTTGAGTGTGAATCATACTATCGTTGTGGGGATCATAGTATGGTTGAGTGCGAATCATATTATGGTTGTGAGGATCATACTATGGTTGTATGAGAAACATAATATGGTTGTGAGGATCATGATATGGTTGTGGAGATAATAGTATGGTTGAGTGTGAATCTTACTATGGTTGTGAGGATCATAGTATGTTTGTGTGTGAATCATACTATTGTTGTGAGGATCATAGTATAGTTGTGGAAATAATAGTATGGTTAAGTGTGAATCATAGTATGGTTGAGTGTGAATCAAAGTATGGTTGAGTGTGAATCATAATATGGTTGTGGGGATCACAGTATGGTTATGTTTGAATCATTCTATTGTTGTGAGGATCATAATAGTGTTGTGCCCCAACCATTTACCCAACAATAGTATGATGCTCTTTGAATATTGTCACCCCAATCAAGTTTTTTCTGCGTGCAGCCTGCGCCCCTCTTTATTTAGAAAAAAATAAGCAATCTACTACAATGAAAAAAATAGTTGGTGTTAGGAGACTAAAATGGCCACCAAGAACTTCACATTCCAAAGAGGTATATTTTTGGCATAGGAAATTGAAAGCTCTACGTTCTGTACATTGCCACAGCTCGCCAGACATAACAAGCAATTCCTGGTCTGATCAACGACGTCGGAACACCTTCCCATAATCCGCTCCATCAACAGACCAACCGACTTTATAATCTCTAAACGCCGTACGTATCTTAATCGACTCCATTATCTTTGAACGCCGTACGTATCTTATCCGTCTTCATAATCTCTAAACGCTGTACGTATCTTAATCAAAAGAAGACTAATTGTGATGCCTTCGGAGAAGCCACCAACCACAGCTTTAGTAATCTACATATTCCCTCGGATGTTCGGGTAGTCGAGAAGAAGCTACGGGACATCATCAACGAAGCAGTCGCGTACCGTATTCTTGAGATACGAGATACGACCAAATTACCCAATAGAGGCAGCAGAACTAACAGATGAACGTGATGATAGTCGTCGCTCCAACCCTACTGACAATAGAATTAGGGATCCTAACTCTGAGATCAATAGGTAAGTCAAGGAACATAAGCAGAACAAATGGCTAGATCACTTTAAGCAGTGCAAATTGTGGACAATAGTAAAGTCGATTTCAGACCCTGGAAGATTGATCGGACAGCTGTCACGTTCGGTAAGAGGGATCCTAAGCGGTGCGCGCATTATTATGACATAAAAGAAGAGTTTTGCGTCGTATCCGCGCTCTCCTAGTCAAAGGATCAAAGGCACCACCACAATTTATGGTTGGCGAAGTTGCCAATATCATCCACAGGAAAAATTGATCGAAAGAGCTGGGTCCAGACAGAATTTCAGTGCTGATGTTGTAAAGTACATGACCAAAGTACTCAATCTGTCGTTAGCCACTTAGTTAGGTCCTATTCCCTGCAAAATGGCCAGATTGGTACCGCAAGTGAAGCCATGCAAAGACGCAAGCAAACGAGAATCGTACGGCATGGGTTTCGAAAGAAGCACAACAACTGCCTTACAAGCCATCACCACACGTACTCGTATAAGTCGCGTCCTTTACCAGAACAAGCCCAACGACATTACGGTCATCGAAGCTCTTGACCTTACAATGCCTTCAACAAGGTCAATCATGCCAGGACATCGCAGAAAAGTCTCATCCGCCTAGTTTGTAACGTTGGGTATTCAACTTTATGTGTTGGTCGTCAACTCTCCACTCAGGGTGGGGAAATATCACCGGCACTGTTTAACCCCTACCTCTCTTAAAATCTTGCGCCACCAGACGGCTGTGAAATTGTGTTGACTGCACTCCATGGGAAAGTGCACATGAAATGACAAAGGTATAATTTCTTGTTGTCTTTGGTAGGGTAAATCGGTGGAAACCGTTGAAACTCGTGGTATTAACACAACTTATTCTTTACATTTGCCACTGTGGTTGTGGTTTCGACAAAATTCGGCGAAAGTCTTACAACAGGAAGTTTTGTTTTGCAGCACAATTTCGGTGGATATAAATATTGTGAACAAACTTTTAGTAAAGTGTGTTTTTTATTGAGGTATAGAACTTCGAATTGAAATAAAACACAAGAAAATCGTTTTAATGTCCATCAATTTGGCTTTATTGGAAGGATAATTTTATGCCATTAATGTTTAAATATGATTTCGGGCATGTGGCCGCCGCGGCTGGCTCGAATAAAGCCAATTCTACAGGTCCAATTTTCAACCACTTTTTCCAGCATATGGGGCCGTATGTTGGCAATAACGCCACGAATGTTGGCTTCCAAGTCCCCTAACGTTTCTGGTTTGTTGGCGTAGACGAGCGACTTCACATATCCCCAAAGAAAATAATCCAATGGTGTCAAATCACACGATCTTGGTGGCCAATTGACAGGTCCATTCCGCGAAATTATGCGCTCATCGAATGTTTCCTTCAATAATTCGATTGTGACGTGCGCTGTGTGGCATGTAGCGCCGTCTTGTTGGAACCACAACTCATCCACATTCATGCCATCCAATTCGGGAACAAAATAGTCGGTTATCATGGCTCTATACCGGTCTCTATTAACGGTAACTGACTCTCCAGCATTATTTCGGAAGAAGTATGGCCCAATGACTCCACCAGCCCATAGAGCACACCAAACAGTCAGTTTTTGTGGATGTAATGGCGTCTCAAGGGTCTCATGTGGATTCTCTTCACTCCAAATGCGGCAATTTTGCTTGTTGACGTAGCCATTCAACCAAAAATGAGCCTCATCACTGAACAAAATTTTGTGATGAAAATCAGCATCGAGATGAATCTCATTTTCGCCCATTTTGCAAGCGTTGTTCTTTTGTCAACCTGTTCATGATGAAATGACAAACCAAACTAAATATTAATCACTTGACAGCTGACAAAATGGCCGCCAGTTAAAAAAGTGATGCCAACTTAAAGTTCTATACCCCAATAAAAAACATCCTTTATTTAGATGTCTGGTGGCATTTAAGATAGTTCCAAGCAGCTAAGAAACTCTATTGGATATACTCGTACTGGTCGTTCAAGAGATTTCTTGTACGTTTTAGCGGATGCCATGCAATATAAGCTTTTAAATAATGCTACCCTACCAAATGTTTTACAGATACTACATGCTGTGTTTCAAAATGGTTTTCATTAATGGAAGCTTAGTAGTTGCTGAATCCTTACCCATCATTGTTAATGCGGTTGCATATATACTACGAGTAGTAAGCTATGTATTATTTTATTTTGTCATTTGACAAATTTCTAAAATTTTGTGTGGAATAATTTAAAAATCGAATTCTTAAGTGGATCTAATGTGTCTAATGCATTGTTTGAATGGTCTTAGTATGGTTTTACGAGGGTTGCTATAAATATTTCTGGCCTAGGCAACACTAAGTGTTGCCTGGCGCCATCTGACATATTCATTAGAACATTTGACATTTTTTAGCATAAACGTACTCAGAACATTTTGACTTTGATATAAAAATTATTTTTTGTTTGTAAAATCTGTTGATAATAAATGTATGTGGGAACTATCTTAATCTGCCCCAGTATTCTCAAATTTCAACAGCATTCGTTCTTGTACAAGAGATGTACTTCTGTCAAATTTCATCTAGATTGGATCTAATATTTGGATTCAAGAGCTAAAATCATAAGGTCTGCTGAGCATATGTCTATGGTAGCTATATTCAAATCTCATACTTTGTAAAATGTAACATCTAAAATATAAAACATAAAATCAGATGAACACATGTGTTGGAGCTATATCTGAATCTGAGCCGATTTCCATCAGTTTTCATTCAACTTTGGAGAAATTAAGGTAGATCTCTAGTTAGGTATAATGGGAAAATAGCCAGGAGGATATTTTAAAAATGTTTGCCAAAGGAATGGGAGTTTATTACACATAACTTAAGGACAGAAGATGAAACCAAATCTGGACCAGGAAAATTAAAACCTTAAACGATTTCAAATCACAAAAAAGGGTTTTTTTTAAATTAAACAACTAGGAAAGCTAGTAAATGCGTTAATATGCACGATTTTAAAACGTTATTGAATGCAGAAAGTTAACACATTTCCTACAAGAAATACGAAATACACAACAACTCATTTTAGTGTTTGAGTACACAACCAGAATACCGTACGCTACGGTTTTCACTTGACAGACACAAACGCTAGGATACCGTACATTTTTAAGCGAGCTCATACAAAACACACTACGTATAGTATATTATTTTGACTTGTTAATTTTTTTGCTTAAGTTTTATGTATGTAATAATAAATGAACGTGTAAAATAATTACATGCACTTGTCAACATAGAAGTAAATAAAAACATGTGTGTACAGAATGCATTAAACGTATTGTATTATGTTCGTTAAGTATTTGCGTAACAAATCATAGTTCATTTTTTGACTGTAGAGAGTTATTTGAAACGCACTTTATAATTTAAGCAAGTAAAAACTTCGTTAAGTTCGGCCAGGCCGAACCTTATTTACGAGGGCGGTTCGAAAACTTCTTAGCCTAGCACAAAAAGAAAAAAAAAAAACAGAAAAAAGTTAAGTGTTTTGGAAACTTCCATCTCTGCTATGAACACATGTTAAATTTTGTTTCGATCTGGCAAAAGACGCATCCGCGATTTTTTTACAATGGAAAAATTAGAAATGCGTGGTGTCATTAAATATTTACATAAAAAAGGTTTATCGGGACAATAAATTCATAATGATATGGTGAATGTGTTAGGTGAAAGTGCTCCTTCATATGCAACAGTGAAAAATTGGGTTGCTGAATTTAAACGTGGTCGTACAAGCATTGAAGATGAACCACGTAGTGGACGTCCAAAAACAGCAACAACAACAGAAATTGTAGCCAAAGTACATGATATGGTATTAAATGATATGGTAAAAGTGCGTGAAATTGCTAATATCATGGGCATCTTAAATGATCGAGTCCATTTAATTTTGCATGAAGAACTATAGTTAAAAAACTTTCTGCAAGATGGGTGTCGCACTTGTTAACAGTCGACCAAAAACGCATAAGAATGAACATTTTCAAGCTTGTTTGGATCGTTTTCAGCGAAATAAAATGGATTATAAACGTCGTTTCATAACTGTTGATGAGACATGGATCCACCACTATACTCCAGAGACAAAAGAACAATCCAAACAATGGACTGAAGCTGGAGGAAGTGCCCCAAAGAAGGCAAAAACAATTCAATCGGCTCGTAAGGTTATGCCAACGGTTTTTTGGGACTTCAAAGGTATTTTATTGATTGACTATCTGCAAAAGGGTAAAACAATAAATTCAGAGTACTATTGCAACCGTTTAGATCCGATTACAAATTCGAGAAAAACGTCCTGGCTTACAACACAAAAAATAATTTTTCATCAAGACAACGCACCAGCGCACAAGAGTGTTTTAACAATGGCTAAAATCAACGAATTAAAGTACAAGTTGCTTGACCACCCACCTTATTCTCCTGATTTAGCTTACAGTGACTTTTACCTGTTCCCAAATCTAAAAAAAAACCTTGCTGGCAAGCATTTAACCTCAAATGAAGATGCAATTACAGTTGTAAACCACTATTTTGAAGACCTTGAGGAAAACTATTTTAATCAAGGGATGGAATTGCTAAATAAGCGTTGGACTAAGTGTATTGAAGTTTCAGGAGATTATATTGAAAAATAAAAATATTTTTGAAAAACTAACTATTCTCTTTCATTAATAGGCTAAGAACTTTCCGAACCGCCTCGTATTGTTACATAACTTACTTAATATAATTCTTTATTGTTAAATAACAACGTTTTCCATTCTTTACAAACAATTTTGGGAATCATAGTATGTTTGCGCGTTATTCATACTATAGTTGTGAGGATCTTACTATGGTTGTACGTTAAACATACTATGGTTATGAGTATCATAATATGGTTGTGGGGATAATAGAATGGTTGAATGTGAATAATTATATGGTTGTGGGGATCATAGTATGGTTGTGTGTGAATGATTATATTGTTGTGAGGACCATAATATTATTATGGGGATCATAGTATGGTTATTTGTGAACCATACTATTGTTGTGATGATCATAATATTGTTGTGCCACAACCATATAACCTACAATAGTATGGTGCTCTTCGAATATTGTTACCCCAACCATACTTTTTTTCTGCGTATAGTTTAATGCTATGGCCGAGATTAGTGCCGGACGCACAGGCCGAAGGGACGGTCATTATGTTCAAAAGATGGTTGAGATTATGGTCAGAATAATGGGTCTACAAACTGAACCACTTAACAACGGGTATATAAACCGAACCAGAACTGGTGTTGAGCCAAACCATATCACTTTTTTTGACTGTACACCGACCCGTATACCAAACCACTGTTAGAAAGAAAATTTCGAACCAAACCAAAATCTGCAAAAAATAAAAAAAACCCGAGGTTTGGGTTAGAAAAGAAAAAAAATCATAACATTGAAGTTTTTTTTTCATGAATACGTGTCTTTGTGCAGGTTACGCATAATTTTATAAATGTATTTTTTGATAACATCAAAAAATGTTTGGTCCTATAATATTTTAACCAATTTTGAGCCATTGAACCGAACTTGAACCACGGTTCAAAAATACCTAAAATCCATTTTTAAAACCGAACCAGTGGTACGAGTATATAAGTAGATCTGCTCTGACCCACAGAACAGAACCAATTCGAATTCTGAAATGGTTTGTATCCCTGATTTTTTATTGGTTTAAGTCACGGTGGAGGATAAATAATGTTAGGCCTGTTCAAGCTTATTTAATTTCGATGTTTTGCTTAAATGAAATGTAATTAACGTTTAGTTTAAATGTGTACCTCTTCATTTTAATGAGACGAATTTTTTGCGTTTTTACTTCTTCCTTTTAATTTATTCTTAATACTTTGTTTAAATAAAATGAACTTATAAAATAATTGATACTTTTTTTATATAAAAAAAAGTTGTTAGTGCCACGTTTTTTAAAAAATCCCATTCTTGTGCAACTTTTGGAATTTTCTCAGGATTGGGTTAAACTGATAAAGTCTTAGATACCGTCCAAGGTTATCTGAAACCCCATTTTCAGTTGGCTTTTCTGAACATCCAGAAGTGCAGGGTGTAATATAGTCAGCCAAGCCCGACTTTAGCTTTTTTACTTGTTTCATTCTCAGTATTTTGTAACTCAAACCAGCACATACGTATATAAGACGTCTTGGCAATAATACACGGAATGTTCTACAAGGCGAAGGATATACGGATTTTTCTATTTCCATCTGCAAGTACGTGTGCATGAAGCAGCATCGAGAAAGTGTCATAGAAAACGCATTAATTAGAAATTCACGAACGAACATTGTCTTCCGCTTGAATTGATTTTTAATTAAAAATTATGCAACGGGAAAAATAATAACACAGGATGAAAAAAAAAGAAAAGCAAATAGATGTACACGTATTCTATGCTCTGGGCTTATAACATACAGACATTAGACCTTATCAAACCCTTTTTGTTTTTCTTTCTTTAGAAAAAATATGGGGAATAGCATCATAAAATAAACCCCAAGGTAGCGTAAAAGGATAGTTGGAAAAATGAGCGCGAACACACAATATTTCTCGTTTTTAAAATACAGAATGTATTTTTATGCATCTGTTCGAAAGTTTGTGCTAGTCGTAAAAAAATACGGCAAATTTCTGTTGGATGTGAATTTGTGTATTAATAAGGAAAGGTGTGGTTTTTAAGTCGCTTTAGAACTTAGGTATATTTAACTTTAGAGGCACACATGATATTTTGACGAGGGCATTTACTTTGATGCCTAACAAAATTTCTCAAACTAGTTTTACCGACTAAAAGAATTATGAAAAATCCTTTCAAAGATTTTTCTTAAATGCAGGAATTTTCTCAAACTAGTGCAAGTGCACACACAAATACATATTTCTACTTTTCCGAAACATACTGATTAAAGCATCTTTCGGGAGGCTTTTTGGCTTCTGCTTTTCCTAGAGGTAAATCCCGCGAAGGCACCTGACAATACGGTTTTTAACCTGGATTGCAGTGTTTTAGTCTACACCAATTTTAACAACTTTGCTAAACCACCACTCAAATAATGCGATTTAAAAATTGTTGTGTGGTGATCACGAATCTGTTTTTTGATATAGAATATGTCATATAATAAATATATTATAAATAAAAAATTTACGTTGAAAAAAATGTTGACTCAAATTTAAAGTTTGACCTATGCAAACACCATGAAGGTTCATAGCTTGGTCAAAAATTGTGTAAGAGAAAAATGTTCGCCTGTATATTTGCAACACAAATGCTTAAGGTGTATTTTCCAAAAGTCGGCTGGCTTACGAGTTATAGCTCATCAAAGGTTGCAACTAGTTTTACTCCATTTTTAGGGCTAAAAGTCGTGACGGACTGGCCGGTTTCCATCCGATTGAAAAAAATTTTGCACGGATATTATTTTTGTTGTCAAATATACGAGAGAATGAGCGGGCAGTGGAAAAAATAACACTTTTCCAAATATATGCAAGAGCCTGCATTAGACATCTTAACAATGAATGTATACGAGCAGATATTTTAAAATTATTCTTAACAGAAGGAACGATGCTCCTTATTTTAATGGACTCTAAGTTTTAATGGTAAAAAATTAATAAGCATGAAATATAGGGTGACCCATCTAGAGCTATTTTTTCAGAACAAAAAAAAATAAAAAAATTCAAATCAAGAGTGGAATTTTTATTCGAAATTTGAAAGGCATTTATTTTTTGAATATAATTTCCTTCAAATGTAGGGCGCAACTACGCCTTAGGGTTTCCATTGTGAGCGTCCAATTTTGGAGCATTTCGACTGGTATGACTTTAATGACACGCGTATAGTTGGCTTCCAAAACCTGAATCGTAGCTGGTTTGTCAGCATAGACTTTGGACTTTAAGTAACCCCAAAGAAAAATGTCTAAAGGTGTAATATCACTCGACCTAGGGGTCAACTCACCTGTCCAAAACGTAAAATTAGCTGCTTTTCGAAATGACTTCTCAATAGATCCATCGTTTGAGCATTTTCAGGTAGCATAATTTGAGCAATTTCAGGTACCATAAAGATCGATATCTTGGCGCGATAGCGAGCTCCATTCACGGTTACGTTCCGGCCATCATCATTTTTGAAAAATATGCACCGATGATTCCACCAGCTTATAAACCGAACCAAACCGTGGTTATCTCTGAGTATAATGGCACCTCTTGAACCTCTTCTTTTTGCTCATCAGACCAAATGCGGCAATTTTGTTTATTAACTTTGCCGTTGAGCCAGAAATGGCCTCATTACTGAACAAACTGTTGGTCGAAAACAGCGGTTCTTCCTGTTTCTCACAAACGCTTATTTCCATTATAAAGTGGCCACAATTGAAGGTAACTTTTTTCAAAAAATAAATGCCATAAAATGTCCTTTCAAATTACCAATAAAGACTCCACACTTGATTTGAATTTTTATATTTTTTTTTGTTCTGAAAAAATACCTCTAAATGGATCACCCTATACATGTAGTTAATCTTGAAAAAAATGACTAAAGAATTCAAATTAGGAATTATGCTTCAAGCTAATTTTTTTGTTAAGATTATTCCTTAAATGAAGATAAAACATATTAAAATGAACCTCACTTTTCTTTAAAATAGAAGTAGAATATTCAGCAATTTAGCAGTACGACAAAAGCAATATACATATGTGCTGAAATGGCGTTCAACATGCCTTCAGCTATTCTTCCAGTTTGAAAAATAATACGATTGATAAATGAAAATGTATATTACACAAATAACTACTTGCTTATTTAATGTGCTTTTCAAACGCTAGTGATTTAATCTAATCTATTTTATTTCTTAATATAAAATTAAATGGAAAAACTCAAAATATAACATTGAAATGCTTACGAATGTCTTTATTGCAAATAATTATGTTTTAATATTTTTTGATGCGCTGGCCGCAAGTCGATGCAATTTTAATATCACAATAACCCGAAACCTTAATGACATATGTGAGACTTAAAGTCAGATTCGTGAATTCCGAAAAGAGATTTATTTGAGAGATTAGCGAAAAAAAACAAATTTTCAAAATCAGAAAAAAAATTTAAAACAAATACGAGCAGCATTAATTACTTTCGGCGAGGAAAGTTTTTTGCTAGCACCCACGCTAGCAAAAGCATACTTTTTGCCAAAAAAAAATTTGTAACCCGTTCAGCATCCCGCACATCTTGGTAGGATCAACATTTGCCGCCAAAAATGTAACTATCTACTTATATGCCTACTATACACGATCTCATAACACGCAAAGCTCTTGAAGAAATGCCTGTGTACGGCTTGCTTTATATTTTTCTGACCTAGGCAATAATAAGTGTTGCCTGGCGCTATCTGACATTTTCATTGGAAAGTTTGACATTTTTTAGCGTAAACGTACTCAGAACGTTTTGACGTACGACCATCATTTGTGTTGTTTACAGTGACTTGAAAAAATCAATTTTGCAAAAAATGGAATTACCTCGTGAACATTTTCGAGCGATTATTTTTCACAACTTTCGCCGTGGACTATCACGACAAGACTGCATCGATGAACCTAAATCTTTGCATGGCTATGAAGCACCATTCTATGGCACTGTCAAAAACTGGTTTAATAAATGCAATCGTGGCCGACGCTCGCTCAAAGACGAAGGTAGTGAAAGATGTCCAAAACGGTCGTTGTGCCATGGAACATTGATGCCGTGCGTGAACTGATAATGCAAGATCGTCATGTAACATACCGTGAGATAGAGGCATCCTTGGGCATTTCTTCCACCAGCATACATTCGATATTGCATGAACACCTGGCCGAAAAAAGGTTTGTTCTCGTTAGATTCGCACAATTTGACAAATTTTGAATAAATATGATCGCGGTGCTTTAAAAGCCGTTTATACGATCGTCACAAGTGACGAATCATGGAGCTATGCGTATGTGCCCGAAACAAAACATCAATCGACCGTGTGGGTCTTCAAGGACGAGTCATATCCAACGAAAGTTGTTGGTGGCAGAAGCACTTCGAAGCAAATGGTCGCCTGTTTCTTCGGCAAAACTGGTCATGTGGCGACCGTTCCGCTTGAGCAACGTATGAGGTCAATTCTGAGTGGTACACCACAATTTGCTTGCCTGAAGTCTTCGGTGAAATTGGAAAAACGAACAAGAGAAGACGAATCATTGTGCACCATGAGAATGCGAGCTCGCACACATCAACTGAAACCAGCGCATTTTTGACCGGCCAAAACGTCGAATTGATGGGTCATCCGCCGTACAGCCCTGACTCGGCACCCACTGACTTATTTTTATTCCCGCACATCAAGAAAAAAATGCGTGGTCAACGATTTTCATCGCCAGAAGATGCTGTTGAAGCGTTCAAATACCATGTTTTGGAGGAGTCTCAATCGGAGAGGAAAAAGTGCTTCGACAATTGTTTTGAGCGCATGAAAAATGTATAAATCATGCTGGAGAATAATAATAATAAAAAAAACAAGAAAACCATTTTTGACGATAAATTTCCGCATTTTAATTATTAAGCCAGAATATATATAGCAGCCCTTATTATAAACTTAATTTAAAAATTAAAAACAATTATTGCCAATAAATGTCTATTTATTCTTCATTTTTTTTATTTGACAATACTTTGGCATATCTGTTAAATTAATAATTGTAAACAATATAAGGGGTTTACATTAAAAAAGCTTCGAAGCTAAACTTATAATTATTTAAATATATAAAAAATTACAAAAATTAAAACGTATAGTCGAGAGATAAACATGAATTTTTAAAATATAAAAAGATAATGATAATGTTTAAGAAAGTTCCTTTCCCTCTGCATTATTTTTGTGGGCAATGAAACAGAAAAAGTGCGAGTTCCTTAAATTTATGAAAGTCATAGATGGATGCAACAAAAGTGACCAATGCCGCATGAGCTTGACAATAAATTTAACTCAACTTTTACTTTTTTCGTTAATTTTTCACATACGTTCCAACGAAATATGCCTTTTCTTTTGTTAATATTTAAAATGAGTAATTGCAACACTTTTTAGTGATATGCTGCCCTGAAATTAATTTGGCAACGCTGGCACCTACACCTTGACACCTACAAAATCTTTACACTTTACAAAACCATATCAAAATTTCTACAATTGAAGATGAATCTCTTCACGATTGTCATGCAAATTGGCTAGCATTCAGTCTCACGAGAAACGAAGTCAGACTCAGAAAGGCAGCTCCCAGATATTAAATGCTAAATACATTGAAGACAGAATAAGACATATTTCTTATATAGAAATTGATTACATTAAAAAGATTAACATGTTAAAAACACATTCGCCATTTGTTTTACAACGGGTTGTCGATGCAACCTACTGTACATTTATGATCAAACGAAACCCCTTTCACAGAAAGCGCAAAAATTAAAAAAAAAGAATGATAACAATAATAATAAGAAGGTAGAACGGCACAGACGAGAGGAGTAGATATTTTTCCAATGTTTTAAATCAACTACGTTGGTAGCACCAAAAGGACAGGATATCAATATCTCGTCGTTTACTCAAAAGTGTGCAGCTGCTGGCATCAGTAAAGTAGAAGATCGAAATTGATACATACTCGTAGTATTAAATGAAAGGCAAAATGATTCAATAATGTGAGATGTGTTTAAATTCTTAGAAACGTAAAAATTACTGACGAAACATAATGGTTGGAAAAAATCTTAAATTTCTGCTGTGTTTGTACTTTATGAAATTTCATACAGCCATAGACAAGGTGCTTTCGAGTTTACAGAAAAATTTAAAATCAGTAGCTTGAATAGGTGTTGTGTAGCACGGCTTCGAATTTGGCAACTCGGGTGTTTAAAATATTTAAATGCTTGCCAAAAACTAATGTTCCGCCAAAGCATGGAGTGTACACTTTATTTGTCATTCCGTTTCAAACACCCCAAAGTTTTGATCGAATACTCTATGAAGTTAAATAATTAATCTTCTAGGAATATCCCCAGTATGCAGAGTTTTGAGTCAGCTCTCTGTTTCGAAAGTTTCTCGAATTGTTTTTGAAATTATATGCGTTTCATCACAAGTCTAAAAAAACCCTTTATAACTACAATTCTATAAAAATTTAAAAAAAAAATAGTTTCTTATAAATGTTGAAAAAGAAGAACGCATGTATGTTATATTCGTGCATTGCGTTTAAGTTGCGATTTAAAATTTAATTGCTACACAGAAGCGTTGGTCTACGAATTTAGATGACGTCTCTTGTCAGCGGCAAGTGTTTTTATACCCTTCGCCGAAGAGGGGATGGCTTACGAAATTTGTTATTCCTTTTGCAACACCACCAAATATTATTCGGAGACCCTATACAGTATAACGTATTTATCGACATTTCCAATTATAAAACGATTTAGCCGATTTAGTCAGTTCGTGTGTTCTGAAATGTATGATGGTGGTTTGTAGCTGTTTGAGATTGCAAAAGGGCGAAATCGGACCAGAGTGAAACAAGTTTCCCTTTATGGGACGAGGGTTCCTTGAAAAGTACACTATTTTGGGTATTTGCTTTAAGAATTAAATTTCTTTGTTGACGAAGTTTTGTTAAAATGGGTACTGTAGTAGGAACGCACCTTATAACCTGAAAGGGAACAGGTGCTGCACATTTTGGCTTACGTGGTCCAAAAAACGGACAGCATTTTTTTATCAGCATAGTGAGGGTGAAGATTATATCAGGTTTAGCCTGGCCGAACTTAACTACGTTTTGATTTATTGTCTTTTAAGCATGGAGTTATGGAAAAGGAATTCCAAGCACTTTTTAAGAAGCGATGACAAAACTTTTTTAAGAATACCAGCGGTCCTATGTGTTTAAATCAATGCTTTAGATCTTATTTTGAAATACTTTCGGATCACTACTTTTGGATCTTTTCTTCTTCTTTTAATGGTCCTTAAATTGACATCTCCATGCAAGCATTAAAACAGGATGACTTCACTAATTTAGTGATGGCCATGTTGACCGGAGTTCTGGATTTTGGCCTAAAATTGGGATTGGCGCAGCTATGTGTTCATACAGGAGTTTGGAAAGGGTGACCAAACGTAACGCTATGGGTTTGCTAATTGAATGATAATATATATTTGCCAAAGTTTTGGATCTCGGACAAAAAGTTAGCGTATCGCTCTAGGTCCATTATTATTAGAAAGAAAACAATGCATCATTAATCATTTTTGCACCAACGAACCTTTTTGCTATCGTAATGTAGAAGGAAACATCCTTACCGAAAACAATCACGCAAAATTTGCGTCTGTATTCTTTTCAGGTTCTAAACTTGCATTTAAATGACGTTTCTCGGTTAGCAAGCGAGTTGTCCTCACTCGCTTATTTTGCACACAAAAATTCAAACATGACACATACTCGTATGCTTTTATGTTCTTGTATACACAAAATAATCAATCAGGAAGACGGCTTAACAGCGAATTCGTATTTCGGTTATCTGTACGAGATGGGAAGTGAAACTATTAATCAACTCAAACTGATAGTTCAAAGAAATTTTACACATTATTACAAAGCGAAAGTGTAGCTGTGAATTGATTAAATATATTTAAGTTCATTTTTATTAAAATTTATTTTGTTGTTCAATTCTATTTGGTGTTTATAAAGTGAAACAATTTTGCCCTATTTCACTAAGTTTGTTCAATGTTACCAGATTACCATATTGCAATTTAGCTCTTTCCTCACTAAATTTAGCGGGTTTTCAACATGTTAAGCGGGACGATTTCGCTTTTAGCTTTACAATTTTTTTAGAAATTATCTAGCTTTTTCCTGGTTGTTTGTTTACTAAAATTATGCATACATTTTGTCATTCTCTCACTTTTAACACTCTAAAATAGTAATCCCACATTGAGACTTAAGTTCTAAAAAAGCACAAAATTATGGTCGCGATTGTAGATACGAGTGGTTTTTTAGGTTAAGCCTTGATAACAAAGATTGGATAGCACAACCGCAATAGTTAAGTTTTTTGTTAACTAAATGTCTAATTTTGTAGTGCTTAGCCTAGATAGAGGCTAATACGAGGGTGGTTCGGAAACTTCTTAGCCTAGCACAAAAAGCGCGGTATAAACAGAAAAAAGTTAAGTGTTTTGGAAACTTCCATCTCTGCTATGAACACATGTTAAATTTTGCTTCGATCTAGCAACTTCTTTATATAGAAACAGGTGTTCACAAAAGACGCATCCGCGATTTTTTTACAATGGAAAAATTAGAAATGCGTGGTGTCATTAAATATTAACATAAAAAAGGTTTATCGGGACAAGAAATTCATAATGATATGGTGAATGTGTTAGGTGAATGTGCTCCTTCATATGCAACAGTAAAAAATTGGGTTGCTGAATTTAAACGTGGTCGTACAAGCATTGAAGATGAACCACGTAGTGGACGTCCAAAAACGGCAACAACATCAGAAATTGTAGCCAAAGTGCATGATATGGTATGAAATGATCGACGAATAAAAGTGCGTGAAATAGCTAATATCATGGGCATCTCAAATGATCGAGTCCATTTAATTTTGCATGAAGAACTACAGATGAAAAAACTTTCTGCAAGATGGGTGCCGGACTTGTTAACAGTCGACCAAAAACGCATAAGAATGAACATTTCTCAAGCTTGTTTGGATCGTTTTCAGTGAAATAAAATGGATTTTTAGCGTCGTTTCATAACTGTTGATGAGACATGGATCCACCACTATACTCCAGAGACAAGAGAACAATTCAAACAATGGACTGAAGCTGGAGGAACTGCCCAAAGAAGGCAAAACAATTCAATCGGCTGGTAAGGTTATGGCAACGGTTTTTTGGGACTTCAAAGGTATTTTATTGATTGACTATCTGCAAAAGGGTAAAACAATAAAAACGTCCTGGCTTACAACACAAAAAAATAATTTTTCATCAAGACAACGCACCAGCGCACAAGAGTGTTTTAAAAATGGCTAAAATCAACGAATTAAAGTACGAGTTGCTTGACCACCCACCCTATTCTCCTAATTTAGCTCCCAGTGACTTTTACCTGTCCCCAAATCTAAAAATAGCTAGATAAGCGTTTGACTAAGTGTATTAAAGTTTCAGGAGACTATATTGAAAAATAAAAATATTTTTGAAAAACTAACTATTCTCTTTTATTGATAGGCTAAGAACTTTCCGAACCGCCCTCGTACTTATAAGTAATTGATACAAAAACGGCTACAAAAATCAATTTTGTAAATTTGTTTAGAAAAGTTGGTACATCTGGGTTTTTCTCTTAGACAAAAACAAAATTGCCACTTTTTGTTATTAAACGTCTTAACTGTATCGAGTCTACTGACAGTCTTAGTTATCAAGATATGTATCGCAACGTTTATTTTAATCCCTGAATAAGTACGCGTTGTTTGAGTACAATTACGTTAAAAATTTTCAAAAAAAATTTTACGGTAAATACTACCCCATGATTTAATTTATCTCCCCTGACTTCTGACTTGGAATCCACCAAAAAAAAAAATTATCATATTCTGGAATGCTACCAAGAAGAAATACGAATTTTCGGTCTATATTTCTTAATATTTTCCAACAAAGTGTACAAAGTTCAATATGGTTTAAGAGGATTTAGGTAATTTTTACAAGCTATATCGTTCAATTCAACAGAAAATATTTACTCAAAAATTTCAAATGTTCAGTAGCGTAAAAAACAAACAGAAAAGGGAACTTCAAAAATGAGTACTTTTAAAATTTTAAAATAATTATTTTAAAGTTTATTTGTAGTTAAAAATGGGGCGGTTATGTATTTTTGAGCTCGATGTGAACACTAGAAATGCCATTTGCATGCTGTGATAATTTCATATATAATGGCCACCTTGTGACAGTCAACTAGCACGATGAGCAAAAGTTTCGCCAGGATCGCTTCAAACGTACGGTGTGACTTGGCATTTGTAAAATCGATAAATTTTGGTTTTTTTCTTTATCCATGATCACAACGATTGACCTTTAGGAATGTTTTGAAACATCACTTGATTCGATCTTTCATCGGCCCCCAGATGAAAACCTTATTGTGTTGCTCTTAATATGCCACAAATTGTTCAATCAGAAATTACAAATCCGATATAAGAGTACATTGCGTGTTTTCCTTAGTTACATTTGAAAAGGGTTGGTGTTGTCACAAACACACAACCGCTCACAAATCACATGCGTCTTAAATTGTCTGTGCTTTCGTCATCTGATTTCCAGTCAAATAGGCATTTGAAGCTTGTATTTCTCGTAAGTCCGTGATTAACTTTTAATCGTATTCTGTGGAAAAGGAGCAAACAGCGCCCCGCTCATATACAGACCCAACCCACCATTAGGCAAAGTGTCGATTCAACTTACAACAACAAATACAAAGATACAACAAGTATATTTTTCGTGGTCAAAGAACGACATTGTCGTTTCACATTTGGCAAAGCGAAGCATTATAGTAAATTGTTCAAGTGAAAAGACACGAAAAATGTCACGGGAAATAATCCCAAGGAACGTATTATCATCCTCATCACCGTCACCATCATACGTAATTAATAAAATGTAATTGAATTAAAGCAGAGGAACGACAGCGACCAAATGAAACGAAAGCAACGCCACTGGCTAAGATCAAAACTGGCTAAGGGGACTACCGGCAAACAGCTGAACGAATCAATGGAATTGGCCAAAGGAGCAGATGACTGTGTGCTAGTTACGGTTGCAAAAAGCAGTAGCGCTATTCACAAGTTAATTCCATTTGAAACGTGACAATTTAATCTCTGTGCTAAGCATAGCAAAATACATAAATCTCTTGCAGGCAACACAATATAATTCTGTCGGATCACTGCGTGGTCGAAGGGGCAACTGCGACTAACTAACCGAAAGGATAACAGTCATTCGAAGGAACCTCAACAATGGAGACATTCCCACAAGCGACAAAATCCATGCATTGGCTTCAACACACATATACACGACGCATTGCTCACATCAGCTCACACACTCGCACATGCATATGGGTGGGAGTCCTGTACCAACACATACTGTCTCACGACAAGCAACTCATTCAATCTGTTTATCGTTTCATTTACTACAGCGACCATCGTGGCCAAGTCCTCCTAGTCTGCAGACAAAGTAAGCGGCCAACAACATCCTGGACATCCAACGTGGCAAAACTATTTATAAACCGAGTTTATTTCATTGAAGCCGATTAGTTCGCTCACCTAATAATAAAACCCTAAACATAACCACTGAACCGCATTTAATGGACCGCAGCTGAAATGCTGCACCAAATACCAATAGTCGACTTACTTGTCGCCGCTCAAGTCAGACAGGACACCTCCATACAGAAACTATTACACTCCAACATCCAATGCTGCTAAATGGTTATGGAAGTACACCAGTCCCTTGACTTACGTTGTAGTACTGGTAAGTCAAGGGACTGGCGGTACATACCAACATTTAGATTGCTTCAAATGGTAAAGGAACACGTCAAGGAATACCTTTTGATATTGACACCACCATATTGCCGCTATCACTAAGTAACTCGTCATTAAATTAGTTTTTAAATTTGGACTCGTCCGATCCATACCAAAATAGACCCAGTACCAGCCAAAATAAAAAGCGGTTGGCCAAAATCGGGATTTGTTGCTAAGACTTCGTGTTTCAAAGACTTTGCGTATAGATGATGCGACTGTGCAAAATATTGTTTAAATAGACTTGCAAGTGAACAATACTCAATTGACTTAAAAACAGAAGATAAATGACCTTCAACCTTGTTATGTTTTCCGGGAGATGTGGTGTACCTCGACAATCTTTTTTCAAAACAATCTCCTTTTTTAGAAGATCAGAATTTTCCGTTTAGACGTGATTGTCGAGAATCCTATAAAGTCACATAAAAAAGCAATTTAGTGCGGATTTTGGAGAGCAACATACATATTATGTTTTTGAAGATGTTGCTGGAAACATTGTTTTGGTCAACAAATGGTTTTATAAATCGAGCATCGGCAGAACGTAGCCAATGGGCAGTTCTCTTATACAGGGTTTTTTCATTACGGACATAACAATTTTATAATTTATTAAAACACAGAATATTTAAATTTATTCCAGGTTTATGGAAAATGTTATATTTAAAGTATGAAATTCGATTTGACCACAACGAGCTCGTGTCTATTTTTTGGACCAAAATTTCCACCCCATTTCGATCGGCACGTTGGCAATTGCGTTGGATGTTGTCTCTGAGCTCGTCTACAGTTGTTAGCTTATTGGAATACACCAATAACTTAATGTAGCCCCTTAAAAAGAAATCCAATGGCGTTAAATCGCATGAACGAGGTGGCCATTCGACCTGACCATTTCTCGCTCCACCAAATTTGCCTTTCAGTAAATCGATTGTAACGCGTGCTATGTGGCACTGTCTGGTTGAAACCACATATCAGCGATTTCAAGCTCATCCAATTCTGGCCCAAAATAATTTTCTAACATGGCACGTTAGCACTCTCCATTGACGGTTTTCATCGACGAAAAAATACGGCCCAATCCCCCAAGACATGAAAACCACACCACACGAAATTTTTTGCGGATACAATTGTGTCCAATAACGCATATTTTGTTTATTGACAAAACCTCTCAGCCACAAATGAGCTTCATCACTCAAGATGATTTTTTGATAAAATTCTGGATTTTGGTGAAAATTTGATTGAGCAACCGACTCAGAATTTCGGTAGTAATTTTTAATGATTTCCAAACGTTGCTCATAAGTGAACTTCACCATGATGAAAAAGTTGACTTCGACTTACGTTTTGACACTGAAAGATCATTTAAAATGTTTGAGGGTGCGTTGATATAAAGATACGAAATTGTTATGTCCCTAAAAACCGGTTACGAGGGTTGCTATTTATAATTCGGGTCATGTCAATACTAGTGGTTCCAGATGCTAACTACAAATTCCATTGGAAAGTCTGACATTTTTTAGCATAACTTCACTCAGAACGCTTATCCATTTCAGCAAGATTTTTGTGTTCAAAAATTCTTCTCGGTCAAAAAATGGAATTAAACCGTAATATCTTCGTGCGATGGTATTCTCGATTTTCGGCGTGTATTATCAAACCGAGAATTTCTCAATCAACTTGTTTCGACTTTCGGCGATGAAGCACCACTAAAAAACACTGTAAATTAGTGATTGATAATTCAGTTTCGAGTTAAGTTGAAAGTCGACGTTAGGATTTCAAAATCTATTTGGTCTAAATCGACTTTTTAAATCCGATTTTCAATTAATTTTAAGCTTAAATTGCCTCAGATATATTTGAGGCACTTTAAAAAGGTTGCGCGTTCCATTGTTGTCATCACTGTATTTTTAAGTAGGTATATATTAGATGAACTTCTTGACAAATATTAGTGGTGTATATCTGTTAAGCCTTGATAACTAAGACTGGATAGCAAAACCGAAATAGTTAGATCCATTTTTAGCATGTTTGTGTAGGACAATCAATTCTGAATGGTACACAACCATCTGTTTGCCAACAGGGTTCGAAGAAATAAGAAAAAAAAGGAGAAGACGGATAATTTTGTATTACGACAATGAGAGCTACCCACATCAGCTGAAAAAATGGGCTACTTGAGCACTCAAATTGTCAAGTTGATGGGTCATCCGCCGTACAGCCATTTTATTTTTATTCCCTGGCATCACAAAAAAAAATACGTGGTCAACGTTTTCCGATGCCAGAAGCAGCTGTTGAAGCGTACAAAAAAACCGAAGTATTATAAGTACCCTCGTACCATTGAACCATTGAACGAAAATTTTCGAATTTATTTAATCTCGCCTGATCTTTAATTCGATAAGGTTGTGTCGTCGTAAGTTTTCTGGTATTACACTGAACTTAATGTGTTATGTAGAATAGGATTATAATTTCTTGTGCGAATTTTTTATGAGACAATTGCAGACGAATCAACATTGATAGAGCCAATGTTGCAGCACATTCATACAGTATGGTGTGCTGGGAAGGCCGGTTCTTGGTTTTAACACAATGCCCTACTAAGTTATGCTGTAAAAAATGTAAAAAAAGCTAAAGTCGGGCGACCGACTATGGAATAACTAACGTCACTCTGTTTTCAGAAGGACTAGAGGACTAGGACTAGATGAGGAACGATGTATTTCTACCCGTATTGGACTATATGAAAACCAAGACCACCTGAAGCAGGGCATGCTTTACTTAGAGATGGAACAGTGTGCTTAACATCATAGGGAATCTAGACCAAAAACTTACTAAGGGGGTGTTACTCCTTAAACAAATAAAACGATACGGAAAAAATTGATAGAGAATTTATAGGTAATGTGCAGAGATTTATGCCTAAAGCTGTCAAACTATCGAAAGTCACTCAATTCTAGTTTTATTCAACACTATCAATACTTTGACAATTTGTTGCCGATACATTAGAATGATAATATTATCGTAGAGAGTCCATCCTTTTAAATGGAAATCAGTGTACACATACTTTTAATAAATTAAAATCAAATTAAATTTAAGTGTATAAGACTTGCCGACTATGAGATATCGACTTTGTTATTCAGAAGGTTTAGCGCCTCTGTTTAGAAAATAAGCAAGTTTGAACTTAATATGTGACATCTAGAGCGATTATTATATTATATAGGGTGATCCATCTAGAGGTATTTTTTCAGAACAAAAAAATATTAAAATTCAAATCAAGTGTTGAATCTTTATTGGTAATTTGAAAGGACACTTCATGACATTTATTTTTTTAATATAATTTCCTTCAAATGGTGGCCGTAACTACGACCCAGGGTTTCCATTCTAAAGGTCCAATTTTGAACGATCCGTTCAAGCATTTCGAACGGTATGGCTTTTATGACTCGCGTAATGTTGGCTTCCAAAACCTGAATCGTAGCTGGTTTGTCAGCATAGACTTTGGACTTTACGTACTCGTAACACCAAAGAAAAAGGTCTAAAGGAGTGATATCACTCGATCTAGGCGGTCAACTCACTTGTCCAAAACGTGAAATTAGCTACTTTTTGAAATAAATTCTCAATAGATCCATTCTTTGAGCAGCTGTATGGCAAGTAGCACCGTCCTGTTGAAACCAAGTGTCGTCAAGATTACGGGCTTCAATTTCAGGTAGCATAAAGATCGATATCATGGCGCAATAGCAAGCACCATTCACGGTTACGTTACGGCCATCATTATTTTTGAAAAAAATATGCTTCGATGATTCCAAACTGCACCAAACCGTGGTTTTCTCTGGGTATAATGACACCTCTTGAACCTCTTCTTGTTGATCTTTAGTCCAAATTGGCAATTTTGTGTATTGACTTTGCCGTTGAGTCAGGAATGGGCCTCATCACAAAATTTTGGTCGAAAACAGCGAATCTTCCCGTTTTTCACCTAAAGCTCATTTCCATAATACAGTTGCCTACATTTGAAGGTAATTATTTTCAAATAATAAATGTCATAAAATGTCCTTTCAAGTTACTAATAAATTTTCCACACTTGTTTTTAATTTTTATATATATATTTTGTTCTGAAAAAAATACCTCTAGATGGATCACCGTATATAAGGAATTGTTATTGTACATACTAAATGCACTATTCCTAATTTATGCTTTATCTTAATTAATGTGTATCCTGTATAAGCTGGAAAAACAAGTGATGCGACACTAAAGGATTATAGACAAATAAGCCTAACAGCATCACGACAATTGCAGACAAATAGCTGTCAGTGATTCACATGGGCTATGTAAAGGAGTTCGAGACGATTCAGAAAAAACATAAAAGTGGGCTCTACAAAGAGGTCTGTGAACCCGGACAGAACAGAAATCGAATTCCTGGGACGACGGCAGTTTCCGAGTGGCAAACCATGAAACCGGACAGACAATCTTAAACACATGTGCAGATGTCCGTTGAAATTCGGTGTTATACGGACAGCTCGAAGCAAGCGGAGAAGACGGGACTAGGACTTCAAATCGGACTACTGGGAACTGAACATTTATTCTGCCTTCCTATCTGCACTGAAGAAATTATGTTCTTACTACTTACGAAACATTCCTCTTATAATAATCTTCGTTCATTTCTCATATTATTGACGAAGTTTTTACCAAAATGTTCTAATTTACTGTGAAATGACTTTAAAAGAAAATAATTTGTCCTTTTTAAGAAAATGTTTCTAAAGATTTCGTAATTTTCACAACTTACATATTCGCAGCATTTAGAAATGTACATACACTGTGTGTCATCAGGATAGAACCATAGAACCATGCAAAGATCTGCTAGAGATTGTTGATTTTCTCTTTTAAGGCACATTTTATAAATGTGCCTTAAAATGTATCACGGGTTGTGATACATCTTTTCAAAAACCAAATAATATTAAAATTGAAGCTCGCGGCATTACATATCGAAACAAATTGGGCAGAAAAAATTCTTTAAGTTCATCGGAAATGGTAAAAGCTCTATCATTCTGAAAAATATTCTGATCACGAAATCGCTAGAATATCGGAGGAAGTCACAATGTTGTAATTATTTTTATTGAAGCAGTATAGGAATAAAGGAGGTTCCTATACTGCTTTAACTTCGCAGGATAAGCGAACAATTTTCGTTTTGCATAAATTCGGCACATTCGACATCAAAAATTAAGCATTAGCTAGAGTCAATGCAAATGAATCTGCAGTTAGACGCGTTATTGTGAGTTAAGTGAAGGAAAACGTAAACTGAAGGAAAAACCTTAACTAAATTAAGCTCGCGAACAAAAACGTCTTAAAATTGCTAAAGAATACATGACATGGAATTCCCAAAAGCACTTAAGTGATAACGACTGAAGAAAAGTGTTTTTTTCTGATGAAAACAAGTTCAATTCAGGTGGCCTAGATGGGTACAACTTTTAATTTTACGATGTACGTAATGGGGAAAAATTGTGGAGCCGCCATCAAAGCAAAGAGGTCGCCGTTATGGTGTGCGCTGCAGTTCGTATTACGGTACTATCGACCTCGCAGTACAGAGAACCCAAATGACCGAAAATCATTGCAAAAATCTTCTGGAACACGTGCTCCCTAAGATTTCTAACGTTTTTGGACCTTTGTAGTATAATTATCAGCATGATAACGCACCTATGCACACGGCACGCATAGTTAACTTATTGATTTCTAGTTAAAATATCGATGTCGTAAACCGGCCCCGACCTTAACATTATTGAAAATGTTTGGGATTGGCTAACCCGTAGTTATATGAAGGAGAAAAGCAGTACTAAACTCAGGATGAGCTTATTGGGGGAATACTTATAAATGCAGCGTGGAGCAACGTTTCTTTTGATTATTTAAAATCTCTATTCCAAGATAGCATTTACGAAGTTATTGTAAAAAATGGCAAAAGTACACCTTATTCAATAATTATTCCGACAAAACAATTTAAATTAAATCCATTTTTCAATATAAACAATGTATATTTGGTTCATTTATAGGACAATTAAAAGCTGGTTCTATTCTGTTGAACCATAAAAAGAAGACAAATTTTTCTTATGTTTTAAAACAATGCCAATAAAGTACCGATACAATGCAACCAGGATTAGTTTTTTTTGTATGTATGCTTCATTTGAATTATTGAATCTGATCCAAAGGAGCCTAACAATAAGTATGTAAGGATTAGTTTCTTGTGTTTAAATACTTACATGCGGACTCTATATATTTTTTGGTAAGTTAGAATCTTTGTTATGCCTTCGTTCACAATACGAAAGTATGGTTGGGGTAACGATATTCGAAAAGCATCGTACTATTGTTGGTTATATGGTTGTGGCACAACAATATTATAATCATCGCAACAATAGTACTATGATCCTCGCAACCATATTATGGTCCTCACAATCATATTATTATTAACTCTCAACCAAACTGCTAATAATAGGAATGATTTATTTAAAGGAAGAAATAAATCATTTATTCAAAATATTTCAGTTATACTAATCCAAAGTAGTTTGTTTTGAAAAAAATTTAATTTACATATAAAGAGTATTAATATTGCGTAAGATTCGTAACAATAATATTGTTAAATTAAAAAAAATACGATTTTGCGGGATGATTGCCGTAATCATATTACCGTTAACTTAAAACCCAAAAACAATACTTTTATCGCACCGACCATATTTATATTGTTGCTTCTACTATATTTTCATATTTTAATTTGGCAACAAAGCTATTGTTACATATCTACAATATTATTATTACCGCAATCATACTATTGTCAAAATTAAATTTAAAAAACAATACTATGGTTGCGACGACCATACTTTCATTACATAGAACATACCATTGTTGCCGTGACCATATAGTAATCATATCTTTTCTCTGCGCTAAGCAGATGGCCGCTGGAAATCGTTGTTATGCAGGCTCGTAGCTACGGGAAAGGACATACTGGGTATTTTATTGGAGAACAGGAAACTTAACTTGTATTACGCCTGAACAGATCATAGCACTTTCTTACAGGCTGGCAAATGTGAACAATTTACTGGCAGCCATACGGTTATCAGATCATTAACCTAAAGAACGGGTTAATCAAGGACGGTCTCATCTTGTTTAACGGCGATTAATGCTTACACTGTGCATGGCACAATTCTATGGATTCCAGTCTTGGCGAAGCAAAAAGAGCACATTTAGGAAAACAAAAGAGCACGATACGCACAAAGAGACCCCAAAAGTATTATCGAAAATTAAAGCCTCATACTACAAAACCACCCATTGCTTTAAAATAAAGCATTATTCAGAGAAACAAACAATAGGTTTTAAAAACTTTTTCTTAAGAAAATTTTAAGTATAAACCTTCGGTATGTATAACTTGTACAAAAGTACTTTAATAGATTCATGATAAATCGTGTATGTGCTGAAATTTCACGTAACATAATAATTACGTTATTAACAGTGACTGTCAATGAAAGGTAGATTAACTTTTCTGCGTAAGTATTTTCTTATGGATGGCCCATTTGCTTGAAGGCCCTATTAGATTGAAGGGTTCCCCAAAGAGGTCATGAAGAAGTTCCATTGTGGCTCTACTTGCATGCGTGGTGGCTCCATCTTGCTGGAACCATATGTGACAGCGCATAAGGAAAGGGAACTAAGGGTAAAAAAATCAATTCTCATTTTTTTTCTTTTTTTGATGTGGACAACATCTGAGCATCGAATGAGGCCAATCCCATGCCCCAAAAGTGTCCCTCCCAGAGATATGAGCGTTTTATGAAAGTGAAGTCGACGATTCTAAGCGCAAATAGAAATGGACCTAATCTTCAAAATGGTTCTCCTGAACAAAACTGGTTTTTAACCTTAGGTCCCTTTCTATTTTGCGCGTCACATATACTATCGTAGTTTTTGACACACCTTAGCATGCAGTAAATTTCAAGACGATCTGCCTATTATTAGGTTCATTACTCAAATACTTTTTAAGTTTGGCCGCCTATCATTTTTGGATGTGGGCGGTGCCACGCTCCTCTGTAAAAACGCATCCGTGTATACTCTTTGACAAACTATGCGTAAATTTTAAGGCGATCTGTTTATAATTATGATCATTAAATCGCTTTTTAAATCGTGCGACAGTCCACTTTTTCCCCCAAACACATATCATTCCACACTGATAGTACAAGTATATATTCCGATCATGATGCTTCAAACTCTTTATGTTTATGAGCTTTGAATGTGTTAAGTTTTTGGATGTGAGGACGGTGACACAACGTTTTTTAAAAACGTATCCGTTTATGGCATGTGATAATATCCCGGTCCACAAGAGCATACCGTTATAATTTCAGGCGATCGGGCTTTATATATAGGCACTACATCGTTTTTACATAAGGGGACCGGCCACCGACTACTTTTCCCCTCAACTTTTTTGGATACATACCACAACAGCTTATAAAATCAATCTTATGTCCTTAGCTCTTATAGATTTTGAGTTATGTTAACTATGAACTTTTAGGGGTGTGGGCGTGGCACTGCCCACTTGATATTTCAAACATCAAAGTAGCCTATTTAAACCACCGGTCATACTGCTATGTTCTGTATCAATTTCATACTGCTATGTTCTGTATCAATTTCATAAATATCGGTTAGGTAATTTAATCTTCTATAAGTATAAACAACAACCAAACGTAATTCTGACCTTTTACTTAAAATTGCCGTTTCTATTTCACTTTTTAAAAAAAAACATAAAAGACTACTAAGACTCAAAAACGGGACATTAAACTGTTCTACAAAAATAATCCCCATACGATTTCACTTAAGGAATTTTATTCTTTTAATTCGCTAACATAAGAAATATGTTCTATTTTCTTAATTTATTCTAAACGTCATTGTATTTGAAAATAAAAACTACCTCGGTCCATAAAGAATAAGTGAGACCTACCAGAAGTGAGTCCTTTTGGAGTTGGAGTCAGAGTTTCCAAAATTTGCCGTATTCGGAACAGGAGTCAAAAAAAATTGCTCGACTCCGACTACGGTTAACGGTTGCTGAAACATTCATATGCTTGCATTAAATATTTATAAGTTTGCGGTAATGTTCCAAAATATATGTATACACAAAGCAATGCCTGCAAACATATATATGTTTGCAACCAAACATTAATACATTTGCAGAGATCTAAGCAGGCATAAACACGTACCTACTTGTTCCGATTACGGGCATTATTCCCATGTTTAACAAACATAGAACAACAAATTCTGCCGACAACTACCTGAAATTAAAAACATAATTTGTTTTTAAAACCTCGATTTATATTGCAATGTACGCACTGAAACACTTCCACAAATACTCACAAATGTTTGTTTTTTTTAATTGCGATCTGCTTCGTCTTATCACTTGATGGAGAACTAGCAACAAATAAATATTCTAAGTTGCAACATTCACACAGAATTTATGTTATTCCACAAACATATGATATGTTAATTTGTTGTCCTAAACAAATAATAATGTTTCTTTAAACTTATTATGCTTGAATAAAGACAAAAACATGTTTGTGGCAAACATAAATATTTTTGCATGCAAACATATTTTTAGTATATTTTTTTCTCCGTGTATTATCAGGTGTTTAACATTGAAGTCTTTCCATGTGTGTCTCCGTTCCTCGGAATGGACGTTTCTTCTCCTAAATCGCTCAAAAACTGCTCGCCATAGGCGGCTGTGTTGCCTTAAAATATATGTTCTTTGTTTCTGTCGTGTTGCCATACTTCGTATGCGGTTCTGGTAACCAAATTTACGGTTTTTGTATATAAGTGTAGTCTAATACGTGTTGCCACTGAGCCCTAATTTCATAGAAAGGTGGGCTCTTTTGCAAGGAGAAGCTTATATTGATACGTAAAGTAGGCTTCCGATGTCTGCTGTGAATGCTACTTTCAGTCGTATACTCGCAGCTTTCCCTAGTTGCTGGTACGTACAACATTAGCAATAAACAAACTTGTGCGCTCCTTTGGTGCTACAACGTAGAAGTCTAATCGACGGAACGTTTGAACGTTTGTATTCATAACGACCATCGATCACAATACTATCAATTTAATTTCGATCAGCCTCTTTGGATTATCGGAAGCTGAACTCACCGACGGTCGGGCCAAAAATACATTGGTTGAGTATTGGAATCGTTCCCCAAGAAGCCAGCGGCCTTATGTTTTCTCTGGGCAAATGTTCTGTTCAACCAAGGTTTAAATCCCAGCAGGAACAATATTTTAGCGGCGTTATTCCACCTCGTAAATGCCGGAAACTTAACGCGTTGGAGATTAATCTCCATCTGTAAACACTTCTTTACAAAATGTACCTATATAAGCCGTTTTTAACCCGGCATTAAACAGTTGGTCCTGATCAGTGAGCATAATAATTTTATAGTACAAAAGCTTACTGATTTAATATATATAGTATAGAATATAGTACAAAAGCTTACTGATTTGACAACAGTTTCCCCGTTTATTTTTAATGCGATGTTGAGGGATACGTATATGTATGTTTGTAGGTATTTCTTTCATTAGACTATTGTAAAGTTGTTTATCTTCCACCAAAGCATAGAGTGTATACCAAATTTGCCATTCCCTTTGGATCACCTAGCAATATTCATCGCACATCCTATAAATAATATAGATTTTTGATCGTCATAAAATTCTAAGGCGATCTAGCCATGTCCGTCCGTCTTTTCGTGAGCCTGTTGTAACGCAATAAGCGTTATACCTTGTTCCACTCTGTGGAACAGGGTATATGGTAGTTTCATGACAAATGTTTGTAACTACCAAATATATTTGCGCTGGATCAACCTCTAAGTGTACCGATCGACTCAGAATCACTAGTGATTCGATTTAACGATCTTGTAATCAAACTACAGGTCGCAATTTTTGTCCGATTTTCATGAAATTAGACAAAAATAATGGAAATTAGTTTCGATTTAGACGGAACTTAAACATATATGTGACGCGTAAAATAGAAAGCGTAAAAACCAGTCCTGTTCAGAAGAGTCATTTTAAAGATTTAAATACGTGTATCTTTGGTGTACCATCACTTTCATAAAACGCGCATATCTCTGGGAGGGAACACTTTTGGGACATGAGATCGGTCTCATTCGATGCTCAGATGTTGTCCACATCAAAAAAAATGAAAATTGATTTTTTTACCCTTAGGCCCCTTTCTCTATGCGCTGTCATATATGTTCATTCGATTTTTATGTTTTAGCTCTAGAAACCACGTATTACATTCAATCTTTATGAAATTTGGCTCAAGTTAGTTTTTTCGCCCAATGATGGGATGGGCGTCGTTAAAATTTGAGAAAATCTGTTTAAATTAAGATAAAGCTCCCATCAAATTGTATGTCTTTAGCTCTAGAAGCTAAAGACATAAAATGATGAAATTTGGCATACGTTAGGTTTTTGCAGTAAGGAGGCAAGTTATTAAAGTGGAAGTCAATCGGTTCAAATTAAGCTATAGCTCGCAAACACATATATTCTGAAGATGTTATGTCTTTTGCTCTAAAAGCCACATTTCACATCCAATCTTGATGAAATTGATTTGGGTCAAAGAAGAACGTTATTGACATTGAAGCAAAACCATTTTTAAGTTAGTTTTTCGGAACATCCAGAAGTGCAGGGTATACTTATAATATAATCAGCCACTTTAGCTTTTTTTACTAGTTTTTACATAAAATTGACTTAAGATCATAAGATGTTTGGTAATGGGCGAAATCAGTCCAGAGAAAAAAAATTCTTTAAGGATCTAAATTAAGCGAGAAAAATAATTGTTTTACAAATATGTTTTATGGACGCACCATAGTTTAAATGGGTACTGATAGAAAGGACCCATCTTATAAAGAGATAAATTTGAAAGTCGGTAGACATGCCGCTACTAGTAGTTCCCAAACTTAGCCAAATGTATCCAAAATATAACATAACTGGCAAACTTTTTGTGGTCCGAACTTGATAACTCTATTTCCGTTACATGTGTAAGAACTCTTACTAAGGGTGTACGAGTACTATTTTTAGTGAAGTGTTTTTCATTTTTCAATATATCACTGCACGTGGCATATGGTCTAAAGGTGTGATAAGGAGGGTTAAAAAAAAGTTATGGGAAATACAAAACTTTTCTGATATATACTTCACACGCTTCCTATGATTTATTTGTAACTCACTTTTACCCTTCAAACGGGGCGCAGGTGTACACATATATTAACAGATATTGTCCATTTAGTTACGAGTAGTTGCTGCCGAGTCAGCCATCGTTATAGAAGGCTGCTGTGGCTTGAAAGTGCTTCACATCCTTTGTTGACACACGAATACAAACATCCGTTTGACCTTAACACAACAGCATGTCCTCCTAGTTCCATCAAAATAAGGAAATACACAAAGTGTGAAATAAAGAAAAGTGTCCCACTAAACCCACTGTCTATATTTGGCCAATGTACAGGGTAGTCTGCCGTTCATTCGCATCGACGCCATTGGGGAATACATTAACGTCCGTAAAATGGAGTAATAAAAGGCACGTAAGAACATTAAACAAAAGCAATCAATACATGTATGGCACACTCACACACGCGGGCGTATTCCAGCATCCGCACTAGCGGCGGTAAAAATGGGTTGGAGAGCCCTGTTTGAGGCCTTAGTTTTCGACTTGTAGGCATTACCAAGTTAAAAACCCACTATGAATGTTGACAATTTTATTCCTTCTTTTATCCTCTTTCATAGCACCGGGTGCATATTTACTTTATCACATCGTTTGCAACACCTCGAATTAATGATCGGAATCCCGGATTATAATATTTTGGAAGTAATAATATTTTGGATTGTCGTAAAATCTTAGCCATGTCCATTTGTTTGTTTGTAGAAAACAAACTAGAAATCGCAATTCCGATCCTCATATGGGCCAGCTTGACACCTCTGTCGACTCAGGGGCCAGAAAATATTTGCAGGGTACGTTAGGCTATGATGTGTCACGAGGTTTAACAAAATATATCATGAATTTTTGGAGATATGACATGTGACACTGGCATGGAAAAACACACAACAGGTTTACCACGCTCCTTAAACAAATCATATAATCAAATTTACCAATGTAATGGAATGATCGTTATGAAATTTTCACAGAATACAATTAATGAATAGGAATTATTATACTATAAAATAGGGCAATTGCCACTATTCAACTAACAAAGGCCGTGAACTATTTCCGCTATAATGATTAGAATTCATATATATGATGTTGGTATGGAAAGTGTCACACCCTGGTAGAAAAGAGGGGGCCACGTCCACTGAAAAACAGTCATAATGGCCCTTAGAATGATCGTTCATCGTTATACATTTAGATAGTAGTCCGAGAACAGTAAAAGACTGCATAAGTCATAATTAGACAAATGGGCGTGCCAATTAGACTTTGATACGAGTACAATAGACCGTAAGCAATGATATAGTATATTTAAAATTTGACCCGGCCAAACTTAACTTGTCCGCTTGATTTGTGTTCAATATCTCCTACAGAGAGTGAACAAATAATGAGTGCACTGCCCGCCGATTAAAGAAAAGTTCCCCGTTATCGGTGTGTAGAATACGTACTAAAGTGTGATCTAGAGTATAGAAGAAGTAAAAAAGCTTAAAATAGGGCTTTTCTAACCGACTGTTAGATATTCTACACAACTCTGTTATTTACCAGATTTTTTGTCACTGTCTGGGTTTTGAGCAAGGTTGGACTTAATAAGTGAATTTTAAAGCGCAAGGGATATACGAGTATTTCGTTTAGGCTATACAAAACCAGGTGGTCCAGTTTCACCAATGATTACTAATGGTCGCTCATAATTTACCATGAAAAAGAGCCCTATCGGCTTTTATTGTGGCGTCTCTTCGCGTACATGGGCCAATTTCACCAGAAACATGTGTTGCTTGCTCTTAACGCTCTGTGAGAAATTGGTTGCATTAAGTGACTTCTATTGCTATTCTCAAATCGGAAAACTTTTTTATGATATAAAAACATGGACCGATATGGAGCAACCATAACCTACCTTAACTTTGATTACACCAATAAATGGACAAAACGGACGAGCGAACACTACTCGTACTCAGTGGAAACATATATCATATATTGGAATACTTAACGTCTCCACTCCTCTAAGGCGTTGATTACATCAGCATTGAGTCAATATCCTGTATTAAAGAGTTAATTTTCGAATTTTGTTTCTTTGAAAAATAAAGTAAAATGGTCTTTTCACGCAATTCCACACAATGATTTATGGAACAGAAGTTCCTATGCTGTATGAAGGTCTTACTTCGGCCTTAATCAGGCCTCAAGTCGGGTCCTCTAGCCCATGAGTTCCGCCGCTGGCTAATATTCTTGCACGCATGTCGCAGTGTTTGTGCGGTGTCTGAATATGAAAATTGAAAGTGAATTAGTTTTATACGAAGGGCTAAATGCATATGAGGCATTTCAATGCAAAAGCGATTAATTCCATTTGCGAACTCATCTGAAATGTAATTATTTCGATACATTTGCAATGCCATAAGGGCTGGTAATATCAAATATCAAGAACACACTGCGTTTGAAAAATTCGACAAAAAGTTAACACATCTCTTCTTTAAATCCCCAGAAGGGTGGATGGTATACTAAAATTTCATTCTGTTTGCAACACCACGAAATATTGATCGGAGACCCTGCAAAGTATATATATTATTGACAGTCGTAAGACGATATAGCCATGGCCGTCCGTAAGCCCGTGCGTCTTTTGAAAGAACGATAATGGTCCAACGAATTAATATTCTACCCTGCAATTTTACTTGCTGGTGGTATCATACGATGTTTAATATTTTCCCTTTAAGAGTCTTCAGATACCTCCAAAATAGTTCACTATTTTAAGTATTTGCTTTACAAACCTTAATTTTTTGTGGCCGTACACTGGTTAAATTGGTACCGTTATTTGGAACGGACATAATACCTCTCGGCCAGGTTTTGTTTTGCGATTTGATACCGAAGTGACGGTGGAGGGTTTGTAAGGTTCGGCCAGTCCGAACGTGACATTTTGATTTGATTACAAATGGAGTTAGGCACATTTGCAACATAGCTACTCATAGACCTGGCTAGCACCACATTACAGATTTGTATCGCTTCAGGCGACATTTTACATTGCTGCGGAAGCAGGAGGTGGAAGTGTTTATCAAGATTCCTCTTGCACGAATTGGCAGAGTAATTAAAACTATTTAGAAAAGTAAATGAAACTGTTGAAAGGGCCATCACATCATTATCATCGAGGATGTCTATATTGGCAGTACGTCATGGACAACTTTCAGTGAAATTAAGAAATTGATGTCTGTTCGTTTCAAAATCAATGTGAAGAACGCCATTAGTATGCAATTTGATTTCATTGCCAGCAAAGGGGAAATTGCATTCGATCCCAGTTGACACAGAATTCAGTGATGATAATATAATAAGTGCTTTCTCGATGCCATGACACGATTGTGAAGTATACAGAGGAATCCGAATAGCATTTTTTGTTCCGTTCCCTTGGTGCATTTAATAAGCAAGTGAGCTACACAAAAATGTAAGTTAATACTTAAGCAGATAATGAAGGAGGGAAGCTGTGACAACGATGTTCGCCATCCACGCGCACAACTCATTGTGGACAAACTAGATTTTTTATGATGTCGCATCGTCCTCTCAACTATTGTGACAGGTGACTGATATTCTGACATGCGGGAAAGGAGACTGTGGTAATTACAGCTTACATTTACTGGCAAACAAGTAATTTTTAATTAAAATCTCCGTTTGATAGCCAGGACGATCTTATCAAGTAGAAGCATGTTTTGACAAAAAAAATCTCCAAATGGTGGCAAGGGTGCAACGGTTTGATTACCTTGCGGCTGCTAAGTTGTAAAGAGAAATCTGGAAGTTCAGGGCTGTGTTATAAATGGATTCATTTTTAAGTATAATGACTAAGTTTAATCATAACCGAGCGTTATATTTGTCAAACGAGATTAACTTCAACTAGAAGCTACCGTATATCAAATCTTGAATCTTCAAACAAGGCGCAATATCGCTTAAACCGTATTTGTGACGCGCAAAATAGAAAGGGACCTAAGGGTAAAAACCAGTTTTGTTCAGGAAAGCCATTTTAAAGATTTAAATACGTGTATCTTTGGTGTACCATCACTTTCATAAAACGCGCATATCTCTGGGAGGGAACACTTTTGGGCCATGGGATTGGCTCAGGGGTGCTCAGATGTTGTCCACATCAAAAAAAGTGAAAATTGATTTTTTTTACCCTTAGGCCCCTTTCTCTATGAGCTGTCACATGTTGTTTTAGTGCATGACAATTTTCAGTATAGAGAAGAAGCACCAACGCACATAGGAGTATTTCACATGTAATAAAATTTTATTTTGCTATTTTATGAAATAAAAGTCAATAATTTATCATTTATGTTTAGCTCGTTTGTTTTATTTCGGTCTGTTGCTTTTACACATTGAACAGGGATTAAACCGGCTCAATACCTCTTGCTTCTATATTTAAATAGAAGACAAGTTTTTAACAAAATGGCAAAGTGACGATTTTCGTGGCTGCACGCTATTTTTATCATGATTTCGAGTCCGTGACAAAACTCTTCAGAAAGCCTTGCTGCAATTGTTGAAGAAAAACCGAACTCTTTAAGGCCAGGCTCTCCCCAAATGAATGAGAACTACTGTTGGAAACCTTACTTTTCAAGCTTTCTTCACACAATTGCCCACGAAAATACAACTCACTCTTGCCACCTCTAAAGAGACTCCACATTATCATTTATTTTTAAAAAGTATTTATTTAGAAAGAAAAACAACAAAAAAAAATCAATCTGAATCACTGCCTCCGAGTTCACAGGTGATCGAAACTGCCAGAATTCAGTGTTTTCGTGAGAAGCATACTAATAGCTTCCTGGGGAAAAGACTTGCTTTTTTTTCTTCCGTTGTTGATGAAGGGATCCGTTCTGATGAGGGGATCAGATGTCAGCAACAACCTATTTGAAATATCTCTGTTGCAGTCCACTCTTGAAAATTTTCTTGCAAAGTCTACACGATATTTACGGAAATATTTGTTCCGGGCTTTAGTAGCCTCCTCTGATAACTGTCCGATAGGTACAATGTGACTTGATATTACTTGAGCACCATGTATCAGAATTTTGTGAACTGTAGGTGACATGGGATTCCAACCATACAAATCCACGTACAGTTTGGCAGTTGTGTGAGCAAAGTCATCGAATTTTGCAGGATCAATATCATATCCACTTGATATCACTTCGAGAATGATTTGGAACCATTTTATCAAATCTATATTTATTCCAGGTATCCGAGATGAGCATTCAGGATTGTCAAAAAATCTTCTCGACGTATTTCCATCGTTACTATTGCCGTAACCGACTTTGGGTATGTTAAGGGTCAAGGTCAAGGCCCATCTCTTCTTTGAAGCTAATTCGTATTTTTGTCTTCTGCCGTTCGGGCTTGCCACTTCAAGGGCGCCTTGTACGCCAGGTGCAACAATAGCTGGAAGAAACGAAAAGTCGCGTGCAGAATAAAGAGTCCGAATTTCAAAGACTCTTCACAAACATTACTTCTTTCAAGTTTGTTGAAGTCCTTAGATGTCTGTCCACATATATAGCATCTCATTGTTGAAGTCGTATCAGTCGCGGCATTGCACACCTTTCCATCGACCATCGAAATGGTATGGTATGGTATGATTTATTTTAAAAGATCCAGATCTTTCAGATCCCTTGCTTGTTGTACAATATAGGTGATTTCTTCCTTTGTGATATCCTTTGTATCTTTAATGAACCGAGCCCGGATAAGATGACAGGATCTCACTGGAAAAACAACCATTCTCATAGGTACAAGTTAACTTAAAAATATATTGGCATCATCGTCGCCAGGGTTGGCAAATATCTGCTTAAACTGTGTCTGATAAGATCCATCACAGCCCCATTTTGATATTAAGGTTTTTCAACTCTGATAATGTTTCAATCACATCTTTTAAATACTGAAGTAGTCGCAAAGCCATATGGTCCAGCAAAGCTTGAAGTTCCACTTCAAAGCTAGGTTTTGTAACTTGTATGCTATCTTCTTCCGCGGGATAACACTCCTTTTTCGCTTTTTGTAAAAGCAAATAGCAAGCATAGATTTCTTTTCGGCCACCTTGTATAAATTCCCACTACACTCTTGTAAAATTACCTTTTACAAATAACGCATGTGGTGTGTATTTCCTCGCAATTGAATTTTTTTAGCTGACGATATTGCTTTTCGGAACTTTTTAGCTCTGGTAGGCGCAATTCTTGTAATTTGTAAATCTTTTGTTCTTCGGCGATTTCTTAGATCACACAATTCTCCGAATTATTTTATTGGTTGGCCTGCTTTGTAGGTCCAAGCAGGTAGTTCCAGTGATAAATTAAGCCATTCCATATTATTTTCTACGAATCTCTTATCAGTATTACTGGCTGCCGACCACCTTTCTTTGAAACTGGTCTTGAAATATTTTAAAGGGCAGGTAAGAACACTTGTTTCTACGGGTGGACATGAAGTTAGTTGCGCAAGTCTTTCTTTCAACAACGAAACTTTTTTTCAATCATCTTTCCTTTGAACTCTTTATTGTGAAGCTACATTCTGGTGATTTTTTTCACTCTTCCTGAAGGATCTATGACAAAAGAAAACAAAAAATTAGCTTTGTCAATATAATTAAAATCTTCCTTATACTATTTAAAGTACTATAACAAAATATGGGGTACGTTGGGAGACTTTTTATTCACGTTTCTACTTTCTTAGGGCCTACATTTTATGCCCACATAAAAACTTTGAGGCGACAAGGCGCGACACAAACAAAAACACTCATGTATTTCAAATTTGTTTAAAAAACGAGTCAAAAAGTGCCGCTGTTTATTTATGGTTATACAAGCAGATAATTTGGAAGAAACATAATAAAATGTACTTCAGTATAAAGTACTAACACGAAGCCATTTTAGCATAGAAATCTGATAAACATAAACTAGAGCGCCGAGAATAAAGACACGCGTACAGTACGATGACTGGGTTCTGACTGATGTTTTGGTGCATGTTGGGGGGAGTCGAGGCTTGGGGGTCTGCCTTTTGATAAAACGGTTATCCTAGGTAAAAAAATGTATTTTGGGTGCAATAGGATTAACATCACTATTTTCAATTTTGTCCGGTTTTTGATGTGAAATACTCCTATGTGCAACGGTTTGAAGAGACAAAGTATCGGGTGTCCTAACTAATTAAGATGATTGCTGGAACTGAACTTGTACATATATAGGATGTTGTTATAGATTGTTGGTTTTAAGTATTCTTTGAATTTGGTTGTCATTGCCATGAACATTCGTTAACTGGATTAACTAATGCTTAAATTTTATATATTCGTTTATCTGACCGAATTAGAAAGCTTTTTTATGTTTAAAGAGTTTAAAATGTAATGTATTGGTGTTTACTTTTGAATCTAATTATGTTAGGATGCACAAGTGGACCAATATTTGGCATCAAATTTATTTTTAGTTTAATGGTGTCAAACCAATTTTAAGGTAAATCGAATTATGATTTGCTGCCGCTCACATGAAGAGCGCCCCCTAGACCAAACAATAAAACAATTATTTGAAGACTACCCACAGAGAACATATTTGTTGTCGCACAGAATATTTGCCAACCGAGTGTTGGTGGTTCACCTACAAACCATAAATTCCATTGCTACGACCGAATGTTGACTTTGGTTGGTATATAGCTACCATCTTTTGATATGTCGATCTCCATCAATAACATGTAATATTGGTTATTGCTACAGAATGTGTGTTTATCCAAATAAGAGTTTGTAGTTTGGATCGGTTTCAATGTTCTGCAAACATTAACTATTATGCCCTCCTTTTGAAAAAACCAACCCATCCGTATGTAAAATTATCTTCTGAATCCGAATTAAGTGTCGAGTGTTTGAGTGTTCTGTCCTATCACGTATAGTTTTCGAGATATCGTGAAATCATAAAGAAGGTACTATAACGTTTCCAACGTGTATATTTTTTGATAATCTGCAGAAAATTTCCTGAGCAGTTTTTGTAAAAAAATAATAGCACATTGCTGTCTACTTTTTTTAACATTTGTTCAACTCCAACTATAATTCAAAAAAAAATTAAAGACTGCTACTTTGTTTTTAACTAGAGTGAAAATTAGTTTTAATAGTTGGATCATTTGAATAGCGTCCACTCCTGTAAATGTCAGATTCAGTGTGGAAAAATGTTGTATGTCACCATTAAATTTGAAGGTGCGTTTAATTAAACTTAAAACTACATTATTAAACAAAATGACCCAAGAAATGCGCTGAGAAGGGAAAACAAATTTAAAGTTCCAATGAGTTTGGATCAACGTGTTCATCTAATAGCATAAAAATGTATAAAAGAAGTCGCAAGTTGTATCCAATTTATACGTAATACTGCAAAATATTACAAAAATATAAAAGGTCGAACAACAAATGATTTTGCTGCAACAACAAAAGAGCTATTTTGAGATATGCTTCAAATTTACACGCCTTTTTGGCCCAAATAAGGGGATAAGCTAGTTTAAGTGCAAGTGTATCAAGACTCATATGAGTTACATACAATGCCAGATACTTTAAACGCTCTAAAGTGAAAAGGTACAACAATAAGTATTCGCTAAGAACGTCGACCTCCTTCTTGCCTTGTTAAGACAACGTTGAAAAATGTGAATCGAGTTATATTTTTATTTAGAATAAGTTTAGACTGCATTCATGGTCTAGGAAAAGAAATCACAGCAACATTAATATGTTTGCAGTAATGTTTCCAAACATTCATATGTTTGCATCAAAACATTAATATGTTTGCGATATTGTTCCAAAACATGTGTATGCTTACCTCCAAACACATATACGCATGTTTCCACCCAATCTTATGTGTTTGCAGAAATCGAAGCTGACATTACGGGCATTATTCCAATAGTTTACAAACATAAAACAATAAATACTGCCTACAATTACCTGATCCTGAACACATGTTTTTTTCTCCGTGTCTCGAATTAATTAAACAGTCTACTTGAGGTCTTGATTACACAAAATTTAATAAGAAATATATACTTCCATTCCATATATGGCATAGCAGGCTATTTAAAAAAATGGGTAAGAAATTCACGTTTTTAACGTCTCGCAATGGGTTAACGGATCAGTAAAATAAATACTTCTTTGGATAAGCTTTGCAAAAATACCTACATTGACCCAACTGACAAAAAATTCTGCAGACAAAGTGGTGCGTGGCCGTAAGTAAGTTTCATGTGCCGTCCTTGGCACATGAAACTTACTTGTGCCAAATTTTATCAACATTGGATGTAAGATGTGGCTTCTGAAAAAAGAAAAATCGGAAGAATATATATATAGGATCTATATAGAAATCTGAACCAATTTTCTTCAATTTCAATAACGTTCTTTCTTGGCGTAAAAAACAAACGTGTGCTAAATTACATCAATATTAGATTAATTCTAGAGCTAAAAATAACCTACATCAGGCCAAAGATGGAATACAACTCCCATATATGGGCAGGTGCTCCAAAATCATCCTTGGAGCTCCTGGACCGTGTTCAAAGGAGAGCGATGGTGCTGATAGGAAACAGTAGGGTATCCAACTCTATTGTTTCCCTGGAGCATCGTCGGAATGTGGGCTGTGTGTCGCTGTTCTATCGCTACTTCCATGGTGTGTGTTCTTCAGACATTCGTGGCCTTATTCCTGACGTGAGGATGTTCGGCAGGGATACACGACTTTCCAGAAATTCACACCCATTTGTTATCGATTGGCCGGTTGACCGCACTGTACACTACAGATCGAATTCGTTTTTCGCCCGTACTGTCCGTATGTGGAATCGACTTCCGGCAAATGTATTTCCCACCAATTACGACATCCAGAAATTCACGGCGAATGTCAATAAACATTACTCCCTCTTTCCCCCCTTTGATCCCTTGCTTTCCAACGACCAACGCAATGCATTGCATGTATAGGGGAAAACCCCTGAGTGTTGGCTAATTAAAAAAAAAAAAAAAAATTGTAATGAGTTCGCACGCAGAAAAAAAATATGGTTACTATATGGTCACGGCAATAATAATAATATATTCGCCGCAATAAAAGTATGTTCGTCGCAGCCATAGTATTGTTTTCTGAATTTAATTTTAACAATTGTATGATTGTTGCAATATTAATATTGTTGAAATGTAACAATAGTATTATTACCAAATTTAAAAATGAAAATATGTTTGTAGCAACAATATAAATGTAGTTGGTTCGACAAAAGTATTGTTGTATGGGGTTTTTTGATAACAATAATATGAATACGGCAGTTATACTATATGATGCTACATTTTTTTTTCGTTTAAATATGTTTTTTAGAACAATGTTATTGTTACGGATCGAATGCAATAATAGTAATTTTTATAAGAAATTACTTTTTTTCAAACAAACTGCTTTGGCTTTGATTAACTGAAATATATTTAATAAGAACGCTTACGTTTTTTAAACTAATGTTTTTCCTGTTAAATAAATCACTCCTATTATTTTAAATTTAATGTATTTTTAAACAAATTTTCATGATTCAATTCTATTGTTGACAACTAAAGGCAATTCTAATAAATAGGCTTGGGAATCGTAGTATGGGTGAGCGGGACCATACTATGGTTGTACGTGGCATAACATGGTGCGTGTGAATCATACTATGGTTGTATGTAAAATATACTATGGTTGTGATGATCATAAAATGGTTGTGGGCATCATGGTATGGTTGAGTGTGAATTATACTATGGTTGTGGGGATCATAGTATGGTTATGTGTGAATAATACTATTGTTGTGAGGATCATAGTATGATTGTGAGAATAATAGTATGGTTGTATTTGAATCATACTATTGTTGTTAGGATCATAATATTGTTGTGTCACAACCATATACCCAACAATAGTATGATCCTCTTCGAATATTGTCCCACAACCACACTTTTTTTCTGCGTGCGTTTGGCTGTTAGGTCTTTCTTCAAAAACAAGAAAAAAAACTTAATTTCCTTCGTTTTGATTATTGTTAATTTTATTTTCCAATATTGCGATCAACGCCGTTGATCATCTTCAGTGAATATTAAAATTTGTTATTGGGAGTTCCGTCTTCATTTACAAACGAGTTGACAAAAGCTTGTCAATACTAAGAAATAGTCAAATCGAAGAGGTCTCATTGGCGTATTCGTGTTTGGTTCATCTGCACAAGAAGGTATGATTAAAAATATAAATCAGCTGAAACTGGTAGTTTTAAGACATTGAACACATTTTTGTAAAGCAGAAGTAAAGAGTGTTTTTAGATGTGTGGTTTTCAAGAAGAAATAAAATTCATATAATTTAATGTTATGGCCAAGAAATTAGCTTTATTGTAAAGATAAGGGTTTGCCATTATGTTTTAAAACTGATTTCGATCTAGTGGACGCCGCGCCGCGTCTGGCTCAAATAAATTCTAGCCGAGTCGCCCCATTTCCGAACACTTTTTGCAGCATCTCTCCTTCTCCTTCAAGTCGACAATTGTGTCTGGCTTATCTGCGTAGACAGATAACGTTTAAGGGTTGTTGTACGCAATACAAGGAATCACAAGATTCAGTTTATTTGGACCTTGCAAACATCTTTCTGCGCTTACGCTTCAACCTACGCATACGCTTCTTACGTCACTTCACAAACCCCACAAGAAATAATCCATAGGTGTGAAATCGCTCGATCTTGGTGGCCCCGCCACAGCTCCACGACGCGTGATAATGCACTCACCAAAAGTTTCCTTTAATAAATTGATTGTTTTGTTGGATGTATGTTATGTAGCGCCGTTCTGTTCGAACCAAAGGTCGTCCCCATCAACATTCCATTTTAGGCAGGAAACGTCATTACTCATGGTTCTATAGCGTTCCCCATATTTACCAATGATTCCCTCTGCCCATAGAGCGCACCCAACAGTGACCTTTTGAGGATGTAACAGCGCATCAACAATGGTTTGGGGATTTCCACTACTCCAAATGCGAAAATTTTGGTTATTAACGTACCCGTTCAACCAAAAGTGAGCTTCAGCACTGAGCAAACTTTTCTTGTAAATATCAGGATCGGTGGCCAACTCGTTTTGGGCCCACTCACCACGATTTGCAAACGTTGTTCCAGAGTAGAGTCTATTCATCATTAAATGGCAAACCAAACTGAGCATAAATCATGTGACAGCTGTCCAAAGACAAACGCTGAAAAAAGTGTGGCCATATTGAAAACCACACGTCTAAAAAAACACCCTTTACCTTAAAAGAGTGGATAGTTGCTAGATTTGTTTAGTTCATGTGGCTTGTATCAACAAAACAGGCGATTAATATTCATTATGGACGTATGGGTATCAAAATTAAAGTAAAGTTTGCTACGAATACAAATATAGAATAATTTTGAAGCGTTGGCTGAGATAAGTGACGAACGCAAGGGCCCAAAAAATGGACGAATTTTTACGCTTTAATAGCTTATGAGCGGTGGAGGGTATATAATTCGTACTGGCCGAACATAACGACGTTTTTCCTTGTTCAATATTAATTTAAATACATTTATAACTTAGCTAGCGACTCGAAACTTTAGATTACTTTACAAAATATTGTTGGCCAAATAATATTATGGTGTTGAAACATGTACTTCTACGAGTATTTGCCATTTTAAAAATAATAAAATTAATGCAACATCAAAATAATCAAAATTAGTGCAACATTTTGTTAGGTTTTACTTATAAAGTTTTTAAGGAAAATAAAGTTACTTTAAGGGTGATGGCAGAGTACGCGCTCAAAGCCAAGCGGAGCCGAGCCGAGCTGAAAGCTGAATGAAATTCTTAAAACTGTGTACATACAAATTAGTAGAAATAAGCGTCGGGGTGGCAGAGTGCGCGCCGAGCCGAGCCGAGCCGAGCCGAAAGCTGATTGAATGGAACAAAACTGTTTTGAAGCGTTTTTTGTGCCGATTGGTGCTGATATTTGATTGTATGTGTGAAGATATGACTTGTTAGTAATTTGTAAACAGTTCTTGATGTTTTGATACTGGTGAAATAATAATAAACAAAATTAATGAAATTTGATGATTCGTATTTAAGATTAACTGAATTAAGATTAATATTAGACATTTCGATTTTTAGATTAATTAATTGATCACATTATTGATTAACCCAAATCTTGACTGATCGATTACCATATTGTTTTGTGTTTATTTTATATGACAAATTTTAGTTGTTACATTCCTAATTCCGTTCCTTTGTTTCTGTACCCCCTCTTCTGCTTGGTAACATACATATGTGCGTATATTCTTGCACATGGTATAATGATGGACATGGTAGTACAAAATAAACATTTAAAAACACACAACAACAGCGCCGATTTCAGCGTTCACTCTGCCATCCCCAAATTTCACATAAGCATGAAATAAGTTCGGCTCGGCTCCGCTTTGAGCGCGCACTCTGCCATCAGCCTAAGTCAGTTTTATTTTCATTATTTACCAGCTAGAGGGAATTAAAAAAAATTTCCAGCATTTCCGGGCAGAGAAAATGTAGACAAAAAACTCACATGAAATCACTTTAATCGAGCTCGGAAGATCGAAAAAATTGTGGAATAGATGAACTATTCACTCGGTCAACTATGAAACTGTTATAAAGGGTTTTCGAATATGAACGAATGATTTTTACAGGTTCTGGTGGTTATTTTATTGTTTGTGAAGATACAGAACCAATCAATAAAAGCAACCTTTAAAATGTTAAATCAATATGCCGCTTTTGAGGCTTCTTTTCAGTATGAACAAGTTTACCAGGAGGGACAATTGCCGAATTTGGAACGATATACATTTACATGAAATTTACCAAGTGGCAACGGAGAGCGCTGCATTTTGACACAGATTGGATGATATTTTCCCCATTTTGTTACACTTACTAGCTAAGTTAGCAACTTAGTATTCTGGCAACGTTAAACAAAATTGAAAATAATATGGCAACATTGGTTCTCTATGTATAGATCAAAGAGAACCAAACAACAAGATGTTGTATCAGCAAATTCGTCAAAAGGGACAATAAAAAACTATAATAAATTTCAATATTATTTAAGTGATTCCGCTGAAATTTAGCACAAGTACTTTATATGGAACGATTATAAATTAATATACGTAGCTGAAGAGAAATAAGAGCCTTAACATCGCTTCTTCGAGTACTTTTAATTTTTCCCTTATGCATAAATTAAGCTTTAATTCTGTGCTCTGGAATATGTATTCTGTAAAAAGTGTATGCCACACCTCATTTTAGTACCCCCAACATAAACGACCCTTTGCGGGAATTCATAAAAATCGGAACTGGTGGTAAAAATTTGTCGGTAGACCGAGTGAATCTTGCTTACGAGTATTTTTTTTTTGGTTAGTTTTAAAGTTTTCTACAAATTTTCTGTATTTTACTCAACCTGCGTTATACGTTTGTTCAATAAACAGCTATATTGTTTTATAGAAAAACCTCAAAACTATTAATTTAATACTTTGTTAGTTTACAATACGGCTGTTCAAGTTACTATGGACATTTTCTTTTTTTTCGGATTTTAACGCACAGTAGCTTATTTTGTGCCACTTGGAGTGCAAATGAGACATGCAAAAAAGATATTCAATCGAACAACATTTAGAGGTTAGGGAGTATGGAGAAGTAGGGAGTATATATATGAGTATACACATATATATGACGCAAGTACCTGTATAGCACATAAGGAAGCTGAAAGCCAAATCAGCATTAAAGAATTTTAAGTGTTTCTGAAGGATTAGCGAGGACGTAGAAAGGTGAAGATGGCTGGAGTGGACACGGAATTGGCAATACGGGAAGGAGCGGAAATGAGTGGAAGAACAAAGAAAACGACGTGAAGAGTTAAGAAAGACTACTGCTACTCTTACAATAAGTCCACTTGCAAATCTCGACGAAGATGGTGAGATAGATGGTTTGTTATCTCGTTCAACTGTACAAAGAAAGCGAGCAACTCATCGATCATATCTGTGAGAGAAGGTTTTCTTACTATTGAAAAGCCACCACTATTAGTTCATTGAGTTAGTAAACTGATGAAGACAGGACACACATCACCCAAAATCAAATGTTTACCGGCTACCTGTAGTTGCCACGGGCTATCATCTGGAAAAAAAAACTTGGCGTTTCCAAAATATCATCAGGAAAGGGACACGCGCAGGCAAAAACAACATTCCAGCTCTTTGTCCTATGGGAAGTTGTTGATGCTATCGTTGGAACTGCTGTAAATACAGGAGCTACAAATGCAGCATGTGTTCTTCTTGATAAACAGATCCTGTCCATCTTTATATAATCATTCTATTTTGCTTGTAGACATCACATTCACTGATTAGTGGAAATATGTTTTCAGTGTTGTTTGGACCATCCATAGGTCCTAATATTTTACTTTATCAACGATTTAAGCAAGGTTGGCAAAAAGCAATCCTCAGAACTTCAAGCTCTTGGACGATAAACGCCTAAACACACCATACCTACAAGAACTGAAAACGGAAGTTAATACTTTCCTCAAGGGAAAAAGACGTTTAAAAGATCGTCAAAGGTGACGAATCATGGATCTATGCGTTGAGCCCGAAACACTTCGGGCTCAACGACCGCGTGGGTCTTCGAAGACGAGCCAAATCCAACGAAAGTTGTTCGTGGAAGAAGCACTTCGAAGCATATGGCCGCCTGTTTCTTCGGCAAAACTGGTCATGTGTCGACTGTTCCGTTTGAGCAACGTAGGACGGTCAATTCTGAGTGGTACATTACAATTTGTTTGAATAAAATCTTCGGATAAATTCGAAAAACGAACAAGAGAAGAAGAATTATTGTGCACCATGACAATGCGAGCTCTCACACATCGGCTCAAACCAGCGCCTTTTTGACCGGCCAAAACGTCAAATTGATGAGTCATCCACCGTACAGCCCTGACTTGGCACCCAATGCTTTCTTTTTGTTCCCGCATATCATGAAAATGCGTGGGCAACGATTTTCGTCGCCAGAAGTTGCTGTTGAGGCGTCCAAAAACCATGTTTTGGAGGTGTCTCAATCGGAGTGGAAAAAGCAATTCGACAATTGGTTTGAGCGCATACAAAAGTGTATAAATCATGCAGGAGAATACTTTGAAAAACAATTAAACCATTTTTGATGATAAATAGTCGCATTTTCATTATTAGTTCAGAAATATATAAATATCAGCCCTCGTTTATGCCTTAAGATGACTACAGAGAAATGGTGGAGCTTTGTTACATTCTCTTAGGGTAGTTACTCAAAGCAGATCAATATCATTTCAAGATTCCTGGTGCATACCACATGACAAGATGAATGGCAAAAGTGATATACTGGTTGAAGACTTTTCTTTTTCGAGCCGAATTTAAGCCAACGGCCAAAGAAAAGATGAATCTTGCTGAATTTGTTCGGTTGTCCAATTTACGCTAAAGCGTGGACTATTTTGCGTCTATTCCAACAAATAAAACAGTATTCAACTGTGAATGCGAAGAAATCCCACTCGTAGTATCTTGGGCCTGAGCTGATTCCCTTGTTTTCCGATAAACTTTCTGTTCAGGAGAAACGAGTGTTGGGAAACCAGTTAAATAACGTTTAAAATATCCCTTAAGACTGCACAGAAGAAGTACGAGGGCGGTTCGGAAAGTTCTTAGCCTATCAATGAAAGAGAATAGTTAGTTTTTCAAAAATATTTTTTTTTCAATATAATCTCCTGAAACTTCAATACGCTTATCTAGCATTTCTATCCCTTGATTAAAATAGTTTTCCTCAAGGTCTTCAGAATAGTGGTTTACAACTGTACTTGCATCTTCATTTGAGGTAAAACGCTTGCCAGCAAGGAATTTTTTTAGATTTGGGAACAGGTAAAAGTCACTGTGTGCTAAATCAGGAGAATAAAATGGGTGGTCAAGCAACTCGTACTTTAATTCGTTAATTTTAGCCATTGTTAAAACACTCTTGTGCGCTGGTGCGTTGTCTTGATGAAAAATTATTTTTTTGTGTTGTAAGCCAGGACGCTTTTCTCGAATTTGTACATTTAATTGATCTAAAAGGTTGCAATAGTACTCTGAATTTCTTGTTTTACCCTTTAGCAGATAGCCAATCAATAAAATACCTTTGAAGTCCCAAAAAACCGTTGCCATAACCTTACCAGCCGATTGAATTGTTTTTGCCTTCTTTGGGGCACTTCCTCCAGCTTCAGTCCATTGTTTGGATTGTTCTTTTGTCTCTGGAGTATAGTGGTGGATCCATGTCTCATCAAAAGTTATGAAACGACGCATAAAATCCATTTTATTTCGCTGAAAACGATCCAAACAAGCTTGAGAAATGTTCATTCTTATGCGTTTTTGATCGACTGTTAACAAGTCCGGCACCTATCTTGCAGAAAGCTTTTTTATCTGTAGTTCTTCATGCATAATTAAATGTACTCGATCATTTGAGATGCCCATGATATTAGCTATTTCACGCACTTTTATTCGTCGATCATTTAATACCATATCATGCACTTTGGCTACAATTTCTGTTGTTGTTGCTGTTTTTGGACGTCCACTACGTGGTTCATCTTCAATGCTTGTACGACCACGTTTAAATTCAGCAACCCAATTTTTTACTGTTGCATATGAAGGAGCACTTTCACCTTACACATTCACCATATCATTATGAATTTCTTGTCCCGATAAACCTTTTTTATGTAAATATTTAATGACACCACGCATTTCTAATTTTTCCATTGTAAAAAAATCGCGGATGTGTCATTTGTAAACGCCTGTTTCTATATGAAGGAGTTGCCAGATCAAAACAAAATTTAACATGTGTTCAAAGCAGAGATGGATGTTTCCAAAACACTATACTTTTTTCTGTTTATACCGCGCTTTTTGTGCTAGGCTAAGAAGTTTCCGAGCCGCCCTCGTAATCAAGCTGAATAGCTGCAATTGGTTAGGGAACAAACGCATGCATAATCTTGAGAATTCTTCATCTGTCTGTGCTCTGAATGCATTTAATATTGATTTGGAATTTCTCACCACTGATCCCGATTCGTGGAATGAGTCCCCGAAATCCCAAGAAGGTAAGCACATTGTTGATTCTTTGAGAATGGTTCACGATGCAGCAGAACGTTCTGTTGCTCTAATGACTGCCTTTAACAAGTCTATTACGAAGCATGAGACAAAGATGCAGAAATTAATTCAGGTGGTAGAGGATCACAGAGAAAGAGTTTCCGGTGCTCGAAAAGTAACATTTACAGCCTTTCATGTGCGATAACAATATAATAATGCATTATAGAATGTGTTATGTGAATTTTATGTAATGCTGGTTAGCAAATTTTAACCCTTTGAGGACCAGACTTTTTCTGCCAATGCGATTTGTGTTTTTCTTTTATTTTCATAACATAGTACAACACATGATTTCGGGACTCAATTCTGATAAGTATCGTACAGGAGAATTTGTCACGTTTGTGCTTACATTTGCCATAGCTGGCGCAATGGACGCATCGTTTCCAATTTTCACGCATTTTTTGGGACACTTTTGGCTTTCTTAAAGATATACTTTCAGTTCTGGTTGCTCCTGGGAATCTGCGCGTTCTTGAACAAAAGTCACTAATCAATTCATTTGCTAAAGCTGCCCGAAAGTCAATTGAAGTCACGGTGTTCGCAAAGCTGTTAGCCAACATGAGGTTGATGTATATCACGTATTTATTATGGACGCATATTTCGAAGAGATCAAAGAACAATCGAATATAAAACAGCTACTTGCTTATGCGATCATACTCATAGTAAACCTGTTTTTGGTCAATCAACGGGCAATCTGTATCAATTTTAACTGGTTGTCCATACCGCAGTTGGGTCAATAAAACGCGAAACTATGTAAACATTTGACTACGACGAATATGTTATCGGATGTAAAAATGCTTATATCCCCACGCTTCATATTTTAATCGGCCGGAAACTGACTTGGCATGTGTTTTCTATTGATACGAATTGTTCCGCATACGTAGAAGTCATTTTGCTGTAAAATGTGCAGCAAGTTAACTCCTTTTTTGCTAGTAGTTTACATAACCGCAAAACCACAGATTCACCAAGACCGTGCTCCACAGCCGTTTTTTTCCGGTATCTATGTCCACGTTATACAGGTATTCGGCATCCGACTCCCACAAGCAGCAACCTTTGAAGCCCCATGACACGGGTTTGTTCTTCATATGCTGCTTCATGGCGTTGTGTCCCTTGAACTTTACCATATGTTCATCAATTGACAACTTTTTTGAAAACGTGCATACGTCTGGCATTGCTTTAATTATATGGTTTATGAATTCTAGGAGTTTGTATCCACGTTAATTGACATCAGCCTGATCATTGTCGCAAGAGTGTAAATTAAAAGTAAATTCCTCAAATCGAGACCGAGTCATGATATCTGCGATTTGAGCTTGGTGAAATGTCGGATCTGTAGACCAATACATCCGCATTTTGGCTAGTGGTACTTGGCTCATACGTACGATTAGACCCATATAAGCATTGAACTCTTCCACAGTCAGAGTGAAAACGCGACTTTTTTGCATGCAATATAGGTTGGTCTGCTCCTCTTTTATTATGCACATTTCTGAAACCGAAATATAATAGAAAATAAGAATCTAGTATTTTGCAATTGTAAAAACTTACCTTCAAAATTTAAGTGCGTTTTTTTCGTTTCAACACATTTGCCAAATACGTTGGGGTAAATATGGGCGGGTTGAAACTTACGCAAACTTCCGACATATATTTTTTGAAAGGTAAGAGGTGTCCCCAAAATATATCCGAGTCATAGCCAGATGCACCCTACCCCGACGTAAGATCAGATGAACATATGCGTGGAAGTTTTATCTAAAAATCGTCCGTCCTTGGTCAATAAACTAACTTCTGCAAAATTGTATGAAAATTGGACCCAATTTGCGACTTGTTGTTTAAATACAACCTTAAAATGGATGATCGAAAAGACAGAGAGAAATAGTTTAATCGAATCAGCTAGTAATTCTGGGTCGATCGGTGCACTTAATACGAGGGCTGCTATATACTTATATATTTTTAGCCTAATAATAAAAATGAGAATATTTATCATCAAAAATGGTTTTATTTATATATTTATATTTTTTAAAGTATTCTGCAGCATAATTTATACACTTTTAAATGCGCTCAAACAAATTGTCGAAGCACTTTTTCCACTCCGTTTAAAACACCTCCAAAACATGGTTTTTGAACGCTTCAACAGCATCTTCTGGCGACGTAAATCATTGCCCACGCATTGTTTTCTTGATGTCCGTGAAAAAAAAGAAGTCATTGGGAGTCAAGTCAGGTCTGTGCGGCAGATGACCCATCGATTCGACGTTTCAAAAAGGTCAAAAAGGCGTTGGTTTGAGCCGATGTGTGAGAGCTCGCATTGTCATGTTGCACAATGGCTCGTCTTCTCTTGTTCGTTTTTCGAACTTCTCCGAAGACTTCAGGCAAACAAATTGTGGTGTTCCACTCAGAATTGACCGTCCACGTTGCACAAGCGGAACAGTCGCCTTATTACCAGTTTTTCCGAAGATACAGGGGACAATTTGCTTCGTAGTGCTTCTTCCACGAACAACTTTCGTTGGATTTGGCTCGTCTTCGAAGACCCACACGGTCGATTGGTGTTTTGTTTCGGGCTCATACGCATAGATCCATGATTTGTCACCTGTGACGGTCTTATAAACGTCTTTTGAAGCACCGCGATCTATTTTTTCAAAATTTCTTCGCACCAATCGACACGAGCCTTTTTTTGAGCGATTGTCAAATTGGGCTGGATCCAACGAGAACAAACCTTGTTTACGGCCAGGTGTTCAGGCAATATGCCAGTGGAAGAAACTCCCAAGGATGTCTCTTTCTCACGGTATGTCACATGACGATCTTGTATTATCAGTTCAAGCACGGTTCTCTGGCACAACGACCGTTTTTGGACGGCCTTCGCGACCTTTTCAAGTCTCTGTAAACAACACAAATGATGGTCGTACGTCAAAACGTTCTGAGTACGTTAATGCTAAAAAATGTCAAACTTTCCAATGGAAATGTCAGAAGGCGCCAGGCAACACTTAGTGTTGCCTAGGCCAGAAATATTTATAGCAACACTCGTAATGGGTCTAGCTCAAATATTTTTGGTAGTTACAAACATTTTGCCAGATCGAAGTACAAATTAAATTATTTAGCTAAAATGTGTGTTTAGTGGTCACTGCTAATATGTATACCCTACACCACACTGTGGTACAGGGTATTAAGTCTTTGTGCAAATAATAGCAACACCTTAAAAGAAAGCAGATAGACCCTATGTTAAGTATACCGATCGACTCAGAGTCACTATCTCATTCGATTGAGCGATGTCCATCCGTTCTTCCGTCTCTTCGGCAGTCCGTCTGTATAAATATCGTTGTAATCAAAGTACATGTTGAAGTAGGTCCTCATCGGTCCTCGTGTTAATATCATACATATCTCTTTTTCCATTTTATAACGTACAGCTCTAAAAGCCACATATTACATATGATTTCGATCATATTTCGCACAGAGCATTTCGAGCAACCAGCCATCTCTGGTGAAATTTATCCATATCGGTTCTAGTTTTAGAATATCTCCCATTCAAAGCTCCTTCCCGATTTGAGGTCTTATAGCAACTCATTAAACACTATCAAGCCCAAATTTGGACCTAGAGGAAAATTTTGCCCATTTGCCCACACACAAAGGGGCTTCCTGATTTTAGAATTTGCAGCTTTAGAAGCCACATATTACATCAGATTCCTATCGAATTCGCATGGAGTGCTCTGAGCGACCAACACCCATGTCCTGCAACATTGGACCATATCGATACATGTTTTGGAATAGTTCCCACCCAAAGGTCCCTCTCGATTTGAAGTCATGTAGCTTTAAAAGCCACTATAAAGTTATAAGGGGTGTTTTTTATTGAGGTATAGAACTTTAAGTTGGCATCACTTTTTTAACTGGCGGCCATTTTGTCAGCTGTCAAGTGATTAATATTTAGTTTGGTTTGCCATTTCATCATGAACAGGTTGACAAAAGAACAACGCTTGCAAATCGTGCAAATTTATTTCGAAAGTAATGGTTCAGTACGCGAAGTTCACCGCAAGCTCCGTCCATTTTATGGTCGACATAATCGTCCATCAGAGCAATTAATTCGGTTAACCATGGATCGGTTAACATGGACCATTGGATTATTTTCTTTGGGGATATGTGAAGTCGCTCGTCTACGCCAACAAACCAGAAACACGTTAGGGGACTTGGAAGCCAACATTCGTGGCGTTATTGCCAACATACGGCCCCATATGCTCGAAAAAGTGGTTGAAAATTGGACCTGTAGAATTGGCTTTATTCGAGCCAGCCGCGGCGGCCACATGCCTGAAATCATATTTAAACATTAATGGCATAAAATTATCCTTCCAATAAAGCCAAATTGATGGACATTAAAACGATTTTCTTGTGTTTTATTTCAATTCGAAGTTCTATACCTCAATAATAAACACCCTTTATATATTACAGGCCGCACTACTAAATCTAGGCAGCTGAAATTTTGCAAGAACATGCGTTGTTGATCTAAAACGATTGGTATAGAAAATGGGCGGGATCAGTCAAGAGGTAAAAAGTTTTTACGCACAAGGACTAGGCCAACTTCCGAAAAATGAAAAATCCTGAACTTAAAAACTCAATATCTCATGAACTATTAGAGATACATCAATGATATTTGGTAGGTATGATGTACGAATGGATCGAAACACATGCTGGAAGAAAAGTAAGCGGTGCCACGAACCCTTTAAGTAATCGAAATTATGCCCAAAGTAATGCATTGATCATTATAAGTATAAACTTTAACCCGAATGCAATTAATAACAAGGAATTTTTTATAAACTTGTTATGGTAAAATTGGACAAGCAGCGTGGCACTGCACACACAACGCTGAATTTAAAAGCGCGATCTCTCATGAACTGTTAGAGATTTGACGAGCATATTTGAAACATTTTACGTTGGCACATCCTGGAGAAAAAGTTGGCTATGGCCAAAGCAATGCGCCAATGGTTATACAATTTTAACAAAATGAAATCAGTGCTATGCATATTATTTCAGAATAAATTGCGTTAAAATTGTACAAAAGGTAGTGACCCCGCCAATAAAACTCTGAAAGGCTATATCTCGTAACAGGGTGGGCCAAAAGTTAAAAAAATAATAACTTATAACAGATTATATTAATAATGGAGAGATTCACAACTGAACAAAGAACCGGAATAATAGAATTTTATTATTTAAATCAGCATTCAATTATTTTAACTCAAGGAGCATCTCATTTTCATTCGCACTGCCCGAGACACATAGGCACTTCTAAGTCAAATTTTTGTAGAGCGAATAAATTCCTGAAATTCGGAAATTATTTGGCCAGCGCGATCCCCAGATTTGTCAGCACCAGGCTATTTTCGTTGGGGTTATTTGAAGGAGTAAGTATATGTGAACAAGCCCGAGACAACTCTTAACTCAAGGCCAACATAGTTGCAGAAATTCGAACGCTTCAGCTACAAATTTTGAAAGATGTTATGCAAAATGGTTTAAAACGAGCCCATCACTGCGAAGCTGAAAACGAGCGTCATTTAAGTGACTTAGTTTTTCATTTTAGTGTAAAAAAAAATTTAATTTTGTGTATTAATTAATCTGAGAAAAAAAATAATAAACGACAAAGTTATCAAAGTTTTTAACCCTATGGTAACTTTTGGCCCACCCTGTATACTGTTGATACGGAAATTAACACTCAATAATAGAAAAGAGACCGGTACCTCGCCTATTAGGCTAAATTGTTGTATTGGACCGTAATCCATGATGGAGAATATTATATATTATGTATATAGCTTATATTATTAGCTACGGCACGGCCGAACTTAATTTGTCTACTTCCGTGAAATATCACAGGCAATTTGCTTTCTTTAAATTTTACATCTTCCCGTTCGTGATGGAAGACCCTTTTGCAGTTTTCCTTTGTTGTAAAAACAACACGAGTGCCATAAGGTTTCCCACAAAAAACACGTTCCCGAAAACTATCAAAATATTGGCCACAATCGAGTGGTCAATATTGATTTGGAATTTATGGGTTGCTCTGCTAGTGTTGCTGTAAAAGTTTTGTGTACGAAAATAGCAATAATCAAAACGTGTTTCCTCTACTTTTTATTAAAAAACTTGTCAGTTTTAACCCCCTCACGTTGGTAGACAAAACCAACGTGACGACAAGGGTAGAGGTAACTTCAGACATCATGAACGAACTAAAATCATGATTTTTAATTTGAAATGCTTTTAAAAACTTTGTTCAGCTTTGCTATTTGACTTCTTGCTTGTTCTGCTTTGTGCTCATTCTTTTTCAATTAAATGAAGTATCATTGACTGAACAGCTTCACCTTCATATCGATTTTAACTCTGCAGGAATATAGAGAAACTACGTTTCCTTTTTGCTTAAAATAAAAATTTGCTAGTAAAAAGGCAATAGACGAAGCGAGTCGGCTTAAAAAAGATTTGATACGTGGAAAAGATTTGATACGTTGTAAATAAATCTGGATTTTGGAAATTTTCAACGTGAAATTGTACCAAAGATTCTTAAATAATCCAAACCGCATTTCAACGGAAATCTTGTCTGCACTTTAATTTACTAAGTAGGTTAGTATAGGGTTATATTTGAATCGGCTGTAAAAAAAAATACTGATAATTTTTTCAAATTTCTGGTTTTCCGATGCATTTTCATATCCGATGCATTTTCGTTTCGCCCAATGGGCCCAATGGGCTGAAGATTGTTTGGCAGGAGATGAAGCTTTTACCGAAAAATCGTATTTTCTGATGCTCATTTTCATCTCAGTGAGTAATTTCCGCATATGGGGTTAGAGAACCCACACGTGACTATTGCGAATCGAATGCATCCAACAGGTCACTGTTTGGTGTGGATTTTGGGCTGGCAGTTTTCTTCGAAAATGAGCGTCGACAGCGCCATGCTCAACGAATCTTTGTTTCCAAAAATTTAAGAGAATGACATGGACGACATTTGGTTTCAACAAGACGGGGCCACGTGTCACATAGCCCATTCAACCAAATCGAATAATTATCCGAAATTGTGATGTCAAACTTGGTGATATTTTGGGCCTTGTAAAAAGGCGATAAAAAAATTAAAACCTTTAAGGTCATCATCTTGTACGAAGCAATACCAGCTTAAAGAATGCTTTGATCGTATAGCTCAAGGAAATTTGCATACCCTGCCACACTAGTTCCATTTGAAGTGTTTGCGACAGATCCATCTTTTAGTGTATCGATCGACTGATAATCACGAGCTGATTTGATTTAGCGATGTCTGTCCGTCTGCAGTCCTTGTAAAGCATAAAATAAATTTTGTAGATTTAATATTTTTGGAACAAGGGCGGTCGGCTGCTGTGTAAATAGAGTAAAATCGGTGTAGGTTTATATACTGCTATGTATATTTCTGGCCTAATAATGAAAATGCGAATATTTATCATCAAGATGGTTTTATTAGTTTTCAAAGTATTCTCCAGCATGGTTTATACACTTTTGCTTGCGCTCAAACAAATTGTAGAAGCACCTTTTCCGCTCCGATTGAGCCACCTCCAAAACATGATTTTTGGACGCTTCAACAGCATCTTCTGGCGACGAAAATTGTTGACCTAGCATTTCTTCTTGATGTGCGGGAATAAAAAGTAGTCAATGGGTGCCAAGTCAGGACTGTACGAGTACAGCGGATGACCCATCAATTCGACGTTTTTGCCGGTAACAAAAAAAGGCTCTGGTTTAAGTCGATGTGTAAGAGCTCGCATTATCATGCTGCACAATGATTCGTATTCTCTTGTTCGTTTTTCAAATTTCTCCGAAGACTTCTGACAAACTAATTGTGGTGTACCACTCAGAATGGACCGTCCTACGTGGCTCAAGCGGAACAGTCGTCACATGACCAGTTTTGCCGAAGAAACAGGCGACCATTTGCTTCGAAGTGCTTCTTCCACGAACAACTTTCGTTGGATTTGGCTCGTCTTCGAAGACCTACACGGTCGACCATGACACCATGACAACACACCATGATTCGTCCACTGCCTTTATCGCGACCCAAGGAATTCAGCCTGTCGTTTTGACAAACTTAAATCGCGAACGAGATCGCAGAAATCTGCATTTAAAACAAAATGTCGCTCCATTGTAGATTTAGATGGAAATTACTCTTCTTCCACCAAATATTTTTCAGCCTCAAAACCACATATGCTCGTTGTCGGAACTTTATCATTACCAGATATCGGTTTGGTAACACTTACAACATTTGCGTACTTGACAGTTTTGCGGGTTTTAAAAGTATGCCCTGAAATATTTGTTTCACAAAAGTAGCAATCATCTGGTTTATGCCAGAGCTGATGATGCCACGTCATAGGCGTACAAAAGGACAAAGAAATTCAAGGTTGAACTTTGTATTTTTTTAATGTTGCACAGCAATTTTCACAAACAAATTCTGGCTCTTACCAGCGACTGTATTTGTAAGAACGATTGAAGGCTTTGTTGTATACTTCCACCACAGCAATATTTTTTTTAAAATCACGCCTATACAATTTCAAAGCGAACAAGAAGTGATAAATCAAACAAAACAAATAAACAGAAACAAAAACACTATGTTTACAATACAAACAGGATACTGATATATTCAATTAAAAAAACGGTCAAACAAGTACGAGTATTCCTGAGTAGGTTGGCCAAAAATTGTATTTTTTCAAAAAATTTTGTTTTAATAAAAGTTGAATAACTCAATCAGTTTCTAACGTAATTTAAAAATGACACCGAATTGTATCCGCAAGAACACTCTCTTTATTATTCAGTTCAAAATTGTTCGGTTACTTTTAAAAAATTCTGTGTAAAAACGCATCCAAAGTCAAAAAATTACAAAAAAATTTAAAAAAATGAGTTTGCAGGAAAAATACACAGATTTTTTTCAGTGTGATTTCAAAAGCGTATACACCATTCGAAAGCATTTTCTTCTTTCCAAATCAGCCGAAAAACTTAAAATCGGTTGATATTCAACAAGTTACTGGCATATAAGTGCGTAAGATCCGAAAAACCGGTTTTTACCCGTAACTCAAATTTTGGAGGTGTTTGAACAGTATTCTTTTTAAAATATCGAAAAAGATTTTTTCTTCAGTGGACCTTCCGCTGGAAAATAGCATATGTTATATATCGGGTGATCATTCTAGAGGTATTTTTTTCAACAAAATAAAAGCATTTCGACCGGTGTGACCAAATGCTCTAAAACCGTGGTTTGCGCTGTGTTAGTCTGTCCATAATAAAATGGCAAACAATACTGAATAGACAAAAAAATAAAGTTTAGCATAACTCACGTGTAATCTTTAAAAAAAACCCTATATTACACCCTTTATTAGAAAATGACCTCTACTTCTTCCACCACCACTATATTTAATATCATATGTGACGCGCAAAATAGAAAGGGACCTAAGGTAAAAACCAGTTTTGTTCAGGAGAGCCATTTTAAAGATTAGGTCCCTTTCTATTTGCGCTTAGAATCGTCAACTTCACTTTCATAAAACGAGCATATCTCTGGGAGGGAAGACTTTTGGGGCATGGGATCGGTCTCATTCGATGCTCAGATGTTGTCCACATCAAAAAAAAGTGAAAGTTTATTTTTTTACCCTTAGGTCCTTTTCTCTATGCGCTGGCTGTCACATATACTTACATATATTTCCTAAAAGATTAAAACTCTACTGTGTGACTATATATTTAGTACATATTGTTTTCGTATTTCATTTTCGCACGTATTATCCTTATTTGCTCCATTTATATTTACTATGCCTGTTACTTTGATATTGTTCTTCTCACATCTGAATATTTCGGCCGCCTTGAGCCTTTTTTATCCCATTTTATTACTTTTACTGTTTTCAACGTCATCTTCTTCTTACATTTTTCTATTTCGACCTTTTCGGTCTTTCTATTATACATTTCTATTTTCCGTGCCAATGTGCAGATTTCAAATCTTCTTTCTTTAATTTCTCGCCCCTTCTTTTTGGCCCACTTTTATCCCTATTTCTTCTTTTTATGCCATCCTGTTTATTTAATAAAATAAGAAACTGGACCAAACGGCATTCGCGAGTCAGGAACACAAATATAGAGGAAACGATGTGATCAAACAAAAAACATGCTTAAAAATATGCCAAGAAAGTTCAAAAGAAATGTACCTGAGGGTAAATTGTTTATACTATTTTTCAATGGAAAAAGAACAGTTTTAAATATTTAGGCGTCCATTTTAAAAGACTGCTGAAATTTAATGAGCTTGCTCGGATTATTTTGAAGAAGTCTAACAGATTCAGGGGAACTTTCGCTGGAGTTTTTAGAAGTATATGTACTTATAGTAAATATATAATCTACTAAGACATAGTTGTTAATACACAAAGTTTGTTTACGGCTAGTTTTATTTTCCAAACTGGTTCAGCATTTCTCCTACGGTTGGCAGCGAGATTGCAATTTGTGAGAGTAAGATCCTTCGGCAGCAGGTAAACAAGAATTCTGAGATACCAACGAAGAGACTTTAAAATTTGTATACTTGCGGTATAACCTCCATTTGTCCCATATATGCTTTAAATCTACTTAAATGATTTTTGATGTATTATCTCAACATGAGTACAATTTAATAACTGAGAATTTAAATTTTCAAAAGACTTTCACTTGGTCAGATGTTACCTCTCACCGATTGGAATTTTATTTGAAAACATCCCGATGGATTCGGACATCCGGTGTTTTTTTTGCCGGACTTCTAATCACTCCCTACAACGCACATAGGTTAAATATTATACTTTTTAGTTTTTTACGTATTTTTTATGTTTAGATCTAAGTTAAGTTGCGTCATTATTTGGGTATTTTTTGTGCTGTCATTTTGTTGTTATGAAAAAAAAAATTGTTTTAGTTTTGAGTTTAAGTTTTCCCGGACTTATCTTCTCTACCTCTATCTGATCATGCGACAGTGTCAGGAGCAAATACTCCCAAATATGTATTTAAAAAAATGAAAGTATTCAATGTACAGTATTAAGCTGAAGCCCAAATTGTAGAAAAACCACTAAGAAAAGTCGTAAGTTGGGCGTACCATGCGTACCAACCCCATGATATTAAGAGAATTAAGCACCTATGTCTGGAGCTTGAGCAAGGTGGGACTTAATATACTAGAGTTAATAGTTTGTCGCTCATAACTCACCATACCAAATTTGAGCGTGATCGAACCTTTGCCTGGGAGCTATCGAAAATTCGGACAGATATAGACAAATTTCACCAGAGATGGGTGTTGGTTCCTAGAAATGCTCTGTGCGAAATTTGGTCGAAAGAGGATGTAATACCAGTATGTGGCTTTTAGAGCATACCCATAAAATATAGAACGATTTGGACCAATTTCAGTAGGGTTCGTCCTGTGCCCAAACTTGAAGAATGTATCAAGTTTCGTCGAAATTGGTTCATAATTGCGACCTGAACTTTGTTTACAATGATATTATGCAGAATACTGAACTTCAGTTTCAAAAAATTAAGCTTTGGTGGCGCATTGCAAAGTAATGTAATGTAACGACAACTTATGTAATATTTTACATTGTTTTTCCATTCATGAAATCTTATGAAAATGTGGATTCTGGCAACTATTTATAATTTATGTAGCCAATTTTTCGAAGCTATACAAATGGAATGACAACTACATTATTATACTTATTTAGAAGGAACATCAAACCAGAATTACTATCTGATCCCATTGGGCGATGTCCTTACTGTCCATGAGATGGTGTTTGGGATGACTAATGTGAAGACACCCAGGCAGATACTGCTAAGACAAGATGAAATTGTGTTTTTGTCTCCTATCGTAGATGATCTTGAAAATAAAAAATGAGTCACCCTGTTATGATCTCAGGAGATCAGTCCTTATTTACTGTGCAGAACGTGGAGCTATCAATTTTCTCTGCCAAAGCTCTGCCCCTTTGGTCATCATTGTCTAGGAGAGAGCTGTTAACCGGCGGGATGTACGAGTACGTTATACAGCTCTATCTCTGCAGTCCTAGCCTAATAGCCGTATACATTTCATGTGTGGTTATCTAGAGTCGAGCTCAGGCGGGATAGGTCTGTACTGCAAAGAATGGTGGATCAGGAAAGCAAGTCCCCTCCTCAACTTCTAGTGCGATCCGGTTCGGACAAACAGAGCCCATCCAAGTAATATTCGGAGTAGGCATTCCAGGAAGTGCTGCTCCTATGACAAAAAAGGACAGACAAAAATAAAACACATATTGTTGAGCTGACTGCCCTGGCTGAAGAGTGTTTGCAATAGAACTGGCAGTCTTGGGATAAAATTGAGCGAAGTCATTCTACCTATCGTTGGAATCAAGGTCCATGTTTTCGAATTGCCCCAAACAAAGATTCTTACAGATTTAAAGTCATGTGGATCAAGAAGCCACTAATTAAATCCAATTGCCCAAATTTCGCATACTATGTTATAAACGATTAGTAATTCGCTCTGTTGATATTGGATCACCCTGGTCCATACTTCCTATAGCTCTCATAAAATCCCGATCCCGATTTAGAGTTCTGCCACTTTACAATCCACATTTTACATCCGATCTTACTGAAATTAAGTAAAGTGCATTATGGAGGATCTACAATTTTCTGGTAATATTGCAAAAAATCGAGGATTCCAGTCATTCCTGATTTAATAATTCTTCAAATATGGTATATTGCATTATGGGAGATGTATAACTAAGCTTAATGGATCATATCGGTCCATACTTGTTGATTTAAGGTCCTGAAGCAGCACAAACCACGTTTGACGTCCGATCTTGCTCATATCAATTATACTCTAAAACAGTAGAGCTGTATTCAATTCTAGATAATTTGACATGTGCTTATATAGGGAGATGCATCTAGAGGTATTTTTTCAGAACAAAAAAATGTAGAAATTCAAATCAAGAGTGGAATCTTTATTGGTAATTTGAAAGGACATTTTATGGCATTTCAAATGTTGGCCGCAACTACGCCTCAGGTTTGAGTTCTGAGGGTCCAATTTTGGATGACTCGTTCGAGCATTTCTGACAGGCATGGCTTTAATGACACGCGTAATGTTGGCTTCCAAAACCTAAACCGTAGCTGGTTTGTCAGCATAGACTTTGGACTTTACGTAACCCCCAAAAAAATGTCTAAAGGTGTGATATCACTCGATCTAGGCGGCCACCTACCTCACCTGTCCAAAACGTGAAATTAGCTGCTTTCAAAATAACCTCTCAATAGATCCATTGTTTGAGCAGCTGTATGACAAGTGGCAGCGTTCTGTTGAAACCAAGTGTCTTCAAGATTACGGTCTTCAATTTCAGGTAGCATACAGATCGGTATCATGACGCGATAGCGAGCACCATTCATGGTTACGTTCCGGCCATCATCGTTTTTGAAAAAATATGCACCGATGATTCCTCCAGCTTATAGACCGCACCAAACCGTGGTATTCTCTTACTTTAATTTAGTATAGTGAGTTACGAAAGATATATCACAAACCATGCTGAAATTCGACCTTACCAATCAATGTTAGAATAGCGACCACATATGCCCCGTCTGACTAGAGGCCCATTTTACCCACAATTAACGCCCCAGACTGAAGTGGCTTTTGATATTATACGAACAATCCAATTTGTTTTTTTTTTTTTTTATTTTGGCTTTAAAAAGAAACTTCGTTAAGTTCGCCCAGGCCTCCACCGCCATTTTTTGGGCGTTTTTGGCCCATGCATCCGCCCCTAATCTCAGACAAAACATCAAAATTACTCAGTATTTGGATTTGTAGCAAAATTTTACTTTACTTTGAGTACACTTATGTCCGTATTGACTAAAATTCGACCATGCGGTACGTTTTTTTGGGCCGCATACGCCAAAAGACCAGCAACTAAGTTTCTCTTCAGGAATTTAGTGCGTCCCAACTAACAGTACCCATTTCAGCCATTGTCCGTTTATAAATAGTTATTATATTCAAAATGTGTACTTTTCAACGAGGTACCTTTATTCCCTTAAAGGGAAACTTTTTTCTCCCTTACCCGATTTTGACCATTTTCAATCCCAAACAGCGTATGATAAAAAAAATTGAGAATTCTAGGTTAATTCGTTTAACACCTTTCAAAAACACAATGAGGGACGGATGCAAGGACCCTTCGGTGCACAGTGGGAAAATTACGAAAAAAATTGGAAATAATTCGGCCATTTCGTTTGTAATGGTCCGATTTAAATGAAAATTTACATTGACCTTCTTGAAGTGTTACTGAGCTTAAGTTTTGAATTTCATGCATCTGTGTTTAACAGGTGCTGCACAGTGGGCCCTCAAAGTTGGTCACCTCGAGTTAAAATTTTCTTTTTCAAGCCGCCGAAAGCGTATTTGTGGTCCAAATCTGTTACCCTTGGTATTCTAAAAAAATACAGTTTTGGTTTTTAAAATAAAAACTGAATTCTGAAAATTACAGCAGTGGCAACATTTTCAATACTTTTTTTTAAAAAACTCACAACTTTTGTTCTAGTTATGATATTTGGGACTTTCTTAACTCTAGAATAGGGTTCTGCTGGACAAACCCAACCAAAAATGTTATTACAAATTTTTTCATATCTCGTACAATAAAAAAGATATCGGGACTTAAAGTTTTTTTTTCGAAAAATTTGCTTTGGATTTTCTGGGATTATTTTATTTTTGGGAATCAGTTTTAGGTGAATCGGGGAAAATTTAATCCTGGTTTAAAGAAAACACTTTGGTTAATGTTTTAAAAAAAGAATTGTAGCAAAATCACCAATAATATGAAAATGCCAGCTGTTCAAAATCAACTATTGCGAAAAAAGTGGGATTTTGAGTGTTTTACGGCGAAAAGGTACCTTTACTCTTATGTCAATAACTTTAATGTTTCTTAAGTAACATACAAAAAATTTGCATTTATTTCAAAGAAAACTTTATGCTTAATACAAATAATAAGCAATTGTGACCCTAGTCGGTACTTTTCTTGCTCCAGGCGTCTCCAAATATGGCCATTTTTTTCAAAAAAAATTGAGTTTGAGCTCAAATAAAAAAAAATCGCCACACTGCTGGCCCAATTTGGTGCTATAAGTCAGTTAACTACATATGTTTTCTAAAATCCCAAGCAAAGAAATTTTGCGGGAGGCCATTTCTAGGACAAAAAAAATGAGTTTTTGTTAAAAAATCCCATTTCTGGGATTTTGTTTTCCCCTGTGTCAAATTTTAGAAAAGTGGCAACTCCAATTTTTTTTTTTGAATAAGTTTTTCATTTTATCACAAAAATATTGATACTACGTAAAAAAATCAGGTTTATATCTCCAACCAGCAAAATTTTACAGTGGTCTGAAATATTGACTTTTTTTGCTACCTTCACAAAAAAAAATTTTTTTCTCGTTTTTATCAATTATTATTCAACATATTGAGTTAATTGCATTATTTTTTATAATTTGTTAAAACTAGAGGTAATTACCTTTCCATTGGTATATAAAAAGTATATCCTTTTACCTACACTTATAACAGCACGTGCGCTGGAATAAGACCCCTTTGAGTAAAGTATGAATTTTATAGGTAAGAATACCAATTTTAAAAATTCTCGTACCTATCCATAAATAGCAAAAATATATATTTTTACCATTATTGTTTACCTATTGTGTAAAAACGGAAAATGGGTAGTATTGTATAGTATGGATCTAGGTACCTAAACATTCATTCTTATATGTTTTGGGGGAATACCTGTCCCCTATGTCCGGAATATTGTGCAACATTTTAGGCGAATGTACCTGGGTACATAAAAATTCATTGTTATAAATGTATTTTTGGGGAATACCTGGTATTTTAGTCAAGTATTAATTGCGGATATTATTGTGATTACCTGTAAGTATTACTCATTGATATAAGAACCGCCGATTTTGTATGGGTTTATCATAACAAATTAATCCGCCATGACGATAACACTCCTTGTTCAAGAACTTGTTGAATTTTTAAAAAACACCAAACTTCGGAAAATGGAGAACAGAGTAGCATATTTAATAGAGTGCATAGAGTCAACATATAGCGAGATAACACAATCTAACGAAAGCAGCAAAGTATTAAATTTTTTGAAAAAATTTGACCGGCTCATGGAGAAGTATCACAGGAATTATTCAAGATTACCAACTGAGTGGCTCGACAGTATAATTGAATTTAAAACTGTCCCTGCTTTAGTGGGTGCTCCTACTAAGGAATACGACGATCTATGTCCAAAGGCAAAGAAACAACGGTTGTCGGCTGAGATGGCAAATCATTCACCTTCAAAGATTTGTGATACATTCAAGGAATTACTGACGGTGGAAAATCGGCCATCTAGCGCAAAAAGAATTGCAGACGTGTTAACGGAAGCATCACCAAGGCGGCTCCAACGCATTGAAAGAAGTATTGCAACACCATGTCCTGGTTTTAGCGAGGAAGAAGCATTAGCTTTAATCATCGAATTGGGATTGAGTAAGAACAAGTACACTCATTTAAGAAGAATGCTGCTTGATAAAGGATGTGACATGTTTCCCGCATACAACCGAATAAAGGAACGAAAAATGGAAATTTTGCCAAACCCAGTGATAATTACAGAAAAGGCCGGCAGCGTTAGTTTGGAACTACTTCTCCAAAATACTGCCAGTAGGATAATAACAACATTGAATGAGGAACAACTAAAAAAAATCAACAACAGCCATCTTCAATTAACATGCAAGTGGGGATGTGATGGTTTGTCAGCACTTTCGGAATACAAACAATGCTCTGATAGCCAATCTACCCAGATCGAATTCAAGAGCGTATTCATGGCATCTTTGGTTCCTCTGAGGTTAAATTTAGACTCTACCTTACCTTCAACTTCGCGCAGAAAATCAAACCCTACTGAAGCAATATGGCGTAATCCAACACCTGGCTCCAAAATTTATTGCAGACCAATCTCCTTCGTATATCCTAAAGAAACGAGTGATTTAACTAAAGCCATCACAGACAAATTAAAAGATGATATTTCGAGATTAGAAGATTTTGCATTTAAATTCGACAGGTATTCTATTACAATATCTTTTAAAATGTTCCTGACAATGGTAGATGGAAAAGCCGCAAACGATATTACAGGAAACAAATCTAGCTGGAAGTGTTTCATTTGCAATAAAAGCAAAGTTAATTTTTCAAACGCTTCGAATAATTCAGTAGTCAATGAAGATACCCTTGAGTTTGGAATAGCACCGTTACATGCTCGAATCAGGTTTCTAGAACACTTTCTAAACCTTGCTTATGACATTAAGTATAAATCTATACCAGGAAATGAAAGGAAAAACATTCGAGCTAACAAAGAAATGCATGAAATGAGAGCAAGTGAAAAAAAAAGAATTCAAGATGCATTTAAACAACAAACTGGCCTAAATATTTCTAAACCACGCTCGAACTTTGGGAATACAAATGATGGAAACACTGCCAGAAGATTCTTCGCAGACTATAATACAGCTGCAGAAATAACTGGAATCAATAAGGAGTTGATTCGAATGGTTAATATATTGCTTTTAGCTCTGAATTCCAAACAAAAGATTAATTCCGATAAATTTGGAGTTTACGCCGAACGAATTTTAAAAATGCTTGCTGATCTCTATCCCTGGAAAGATCTAACGCCAACTATACACAGAGTCCTGTTCCATGGGAAACAAATAATCGAGTCTCACCTTCTCCCTATAGGCGAGTTAACTGAAGAACCACAAGAAGCTAGAAATCGAGACTTCAGATATGTTCAACAATTTTCCACAAGAAAATGCTCAAGAATAGCACAAAACGAAGACTTACTTAATAGTTTATTATTATCTTCAGATCCTTTTTTATCCTCCATGAGAAGTAAGTTGACTTCGTACCACGAAATGACGCATGGAGACGAAGAAGAATTTTCTGATTTATTAGATATGCTGGACGTGGAATAAAATCATTTAAGTTTAATGTTTTTTAATTATAAGATTTATTTAAATGTTAATTTATTTAAAAAAAAGTTTTTCACAAAAAATGAAGTCAATAGCATCTTTTTATTCAAATTTTCTATCTGCAACAATTAAATTACTTTTTTGCGATTGGAAATGTGTAAATTTGATTTTTTTAAATGCAACAACATTGATCTCTCACAAAATGAAATTGCTATTTACCAAAAAAATTAATATTTTACTCAAAGGGGTCTTATTCCAGCGCACGTGCTGTTATAAGTGTAGGTAAAAGGATATACTTTTTATATACCAATGGAAAGGTAATTACCTCTAGTTTTAACAAATTATAAAAAAGAATGCAATTAACTCAATATGTTGAATAATAATTGATAAAAACGAGAAAAAAAATTTTTTTTGTGAAGGTAGCAAAAAAAGTCAATATTTCAGACCACTGTAAAATTTTGCTAGTTGGAGATATAAACCTGATTTTTTTACGTAGTATCAATATTGTTGTGATAAAATGAAAAACTTATTCAAAAAAAAAATTGGAGTTGCCACTTTTCTAAAATTTGACACAGGGGAAAACAAAATCCCAGAAATGGGATTTTTTAACAAAAACTCATTTTTTTTGTCCTAGAAATGGCCTCCCGCAAAATTTCTTTGCTTGGGATTTTAGAAAACATATGTAGTTAACTGACTTATAGCACCAAATTGGGCCAGCAGTGTGGCGATTTTTTTTATTTGAGCTCAAACTCAATTTTTTTTGAAAAAAATGCCCATATTTGGAGACGCCTGGAGCAAGAAAAGTACCGACTAGGGTCACAATTGCTTATTATTTGTATTAAGCATAAAGTTTTCTTTGAAATAAATGCAAATTTTTTGTATGTTACTTAAGAAACATTAAAGTTATTGACATAAGAGTAAAGGTACCTTTTCGCCGTAAAACACTCAAAATCCCACTTTTTTCGAACAGCTTGCATTTTCATATTATTGGTGATTTTGCTACAATTCTTTTTTTAAAACATTAACCAAAGTGTTTTCTTTAAACCAGGATTAAATTTTCCCCGATTCACCTAAAACTGATTCCCAAAAATAAAATAATCCCAGAAAATCCAAAGCAAATTTTTCGAAAAAAAAACTTTAAGTCCCGATATCTTTTTTATTGTACGAGATATGAAAAAATTTGTAATAACATTTTTGGTTGGGTTTGTCCAGCAGATTATTACGATCGGACCACAAATACGCTTTTGGCGGCTTGAAAAAGAAAATTTTAACTCGAGGTGACCAACTTTGAGGGCCCACTGTGCAGCACCTGTTAAACACAGATGCATGAAATTCAAAACTTAAGCTCAGTAACACTTCAAGAAGGTCAATGTAAATTTTCATTTAAATCGGACCATTACAAACGAAATGGCCGAATTATTTCCAATTTTTTTCGTAATTTTCCCACTGTGCGGTGTAGGGTATAAAAACACTCGAACTTTCCTGCACATGGAGGAAGGATTTGTATTTTCTCAGTTTCAATTTGTAATTTCTCAATTTAAAATTACGTTCCTCAATTACAATTAGTTTTTTCTCAATTTCCACCCATAAAGCTTATAAACTTTAAGAGATATGGGGATAAAAGCAACACGCATCTATATTATTGTCGAATCAGCTTATGATCGGTACATTTAAAAGTGCCCAAGTGAAATTCTCAAATATCTTAAAATACCCTGTTCACATAGTGGAACAGAGTAAAAAAAAACTGATTTTCGTTTTGCTAGCAAATATCAAATGCCTAAAAAGTCTTTGGGTCAAAAACTCTGACAATTTTATTAAGAAGGACTAGCGCAAGCGGCATACTTACACTTAATAATCTTTTGTGTTTTTCAAAAATTATCTACTTTGCGCTTTTTCCGTTCGCATATTATGATGAGCACCACTGTGTATATAATATATCACCGCCGGATTTGACAATGAAAAATGAAACCAAAAAAAAACACGAATTCTGAACCAGAGCTGATGTCAGGCCTCATAATCCATGCTTTCCATCCCAGGAATATAAATCGTGTACACATGCATACATTCATTTATACATATGTATGTACACATACATATGTCTGTTCATAAAATGTTATTGAAGGCAATTGAATGCATTGGGCTACAAATTATATAGTCATTACTTTAATCTTCATCACCATTATCAACATCAAAATCAACATTCCGGCAATTTGATGGTGTTAACGAAGAAAACATTGAGGCAGACATACAACATCTCTCATCCGGTTTGCCACAGTCTCTCTCCATTGTTTGTTTGAAGGTATGGCTGTGTGACCGGAAATTACGCACACACCCCAAAAAATTACGAACACAGCAGCATCCCAGTGGTAAAATGACAAGGCCTTGTCATAAGAAAACCTTCTTTAAGATATAATGCAATCGTTAATGATTTACCGGCACAAATTCTTTTGTCGATCTAGCACAAGTGCTCATGTACGAGTATAAGTAATAAATAAACTAAAATTGATTCTCAGTTATTAATTTTTTTTTAAAATTTGTAAAGGCATTCTAGAAGGAAATGTTCAGCAGACCTTCTAGACGGCCTTCCAATAAAAGGAATCATTGAAGGCCTTGCTCTGCAATCTAACCCTGTATAAAGAAGGCCTTGCTGGGACATTTCTTTCCCCGCTGGGATCAGCCACATAAGCTTACATGGCGCCATACAAACATTTGTATGTAATTGTCATTAATGATTGTTGTCTTCTGCACGTAGTTCAATACATTTACTTGGTGTCCTGGTCCCTACTCCCCTTTTCGTTAGGTTGTTATCAAATAAAAGATAACAACGTTAGGAGTTTTTCTTATAAATTGAATGAACATTATGGATTTCCTTCGAGGGCATATTCTGAACGACACACATTTAATTGAGACATATCGCTCGTATCGGTAAAGACAAACACAACTCAAAGTTCATCATTTTTGACCCCATGCCTTGCTGTGCGGTTTTCCATTCTCTAGCCGTTTAATTTCATGTTTGACAATAAACCTTGACCGTTGGTAAATATTTTGAGTTGCGTTCGTTTAACACGGAAAAGTGGATAATACACATCCGTACTCGTACATACAAGTATAAGTAAGTATACACTTGCTCATTCTGCGCCTGCCGGTTACACGTGCTATCATTTTTGCAAGAAATAGTGCGCTGCGGCAACGCACACAGCCAATCTCAAATAATTAATATTTCATACGTTGTAACCGATGTAACCCGGATCCTTTGGCGGAGATAGGTTCACGTGGAAATGTTTTGAAAAATAAACATTTATTGGATTTCGCAAGAGTAAACATTTGTTATAAGCTGTAGGGCAGAGAACAACCTCAGTCAGTCAATACATTTTTGTGTTTATTGAGTATTTTAGGACAAACCGAAACGATCCGAACAATCCGTGCCGCACCAAGCAAGAGGAAGGGGGATTCGTATCCGCATTTAGACACACATTGGCCGTGTAGGAATGTATATTAGAATTCCTCAAAAGCAGAGTTGCCAATTTGCAGCTCTAAAAATAAAAATTATTGTGTTATAAAACTATTTCAACAATATTTTGGTTCTAGCTGCCAAGACAGTATACACTCTACAAACCGTTGGCCCATCACCAAGGTTGGTGGTACATGTACTACATAACATACGGTACGATTAAAAAAAACACAAATCGTTCAAAATAATAACCTTAATATTCGCCAGGGATATGAATTTTAAGTCCCACTTAATACGTTTAGTTTTTTAAAGTCTCCGAAAGTACCGCAGTACACGCAGAAACAAAATATGGTTACTATATGGTCACGACAACAATAATATGTTCTCTGCAATAAAAGCATGTTTATTGCAACCATAGTATTATATTTTGAATTACATTTTGACATTATATATTTAATTACACATATTTTGAATTACATTATGATGGCGGCAGTACTAATATTGTTGAAATGTAACTTTAGTATTGTCGAAATGTAACAATAGTAATGTTGTCAAATTTAAAAATGAAAATATTTAAAAATGAACAAAATAAATGTGGTTGGTGCGACAAAAGTATAGTTTTTGGGGTTTTTGTTAACAATAATAAGATTACGTCAATCATACTGTATGATTGTAATTTTTTTACTGTATGATTGTTGTTTTTTGATAATAGTTTTTATAACAATGTTTTTGATACGAATCTTATTCATTAACAGTATTTTTATATGTAAAATAAATTTTTCGAACTGCTGTGTAATTTGTTAACTGAAATATTGTAAATAAGTGAAACGCTTACGTTTTTTAAACGGACTACGGTTCACTCCTATTATTTTGAATTTAATATTTTTAAATAATACTTTCTTAAAACAAATCATCAATAAAATTAAAACAAATCTCTATTGTTGACAATATAACCCAATCCTAATAAATAATTTTGGGGATCATGGTTGTAGGGATCATAAAAGGGATGCGTCATACTTTGGTTGTGAGGACTATACTATGGTTGTACGTGAAACATACTATGGTTGTCTGGATCGTAATATGGTTGTGGCGATCATAGCATGGTTGCATATGAATCATACTTTTGTTGTGAGGATCATAATTTTGTTATGCTACAACCATATACCCAAAATAGTATGACGTTCTTCGAATATTGTTATCCAAACCATAATTTTTTTTTTCTTCGTGTAGCTTCACGGCAATTTCAGAACTTTTTGCCCAAGTCCCCAGAAGCCGCATCAAACACAAATTTTTGCCGCAAATACGCGGGCGATTTACGCAACCAATAGGAAATCAGGCCTGTTGCACTTACCAGGCCTAAACATAATTAAGACGTGACTGACAATTAGCATTTTAAAATAACATTTTCTAACAAAGGAATAAAAACGGAATATGTATAAAAAAATTCATTCATTCATTCATTTCCTAAATAACATTGAGGTATACAAAACAACTCCTAAGAATTGCAAAATATTGATATTTTGAAAAAGAGTTTAAAATTTTGGTTTGTACTTTATCGTTTACAACTTTTTCGCTAGCACACTTTCTTTTATGTCTTGAATAGCAAAAATCAAAATAACAGATTTGTTTGTACTCATTTACATTGCCAGAGTCTAAGGTATATGGAATCATGTTAAAAATAGTGTAAATTTTTTGACAATCGTCAATTATGACAATGATACGAAGACATATTTAATCATATTCGTAAAATTGTTGCACTTCTCGAGAATGTAAAAAAGTAGCCAGTTGCGCAAATCTGGGAGTTGTGATAATCGGTTGCGTAAATCGAACTCGAACAGTATTTTGTTTGAAAGCATTTCTACAAATAATAAGCATTTCTACAAATAAAAATTTGTAACTTTTTGCTGGTCTGGTGAACAGCATTTTTCAAATTTACAATATTATACTAGTATAACCGTCTACATTCTTAAGAAAATATCAGAGGCAATTTAGATGTTTAGAAATTTTGCTTCTATTGCGGAAAAATAGACATACCGTAGTATTAACCCTCCGACGGTTGAGTTATCCGTTGCCCTTATACGAAGCACAAGGTCCACAGGGACCTATTTCTATTTGTATGAAATTTTATATGAAAACGCATTTTTTTACTTTTTTTTGTTTTGATTTATTATTATTTACTAATTATAGATGTGTAATGAATGTTAGAATTTTTTTTTTTTATATATAACCTCATTAATTTTTTATGAGTTTTATACTATGAAAAAGGCCTAAAAAACTATTGTTGTGTCGTCCAACATATTTTCTGTGCAGGTGTAGCATCGATGCATAAGTGTTGAATGCTCTGCACAAACTGGATTGTTACAGGAATGGCAATTGGCCCTTGTTTTCCGCTGCCGTCCGTACTCAGAACGGCATAGGCGACATGACGGTCTGCTCGTTCTAGACGCAAACGACGGTACAGCTCCTTCTGCCGGTCTTGATAATATCTAAAAAGAACAAGATTATGTAGTTATTCTGCCTTTAAACTTTAGAATTGTTTTTTCTTACCTTTACATCAAATGCTTCCATTGCGTTCCGTATCCTTGAATATGCGGTTGTTCAGCGCTCGTTCCTCTATGTTTTGTAGTGCCAATTGTTTTGTCAGCATCAGTAGGAACGACCGTCGTCTGTCACTTCTTTTTATTGGCTTCATCTCGTTGTATGAAATAAATGCAGCTAATGCAGCAATGTCCACCATATTAAAAACATGGCCATTGGCCAGCGGTTTGTTGAGCGCTTGCATGTATATGTGTCAAGCATCTGGTCCATTGTATCAACGCCTGATTTGTTGGCGTAGTAATCCAAAATAGCAAACGGCTTCTTCTTTTCAGTTTGCATGTCAACACCGCAAGTATAATGTTGTGTCGACAGCAAAATTACCGCTTTGTTTTTCTTGGGCACATATGAACATAGTGCTGTATCGCCTTCGTTCAAGCCGAACAATGTGCTGTTGACAGGACACGTATTGTGGAATCCCCGAGGCACACATGTCTTATTCGAGCGCAGTGTTTTAACATATGCGGTTTTCTTCCTGATCAAAGTACGCTCCAAATCCAAGGTTGTGAAAAATTGTCGGCATAAATTGTGCGGCCTGTATTCAAATATCTCTCCGAAAGTTGAAGTACAACACTCAGCCCTTGATTCACCTCTCGTGCCTGGTCAGGCAATTTCCCAGAGTAAATCATTCCTTTGACAGGATAAAATGATTTTGATACACACAACCACCATATCTTTATACCGTACTTAGCAGGCTTCAATGGAATGTATTGTGTGAAGCGGGTGCGGCCTCTGTATGGGAATAACTGCTCATCAACGGTCACTGCATCATGCGGAGTGTAAGCTGCTGCCAAGTAAGACTGCAACATTTTCCAAATATCATCAATAGCCGCAGTTTTGCTGTTGATTAGTCGCTGCTGTCGCGTATTTCCACTGACGAATCTAAGGCATTGGACAGCGCGTTGGGCCCCATACATCTTCAAGAGGTTCACTATTCGATTTAGTGAGTCCAGCATACAAAATAATAGCCAAAAAAGCATCGAACTCTTTCAAAATGATTGGTTTCCTTTCCTTTGTGTTAGTTGGATTTGCCAAATTCCATGCAGCGTTCACTTCCCTGCCTTTCCGATTTGATCGCGTACGCCATGTCTTCGGTGATGAGCGAGCGGAATATGGTAAAGGGATCATATGTGGTTCCTACTGGTCCCGGATTCCTCCTTGTGTAGTCGACCACGGTTTGAGCACGAGTACGGGAAGTAGGTGGTGCATTTTTAGTCCATTTGGTGCCATCTTTGGAAATAAAATAATTGTAACTTGTTTGCTGATCATCAGTTTCTTCCTCTTCATCATCATCGTCATCACTAATATCTTTATTGATGTCTATATGTGGTTCAGTTTCCGCAACCGAATCATCAACATGAAAATTTGCTTCATATGTGAAATCGTCTTCATCCGCACCTTCAGGAATAGCACCTTCATCGTCATCACTCATGAAGTATGCAAATCTATCATCCACTGCAAGTCTTTCATCCTCACTCATTTGCTGGTAGCGGGTACTACGACGTACCACAATTTCAGCAATGTCTAAATTTTCCTCTGCCATTGTATTGTACTTTTATTTCTCTTTATAAAATTCAAAATAAAATTTCGCACTCGATGTTCACTGTCTCAACTTTCACTGATTTGGATTACGAAACTACAGCCGCTTTTATACCCTTTTCTACGTCTACCTGTCTTCTAGCTTGTACATCTCGCTCGATTTGCGATGATTTCTAAATTCCAAATAGACCCGTTTTTAAGAATATGGGCGTAAGATAAGTAATGGACCATCTTATGTATGTGCGATTTTACTTATAGAGCCAGTTAGCCAACCTCCACTCTTTTTTGGTTATTTTTAGCATTATTCAGTTTTTTTTCGAAACGATATAGTTGGAGTTAAATATTCTTGTTTTCTCATGCGCCGGTTAAATTGACTTACAGTTTGTTACAATATTAATACTTAACAATTGAAATACTTTGCAAATATTATTTATTTGAATCATATTACTCGTACGTAGGTGAAATCAATATTTCCAGTTTCTGCATTTTTTTTGGAAATATTTTGCTCGGTTCCTTTTTATTTCCGTTCAAGCAATTCGTTATTTTATTTTTAATAACAATTTTGTAATTAAATTCAACATTGCCGTGCTTTTTCAGATTTTGGGTTCAGCTGTAAATCGGCAAAATCGGATTAGGGGGTAAATAATTTCCCCTAAAGTTAATGAAGGTACTTCGGTTTAATACTTTAAATGGTTACTGTTAGGTGGGACGCACTAAATACTTCCAAAAATGTCATAGTTCCTGGACTTTATGTCTTATGATGCCCCAAACCGTACCGCATGGTCAAATCGGGAGATTAATAAATTTTTCTATGAATCCCTTCGGCCCAAGGGTCCGAGCCTAATCTTAGCCGAAACTTTAAAATTAAAACATATTTATATTGGTAGCAAGTTTTGCTTTATGTGTATTCAATATACATATGTCCGTATGAACTACTGGCATACAAATGTGCATTCAATTATTTTTGCGTCACAAGAACCGAAACGTCCAGTAACTATGCCCTTTTCTGAGGTATTAACACACCAATGTTAACCATATCGTGTCCACGAAAAGTTATGATTTGTACTTTAGTCCCTTAAAAACGAACTTACCCCTGGGCCGATTTCGTGTATTTACAATCATCAGCTGACGACGTTTAGCCGTTATGATGCGCATTTTTAGGGTCCTGGTTAAGTTTCTTTGACCGCTTTCATGCTTTCAACAGACGAACGGACACTGCTTAATCGTCTAAGAATTACGACGATCCATAATATATTATAATATTTAGCCAGTCAATATTTAGTGGTTTTGCAAACGGAATGAAAACTTTAATATACCATCTACCCATCGTTTGATGGTATAAAAATTGTGTAAAGTTACTAAAATTTCGTGAAGAAAAAGTCGAAAGAAAAATGTCGATTAATCGGCTTTTATTCTCCAAAAAGTCGGAAGTCGAAATATTTCTTTTTTAAAAAGAAGCCGAAAATCGGTAAAAAGGAAAATTACATAAAGGTAAATTACATTTTATTAAAAATATTGTTACAAAGGTGTAAGTCCGATACTTGTTTATTTGTCAAAACTACGTAAATAGCGCCAGCCTGATTACTTTGTACATAGACGATATGTTTTTAGCTTGCTCAAACGAGGAAAATTCTTGAACGTTTCAACACATTCGTTAAGGCTGCTGATCGTGATTAAGTAAAATTGTATTTGTAAATGGAAGTTGAACGCGAAGGTCTGAGTGAAAAATAGGAATAGGAAGATATTGTGAGGAAAAACGATAAACGGTTGTAAGCGAGCAAGTGGCCAAGCGGAACGGTTTTTGCAAACTGTGACTAGGAATGCAGTGATTTAAGTACACGTTCATACCAAAAAACAGGTTCTTTAATGTATTTAGCAGTTATGTATATAGAAACTAGATTTGATGCACGTGGTGTCCAGATTATGCCAGTACAATTCGCACCCACAACGTGTTTTGAGATACCTGAAGCACAAACCGAATTGTTAAATAAATTTTCAAGCTAATAATGAAAAAAATACATGTTTAACAGTCGGCACTGGTGTTGCGACATTAATTACAGGAAGGCGTCTACTGGTTAAGTATTGTTCACGACTGTTGGTCCTATTGCTTGGGAGTCTCGCAAGCAGTCTGTTGTTGCCTTAAGTGCGATAGAAGCTGAATAAATAGAATTATGTCAAGGCACTAAGGAAAAGTTTTCATTGGGATCATTTAGACTTAATGGGTTTGACGAAGTATATGGTACTCAATTTTTGGTTATAAATCCTACACTTCAAAAGAAGAGCAAGCACAAAGACATACGGTATCACTATGTGCGTAAGAAGTATGACCAGAAGGCTGTGTATATTAAATGCTGCGGACATATTTACAAAAGTATTGACTAGATGTAAAGTTTTATCAGTTTTGGAAATGAAACTTTTTTGTCTTTTGAGAACGATTGTTGAAATATTTATACCTTACAATTAAAAAACTTTACAAATACTTTTTTTAATCATAGCAACCTTTACAGTAAACCAAATTTGCGGACAATGTCTGATATTTTTGTCTGATTTTTATTAGTTTTTTCATCAGACTTTTCTTAATGAACTCGCAACGAATTCTAAACAATTTATCTAAGGTAGTCTGTTCGTTTTAAATTTTTGTTATTTGCTTCGGAACTAATTCTGAACGAATTGTAAACTGATTGTCTGGGGTATTTTTATATTTCAAATTCTTGTTTTTTGTTTGTTTACATTCAAAATTTACCAAGACATTAGCCCAGAATTCGTTCAGAATCGGATCGAAATGTCGGCAAAAACATCAGAGTTCCCTCAGAGAAGTAGTTCAGAATTCATGCCAAACCTCCAATATGTTTGTCGTAACGAGTTCGGTAAGAATTCTAATCCCAAATCGGAAAATATTTCTGATTGTCGTACAGATTTCTGAACGTTTGGTTAGCTGGGCTGTGCAAGGGTTTTTTTGTGTTCGCAGGAAAACTCTACTGCCGGCAGTTCTCGTTAAATGCAAACCTGGCTACCCTTAAGTGTATAGCCACTAAACATAGTTATTGCACAATAATTGCTTGCTGTGGTATTATAGTAAAGTGGCGCTCTCTGAAACTGCAGACACCCCTGCTTGTAACTAAAAGTCTTTCCGAACGCTATTTGAAAATGTTTTACAACTTTTTTTTTGTAGAACAAAAATATTTTCTTCTTTTTGATTGTTTACATTCAGAATTTACCATGGCATAAGCTCAGAATTTCGTTCGAAATGCCGTTCGGATTCTGACCGAATTCTGAAGGTTTGGTTTGCTGGGTATTTTTAGTTTCTGCTTTTGAGTAAATATTTTGTTCAGTTCATTTAAATTTTGTTCAGTCGTACGTGTATAATTTTAACAATAACAACTTTGAAATAAAAGATAGATTGCGACAGAACGGGAGATTGTGCGACCAGGAAACGCTTTCTTTACAATATCCATTATGACTCGTGCTATGTGTGCGCTTTCAGCCATTTGCTGGAGCTTTTGGCAGTAAGAAATCGTTTATTGTAGCTCTGTAGCGAACGCCAGTAACAGTATTGCCGTAATTAAAATTGAAAATTGATATTTCCTTAAAAATAAAAAAATGACTTTTTTTTAAAATCTATGCAAATTGGGTCCAAAACCATATTGCCGGTTGGCTTTTTGAAAATCCAGTAATGTAAAGTATAATAAATCGTCAAGGACTTTGTTTAAATTTAGTAAAATCGGTTCAGATTTGGATACAGCTCCCATATTTTTTACCTTTAGCTCTAGAAGCCAAATATTTAGATAAAGCCTATATGTTCATCCGATTTGTATGTTTTTAGCTGTACCCGCCACATCTTTAATTAAATCTCGATGAAACATAGCAGGAGTATTTTTTATGGGCCAAAGAATTAAAGAAAACCTGTTTAGATTTAAATATATCTTCCACATTTATGTTTATTCGATTTTTAAGTATTTTTCTCTAGTAAAACACGTTACATCCAATCTTGATGAAAGTTAGTACACATTCGTTTTTTTGACGAAGGTAGAATGTTGCGTAAATTGAAGAAAATCGGTTCAGATTTTAATTTAGCTCCCACATATATGTCCATCCTATTTTTCTGTTTTTAGCTCAAGAAGAAGAATCTTGATGAAAATTATTTAGATTTAGATTTGGATGTAGCTCCCACATATATGTTTAAACGATTTTACCAAAGATAATGATAGTATTTAACAAATTCAAATATCACATTTATTTTAAAGTCTGATTAAATTAGGCTCAAAACATATTTTCAGTTGGTTTTTCTAAACATCAAAGATTGCAGGGTTAAATAAAGTCGTCTACGCCCGACTTTAGGTTTTTTTTAATAGTGTTTACGTGTTTTCTTCTTGTATGATAATAGTATGAAAGTATTCTCGACTGTAATTTTGAATAATTGTTGGTTTTTCTTGAATACAATATTCAGTAGTAACATGGTCTCAATTTGGCTACTCGAAGATCATGTTAAGAATATGTTAATATTACGTTTTTTTAAGTGGTACATGCAAACATATTTTTCAGGAAACATACAAATGTTTTGATCACAGCAATCGTTAAACTAAAGTTTATTTTTGAACCAGTCGATTATTATACATGGAAACAAATGTCCACATCAATTGATCGCAAAAAGATAATCATATTAAATTTCCACTAAGTAGAAAAGGAAAAATTTTCCTAAACTCTTTATACATTGTAATCAGATCTATACAGCGAAATGACATACATACAAATAAATGAAATGAAATGAAAAAAAATATTAAATTTGTTAGAGAAATCGGCTCCGAATTTGAGTAGCAATAAGTCCTGCATGACACAATCATCTCTTACACTGGACAGAAGTGGCAACGATTAAGAAAGTATTTTACTGCTTTTGCAATAAATGGGTATTCGTTTTCCATTGTCCTCCATATAAATATTTGGTTAGGGGTTGTTTTACGACAAACAGGCATTTTCTTGAGTGCGTCAATTTAAATTTACATTACATTTAAATTTTATTATTTTTAAAACTAATTAAGCAATATTTAAAAAAATTGCATGAGTTTTTACATGAAATGAGTTCCATATACTGAAAAAAAATTATTTGAGTTTCTTAATGTAGCAATATTCATCAGCTACCCTGTATAATCCCCAAAATTATTTATTAGGATTGGTTTCTGTTTTTATTCATCAAGATATATTTTTATTAAGAAAATTATTTAAAATAACATAACAATTAGTTCATAGTCAGGTTTAAGACCATGTTTCCTTTGAACATTTCATTCAAAGAAACCAAAAAGATATTTAAAAGGCAGTCAAAAAAACTTTTTTCGTTCAAAGCGGGGTCGACTGCAGTTTTGGTGAACGCTACTTCGCCATCCAGAGACCCCAAGCAACCAATGTGATTAACCTATCATCAATGGCTATACACTTAAGTACAGGCAGATTCTGAATAAAAGATAACCAGCCGACAGTAGGGTAGACACAACCATACGGTATGAATGACGTAATCATATTACTTATATTGTTAACACAAACCCCAAAAACCATACTTTTGTCGCAACAACCAAATTTTTAAGGTTACTACAACCATATTTTCATTTCTAAATTTGGCAATAATACTATTGTTACATTTCTGCAATATTAATATTGTAGAAATTATACCATTTTCAAAATGAAATTTAAATATACACTACTACTCGTATGTTTTCGACGAACATGTTTTGATGAGCAGCGAGCATTTTAAGCCATATATTTTCTCTGCGTGTATAAACGGAGAAAAAAAAATATGTTTGAATGCAAAAATGGTATGCAGGAAATATATAACTGTTAGTAGCATGATATATATGTTTGTGTCACAGCAAACATTAATATGTTTGTAGCTATACTCGTATACAGTGGCTCACAGCTTATTTCAACCAGCAACCATTTCAACATTAAACCGATTATATATTCTAAACTAAATACAATTTCTATACAAATTAAATGAAGAATTGATGACAAAACAATATTAGCATAGTGTGTAAAACAAATACAAAATATTTTTTGCTTGGCCTGGAAGAATTTAAAAACAATTGCACCACACAAATTAACCTCACAGCTTATTTCGAACAGCGATGTTACTTTTGTTCTTATGAGAACTGCCGCTCTAATAGCGTCACTTTCATCATATCTTTTCTTTGTTGATTTACTCTCAATCATTGGCGACGATTGTGAACTTGGGTCGACGCACTACAATCAAGCAGCGAGAGTTGGTCCTTAGCCATTTCAAAAATAATCATTCACGGCAGAATATAGCAGACATGTTCAGGTTAAGTGATTCTACGGTCACGTTATGTACTTATACATGAGAATCGCGTCCAAAATAAAGGCAGAGAAGTCCTTTATAAATTCTTTAATGGAACAGACGTGCGCTACATAAGAGAAATCCAAAGCTTTCGGCTCTCAAATTGGGCGTTGAAGATAAAACTAAGTCTTGTAGTGCAGAACCATCCGCCGAGTTCTTCGGGATCATGATTTTAATGGTAGAGTAGCTCGCAAGAAACCTATCATTTACAAGAAAAATCAATAAAGCCGATATTTGTTTGCAAAGGAGTATATTAAAGAAGCTTCTGGGACAATTTGATACATGCCGATGAGTCCGAATTTAACATTTTTGGATCTGATGGCGCAATCCATATGTCTGGCGCAAACCAAATACCGAGTTGCAAGACAAGAATTTGATAGCGACAGAAAAACATGGCGGTGGAGGTGTTGTGATTTGGGCATGCACGTCAGCCAACGGTGATGGAAATTTGGAATTTATAGAGACTACAATGGACAAGACTATCTACCTCAACTTATTAAAACGTAATTTGTTGCAAAGTTCTGAGAAACTGGGAACACGGCGTGATTTTCGGTTTTATCAAGGTAACGACCCAAAACATAAGACCGCCATTGTTCAATCTTGTCTCGTTGGAATTGCCCTCACCTAATGACACCACCAGCACAATCGCCGGATCTCAATGTAATAGAAAATTTATGGGAGATTTTGGATCAAAACGTTCGCAATCACCAGATTTTAAACAAAAATTACCTAAAAAAATGCTTTGAAGGAGTAATGGGCGAAAATCACACCCCAAACATCTAGAATGTTAGTTGTCAAAAAGGCTGAAACCGGTTCTAGATAAAAAAGGAGGACCTACAAAGTATTGAAGTATACAAATTATTCCAATATTTTAGAAAAATTGTGTTTTGTTTGAGCTTGTTGAAATAAGCTGTAGCTTTTTTTGTACCACTATTTTTAGTTATTAGGTTATAAGATCTCAAAAAAAAATATTTTGAACTGGAAAATGTCGTTTGTTAATTTTTTATACTAAATCTAAACAACCTGCATTTACAACATTTTTTCGATATCTCGTTTTGTGCAGAAGTAATACTCACATAACTTTCAATCCAGGTGCTGGCGGAAATAAGCTGTGAACCACTGTATATTTGTTTGCACCTAAACATCAAAATGTTTGCAGTAACTATCCCAAACATTCTAATGCTTGTGTGAATTAACATTGCAGAAATGTATGCGGGAAAATGCCTTAATTTAATATTTAACAAACGTATAATAATAAATTCTGCCGGCAACTGCCTGATGCTGAACACACACCTTTTTTAAAACATAATTTTTTTAATTATCTTTACAAGATTTTATGACCTAGTAGTTTAAGAGCAGGTCACTTCATGCTTATGTTAAGGGAGCCAAACACAAAAAAATGCGCTTTGTACCGTTTTTAAAGATTTGTATACCGGACCAGGAGCCTTTCTGGTCTCCTCAAAACTACCTAGAAATTAATGAAATCTCGTCATGAATCCATTAACTTTACGTATTTTATATATATTTCAGGTTTTAATGCGTGGACCATTATCCAGAAAAACATACACGGTTATGTGTACCAAAAAACAATAAAATTCCCGAGTGAGTCCGTTTATGCATTAAGTTGTAGTATTGGGCTTATTTAAACCAGGGACTAAAATTTCCTGATACTGTCAATGTCACACTAGTACGTAAATAATAGCTTTGTCCTGCCGAACTTCACCAATTGTTAAGTTGTGTATGTATTGAATGCCTGTGTGGCATCCGAACAATGTGAGTGCCACGTTCTTATTCAATCAGTTTTAAATTCAGAGCAACGTAGTTCGTCGCAACTGTGTAATGTGGAAACATATAACAAAATGAGGAAATAAGGGCACGAAACACAAAACCGTAGACCGCCACGATATGTTCTAAATTGGATCATTCTAAAATAATATTAAAAAGGTAATCCATTTTCCAATATCCAGCTAATAAACATCGCAGGACCATCAACGTTTAAAACCAATATTTGTTAAGTTTTGCATGATGGGATTTTACTATCCGCCCAAATTGATTTATTCTCCGAAACATTAGTTAACCATGTACTATGTACACATGCACAATAGGGTAGTGCGCTTGGAGTACGAAGCCGACCGCAAAAGTAACTGGCCTAACATAAAAAGAACCGTTTTTTTGGAATTATTATTATTTATTTTTCAACATAATCTCCTTCCAACTCACTACATACACGTCATCAAACGTTTTTCAAGTTTTTTAATTCCATCCGAAAAATAAGATTTTTCAAAACCTTCAAAATATGCCTCAGTTTCAGCAACAACCTCGCTATTGGACGAAAATTTTTTGCCACCGAGAATTTTTTTTTTAAATTTGGAAACAAGAAATAATCAGAAGGGTTTAAATCTGGACTATATAGTGGATGCGGAGCCATTTCAAATCGTAATTCGGCCAGTTTTTGTTGAGTTAAAAATGCAGTGTGTTAAGGAGCATTATCTTGATGAAAAAGAACTTTTTTTTTCTAAATGCGGTCGTTTTATCTTGATTTCTTCACTCAACCGATTTAATAATGCACAATAATATTCACTATTTATAGTTTTTCCTTTCTCAAGATAATCAATAAATATTATAACCCTTGCATCCCAAAATACTGTGGCCATTACTTGCTGACTTAACAGTTTTCGCCTTTTTGGGACCACTTTTACCAGCTTCTATCCATTGTTTTGACTGTTCTTTGCATTCTGGGATGTAGTGATGGATCCATGTTTCATCAGCAGTTATGAATCGGCGCAAGAACTCTATTGGATTACGCTGATAAATCGCTAAAAGCTCCTCGGAATTGGTCCAACGGACGATTTTTTGGGGCAAAGTCAACAAACGCGGAACATATCCTGCGAAAAGCTTTTTCATGTGGAGTTCATCATGTAAAATACTCCAAACTTGTTTTTCGTGTATTTTAACAATATCAGCAAGTTCTCTGAGATTTATTGGTCTATCTTTAGTCACTTCATTAAATATTTTTCTAATGTTTTCAATAGTAGTAGCAGTTTTCGGGCTTCCAGAGCGTTGTTCATCTTCCGTACTTGAACGACCCATTTTAAATTGTTGAACCCAGGATTTCACGGTGGAGTATGATGGTGCATTATCACCATGAACAGAATCCAATTCATCTTTGATTAATTGTGGCGTATAACCTTTCATATAAAAGTGTTTAATTACCGCACGAAACTCTTTATTTTCCATTTTTCAAAAATTATAAAACTTGTTTACTTCAATCACCTGTAACAAAGAAAATAATCAAAAAATAATCGGAAATTTTGACAGATGGCTTAAAAAAGATTGCTTTTAAAAAACAAAGTTGCTAGTAAAACAGAAAATGTGCCAGACCAGTTAGTTTTGCGGTCGCCCTCGTATTTTCCAAAAAGTCCAAAGTACGGAGTACGGTTTGGGGTTTCATCTCTTGTCTCCTAAGATGATTGCTAACAGGCGTTGTGAAAGCCGACACTTATCTCTACATACTTTAAAATATTTATACAAATTTGTCTAAGATCTCCAATGAATTCATACATTGTCCTGCATTTTTTCTTCTCATTTAAGCTTCTAGAGATATATGACTATGATACTTGGAACCTATGACGTTTGCAAGGATCGAGGCACTTCCCTTTAAAAAATCGTATTTAACGACACCGCCCACACAACCCTGAACTTAAAAAGACTATATCTCATGAGCTAATAGAGATATGACGATGGTGTGTGTTATTGGCATGGATCGAAAAACATTCTGGATATAAGTTGGACCGATCGTTAAAAATCTTTATAGATCTTTGTAGATTTTGTTGTAGTAAAACTGGACAAGGGGTGTGACCCGCCAATACAACCCTGAACTTTAAGAGGCTAAACCTCATGAACTAATACCGATATGACGATGGAAGTTGTTATACAGGGTAGACCAGTTACCACGGGGTCTAAAAATTTTATAACGTTTTCGATTATATATTTTTTTATTGATTTGAACAGCTTTTATTCTGGTTCGAGACCTTTCTGTTGTTTCTTTTTTCAGAATCAACTAAAAAATTGGTGCAATGTATTGTATCGACCTAGAAAACTGCTCAAGTCATAATAATGATGAAAGGCCGAATAAATGTAAACAAAATAAATACATGTGTTTTTTTCAGATAACTGATATATAATTAACATTTGGAGCATAAATTATGGAGAGATTCACAACTGAACAAAGAACCAGAATAATAGAACTTTATTATTTAAATCAGCGATCAATTATTTTAGCGCAAAGTGATAAGTGAGTAAGTTCATTTTCATTTGAATGGCTTTGTTAATAAGCAGAACTGTAGGTTCTGGGGTTCTGAAATCAAGAGCCATTCATCAGCGCCAAAACACCCCATTAAGTGTACAGTATTGTGTGGGATCACATCTCATATATCATTGGGCCTTACTTCTTCGAGAATAAAAGTGCTGTTACCGAAAATTTCCGTCCTGCTCTTGAAAAGTGACCTGTGGTTTCAGCAGGACGGAGCCACTGCCCTAGAGACAATGCACTTTATAGTCAAATTTTTGGAGAGCGAATAATTTCCAGAAATTCGAAAATTATTTGGCCAGCGCGATCGCCAGATTTGTCAGCACCCGACTATTTTCTTTGGGGTTATTTGAAAAAGCGAGTATATTTGAACAAGCCCGAGACAATCCTTCAACTCAAGGCCAACATTGTTGCAGAAATTCGAACGCTACAGCCACAAATTTTGAAAGATGTTATGGAAAATGCTTTAAAACGAGCCCAGCATTGCGAAGCTGATTAAGGGACATAATGTTTCTTACTTAACGTAAAAAAATCCATTTTGTATGTTTTAAAATCTGAGAAAAAAATTAAAAATATAATAAACGTAAAAGTTATTAAAGTTTTAACCCCATTGCAACTTTGGCAAACCCTGAATATGATGTTGATATGATAAGAAACACACGCTGATAGAAAGGAGGTGGCATGTCCCCTTGACAAAATATTCATATTGCACCGTAGTCCGTGATGGAAGGTATATAAGTATAAGCCTCGGCACTGCCGAACCTCATTTGCCCACTTGTTTTCTACTAGAACTCACCTCACTAAAAAGTACGGATTAAGACTTATTCAAATTTAACGGCGCCTATTACACCCTCCACCGAAGAGTGGATGGTATACTAAATTTGTGATTTCGTTTGGAAAACCGCGAAATATTGATCGGTGACCCTATATTATTGATAGTCATGAAATTCTCGATCTAGTCATGTCTCTATAGCGGTCCAACAAATCAACCTAGAACTCTAAAATTTTGCTTGATGATGGCTTATGGCCATGACCTGTTTTGAATTGTAAATGGGTTAAATCGTCCATAGGAAAAAAGTATCCCTTTAGGAACTAAAGGTACCTAGGTAAAAATCACACTCTTTAAATTATAATGTTTTGTAAGCAGAAATTGGTTAAAATGTGTACGGTGAGTCGGTACGCATTCAATACTTCAAGAAAGGGCATAGTTACTGGACTTTTTGCTCATCTGGTCAAAAAACGTCCAGCATTGTCAAAACGGGCTTCTTAAAGTCAATTAGCGTTAACCCGGTACACTTCGCTTCCTCGAAACAAACTTTTAGTTAAATAAAAGTTTTGTTGTCGGTTTGATATGTGTACTGATAAACTGAATATTAATGCGGTGAAAAGTCAAGATTTGGTTTAAATTTAAGCCGCTGTCATTCTTAGAATAAATTTATCAGTTCCTTTATAGTTCCAGGTCATTATTGATAGTTGCAATAAATTAGCTATTTTGTTATACTTTTATTCTATCTCAAGCTGATCGGACTTTTAAAAGAGGGTGAAATATATATATTAACTCATTAGCATATATACAGACAGACTAATTCTATTGTTAATACGTAAAGAGTTTATGAAGATGACTAAACACTGTTTAGTGTTTAGGTGACATCACACCCTTTGTGAAGTTATGAGAACTCTAAACATATACATAGTGTAAAAACTTCAAGACAATTTGTCCCGAATATTATTTTTAAGTCAGGAACTTCAGAATCGTAAAAAAGAGTATCCCAGGGTGCACATTTGCTTACAACCTATTTCGTTACATGTCAATGTATTATAAGTTGTGGCCTTTTGAAGTTTTTGATGGGCGGTGACACGCCCCTCTGTAAAAACGCATCCGTGCATTCTCTATGACAAATTATTCACCCAGAGTAGCATACTGTGAACATTTCCAAATGATCTGCCCACAGTTAAGGTAGTAAAGAGCTTAAAAAGCTTTTCCATGACTTGTTTTTTTGCGCACTAATAGTATGTGTTCCAAATCTGATGTTTCTTACCTAAATACTTTATAAATTCTGTTCGTTTGGTGGCCTGTGCAACGCCCATTTCAAAATTGTATATGAATATATAGGGTGATCTATCTAGAGGTATTTTTTCAAAACAAAAAAATATAAAAATACTAACCAAGAGTGAATTCTTTATTGGTAATTTAAAAGGACATTTTATGACTTTTTTTTAAAATAATTACAAGTAGCTTCTAATGTTGGCAACTGTATTATGGAAATAAGCGTACGGTGAGAAACGGGAAGATCCGCTGTTTTCGATGTTCAGTGATGTGACCCATTTCTGGCTGCCGCATTTGGGCTTAACAGCAACAAGAAGAGGTTCAAGAGGTGCCATTATACCCAGGAAAAACCACGGTTTGGTGCGGTTTATAAGCTGGTGGAATCATCGGTGGATATTTTTTCAAAAATGATAATGGCCGGAACGTAACCATGAATAGTGCTCGCCATCGCGTCATGATATTGATCTTTATGCTACCTGAAATTGAAGACCGTAATCTTGACGACACTTGGTTTCAACAGGACGCTGCCACTTGCCATACAGCTGCTCAAACAATAGATCTATTGAAAGGTCATTTGGAAAATCAGCTAATTTCACGTTTTGGAAAGGTAAGTTGGCCTCCTAGATCGAGTGATATCACACCTTTAGACATTTTTCTTTGGAGTTACGTAAAGTCCAAAGTCTATGCTGACAAACCAGCTACGACTCCGGCTTGGAAGCCAACATTACGCGTGTCATTAAAGCCATTCCGGCCGAAATGCTCGAACGAGTCATCCAAAATTAGACCCTTAGAATGGAAACCCTGTGGCGTAGTTGCGGCCAGCATTTGAAGGAAATTATATTCAAAAAATAAAAGCCATAAAATGTCCTTTCAAATTACCAATAAAGATTCCACACTTGATTTGAATTTGGAGATGGATCACCCTATATATACTCAATGACAATTTTTTGGCCCATGATGTATTTTAAGGGCCTTTAAATTTTAACAGTGTCCTACTGTAAGCCGGGAGATTGTCTTAGACGGATACGATTAAAGGGGTCGTGTTATCGCCCACATATCCAAAAACTAAACACACCCTACCTTATATAGTATAAGAGTTAGGAACATCATATCCGATATTTATACTATAAGTGATTGATAAAACTCGTTCGGGGAAAATGTTGGCTTTGCCACGCCCTTTTTAAAATCGTTAACATATACTATTGTAATTTCCTGAAACAAATGCATACAGTATGCACTTTAAGGCTGTCTAATCTGTCTTTAATTATGGTAATTACGTTGATTATAAAAACGAGGCCGTTTAATCATTAGATGTGGGCGGTGCCACGCCCCTCTGTAAAAACGCTTTCGTGACAATCAGTCCACAATTATCGTCATTACATCGCTTTTAAAAAAGGAGGTGAGGCACATCCCACTATTGCCACAAACTTATTTGATTACACACTAGCAGTATAAGTATATATACCGAATATGGTGTTTTTATTTTTTATAGTTTATATGAGTTGGTCGTGTAAATTTTTTGGATATGTAGTTGGTGCTACGCCCCCATTTATAGCATGTGACAGTCTCCCGGGCCATAGTAGCATATTGTTAAAAATTAAAGATGGTTGGCCTATTATTATTGTCGTTACAACACTTTTGAAAAGAGGGAAATAGATCCGTTCCACTTAAAACAAACTGACAAACATTATTTGAATTTAATATATAAGTATACTTATATAGATGTGGACATATGGTTACACAAATTAATGCATTTTTTCTAACAATTCAAATGTGTCATTTTGGATTAGATTAGCCGAAACAGCACAATTGGCAAACCAGAACGTTTTCGGATTATAAAGAATAATAACAAAATTCATATTGATATAGTGCTTCCAACTAGTTCGCAAAAAAATGGTATCCAAAAGGGCATAACCCTAATGTATATTTGATTGTAGAATATGTATAATTTCGCCTGTATGTATAGCGACATGGGTGGTCGTTTTTGCAAATGGATACACAAATCCACACAAAAACACATGCTCGCTCATTGCTAAATAAATCAAAAGCTTTAAAATAACATTGATGAGCCCCCCTTTCTCCATGCCATCAACTATGTAAGTACAGTAACCTTTAGAGCGAGTTGTTAACTTACGACTTACTGCGCACAGTCCTTAGTAGTAGAGTTGAAATGAGCAGACATGATAAGGATACGTTCACTTAAACGATTCTATTAAAGCGGAAAACATTTAAAAAACATATGGGCTTGCAAAGCCTTCTTTTAATGAAAATTAATGGATATGAAAAATTTTATATAAAATATTGCTAAGTTGAAGTATTTTTAAACAGAATGTTCCTATACCCAAACGACGGTAAAAAAATAATGGATGGCAATATCCATTCAAAAAAAAATATTTGTATAAAGTTTTACTAAATATTGTGGATATTTGGTTTATGCTGTTGCTAAGATGTTATTCAAGTACTTCCTCAATAGTAGTATAAATTTACTTCTTTAAAAATTTTAGTTTACTTGTAATAAAATTGTGACATGATTGGTTTTTCTTACATTTCATACAAGCGGGTTGATATTTTGCATGGAAAATTGTATATGAATATAGCACCACAATGAATTAGAGTTTAGCACATGTTTTTATACTTATGATTACGTTTCATAATGCGGTGTAATTCAAATACTTTTCCTTAACAAAAATCGAAATGTTTTGGTAAAACAATAAAAAAAATAAAATATTTTTTTTAATAATGAAGAGGTTAAAACAAAATTGAATATTTTTAGAAAGACATTAAACATTTAAAACATTAAATTTTACAGGTATTTTTCAGGACTCTGCACGTAGAATAAAAGAAGGTTGGTGTGAGAATATTCAAAGAGGATCATGCTATTGTTGGATATATGGCTGTGGAACAACAATATAATGATTCTCACAACGATACTATGATTCACACACAACCATACTATTATCCACACAACCATACAATGATCCCTATAACCATAATATGATCCTCACAACCATAGTAATTTTCTCATACAACCATAGTATTATCCTCACAACCATAGTATGCATGATTCGCACGCAACCATGATATTATCCCTTCAACCATAGTATGGTTCACTCAGCCATACTATTATCTCCATAAATATTTATTAGGATTGGGTAATGTTGTTATTAAAAAATAGAGATTTTTATCAAGCAAGTTATTTTAAATCTCATTACACTTAGTTCAAAGCCAGATTTGCGGCTATGTTTTTATTGAACATTTCATTCAAGAAACAAAAATATATATTTCAACGGCAGTCGAAAATACTTTTAGTTGCCAGCAGGGGTGAATGAAAAGTAACGAATGTGATTAAATCATCAATAAATATATACTTAAGGGCAGGCCGATTTTAAATAAACGAGAACCAGTCGGTAGTAGAGTATTTCACCGTACAAAGTAAACACAATTAAAATCCCTCGAGCTACCTTTCGATTGTTGTTGTTTTTTATAATGGACAACAACCATGCACGGTACGAGTATTGTGTGTATGTGTTTTTGTTTTGGTGTATCAAAAAAAATTCTCACACACATACATGTATCCTCTATAAAACATGTTTTGTTATGTTTATATTCACAACCATACGGTAGGATTGCCGTAATCATATTATTGTAAACGTAAACTTTAAACAACAATACTTTTGTTGCACAAACCATGTTTATATTGTTGCTACAATCATATTTTTATTTCCCAATTTGGCAATAATGCTATTATTATATTTTAACAATATTAATATTGCCGCAATCATACTGTTGTCAAAATTTAATTCAAAAAACCATACTATGGTTGCGACGAACATGCTTTTATTGTAGACAACATATTATTGTTGCGGTGACCATATAGTAACCATATTATTTTTCTCTGCGTGTAGGTACTTGAACCTGGGTGGAAATTTGAGGATAAACTTGTTTATATGTCGACATTAGTTTGGCGAATTTGGAAGTGCGATATCTTGTGAAAAAGGGTTTGTAAGTAGATTAGGACTGATTTAGAATCTTAATTAATCTTCGCGATTTTTACATCAATTGATTTTTTTTTCGAAAAAAAAACTTAAAATCCGTTTATATTGTCTGTCCTTTGGATTCTCGCTCTTCTTTTTTAAGCTAAAAAGAATGAGTTTGTGCTAGCAATTTTGTTTTTTTTAACTGGTTTCTTTTTTGCCCAATGTAATTTTTAGTTTGTGTAAAAGTGTGATTCTGTTTCTACCAGTATGTATTAATATAAAGTGTAATTTTATTGTTTTCTTCGTTCACTTAAATGTATGTACTCGTACAATTTGTGTTTGATTTGTGTTGTAAACTTCATGTAAATTAAATGTTTAATTTTTTGTCTACGATGTTTGTTTAATGTTCACAGTACTTTTGATATTTTTTCTGGTGTCATGTACTTGACTGCATATTTCATTTCGCTTATGTACACAAGCCAGCGCATATTCTCGTTAGAAACAGTGCTGCTAAAATTGTAGCACTGTATCAACAGCATGTTAGACTACTGCTAAATAATTGTAAAGCTTTAAGCTTCGAATAATATTATCGATAATCCTTCATATGGTTGTGTTTGCTGTAAGACGGTAATTCGTATTTGTCCATTGAGTTAGCGGTGGGGAGATAACACACGCTTCATGAAAACAATGCGTTGCGAATGCCTACCATATTTTTCTCAATGAGCCAAAGTTACACATGTGAAGGAAGACTCTGTTCAAAATTGTGAAACTTGTCAAGCAACAAATAATATCAACCCAGAGTTTTTAAGCAAATTGTCGTGTTTATTACTCTTAAGTGAGCAACATTGTCGTAGAAGACACATGTCATATGTTTTCTTTCTGAATTGTTTTAATTAGTCAAATAAAACATTCAATTTAGTGTTAATATTTATTATATCTACACGAATAAAAATATGGAGTTAAACGTTATTCTTGCGTGCACACACGCAGAAAAATTGTATGGTTAAGGGTGACAATATTGAAAGATCATCATACTATTCTTGGGAATAAGGTTGTGGCACAACAATATTATGATCATCACAACAATAGCATGGTTCACACACAACCATACTATGATCCCTACTACAATATTATGATCCTCACAACTATAGAATTATTCACACACAACCATACCATGATCCCTACAACCATATTATTGTTCACACTCAACCATACTATGATCCCTATATCCATTTTAGGATCGTCATAACCATAATATGTTTGTCATACAACCATTGTATGATCTGTACAACCATAGCATGACTCACACACAACCATACTATGATCAACAAAATTCTTTGTAAGGATTAAGTTAAGTTACTATTCAACAATAGAGATTTTTATTAAGTAAATTATGAAAAATACACTAAACTCATTATAATAGGAGTGACTTATTTAACAGTAGAATAAAATTACTTATTAAAAATATATCAGTTAAACTAGTCCAAAGTAGTTTATTTTAAAAAAAAAATAAAATAAATATAAAATATACCATTATTAAAAAAGAAATTACGATTTTACCGCAACCATATTATTGTTATCATAAAACCCAAAAAAAACAATACTTTTGTCGCACAAACCATATTTGTATTGTTGCTACAACCATTATTTAATTTTAAAATTGGTCAGCAATACTATTGTTACATTTCAACAATATTTGTATTGCCGCAGTCATACTATTGACAAAATAACATTCAAAAAACAATACGGTTGCGACGACCATAGGTTTATTACAGAGAACATACTATTGTTGCCGTGACCATATAGTAACCATATATTTTCTCTGGAAGGAAGATTTGCTATGGATAAATATGAAAATAAAAATCAAGTGTGGAATCTTTATTGGAAAGGACATTGATTTTTTGAAAATAATTACCTTCAAATGTTGGCAACTATATTATGGAAATAAGCGTTTGGTGAGAAACGGGAAGAGCAACAAGAAGAGGATAAAAAGGTGCCACTATACCCAGAGAAACCCACCGTTTGGTGCGGTTTATAATCTGGTGGAATCATCGGTGTATATTATTTGAAAAATGATGATGGCCGGAACGTAACCGTAAATGGTGCTCGCTATCGCGCCATGATATTGATATGTTTGCTACCTGAAATTGAAAAGCGTAAACTTGACGACACTTGGTTTCCACAGGACGGTGCTACTTGCCATACGGCAGCTCAAACAATGGATCTATTGAGAGGTCATTGCGAAAAGCAGCTAATTTTACGCTTTGGATAGGTGAGTTGGCCGCTTAGATCAAGTGATTTCACACCTTTAAACATTTTTCTTTGGGGTTATGTGAAGTCCAAAGTCTATGCTGACAAACCAGTTACGATTCAGGTTTTGAAAGCCAGCATTACGGGTGTAATTAAAGTCATACCGATCGAAATGCTCGAACGAGTCATCTAAAATTGGACCCTCAGAATGAAAACCCTGAGGCGTAGTTGCGGCCAACATTTAAAGGAAATTATATTCAAAAAATAAATGCCACACTTGAGTTGAATTTTTATATTTTGTTTGTTCTGAAAATATACCTCTAGATGGATCACCCTATATTTATAAGAATTCGGGTATTCAGCGATACAACTATGGCGAAAATTAGAATGTTAAGATTCGCACAACTTTAGCCTGGCCAGAACGTCCCAATATGCTGTTAATTACCTCACGGACAATTAAAGTAATGGATTTAATATGTTCCACAGTGGTAGCAGTCTCAGCTGCAACATGTGCAGATTTCCTGTTCTTTATGATTCGATTACGCGAAAGGTGCACAGATGTTAACAAATTTTAATTGTTGCAATTAATTGCTCGCGGAGGATGTGAATTCACTCCACACCATACTGGAGGCACTCCTTTCTCTCGCCGTTTGCCTTCTTCAAAACAATATCCGTACATTTTCCATTACACATATTCCACTCGGCTAAAAACAAAAGTGCACAATGTTTTTAATGACGATGCGAAATAACACAATGGGAAAACACCCAGAATACATTCGACATCCACATCCATTTATTGTTCGAGGGGACCACGACTACTTACCACTTGCTTGTGTACACATTGAGAATATCCAAACAATACACTTCAATTCCAGCGATGTTATTATCATTAATCATACCAGAATGATTTTAAATAAACAAACAGAAATATGAACAATCGTTTGCGAAATATGTAGAATATGCCACATCATGAGGCAAACGGGCGGGCTTCCATTGTGCGCAAGCTGGTCTCCAAATGGTGCTACCAAATGAACCTACTCCTCGCAACACAATTAAGTGGAGAAACAGCGCTTTCCTCACTTACAAATATACCGATCCGTGTGTATGTATGCAGATGCTTGCGAGTGTGTGTGTAGCCTTGTATGCAAGTGTATGAACAAAAATTTACATAAGATTTGTGTTAATATTGTATGGGTCTGGTGGATGGGACTTACTCTTAAAATTGCACAGGACGCAAGTATGTCACACGGAGCCATACCAACTACCATAGAAATCATCGTTGTCGCGATAACTTTGACACGCGCAATTCCTAGGGAGGATTTCCGTCTCTCCCGCACACGCACACTCGTACTAGGCACTAACACCTTCTCATACATTTTGAATTATTTAATTTTGTTGTTATTGGGAAAAGCCCATTTCAATGTTGTGGGGATCCGGTTTGAAGAGCCTAAAATTTTGACAAAGTAAAGTAGACGTCAATCAAACACTGCGATTGTCTGCAAGTGTTGGAGGAAACAAATGAGGCAAACCAACATCCTTCTTTTGGCACCATGGTCGTCGTAGACACCGCCACAGTTTCGTTTACCATGCTCTTTTAGGCGGAGATGTGTTGTAATACGACTGCAGATACACTGCTAAACATGCTAACATACATACGCACACTTGTACGGAGATATGAACAATCTAGGTTGCTCAATAATGGCATACGAGGGCTGATAAAGCAGACTGGTTGTTGTTCAAGTACAACTTTGGAGCATGTGATAGTTTGGATGGTGGAATGTTGGTGGTGTATGTCCTAAGGCAAGGTATCTAACCGGTTCAACTTGTAACCCACTGCGATCCTTATTGACTATAGTACAAGTCTTCGCACATGCTTCCCTGTGGTAACTCCTGGCCAACGGTGTTTTGACATCCGTCAAAACAGCGGCTAACGTGTGAGAGGCGATCTGGGTCAGGTTGAAAAGGCTGAAATTGGGTTTGTTACTCATTTCGGAAAAAAACATAATGAAATCATTAACTGTTGACGATCACCGCAAATGAATAAAGGACCACTACTTACGGATATGCACATGGAATGTACGAACTCACCTGCGTCTAGGGGCCTCTATCAAACTGGCGGATCTCATGTAAAAATACAGAGCGGATATCACCGCCATCCTGGAAGTAAGATGGAGGGGGCATGGCGTAAAGATGCCAATTCGAATGCGGAGTTGTTGTAAATAGGCGAATACGTCATCTTGTCGCCGGTCCCACCAAAGTAGACGATTGTAAAGTATAAGCTTAATCTGTGCACATACGCCGGCGGAAGATAAGGACTAAGAGACGCAAGATTATTTTTGCGAGCGCCTAGAACAAACCTACGACCACTGCCCTGGCCATGACATTAAACCCATTCTAGGGGATTTTAATGCCAAAGTTTGCAAAAATTCAAGCCTCTATGATAACACTTCCGACAATCCAACAAACATGGTAATAAGTAGCACCTGATACAAACATCGCGATATCCATTAGGCTACGTGATGCCACCTGATGAAAAGACATGAAGCCAAATCGATCATGATTCGGACCACTACCTTGTAGCAGCTAAGGTACGCACTAAATTTAGGGCCTTTAAATATTGAACAAAGGACAGCTGTAGTCGAAAAGATGCACTCACAACAGACAGCTGAAGCATAACCCACGAAGCTAACTTAACTGCTTTTACAATAACCTTTCCTTCCGATCACATCAGCGACTAACAGAAGCCGCCGAAAAGGAAATAGGCTATGTTCTTGTTAGGCAAAAACATAAAAGGCAACGCTGGCGCCTGCTGCCACGCGAGCAGTTTTGAAGCGACATCGGGAGTTAAAAAGGAAGGAAAATCATCTCATCCAAAGAAAGTAGAGACAAATGGAGAGACGCCAATGCGAGGAGGTCGAGCAGTACGGCAACAGAAATGACATCAGGGACCACATGTCGTGCTGCACCTCTGCAATTGTCCGGCCAAGTCCACTCAGCTGACCCCCAGGTCTCTGTGGACGCATCCAGTTCAAATGGCGCGTTTCCTCCACCTGAATATCGAAGCAGATCCCGCATAGACGAACAAGACTTCAAAATAAAATATATTGTTGTTACAACAACAACAACAAGAAATACGCTGGTAAAATTTGTCCAGTCGTTAATGAATCACAGTGCATTTTGGGTCCCACTCTTCTATTCCTTGTGTCCAAAATTCATGTTTGTACCACAATTAGTTTAGTTTCTAAAACTGTATCTTAATAGTTCAATGTTGGCAATATCTATGGAAAGCGCTCTTCATGTTCATCGCTGAAATAAACCAAATTGTCTGGTGAGTTGATTAGCGAGGAACTGTTTTCCAAACGACATTTTAACACCAATGGCTCCGAAACTCTGAACTAATTCATGCACTACGTCTTTGTAATTATCAAACTTACAATTTCCCAAAAATTTCAGCATAACCTTTTCGAGGCAGAGGCAGTGTCGTCCGGCGAAAGTGCTTTTATAAAATTTGTAATAAGGCTTAATTTTATATGAACCGGTGGAAATATGATTTTCGACGGAGATACGAGTGGCCATTTGAAGTGCAAATCCTTCCGCCGGCGTTAACAAAGGCACAAAGAGCATTAGTGCTTTGGATAGCCTGATCGTGATCTTCATATTTGATTAATTTAGGTATTGCGCTAATGCTTTCGTATTCTTCCTTTGTAATAGTTCCGTAAATAATGGGAACAGAAGTGAACTTATATCCAATTGGTAGTAGCACTCATTTTAGGCTAGTCACCGATCTCAATGTCTTCAGCATAATATGTTGATAATATTAATATACAAACATATCATGTTATTTCACTTTTTTAATCAACCTCAAAACATTCGTCGAAAGTGTTCTTGCTGTTTCGCTTTCGTGCAAATGTTACGCGAAAGTCAAATTAAGTCAACCGCTACTGTTGTAAGAGAGATCCCAATACTCCGGCAGCAGTCTGTGATATAAAGGGTACATAAGAACATAGGAACATAACAATTTCGTCAACGCACCCTCAAACATTTTTAATGATCTTTCAGTGTGAAAACGTTAGTCGAAGTCAACATTCTCATCATGGTAAAGTTCACTTACGAACAACGTTTGGAAATCATTAAAAAATACTACCGAAATTCAGAGTCGGTGGTGGCAACTTTAAGAGCGCTTACTCGTATTTTCGGCCTTAATAACAGAATGAGCGATGAAGCTCATTTCTGGCTGAGTGGTTTTGTCTATAAACAAAATATGCATTATTATTTGGCAACAAGCCCACATGTGCTTCAAGAGACACATTTGCTTCTGCAAACAATTACTGTGTGGTGTGGTTATCATGCCGGAGGTGTTATTGGGGCGTATTTTTTCATCGATGAAAACTATCGTCATGTTAGAGCGCTCAATGAAGAGCGCTATCGTGCCATGTTAGAAAACTATTTTTGGCCAGAATTGGATGAGCTTTACATCGCCGATACTCGTATGTGGTTTCAACAAGACGATGGCACTAGCCACACAGCAAGCGTTACAATCGATTTACTGAAAAGCAAATGCGGTAAACGTGCTATCTCGAGAAATGGTCCGGTCGAATGGCCACCTCGGTTATGCAATTTACGCCATTTCTGTGTTTGGGGCCACATCAAATCATTGGCCTATGCCAATAAGCCAAAACCTTTAGACGAACTCGGAGACAATATCCAACGGAGACAATTGCTAACTTTCCGGTCAAAATGTGTGCAAGGTGCGGGTTCAATTAATAGATATGACCATTAAGGGTGGTGGTCATATGACCGAAATCGAATTTCATTCTTAAAATGTAGCATTTGCACTACACCTGGAATAAATTTGAACTCTATATCTTCAATATTCTATGTTCTTTAATATATAAAATTGATATCTCCAGAATGGAAAACCCTGTACGCAGATAGTGGATCAGATCATCAAAATCAGTTTGCGTTATAAAATGTGTCAGGGTATTATCTATCTATAACGATTTCAAAGGGCGCAAAATAGGAACAACTGTCCATATAAGCATTATCCGCGGAAGAGCATTCTGCTACTTCGGCACTTTGGTATCCGGACGGAGCAAATCGGTTTGACGTAGATCGCGCAACAGTCGGTTTCAGAGAATCACAAATTGGTTATGGGATCGCACATCGAGATTTATGTGTGAAACCGATAGACAAACATAACAAGGTACTACGGAATGTTCACTGGGGCTAAGCCAAATAACTGGGCGTATGTATTTTATAGAACACTTTTGACCACTACTCTTAGACTTTAGAAGCCCAAAGTCAGAATACAAGGGTTGCTATTTATATTTCGGGTCCTGACAATACTAGTGTTCCCAGATGCAAACTAGAACTTCCATTGGAAACTTTGACATTTTTTAGCATAACTTCACTCAGAACGTTTTTTCATTTGGAGCGAATTGTTTTGTTTACAGTGTGTTGAAAAACTCATCTCAGTCAAAACATGGAATTATCCCGTGAACCGTTTCGTGATATGGTTTTTTACGATTTTCGGCGTGGGTTATCGAGATAAGATGAAACACCATCAAAAACCACTGTTAATCGCTGGTACCAAGAGTTCAGTCTCTAATGTCGTTCGCTCCAGGATGAATTTCGTGAAGGACGTCCAACTTCGGTCACTTTGCCATCGATGCTGTGCGTGAACTGATAAGCAAGACCAACATGTGACATACTGTGAGATTGAGGCATCCTTGCGCATTAGTATGACAAGCATCAATAAGATATTGCATGTTCATTTGGCCGTGAAAAAAAATTGTTCTCGTTGGATCCCACATAATTTGACGAATGCTCAAAAAAAGGCTCGTATGGATGGTGCAAAGAGATGGTGAAAAAGTATAACTGCGGTAGCTCAAAGGCAGTGTATAACATTGTTGCAGGTGACGAATCATTGATCTATGCATATGAACCCGAAACAAAACAGCAATGGACCCTATGGGTCTTTCAAGATGAGTCAAATCCAACAAAAGTTGGTCGTGGAAGAAGTATATCAAAGCAAAAGATTGCATTTTTTCGGCATAACCGGCCATGTTGCCACAGTGCCTTTCGTTGAACGTGGGACGGTCAATTCTCAGTGGTATACAAGCAACTGTTTGCCAACATTGTTCGAAGAAATGAGGAAAGATAATAAGAGAAGACGGATCATTTAGCATAACAACAATGCGAGCTCTCACACATCAGCTGAAACTATGAGCTATTTGACCACTTAAGATGTCGAATTGATGGGCCATTCACCGTACAGCCCTGATTTCGCACCCAATGACTTTTTCTTATTCCCTAGCATCAAGAAAAAATGCGTGGTCAACGTTTTGATCGCCCAAAGCAGCTGTTGAAGCGTTCAAAAATCATGTTTTGGAGGTGTTTCAATCGGAGTGGAAAAAGTGCTTCGAAAATTGGTTTTTGCACATGCAAAGGTGTATTGATCTTGAAGGAGAATATTTTGAAAAACCATAAAACCATTTTCAATGATAAATTATTGTGTTTTTATTGCCGCACCCGAAATATAAATAGAAACCCTCGTATATTATTGATCTCACAAAATTCCAAGATGATCTAGCTTAGTCCGTCTGTTGGAAGCACGATTCAGTCCAAAAGAAAAGAGCTAAAGATTTTTAACTTACCAATATATGTTATAGACGGCGATGAGGTGGTACTAAAAAATTTAAAATTCATAAATAAATAAAAACCGTCCCCTAATGTACGGGGACATATGGGTATCCAGAAACGGTGAAATCTTCTCACAAATCCAAATATGTACCTATGCTTGTGATTTGGACCTATATGGAATTCTGCTCTTACATACGCATAAAGGCCCACAAGTCGGCCTTCTTGAACTAAAAGCATATGGGTATTAAAAGCCATAACATTTCGTCACCCATCAGAATATCAATTTAATTCTACTATTCAAAGAAATTTGACCTTGACCCAGTTGGGTAAACTCCCTAGGCCCATATAGATCTAAAAATCGGTCTACTCAAACTGTGGAAATTTGGGTATTAAACAACAATAAAATTTTGTCACAAATCAGTATAACAAATAAATTTTACTATTCCCAGAACTTAGAGTCCCTGACCATGGCGGGTAGGGTCCCTAGAGCTCCATCAAATTTGTCCCTTTTAACATAGACTCCTAGGTACTTAGAAACAGTGGCATTTTATGAAGAATTTGAATGTGTCATTTATTTGGTCTATTTGCCCTAGGTCCTAAAAACCGTCCTCTGATGTTCAGGGACATATGAGTAACCAGAAACAGTGAATTTTTTTAACAAATCGAAATATGTACCTTTATTTATGATTTGTGCCACTCTAGAACTGGAACCGGACCATATGTGACCTAGGAGCCTAAAAATCGCAGTGAACAAGACAACGGTTCATATGGACTTGAAAATGTTGTTCTGTCACACAAAGACCCACCACCAACAACCTTATCCCCCAATACTATCAATGTCATACTTCAACGCAATCCATAATAAAGGGTATAAAAAAGCATCGGCCGAGCTTTCGAATTGTACTCTCGTTTTTTCTTTAACTTACGTAGTGTTCAGCTACATGCATCTGTACAAGGGATCTTTTTTTGCTCCCTACCACATGATGGGAGTTTAAATAAGATTGTTATTCAGCTAATAACATCGCAAAATAATAATCCGCAACCCTATAAGGTATTTAAATGGTGTTTTTTTTAGACGTGTGGTTTTTAATCTGGCCACAATTTTTTCGGAGTTGGTCTTTTTGACAGCTGCCACTTGACTTATGATCTGTGTGGTTTGCCATTTCATTATGAAGACTTACTTCGGAACAACGTTTGTCAATCGTGGTGCATGGGCCCAAAACGAGATGGCTACCGATGCTGAGTTTTACAAGAAAAATTTGGTACGAGATAAAGCTCTCTTTTGGTTGAATGGGTAATTTAATAAACAAAATTGTCGCATTTGGAGTAATACAAATCCACAAGCCATTGTTAAGACGCCGTTACATTCTCAAAAAGCCACTGTTATGTGTGCTCTATGGGTAGAGGGAATCATTGGTCCATATTTCTTCAAAAATCAAGCCGGTGATAATGTTACAATCAATAGGTAACGCTTTAGAGCCATGATTATTAACTTTTTCGTGCCTGAATTGGAGGATGTTGATGTGAACCACATTTGGTTCCAACAAGACGGCGCTACAAGCTATACAGCCAACGGAACTATCAATTTATTGAAGGAAACTTTTGGTGAGCGCACTATCTCGCGTCGTGGGCCTGTGGCGTGGCGTCCATGATCGTGCGATTTAACACTACAGGACAAAAATGTGGGGTTATGTGAAGTCGCTTGTCTCGCAGATAAGCCTGACACGACTGACGCCATGGAAGAGAATATTCGGCGCGTTATTGCTGACATACGGTCCCAAATGCTGCAAAAAATGGTCGTATGGTGGGCCTCTTGGCTGGAATTTATTCGGTCCAGCCGCGGTGGCCACATGACCATTTTTTAATTATTCTTAAAAACCACACGCCTGAAAAAAAAAACATTCTTTAGATACATGAAGTCTGAATACATACGAATTTTTTCACTTTCGATTAAAATCGGCGTTAGTATACAAAATCTGACCAAAAGAAATTATTTTGGGAATTAAAACCCTCGGTTATTAAATTGTTCTCATGTTGAGATAATTTATCGAGAAATCGCTTAGCAGACTTAAAACATGCTTTCAAATGGAAAGAAATGGACAATAAACAGTAAAATTATACGCTGTCGAAGGACAATTCTCTCACAAATTGCAAGGTTCCTGGCAACTGTGGGAAAATCCTGAATATAATTGAATATAATATATAATCAAACTGGCCGTAGATATAAGTATAAAAGTACTTCTAAAAAGTGTAGCAAAAAAATACATTTATTTTGTAAGCCTTATTCACCAGTACGTTGAAGAAGCTCACCCAAAATGTTAAACTGTTTATATAACTCTAACATCTAACTCTCAAATACAAACAACACCAATTTTGCACGTTCCTGACTCATTTATCAAACATTATGCCCCACATTTCTCGATATATTAACTTTTTATCCAAAATGGTGTTGTATCGAACCTGGTTTATAACAACTTAAGCGGTATCCTATTATGGCAATCAAACGCCATCTCGGTGTCAAGAGGAGCATTTTTGCTATCTCAAATTCTGGAATACGACAAACTGAAATTGCTGTAGAGCATGCGTCACCCAATGGCCCTTTTTAAATCCAAATTTATATTCTGGCATATTCTTACTTCCGATTGCAAAATCCATTTTTTTTTATATTAGTTCTTCTGAGAATTTGCCCTTCCAACCTACCAACAATGTGGAAAATGGCAATTAAAAATTATTGTCAGAAACTCGAATGGCTTTAGTGGAAGTTTTCTATTAAGGAAATATCTCTTATTGTTTTATAATTTAAAAACCGAAGGAGTTGTCATAACGTAAAGCACTTGACACCTAAACGAACCGCATCTACTACAGAAACATCCCAATCAGGAGTACACCGATTCTTCAAAACGCTCCACTCCATCCACGGAAATAGACGCTACGATTCAATTGAGAAATAAGTTTTTTGAAATGAATTTGGACTGAGTTTAATTTCCTCTTCTGTTTAATCGATTCGTCTTATCCATCGTTCTTCTATCTAATCTTCAGTAGATGATTTCAGTATAACCCGTTACTGCCTGCCCATAGATCGGCTCGTACGATTTTTATGAAATTTGGAAAGTTATGTCCAAAAGACCATAGAAGTTGAAAGAAGACGAAAAGTTTAATTTAGCCCAATCTTTCCTCTTTTCTATAAAAAAAAAATTACCGCGATATCGCTCACCCGGCTAAAATTATTTATGTATCAACACTTTCTTGGGTATTTAAATACCCATTACGCAGGAATGGGTTACAGTGTGGCGATAAACAGCCTTAAGCCTCTTTTGTAAAGCACACTATTTTCTGAACATCACCGAACATTCTCTGATTCCTATTCTCCATATTTACTTATAACGGGTGGCCCAAATAAGACCAGCTGATGTGAAACACAAATAACTTTTTTATTTTTAACATAATTTAATTTTTCTTTTTGCAGATTATAACTGAACTCTTGGAAATTTAAAATGAATACGTACAGTCCACAACAACGCATTAAAATCATCGAATTTTATTATTCTTCTCAACGATCAATTGTTCTGACGCAGCGAAATTATCGCCGTTTTTTTAACGTAAGATCAGCACCCACATCTTCCATGATTACAAGTTTAGTTCGCCGTTTTGAGGAACTGGGTTCAGTTGCCGACCGTGCAGGAAGAGGTGCTCATCGAAATAGTCGTGCTGAAGAGAACGTGGAAGCTGTGCAGCAGCTTGGCGCTAAAAAGAGCCAATGCCTGTATCGAGCAAAATGGTGGTCATTTGTCTAATGTCATATTTCACACATAGTCACGTTAAGTATCCATAAAATGTATTAAACATATAAAAATAAATAATTTAAAAAAAAACGTTTTTACAAGAGTTATACGTGTTAAACATCACTTGGTCTCATTTGGGCCACCCTGTATAATAAACGAATGCTATAAGGCTGTCTGACTAACAAACGCCATAAACTCGTCAATATGATCATTGAAATCGCCATTTGACTAATTTCGATCATCGGGGTAAATATTTTGGAAAAGCCCAATTGTTACATCATTCTCCAAATAAATTCTCGAAGGACTAAATAGTTCTGAGGCCGGTTAACGAAGTATCAAAATCATTTAAAGATAATGCCAGTTGCAAGGATAATTTGGATTTAAAGGATCTTAAAACTTTTTACTTGCCCAAAAATGGACCGAATATAAGAATCCATTACTATCGGATTCTTCTGAATCACAAAACCTTGTGAAGGTCAAAGAATTCCTAAGTAGCCGATTATTTATGACGTCAACGGTAACCATGATTTAAAACATAACCCCAATTGCAATACATCGCAATCAGATCACCACATTAGTTAGACCACCATTAAAAAGTCCCAGAAATGGCACTAATAGTCGTTAGACCACTCGACATCGAACTAATATCACTAGGCAAAAATACAACAGCAGGACGGAATCGTCTTGGAATCCTATTGGCAAACAAACCACCTTTTACGAAACTGTTCCGAGTATCTGCACTGTGTGTACTTATACAATAAATCGAGGAAAAATTGATGCAAATTCTATGTCGAATTGATGCAAGAATCCCTTATTTAATAAATATGTTTTTGTTTGAAGTATTTAGTTTTTATGGAATTTTTTGCCTTCTTTTAAGTGTAGATCCGCAGGTCATGGTTAAATCACCCTCATTGCTTGGGATCGGATGACGGTTAAGTAGCTTTCACCAAAACTGCAGCCATCCCTGCTTGTAGCTTAAAGCCTTATCGACTGTTTTTGAATAATGAAATGTTCAATAGAAACATGGTCTCAAATTTGAAGCTTTTTTTCAATTTTATAATTTTCTTTAAAATAATATTAAATTTCTTGAAATTGTTGTAAGTGAATAGTTGACCTTTGGTGTTGTTATATATTTTTCGGCTTGAGGTCATTTATATTTTTCGGCTTGAGGTCATTTATTAAAACTCGTTGTTCTATGTGTTGTTTAATTTTTATTTATCCCAATATTTCGATTGACTTCGTCAATTATCTTCAGGGGTTGTCACTGACAAAATACAAAACATGATTACATTTAATAAACAAAACATTATAACAAAATTTGAAAAATAATTACATTAACAAAACAATGTCGGCCGATTTTTCTGTTACGCTTTAGCTTGCGTCTGTACTTATGCACCACATTTCTAATATGTGTGCGATCCCTCCCATCTGTGTCCGTTTTGTAATTAATTCCCCTCTCATTAGGCACGTCAATAATGTTAAGCATTTCGAGAGTATATCTTCTTCTATAACATCTCTCTTGCGCTACAATTTTTACGTCTTTAAAGTCAGGCTTATGTCCAGTCAATGTACTGTGGACCGTAAGTGCGGTCTTTTGTTCTATGGGCCTATTTACGGCTTTTAGGTCAGATTTGTGGGACGAAATTCGTGTCTTAAGTATAGTTTTAGTAGTGCCGACATATACCTATATATTGGAATGGCTAAGCCTTTCTGAAAAACCCGGTTTCTGCGATGACAGCTTTTTTAATTTCCATTTGTTAAGTAGGTCTGTGATAGTTCTGTGTGGGAAGTCATTTTGACTTAAAATGGTTCTAATTTTTATAAATTATGTTTATGAAACTCTTTGGCGCTAATATCTAAAACTCTATTGATGAAGTTAGTCGCTGTGTTAATACTTAATACTCGTCTAGGGTGCTTTGAACTAAAGTTAATAAGTCTGCCAGAAGCTGTAGGTTTTTGGTACCAATATAATTTTAGTAGCTGACTTTATCGACAAACTATTGAATCTAAATATGGTAATTTTCCGTCCTGTTCCATCTCCATTGTTAACTGTATTTGTCTGCTACATGAGTTAAGTACATCCAGAGTGTTCTTATTTTCTTTTTTCTTAAAAATTCCAAAGAGATCGTCCACATATTTTGTTAATAATTTTGGTTTGTATGCATCTTGTCTAGTAAGGTGTCTACAAGCTCTTCCATAACTATGTCGGCTTTTTCTGGGGATGCTGGAGATCCCATTGGCATCCCTATTCGCTGCTCGTATATCTTGTCATCGTATTTAAAATACCTAGTCTCCTTTATGCAAAATGTCACCAATTCTAAAAACAAGTCCTTAGTAATACTCGTATTTGTAAATTTCCTTAAAGTGTCCCATTCCTGTTCAAATGTCTTAATTGCGAAATTTACTGGAATGCTTGGATATAAAGAAATAACGTCAAACGAAACTGAAACCTCATCATCATTAATACATATTTCGTCTATTTTACTTTTGAAATGCTTGGAATCCCTTCGTTGTATTTTGATTCCTTTGTCAAGTTTTTTAAAATGCCAACTAAATATTTACAGGGCTCATATCCAGGGGAGTTTATTGAAGAGCATATGGGCCTTTAAGGAGTTCTATCTTTGTGTATCTTTGGGAGTCCGTAAATTCTGGGGGCATTCGTTGTCTTATTTGTCAAGTAGTTTTTGCTGCTCATGTCTATTATTCCCATGTTGATCTTTTATAATTTGTCCACTAATCTGTTGTTTTTGTTTTGTAAAGTGGACGTTGGATCCCTTATAGTATTTTATATTTGCACAAGTCTCTTAGTAGTACACGCAGAAAAAAAGTATGGTTGTGGTAACAATATTCGAAGAGGACAATACTATTGTTGGGTGTATGGTTGTGGAACAACAATATTATGATTCTCACAATAATAGTATGGTTCAAATACAACCATACTATAATCCTCACAACCATACTTTGATCCTTACAACAATAATATGATTCACACGTAACCATACTATGATCCCCACAACCATAGTATGATTCACACTCAACCATACTATGATTTCCGCAACCATATTATGATCCCCATAACCATAGTATGTTTCACATACAACCATAGTATGATCCTCACAACCATAGTATGATTCACACGTAAACATTTTATGATCCCTACAACCATAGTATGATCACATACAATTGTACTATGATCCCCAAATTATTTAATAGAATTGGGTTAAGTTGTCAATAACAGATTTGAATTATGAAAGTATTTAAAAATACATTAAATTCATAATAATAGAAGTGATTTATTTAGCAGTAGAAAAAATCAGTTAAAAAAACGTAATCGTTTTTATTAAAAATATTTTAGTTAACAAACCCAAAGCAGTTTGTTTGAAAAATTTTAATTTCCATATAAAAAGTACTATTTTTGCGTTAGATCCGTAACAAAAACATTGTTCAACAAAGCATTTTTAAATGACAAAAAATTGCAATCATACAGTATGATTTCCGTAATCATACTATTGTTAACATAAAACCCAACAAAAAAACAATACTTTTGTCGCACCAACCATATTTATATTGTGGCTACAACCATATTTTCATTATAAAATTTGGCAATAATACTATTGTTATATTTTCAACAATATTAATATTGCGGCAATCATACTTTTGTCAAAATTAAATTCAGTAAACAATACTATGGTTGCGACGAACATACTTTTATTGCGGAGAACATATTATTATTGCCGTGACCATTTTCTCTTTGTAGATATTTTTAAATGTGGCAACTGTTGTCCCTCATTTATCCGCACTCAGTATCGTAATGCCATTGTTTTCTTCAGATATTTACACGCAGAGAAAAGATATGGTTACACTATGGTCACCGCAACAATAATATGTTCTCTCCAATAAAAGCATGTTCGTCGCAACCATAGTATTGTTTTTTGAATTTCATTTTTACAATAGTATGATTGCGACAATATTGCTATTGTTGAAATGTAACAATAGTATTATTGCCAAATTTAGAAATGAAAATATGGTTGTAGCAACCATATAAACATGGTTGGTGCAACAAAAGTATTGTTGTTTAAAATTTACGTTAACAAAAATATGATTACGGCAATCATACAGTATGGTTGTGACTATGAACATAACAAAACAGGTTTTTTAGAGCATACATGTATGTCTGTGCGTATGTTTTTTTGATATACATAAAAAAACACATACTCACGATACAGTGAATGCTTGCTGTCCATTAAAATACAACAACAATCGGAAGGTAGTTCGAGGGATTTTTATTGTGTGTACTTTGTTCGGTGAAATACTCTAATAACGACTGGTTCTCGTTTATTTAAAATCTGCCTGCACTTAAGTATCATTGATCATGGTTTAATCACATTCGTTACTTGGTGTCTACGGATGGTGAAGTAGCATTCACCCCTGCTGGCAACTAAAAGTATTTTTGATCGTTGGAATATATATTTTTGTTTCTTAAATGAAATGTTTAATAAAAACATGGCTTCAATTCTGGCTATGAACTAATAGTAATGCAATTTAATTTAATAAAAACAATTTAATAAAAACCTCTATTTTTGAATAACAGCAATAACCAATCCTAATAAATAATTTTGGGGATCATAGTATGGTTGAGTGTGAATCATACTATGGTTGTGGGGATCATAGTATGGTTGCGTGTGAATCATACTATGGTTGTGAGGATCATAGTATGGTTGTATGAGAAAATTACTATGGTTGTGAGGATCATACAATTGTTGTGGGGATCATAGTTTGGTTATGTGTGAATCATACTATGGTTGTGTTGATCATAGTATGGTTATGTGTGAATCATACTATTGTTGTGAGGATCATAATATTGTTTTGTCACAACCATATACCCAACAATAGTATGATCCTCTTCGAATATTGTCACCCCAACCATACTTTTTTTCTGCGTGTACTTGTCTGTCCCACTGTGCCAATTATGTGTTTATCTTTCCTACTGAATTTAATTTTTTGCAAGTGGTCGCCTATTAATGATGTGAGCTTAGTTCTTGCAATCTCCTGTTGGTCTCTATCTTCAAGCGTCTGTATGCATTCCACTCCCTCCGCTATAACTTCAAATTAATGTTTACTGTTTTTCAGATTAATGTATAATATTCATGAAAATGATGTAAGGATTTGAACAAATATTGATAGTAGGTTAACTTCAAATTGAAGAAAAGAGTTGCAGTTTGGACAATTATGTCGAAATTCATCAAATTGATGTCCAATTCATTCATTTATTTTTCAGTGTAGACCAAAACTCAGACTGCCTAGACGATTCCTCAAAAACTCTTCGGATTCTACATTTAAAACTACCCTGAACTCTCTACCGAATTCCTCTTTATAATTAAACGGTCTCACTACTTCCCATTTTCATGTATTAAATCCCTTGTTCTGCATCTCAATCAATCCAATATTTTTCCAGCCTCAAGAAATGATGTATGGATCCAGACTGTAGCGTACAACCTTCGAGTTCGACCCTTATTTCGGCAAAACAGGAATCTGCTTTAGACCGAAAATCAAACGAATTCGTGATGACACGGTTCACAATTTTGACTTTCTCTAACCATTTCGCTCCCTTGAAAACAATCGCTCCAGCTTTTAGAAATTATACAGGTGAACTAAAGCCGCCAGACTTCTTAGTTTTCTTTGCTTCATCAGGCGACACGTCTCCGGATCTAGCCCAATTTGACGAATTTTGATTGGTATAAGGCTATTCTTTAGGGTCACAGGCGTTTGTATCGCCTTCCTGAAATAGCGTGCTTGTCAATTAATTGGCTGCCTTACCGCAAGTGATTAGCTGTAAAGAGCAGGAAAATCATTTTCAAAAGCTGGTCTGTCGACACAAGTGACCCTCTATTAGGTGCCTTCGTTAGTGCTGCAGTTCCTCTTGCTACCTCATTAAGGCACCATTAACCTGTTCTACCTGTTGCGATCGCTAACTTATCTTGCCAATTCAAGTCTGCTGTCTAGTGATCATAGTCCGTTTACATTCCGAGGTCGATTCCATTTCTTTAATAACGTAGTAAGTTAAAATAGATATTTCTATGTGGTGAATTCTGCCGTATATATTGATTAATACTTCACAGTTCCTGTTTAGCTAAAAACGTTTTACGTTAAACGTTTAACGTATTATGTCTATAGCTTTAAAAGCACATACAACGTACGATTTTCATGAAGTTTGGCATAGTTATTATCTAATTTTCAGTTATCTGCACGCAGAAAAAAAGTATGGTTGGGGTGACAATATTCGAAGAGAACCATACTATTGTTGGGTATATGGTTGTGACACAACAATATTATGATCCTCACAACAATAGTATGATTCACACATAACCATACTATGATCCCCACAACCATAGTATGATTCACACATAACCATACTATGATCCCCACAAACATAGTATGATTCACACTCAACCATGCTATTATCTCCACAACCATATAATGATCCTCGTATGTTTCTCATACAACCATAGTATAGTCCTCACAACCATAGTATGATTCACACACAACCATACTAGGATCCCCACAACCATAGTATGATTCACACTCAACCTTATATGATCCCTAAAATTATTTATTAGGATTGGTTATTGTTGTTATTCAAAAATAGAGAGTTTTATTAAGTATGTTATTTTAAATTGCATTACTATTAGTTCATAGCCTGATTTGAGGCCATGTTTTTATTAAACATTTCATTCAAGAGACAAAAATATATATTCCAACGGTCAAAAAATGCCAGCAGGGATGAATGCTACTTTACCATCCGTAGACACCAAGTAACGAATGTGATTAAACCATGATCAATGGCTATATACTTAAGTGCAGGCAGATTTTAAATAAACGAGAACTAGTCGGTACTAGAGTATTTCACCGAACAAAGTACACACAATAAAAATCCCTTGAACTACCTTCCGATTGTGTTGTTTTTTTTAATGGACAGCAACCATTCACTGTATGGCGTGTATGTGTTTTTTTGTACATCAAAAAAACATACGCACACACATTCGTGTATGCTCTATAAAACCTGTTTTGTTATGTCCATAGTCGCAACCATACTGTATGATTGCCGTAATCAAATTTATTGTCAACGTAAATGTTAAATAACAATACTTTTGTTGCACCAACCATGTTTATATGGTTGCTACAACCATATTTTTATTTCTAAATTTGGCAATAATACTATTGTTACATTTCAACAATAGCAATATTGTCGCAATCATACTATTGTCAAAATTAAATTCAAAAAATAATACTATGGTTGCGGCAAACATGCTTTTATTGTAAAGAACATATTATTGTTGCGGTGACCATAGTGTAACCATATATTTTCTCTGCGTGTGCTTTGATATAAATGAGTCATATTGGTTCACGATGTGGTATAAGCCCAGTACTCGTAGAAAAGTTCTTTACCGATTTTACTTACACGCGTATTAAATCCGATTTTGATCCAATCTGGTATAGTATATATCGATGATCAAGCAACCAATCTTGGATTAGAAAGACTAATTTTTTGGTTTGATTATTTTTTGGATAATAGATCCCATTTGAAATGTTTCCACAAATTAACGCTTTATTTTTAGAATCTGTGTACATGTAGAGCCCACCAAAAAACCACCGTTTTCAATTGGCTTCTCAGATCATCAAGACGGGCAGCGAATAATATAGTCGGCCACGTTCGTCTTTAGCTTTTGTTTCTAGTTTTACTTGCTAAAAACTTAGTTATCAGTTATTTGGTACTCGGACATTATACAGCGTACCTCGAATACAGATTGACTGACGTGTACTTATGCATACATATGTCGACGTAACTGACGTGCGTTATTAGTGTGAACACATGTAGATACGTGCACTGTATCCAGTATTTGCTTTGTGAGAAATGGGAAGGGTTTGATTCAAATGATAAAGTAGCATGTGTTAGAAGCATAACCAAATTTATGGATGTGTGTATATCTACTTTACACACATACAGCAGCAGAGCAGACGGTATCGAGAACAATCACGCTTCCCAATGCATTCATTCATCTCAATATCATCGATAAACGTTGCTCCAATACCAGCCATTCATTTGGTCCATCGCACTCTCCTCTCGACTCCACTACCCCACCGCAAATTTATGCACCGATGATGTACGACCAAGTGTACTGCTTACACTCTATTCCTTGGTGTGCGTCTACGGTCTTCGAACTTCTCTCCTTGCCGCCTCATGACCGTGTGTACGTTGTTGGCTGGCGTGTTTGCATTTGTGGTATGAGTTGTGATGCCATAAGTATCTGGGATTCCAAGTCAATTACAAATAATGGCGTTAAGGCATAAAGTAGCAAATCAACGTCTTTATAATTTGCTATAGACACACACACACTCGCATATGCAAAACCCATACCCTGCAAAAATGTTTCATTGTGGAAAAATTTCAAGCGATTCGCCAGGATGATGAGTACAATCTAGTCGACTGTCGCCTGTGTACCACCGGGTAAAAGTATTTGTAACCTTCGAGCAATTTGTGACGAGGAATCGTGAGCGTCACTCGGTCAAGAATCCAAAGCAAATCGTCAATAAGAATACAATATTAATTCACGAGATTTGTAAATTAATGGCTGTGGTAAATTAATGGCAAAGTATAGGATTGCGCAGTTGGCTTAAATTTTCCAAAATTTATAAACAAATTTATACTCGTATATAGAATAAAATATGTTCATTGTGAATACGATTCCAAACGTACCATAAATAAAAAATAAATATATAGAGGGCAGCGCCAACTATCGAAGCCAAACTTAAGATAAACCTTCCGACAGACAAAGCTTACATATTGCCTAAGTTTGGTTTATCGGTTTGATTTTCGGCTCTCGTACGCTGAACAATGCATTTTTTTACAGGGTGTCCGTCGGGAAGGTATACTACCTTGCTTGTTTATAATTTTTGATTAAACGAAAGAGAATGGATTCATAAATGTTTAATTTAAAGTCGGCAATTTTGTATGCAATACAATATCATATAAATTTCCGCCTCTGTTAGCCCCAGACATGCGAGACCTTTTGAGCACATTTTTCAATACATTCACACATTTCCCGCGGTATTTCATTAATTGCATCACTAATATTTTGTTTGAGTTGCTCAAGCGTTTCTGGTTTGTTTGCATAAACCTTGATTTTCAGATATCCCCACAAAAAGAAGTCCGGAGCAGTCAAATCAGGCGACCATGGAGGTTAATCAACATCACCAAATCAATTGTTTTGGAAAAAGGTCTCACAGTAATTCCTTTGTAGTTCTGGCTGTATGCGATGTGGCACTGTCTTGTTGATACCACATGTTAATCAAGCCTAAAACATGCAGTTCTGGAGTTATGATGTTTTCAATCATTTCACAGTATCGCTCCCAATTGCAAGTTACCGTTACTCCGTTTTCATTCTTATAGAAGTAAGGTCCAATGATTCCTCCTGGCCAAATTGCATACCGGGCTGTCACCTTTAAATGATGCAAAGATGACTGGTGAATAATTTGAGGGTTTTCCATTGCCCAGAACCGACTATTCTGTTTATTCACATATCCATTCAAATAAAAAATCGGGGTTGTCACGGGCGAGCTGTAACATCCTATTGGCACATGTACGGCTGCGTAAATGGTCTTGTGGAAGAAGCTCTTGTGTCAATTGAATCTTAAATGGAAACAAATGCAAGTCCTTGTGCAAAATTGTGGCCAAAGTTGTTCTTTGAAGACCAAGCTCCTAAGCACGGTGTCGAATTGAGGTTCATGGATTGTTTTGAACACTTTCTTGAGTAGCAGTAATGTTTTCTGCCGATCTTGCAGTACGTTGTGGTCCATGCTTGGGCCTTTCAGCTACATACCCTCTTTCTTCGAAATCATTCACTACACAATAAAAAGTGCAGTTTGTTGGAACGTTGTTCTCTAAAAAATTTCACCTAACTTTCTCATCGTCACAGTAATCGATGATTGATTTTGATAAAATGTTTTAACGATTAAATCACGTTGGTTTATTGAATATTTTTCCATAATAAATTCGCCACGTCTCTACTTCACAACTGCCAAATATGAACTGTCAAGACTTATGTTTACCAAAATGGCGGCAAAACAAAGTACACCCTGTACATTAAGATAAGAAAAATTTGTAAATCTTCTTTTAGAACACACGTTCACTTTAAGGTTTCACAACTAAAATGTCATTTTTGACAAGTTTTCTTTCATACTTCGAGTAACATCAACAATACATCGCATAGGCAATGGGTAAGCGATCGTGCATAAGAAATCATCGCTTAAGAAATGAATGTGCGAGTCGTTGTAAAATTAACGTCAACAAGAATTGCGAAAGCATTGCATGAACAATGGTCATGAGTTTCATTGGTAAATGATAGTTCAGAAGAATAGCGGTAACCCTGCTAGGATGAATAATATTTTCCGTATAATCCAGCTGTTTGCTGGGCTTTACTAAGGCTTGCAAATCCTACGCTTAGGTTATGGTTAAGCTACCCTTTCTCTAAAGACCGTCAAGACGATTAGCGGAATATTCGGGAGGACGATCCATCATCCAACAATCCTCAAAATGTTTGCAGGTTGACATTTCTTTCGAGTGTGTGTGCGTATCAGTGTGATAATGGATAAATGGAATGCCTATGTGCCTTTCACTAGAGATGGTATATTCACTTTGCTCTTTGGTTGGGAACATACTCGTATGGATATAAACATCAACGTCACATGTTTACATCAACGTCAGTTTCTGTTAAAAGAACAAAACCAATAAGTGCTGTGTACAATAATCTGTATAAACTTGATTTCTTTAAATAAAAAGTCATTCATTTCTGTTCTGTTCTATTGATATGTAGAATTTCTAACAACATTATTGTAATGGTTGCCGCTAAAATCTAAATACGGTAGTATAAAAAATGCATGAAACATATTTGAAGAAGAATACCATGCTTGGATTAAAACTAGTAAGGAAAGTAATTTTCCGAAGGAAATGACTTACGTTCGTCATCTCGTACCCCTTAGAATCTACAGTCTAAGTATATAACCAACGTATAATTCTGCATTAATATTTCGGAATTGTGGGTTTCCCCTGTGTATGAGACACTGTCGCAAATCACAAATGACACGAAATCGATTTTATTTAATTGCTCTTAGATCATATTTTTCCGCTCTTAGTTCCGTTCAAGCCGACCGATCGATCTAGTCGATGTTAATAACTCATTGTCCTATCTGTGAACGAAAGACGCACGTTAAATCGTTATAAAGGGTCATTAAATTTTATGATCCGATGTTGAATGTTCCAACACCTAAACGTCAATTTTTTTTTGCATTTCATTTGATATTTCTCAATTTCAGACTAACTCAATTTGAACCATGGAAAGATACACAAGCAGCGTTCATAACTTCCGTAACTTTTTATGGCCCGAATAAGAAGTATGGATGTGGACGATATGTGGTTTTAACAGGACGGTGCCACTTGCCACACAGCTAACGACATAATGGTTCTTTTGAACGACAAATCAACACCGGCACTTAAAATTCAACCATCCTTTATTAAAACGGCTAATAACATACTTTTTTTTATGACACACTTTAAGGCTATTTAATGAACGTAAATTACACCACTGGATAGGTTCGTGCCTCATAGATGTGCGAATCATATTTTTAATTCATTGTGTGAACTATTTTGCTAGATCTAGATACACACGAGGAAAACGTCAAAGTACGTGTTGTAGCAAAGTGTTTGGTGAGTACACTACAGACGTGGCGATTTTAGCACAGTAGCACCAATTTAATTATTTCTTTGCAAAAATCAAATCTTCTGAATCGAACAATTTAAATGGCATGTGATAGATAATTGCTACGCCTTGTAGCTGCTTAGTTATGGGTAATCGAACTAAAAATTTGTGGAAAACTCAATTTTACCTAAATATGGTAGGAACTATTTCGTGAGTCGCTTGTGAGTCACTCGTAAGACGAGTAGAGACCATGTCAGCAGCACACATAATGGTATTGAAAATCCGCCCACATCAACGGCGAAACGCGCGTCTACCTTCCGTCTATGACAAACAACAATAAACCTGATCTTATAAGCCTGTGGAGTATTTCCTCTTTCAAAATCAATAACAATAAATGATTACAACAAACCAGAAACTCAAAGAATAAAACAATTATATTTACCAATTTTAAATTTTTGTAGGTCTTTTTTTAAGGTTTTGTGTTTTAACAAAAAAAAACATTTTACAAAAACTTTTTTTTTAATAAGATAAAAATAATGTAAAATATTTATCACAATTCGTAAGAGAAGGTCCGAGTATATCTAAAAGACTAATCATTTCCAAACTATATATATGATAATTCTAACACTATTCGTGACTTCCCTTTCCGCAGGGAAGAAATAAGTGTATCTGAAGATGCTGATAACATTTTGCCTCACCCTTGATGTTTTAACGTGTTCTGCAATCTACATTTTTTTTAAAAAAATTGTTAAAAGACTCTTGTGCTTCTTCAGAAAGTTCCCCAATTGTCAATGAGTGGCATTCAGTTATATCTTTGCCATGCGCCAGTATTGTATATATTCTCCATATTTTATAGAACTGACATTTTTATTGCAGTTTAAAACGTTCAACGATTATAACGAGTGATCAATCTAGAGGTATTTTTTTCAAAAGGGGTTTTTTCACAGATTACGCGTGAGCTGTGTTTAACTTTATTTTTTTTTATTTTCAGTATTGTTTGCCATTTCCTCATGAAAAGACGTACACCTCAACAACGTCTCCAAATTGCGCAACTGTATTTTGGAAATGAGAATGAGAAGATCCACTGTTTTCGACCAAAAATTTGTTCAGTGACTGGTCCCATATTTGGCTGAACAAGAACGTCAATAAACAAAATAATCGCATTTGGGCTGAAAAGCAACCATAAGAGGTTCCAGAGTAAACCACGGTTTGGTGCGGTATATAAGCTGGTGAAATCATCGCTACATATTTTTTTAAAAATGATGATATCGTACTTTTTGCTGCCTGAAATTGAAGCCCGCATTCTTGACGACATTTGGTTTCAACAGGACGGTGGCACTTGTCATACAGCTGATGAAACAATGGATCTATTGAGAGGTAATTTTGAAGAGCAGCCAACTTTACGTTTTGGACCGGTGAGTTGTCCTCCTAGATCGTGTGATATCACACCTAAAGAATTTTTTGAGGCTAAGTAAAGTCCAAACTATATGCTAACAAACCAGCTACGATTCAGGTTTTGGAAGCCAACATTATAGGTGTCATTAAGGCCATACCTTGTAACTACATTCAATATATTTTCTTTCTGCAATTTGCATCTTTGTGGCCTTAATCTAGCTTATTTGTTCTCTGTGCCCTTCGCCGTGTTTAATGTGTTTTGCCGATTCCTGAAACTGAAAAATTATTAGTCCTCAATAATGCACTAATGACGGCCATGGATTTTCCAGTGCAGCCTTAGGATGTATTTCTTACCTGTACACCACACATGTACTTATGTTGAATTATGCAATACGAGGGCGGTACGTTTTGGAAACTTCCATCTTTGCTATGAACACATGTTAAATTTTGTGATCTGGCAACTCCTTCATATAGGAACAGGTGTTCAAAAAAGACGCATCCACGATTTTTTTACAATGGAAAAATTAGAAATGCGTGGTGTCATTAAATATTTACATAAAATAGGTTTATCGGGACAAGAAATTCATAATGATATTGTGAATGTGTTAGGTGAAAGTGCTCCTTCATATGCAACAGTAAAAAATTGGTTTGCTGAATTTAAACGTGGTCGTACAAGCATTGAAGATAAACCACGTAGTGGACGTCCAAAAACAGCAACAACAACAGAAATTGTAGCCAAAGTGCATGATATGGTATTAAATGATCGACGAATAAAAGTGCGTGAAATAGCTAATATCATGGGCATCTCAAATGATCGAGTACATTTAATTATGCATGAAGAACTACAGATGAAAAAGCTTTCTGCAAGATGGGTGCCGGACTAGTTAACAGTCGACCAAAAACGTATAAGAATGAACATTTCTCAAGCTTGTTTGGATCGTTTTCAGCGAAATGAAACGGATTTTAAGCGTTGTTTATAACTGTTGATGAGACATGGATCCACCACCATACTCCAGAGACAAAAGAACAATCCAAACAATGGACTGAAGCTGGAGGAAGTGCCCCAAAGAAGGCAAAAACAATTCAATCGGCTGGTAAGGTTATGGCAAGGGTTTTTTGGGACTTCAAAGGTATTTTTTATCTGCAAAAGGGTAAAACAATAAAAACGTCCTGGCTTACAACACAAAAAAATAATTTTTCATCAAGACAACGCACCAGCGCACAAGACTGTTTTAACAATGGCTAAAATCAACGAATTAAAGTACGAGTTGCTTGACCACCCACCTTATTCTCCTGATTTAGCTCCCAGTGACTTTTACCTGTTCCCAAATCTAAAAAAATTCCTTGCTGGCAAGCGTTTTACCTCAAATAAAGATGCAATTACAGTTGTAAACCACTATTTTGAAGACCTTGAGGAAAACTATTTTAATCAAGGGATAGAATTGCTAGATAAGCGGTGGACTAAGTGTATTGTGTCAGGAGATTATATTGAAAAATAAAAATATTTTTGAAAAACTAACTATTCTCTTTCATTGATAGGCTAAGCACTTTCCGAACCGCCCTCGTATTCCTAAAAACATTTGAGCCTCCACGTAGGGACAATAAGTCAATATTGTTTTGAATTGATATTTGTACGCCAACGTAATTTTTAAGTGAGGTGCGTACCTGCTAACTTCAATTAGTAGTTTTTTGTACATCATGTGTCTTTAACAGAATATTGTGAGCAGACATACTTTCCCAAAGGCTCTTAGCTAAGCAACCGAAATAAAATGTAATTTTTAAACTTTTATATGACTCTAATTGAATTATGTAAAGGAATATTTTGAAAGTATGACAAATAATTCATTTTCTGTAAAAGTTGAAAAATAGTGAAAAAATTATAGTTTTAAATATTGATTTAACAACGCAAACATTATATTTTTTTATTTGCATTTTATAAATACACCAATCAACAAAACAAAAAAGATGAATTGTTTCCTAGTTTTCGGAATATTACACCTGTAATTGGATCACTCGTAATACTCTGTGTGAAATTTAGTCGAAATCTCATCCAACAAACATAGGCAGACTGCAGGTGTATCACAAAGCTCTGTCCTTTCTCCCTCTTTTTTATTTTCATTGACGATCTCTCGGACTGTAAATCCAATCTAATCGTTCGCGGATGACAGTAACCTCTGTCATTCATATTTATTCGACCATAGGTCGGGTCTTCAAAACATTGATCACAGAAGGCGATTTATGGAAGGGACACTTGGCCGGGATGTACTGACCAATACCTATTGGGGTCGAGTGAATAAAATGGATTTCAATGCGCGTAAGACACAGTGCTGCTGTTTGTCTCACAAGCGATTCATTGGCCCAACAGTGTCGTCATTATTTACCGATGGTATGGATATCGAACAATCAGAAGCTCCTCATGCTCTGGGCATGAAAGTACTGTGACGCTCGTTGGGCGAGCCATGTATTAGACGTGTCGAAAGAATCATTCAAGTATACTTATATAGGCTTTCTAAAGCGGTGCAAGAAATATTTCACACTCTCTGATCTTTTCGATATCTATACAACCTACATCAGCCAAATATGGAATACATGGGCAGGTGCCCCAAAATCTTCCTTGGAGCTACTTGATCGTGTTTAAAGAAGAGCGATGGTGCTTATAGGTAATAATAAGGTATCCAGCTCTATTGTCTCCCTGGAGCATCCTCGGAATGTGGTTTTTTGTGCCGCTGTTTACTCGCTACTTTTATGGTATGTGTTCTTCAGACATTCGCGGTCTTATTCCCGACGTGAGGATGTTCAGCATGGGTACACAACTTTCCAGGAAGTCACACCTATTGTTATCGATTGGACGGTTGACCGCACTATAAGTATACACTATATATCGAATTCGGTTTTCGCCCGTACTGTCCGTATGTTAAATGAACTTCTGGCAAATGTATTTCCCTCCAAAAATCAGATAAGTAAGGGTAGCATATTTGAAATTGTTGATATAAGATGGATTTATTAAAAATATCATAGGAGCAAATTAAAATATTGATTTTTGCAGCCTCGTGTGACGCTGCAGCATCACAAGCCAAAAAACTCGGTAAAAAGTACTATTTTTGAGAAATCACTATACAAATCATAATTTTTTGTTGACGGCCAATGGTTAGAATCGGTATTTTTGGTAGGGACGCACTATACCTAAAAAAATAGCATAGTTGCTGGTCGGCTTGGCTTATGTGGCCCAGAAAAAGTACGAAATGGTCAAAACGGGCGATCAATGGACCATATAAACATAAGGGTACTCATCAAATAAAGTTCTTTGAGTCCATGTCTAATCTAAGTCAAAAAGATTAGGGATGGACTCATGGGCTGCAAACAATATTTCTAAAACACATACTCAGGGGTTGTAACTTCTTAATAAGGACATAAATACTGTTACACAAGTTTTATGCTGTAAAATAAAAAGTACTGAATGTTTTTGGACCAACTATTTCTTAATATATTTATTGATGTATATTGTATTCAAAAATAATATTCGAAATGTCCGCCTTTTGCCTTTACACACGCCTTAAGTCGCACTAGCCAATCGTCAAAAGCTGCACGAACCTCGCCCGTTGGGTTATATTTTGTGACACACCTTGTCCTCTAAAACCGTCCACATTTTGTAATCCAATGGGTTTAAATCTGGACTGCTTAGGGCCATTCTTCAGAGGAAATGAACGCTGGCAAATTATTGCGAAGCCAGGCCTGGGACGTTTTAGCCTAATGGGCAGGCGCGGAATCCTGCTCGAAAGTCCATGGCTGGTTTTGGGACAGGGAATTGTTAAGAGGTTTCAAAACGGCTTCTTTTTAAACTTTGGCCGATGTTTTGACTCCTTGTTCGCAGAAATGCAGGTCAGTGACCCCCTCGTAAGAGACACCCACCAAACCATGACTGAAAGTGGGTGATGACCCAATTCTACCCAGGGGATCAGTTCAGATGCTTCCTTAGATGACCGCGCATACACTCTATCATTTTGCTTGTTACATTTTTCCTGAACGGTAAAAAAATTTTTCATCGGAGAACAAAACTTTTCTGTGCAAGTTATCAGGGTGCTTCACCAAAAGACGTTTGCATTTTTCAATCCTATTTTTTTAAAGCTGCAGTCAATAAATGCCCGGTGCGTCGTTTAAAACCCATACTTTTTTAATGATTCGACTCATCGACTTTTGCGTGATATTCATCTCACGAGCCATGATTTTCTGCTTTCGGGGCGGATTTCTGTGAATTCTTGATTTAACGGCTTTGATGACATGCCGACCGGTGGCAGTCTTTTACATATCCAGTCTCCTCAAACAGTTTTATGCATCGGTAGAAGAGCATGCGGCTAATCCCTAGCGGCCGGAGCGTTTTTAAAATATCGCTTTTTCATTTCACTCTTGAAAAACTCTATTACAGAGATACGGTTCTCATTATCTGACCAGTCCATGATGAAAGTTGAAACAATTTTAAAATCCCGTTACAGAATTACACTATTGGGGTAGCTTTCAAAACCCATATGAAATCACGGGGTATGTTCAGTTCTACTATTGAAATGGGTGTGTTCAATGTTGTTACAGTATTTATGTCCCTACTAAGTATTGCCGTTTTTCTGTTGATTAGACCCTTAAAACCCGAACGGGATGGCGAATCTGGCATTATCCATTAAACGACGTGTTTCTGTCCGTTTGTCCTTCCATCTGAAGCTTGTAATCCAACTACAGGATGCAAACTACAGGTTGTCCAATTTTAAAATTTGGCAGAAGTACGTTTTTTGGAAGGAGGACGGACGGTATTGAAATTGAAGAAAATCGGTTTAGATTTACGAGTAGATATGCACGCAGAAAAAAAGTATTTTTGTGGCGACAATATTCGAAGAGGTCATACTATTGTTGGGTATATGGTTGTCACACAACAATATTATGATCCTTATAACAATAGTATGATTCACACACAACCATACTACTATCCCCAAAACAATATATTGGTTCTCACAACCATATTATTTCTCACATACAACCAAAGTATAATTCACACACAACCATATGTGACGCGCAAAATAGAAAGGGACCTAAGGGTAAAAACAGTTTTGTTCAGGAGAGCCATTTTAAAGATTTAAATACGTGTATCTTTGGTGTACCATCACTTTTATAAAACGCGCATATCTCTGGGAGGGAACACTTTTGGGGCATGGGATCGGTTTCATTCGATGCTCAGATGTTGTCCACATCAAAAAAAAGTGAAAATTGATTTTTTTTTTACCCTTAGGTCTCTTTCTCTATGCGCTGTCACATATTATGATCCCTACAACCATAATATGATTTTACTAAACCATACAATGATCCCCAAATTTATTTTTTAGGATTGGTTTTGGTATTATTCAACATTAGAGATTCTTTTTAAGCCTTTTTTTAAATTAGTTTAAATTAGCCAGGTTTGAGACAATGTTTCTTCTATTGAACATTTTATTAAAGAAACAAAAATATATTCAAAAGGCAGTCGAATAGACTTTTAGTTGCAAGCAGTGGTGACTGCAGGGGATGAATGTTTTTTTACCATCCGTAGACCCCAAGTGATGAACGTGATTAAACCATGATCAGTGGCTAAATACTTAAGTGCAGGCAGATTTTAAATAAACGAGAACCAGTCGGCAGTGAGTATTCCCCCGAACAAAGAAAACAAAATAAAAATCACTCACACCGCCTTCCGATGGTTGTTGTTTTTTAATAATCACGCTCCTATTAAAAAAATTAATTTTGTGTTTTACTATGTTTTTTTTATAACAGAACACATAAAATTTAAAAAAAAATCTAACAAAAATGTACATATTTATTTTTTATTTCAGTTTGAATGGAGATCGGCTGATAAAGAATGTGTATTTTTCAACATTAGTAACATAAAAAAACCTTAATTACCTAACAAAATAGTGTCAAATAAAAATATATTTCGATAAGAAAAAGCATTTCTTTGATTTTCCTACGATAAGCAACCAATGGATTGCTAGCGAATAACGATGCAACAATATTAAAATAAAGTAAGAATGTTTTCGACCACAAAAGGAAAGTATGGTATGCTTTATTTTAATTATGCAGGGTGGCGCTAAACTAACGTTGTAGTTTGAATGTTTAATAACTTCCTTAATTTTATTAGAACATTCTTTTTGAAAAATCAAGAGTCAATTGTTTTGGCGCAGCGTGCGTTTCGACGCTTTTTTAATGTGCGTACTGGACCTTCAGAACCAACAACAAACCACTTGCTTGGACATTTTCGACAACATGGTACAGTAAGACACCTTCCATGCCCCGGATGATCACGTACGGTCCACACAGACGAAAATGTCGAGCGTGTTGTGGATAGTGTGCGGGACAGTCCAGAAACATCAACAAGAAGACGTTTGGCAGAACTGGGGCTATCGCGAAGGTCCGTTCAGAGGATTTTGCCCACATTGCACATGTTCCCGTATAAAGTTCAGCTTGTGCAATAATTGAAGCCAATAGACTACCAACCACGGCATGATTATGCCATTTCATTCCGATAAAAAGCTGAAAAAATACCAATTTCATTAACAATTTGAAAATGAGCGATGAAGCCCATTTCCAATTGAATGGTTTCGTAAACAAACAAAATTGCAGGCTATAGGCAACGGACAATCAAAGAACAGTTCATCAGCAACAATTACACCCACTCAAGTGTACTGTTTGGTGCGGTGTATCGTCTGGAAGTATCATTGGTCCATATCTTTTTGAGATGCACATGGCGCCTCAGTTACGGTTAATGGTGCTGAATATCGAACGATGCTGAACATTTTTTTGATACCAGCTGTAAAAAACTATACACAGTTGTGGTTCCAACAAGATGGAGCCACAGCCCACACTGCAAGGGACACAATGGCTCTGTTACGGGACCTCTTTGGCGAACACATTTTTTCGTGTAAAAGCGATATCAATCGAAAAAATGAATTTGAAGAGGACAACAGCTCATAGGGCCCCAAATATGTAGTTCTGTAAAACATTGAAAACTAAAACATTTTCTCACATATTTCTATAACATTAGTTTTAATTTCTGGGTAAATTTAGAGCCCGTCGAAGGTGACAAAACCTATTTTCTGTTGGCTTTTCTGAACATCCACTAGTGCAGTGGTATATAACAGGATATTATATTACCAAAGAATGTTTAGCTCGTTTGTTTTATTTCGGTCTGTTGCTTTTACACTTTGAACAGAGATTAACCGGCTCAAGACCTCTTACATCTATATTTAAATAGAAGACAAGTTTTTAACAAAATGGCAAACCAAAGAATCTAAATCATATAGAATGCGCATCTCATACAAGCTAACATTTTCTATGACGGGTATTTCCTGTGCTACCCGTCCAGCTTACGTACTCTCATTTCTTTTTGCAGTGTATGCTGCGCTCGCTGAGAGCAAAAGCGTTCGCAAAAACGAAGGGTAAAGTGATGTCGCTCATAATATGAGCGAGCACTGCTGCTATAGTGTGTATTTCTGTTTCTTTTTTTTTTATTATTTTGCTTTTTTACTAAGTCTAGTAGACAGCGTATGCTAAATTAGTATTGCCAGCAAATTTGCAATATTTGGCGTGTATTTTAAAGATTTCTTATCTGAATTCGTAAGTTATATCAATTGAAATTTTGTTAGATATTTTGGTTTTAATGAAATGTTTATACGTTAAATTAGGTTCAAATGAAGTAAATTTGGAAGTCAAAATTGGGGCCTTAAAATATTTGTGCAAGGTAATTCATTTTTTTGTTATCATTTTTCATTTATAAATGAACAAAGTAAAAATAATTCAATTAATTAATTAATAAATTTTCTGTTATTATTTTTTATTGTTTTGTTATTTATTTACTTTTGTGTTTTTTACAATTCTTTTTTAATTTCGAGTTTTTTTATTTTTTTTTGGTAATTTTGTTTTTTACTGTTTAATTCTTTTTTTAATTTTTTTCTTCAATTTTGTGTTTTAATTTTTTTTAATACAAGTGAAAGAGTAGTGCTATTTTTAGTTTTCTTTCTTTTGGGACTACCCTTTTTGTAGAAAATTAAGTATTTCAATTTGTGATACAAAATTCGACATCAAACCATTCTGGTTTTGAGTTTTTACATGATTCTTTTATATAAGCTTTAATACCTACTTTATGTGGCTCATCATTAAACATTTTATGAAATATTAGTACATGTGACGCGCAAAATAGAAAGGGACCCAAGGTTAAAAACCAGTTTTGTTCAGGAGAGCCATTTTAAAGATTAGGTCCCTTTCTATTTGCGCTTAGAATCGTCGACTTCACTTTCATAATACGCGCATATCTCTGGGAGGGAACACTTTTGGGGCATGGGATCGGTCTCATTCGATGCTCAGATATTATCATTAAGACATCAGACGGAGCAACTAAGTTTCCAAAGCTTGTTAATGACTGATAATTTTTGAAAATTATAAAAAGTTCGCTGAGAGCCGTCTAAAATTCAAACGGCTTTCTTAACTTCTGCTCACACTTTCTAAAGGGTGGTTCAATTTTAAGGGCCGATGTTGATTTTGAATAAAACACAAATATTTATGAAATTATTGTCATTTCTTTTTTCATGATAATATTGGTATGGTTCAATTATGTATGGAACAAAATATTGGCCAGATGGTTGCCGCGACCTCGGCGGCACACCTCCATCCGATGGTGCAAATTTTCAATGACGCTGAGGCATAATTGAGGTTCTATGCCGTTAATGTGTCGAATTATCTCATCCTTTAGCTCTTGAATTGTTGCTGGCTTATAGACGTGCACCTTTTCTTTCAAATAACCCCAAAGATAGAAGTTCAATGGTGCCAAATCACATGATCTTGGCGGCCAATTAACTTTGCCATGACGTGAGACATGTTCATTGAAATTGTCGCGCAAAAGAGCAATTGTTTCGTTAGCTGTGTGGCAAGTGGCACCGTCCTACTGAAACCACATATCGTCCACATCCATATATTCCAATGTGGGCCATAAAAAGTTAGTTATGATCTCACGATAGCGAAAATAATTCACAGTAACTGCCTGACCGGCCTAATTTTGACCCGATGATGCCGCCAGCCCACAAACCGCACCAAACAGTGGGTGCATTGTTTTTTCGACATTCACTCCTGGATTATCATTCGCCCAAATGCGGCAATTCTGCTTATTGGCGAATCCACTGAGGTGGAAATGTGCCTTATGATTGAAGATAACTTTCTTCGAAAATTGATCATCCACTGTTGCCTAACTTTAACGCGTTGCTCGCTTGTGCATCTTTCCATGGTTCAAATTGAATTAGTCGGAAATTGAGAAGTATCAAATGAAATGCCGAATAAAATTTTACGTTTAGGTGTGGTTTACATTTAACATCGGCCCTTAAAATTTTACCACACTTTACATTCCAGCTTTGGCTAATTTTGAATGCCACGTTACCAACAAAGTACCTCATCGGATCCACTTTAATATTAATGTCAGCTGAATTATCGAAAACATCCTCAAGAAAATATTTATAGATATGGTTGTCACAGTCGACATCACTTACTTCGCTTGGGATTGTGTTTGTTTGGTCAGAAGCTAAATGGAAGCTATCAAAATGTTCTTCATTCACTATTTCCTCGCCTTGAGACAATGTGCTAGAGGAACTTGATTTAACAATTTTAGCGATTTTCAACTTTGCCAAAATGCTATTTTATTCAGCCACAGAAGGATTGTTATTGTTTCCTCCTTTTTGGCGCAATATAGCAAAAGTGTTTTCTTCGCCTGATTAAAGGATTTTGTCATGATAAAACAAATATTTTCATCTACCACTAGTTCGTCGACCAAAGAAAGAACAGAATTTAAAGTCAGTTTCATTCCGTCTAAAAAGAAATTTTTCTTCTTTTTATCTGCAATTCATCTACTATTTAGACAATCAAAAATTTTGTCAATTTATTTTGCAAAAAGTGGCAGTGGACAAGGTCAATTCATTACTACTTTTAGAAAATTTAGTTGTATCGACTACTGTTCTGATTGCTTTGGGTTGCAAATTTCACGAGCATTTTTTGAAAGAATTAGAGAAGGTATGCAGTCGAGTTAGTTTCGGACAGATTTTTTTTCTTGCGTTGACTTCCATTTCATACTCGTATAGTTCCCTTATTACTTGAAAACTGACATTGCCGTCAGAAGTTTTAAAGTCACATTTTACCCACCCATTTCGTAAAGATTTATTAAATGGGGAAAGACATTTCATCCATCAATGAAACCATGTGATTTAAATCCTTGCCTTGAAGAGAGAACATCTTTGTATAAGGGATTCAAAACTACTCTTTTTGAAATAAGGCTGTAAAAAGCTTGCAGAAAATTTTGGTTTCGTTGCTTATATTCTAAAGACAATCATTGGACGACTTTAATGCATATTTAAAAAACAAATTTCTTTTTACACTTTTTTATTCGTAGCTCAGTTTTTAGCGCTGACTGTATTTTGTTATATTTTTTTAAAAGCCTATTATATTTTCTTTATATCACATCAGATGAAGGAAATTTAAACATTTTAAATTTGCTGCAACTCCTTCTCGATTTCCCACATTTCAGCATTTTTTGCCACTGGGCAAAGTATTTTTTTAGTTTTCGTCCGCTCATTGTGTATGATCGCATTGACATCGAAAAATCAAGTAAAAGCTGAGAAGAAATATTTAATACAAAATAATGTTTGCAAGGACAAGCTGTAGCAAGAACACGAAGCGCTGTCGCTGTATACAATTTATATTCTTTGATATTACTCTTACTAGTTTTTACTTATGAAAAACATATATTAAGCGTTAAAATAAGCAATAATTCAATTTTTGCAACTGTTCGCGAAAAACCCAAATCTTTCTTTACTTAAACATTTTTTGTAAAATTTATTACTATTAAAAAGATTTAAAAATAGTTTTCAAAAAACAAACTTTAATTTTTCAATAAAGCTATATTTATTGCGATTTCTCCCATTGTACAAAGTGTCATATTGTGTTTTACCTCTCAGGCAATGATAAGTAGTTTTAAATTGTAGTTCCTTTAGTGCGATTCTGTAACTTTTTTTTATCGATAATCGGAATGGTTAAAAATGGCTAACAACAAAATTGTCGACTTTGCAATTCAGTAGAATTCTTAACCGTAGTCGTTACTGCAAAATCAGCTGTTGTTGTTAAGTAAACGACAAAAAATTTGTTTTGTTAAGAATTCGATAAACTGTTTTAAAGGTTTTTAAATTGTCTTTTGAGTATTTGGCATATAATTTGTCGCGGAATGAATCATTAAATCGTGTTCCAACAGTTGATAGGCACTTGCTTCGATATTTAGATAACCCATTTGAATTGGCTAGAACCGAATTTTGGAAACTGTACAGACTATATCCAGACATAGTTGAAAATCTTGTTTTTTTTTAGCTTGATGGCAAATTAAGAGCTTCGAGAATTACAGCAATTTCCACTGAAAACAAGTAAAATCGTGCAAAGGGTCATATTAACTTAGAAGCTTTGTTTTGCTAGGTTCTAGCTGCCTTGAGATTCTTTGCAACAGGATGTTACCAACGGCCCGTGGAAGAGCAAAGGGGGTAATTAATTATTCGATATATACATCGTGTAATGGACGCAATAAACGACTCCATGTTTTTTGCAAAGGTGAGATTTCCAATGACTAAAGCTGTGTTTGCTTCAGCACCCTCACCATTTGTAGGAGGCACTATCGGAGCTATCGATTGTACACATGTCTCCATTTTGGCCCCAAAATATCATGAGGAGGCGTATGTCAACCACCGTGGCTACCACTCAATCAATGTGCAAATGGTAAAGGGAAAATTTCCTGAAAATGCATTCGAAATTATATATATGTATGTAAGTACTAAAAGTATAATATATTATTATGTATGTTATTTTACTCAAAGTTATGAGAAATTAATTAATTTTCAAAATAAAACGTTCCTAACATTTTGTGGTGCGTATTCATTTGTTTTTTTCGTATTCTTCTTTCTACTTTTCGCTTTTTTGACAGCTCGTTCGCCAGAGTTGCCTACTGAAGCCAAAAGTTGCCTACTGTTGTTAAGCAGTAGTACCAGAATCACCTAATCGTTACTGCAAACAACAAAAAATGTTGACAACATTAGCAATTGTTGTTATTGTTTAAAGTTACAGAATCGCACTACTGGTCTTTAAGCATACCATACAGATTGAAGCGATGTTACATTTCTTTTATTTTAGCCCACGATTATATCGAGTAGTTCCCGGACTGCCGGATAATTTAATCTATGGCAAAACGTCAGTCACCCGCCTGACCCATATTCTCTATTGTGCTAAAATTACTCGTAGCTTTCATAAAAGCTTCAACTGCGCGTCCTTCACGTATGCATATTCTAAGAATCAGCATATTTTTATAAATATTTTTTGCTTTAATACCCTCCAGCACGGAGTGGTTGGTATACTCAATTTATTATTCCGTTTGTAACTTCATGAAATGTTAATTGGAGACCCTATAACCTAGTCCCTACCCAGCAAACCAAACCTTCAGAATTCGGTTAGAATTCTGTACGATAATCGGCAAAATGTTCATATGAGAGGGTTGACATTTCGAACCGATTTCTGACAGAAATCGTCTTGGTAAATTTTGAATGCAAACGAACAAAAAACAATTGTTTGAAATATAAAAATACCTCAGACAAACAGTTAAGAATTAGTTCCGACATGTCTGAACACAATACCAAAATGAAGCAAATAACAACAAATTTAAACGAACAGACTACCTTAAATAAATCGTTTAGAATTCGTTGCGAGTTCATTGAGAGATGTCTGATCAAATAATTAATTAAAGTCCCACAGACAAGTCTAACAGAATTCTGGCCGAATTCGTTCAGATATTTCGGAACATAATAAATAAAAAATCCTCAGACAAATCGAACAGAATTCGTAACGATTTCGGCAAGAATTCTCGATAGAGCTCAGATATTGTTTAGAACTGTCTGATATCAGACATTGTCGGCAAATTTGGTTAACTGGGTAGTCATGTTCGTCCGTCCATATGTCTGTTAAAAGCATAATAGCCGTTAAACTAATCCACCTAGCATTCTGAAAGTTTGCAAGATGATGACTTATGGTCATAATATGTTTACGGGTGAAATTGGTCCATAGAGAAAAAGTTCCTCTTAAATGGACGCAGAAAAAGAGTGTGGTTACTATATGGTCACGGCAACAATAGTTTGTTCTCTGCAATAAAAGTATGGTCGTTGTAACCATAGTATTGTATTTAGATTTTCTTTTGGCAATAGTATGATTGCTGCAATATTAATATGGTTGAAGTGTAACAATAGTATTTTTGCCAAATTTAAAAACAAAAATATGGTTGTAGCAACAATATAATTATGGTTGGTGCGACAAAATTATTGCTTTTTTAGGTTTTATGTTAACATAATATGCTTACGGCAATCATACCGGCAAAATCTAATTTTTTTAAATTTGAAATGTTATTGTTTCGAATCTTACGTAACACTCGTAATAGTACTTTTTACCCGATCCTTACAAAAAATGCTAGGAGTCATAGTATGGTTGTGTGAGAGTCAAACCATGGTTGTGAGGATCATACTATGATTGTACGCTTATCATACTATGATTATGAGGATCATAATATGGTTGTGGGGATCATAATATGGTTGTGTGTGAACAATACTATTATTGTGACATAATATTGTTGTGCCACAACCATATAACCAACAATAGTATGTTGCTCTTCGAATATTGTTACCCCAACCATACTTTTTTCTTCGTGTAGGTAAAAAGTACTCAATAATTTTTTTTAACAAATTATAATTGTTTGTGGACAGACAATATATAACAGAGATTCTATTAGTAATTACTTTGTAAAATAGCATAGTTGCTGGAAGTGCTGGCACATGGGCCAATAAAAATGTCTGGCTCGTCCAAAAAATTCTAATAATAATAAACATGAGCGGGTACTCAATGCAGGTATAGAGAAATTTTAAGTTTTAAGTACAATCGGGGATAAGCCGAATGGGCCAAAAACACCGACATTGTTCTTGCGCTTTAGAAGCGTAGGTATAAACGGTATAGTGTACGAAGAGTTCGGTCTGACCGAACTTAACGACTTGTTTACTTGTTTTTTTGTCGTTTCGAAAAAAGTTCCGCATCATAATACTAGCATTGCGAATGTGTTTTTCTTTTCGTTTTTAGGTGTACACAAACGAACAAAACTTTAGCTGGGTATGAATAGAATTTTAATTAACACAAAACGCTTTCAAGGACAGCGGAGAATAGCAAACAAAACTTATAATCGATTTCAACGTTACTGGAGTTGAAAGCAGTGAACTATGTACATATGTAAAAATACGTGTAAAAGTAGGTCTGTATGGATCTATGCACGGGTGCACTTTGTCGGCTGTTAATGACGTTTGAAAGGCAAACGAATGACAAGACAGAGAGAACAGAATTGTGGGCATACTTTTCAAAAGGAGTCTACTCAACTCCCTTCGCGCTACTTATTTCTATTTGGAACCATGTGCGGAGAGCAGACTGCATTTGCCGAACACAATGAAGATGTGCTGCATCCACTCCGTTCGTTATCGGGAAATTGACAGCACAGCAAGGGAAGGCACGGCACGGCAATGTAACTGCAATTCACAACAAGTACGCGAGTGTGTTTTTTATTATAGCCATACCGAGAAGTGCAAAGAAAGTGTTTGGTAATCCTTCGAACATGGCAAAGCGTTTAAGCGGATAACGGAAGCCACTGCCAACATATAAAAATGGAAAAAAGGGGGAAAAGTGGTATAATAAAACCCTTTTGAACCAAGGATCATAATGCTCAAGTTGGCCAGAAGATAGTCTGCAAACATCTTTTATACACGCTTCTTTATACAGACTCTTATGTAGGTAGGTAGCTACATACTATCTGTATTCTTTATGTGCATACAGAAAGAAGGTAATGTAAAAAGGATTACAAACAAATTACACAAACCCAAAAAAGAAGAAATTCGTTAAGGTACGATAGAGGAATATCTTGTGAGCGTTTGTTACTTTTTACGTTTGCGCAATTTTTAAAATGTTTAAAATGTCGTGCGGACGTCGTCTTACCTTTGGCAGTATACAAAATTCGGCTGCTACGGAAGAGTCTATCGTATGTGTTTGTTTTTACCGCTACAGTAAAACCTCGTAGTCAATCTTCTTAACAAGATATCGATTATAAACCATTAGGACCCAAAAAACTAGAGCTGTCGTAATGCCGACAAGCAGTTAAAACAATTTTTATTATTTAATTATTTTTTATTTAACGTTTGCAAAAAACGGCTATATACTTAGTAGGGACACAAATACTGTTGCAACATTGAACACACCCATTTCAATAGTAGAACTGAACATACCCCGTTAATGTCATATGTGTTTTGAAAGCTAACCTCAATAGCGTTAGTCTGTAACGGGATTTTAAAATTGTTTCAACTTTCATCATGGAGGTAATGAGAACCGTATCGCTGTAATAGCGCTTTTCAAGTGTGAAATGAAAAAAAGCGATATTTTCAAAACGCTCCGGCGACTATGGATTAGCCGCATATTCGTCTACCGATGCATAAAACTGTTTGAGGAGACTGTAGATGTAAAAGACCGCCACCGGTCGGGCCGCACACGAACACCGAATGCCGCTCCAAAAACAGAAAATCATGGCCCGTGAGATGAATATCACGCAAAAGTCCATGAGTCGAATCATCAAAAGAGATTTGGGGCTTTCAAACGACCTGCCGGACATTTATTGACTGCAGCTTTAAAACAAAATAGGATTGAAAAATGCAAACGTCTTTTGGTAAAGCACGCTGATAACTTGCACAGAAAAATTTTGTTTACCGATGAAAAAATTTTAACCGTCCAGGAAAAATTTAAGAAGCAAAATGATAGAGTGTATGCACGCTCATCTAAGGAAGCATCTGAACTGATCTCAAGGGTGAAAAAGGGTCATCACCCAGCTTATGTCATGGTTTGGTGGGGTGTCTCTTACGATGGGGTCACTGATCTGCATTTCTGCGAACATGGAGTCAAAACATCGGCCAAAGTTTACCAAGAAACCATTGTGACAATTCTCTGTTCCAAAACCAGCCACGGACTTTCAAGCAGAATTCTGCGCCGGCCCATAAGGCTAAAACGTCCCAGGCCTGGCTTCGCAACAATTTGCCAGCGTTCATTTCCTCTGAAGAACGGCCCTCAGGCAGTCCAGATTTAAACCCATTGGATTACAAATTGTGGACGGTTATAGAGGACAAGGTTTGTCACAAAAGATACCCCAACATTAGATCTCTTAAGACTGCTTTGGTTCTAGCTGTGTCCAATTTTCCATTAGACGAGGTTCGTGCAGCTTTTGACGATTGGCCAGTGCGACTTAAGGCGTGTCTAAAGGCAAAAGGCGGACATTTCGAATAAGTAGATTATTTTGGGATACAATATACATCAATAAATATATTAAAAAATATTTGGTCCAAAAACATTTAGTACTTTTTATTTTACAGCATAAAACGTGTGTACAGTATTTATGTCTCTACTAAGTACACTCTAATTGTAAATTCCTGCTACAAAACGTACAATTTAAGGGAACAAAACGTTATTCAAAGAATAAATTAATTTTTTACTTTGCGCTTTTCTTTTGTTGTTTTCTTCTTTGTATGTTGAAAATTTACAAAAACTTAAAGATATTGCATTGTTGGCATACAAAAGCCCTGCCGTCAATTTTTTGTGGGCTTTTACGTTTATTACCATGGTTTTTTGACAGCCGGAATAGAAAATGTAAACAATTTATCGATGGGCATAGCGGCAGTGTTCCTTCTTCGGCTTGGTTTTTTTTTAATTTAGTCAAATCAGGGACGACAAATCCTTGCATGTTTACAAGTCACCATAATTTTTTTTTTGAACCATAGTTGTTACAAATTAGCTGCAAAAAAGTTTCATTTGAATTGAGCTTCGGTATTAGGTCAGAGAACGAAGCCGGCGCGCAGACGTCGCCGACCTTAACTTTAAAAGCCGCAGCCGACTTTTGCAGCCCGCTTCGACTATATAAGTAGTTCTTAGCTGACATAATCGACTTAGCCATTAAAAAGATCGATTTTTCTTATTCGCATCTACATATTAATATATAAATAATAGCAGGTCCATAAACTATGTACACTAGAGTGGATTGGCTTGTGTCAGGCTAATATGTTACAAATGTCAAAATCGCTTGTTTAATTTGGTCATTTTAATTAAGAAATTAAAAAGTTATTACTATCGGATCGAGCATCTATATTTCAATAAAAGAAATTATTTGTTTCAAAATGTATTGTCATGGTTGCATAACGCTTTTATCGCGATTTCAGGTCCAAGATGACCTTAATCAAAAAGCTACTTGGCTGCAATTATTGAAGTGAAAGTGAGCTCTTTAAAGAATTTTCAATGCTATATCTATTGAACTGATACCGATATGACGATAGTAGTTGGTAAATGTTATGGGAAATAACATTGACAACATTTTTATTTAGGGCCGTAAGCAATGACGAACGGTTCCATAGAAGAAAATAATTAAAAGATTTGCTGAAAATAGTTTTAAGAGAAAATTACCAAGTGGAGAAACTGTGAAAAGAAAAAATTCTAAGAGAAAATTTACAAATGAAATAAAAATAATTCAAACATAAAAATATTGATGATTATTACAATTAAATTTAAACAAAGAGCTTAAGAAAAAATAATTAGAAAAAAATCAAAATCCGAAAATAACATTAAAAAAAATTTAAGTAAAACATTTTTATTATTATTACTTACATCAAACTATAGAATGGGCCAAGAGATCAGATACTGGTAAGTAACATTTGAAAGACAAGTTTTTCTAGAGAGACAGAATAAAACCTCTTCCTAAAAAATCCCCATACCATTCCTAAAACAAGTCAACAAGCCGAATTCTGTAGCCGAGATAACCGACAAACTTAGCAGTACTCTTAATTTAACATCAACCTCCTTTACGGGTACAAGCGGAACTGTTAGTAGATTTTCTTCAGCCCATAGGGAGGAAATCAGAAATATTGTGATTCAATACTTTAAGCAAGAGACACCAGATAAAGTTGGAGACCAGCCTGTAGGGATAATTAAAATTGAGGAACTAGATAAAATTCCTGATATTGTTAAATTGATAAGGCATTTTTCTGGGAAACCGCAAGAATTCGGCTCTTAGGGGAAGTCTGTTGAGAGAGTCTTAGAACTTTTCAATGATATCAAGGCACGAGTAGATATTATGCTATTTTACACACAATAAGGACGAAGATTGTGGGGGAAGCCGATACGGCCTTGGTCTCCTATAGGACTCCCTTGGACTGGCCGAAAATTAGGAAATTTCTCATGATGCACTATTCTGACAAAAGGGATATCGGCACCCTTGAGTATCAAATATCAACAATGACCCAAGGATCTAGGACGATAACCGAGTATTATCAACTATCAACATTATCAACATTTATTATTAAAATAGTTTGTCTTAGACAGTGGAAGTTAGAGTGGAAGCCTTACCGCTATGACTAACGCATATCGTAACAAGGCCCTAAATACCTTCATGAGGGGTATAAGTGGAGATCTTATTGGACTATTAAGTGTTAGAGAACCGTCTTCCCTTCCTCAATAATTGCACATATGCTTGAAATCGGACAATATGAAAAATCGAATGAACCACGCGCAGGGCCAAATTCAAAGATCGAATAATCACAAGTTTAATAGCATACCAGGCCCTTCAGCAGGTACAAAATCAAAATTCTATCCAGAGTTAGCTCATATTGGGGATCCAAGCAGGCCACCCTTACCCTCACGACAATTTCCAAGACCAATACACAATCAAAATCTTCTACAGCAGTCAGTTAATAGGCCATACATCTACCAAAATCCAAATCCATACGGATACCCCAACTTTAATTAACCAGTTACGCAGAAACAGGAACCAGTGGATATAGATCGATCTCTTCAGTCGAGACAGGTGAATTATATGAATAAGCCACCGTATAATCCGGTATATAAGAGATCGGCAGGAGGATCATTCCAAGGTCCATCTGACAAGATTCAACGCAATTTTCATTTGAGAACTGTGAATGCTCCAATGTTTGAACAAGGATGGTCAGAACAATGTTCCGCAGACTATGGACAGAATGAAGGTGCGGTCGGAGGAATCAACGAAATAGTAGGATATGACAGTGTTATTAAGGACTAAGGTGTAGGAGAATGCGTAGAAGAAATAGATGCAGGAGTCAATAACAATGAAAGTCGGCTGGAAGAGTATTCTCAGGAAGATTTGAATACAGACCAGCAGCGCTTAACTTATGCTCTTAGTAACAAAAACAACAATAGCAAGATGAAGAGATGAAATATAATTATGAAATGAACAACAAACCAGGAAAGACTAACGTAATGGCAGATGCTCTTTCTCGACTTCCTATCACAAACGTAAATTCTTTAACGGGAACCATTCATGGCGATGATAGCTCAGCTGATCATCTTATTCCAAGTGTCGAAGTTCCAATAACACCTTTAAAAATCAAATCTTTTTGGAAATAGGCGATATTCCGTCGTATAAGTTTCAGATAATACAATAATACAATACAATAATACAATACATACAATAATTGAAACAGAGTATGCCTCTGAAAAATTAATTTCCTTACTAAAGAGATACTTGAACCCCTCGGTTATTAATTGCATAAAGACTCCTGAGCCTATAATTGAAAAAAATACAAGAAATCTATCCCGATCACTTTGGAAATTATAAGGCACGATTCACTCAGAAATTTGTGAGAGACATTGTCTCAGAAACCGATCAAGAAAATTTAATCATCGACACTCACGGACGAGCGCACAGAAATGCCGTAGAGAAAGGATGAACATTTTAGAGAGTTATTATTTTCCGAGTATGTTAGCTAAAATCAAAAGAATTGTTACATTATGTTCGATTTGCAAAAAAGCAAATACGATAGACACCCAAATGAACCAAGACTTAATGAAACACCAATTCCTAGTTATCCCGGCCAAGTTATCCACATAGACCTTTTTCCACTGATGGGAAACTAGCAATGACATCTCTAGACAAATTTTCAAAATATGCCCAAGTAAGAATCCTAAACGGAAAATCAATAGAGGATTTTCGGAGCCCCCTGCGAGATCTCATATTTTTCTACGGAGAGCCTTAGACTGTTATAATTATAAACGAGAAGTCCTTGCACTCGGCCTCAATCCTATTTATGATGAAGGATGAACTGAATATTGAAGTTTTTACAACACCACCATATCGTAGTTAGGCAAATGGACAGGTAGAGAGGTTCCATTCGACGTTGTGAGAGATTCTACGCTGTTTAAAAAGGGAGGAAACTCGCAGGAACTTTGAAAAACTATTAGACACAGCATTGAATGAATACAATCATTATGTGCACTCCACCATCGGCCCAAGCCCGTCGATATTTTCTTTGGGAGAACGGAAGATTTTTCTCCCGGAAGCTACGAAAGAACTAGACAAACCAATATTGAAAGATAAAAAGTAAAACAGGGAAAGGATCTAACATTCCATAATAAGAAAAAGAAGGAACCTAAGGTGTATATTCCAGGACAATTAGTTTTCGTTAGGATTAACAAGCGACTCGGATCTAAGCTTACAGATAGGTTCAAAGAAGAAATAGTAAAGGAAAATAGGAAGTCAACAATAGTAACAGAAAGAGGAAGGGTAGTCCACAAGAAATATATAAGGAACTAATCGATTCTATACGCATTTGCAAGATATTTGCCATCTTAACGGTGTACAAGGGCGATATGCAGATATTGGATTACTCCAACACCAAGTTGGTTGCGATCGACATAGGACCAGCAAAGATACAGTCAGGTGTTTTCAAACTGATACATGTAATAGACCTATAGAATTACGAAACGTGATAAAGAATATGGAGGAAACACTCTCTCATAATTTGGACATCAACCATGCTCTATTCCACTACCTAGATCACACCATAACCCAAATTAAATCCCATATCTCCAGATTAAAACCGAAACTAAAAATTACACGTTCCTTGAATATTCTTGTAAGTGTTTGGAAATAGTTGGATGGAACACCAGACCACCATGAATTTGAAATAATGTAAGGAAAAATTGAAAAAATTTTAACTAATAACCATAACCAAATAGTAGTCAACCAGCTCTCAAATGAAAAACTTAACCACCTTACAAATGTTACATATAATATTGTAAGCTACCTAAAAGCAAATAAAAATCTAGATAAAGAAAAAATACTGGAATAGTATAAATTAGATATTGTCAAAGAAGAGATTTTCAATGTTGAATTTGCTATTTATTCGGCTAAGGTAAACGTTGTAAACTCATTTATTTTTTCCAACTTTGAACTCGAAACCATGAGAAATATCCTAAATAATGATGGCATTCCTTTCTCTAGTTTGGATGAATAACTAAATTTCTCAAAAATAAAAGTAGCCATAGATGGAAATTACCTAGTTAATATTCTAAGTATTCCGACGACTGGTTCGGAATACTGTAAAAAATTCTTCTGGAACCTGTTAAAATTAAAAATATTATAAGCGAAATAGAATTTAAGAATATCCTAGATAGAATATTTGGGCTGGAAAAAGAATGCCAGACCCACAATATTTTAACTATTTGTAGAATGGAAGACACAACTGAAATGTCGGGTTCCCACTGTATTCCGCAACTCATAGCCAGCAGGGCATCAAATTGTCCCATAACGAACATGTCCCCACAATAGAAGAAATAGAAAGGGTTATGCTTTTCCTTAACCAGTTCCTGTGAGAGATTCAAGTAGAGAACACATCTATACCGCTCAATGGAACTTTCATCATCCATCATTCAAACACTACTTATACAATACAAATTTGAGATGAATTCTATTTGTCAACCCAATTATCAGCATCAAAACCACTGCCAGCCCCAGTGCAGCCGACCAGACCAAAGGTTGAAGAAGAGACGCCATTCCTTGAAATGGTGAGGTCCAGAAATATTTACAATTATAAGGAAATAGAGACCCTTAATACACACAGCTTATTTAACTATTTGTTTAACTTTGAAATCATCATAACAGCGGTAATATTTGCAATCAAAAGATCTGGTAAAAAGACCATCGAAAACGAAGCATCAGAAGTAATGGCAGAGGCTGTGGGAAGCAATGGTCCCCGACGATCATCCCGTTATTCCCAAAAATCAAATTGAAAGCAATCGTCCCCTTGACGATCATCCCGATGTTACTAAAAATCAAATTTAAAAGAGTCTGCACACCTTTCCATTCGTTTAGTTCATACGAGGACGTATAAAATTTAAAGAGGGCGGAGTTAATAACAAAAAACATCCAAACTGCTACCAGTGCAATCATACTCATGTGGCACTTCACCTGTGGGGAACTAACGTTGCGAGTGTAGTTACTCGAAACCACACAAAAAAGGTGGAATGCTGAGACAGTGTCTGGAACTTAGCGCATGTTGGAAATGCAGTGGAATACAAGGCTTCATTAGGGTAGAATAAATCAACAATGTTTGTGTTTAGTTTTTGAGTCAATAAAGAACAGACGTGTTGTCTCCGGACAACAGCAACCTTTTTAAATAACAAAATAAATCTTTAATTCATTAACTTATATATGGTTGTCATTCTGTTTGTAATACTTGTCTGCGACTATATTAAGTATATATTATTGATCGTCATACAATTCTGTTAGGATCTAGCCATGTCCGCCTGTTGAAAGCACGATTCAGTTCAAACGAAAAGAGCTAGAGTCTTCAAACTTGCTAGATTAATGTCTTATAATTTGCGTTAGGCATTGAAAATGAACCAAATCAGGTTCTCGGTAAAGGATATAACAATTTTTTAAACTTTGATTAATTAACTTTAAAATCAGTTATTTTCGGAAGTGGTAGCAGAAGATTTGTTAACCTTCTCATATTTTAGCGTGGTCATTAGGGTCTCAATAATAGAATAAAATTTCGTCACAATTCAGAATATCTTATCACTTTTACGATTCAAGAAAATTTAAAGTCTTAACACACTAGGTTACTAGGGCATGAAAAATAGATCCTTTAAAACAGTGAACATTTCTAAAATACCTGGTTATAAAAGGTTATATAAGCAGTTGATACACTGGGCTGCACAGGCCTACATGAAATACATTCAGTAGTCCAAAGCACAAATTCCATTTAAGGTGATTACACTAAATTGTTACGACCTTTAAGCGCTGTGGTTTTTTATTACCTCCAAACGAAAGTTTCTCTTTATTTAGGGTATTGCCACTCCACAAGTCACATTTTACTTCTGATCTTGCTTGCACTTAGCATTGTGGGAGATCTTAAAAGTTGTTCCGTATCGTTTTATTTTTGCCTACAAATTAAATTCCCGCCGCTCTACAGGCCATTTGTATCAACACCATCTGTACTACAAAGACAAGTAGTTTTCCCAAATTTTCAGCAACAAAACACTTTGAGGTACTCGTATCTATCGTATGATTTTACAAGTCTTTTGTTGTGTTAATGGATTTACTTAATTCTTCTTTTCCACAGCGTACGTATCTTTTCGATAGAAGGTTCCACTGTTGGAATTTTTAACCACATTAAGCCGCGTTGATACACTAGTGAATTTATACTTGTAAATACACATGTTTAAGCGAACCTCCGGAGTGTTAAAAAGTACAAAAGAAATACCAAATCTCGATACACAAGACACCCAACACCCTGTTCCCGCTTAATATTGCTGCAACCCTTACATACGTTGACTTTTTAGTTTCAAATTACCACCATCATATCAAATAGAAGAATATGTAATGGTTGCACGCGAGGCAAACGTCGGGAGCAACGGGTTGCAGCAATTTTCTTTTTGTACACAAAAAAAAACATACAACAGTTACACACGAAGCAACGTTGGCTTTGACATGGCTGTATTGCTACAACGGTAGCCTCGTGTGTATCTAGTTTTTTCACTTCGTTGCAAAAAATAACAAGTCTGTTACAAAGAAAACGGTGGTGTTGATCGTCGAAAACAGTATTAACAAACTTGGGTTAAAAGAACAAAATAATTCGACAAAATGTTGCAAATTACCAGCTTCACAGTATCTAGCAATCAAACTGACTTAGATTTGTTGAACTTTCTCACTTCAGCCTTAACAAAGTCCAACAAATCTAAACCTGCTGTAAAGTAAAATTTGCTATTGATACCCGAAAACAATACCACTTAATCAACTAAAAGGAGGCATACTTTTACATGTGCTCAACTGCTTAATGCAGTAAACAAAGACCTAATCTCAGAGATGCAAACCATTTTAAAATTCGAGTTGGTTGGTCGGCTCAGAGTAGGTCAGAACCAACTGTTTAGTTTTAAAAGTGTATTTTAGGAACTCTTGAACCGATGTTCTGGTTCGGTTCAATGGTACAAAAATCATAGGAAATAACTATTTTTGATGTAACTTATTTGTATTTAGATCAAAAAATAGAATTAAAATTGCGAAATGTTCATTAAAACTAAAAAAAGTTACGTACATTTATCAAATAATACGTTTCATGAACATACATAGATGGAAAATTCATGTTAAACTAGTAAAAACTTGTGATACGACTTGTACATAAAATAAATAGTTATAAAGGGTGCTTAATATTTAAGGGCCGATGTTGAATGTGAACCACACCTAAAATTTAAGTTTTTTTCTGCATTTCATTTGATATATCTCAATTTCAGACTTACTCAATGGAAAGATACACAAGCGAGCGACGCGTTAAAGTTATTCAGGCTTGGATGATCAATTTCGAACAAAATCATCTTCAGTGATGAGGCACCTTGTTGGATTCGTCAATAAGCACAATTTCTGCATTTGTGCGAATGATAATCCAAGAGCGATTGTCGAAAAATCAATGCACCCACAAAGAGTGACTGTTTGGTTCGATTTATGGGCTGGCGGTATCATCGGGACGTATTTTTTTGCAAAATGAAGCCGGTCAGACAATAAATACTCGTAATATTCAAAAAACTCCAGCATCTGTTTTTTTGGATTTGTCTATGACGTCGAGTCAAACAATTGATAAAAAAGCATACGCAACCAAAAACATAAAATTATGTTTGAAAAACAGTTAATAAACTGCTGTGTAATATAGATATGGTGGCATGTCAAAATGTCCAGGGCAATACCGTATATGGACATTCTGAGATCGAGAGATAGTATCGTGGCAGTAAATTGGGTAAAAATAACATTGCTCTAACAACCATACTTAATTTCAATATCTTAATTTGCGCACGGTATGATATTAGTTAGATATGATATTTATAAATTAATATAAATATTTACATTGTTCAAACAACCATATTATAAGTTTGGCAATTATTCTATGGTTCTACTCAAAAATTAAATATATGTAAATAACAATGCTTTAGTTGCGACTAACATTCTTTTATTAAAGAGAACATTTTATTTTTGTGTAGCATACAACGGTCAAATTCTAACTGGGTCAGAAACAAAAACGAAAAAACGTATTTTTAGGAACGAATGGATGGCTGAAGCACGCATGTTTTCCGGCCTACTTGCTCGTCGATGGGGTGGGATCTTGCCTTCACACATTCCTGTTTCGATACCATAAAATTTTATTTTTAAGAAATCGCGTGCTTGACTGGATGATATCAGTATCGAAGAAAAACAAAAAGAAGATAGTAAGCAGGTAAAGAGGAAATAATTTGGTTCCATTCGTAGTGGTGTAGGTTTGTGCGGTAGGTGGTAAATGCACAATCTTTTTGCCCGCCCATCCTGTCTACTCAATATCCATTGGAAAAATCTATGGTAGACCCACTTAATATTCATCTATCTCTAGTTCCGGCTACAAGAAATCAAACATGAAAGATGTTTAGTGCATTCATTTCAGCAATCGATATCATTTTATTAAAACTAATCAATTCAGGCAACACTCGCTTAGATAAAAATATTCTCATTTAAAGTTTACTAAATTCATTATGAGAAAAAAATGTAATAAAATGAATTAAGAGCAAACTGTAATATGGTAATTAAGTAGATTCTATGAAAAGAATTTCAAAAAAAAAAATAAAATAAGATTTTTTTAAAACTGAAAGTACAAACTAAATTAAATTTTATCTAGTTAACATTATTTATTAAGAAAAAAGAAAGGGAAACCCCAAAATCGAGAGTGAAACCAACGCGCAGTATAAACCAAAAATATTATCTAGTATATAACAATAATTGGATATATTCATACACCAATATCTGTAGTAGTGCAAGGTCAATGCACTCTTCGTATTAACTTTTTTTTCTTATGTACATATATACACACAAACGCGACACCGAAATAAAAGGGTATTGAATTTTATGTTGAAGTAGGATGCTTTAAAGTTATGGTAGTTATGTCGAACATCTAGGAGGTATGTGGCAAATATAATCAAATATTTTGTGAGTGAATGGGGTTAGAATTTCTTTTAAGTGCATAATGTTTTTACTGATTGTATCTGGCTCACAGACGTTTAAATAACAAACATTCACTCATAAATTAATAAAAAGGACTGATCTTTCTCATGGAACTCGTCATTTCTGTGCTTATAACAAACTGGATTTAGGATTCCATGCAAGATAAATAACGATTTCCAAGAGAATGACTCCGGTCTAGGGTTTTAGGGACAAGTGTACTCCAGGAGACAACGGTTGGTCTAGTTGTTCCTAGAGTACGTACGTCACACTACCAATATTTAAAAGAATTAAGATGTTGATGTACTTACTTGACTGGTGATCCCACGATGAAAGGCCTTCCACGCAGATAATCCAGGCAAAAAAAAGAATGAAATTTCAAATAGAGGTTGCCCCAAACATCAAATCTTGCTACCTTTGCCCTCGCCTAGACACTGCACACAAAACAAGGGATTGCACTAGCCACTTTTTAATTGAGATTAAACATTTTTTTTGCATATATTTTTTTTCTTTTCATCGATGTCGCGAACGTTCTTAATAGAATGTTTTTGTTGGCATAAATTAATTCGTTTTTGGTTGGTTTCACTTTGGATTTATAATGATGAAATCGACTGAGACGATAACAACAATTAAACAAAAATTTATATTAAAATTAATGCAAAAAAAAATCAATGGTTCTCAGGTTCTTTTCGAGGATTAACCAAACGAACTCCTTTTAAATTATATTCCTTCACCGCTTGGTAGAAGTTTTTAGAAAGCCAATGGAATATGATGCACAAACGTATAAATGTATGTATTCAACCTTTGGACTTCTTGTAAAAATTGCACAAAGAAGATCCGACGGCATTTTTTTTTACTTTTTCGTTCCGTATACTTAGGGACACTTTAAACACGAGCTAAAATTAGACTGCTGGCAGACAGGTTATTTTTAACTTCTTTTAGGGGCAGTATAGGAGCTTGTAGGGTACAGAGGTGAGGAAGCGGGGAGAAGTGACTGAGGACACTTGGTGCCAAAGCTGAGGAAGAACAGGTGGACCGTTAACATAGGGAAATAAAAGAGAAATTGCCGCATTCTATTACCTTTTTTTTTGCGTTAGCACCAACATAAGAGAAATAGATTGCCTTCAATCTCTGCTCCAGCTCAGCAATCATCCACTCTTCGATGAAATGAGCTTTCGGAAGAAGATCACAGGAAGCACACAATGATAGATTTTAGCACTGTAAGCAAAACTAAACAGAAATACTTAGAAAAACTTGCACACCTTATGACTTCCGACCTTCTGAATTAGAGCATTCCTATGTTATCTCAAACAATTGAAAATTGCTTGTGAGCACAAGGCCTTAAAACAAATCAAGAGGAAGGAAGGCATACGAGTTATAAGCAAAGTTAATAAGTACTTACAGCAGCTTGACAGTCTCACAAAAAAAAGTACGACCAAAAAAATCCTTTACCGGCTTATCAGCACAAAAAAACCTATAATTGAACTGAACATGATTTACGTGTGCACAGAGCTAATGCTGGAACGAATTAGCAAAAATGGCTTCCCTTCACCCCTTTTTAAACCTCGGTTTATTCCGAAATCCAAACCGTTTTGCTGGACTAGCGCCAAAAACATCTTTATGTTTTCAGACAAATATATCTTCTGCTCAGATACACTAACACTTCTTACAACAATCGCAATCAACCGCCATATGCAACTACCACTTATGCAACGCAACATAATATAAGAATATTCACCTCTTCGATAAGAAAAAGGCAAAGTAGGAAAGCATCAAATGGAAGTTGAGAATCTAATGAGAGTTTTCGATGTACCATCTTACTGATTTTTCCTCAACAAACAGCCACTTTAGCAAAAATCAAAAGAATAAAAATATCCACAAAAAAAAGAAAAATTAAATAAAATAAAAAAACAAAATCTTAGAGGCCTGGCGTAGGAATTGAACCTAGGACCTCTGAGTAGTAATCGCCAACAATACCACTGGGCCACCTGTAAGGCGACCTTCCTGATTTACATTGGAGCCTGAAAGTATGCTCTCTGCAATGGTTTTCAAAAGATCAAGTTTCTAATAGCCTTTTCACATTTACTGTGTTTCAGCTGAAACGCCGGCGTTTCAGTCTCTTTCGAGAAATTCCGCGAAACACACTTAAATTTCCATACAAAACAAAACGCAGGCATTATGCTTTTTTTGCTGTAGTTTGTTTGAAACCACAGTAAAAATGAGAGAAAGCCCAGTGTTGTACTCCAATAGTAGTTAAAAAAAGCAGTAAAATGAAAAAATTTGCATTGCTGGTTCAAAGCAAATGTCAGAAAAATGAGGGAAAAAAACATCTGTTTGTTTACATTTCTAGTTTGCTTTGTGGTGGTAAGTACTTATTGCAATGGGATCTATGAATATAAATTAAAATTTTTCTTTTTTAATAATTACAGCGCAGGAAAATGGAGTCAACGCCGAATATAATGTGAGTATTATTAATTGTATATTGAGTTCTCATTATTATTGTGATTTGTAATTCAAGGAATCCAAAACAGAAGTACAAAAAAAGAACCCCATGGACGGACACGACTGAGGAAATGCTGCTGGAAATGCTTGTATTAGTGTAACAATCATTTATTTCTTTAAATGCATTCGCTGCTTTATCATACAATGATATAAACTCTAATATTGTACAAATTAAATTCATTTTTTAATATTATTTTATCTTTGTTTGTTTGTTTTGTTTACACTCAGTACAGAAAACACAAAAGAGAAATGTCACATGAAACCACAGTAGTTTAAAAAAGCATAATTTGAACACCATGGTTTCAAACGATTTCAAGAGAGCGAAACGCCGGCGTTTCAGCTGAAACACAGTAAATGTGAAAAGGCTATAAATTAAGAAGGAAAAATAAAGGAACTGAGAAGAATCATCCGCTCATTTACAAAAAGGCAAACAACGCATTGTACATACATATGAGCAAACAAACAGAACACAGAATGAGATACACCAAAAAGTATCTGCAAGCGCCACTACACTTGCCGTGGCCATATTGTATCCACGTAGTTTCTTTGCGCGAAGTAATTTTTAATTTTATAAATTAGTTTATTTTTCTGGAAATTATGACATAATATTTCCTTGAATCCTGAAGATTTCGAGGCATGCAGTGAAATCGCTGAACCCAACAAACAAAATACACCCTAATATACATTTATATCAATTAAGTTTCGTCGATTGAAATCTATATCAATAAAGAAGATTCCCAGTGCGGTGATTCATTTAAATCTTTCAACGTCAACGTTGTCTGCTCGGCATCAGTTTCCTTTTGAGCGACAGTGTAGCTTGAAGGTATGAATAGCACGTGTTTACTTCAACATTCTTCTTCTTGTTCTTCTTCTTGGGATTCGCAAACCTCTCTCCGACAAATAATTAAGATTAATTTCACATCGTCACTACGTGTACTTGCGATCACGACGCAAACAGGATGAAATCAATTTAGGGTAAGTTGTTCTGATTCCTACCGGAGATGATGGCTTCTTTGCTGCGTGTGCAACTCGAAGTACTGCTTAACGATACGAGCGAGTAATTAAATATTTTCTAATTGAGTTTACACTCCAGCGATGGTAGATAGATGACTGATTCTGAGTTTCAGTTACATGAACATAAACAATTAAATAGCAATATGTCCCTGCGGGAAAAACCATAGGGCCAGAAAAACGGTCAGTGATGTCACTAGGACAATTTTTTCCTAATAAAAAACCCGACAAAAAGGTTTGTAGTCGAACAAAATTTTAAAATAAATCAAGATCTACTTTTATGTTCTTGTAAAATTTATTGTTCATTTGATTAAAGGAGAAAACAAAAGTAAAGTCAGGTATTCAGTCTTTTCCTTTAATGAAATATGTACCATTCATAAAAAAAAATATTTTAGTATTAATAACAAGCTAAACGATAGCTACTTCTGCTATGCCGTATCTCATTGTACACCATCCACCATGCACTCGATATTAAAATATTTGTGACGCGCAAAATAGAAAGGGACCTAAGGGTAAAAACCAGTTTTGTTCAGGAGAGCCATTTTAAAGATTTAAATACATGTATCTTTGGTGTACCATCACTTTCACAAAACGTGCATATCTCTGGGAGGGAACACTTTTGGGGCATGGGATCGGTCTCATTCGATGATCAGATGTTGTCCACATCAAAAAAAAGTGAAAATTGGTTTTTTTACCCTTAGGTCCCTTTCTCTATGCGCTGTCACATATGTAACATAACAGTATATAACAACTATCATAATTACTAGTATAACGGCCGGTTTTGGTCCGTATGGATCTTTTAAGATTCGCTATGAAATTAGATTCAACTTGAATACGCATATGTCGAAATTTATTTTTTTTTGAGCCCCATGTATCTAAGACCCAATCCAAATTTGTATTCAGTCTGAAAAGGCAGTAAGGGATAATAATTGACATTGCAACAGAGCGTTTATTTTCCACAGTTCCGGTAAATACCATACCCTTTTGAGCAGCAAGTTAACATAACTTCTATTATATGGAGTTTGACACATTTTAACAGGAATCATCCAACTTAGTACCAGTCTTGAAGAATAAGGCTTCTAGATCTCAAAAAGAAAGTTGTTTATTTTTAACATTTAGAAACCAATATATCGCAAACGTATTAACTCTCATAAACTGCGTATAATTTCGTTCAGGTTGTCGTTTTCTCCCTCCGAGACTAAGCGAAAATTCGACGAATCTTGAATGAGATAAAAGTCTCTGGACTCATTTAAATTATTTTAAATATCAGTCATCAGTTTTGTAAAAGTTTCTGCTAAATAGTCTTGCTTTGAAACAAATGGTGTAGGATGATTATTTGGTAGCACCACGTTTTCTGCGGAACCTATTCTGTCTATGTTCAGTTGGATCAATTCAAGAAATGATTTAATTTTAAAAAATGTTTGTTAATAAATATTATTATTTGATGTATTAATTGTGTTTTTTGTCTGATTCGTACTTATATTTTGAATACTTAGAATGTTTGTGGTAGTTTCGGGCGTAAATTATATTCATTTTTGGAAAACATATAATTAAAAATTATTTATGTTTTCCTGTTTCCCCGCTGGAAGTTATATACATTTTCCCAACAACAAGAAATTATCTACTGCTGGCAATTCATTTAAAGTCCAATTCAAAGAAGTTACAATATCTAGTATCTATCTAGTACTGTGAATTTTTAAAGCAAATCGTCTTTGTAGAGTTTTTGATCATTCTCGGGATCCCGACATAAAATAATTTACAGAAATTCACGGGTTTTTCCGGAAAACCACCCTAATTTTCACTAATTACCTCTCAATACTGTGCTAATATTTTCTTTATTTATACCCTTCACCGAAGGGTGGATAATGTACTAAATTTTTCATTTCGCTTGCAACACCATGAAATATTCATCGGAGTCCCTATAACCTAAGCGAAAATTCGACGAATCTTGAAATTTTGCACAATGCTAATTTATGGTCATAAGATGTTTACGGTTTTCCCTTCAACCTTGGAAAAAATACACTTTTTTGGGTATACTCTTTACAAATCATTTTTTTGTAAACACACAATATTTAATATTGGTATTCTTCGTTAGGACGCTCTAAATACCTCAAAATATTTGCTGTACGTTTTGGGTCAAGTGAAACAAAAAACGGTTCACATGGTCATAACGGCCAATCACTAGTCTAAATGGGCCACTTTTTTGGGCTTAATAATGAGGTATTGTAATTGATATAACCCATAAAACATTATCTTTCTGCATGTTAAAGCCTTTCCGAATATAACGAAAACTTTATCATAACCAAAAACGTTTGTTTAATGATGTTTTTGGTTTAAAAAGGTTTTATTAAAATAAAATAATTCAATTATTACTGACTTTTAGCCAATAGAATAATCAAATTTTTTTCAAAAATCATCTATCATCTGGTCCAGTTTTTCATCGACATGGCCCTCCTTATGTATAACATTACTTGAAGAGGGAATTTTAGAATTGAAAATTCTCTTCTGGAGGTTCAGATACTTTCAATGTACCACCGATACTTCAGTTCTAATTACTGCTAATAACAGATCACCTAACTCACCTAATAACTAATATTCGGTTGTACAGATGAAATACGAGTGGCATGCAAACTCAAACAATAGGTTAGCAACAAATCTTTCCTCTGTGTGCAATAATAAGACAATATATTAGCCCATGTGCTATGTTCCGAGAGTCTTTCAAACTCCATAATTTTTTAAATCCCCATTTTTTCAAAAATCATTTCGAAGGAAACTACTCATTTAAAACTCAAGAGAGAAAAACTGTTAGTCGATCTATGTTCAATTAATAACAACAAAAAACATATGTTTTACATCTGAACGCCACACAAATTTATTAATTATGGTTTAAAAAAATTAATAAAAAATGCTAATATTGTTGTTTGTTAATAGCTGTTATGGCTCCTCTAAGACGTCAAATGAGTCTGGAACGTGTTAAAAGACATCGAACCCAACGGATATGCCGAACTGTTCCTGAGTTCTTTGCATTGCGACCTCCAAGGCACACTCTAACTTTTTTTTCAGCACTCTTCAGAATAAATAAAGATGCTTTTACGGATATTTTTAGAGAAGTTGGGCAGTCATAAATAAGGGCTTCAACCCAGGGAAGTTGCAGTTAACAGCAACCTTACGATTTCTCGCTGTTTATTGTTTCCAGGGTGTAGTCTGTAGCGATCTAAATGTAATAATTGGATTAAATTTTGACTATGTTTCATTTTTTAATGTGTTTATGCATATAAAGTTGGTAAATTTCCATTTTACTACGATCCCCAAGGTCGAATTGAGTATCCAATATGCATTGGGTATTCGGAATGGCGCACACCAAAAATTGTTGATTAGGTACACGGTTAAGGCGACTAAGTGTCGCCTGGAGCCATTTCCATTGGAAAGTTTGACATTTTTTAGCATAAAGGTACTCAAAAACGCTTTGACGTACGACCATCATTTGTGTTGTTTACAGTGACTTAAAAAAATCAATTTGGCAAAAAATGGAATTAACTCGTGAACCTTTTTTTGCGATAATTTTTCACAACTTTCGACCTGGACCATGACAAGATTGCATCGATGAACTTAAATCTTTGTATGGTGATGAAGCACCATCCTATAGCATTGTGAAAACTGTTTCAATGAATTCAAAGATGGCCGACGCTCGCTAAAAGACGAAGTTCGTTTAAAAACGGCCGTTGTGCCGAAAAACATTGATGCCGTGCGTGAACTGATAATGCAAGATCGTCATGTAACATACCGTGAGATAGAGGCATCCTTGGGCATTTCTTCCCCCAGCATACATTCGATATTGCATGAACACCTGGCCATAAAAAAGGGTTGTTCTCGTTGGATCCCGCACAATTTGACAATCGCTCAAAAAAAGGCTCGTGTCGATTGGTGCAAAAAATTTTGAAGAAATACGATCGCGGTGATGAAATATGGATCTAATGAGCCCGAAACTAAACAGCAATCGACCTTGTGGGTCATCGAAGACGAGGCAAATCCAACGAAAGTTGTTCGTGGAAGAAGCAATTCGCAGCAAATGGTCGCCTGTTTCTTCGACAAAACTGGTCATGTGGTGACTGTTCCGCTTGAGCAACGTAGGAGGCCAATTCTGAGTGGTACACACTATTTTTTTTTGTCTGAAGTCTTCGGAGAAATTCGAAAAAAGAACAAGAGATGACGAATCATCGAGCACCATGACAATGCGAGCTCTTACACATCAACTCAAATCAGCGCTTTTTGGCCGGCATAAACGTCGAATTGATGGGTCATTCGCCGTACAAACCTGACTTGGCACCAAATGACTTCTTTTTATTCCCGCACATCAAGAAAAAAATGAGGGGTCAACAATTTTCGTCGCCAGAAGATGCTGTGGATCGGAGCGGAAAAAGTGCTTCGACAATTGGTTTGAGCGCATACAAAAGTGTATAAATCGTGCTGGAGAATACTGTGAAAAACATTAAAACCATTTTTAATGATAATTATTCGCTTTTTCATTATTAGGCCAGAACTATATATAGCAGCCCTCGTATGTGCTGGTTGTTGTTTTACTATATTGTCGGTTATAAGTATGAAATAATTTCGGGTGTCATTACCGAGATCATTTAATAACTGGTCCGACCAACTGATGGTTATCTTTTATGTATTCGGTGTGGTCATTAAATTCAATTTTTTTTTAAAAGTGTCAGCAGCAATTGAAGGATACAGAGAAATATGATATGTTATGAAACTGATTGAGTTATTCATTTTTTATTAAAACAAAATGTTTTAAAAAAATACAATTTTTGGCCAAACTACTTAGTTATATTTGTTTGACCGTTTTTTTTATTGAATATCTCAGTTTGCGATCTCGTTCGCGATTTAAGTTTGTCGAAACGACAGGCTGAGATTCTTGGGTCGCGATTAAGGCAGGGGAATTTGATGGTAGAATATTTTCGTGTAACTTTCTGTAGAAGAAGTGACCGGTCATTGTTATTTAAGAAAGTTTTAAGACTGGTAAAAAATGACAGTAATCTCATATATTGCGCTCATGTACCCAAACTTTTTTCGGCATTAAGTCAAAATTATAAGGCAGACGAATGGCGACTTTTCATTGACGGTTCATGTAAAAGTACGTATTAAAAAAACATATTGATTTTTAATAGATTTTAATTTTTTTATATAAAATTTGTAATGCTATTTCTAGGCTTGAAAGCTGTTTTACTGCATAACAAAAATCCGTTACCATCTGTTCCAATCGCATATGCGGCTAGTACAAAAGAACCGTATGAGTTATGAACCAAATACTGCGATTCGTCAACTATGACTTGCATAAATGGAAAGTCGTCGCTGATTTAAAGGTATTGACAATTTTATTTGGTATACAAGGTGGTTACACAAAATATCCATGTTATCGTTGTAAATGGGATAGTCGTGCACCAAATCGCTACGATCGCAAGGTATAGCCATCTCGTGACACAAATCTAATAGGCAGGAACAACGTTTTTAACGCCCCATTAGTTACAGTTGATAAGGTTGTTCTGCCACCACTGCATCTAAAGTTAGGATACATGAAACAATTTGGAAAAAAAACTTGGTGTAAACGGTGAAGCTTTTTCCTATCTTAGAGCGGTGTTCCCAAAATTAAGCGAAGCCAAAATATTAAAGAAGGCATTAATTTCTTCACAGATTTAATATTTGCTATCGCGTTTATCAGTTCTAATGAATTTCAGGTATATTCATTTTGGACCTCAAATTCGTAAAGTTATGAGAGATGAGAATTTTATCAACAAGTCAGTTCCGTTTTTCAGCGTATGGAAGAGTTTTGTTGCACTATGTCGAGATAGTTGATGAATTTTTTAATGCGTGTGGTGAAATGGGCTGCAACATGTCAATTAAAATTCATTTCCTCCATTCACATCTATACTTCTTTCCAGAAAACCTGGGTCAGTTCAGTGATGAACAAGGCGAACCCCTTTATCAAGAAATAAATTCAATGGAAAGACGTTTTGAGGGAATAGATAAAATAAAAATGATTTCTGAATAAGGCTGGCCACTTAAACGGGATACTGATGATGTTTAATTAAAAAGAAAACGGTCAAACCAACATTTCAAAAAATGTTGTTTTAATAAAAGTTAAATAACTCAATCAGTTGCTAACGGATTTTTAAAAATGACACCGAATTGTATTCATATGAACACTCTATTTATTATTCAGTTCAAAAATTGTTCAGTTCCTTTTAAAAAATTCTGTGTAAAAACGCATCCAAAGGTAAAAAATTTAAAAAAATTTAAAAAAATGAGTTTACAGGAAAATACACGTGTTTGTTTCAGTGCAGTTTTAAAAGCGTACACACCATTCGAAAGTCGCAGTTTCTTCTTTCCAAATCAGCCGAAAAAAAATCGGTTGATATTCAACCAAGTTACTGGCATATAAGTGCGTTAGATCCGAAAACCCGGTTTTTTTTACCCGAAACTCCAGATTTTGGAGGTGTTTGGGAAATTTCAAAACCGGTTTCATGCTGGACTCGGCAAGATATACAAGAAAAATATTATCACTTCCCAGGTATTTTGATTTCATTCCTTTTTGTTACACTGTGTTATTGTAGTATTGGATAACGAAACCGCAATAGTGAAATCATTTGTTAATAAAAAAAAGCCATTTTTGAGTGTGTTGATAGAAAATGTGCTTTTGTACTCGATTCTGGAAATTATTTTTAGAAAAATAATTTGCTGTTGCCGTTTTACTAATTAACCTGAATAGAGACTTACTTAGCAGGGACATAAATACTGTTACACACGATTTATGCTGTGAAGTAAAAAGTACTGAATGTTTTTGGACCAAATATTTTTTAATATATTTATTGATGTATATTGTATCCAAAAAGAAGTCGCACTGGCCAATCGTCAATAGCTGCACCAACCTCGTCCATTGGAAACTTGGCCACAGCTCGAACCAAAGCAGTCTTAAGAGATCCAGTGTTGGGGTATCTTTTGTGACAAAACTAGTCCTCTAAAACCGTCCACAATTTGTAATCCAATGGGTTCAAATCTGGACTGCCTGAGGGCCATTATTCAGAGGAAATGAACGCTGGAAAATTGTTTCGAGGCCAGGCCTGGGATGTTTAGTCTTATGGGCCGGCGCAGAATCCTGCTGGAAAGTCCATGGCTGGTTTTGGAACAGGGAATTGTTAAGAGGCTTCACAACAGCTTCCCAAACGGTTTCTTGGTAAACTTTGGCCGATGTTTTGACTCCTTGTTCGCAGAAATGCAGGTAAGTGACCCCATCGTAAGAGACACCTCACCAAACCATGACTGAAGCTGGGTGATGACCCTTTTCCACCATTGGGAACAGTCCAGATGCTCCTTATATGACCGCGAATACACTCTATCATTTCTAACATTTCGACTCATGAACTTTTGCGTGATATTCATCTCATGGGGCATGATTTTCTGTTTTCGGAGCGGATTTCTGTGAATTCTTGGTTTAACGGCTTTGCTGACATTCGGTGTTCGAACAGAGCGTGGGCGGACCGACCGGTGGCGGTCTTTTACATCTCCAGTCTCCTCAAACAGTTTTATGCATCGGTAGACGAACATGCGGCTAATCCCTAGTGGTCGGAGCGTTTTGAAAATATCGCTTTTTTCATTTCACACTTGAAATGCACTTTTACAGCGATACGGTTCTCATTACACTGTGCGACAGCCACAATCGGTTTGGGATGAAACCACCGGGGAATGTTATATCGGTCAAAAAAAGGTCATACGTGTCCCAGCGTTTCGTTGGGTCTCATCTAGGAATCGAGATATCTCGATTTGAAGTTAGTAAGTATCGTATAGGGGAATTTGTCACGTTTTTGGCTCTTTTGTTTGACATAACTTGAGAACCACTCGTCCGATTTAGCTGAAATAAATTTTAAAAAACCAAGAATTACAATTCCCTTAATCTATTCATATATTATTTTCCTTTACAAGTAATAGTTTCCAAGTTAAAAATAAGCGCATGAACAAAAAATTTTAATTTTTAGGCAAAAATAATTTTTTTTTTTCATACATTTATTTATAATTGCGAAACTGTTGCTTAAGTAGGAAAACGATTTAAGAACAGATTAGAGGAATTGTAATTCTTAATTTTTCTAAATTTGTTTCAGCTAAATCGGACGAGTGGTTCTCGAGTTATGTCAAACAAAAGAGCCTAAAACGTGACAAATTCCCCTATACGATACTTACTTACTTCAAATCGATATATCTCGATTCCTAGATGAGACCCAGCGAAACGCTGGAACACGTATGACTTTTTTTTTACCAATATAACTTTCCCCGGTGGTTTCATTCCAAACCGATCACTGACCCTTACCATTTGTCGCAGAGTGTTATCTGACCACTCCATGATGAAAGTTGAAACAATTGTTTCAACTTTCATTAAGTTTCCTTTCATTGTGTGAAGAAAACTTGAAAAGTAAGGTTTACAACAGTAGTTCTCATTCGTTTGGGGAGAACCTGGCCTTATAGAGTTCGGTTTTACTTTCAACAATTGCAGCAAGGCTTTCTGAAGAGGGTTGTCACGGACCCGAGATCATGATAAAAGTAGTGTGCTGCCACGAAAATCAATGTCACATTGCCATTTTGTTAAAAACTTGTCTTCTATTTAAATATAGAAGCAAGAGGTCTTGAGCCGGTTTAATCCCTGTTCAATGTATTGAAACAATTTTAAAATCCCGTTACAGACTAACGCTATTGAGGTTAGCTTTCAAAACCCATATGACATTAACGGGGTATGTTCAGTTCTACTATTGAAATGGGTGTGTTCAATGTTGTAACAGTATTTATGTCCCTACTAAGTATACGCAATAGTTATTCAGGCTATGTACTAAAATGGCTACAAAAAATAATTTAGTAATAATTTTAATTTTTAAACAGAATTAATATATTTTATTAACAAATAACCTTACTAGTGCGGTTTTGTTATCCAGTCTTATTTATCAAGGAATAAATAAGACTGGATAACAAACAACTGTCATATTTCTACAGTGAACTAAACGGGGTGCGGTTACTACTACTTATCAGTTGTCACCTACAATAATTGGCACTGAAGTCACATGTACTTAATATTTGGTTGGTTGCCATAACCACCAGTTGTGGCAATCAATCGCTTCACTGAATTCGGTGGGTGTAACCGATTTATTTCCCGTCATATTATCAAAGCTACATCTTATGATATGCCGAACCATGTAACCAGCAATACCATGGAATGTTGGTGATGGCAACAGCAAGTGGGTCTATCCGACTTAATTTTTGTAGTTCGAACCGGTTTCCAACTGATTTTTTCTGTGAGCACATAAATAATATTATCATCTGGTAGTTGAAAATGAGGTGTAGTGGTATAGCCACTACTCCTAAAATGACAAAACACATTTTTTAATAAACTTTTATTTGGGCCACCTTGTAGGTGTGGACCGAATCAGTTTTATCACGTTTCCGTCTTTTGGAACAAGTCGTACTTCCTCTTTATAACATTTTAAATGGAGAGCCCGATTGATTTACTTCTCTATGAAACGTGTTATTATAAGTAAGTTTCATAGCCTTCGTTTGTAACTACCAAAAATATTTGTAGTTACAAAGTACCACTTTAAAGTGTATCTAACGACTTTGAATCACAAGCTGATTCGGTTCCACTATGTCTTCCTGTCCACTACACGAAGCAATTGTTGTTTATCACCGTAGGTGACGGAGACATAAAGGAGTTAACATCTAGTCTCTAACCGAGAATAGATGCTTTGCGAAAAAATACATTAGCCGTTACGAAACAAACTTGTAAAAAAGCTCACTTCGGGCGGAGCCGGGCTATATTATACCCTCCGCTCATGGACGCTCTGAAAAGACAACTGAAAATTGGTCTTTGGAATCTATTTATCCAGCTTTTAAAACTAATGTCATATTTTTGAATTTGAGAAAAAATTTAATTGTTTTTGGTAAAAACGGAAGAACATACTCGTATGTGCGGGAGCTATACTCAAACCTCAACCAATTTTCTGATGCTTTACATAACATCTATCCTTAATGGCTTTCCACAGAAAATAATCCAATGGGCTCAAATCACAGCTCTGAGGCGGTTAATTGGCATTAAAATCTCGGCTGATTATTCAAAAACAGTGAGTAGAATATCGATGGTTTTGTTGGCTGTGTGACATGTGGCCCCATCTTGTTAAAAACAAATGTCGTCATTCTCTACAATTTACTCCTTGTTCCAATCCAATCCAAACTGTGACTCGTTCTGGATGCATTGGCTTCTCAATAGTCACGGGTGTGTTCTCTGATTCCCATATACGGCAATTTTGCTTAATGACGTAGCCACCGAGATGAAAATGAGCATCATCTGAAAACACGATTTTTCGGTAGAATTCGTTATCTCCTGCCAACCAATCTTTAGCCCATTGGGTGAAGCGAAAACGCATCGGATGGTGTTTTATTATTAAATGAGAAAGTTCAACCTTTGCAATAGAAATTTGGAAAAATTATCTTTACTTTTTTTTACAACCGTATAACTAAAGGTGGGTCTAGCTCAACTATTTTTTTTTGGTAGGTACAAATCTTTGCCAACAAAGTAACTTTTAATACTCTGTTCCATAGAGTGGTGCAGGGTAAAAATGTTCAGTTAACCCTGTGTATTAAATTAATCCTTTTATCTTGATTTTATTAAAAAGTTGCAGATAACTCCTTAACTACTTTGTGCATGTTTCAAATTGAAGGTATAAACAGTATTCAATAATATCTTGTCTAAAGTCTTTTGTGGGGTTTTAAGGAACTTTGTTTTAAAACGAACACTCTTTATTTAGTAAATATCGAACTTTTAATCATGGACCGACACTATTTTTTATTTTTGGTCTTAAATACGTTTATCTTATGGTCTACAAAAGATAATACACTTACACTACGACGAGTATCCTTGTAAAAAAAATAATAAAAGAGCTAAATTCGGTTGTGGTTAATTTCTCGATATGCAGAAAGAATGTTGACAAATAATTTCGCAGCTGTATATGTTAGGGAATTAATTATTTTTGAATGCTTATGTGCCCTTGTTTAAATGGGCTAGATTTTTGGCCATAGAGTCGTGACCCAAATTGGATTCGTGAAAACATTTAATAGTAATTTGGTAACCATAATTCCATGTTTAATGGAAGCAATTTTAGGGCCCTGAAACGATTTGTATGGCCCTGAAACGATCTGGGCATATATTGTCCAAGTCTGCCTAATATGGCTTATAAACTATACCAAATTTGATTGATATTGCAAAGGCGAACCTTTAAATCAGTTGAAAGGAAGTGTAGGAGCGATGTCTAAATTTTAACCGATTTTCTTCAATTTTAATAGCGTCATTCCTTAGTGCTTTCTTGGTAACTTGTGTGATAGTGCTATAAAGTATTGTAACCATGACAATATGGTGGCCCAGTTTAAGCACGTTTTATTTAAGTCTTCACCATAGGACCGAGTGTATATAAACGTGTCTTATAGTCAACGATCCGTTGGTACTAAAAATGGGAAAGGGAGAAATCACACATTAATTTTACAATTTGGCCTTGACCATTGGGCGGCCCTGAGGGCCAAAAACCTTCGTCTATTTTACGGGGACATTGGGTAAACCAGAAACCAAAAAATTTGCTTACATATCCAAATATGTACCTAGAGTTAAGATTTGTGGCACTTTCGGATTCGGGCCTGCCATTAGAGGCCCGAACAACGGGCTTCTTTAACTGGACATATAGGTATTAAAAAACAATTAAATGTAGTCAATTATACAAATATCATATTATTTTTACGGTTCGACTAAACTTTAGTCCTTGACCCATGGGTATTAGGTCCCTAAGGAGTACAGAAATAGGTCTTTTCGAAAATATACTAAACTATATTGAAATACGCTGTATGCATTTACATATACATTTTTTTTGCTAATAAAATATTACAACGTACTCAAATCGAAAGTCTTAAAATGCTTTAAAAAAACGTCTTTAATGTGGAGGCATTTGTTATTTGGTGCAACTTTTTCTAAACAAAACAAGCAGATATGATTTAGCTCAAACTTGTTTACATGAATAAGTTTAAAATAAAAAACTTATTTTAAGGTTCTCACGTTCTTGACATTGCCGATACCGCCACTCTAATGCATTGATTGCCATCATTTCAGCTTGGTGTGTGGGCTTGGATAAGTTTCACAAATTGCGTCAGCTGTTTCCGAAATTTACTAAAACAACATGAAAAGTTTATTAGTGTTAAGGTTGAATTTTTTTGAAAGATAATTTCGCTATTCGTAGACCTCAAGCACATAGCATCCATCGCATTGTGGATTCTTAAAACTTTAAGGAAAACAGTGAGTGACACATCTGGACACCTCTTAATATACAAACTCAATATTTCGTAGCAACAAGTGAGAAGAATACTATTGATTTCCGCAAGTATGCCATCATTCTTGTTCAAAGTTCGAGATGAAACTTTGAATTGAGTTCATGATACAATTCAAATGTCAAGTGAGTCTAAAAAGTTCCATTGTGCAGAGAAGGTTTCGTCATGCTTTAAACCAAATGGCGTTCTAGAAAGGGGATTGTAACCTCAGCACTTTAATTCGAACTACAAGGAAGTTTAATATTGGGCAATGAATTTGAAGAAATGGTCTGGGCCAGGCTAAAAACGTTTTTCAAACATAGCACTTTGCATCTGCCGAGGTTTTAATGTGTTCATTCAATATTTATTTTTTTTTTTGTTATTTGGCATCGTAAGTTGAGACGTATTTTCGGTAACATAAATTTCAGTTGCAGGCAGGAAACTTTTATTAAATCAGTGAGATGTGCTCTATATAATTTCCATACGCTTTGACTTGGTTAAAACAAATATTCGAACGGCAAATACATATACAAAAAAACAACTAAAAACGCCATTAAGCTCAATCGGGTAGAGCAAAAAAATGGTCTGGCGTTAGTCTCTTTCAGCCCAAGCGTCCATCCCTAATCGCAGCCAAAAAATAAAAATTGGTAGGAGAACAGAAATTTAAAAATATGTTTACATTCAAACATTTACGAGTATATGTACATTTCCTCAACATGCTATAAAACTTATTAATGTTTGGGAACATTTTCGCAAACATATGCATGCTAGATATAGCTCCCACTTATTGTTCAACCGATTTTACCGGAAACAATGATATATTCTCATAAACCGTGTTACTTTGTAATAAAGGGTGGTTAAATTTAAGGGACGATGTTGATTTTGAATAAAACACAAATTATTGAGGAAATTATTGTCATTTCTTTTAATTATGATAATATTGGTATGGTTCAATTATGTATGGCGCAAAATATCGGCCATATGGCCGCCGCGACCTCGGTAGCACTCCTTCATCCGATGGTCCAAATTTTCGATGACGCATAATTGAGGTTTTATGCCGTTAATGTGCCGAATTATCTCATCCTTTACCTTCTGAATTGTTGCTGGCTTCTCGAAGCACAGCTATTCTTTCAAATAACCTCATAGAAGTCCAACGGTGTCAAGTCACATGATCTTGGCGGCCAATAAACATCGCCACGACGTGGAAAACACGGCCATTGAATTTGTCGCACAAAACAGCCATTGTTTCGTTAGCTGTGCGGCAACTGTCGAAACCACATATCGTTCACATCCATATCTTTCAATTCGGGCCATACAAAGTTCATTATCATCTCACGATATCGAACACCGTTCACAGTAACTGCCTGACCTGCCTCATTTGTCTGTGGTTTAGGCAAGGTCGAACATTAGAAGAAGGGGCATGTTTCGTTGGCGGTATTTGAAACATATTGTCGAATTTTACCAGGAATCGTTATAGATCGCACTTAAAAGCCATCACGGAGTTATCAGTTAAATTTTTACTTTAAATTTCAGTCCGTTCTACACACAAATGCGTATATTTCATGTAGAACGTAAATTAGCATTTTACAGAGTACCACTAATAAAAAAGGTTGTTAAAACTGGATGCACTTTTGTATAGGGACCGAAATTATAGAACAATTATAACCACTGAGGAATTTATTAACTCCCACAATACTTAAGTAGTTTTATTTAAGGATATCCTCTTCTTAGTGCTTTAAAATCTTGTTTGTGCTTTAAAATATATGTGGCGTGAGTCTTATATAGTGACACAGTGGTACACTGAGCACAATTATTCAAATGAAATGTTATTCTTTTTTTTTTGTAGTGGATGTCATAACACCCCCGAACTTAGATTGTACCTTGCTTCATGATCGGATTAGAGGGACATTAACTGATATATGTGAAAGGTTGTTTTTGCGTAATTGTTTTAAATATGTATATTTGTAGAGGAAATATATGTATATGTAAGTAAAATATTTTTTTGTATATTGTTTGCCATTTCATCATGGAATGACTTACACAGTGAAAACCACGGCTTGATGCGGGTTGTGGGCTGGTGGAATCATCTGTCCATATTTTTTTAAAAATGATGATGGCCAGAACCTAACCTTGAATGGTGCTCGCTTTTGCGCCATGATATCGGATTTTTTGCCACCTGAAATTAAAGTCGGTAATCTTGACGACATTTGGTTTCAGCAGGACGGTGCTACATGTCATACAGATATTCAAACAATGGATCTATTTAATGGATTTTTGTTTCATTTTGAAAAATTATTTCTAGTTTGATCACCCTGTATATGTCATTTTCTGCTGTGTTTTCTGCGCATATACAAATTCTTCTTTATTTTGTTATTTTGAACGTGATTCCTTTAAGGATGTATTTTTGTTAGGTAGCGTTTCAATATTTCTTAATGGATTGGGTATAATTAATGTATCTTGGTATAAGTTCTTGGATACCATTTATCTGATTGGATTTTACAATTCTCAATATGAATAAAGTAGTGTCCTTAAAGTTATGTTGGAAATTGATTACAAGTTTGGGTTACATTCTGAAAAATATTTTTAGTTATAATAAGGTTAGCACCAACTTCCATTACTGCTGTATTTGGATTTTCTTCATACAAGAAATACAGTTCCTCGGTGAGGTTGGTTTTTACACATTGATTGCACAAGGGAACCAGGTATTTGTTGTTTAAGAACTGAATGTTGTGTTTAAGGTAATTTGAAACGCTGAATCCAAATCTGCACCTGGTTTTTTTCTTTCAGCTTGACTTTTCACGATATACCGTTATGTCCAAAATTAAGGCACTTCCTCTACAAATATTAAAAAAAAACTTGAAAACGGTTCACCATATTCAGTTAAAAAAAATAACTGAAACTTGTCAACAAAATTATATTTAATCCCTGCCTACATTGTTTTTAATGTGGCCCAGTAATTTCAGATACATCGTTGAAGTTTCGAAAAACACAACAAGTTTATAAAAAAAAAAATTTTCTTTAACAATTCATAAAAAAGTAAGGTTAAAAAAATCACAGTGTTGGTCTAAAAGCCTTTAGTCTAATATATTTTTAATCAAATGAGCTTTATTTCACTGAATCGGTGAACAAATATTGATTTTGTCAACAATTTACTGAGAAAACTGAATTGACAAAAATCGCGATATTCATACAGAAATGACATTTATGAATATTTGTGTGTTTGCTGCTGTTCTATTTATTTAATAAGTGTGCTAAGGAAATTGTTTTTAGGTCACTGTTTTTAGATATTACAGATTCATTCAGATTTATGCTATCAGCCATACTTTTTAATTTATTAAATAAGCACTTTTAATACGAAAATATTATAATTTAATTACAGCTCATCGAACTTTTTTCTTTTATAACATTTTCTTAAATTATCTGGTTTAAAGGGTTGATTTTTAATGGTCCAGCAATAGTCCGCCATCATATAGGAATTCCAGTGACCCTGGTACCGCTCCTCCATAGTACGAATATCTTGATGGAAACGTTCACCTTGTTCTTCACTGAAGTCTCTAAGATTTTCGGGGAAACAATCTAAATGACTATGTAAATAGTGCACCTTAATGCTCATATAACAACTAAGCTTTTTGAAATGTGACAACATGTGATTCACCGAGTAGTTCTCATCCTTTTTGTTATCCAGGAAATTTTGTACTATCCAAACAAATTCATTCCAAGTATTTGTTTGGATATCTGTCATCGAACTTCTTGAACCTCTTGATTTGAGGGCCATCACAAAAGCCAGCTTTCAGTTTCTTCTCAAATTTTGGAACATTCAACAATATTGAGAGAGGTCTTGACAAATTGTTTCAAAAGCTTGATGTGGAGAGGTGGCAGTATTATGCGATTCCTAGGCACAAGTGTTTCATTAACTATATTCAGCGTCTTCTTAAAAGACTGGAAGTAAGTTTCCTCTCTGTTACGGTAGTATGAAATTCTTGTTTCTTGGGTTAACGATTTGTTTGCTTTAATTGAGAAGCTAGAATTTCAGATGAATTTTTAAGGAGTCCCAGGTATCTCTCTCCTCCTGATTAAATTCCTGGCGTTCAGAAGAAATATCTAAATGGAAGTCATCTGATCCACTTGCAGTACTTAGTGAAGGAGAATTTTGTCATAATTCGTGATAATTTTCTGTAGATGTAGATGCTTCTGAATCATTAATAAGGTACAGGACTAGTCCGGTAATAGACAACAAGTTAGGATAAATCCATTTAGACCGGTTTGTTTTGCTAATGCCTGTTATGTCTACAACACAAAAAATAAAATTCATTATGCTGATTCGAAGTTCTCGTCAGATCATTGGTGTTTGATACTTGAAATGGGTCCGTTTCTTGTTTGCCCACAACCTTAAATACTCTAAACAGTTGTAACATACAGCATTATGAGTCTAGTACTTGTCACGCGTTTCCGATTTATATTTTAGTGGATTTGCACTGTTATTTTCAAAACTGTATTTTCTGGTAGTATATACTTTTCTGGGCAGAAAAATGTGGAATACATAGATGATTCGTTTTGTAAATCATTTATAAGGTGAATAGTTAGAAGCAGAAAAGGAACAAAGAACCAAACAAGCAGTATGGCTTCAGTTTTGTTTCACAATTTTCAAGAGATTGGTTTCTTTTGCAGTGGCAAGTGATTTGATAGATAATAAAAACAAATTATGCAAAACAAAAATAGACACAAGTGGCAAATTAATTTCGGAATTATATATAATTATGACTTATACTGTATGGAATATAAGTACCAAAAGGAAGATAAATTTCACTTTCTTGAAAATGAGGGAGGACATTGAATACTGTCCTCCCTCATTTTTCAAAAAGTGAATATTTCCTCCGAAGATTAATGACTCAGATTACAGCCACACAAAATCCAAACAAAAACGTTTTTTCTCTCTTACTACAAAATGCGATTTATCTTTCTAAATTTCATTAGCAGAGCTAATGCTTTCAACCTTTATCACGAAGAAATGCTAACGCTAATGTTTAGCTTTTGTTGTTAACAAATTAGCTCAGCTCTTAGTTTTAATGTTTTGGTAAGCTCAAGTTAGGTTTGGTAAAAAAAACCGAACACATCCAGCCAAACACAGTCAGCTGCAGCCGATAATTTTTATTTGCACATCTTAAAATATAAGTACGAGTACATATAACATAAGTTGAGTGCTGTTTTTTAGCTAACATGAGCTGACGAAAAATGTGTTAATTGTTCGGTGTTGTCAACATAGAATAGAAAAGCAAAAAATTAAGTGACCAAAACGTGAACTTTTCGTTTAATAAAAGAGAATCTGTATGTGACGCGCAAAATAGAAAGGGACCTAAGGTTAAAAACCAGTTTTGTTCAGGTGAGCCATTTTAAAGATTAGGTCCCTTTCTATTTGCGCTTAGAATCGTCGACTTCACTTTCATAAAACGCGCATAACTCTGGGAGGGAACACTTCTGGGGCTTGGGATCGGTCTCATTCGATGCTCAGATGTTGTCCACAAAGAAAAAAAATTAAAACTGATTTTTTTACCCTTAGTTCCCTTTCTCTGTCACATACGATATACTAACGATAAAAAAACAGTTCATGAATACCTTACTAATGCCTTTTATTGTATTGTCAAACAATTAACTTTATCTCTTTTCATTTTTTTAAGTCGTAAGCAGTCGAACAAAATGTATCCTTTGCATGCAAATCTATAATTTATTGTTTGGCAAAAGACACATTTTAAGGGTTGTGAGTCACACCTTAACGTCAAGTTTTTAGCCTAACGTAGTTTGAAATTTCCTTATTTTAGTGTTTGAGAAAAATAACCAAGATTGTCGAAGCCGAAAATTTGCGTTCAAATCAAAATGCATTTCGTGCACTACGAGATTTTTTTGGTCAGCATAACCGTCCAAATGTATCCACAATCGGGAGAATTGCGTCGTTCGTTCTGCGGAAAACGTTGATGTTGTTCTCGATAGTATGGCAGAGAAGCCGTCAACCTCGACTTGTCGTCGTGCCCAACAATTGAACATCAATGATGCGAATTTTTAAAAAATATAAAACACGCTTACAAGATTCAATTGACTCAAGAACTGCTTTCTGACCACGGTTGGTTGAATAGACAGAACTGAATGGCGATTTTACAAAGAAATTCATCTGCGACGACGAGGCACTCTTTCACCTCTGTGGATTCGTTAACAAGCTGAATTACCGCTTTTGGGCAAATGAAAATCCACAGTTTATTGTTTAAAAGCCTATGCACCCACATTGAGTGACTGCTTGGTGCGGTTTATGGGCTGGCGACGTCATCGAGCCGTACGTCTTAAAAAATGAGGTTGGCCAAGCAGTTACCGTGAGTGGTATAACGGAATCTGTCGCGAGATTATAACGGAATTTTTGTGGCATAAAATCGGCGATGGTGCCACTTGCCACACAACCAACGAAACAATGACTCTTTTGCACGAGATTTAATGGTCGTGATATCTAACAACTTGCGATGTTAATTGGCCGCCACGAACATGTGATTTGACACCGTTGGGCTTCTTTCTTTAGGGATATTTAGAAAAAAAAGTGAACTCCAATATGCCAAGAACAATTCAAGAGCTAAAGGATGAGATAATTTGGCACATTAACAAAATTGACCCTTCATTACGTCAATGAAAATATGTACCATCGGATGAAGATATGCCACTGAAGCCGTGTCGAGCATTTGGCCGATATTTTGTATCACACATAATTTTTATAGATCCATCGGTCATAATAAAAAATATTAAGTTAGTTTTTTGACAATTTTTACTTAATTTAAAATTGTGAATTTGAGTTGGATCACCCTTTATATAAATTTGTAACAGGGGCCGTAATCATTATGAGTTTTATTATATAAATCACATAGTAATGATTATGTTATGAGTTTTAAGGATTTTCTTCAATGGTTATGATTAATTTTGAGTTATATTATAAAAATCATAAATAATCATTATTTTTGAGCAATAAAAATAAAACTCAAAAGTAATTGTTATATATGATTTTTATTTTTTTCGCTCAAAATAAAACTCACTTTCAATTTACGTTTTTTTGTGTTTTTTGCCAATATCGTTGCATTTCCTCATAAAAAAATCAAGAGGAAGGAACCAAGGCGAAAAACATTATTAAAAATTATTTCTTTTTTATTAATTTTATTTGTTTTCAATTATTTATTATTTAATTTTACAAAAAGTAATTTCGCCAGCGACTCCTCTGAGATATTGCATCATTAATGCCGAAAAGGATCTTTAAACATTCATTTGTGTAGCAGGAACAGAGTTCACCACTTGGGCCAGCTGGTACAGTTGGGGGTATAGAAATTTTTTTTCCTGCCAGTACTCCATAGTATTTTTGTTAAGATAAACAGGCTTTGGACATTAGCTGTCAATTTCAACATAACCTCTTTGTAACTCCTCAGTTTGCCCACCATCTTCTGCTTCCTCATCGGAAGCTACCTCAATTGTATTGAGATACTCGTTCAAGAGGAAGCAGGTGTTCGATTTCTCAACACAACTTGCGCTGGTAAGTTAGGGGTATGTAAGTACAGAAGTAACATGTATTGACTTAGCCTCAAAGCTCGTACCAGCATTTGAACAAATAAAATTAATAATAAAAATATTTTTTTTTTGCCTTGGTTGCTTCCACTGGATTTGTTTTAAAATGATATGCAACAGTATAGGAAAACAACTACAAAAAAGCCGTAAATTGAAAGTGAGTTTTATTTTGAGCGAAAAAAATAAAAATCATAAATAATTATTATTTTGGAGTTTTATTTTTTTTTGCTCAAAAATAATGATTATTTATGATTTTTATAATATAACTCAAAATTAATCATTACCATTGATAAAAATCAAAAATTTAAAAAACATAGCGGAAATGCAAAGTTTGACAAAAAAAATCAAAACGATAAAAAATTTTCTGTTTTAAGTGATTGTTTTTTTGATTTAAAAAAAACGAACAATACTCGTAATCATTATTTACGGTCCCTGATTTGTAACAATACATTCCTATTAAGTATACGAAAAACTTTAGCTAAATGTTCGATAGCTGCTTTTTGTTAAATCATTTATCTGGGTAATTGTTTTTTTATTCGTTTGAAAGCAGTGGCTTTCATTAGATAATTATTTTGAAATGTGTTGTTTTCAGCTACACTTGGTGGCTTTGACTTACGTTGCGTTATACTTTGAAACCCTGATTTTATATAATTAGCATTTTTATAACAGATAAGCAAATCGGATAGCTGCAAATTCGTGGCAGGTAAGTGAATTTCACTGACGTGTCATAAAAGTCATGCAAACATTGATTTGGCAGATAAGTCAAAACTTCTGCTGCTCGAATATTTATAAAATTTACAAACGACAAAGACATTAATTTATGCCATATATGTTATATTGATGAAAACGGTCCACTGTGTGTTGTCATTGTTTTTTCAAAAGTATGAAATATGTGCGGATTCCCGTGAAATAAAATTATAACTTTAGAGAAGAATGAAACAATGGTATCACACGTTTCATCATTGTCATGCACAAATTTGGAGTCACGCACAGATGAATACTGTGCCCATTCGAATCTGAGTCATTCTGCCAGTCGCTCTCAGGACTAAGATGGAACAACCCATGGAGTGACGAGAGACGACCTCACACTGTGCGTATACGTGATATTTTCACACAAAAGGATCCATTGCATGTTGTCGGAATTGTGTTTTAAATTTAACATACCAAAAAGATAAATTTACTTATACACACCAGCCTGAAAACCACTTAAATATATGTTTAAAAGTTAATTAAATTGCATTGTCGGCATGGAAAAGCCCGGCCATGCATTTTTTTGTAAGAAAAAATCCTTAGTGCGCCCGACCCGTTAACAGTGTTAAAATCCCAATTTCGAGATGAAAGTAGGACAAGCGATCGCAATACGAGTATACCTCGAAATGACACATGTTACGAGTTAACCTTATACCTATGTCCAAGCTATGTGTGCGTGCAGAATCCACAAGCCATCAAGATATCCTTGCAAACAATTGCCAATTAGTGGAAGATAAATGCACTGGGCGAAGATTTTGCGATTCTTCCTGGCGCTCATTGGCGCCAACATTCAGTGCGGTTCGCCAGCGGTTTAAATTAATAAATAAAAGGTAGAAAAAGTGAGGTACCAATTTTGCAGTTCATCACGAATACTTGCTTGCGACTCATTTTCGGCATACACGAGTTATAATTGTTCGCCAATAATGATTGCCGCGATTCCAGTTAGCGTCCAGATAATTCACCGATGATGTCTCCGCGATCGAAAATGTTTGTAGGGATGACTTTTATGCAAAGATGCCCACTGCCATAACCCTGCAAACAATTAGATGAATTGTGTACTTATAGCAATTTTACTTGGCAATTTTACTTGGCAAACTTAGCAATTTTACTTGGCAATAGTACCCCCCGACCATCAATCCGAAAACTTTCCAACTGCTGCCATTTCGCTTCCTTTCATTTTCGGGCAAGGTCGTAGATGGACATATTTTCATGAAATGAGCCAAGAAATACGCGGCTGAAATGTGTCCAGTCGTGAATGAATCACCCTGTATATTCTGAATCATCGTAAATTTTTAGATTATCAGGCCATGTCTATTAGAGCGTAGCACCTTACAGGTAAAAAAAAGTTCACCGTACACCTCAGATAGAAAGTTTTATTGCAACGTAGTTTCGAAAAAAAAAATTCAATATTTTTGCCGAGCGTAGGAGACGCGCTTATGCATTTAAATCCGGATCTCAAAGTGTGATACCTTGATGTTCTTGTCTCGAAGAGACCAATTTTTATTTTTTTTTTGAATTCGCCGTCATTAAGTACCCCCTAGTACTTACCCATTATATCTCAGTTTCTACTACCCTAATGTACCACCCTAATAATAAAAAAAATAAAGCTCGCACAAAATCACTAAACTCTTGCTCATTAAGTAAAGTATGTCGATAATCCCAGCAGAACAATTTTTAAAAATGTGTTGGTCTATTTTGCCGAATGTAGGGGTTATCTTTTTATGTTGTTCTTTATATTTTCGGTGTTTGCAGTAAGATGTTAAAGTGTGAAACATCGATTTTTTGTCTTTAAGAAACCAATTTTTCTGTTTTAAATATTTATCTATTTACTAATCATACCTGAACTTAAACAACAATAATTAACAAAATTAAGGTAAAATGAAATAATGAAAATTTGAATCAACCCTATTTGATGCATTTTTGACGGTTCTCAAGTTAAGCAAAAATGTGGCCCATGCGTTGCTCATCGGTGAACGCCATAGCAGATTCATGTACATCATGAACAAAACTACTCTGTAACATTGTTGTCGTATTGCTTCTCGTACTCGTATTGAGATGTTAGCCAGCGTAAAGCCCGGTGCTATTAGCACAGCGCGTGGGCTAACAACATTCTCTCGAATCCTCCGCTATTACGAGTATGTGACGAGTACGCAACTCTATGATATTGAGAAAACTGGTTCATTTCGTTGTGAAAGTGGATGCCCCATTCTTGTTTCTTGTGAAAGGTCAACCACTGGAAGGAAGTCGGAATGCTTTCCTCTATAAGTATACTTTATATGTTGAATTCGTCAGTTGCCGATAGCGGTTCAAGAGGTCATCCGCCCGTTTATCGAAAATAACGGGTATTTTTCCACTCCGAGAATGTTTTGTTATCGATGATAATCGACCAAGAGCAACTAGTGCGTTAAGATGGTTATGATAATTTTTATCAGCCCGCAATGAATCCACAGGATGCATTCGACAAATGTTCGGTTTAGAAGTTCATAATTTCATCAATTTTGATAGTGGCTCGTACTTCAAATTCGAATTGACTGAGCCGTCATGCTTGCCGTTCTATTCGCCTGCCATGGCGGTCACCGATAAGCAAAGCACGGACCACATTTTTGCTAAACTTGAGAACCGTCAAAAATGCAGCCGAATGTTGCTTAGAACCACACCAACGCCAAGTGAAGCAACGTCGTTTCATTCAACATTTGGAAATAAATAAGGTTCGAACATATAAACCCTATCAATATTTCAATCAGATGAAATTATGATTTGTCGAATACTTACAGGTTTGTGTTTGCTTTAATACCATAGCCGCTGAGCAACATATCTGACAACGCATAGAGAAAGGGACCTAAGGGTTAACAAAATCAATTTTCATTCATTTCTTTCTTTAAGCGTCGAATGAGACCGATCCCATGCCCCAAAAGTGTTCCCTCCCAAATATATGCGCGTTTTATGAAAGTGAAGTCGACGATTCTAAGCGCAAATAGAAAGGGACCTAATCTTTAAAATGGCTCTTCTGAACAAAACTCGTTTTAACCTTAAGTCCCTTTCTATTTTGCGCGTCACATATGGAATTTGTCTGAAAAGGACTTTTACTTTGCCGACAATCTTAGAACTTAGAACGATTAAAAAATAATTTCTATACTTTCGGCTGCATTGGTGCAATGCACGATGAAATAGTAAACCGTACTATTTTGGGAGATAAATAATATTAGTAAAACTAACAGCTTCTGAAATAAAATAATGATTTCTCTTTGGTCAGTCTGTACATAATAACTTAAAAATTTTTAAGTTTCCTTACAATGCAAAAATTCAAAATGACGGAATTAGTACTGTTGTTGCTTCACTTAGTCTATATAGCTGTTTCTTGCCAAAAACATGACAACTAACCACACCATTTACATTTTGCAAATGTTATCTAATTAAATGTGAAGACTGGCTTAATTGACGAAATTTGTAGAAAATGACGCCAAGATAATTGTTCTATTTAAGCAGCATGTCAAATAGAATAAAACATATAAGTTCAAAATATTTTGATTGATAACACAGTACAACAGCCAATCTGGGGGGTGAGAAATTCCAAGTCAGGGTGATGGTACTAGGTCAGTATATTAAAACCCTCAAAGGGTTTTGCGTTCGTATGTGCCAGTTTTTCCTTATCTTGATGTTTTTTCGCTTAGTTGTAAAATGTTGGCAAAAACGTAGTTTGACATAACTCGAGAACGACTAGTTCGATTTTGCTGAAATAAATTGAGAAAAATTAATAATTACATTTTCTTTAATCCATTAATATACTGTTTCTCTACCAAAATCAACATTTTTGCAATTAGAAATAAATTTATGAAGAAAATTTTGCCAAAATTTTTTTTTTTTTTTTTTAAAACATATAAATCCCAAACGGAAAAACGTGTAGAGTCTTATAACTTTCACGTAAAGTCACATAACCTATAAACAAAATGCGACATAGATCATAGAAATCGATTAACGCGTTCTGCTTCTATTTACAATTAAGTGAAGTGAAGTGATTGTAAATAAAAGCAGAACGCGTTAATCGATTTCTATGATCTAACTGGCACATACGAACGCAAAACCCTTTGAGGGTTTTAATATACTGACCTAGTACCATCATCCTGACTTGGAATTTCTCACCCCCCCGACAATAACCCCAAAAATGTTCCACTGTGTAATGGGAGTTGCAAGTTAAAAAAATTTAGTGGCTATTTCTATTTAAAACAAAACCAGAATATTTCCAAAAAGAGTATCTGTTGGCAAATATCTTTTGCATCGATCTTGTACGAGTATTACCTAGACTTTTAATTTGCGTGATGCAGAGTGTTATACCTATCTTTCAGCCTTGTCTTAAGATGTTCGTCTACATTTGCCCCGCATCAGATTGAGTCGATGATTAAAAGTTCTATCATTCTAATAATGATAATTTCTTGCAAAGAAAACTTTTCATCTAACGAAGTGCTTCTTGTTTTTCAATTTATATGTCTTCTGTAGGCGAAAAGATTTTGTAAACTAGTTTCTTTCTTATTTATTTCCTCTAACATCTAGAGTTGTCGGGAAGCGGGGGGAAATTTGTTACGCTAATTATTTATTGTTTATCCATGTTCAATTTGTTAAATCGAAAGACAGAAATATAACCTTCAGATCTAACAAATGTAACTGGGACAACAAGGACAGTTTAAAGAAAAATACATTATTCGTTTAGAAAAATGCATTGGAAGTGGAAAATACTTATATAATCGGTGGTGGCTTAAAGCCGGCTCAAGCTGAATGATTTTGTAACGTTTTTATAGCAAACAACAAAAATACGAATCCTACAGTTGAAATGGCATCGTAGCTTCTGCGTGGAATATAACCAAAATCGGATTGTAAATTGGACTTTTAAAACGGCAGGATATAAGAAAACGTGATCCGATATGGTCCAACTTTACCAAAGTTGGCTACTGGTTTCTTTAAGCATTCTCCTCGAGATTAAAAAATCGTATTTAAGCTAAAGGATCTTGAATCCAAAGGAACTTCATTGTACCTCTAAACAAGGACCTATATGGACTACTTTTAATAGGGCTTTACTTTGACCGAAACATGCACAATGAGTTTGTCGAGATCGGTTCATAACTGCGGAAGGACATCACTCAATGGAATCAGTGATCAACACTTTTTCGGTACGAGTATAAATAACGTTGAGCCCATCTTCTTCCGTTCGAGGTGTAACGAACATCAGTAATAAGTTTTATCACCAAACACAATGTAGCATAGATTACAAAAAAAAAGGTAATTCATTTAAATTTTTTTTTGGCTTTTTCGTAATAATTGTTTTTACTCTTATATTCTCGTGAAAAATAAAAATTGTTTCGTATTGTTTTTCCAATTTTATGTAAGTGCTGCCAGAAATTTACTTTTTATTTTTAATTTTATTGCGTTTTACAGATTTTTTTTATATCCATATGGACAGGCACAGTTACCAAACCTCGAAGACCTTTTTTATATGTATCACATATCAGCTCATTCTATAAAGTCGGCTAATAGTTATGAACCGTGAACAGTGTTGACTAAACTTGCAAAACCCACTGGAAAAAGGCTAAAAACAGTATAACTAGGAAAATATATAATTCTGAATTCAATTATACATAGACATTGGCAAAATCATTTGGTAAATATTTTAAAATTAAAAATAGTGCTCCAGTTTATATATCGCACTTTTTAGCAAACAAAATTTTGGATTTTTTTTGAAATCGTCATAACCTGATTAAATGTTAAAGCAACAAAAAGTTAAGCCACTCTGAAAAGCCACTCTTTCGTATTTAAATCTGGGATAAAAAACTGCATATGATCACATTGTCCGTATTATTATGAATGTTTTATTGTTAATTACAGCTAATTACAGAATGGTTAAAAATGAGAAATTTCATGTTTGATAGAAAAAAGAAAAATAATTTCTCAAAAAAGGTAAAAAAAAATATAAAGCTCAATGCGAAAACTTGTCCAAAGCCGTAAAATCTAGAGACATAAATGCTTTATTAACAAAGCTGGCCGTGAAAAGCCGCTGCTTTCATATCGGCGAATAGTGAAAAAGAAGAAAGAAGATGTTTACTTAAATTAATTGGATAAAACGATTAAATGAAAGTCAGTAGACAAAACAAAATTATTATTAAACAACTTGGTTTTGGGTATGTTGAAATTGTAGTTATCATCTCCAATTATTGGTTACACTTACAACATTTTTGCAAAAGTGATAAGTTTGACCGGTAAGTTAGTTGCGTGTACAACACGATGTTCACATTTGTCATCTTGTGATATGTCGAATGGTGTGGGAGGAACCAGAAGGAGCGTGGCTAGGATCCAATTTTTAGTCAGCAAGTTTATTTTCTCAATTCTTAAGTATTGATTTTTGGTTAGATCGTGTGAATAAAGTAGTATAACCGATTTTACAAGACTAATAAAATTGGGCGAAAGGGTACATTGGTGTATGAGTTACCAGAAGGGGTTTGGAAATGAGGCGCATCTGCAAAGTAATATGAAAAATGTAAAACCATTCGAAAGTAATCGTTCGAACCAGCCGGCGGACATAATGAAAATGTATGAACGTCGAGTGCTTTACTGCGATTCTGAAATAAAAAACACGACCTTTGTTAAAATAATGGTGCAAGAGGTCTCGGGTCGGTAATTATACATGGTTACTTTGTTAAAATAAAAGACCGAAATACACAAATGAGTACAACATAACTTAATTGGTCTTAGAGAGTTAAGTTTTCCTTTTAACAATTGCAGCCAAGTGGATTTATGATGAAGTTCGTCACGGACCCGTGATAAAAGCAGTAGGCAGCCAAAAATATACATGCCATTTTGTAATGAACTTTTTCTCTAATAAATAAAATCTATTCTATAGCCGGCAAGAATACCTGTCCAAATAGTTCTATCAATAGACCGAAATAACAAACGAGCTAAACATAAATATTAGTCGCTCATTACGTACCATTGAAATTTAATTTGTGGTTTATAAAGCGAAATCGGTCCAAAATTGCAATATGTACTTATATTACGATGACAATTGGACAGACGTACGGACATTGCTCGAAGCAATCTTACTTTCTTAGGCTGGCTCCACAACCACTTCTTGGTCCGGGCCTGCTCAATATTGAGAAGGCCGGTGTCTCGGCCTTCTCTGTCTGCGCTTTCCATGCTAGTTATCATCTAACGCTGTGTGGCTGGAGCGTTTGTTCCCATTCGACTAACATGTCCAAGCCAGCGCAATCGTTGTATGTTGATGCGCTTAACTACATTCATTTCGAAATACATCTCATACAGCTCTTGGATCTTCCGGTGCATATACTCTCCGCCCACGCAGAAACTGCCAATACACTTTCATCCGAAGCATCCATGTTTCGGCGCAATATAGAAGCACAGGTAGTATCAGTGTACATATTGTAAAGTGTAATCTTCGTTTTTCGAGAGAGTGGGTCTGTTTTTAAGCTGTTTTCAGAGCCCAAAATAACATATATTCCCTAGGGATACAACCAATTTTTTGGCATAGTACCATGAGGTCAACCATGTCCTAGTAACCACGAAAATCATAATCTTTTGTAATTTTTCTGGAAAAAGTTCACGCACCAATTGGTTTTTCTAAACAGCTGTAAGTTAAAGCTAGCTTGCATAGAATTTAAAAGCTCAATTCTTATTGGCCAATAGCAACTTAACGAATTAATAACAAAACTTCGTTAAGTGGGGATTTGGATCTCCTAGGCTCATTGGTCAATTATCAACAGGCTGCCACCTGCGATAAATGTTGCAAGTGTTAGTAAACGAATTAACTATTAGCATTATGAGAGATTATTCGTTACACATTTTTATTTTTTTTCGTTAAAAAAGGTTAAAGATGCGTTTTGGTTTGCTGGAAAAATCTCTTACCATCTGTAAATATTAATGCAATTTCATACTTAAGTTTTTTTTTATTTTAAATAAACATATTATTAAGTTTTCTTAACCAAAAAGAAAATTAAAATTTTTCAAAACTTCATCGCGGTTGGTGCGTGAACTTTTTTGACCTTAGCGAAAAAATAAATATACGTTCCCTTATAGTTTTTTATGCTCTATTGGACTGTGCTATGCCAATTTTGATATTTTAAAAAATTGTTAAAAAGTTGTATCCCTAATATTCCCAACACGATCCTTCGTTTTTTTTAGTGCGGACATCGTTATTTTGGTTTATGGCAGATCCGAGTTATACAAATTCTTCTAACTACACCGACGCTGCAACTGCCGAACAGTTCTACTACTCTAGCAGTTCCCACCATCATTTTAGCCTGTCCCTCATTAACCACTAGATCTTAGACGATTCTATTCAATCTTTGTAAAAGCTCCAGTTACATCTTGCTCTGTTCTACCGAAAATATTTATGTCATCCATGTCATGCGAGAAGGATGTGTCCCTAAGTGTTAATTGGGCCCGTTTTATTAACTTTTGCGATTTCTAGAATTCTCTCTATTAGGATGTTAAAGAAGTTACGATAAACTGTCACCCTGTCTGATGCCCCTTGCCGTGCTTCGGAGAGGTCACTTCTAATTTTACCTGAGTATTTGGTGTCACTCATTGTCATTCTATAGAGACGTACAAGTTTTGATGGTATCCCATACGCAGACATAGTTTTAAATAGTTTATCTTTTATCGGTGGTATGGAATTTCATCGGCTCCGCTGCTTTGCTGTTCTTGAACCAGGTAATTGCTGTTTTGACCTCGTCTTTGGTCGGAGGGTGGACTTTCAACTCTATCAACTCTGATTGGTAGCGTGTTGCTGATATCCGCAAGATTATCAGCCTCTAATAAGTTGGAAAAATGTTCTTTCCAAATCCTCAGCACACTGGACGTATCAGTTAAGCTGGCCATACACTTGTGATTCGTTCGTATGATTTGTGCGATCTATCAGCCATTTTGCTGGAGCTGTAACACAACAAAGCACAAATCTTTGAAAATGTTCAACCACTTGTAATAATTTGCCGCTAAATTAAATTCTCCTTTAGCGCCTTTTGTTAAGGAGTCTACTATGTGTTTCACTGAGCGCTGATGTCATCGGAAGGAGGGGTTTATGCACGGAGCAGTTGAGATAGCTTCGTGCAGTAAGCTACCGCTGTCTATTGTTAGTGCAGGTTTTTGACGTCTACAAGCAAAAATAAAATATGGTTACTAGGTCACGCCAATAATATTATGTTCTCCGCAATAAAAGTATGTTCGTCGCAACCATAGTATTGTTTATTGAATTTAATTTTGACAATAGTATGATTGCCGCAATATCAATATTGTTGAAATGTAACAATACGAGGGTTGCTATATATATTCTGGTGCCATCAGACATTTCCATTGTGTTGTTTACTTCATTTGTGTTGTTTACAGTGACTTGAAAAAAGAATTTGGCAAAAAAATGAAATTAACTCGTGAACATTTTCCTGCGATCATTTTTCACAACTTTCGACGACAAGAGTGCATCGATGAATTTAATCTTTGTATGACGATGAAGCATCATCCTACATCACTGTGAAAAACTGGTTTAATGAATTCAATCGTGGCCGACGCTCGCTCAAAGAAGAAGGTCGTGAAGGTCATCCAAAAACGGCCGTTGTGCCAAAGAACATTGAAGCCGTGCGTGAACTGATAATGCTAGATCGTCATGTGACATACCATGAGATAGAGGCATCCTTGGGCATTTCTTCACCAGTATTCATTCGATATTACATGAACACCTTCAAAAACCATGTTTTGGTGGTGTCTCAATCGGAGAAGAAAAGGTGTTTCGACAATTGGTTTGAGCGCATGCAAAAGTGTAAAAATCATGCTGGAGAATACTTTGAAAAACAATAAAACCATTTGTGATGATTAATATTCGCATTTTCATTATTAGGCCAGAAATATAAATAGCAGCCCTCGTAATCATTCTTTACGACTATTTCTATTTGCATTATTTTCAATGTTACCCCAATTGGTGTGTTGGCAATTCAAGTCTCCTGCTAAGAGATAATAGTTATTTGAATCTTGAAGATTCATCGAGTCAAATTTGTAAATCCGCTGCTATTGAATTGTCGTTTCCTGCTGTAAATTTGGCAGATTTAATGTATTAACAACTGTTACCGTCCAAGAATAATTATATGACACAGGTTTCTAGGTTTTTGCAGAGAATTAACAATGTTGTTATCGTTATTGCAGTATTTCATTTCTAATTAAAAAAGCAAACAGTTCCCCCACCCAGCGTTGAGCGCGCTATATATTTTCTAATTATTTTGAAGATGTCAAACGATACGTTGTGTCGAGGGTTCAACTTTGTTTCGTTTACGAGAACAATGTCTGGATTGTTTGAATCTAAAAATACTTGTAAATCGTATCTTCTTGGTAGTCGTATTAAAGAGTTTACATTTACTTGAACAATTTTCAGTCTTTCATTTGTACTGTTCTGACTACTTGGTGTCATTACATGCCTATCATTGAAAAAAAAGGTATCTACTCGAGATGCTTGTAAATAAAGTTGTTTGTGTAAGTTAATTACTTGACTGGTTAAATTCATAATCATGGATTTTCGTTCGGTCGTAAATAATTTTATTGATTTCGCAACCACTATACGACGCAGGGTGACCAAATTTCTTGCATAGAACACAGAACAGTTTCTCCTTTTCTTCAGCTTGAACCTCTGTTATTGGACATTTTCCTTTTTGGTGATCCTTATCATATTTTACAATTTCCGCATTGAGTTATCTCAGGACATTTCAGCTTATACCATAAAATGCAGATGTTATTTAAAGGTTTTTTTTTTTTAGACGAACGTTCCCACGCCACTCACACCCGCCCCTGCCGACCGAGGAGGCCACGTCCCCATGACGTAGGGACAACGTACACATTATGGACCGATCCTTAATGGAGATGACAAGAAACGTCATCCATGCAAATTAGCTACAGATATTTATCAACAGCCAATCGGTACAAAAAAAAATATTAATAATAATCACTAGAAAATATAAACACCAAATTAGTACTTTATAATATAACCACCACCTTAATTTAATACAATAATATAATCCAATCAAAGTATGAGAAGGACTAGAAGCATGCAATACAAAATCAAAATATAACCACCACCTTTCTTTATTACAATATTAAAATCTAATAAAAATAATATAAAGCATAATATACATAAGTATTTACGAATAATTACAATTACTAAATTTGTTTATAGCAGCCTAAATTGTTATGAAGACAATGAGCCTTGGTGTAATGAGTTTAAATAAAAAATTATTACAGTTTTTAATGAATCAAAACCTAAGGAGAAATCAATTTAATGATATAACGAATTAAAATCAGCACACATTCTACGAAATGGGTCACCACATGCATAATTGTGCCTTTGAAAATCCAAGTGTGAGAACTGATAGTATCTAGTAGGTCTAAATGGGACGTTAATAGAAATTTTTGATATTAAGTATTCAGAAGCCACAACCCCACATATAATTTTATATACCATCATCGTATTCATCATAGTTCGCCTACTCTTCAATGAGGGCAATTTAATAAGATTTAACCTGCCATTATAAGAAGGAAGTTCATAACAAGTATTCCAGTGAAGACCTCTTAAGCAGAATATTAAAAATGTTTTCTGCACGGACTCAATTTTGTTAACATAGTAATCATATTGGGGATCCCAAACCACTGATCCATATTCTAAAATTGGCCTAACTAGGGAAATATAAAGCTGTTTCGTAGTATATGGATCAGTAAACTCTTTTGCCCAGCGTTTCACAAAATTTACTATAGTAATGATATGGTTATTAAAATTCAACTTTCTATCCATCATAAAACCGAGATCAATAAATGAATCAACCTATGCCAGTTCAGAGCCACATAAATTAAATTTAGTAGCCAACAAACTACGTCTAGAAAAGCACATATGCTTACACTTTTTAAGGTTTAATTCCATAAAATTAAATTCACACCAAGTACTAAATCTGTCCAAATCACCCTGCAGTATGTGACTGTCCGCAAAGCTAGCATAAGAGGAAAATAATTTAACGCCGTCTGCAAACATTAGTAAATTAGAGTTGATAATAGAGTCGGGCAAGTCGTTAATGAATAGTAAAAAGAGAATAGGTCCAAGGTGGCTGCCCTGTGGGACACTAGAGGAAATACGAATTGATCTAGAAAGTCTTTTTTCAAATAAAACTACTTGTTCCCTCCCAATTAGGTAGGAGGAAAGCCAATTTATGAAATTATTACTAAACCCAATTTTGTTTAACTTGAATAGTAATAGTCTGTGATTTACTTTATCAAATGCCTTACTAAAATCAGTATATGTATATAACGCCAGTTTGCTTGCGACGAATAAATGCATCTATAACTTCAGAGGAAAACTGAAGTAGATTTGTAATAGTAGAGTGACCCTTACGAAATCCATGTTGGCATGGATGGAGTATGGGCGCCACATTATGTGAAACAAAATTTGTTACAATTTTTTCAAATAACTTAGGAATTGCGCTTAATTTAGCAATCCCTCTATAGTTCGATACATCCAACAGACTACCAGATTTGTGAAGTGGGAACAAGTAAGACCGTTTCCATAAATCAGGAAAGTACCCCAATTGTAATGATGAATTAAATAATAAGGATAAGGGTAAGACCAGGGATTCCGAGCAGCCTTTCAATAAAACATTCGGAATGCCATCGGGTCCAGAAGTACTAGTGGGTTTAAGACGATGCAAGTTTAATTCAATAAGTGAAAAATCTAAAAAAGGAGGAACTATTTGACCTACTGATGAAATTTTGTAAGGGTACGGAATTGCAGGATTAAACGAACGTAGTGAATATGTATTTTCGAAAAAGTCAGCAAAACAGTTTGCAATAGACTGATCGCTTGAGAACTCAATACCGTTAAATCTTATTCTCGATGGCTTAGATGATGTTCGACGTTTTAAATTAACAAATCGATAAAATGATTTAGGGTCTTTTTTAAAATTGTCCCTAACTCTTGTCAAGTACGACCTATAGCATCGACGAGCCTCGATATTGTACCGTTGTCTCGCTATGGAATATCTACCATAATCAGCAGTTAGTCCTGTTCTTTTGAATCTTTTAAATGATTTGCTCTTTATGTTTTTTAATCTACATATTTCCATAGAAGACCAAGGCATAGTTTTTTCTACGACAATGGGTTCCATAGGCACTGTTTTAGATACAAATTCATGTAGTATGTCATAAAATTTCTTAACAGCAAAATCAAATTCCGCAATAGTACTACAACAGCAGATAGCATTCCAATCAACAGATAATAAAAGGGAATAAAGTCTATGAAAATCACAACGTTTGAAGCAAAATCTAGAAAAATTTCCAGCAGGACTAGGAGATGGTGATTGGTAAGGTAATGTAACTGAAAATGAAATACCTATAGTCGGGTGGTGGTTGTCATCCGGAGTAGAAATTGGATGCATTCTCATAACTTGAAATGAACGTATATCATTGGTCAAAATCAAATCAAGAATCCTTCCATTCTGGTTAAGAATATTATTAATCAGAGACAAATTCATTTTTGCCAATAGGCCAGCAACATCAGTGGTCCAATCACTGTTAGTAAGAGGAGTAAGTGCTTCTGAATCAGGCAACATATGCCATGATACAGAAGATAAGTTGAAGTCTCCCAATGTTAGGATAATATCAGACTCATTCATACTTGTAATTATTTTTCCAACGGCAGTCAAATGTTCATTATAAACATCAAAATCGGTCGAAGGAGGAATGTAGGAACAGGTAATAAAAAGTTTTTTAGATCCCAATGCAACACAAACTGCAATAAATTCCAAATTGTTAAATTCATCAGAAAAAATACGCTCAGAAGGTAGACAGCAGGAAAACGCAACTAAGACACCACCACCGATTTTCTCTGTTCTATCTTTTCTATAAATTTTGTAATTATTACACAGAACCTCAGAGTTCAAAATATCAGTTTTTAACCAAGTCTCAGAAAAAACAACAATATCAAAATCAAAGTTATAGCTATCAACAAATAAGCGACTTAATTAAGTTTTTAAACCTCTTACGTTTTGGTAAGCTATAGTGTATACCTTATCTAGTTTTTTGAAGAGTTTGTAGACTTAGTTTAAATTTAGAAACGCAACAAGATCTAATAAATGAAAAGCTAAGCAAATATCAACGTAAGGATTGAAAGTTATTGAAAATAAGCCAAGTTTTTGCAAAAACCTTAGTAAAAAACAAGTATTCGTTACAAATGTGTATTGTTTAAATAAGCGCGGAGAGTAATATACAGAAACTAAAACATATATACTTAGTTGGGACATAAATGCTGTTACAACATTGAACATAACCATTACAATAGTAGAACTGAACATACCCCGTTAATGTTATATGGGTTTTGAAAGCTAACCTCAATAGCGCTAGGATTTTAAAATTATTTCAACTTTCATCATGGAGTGGTAAGATAATGAGAACCGTATCGCTGTAATAGCGCTTTTCAAGCGTGAAACGAAAAAAAAACGATATTTTCAAAACGCACCGGCCCCTAGATATTAGCCGCATGTTCGCCTACCGATGCATAAAACTATTTGAGGAGACTGGAGATGAAAAAGACCACCGGTCGGACCGCCCACGCTCTGTTCGAACACCGCATGTCATCAAAGCCGTTAAATCAAGAATTCGCAGAAATCCGCTCAGAAACGTTTGGGCTTTCAAACGACGTACCGGACATTTATTGACTGCAGCTTTAAAAAAATAATATTGAATACGAGTAATGCAAATGTCTTTTGGTGAAGCACGCGGATAATTTGCTCAGAAAAATTTTGTTCACCGATGAAAAATGTTTTACCGTTCAGGAAAAATTTATTAAACAAAATGATAGTGTATGCGCGGTCATCTAAGGAAGCATCTGAACTGATCCCAAGGCTGGAAAAAGGTCATCGCCCAGCGTCAGTCATGGTTTGGTGGGGTGTCTCTTACGATGGCATTTCTGCGAACAAGGAGTCAAAACATCGGCCAAAGTTTACCAAGAAACCGTTTTGGAAGCTGTTGTGATGCCTCTTAACAATCGCCTGTTCCAATACCAGCCAAGAACTTTCCAGCAGGATTCTGCGCCGGCTCATATGGCTAAAACGTCCCAAGCCTGGCTTCGAAACAATTTGCCAGCTTTCATTTCCTCTGAGGAATGATCCTCAGGCAGTCCAGATTTGAATCCATTTTATTACAAATTGTGGACGGTTTTAGAGGACAAGGTTTGTCACAAAAGATACCCCAACATTGCATCTCTTAAGACTGCTTTAGTTCGAGCTGTGGCCAATTTTCCAATGGACGAGGTTCGCGCAGCTATTGACGATTGGCCAGTGCGACTTAGGGCGTGTGTAAAGGCAAAAGGCGGAAATTTCGAATAAGTAGATTCTTTTTGGATACAATATACATCAATGAATATATTAAAAAATATTTGGTCCAAAAACAATAAGTACTTTTTATTTTACAGCATAAAACGTGTGTAACAGTATTTATGTCCCTACTAAGTATATTCTACTTGTAAATTCCTGCTATAAAACGTACAATTTAAGGGAACAAAACGTAATTCAAAGAATAAATTAAAAGCTGACAAACTGATACTTTTTTTACTCTGCGCATTTCTTTTGTTGTTTTCTTCTTTGTATGTTGAAAATTTACAAAAACTTAAAGATATTGCATTGTTGGCATACAAAAGCCCTGCCGTCAATTTGTTGTGGGCTTTTACGTTTATTACAATGGTTTTTTGGCAGCCGGAAGTTGACAAATACGCGGCGTAAGCATGAGTTGGGAAAATCCATATGTATAAATAGAAAATGTAAACAATTTATCGATGGGCATAGCGGCAGTGTTCCTTTTTCGACGTGATTTTTTTAATTTAGTCAAATTGGGGACGACAAATCCTTGCAAGTCCTCATAATTTTTTTTTGAACCATAGTTTTTACAAATTAGCTGCAAAAATGTTTCATTTGAATTGAGATTCGATATTAGGTCAGAGAACAAAGCCGACCGGTTTTAAGCCGGCTCGCAGAAGCCGCCGACCTTAACTTTAAAAGCAGCAGCCGGCTTTTGCAGCTCGCTTCGACTTTATAAGTAGTTCTTAGCCGACTTAATCGACTTAGCCACTAAAAGGATCAATTTTTCTTATTCGCATCTACATATTAATATTAAAAAGTCTATAAAAGGTCCATAAACTATGTACAACACTAGAGTGGATTGGCTTGTATGGGGCTAATATGTTACAAATGTCAAAATCGTTTGTTTAATTCGGTCATTTGAATTAACAAATTAAAAAGTTAAATTTATCGGATCGAGCATTAATATTTCAATAAAAGAAATTATTTGTTCCAAAATGTATTGTCGTGGTTGCATACCGCTTTTATCGCGATTTCAGGTCCAAGATGACCTTAATCAGAAAGCTACTTGGCTGCAATTGTTGATGTGAAAAGTGAACTCTTTAAAGTCTTTAGGCTTTATTGTTACTTTTCGAGACTTCTTCCAACAACTGCCCATGAAAAAAACAATATGTACACCTTTACAGAGACTCCATATTTATTTGGATCTAGCTGACAGCATTGGTGATCTGCTCCAGATTTAACTTCAAATTTCCTTCAATAACATTCTCTATTTTTTAATGTTGCTCAAATAAATGCCAGTATGTGGACTCTGCATTAAAATATTTTTTGAAATCTATTGTTTTTGCTAAAGATATTCAAACAATTTCAGGAAATTCAAAATAAATCCCGTATTAATTATTTCAGGGTACCATTGAATATTTTCTATTTAATACTTGTATTTCTGAATTAAAATTATATAAGTACACGAGAAATAGTTTAAATAAAAAGCGTAAAACACAATTTACCATAATTTGTTTGCAAAGCCCAAGTACTGAACCCGCTCTATTATATTAGGTCATTTATTTAATCAAAAGTGTGAAATCGAGAATTTTATTGACGGATTTGAAATGGTGTTTTTAAACTGGTGCCGACAGCTAGAGCTGAAATATTTTAGGAACCGATCAAAAACATGTTAATCCTCATTCCTAGAGGAAAATTTTTGTTTAAGGCACCCTAATGTAAATCAATCTTTGCTATGTGCTGAAACAAGACAGATAACTTCAAAATATTTGCATTGTTTTTACGACGTAGCCACACATCAAATTTTGTTTGTAAAACAACATTTTAAGAAACAAGGAAAAAATCCACCGTATGTAAAAATCAATTGAAATTTGTAATTAAAAAATTAATAACAATTTAAAATGTAAGTATGTAATTAATATGTAAGCATGGGTTCTTGTATAGGAACAATGGTTTAATCGATTTCTTAGGAAAATCAAAAATGAAAACCGGTTTCTTTAAAAATTCCATTTTCGGTTAAACCGAAATCCGGGTTCTCAAAAAGGACCCATTCACCCAACTTTATGTTGATATTAAAAGGGAGTTTTTCACTAATAATTTTGTTTTTATTAATACCTATTGATGTATTGTATCCAAAAAGAATCTACTTATTCGAAATGTCCGCCTTTTGCCTTTACACACGCCTTAAGTTGCACTGGCCAATCGTCAATAGCTGCACGAACCTCGTCCATTGGAAAATTGGCCACAGCTCGAATCAAAGCAGTCTTAAGAGATCCAATGTTGGGGTATCTTTTGTGACATACCTTGTCCTCTAAAACCGTCCACAATTTGTAATCCAATGGGTTCAAATTTGGACTACCTGAGGGTCATTCTTCAGAGGAACTGAACGCTGGCAAATTGTTTCGAAGCCAGGCCTGGGACGTTTAAGCCTTATGGGCCGGCGCAGAATCCTGCTGGATAGTCCATGGCTGGTTTTGGAACAGGGAATTGTTAAGAGGCTTCACAACAGCTTCCAAAACGGTTTCTTGGTAAACTTTGGCCGATGTTTTGAATTCTTGTTGGCAGATTTGTCATCGTAAGAGAAACCCTACCAAACCATGACTGAAGCAGGGTGACCTTTTTCCACCCTTGGGAACAGCTCAGATGATTCCTTAGATGACCGCGCATACACTATCATTTTGCTTATCAAATTTTTCCTGAGCGGTAAACATTTTTTCAACGGAGAACAAAATTTTTCTGTGCAAATTATCAGCGTGCTTCACCAAAAGACGTTTGCATTTTTCAATCCTATTTTCTTAAAGCTGCAGTCAATAAATGTCCGGTACGTCGTTTGAAAGCCCCAAGTCTTTTTTAATGATTCGACTCATGGACTTTTGCGTGATATTCATCTCACGGGCCATGGTTTTCTGTTTTCGGACCGGATTTCTGTGAATTCTTGATTTAACGGCTTTGAACATGCGGTGTTCGAACAGAGCGTGGGCGGCCCGACCAGTGGCGGTCTTTTACATTTCCAGTCTCCTCAAACAGTTTTATGCATCGGTAGACGAACATGCGGCTAATCCCTAGTGGCCGGAGCGTTTTGAAAATATCGCTTTTTTCATTTCACACTTGAAAAGCGCTATTACAGCGATACGGTTCTCATTATCTGACCACTCCGTTACAGACTAACGCTATTGAGGTTAGCCTTCAAAACTCATATGACATTAACGGGTATGTATGTTCAGTTCTACTATTAAAATGGGTGTGTTCAATGTTGGAACAGTAACCCCTACTAAGTATTGTCATCGATCAAGGTTATATCACAGTAATAGCTTGGGGTCGGATGATTGTGAAACTGTAGTCATGCATGCTTGCAACTAAAGAATGAGTCATTTAAAATTTTATATTTTTAAAAATTTTGGTTTTACTGGAAAGTAAAACTTTGTCATTTAATAATGGAGCACAATATAATTCATAATACTACCACAACTTAATCGACAGTACCTCATCCGATCAACCCAATTTTTCAGTATATTCTCAATTGTTTCGGGTCTAATATCTTAAATGGACACTTCGATTTCATATTTTAACGCTTCAATTGCCTCTGGATGCTTTGTGTAACATTTTTCCTTAATGGCTCCCCACTAAAAAATAATCCAAAGGGCGCAAATCACAGCTCCGAGGCGGCCAATTTTGACACCACAATTTCGACGGATTATTAGATTTTCAAAAACAGTTAGTAAAATATCGATGTTGTCTCGTTGAAACCAAATGTTGTCCATTTCATGCACTTGCATTTTTGGAAACAAAAATTCGTTGAGCATGGCGCGGTAACGCTCACCGTTGACGCTAGTGGCGGCTCCTTGCTCATTTTCGAAGAAAAGGGGCCCAATAAAGCCGCCAGCCCAAAATCCGAACCAAACATTGACTTGCCGAGGATGCATTGGCTTCTTAAAAGTCAGGTGTGGGTTCTCTGATTTTCGGTAAAAGTTGTCATCATCTGCCAAATAATCTTCAGCCTATTGGGCGAAGCGAAACCGCATCGGATGGTCATGAGGCTTCATTTTTTGGACCAATTGGGCTTTGTAAGCCTTCATACCGAGGTCTTTATGCAAAATTCTTCCCAAAGAAGTGCGAGCAATGTTTACCTCCTGAGAACGATTACGAGTTGATGTTAATGGATGCTCATGGATATTCTCAACCACAGCAGCAATGTTTTCGGTGGAACGCACTGGATGAGAATGTAATCGGGTTGTCCAATAACGTTCCATTTTCATGAACTCGCTTTACAAATTGGCGCACAAACTAAAGTTAAATCCGATCGCTTCTCGAAAATTGTACATGTAAATTTCTTACAGTTTGCGTTTAAGACTCACTACTTTGGAAGTACGTTTTTCAAATGTTAAACATAACCCTTAAAATAATAATGAATGTTATTCTACCTTTTAAAGTCAAATTAATTGGTAGATGAAATTGAAAATTTTAAATGACGCACCCGTTAATAGTCTTTTCGACTGCGGTTTAAACCTTTTTAGGTTTCCTTTGAATGGAATGGAAACATGGTCTCAAATCAGACTATGACTTAAGCAAGAAAATCATTTTTCTTTAAACTGATGCACAATGTTCAAATTGATGAGCATTTTTCTTCGCTTTGATGTTTAATGGTCTTTAAATTCATGTGCATTGTTCCTCAGATCAAAGTTTAAAGTTCATCAAATTGATGCCTGAAATTAAAGAATTGATGAAAAGTTCTACATGAAATTAAAGAAAAGTGCTGTAGGTTGAAAAATGATGTCCAAATTCATCAAATTGATGTACTAATTCATCAAATTTGAGTGTAGATTCTTAGTACCCTACCTCGTAGTTATGGATAATTGTAATGCAAAATCGTCCTTTACGACAGTCAGCAACGTATCTTTGTTTACATCGCAAATATGAAAAGCCAACCCGACAATTGCAAAAGATATAGCATCTGCCGATAGGGTGATTTATTTTGGGCCAACCTTTACCTGAAAATAAGAAGAAAAAAACTCAGAGCATATAATTTACATTTTACGTGATTAGAAAAAGGTTTCGTACATACTCGTATATGTCTTTTGATCCTTGTCAAACTGGATGAGCTTCGTATAAATATGTACGTTGCGTTATTCAAATCCGTGTTATTATATAATTGATTTAATGACTGGCCACGGTATTGGCGATGTCATCTGCTCCGCTGACTTTGCAATTACATATTCATAAAATTCAAATTAGTGATTGATGACAGACAAACTTCAATCAAACAGAAAGATTTCAGTTGAAATATTTTATTGTACGTAGACTGCGCAATGTGAAAACAAAAACCGGGCAGCACGTAATTTTTCATTTACTTAAAGCCCCAGAATGTTTTTTCTGCGCCATGGCTAACAGGTGTTTTTGCTTCATTGGCGTGGTGGAAAGTCTCTGTGAAGGAGCAGGGAGGGGAGACTAACCGCAAAGTAAAAACCCTTAGCACTCCTGCATGTTTCGGTTAGAAGGTTGTTTTGCTTTTGTTGTTTATTTTTAGTAAGAGAACACCGATACCAAACCACTTGCAGACGAGCAACATGGGCTTCCTATGCAAATACGTTATTGGATCCTTTCTCGGGGTTGCTGCTATAGATTGCGGTGTGGTGCCCCTGTAGCCATCATCAGAATACGCTAACATCCCTCCATCCATCATTTCAACTCCGCGAGAAGCCCCCGTCCTCAGTCAAACCGTCTGTTCACCTGGCTAAACGAGACGAACAGGAATCAAAGCGCCATCGTGGAGATGGAGTTGGATATGCTTGTATTAGTGGAGAACGGCGTGTTCGTTTGCGTCGAGCACCCTGGCATTTGCTTTAATTTTGTTCTATTCTTCCCTGTTCGTTTCGGTTCAGTTCAGCTCGTTTCAGCTTAGTTATGTTTATTTAGGTTTATTCGTTCATGCATAAGAAAATGAGAATTTACTTGAATATTTGAAGATCTTTTATGAAATGATTTTCCAAAGCTTTGTTTCCTCATTTTCTTTCACTGCACCCTATCCAAGGATTTCATTCTTCTGTGCTACGAAACGCTTTTCTTGTCGTGCTTTTAAAATTCTTTCAGGTATGTTTTATTTTATTTAGATTTGTTGTTTTTTTTTGATTTCACATAATGGAAAGTTGTTATTGTTGTGTTTTATTTAGTTCATAAGAAACATGAACTATGTATATATTTACAAACATACACAGAGTAGTCAAAAGAAAATCCGCTTGAAACTGTTAAGAGTTTTATTGAGAGGAAGCTCAGGTTGAAGTTTGTTTTTGTGGAAAACGACCACAGAAAGGTATAGTGAGTGGCCTTGTTCAAACATCCATTGTTTTGGTAACATCAACAGCAATAGCAACAACAACAGAAACTTTCAGTTCTTCTTTCTCAGTTCCCTACATTTTTATTTCAGAGTACAGGGGTTTCCTCTGCCGAGCCGAGAGTAATTCGTTAATTTTAATTAATAACAGAATAGCGAAAGGTTTTTTTAGTGAACACAAATGTTCAAAATAAATAGGAAAAAGTACAATCTTACAAATTGCGGACTGTAGGTGTGTTGTTGTTAAGTCACTAGTTGGAATAACTTTTAGGCTGTAAAGGCATACGCCGACGATAAGACTTTTTTAGAACCAGCAATAGGAAACCAAAAAAAAAAAATAAATACCGCCGTAGTGTGCACTAAATAAAACACGTTAAAAGCAAAAGTTGCACCGAGACGACTACATTTTACCATACAGCGGTACTATTATGTTTGCGCTAGATCTACATTCTAGTGAGTACCGTTAACCAGAGTAGGTGTTGTGCAACACGACTCTGAAAATAGCTATCTCCCGCCTGAAACAAACTTTAAGTGCTTGCGCTAACCAATGGTTTACTTTCTGAATAGCGCTATTCACTACGTACAGAGCACGTACATTTTCCTATACATTGAACCACACTGTGGTACAGGGTATTATGACTTAGTGCTGAATTTTGTAACGCCTTAAAAGTATGTACATATACCGACCGATTCAGAATCGCTACCGATTGCATTAAGTGATGTCCATCCGTCTGTACCGCAGTCTATCTGTGCATCTATAAGTATTTCGTTGGAACTTGGTTTATTCTTCACATTTGTGGCAAGGACTAACCCTGTTGAAATTGATCCATGTTGTATACAAAACACAGGTTTTTCCCGTCTTGAGAACCGGCAGCCCTTAAAACCACTTATTAAATCCGATTCTGATCAAATTTAGCCTAGAGCGTAACGAATAACCAACAACCTTATCTTGTGAAATTGCGAACCGTATCGGTCTATGTTTTTAAATAGCTCCCACACAAATTTCGATAGGGTTCGTTCTTGGCCCAAACGTGAAGAATGTTCCATATTTCACCAAAATTGTTTCATAACTGCGACCTTTACCTGGTAGGGACATCGCTCAATGGTGTAAATTAATATTTCTGAATCGATCGGTATACTTATCGTAGGATCTACTTTAATTCGTATATGTGTTACAAACATCAGCACTTAGTCATAATATCCTGTACCACAGTGTGGGGTTGGGTATAGAAACATATCTTGGACAACTGCAATAGTTCGATTGCACGAAGAAAAAAAGTATGGTTGGGGTTACAATATTCGAAGAGGATCATACTATTGTTGGGTATATGGTTGTGACACAACAATATTATGATCCTCACAACAATAGTATGATTCACACATAACCATTCTATGATCGCCACAAACATAGTATGATTCACACTCAACCATACTATTATCCCCAAAATTATTTATTAGGATTGGTTTTTGTTGTTATTCAATAATAGAGATTTTTATTAAGTTTGTTATTTTAAATTGCATTACTATTAGTTCATAGCCAGATTTGAGGCCATTTTTTTATTAAACATTTCATTCAAGAAACAAAAATATATACGAGTATTTCAACGGTCAAAAATACTTTTAGTTACCAGCAGGGATGAATGCTACTTCACCATCCGTCGACACCAAGTAAAGAATGTGATTAAACCCCATGATCGAAGGCTATATACTTAAGTGCCGGCAGATTTTAAATAAACGAGAACCAGTCGATTTTAGAGTATTTAACCGAACAAAGTAAACACAATAAAAATCCCTCGAACTACCTTCCGATTGTTATTGTTTTTTTAATGGACAACAACCATCGTGTGTATGTTTTTTTTGTATATCAAAAAAAAACATACGCACACACATATGTACATGTATGCTCTATAAAACCTGTTTTGTTATGTTCATAGTCGCAACCATACTGTATGATTGCCGTAATCAAATTATTGTTAACGTAAATTTTAAACAACAATACTGTTGTTGCACCAACCATGTATAAATGGTTGCTACAACCATATTTTCATTTCTAAATTTGGCAATAATACTATTGTTACATTTCAACAATAGCAATATTGTCGCAATCATACTATTGTCAAAATGAATTTCAAAAAACAATAGTATGGTTGCGCCGAACATGCTTTTATTGTAGAGAACATAGTATTGTTGCGGTGACCATAGTGTAATCATATCTTTTCTCTGCGTGTGTCCACTGACCAATTTTCATGAAAAATAATATTTGGACTTAAGGTTCTTGAAACGCAAAGATACGATCTCAAAAGTATAAACGGATTTTAATGTTCTGCACATTAGAAGGGCGTGTATACTTAACGTGTCGTTCGATTTGCAATACCTGAAAATATTTATCGGAGACTTCATACCCGCCTTTTATTGGTCATCGTAGAATATAAGACGATCAAGCCAAGTCCTTTCCGCAAGGCAGCCATTAGTTCCCTGGAGAATGCGTTCACCACTTTGAAAACTGTACAAGAATGCCGGATATCTCAGGAGAAGCTACTGCAATATTCCTCGGAAACTCTTATATGGGTTCCAGGACATGGGGAAGTTGATGGCACTTATACACCTGACGAACTTGCAAAATTGGCCCAACCCAGGACTCAAATGAGTACAGTGACATTCCTTTTATATTACGGAAACTCTTTTGCATTTGCCAAGGCTAGGTGGAAAATGGAAACCACCTGGATATAGAGACTAAAAAAAATTGGCCAAGAATCAATCTAACAAACCTCATAGCAGTCGTCTCCGGCCACAGGCCTTTGGGCGTACACGCGTCTAAGACTTCTGTGGGAGCTGCAATAATAAAAAGGATGAGACAACTGAACATCTTTTCTGGCACTGCCCGGTATTTGCGGACTATAAGCGTAAACAGTTTGGTATACTGTGCAGACGTACAACAGCGGCTGCCAATTTAATCTGACCTACCTAGCCTAGGATGCTGCAATTTTGCTTGGGAAAAAAGGAGCTCCTTAGGGAAAGGCAATTTGGAAAAAATACAGTTTTTTTTAGTTATTTCTGTAACAAATCAGAATTTTTGTAACTGAACAATGACTATGTTAATTGTGACGCACATTAATACCTTATGGGCAAAATTACTAGTTACGTCTCTTTGGTTAAAAAAGGAATCACCGGTACTCAATTATAAGGCCGTACTAAACAAAGTTTTTACAATATTTTCTTCATTTACAAATATGGTACGTTAGCTTGGTTCAAACTTAGACGACTCTTTCTTCCAAATCATGAATTGATGTGCATAACTTGTAAACTATTACAGATACTTAAAAATATGTCAACACGATTTCTATAGGTAGTCACTGGCGCTTTTCAAACGTCGAATTTCATTCAAATCGGATAAGTCGATTTTAATCGACTTTTTTTATAAAGTACTAAATGCCGACATTTGATTTTTTTGTAATACTCGAAAAATCGTCTTTTAGTCGTATATACCCCAACTGAAACGAAAACGCCGATTATTACGTATGCGTTAACGAGGTTTTTGGTGATTCTTTATAAGTCACGGCTTCTGTTTGTTTCGGCTGCAATCAGAGCATCTTCCTCCTGGACCCACGTTTAACTTCTTTATTAGCAGCGTTGCATTTCCTTTGGAGGTTCAATTTCTCGCTACGTGTTAAGCAAGTTTTGGTTGAGCTTTTATTTCATTCCTCTCACATTTCAGGAGTTCTGTAGCTGCCATGTCTAGCAGAGGTTTTACATATATCCTCGACATTTTTAAGATCATATCGAGGTTTGTTCCGAACGTTCAGGAGTGAATCTCTCCAGGTTCTACTAATGACGATGAAGTCGATTACCCAAGGGAATGTGTAAGTTAAACAAGATACAACTTTTCTGTAGTTCTTATTCTTTATTGATTCAAAAACGGAATGAATATTTCTATAAAACTACTCTTAACTAAACCTGTCGTAAAACGATGACACTGCAAACCTTGCACACTTATCACCGTCAGCAAATTATTTGGGAGCGAGCAATGATCCATAGTGAAGTTGCATTGCACGTCAGCAGTTTATTAGTAGTCATAACATAGCAATGTTTTTGTGTTATGATTGGCTTATAACACAGCAAACATTTTTGCTGGTAACATAAATATTCTTATATGGAAAAATAAACTTTACCACCAATAACCAGTCAATAGTTTATACATATTTCTGTGGAGAGGTATCCGTTCTCCTTCATTCATTCCAAGTCGTGGCAGCATAGCATAGCATTCTCTATTGGTGTTGTCACTGGCTACTTTAACGGGGATATCGTCCATTAGGAGTAATTTAACCTCGCCGTTTATGTTTGTTATGATACTTCCGAGTTGTTCATAAAAGTCGTTTTTTGTCTGTTTGTCCGCATTTTCAGTTGCTACGTAGTTCTGGAGACAGGTTCTGTTGCGTGTCAGAATGCGGAATCTGGCTACGATAATTGTGCGTTTCGAGCCTATCTTGATTGTTTTGCGAGTTCATCCAAAAAAATAAAGCTGAATTCATCAGCAGATCCTGGGCATCTAGTTTCGCAATGGCCAAGAAAAACCAATTAATAAGTTCTTTGAGACATACCTGTGCATGTTGCAAATGAGCTCAGAATCCGACAGTGCACTTGATTCCGATTTAAAAATAGTTGCTAGTCAAAAATCCATTGGATCTGCAAAATGATTTGCCGGAACTACTTCAAGGAATCGGCTGTATGCACTTGTACTGACAAGTGCAAACAGCCGATTTTTATTACTTGCAAGCAACTTCTTAAAAGTCAAAGAACCATCTCGATCGTCATCAAAATACAAAAAAAAAAAACATATTGCTTAAATTTTTTTCTTTTTTATACTTAGTAGGGACATAAATACTGATACAACATTGAACACACAAATTTCAATAATAGAACTGAACATACCCCGTTAATGTCATATGGGGGTTGAATGCTAACCTCAATAGCGTTAGTCGGCAACGGATTTCAAAATTGTTTCAACTTTCATCATGGAGTGTTCAGTTAATGAGAACCGTATCGCTGTAATAGCGCTTTTCAAGTGTGAAATTAAAAAGCGATATTTTCCAAACGCCCCGGCCACTAGAGTTTAGCCGCATGTTCGTCTACCGATGCATAAAACTGTTTGAGGAGACTGGAAATTTAAAAGACCGCCACCGGTCGGGCCGATACGCTCTGTTCGAACACAGCATGTCATGTCATCAAAGCCGTTAAATCAAGAATTCACAGAAATCCGCCCCGAATACAGAAAATCATGGCCCTTGAGATGAATATCACGCAAAAGTAAATGAGTCGAATAATTAAAATTACCTTGCGACTTGGGGCTTTCAAACGACGTACCGGACATTTATTGACTGCAGCTTTAAAAAAAATAGGATTGAAAAATGCAACGTCTATGGGTGAAGCACGCTGATAACTTGCAAAGAAAAATTTTGTTCACTGATGAAAAAATTTTTACCGTTCAGGAAAAATTTAACAAGCAAAATGATAGTGTATGCGCGGCCATCTAAGGAAGCATCTGAACTGATCCCAAGGGTGGAAAAGGGTCATCACCCAGCTTCAGTCATGGTTTGGTGGAGTGTGTCTTACGATGGGGTCACTGACCTGCATTTCTGCGAACAAGGAGTCAAAACATAGGCCAAAGTTTACCAAGAAACCGTTTTGGAAGCTGTTGTGAAGCCTGGATTGGATCTCTTAAGACTGCTTTGGTTCGAGCTGCGGCAAATTTTCTAATGGACGAGGTCCGTGCAGCTATTGACGATTGGCCAGTGCGACTTAAGGCGTGTGTAAAGGCAAAAGGCGGACATTGCGAATAAGTAGATTCTTTTTGGATATAATATACATCAATAAATATATAAAAAAAATATGTGGTCCAAAAACATTCAGTAGTTTTTATTTTACAGCATAAAACGTGTGTAACAGTATTTATGTCCCTACTAAGTAGTTTATCTTTATTTGCAATCTATTAAAAAGGTTAGTCACAGAGTCTTAGATTGATATTTTTGCAGGATATCTTCGATTGAGTAAGAGGCAGTTTTCCATATTGGATCCCATATGTTCAAACAGGTTTTAAAATTGTTTTGTACAGTAGCACCTTGTTTCCTATGCTAAACTGTGATTTTGGGTCAAGAAGCCAGTATTTTTTTTCGTCTAAATATCTAGTTGCTTTCTTTTAGCAGTAATATGATCTTTCCACGTTAAATATTGCTAATAAGAAACAAAATTTCGAAAATTCCAAAATACAGCTGAATGATTTTTTGCAGCAACGGAACACACACTTTGGACAAAATGTAGCAGTCGCAGAAAGTAAATTAATTTTAAGAATGTTAAGTGCCAATAATCATTCAAGTAGTTGGAGAACTGGCAAAATTAAATGCAACAATCTATCCAGATACCAATATAGCTAAGTCGGTAGGTATACTTATAAATGTTTATCAAAAAAATTTTATAAGCTAATAAAACATTTTTTTACAGGTTTTTTATATCCACCAAAAAATGCCTAGTGATCGTTGAACGCCAATTCCACATGGATAAAGGCAAAACTGCTGACCATTTTTTTAGATTGGTACAGCCAAAGGATGGATCCGGCCAACTATTTGCAACACGGTCCTCGAGACTTTGGACAATTGACACCCTGAAGCGTAGTTGCGGCCAACATTTAACCCTCCGATGGTTGAGTCATCCGTTGCCCTTGTACGAAGTACAAGGTTTGTTTTGATTTGTTATTATTTTCTAATTATACATGTATAATGAATGTTCGAAATTTTTTTTTGTGTACTCGTATAACATTATTAATTTTTTATGAGTTTTATATGAAAAAAGCCTAAAAAACTATTGTTGTGTAGATTGTCCCTCGTCCAACATATTTTCTGTGGTGGTGTATCATCGATGCACAAGTGTTGAATGCTCTGCACAAACTGGATTGGTACAGCAATGGAAATAGGCCCTTGTTTTCCGCTGCCGTCCGTACTCAGAACGGCATAGGCGACATGACGGTCTGTTCGTCCTAGACGCAAACGACGGTGTAGCTCCTTCTGCCGACCTAGATAATAACTAAAAAGACCAAAATTGTGTAGTTAATTCTGCTTTTGAACATTAGAATTGTTTTTCCGTATCCTTGGATATGCGGTTGTTCAGCGCTCGTTCCTCTATGTTTGATAGTGTCTTTTTTTGTCAGCATCAGTAGAATTGACCGTCGTCTATCACTTCTTTTTATTGACTTCATCTCGTTGTATGAAATAAATGCAGCTAATGCAGCAATGTCCACCATATTAAAAAAACATGGCCAATTGCTAGCGGTTTGTTGAGCGCTTGCATGTATATGTGCCAAGCATCTGGTCCATTGTATCAACGCCCGATTTGTTGGCGTTGTAATTCAAAATAACAAACGGCTTCTTTTTTTCAGTTTGCATGTCCACACCGCAAGTATAATGTTGTGTCGACAGAAAAATTACCGCTTTGTTCTTCTTGGGTACATATGAACATAGTGCTATATCGCCTTCGTTGAAGCCGAACAATGTGCTGTTGCCAGGACGCGTATGATTTTTTTTTGGTTCCCGAGGCACACATGTCTTATTCGAGCGCATTGTTCCAACATATGCGGTTTTCTTCCTGATCAAAGTACGCGACAAATCCAAAGTTGTGAAAAAATTGTCGGCATAAATTGTGCGGCCTGTATTCAAATATCTCTCCGAAATTTGAAGTACAACATTCTGCCCTTGATTCACCTCTCGTGCCTGGTCAGGCAATTTCCCAGAGTAAATCATTCCTTTGACAGGATAAAATGATTTTGATACGCACAACCACCATATCTTTATACTGTACTTGGCAGGCTTCAATGGAATGAACTGTGTGAAGCGGGTGAGGCCTCTGTATGGGAATAACTGCTCATCAACGGTCAATGCATCAGTGAGCAGTTTTGTTGCTGATTAGTCGCTGCTGTCGCGTATTTTCATTGTCGAATCTAAGGCATTGTTTTATGCACTTCATACGATCTAATGATAATGCAGCTTTATATATTAGACAGCGCGTTGGGCTCCATAACTCTTCAAGAGGTTTAATATTTGATTTAGTGAGTCCAGCATACAAAATAATAGCCAAAAAAGCATCGAACTCTTTTAAAGTGATTGGTTTCACTGCCCTGCCTTCCGATTTGATTCGCGTATTATGATGTACGCCATGTCTTCGGTGATGAGCGAGCGGAATATGGTAAAGGGATCATATGAGGTTCCTACTGGTCCCGGATTCCTCCTTGTGTAGTCGACCACGTTATGAGCACGAGTACGGGAAGTCGATGGTGCATTTTTATTCCATTTGGTGCCATCTTTGGAAATGAAGTAATTGTCACTAGTTTGCTCGCTGATGCTCAGTTTCTTTCTCTTCATCATCGTCGTCATTACTAATATCTTCATTGATATCTATATGTGGTTCAGTTTCATCATCCGAAACATCAACATGAAAATTTGCTTGATATGTGAAATCGTCATCATCCGCACCTTCAAGACCAAATGCAGGAATAGCACCTTCATCACTCATCTCCGCACTCATGAAGTCTGCAAATCTATCATCCACTGCACGTCTTTCATCCTCACTCAATTGTTGGTAGCGGGTACTACGACGTACCACAATTTCAGCAATGTCTAAATTTTCCTCTGCCATTGTATTCTACTTTTATTTCTCTTAATAAAATTCAAAATAAAATTTCGCACTCGATGTTCACTGTCTAAACTTTCACTGATTTGGTTTACGAAACTACAGCCGCATTTATACCCTTTTCTACGTCTACCTGGCTTCTAGCTTGTACATCTGCGTCTATGTGAGAGTAAGAGTAGGTAAGAGTATGCGTAAAAAGTAAGGGTAAATTCAAACAACTCAAAAGGGACGGTAACAAAAATTCAAAAAGGGACGGAAAGGTTATTATTTTTCAAGGAAAGGCACAATAAAATAATCCAAAAAGTAACTAAAGTTCAAGGAATTTTAATAAAACAAGCCAAAAGACAGTGCATTTATTAACGATTTCTTGAAATTTCAGTACAAGGTCCCAGAGGACCTTTTCACACGTTCCCGTACTAAACACATTTAAATCTCAATAAAAACTAAACTATTGGTCCAATCGCTTCTAACGATTCTAGATAAAATTTCCTTGGAATACATGTGGGGGTCGGGTATACTTCCAATGGACCATCAAGGAGTAATTTCAGTTTGAAAATGTAAAAGGTCCCCAGGGACCTTCTCATCCGCCGGAAGGTTAAAGGAATTATATTCAAAAAATAAATGCCAAAAAATGTCGTTTCATATTACCATAAAGATTCTGCACTTGATTAAAATTTTTATTTCTTTTTGTTCTGAAAAAGTACCTCTAGATGGATCACCCAATATAGGGCCATAAAGCCGAAAAACAATAAGAACGAAACGTTGCACGACAGCCACAACTTACCTCTGTGTTTTGTGTGTCCTTTGATTTTTTTTTGTATAAATTTGCCAATATTTTTGTTGATGGTTTTGATCGGACGGACTGACGGAAATAAAAAGTGCCTTTTACACATCAGCTGGCCGTACTGTTCCCACTTTAATATAGGAATGAAACCGTTTTCAGTAGGTGCAGCTTGTGAATGATAGCAGTATTGCCAAATCGCTAAATTCCATTAATACCGGGATAAACAAAGAAAACCCGTCAAACGCTACGGAGGCCAGCTTAAATTTACATTTGGCAATAAAACGACATCTTTTAACATTCCGGCACTTTTTTAGCAGCAATTCCGATAAGAGGACAGCATTTGAAATAAAAAACCAAATCAGTAAAACGGGAAAATTAAGGAAACAAATTTTGTTATTTATATTACATACAAACATTGGCCAAGAAAAATAGTCCTGATAAAACTGCCTGAGTAAAAATCTTTTGAAATTAAGATCTCTCTACTGCGCAATTTTAAAAGAGATGTTTCAACAGCTGGCGGTATAAGACGGATCTGTCCTGTTCCTTAAAAGAAAATGTTTTGTGCTGTTTAATTGTTAATTTTAAGTGTAGTTTTTTGTGAAAATCTTTAATGCCATGTTGAGTTCAGTGTGAGTGTAGGGTTTGCTTTGCTTGAGAAATAAATCTTTTGTCTTGAGAAATAAATCATTTGTGTCCCAGTGGCATTACAAAAAGCAATCGCCACTAATGGCAGGCGAAGTGTTGCTACTGTTGTGACATACCCAAATTACATAACTCTTTGCTTAGACACTTATCTCTTACTTTTACTTATGTCACCATTCGCCACCTAATTCCCTACCCCTGAGAAACTCAGACAACCGATTTTTTTTCGTATGAAGAGTTTATTGTAGTAAAAAAACACAAAATTCCTAACAAAAGATCCCGTTACAAATATCAATAAAAGACGATGATCGCCCTGTAGTTGTGCGCGAAGGGTAGTGTTGACAATCATCAGATTTATGATTTTTTCATTGAATTTCAAATTCAAATGCGTTTAAAATGTGGCACTACCTTGCATATGTGGCTTGGTTGTGTGCCCAAACAAAACATCAGTCGTGCCATTGAATTCGGCGTGTACACTTCAGCGAATTTGAGTGGTTAAACATTGGTAAGTATGAGCAAAAGAAGTACAAGAAGATTATATTTAATCAGAGAGGGAAAATATGCTAAAAGAGTTTAATAAAATTGGCCAGGAAAGTGAAATAGAAAAAAAAAGAAACAGAGTTAGAGGGACAATACAACACCAATGAGGAAAAAGAAGAAATTGAAAGTTTGTGGAGTCTTTCAACAAAATTGCAGAAATGTCAAATAACGAATAAAATCAGTTGACAACAGTAACCATAAGTGAATGTAAAATCAATTCAGAGAATGATGGTACAAAAAACACAATTGGGCTTAGTGGGTGTATTTATAAAAGTGGGCGAAATAGTCTTAGTGCCAAACTCAATTCATGGTTTATAAAACATGGACCAGCTGGAAGATATGCCGAGGATTTTCTACAAATTCTAAAGGAGGAAAAACTTGTTGTGAATCAGTTTTGCCCCGATAAGCCAGACAAAAAAGGAACTATTAAGGCCATAAGTGAAGGGACATATGTAGTAACATATGGGAATGTATTTTTTTTTTTAAAAAAATTGCCATCGTTTCTCGGAAAAGAAAAAATTGTAGTTGATGTAAATATAGATGGACTGCCTCTATTTCGTAGCTCGAAGACACAATTATGGCATATTCTCATAAGAATTTTAAATGTTGATGGTTTAACAATATCTTATATTGGATTAAAGTAAGCCCGCTGATTGTGACGAATTTTTGCCCGATTTTGTTGCTGAAATGTCCCATTATAAAGAGGGATTTCGGGAAATAGAAAATAGTGGTTTTCAAATCGAAATAAAAAGTATAATTTGTGATGCTCCGGCAAAAGCCTATATATGTAAGTGGCATACCTGGACACACCTCGCGGCACGGTTGTACAAAATGCACACAAGTTGCAAACAAAATTGATAGAACCCTCACTTACGACACAGTTTCTGGGGTTTTATAGGCTGTTTCCACTACGTCCGCGTCCACGATTTATCGAAAAATTTTAATGGTGTTTTCATTGTGTTTTGCGTCCACGTTTGCGTTCAAACAGCTGTTTGTGTTTATTTGTTTTTTTTAGGGGTGCGAAAAAATTTAATATTTTTGTGTTGTGACATTATCATGGAGTTAAATGATATTATTTTGCTAACCGTAGTGGAAAATGAGGACCAAATGGTATTGCCCCTAATGGAAATTGTCAGTAGCAGCAGTGCTGCACATTTTTTGTACAATGAACGAAGCGTCTGGTCATTTGTAAGCGAGGAAAAATATATTTTGTTTTCAATCTTTTTAACTTTTATTTAATAGGAACGTTATGGTACCTTTTGGGAGAGAGATGTGCCTCTGAATTCAGAAAGTTTCCGTGTGGAGAGGAGTGTGTTTAACATTTTGGTACAACGCCTGTCTGCACTGACCAAGAAGGACACCTCGTTTCGGCTCGCTATCCCTTTAGATAAGCGGATCGCTGTGTCCCTTTAAACACTTGGCTCCTCAGCGTAATACCGAACAGTTGGAAGGCTATTTGGTATTTCAAAATCGATGGTATGCAAAATACTGCATGAATTCTGCAATGAAGTCATCGTCCAGCTAGCGCCTGAGTATCTGCCAGCAGACTTCCTATCAGATGAGAAGGTAAAGGAGTGCGTGGATGGATTTCAGAAGCTTGGATTTCCGCAGTGTTTTGGAGCAATGGGTAAAATAAATGTTGATGCATTGCTAAATTACGAATTACAATTTGTGTAAATTTATTGCAGATGGGTGCCACATAGAAGTGCAGCCTAAAACAGAAGAAGCAGTTGATTACCACAACTATAAAGGGTGGAACTCAACAGTGCTATTTGCTTTGGTTGACCACCGGTAAGATCGTGTATTTACTATGTTTACAATAGCATTAAAAGCGTTTTAATCATAGATACAGATTCATGTATATCAACGTCGGCTGCCCAGGACGTTGCCACGACTCGCAAATATATACGGGGAGCAGGCTCAAGTCCATGTTAGAAAAAACACCGCTGTTCAGGTAGAATGCCAGAACTCTGTGTGGCACTGAAGTACCAGTGGTTGTGTTGGGAGATTCAGCCTTTAAATTCTCCACAACCGTAATGAAGCCTTATCCGTTTTCCATTCAGCATATGGAAGAGGAGAATGCTTTCAATTTACCCAAAGCACGGCGAGTAGTGGAGAATGCCTTTGGCCATTTAAAGGCCCGCTTCCGACGTATTGGAAAAGGTTTAGATAATAATATATCTAAAACTTCAAATATAATTGCATGTTGTTGCATCCTGCATAATTTCCAGAATGAAAATGACAGATGAATGCAAAATGGGAAACAGATCGAGTAGAAGAGAGGCAGCAACCTACATACTTATATACTACACACCTGGGCAATCATGACGAGCAAGCTCAGACTATACGACTTGCACTTGGAACTTACTTTGTCAGCCGATAAAAATAAATTATTTATGGTTTTCAAAAAATAAACATAAAATTAAATTCATTTATTAATTGCTATGCAATTTACATTCTTATTATTATTACTTTATCAGCCTTTTTTTGTTTACAAAATTATACTTATTATTACTTATTACACTTATTTATTATTGTTCCTCTCTATGGCTTCAAACACTTTTTCGTGGAATGATTTCATTTCTTGAGTCATCTCCTTTATAGCTTCCAGCTTTCCCTCCTCAATCTCCAGCAGGATCTTAAGATTGTCGACCCGTCTTCTTTTTCCTTGCGATGTGGAAGCTTCGCCGCGGGAGTCTTCCGAGCTCTCTTCATCAATGCAGCCAGAGGTGAGAAGACGTGTAAAATCTGTAATGAATATACAGTTGCCCAATAAAGTCTACATACAGTCATATAAAATGCATTTTAAATAAAACTAAAACAGTTTCAAAAGTTTTTATATGTCTAGCTTATAGCAATTCGATAAATATTTAAAACAAATAACAAAAAGTCTCATACTTATTACTAATATGCAGTAAATTTGGTAATATGTTAGATTTGGTACACAAAAAAGTGTACATACAGCTTACGCACATCACTAATTTTCTGCAAAGTGCCGTCACTAATTAACGGTATTTTGTTACGTTGTTCAGTTTCACGTATGTATTTAATAATTAAACACTAATTAAAGTAAAATTCTCGTTTTTTTTCGTAAAAACGTCACAAAACGTTGCAAAACGCAAAGAAATTTCACAAGATGTTAGAAAATTGATCATAAGTTTACGAAAGGACAATATGTCGTACGGAGAAATTTCAAAAATTGTTAAAAAGAGTCGGTCTTCTATTCAAACTGTTATTAAAAATTATAATAAGTATAAAACAACTGATAACCAACATCGTTCTGGGAGACCGAGTAAGTTGTCCGAGCGCGAAAAACGAGATGTGATCCGTATTGTTACCACTGAACCAAAAACCAGCGCAGTTGTTCTAGCAAAATATCTCGAAAAATCGAAACAAGTCAGTATTCATCCTGAAACTGTTCGAAATGTTTTGAGAGCAAACGATTTCCATAGCCGAATCCCAAGGAAAAAACCATTCATAAGTCAAGTAAATATGGCAAAACGACTTAAGTTCGCAAAACTGCACAAAAATGACGATTTCGATTACTGGAAAAACGTTATTTTTAGTGATGAGTCGAAGTACAATATATTTGGATACGATGGTAAGCAAAGGGTATGGCGGAAACCTAACAAAGCGATGGATATGCAGAATTTATTACCTACGTTCAAACATGGAGGCGGATTTTTTATGGTATGGGGGTGCATGTCAGCTGCAGGAGTGGGAAACCTAGTCTTTATTGAGACCACAATGGATCGTCATGTTTATTTGAACCTTTTGAGAAGACGCGTAAAATCTGTAATGAATATAGATGTTTGTACATGTTTGTGCTTTCGACCATCACTCTTTTATAGTTGATGGCCTTCGATGTCGCCAATATTTTGTTAACACGGTCGAAGTGTTCCGTGGCTAAAGGCTATACAAAGACGGATCAATCGCCCCCTTCGTAGGACAAGCCCATGTTAAATTCACCAGGTAAAAACATGGGAAGTGGATTATGGCGTGGTAGTGATGGTTCTTCAGGGACTAGGGAATTTATAATGGTAGGAGGTAGTCCCTTATACCACTGGGGTATTAAGCGGTGTATACACACATGAAGCGGTTAGACCAACAATGTGAATGTTTAGTAAAATGCGTTTGACATTGCATATACTCACGTCAAACGTGGTACTTCAAACACTCATTTTTAAGGGGATGTTGAAGTGATAGCACATACGGTTTCTTGAGTGACACGGACGATTGCTGTATCGCTATGGGACTGGCCTTAGCACTGAGGAAGAAAAACAAAATCGTTTGTAGGAAGAGGGTGTGGTTGAAGGAATGGCTTAAAAAACGTGACGAGTTTTCACACTTCAAATCTTCTTAAAGAGCTGAGCCAAATGATTTTCGAAATTTCCTCCGGATAAACGACGAGGTATATGATGAACTTCTTGAATTGATCAAACCAAAAATTTTTAAAGTGATACCCAAATGCGAGATGCTGTACCTGTCAGTCAACGTCTATCAAAAACCCTTCGTTCTCTGGCTACGGGAAATACTTTTGCGGACTTAAAATTTATAAGCGCTACATTTGACAAAAAAATTAAATACTTAAACCATTTACGTTGCAACTGTTTTATTTTATATTTAATTATAATTTCAACAAAATTACCAAAAACTTACTCACCTCTGTTTCATTTTTCTCAAACATATTTCTTGTTGATGGGCAAGGTTGTTCGTTATCACTTAAAAACTCCATTGCATCGAAATAATAAAGACCAGGCTTATTTTTCTCGCTAAGTCCAGAACTACTCTTCTCCTATGCAGAAATTCGTTTTAACTCTCTTCGGTAGCTGGTCCGTAGGATATTTATTTTGTGGCCTACCTCTTTTTTTGTAGCTTCCGTATATTTTTCTTTGAATTTTGTAAGGAGCGTTTCATATCGTTTGTTTTTTAAATTCCGATTTGCACAACGCTGTTAGAGAACTATAAACTTCGATAAATTCCAAAATAAATTTTCTTTCTTCCATTTTCAGCTCCTCACTTGACATGTTTACTTGTTGCTTTCCACACAAAAATGAGTCATGTTTGATCAAATTATGATATACACACACATAAAATTTGACGACCCGCTTGAACGAAAATCAAAAATTTTTGATTTTGCTTCAAACATCACACAGCCGTATACGCGTGTCGTCCCTGTCGGAATTTTTTGAGCTGACTCAAAATCAAGTTAACTTTTTCCTAACTAATTTACAACTGACTTCTAGCTAACTCACTAATTATGCAGAGATGAGTCACTTGTGTTCTGTTATCAATCACACTTCTTCTCGATAAGTAATGAACTAGCATTTTGATCACTCATAGCTGATGCAAATGTAAGTAAAAATAAAGTCACAGGAAAAAATTTGAAGAACCAAAGAATGTAAGCAAAAACATAACTGTGAACATTGATGCGCTTTTGTTCATTTGTTTCAGTATAACTTGCGGTTTCAGCAGACAAGTGTCATTTTTTAATCGAACACGGTAAAATATAATTCAGTGAAGTGTTTAATAGACAAATAAAAAAAAATTATGTTTTTAACTAAGAGTGGTGGTAGTAAAAGAAATTTGAAGAGGTTAATTAAAAAAGATAAGGATGTGTTTGTTAGCAAATTGAATTGTGCAAAAAAATCAAAAAGTGAAACCCCCGCTTCTTGCATTATAAATCAGGATGGTTTAGGGGAAGATATCACAGAAGAAATATCAAATTATGAAGAAGAACAAGTGGAATGCGAACAAAATACGTTGCGTGAAAAACTAGGTGTTTGGTATAACAAACTTGGTGCCTGTCTTCGTTGCTTAACGGGAAACTCCATAAAACTTTGACAGAAATTTTTCAGTGGACCTCATTGTTGCTGCTAATATTGACGGCATTCACGGAAAACTGTCGATTAAATAATTTAAACCGTTTGATGCTGTAATGGGTTAGTACCAAAAATATTTACGGTCCAATTTTTTTATCTAATATTTGTTTCTCATTTTATAGATGCAATTCGTATAAATGGGGAAGAAGATCCCGAAAAAGCATTAAGAAATGCGCTTAAGTTGGTAAAGAAGCTGCATTTCCAAAAAGTGTGCATAATGAATAATAAAACCAACTCAAACCCAGCGCTTTAATTTTGTTTTACTATTATTTTTTTTTCTAACTATTATTTTACTATTGTTTTTTTCTATTTGTAAAAAAAGACTGAATTCTTTTTATTTTTGTTTAACATTACTTTGAAATAAACCCACTGATTAATAATAACAAACCAAAAGTACAAGAAAATATATTTTTTTCGTATCACTAGTCAGTTAGCTTACCACAAGTTAGCTCAATATAAGTTAGTTTTTGGCTGATAATGTAAGAGGGCACTATACTTATTTGCTGACTAGCACATGGTAAGCTGACGACAAACATATCATTAACTAGTCAGTTTATACCTAACTCAAAGTGTCCTCTGATATTGTCAGCCAAAAACTAACTCATATTGAGCTAACTTGTGGTTAACTGAAACTTATGCAGAGTGAGTGAGTACTGACTCACTCTGATGACAACAAATATTAAAACTGAATAGGACTTTACATGGAAAATGAGTTAGCTTTTGAGTCACCTGTGACTCAATTTTGATGAACCATTGGTTAGCTTAAAGTTAACTCAATTTCCCACAGGGGTTTTTCACACACACACTCTTAATGTTAGTCAAACGGCTTGATGTGTGTTTACACTGCTTTAGGATCTAGGCAAAATTTAGATCCTTAAACCCAACTAAGTGAGCTCGTTAAGTTGGGATAAGAATAGATTTTTGCGGGCCATAAAAAGTCTAGACGTTTAAAGGAAAAGTGTGCCTGAGCTAATGCCTTACTTTTAATCGTTTTTCTGGTGTTAGTGATTTGAAGTGTTCAGTTTCATAATTAAATACAATTTATATTTTTTGTCAATAAATGTAATCTTTTTGTAAACGTCTTGTAAAAGAAATCACGGTGTGTTAGTGTTTTTGTTCAGAGGGAGGAAACTGAGTGTGAGGGTTTTGTAAGTTCAGTGTGTGTGGGACTTGGGGTCCTTCAGAAAATATAGATGTGTAAATCAATGACCATGGTTGGGCGGGCAATTTGGGGGAGTAAAGATTAAGCTCCCTTGTCAAAAGATGAATCTTGTGTGTGATCGTTTTATTTTTTGATATTTGTGAAATAGTTATTTTTGAATGTTTTTTGTTCGTTCCTCTGGACTAAGGTTGGATCGGTTGGAACCTTCTGAGATGCCGAGAGCTAGCGGAAGCCGCCTTTGTGCCATTGTGGGGGCATGTAACAACTTTTATTAAGTCAAGTGATTACTATTTTGACCAAGTATCTGAATATAGTCATATTATAAGTAAACATGAGGCATTCATAAATTAATTTACATTATTAGAATGACTTTGCGACACAGCAGTGCTTGCGCGGAACGTGTATTTTCAAAGTTGGCACTAATGAAAAATAAACTTACTAACAGGTTAAAGGTGAAAATCTGCGAATCCATGCTCTCTGCTCTGAATTTGCTGGACATGAAGTTGGATGAATGGACTCCAGGTGAACAACTTGTCTAAAAGTATCGAAACGAAAATTCGAAAAAAATAAAACGTTTTATCAAAACGTATAACTTATTTGTAACCATAAGCTACAAAATTATTATAATTCGTCTGATGGAAATACTACAAAAGCAATTTTAAAGTAAAAATATATTTACATGTATGTATGTACTTTAGTATGTGCCTTCTAATGAATTGTTTTTTAGTTTTATATTTATTTTCACACTCATTTAATGAACTGTTTTTTGTGTTCTTTATTTACTGTTTCCTTGTGTTTTTTTTAAAAAATGAATTTATTAAAAATTTTTTTGTGCCAATTTTTGGAATTTTTTCAACGGCGACGCTGGAACCCACATCCAACAACCATTCTTGATGAAGATAAACACGAGTAAGTTTAATGAGCCAAGGAAGCACGTTACGGAAACTGAAGAAAATTGGTTCAAGAAGCCACATGCTGCCAATCTTGATAAAATTTGACACCCGTTGGTTTCTTGGACTAAGGAAGGACGTAAGTAAAATCGGTTCACATTACATACTAGTTTATGTTCATCGGATTATTCTGTTTTTTGTTTAGAAACGAACATTACATAACATAGTATGTGTGGGAGCTTTATTTAAATTTGAACCCATTTTTCAATTTCAATAGCGGTTGTACTGGTCCACAAAACTAACATTTGGAAAATTTCATAAAGATCGGACAACAATTGCGACCAGTAGTTTGATTATAAACTCTAGATGGACCAACGGACGGACGTACAGACAGACATCGTAAAATCAAATCAGCTAGTGATTCTTAGTCGATCGGTTTACTTATAGGTGGGTGCAATATTTTCATTTCCCATGAAAAAAACTTTTAATACCCTGTTTCACAGAGCGGTGCACGGCTGCACATTCATCGTCAGCTTATGTTAGCCAAAAAACAGAACCCAGCTTATTTTATATTTAAGGCTGCCTAAAAAATTATTTTCGGCTGCTGCTGATTGTGACGTAAAGAAAACTTTCAAAAAAGGAAACAAACAAAATTTTAAACTTTTTGTTTAGATGTGACTTATATACATATGTGGGTTGCAATTTATATTTCGGCTCCAGTGATAGAAATGGTTTGGAAATGGTTTAATTGTTTTTCAAAAAATGATTCCGCAAATCAGTTTTGGTATGACACTGACAGTATTTTTTATTGGTGGGTCCGCTATCCTGTTCAGATTCGAGAATTTCATTGTTTTGGGGAACCCATATATCTGTTGTTGAGGGGGCCAAAAGAGCATTAGAGAGCCCGTAAACTCGGACCTTAATTACCTCATATTCTGAGTCTAGGAACCTATAAGCCAAGACCTATAGTCAAATCGTAGAATTAATGTTATTTTTGGATTCGTGACGAAAATTGTTGTTGCTGGAAACCAAATCTGAAATATTGTTACCTTTTTCAGTTTTTGAGAAGATATCACCGGTAGGGATAAGTTTTTGATTATTACAGGAAGGGTTTGTTGACCCCAGGGCGTATATCCCACGCCCATATGTCAAGGTCTCCAATTTAGTAAAATTGTGTCATATTCAGACTCTTCAGAAAATTTTATTAGTCCTGACTACCCATACGTCAATGTTAGAAATTACAAATTTTTCAGCACCCTAGGGACCCACGGTTCAGCGCCTGAAGTTTTTTCGAATCGAAAAATTAATGTGATATTCTTTTTCGTGGTTAAATTTTATTGTTTTTTAATACCCTTATGTCAATGCTTTATGGAGACCGATTTTTGGGCTACGGTCTATATGGCCCGAATACCAAATCTTAAATTTGTGAGAAGTTTGCACCGTGGCAGGATAGCCATATGTCCCCGGACATAAGGACCGCTAAGACCCAAGGGCACAATGACCACGCCCATTTTTGGGAAGGTTAACGTATCTATGCCTACCAATTTCAAAGATGGTTTATTTAAAAGTAAACAGACTAAATTACCAAGTAAAATGTGAACAAATAATGAAATTGACGAAGCCCTGACTTCTTTTAGTCACTCAAAAGGAAGCTTTTTCTTTTATTCAATACCAATCTAACGTTGACTATGAGACATACATTTGGTAAGTTTAAAGACTTTGGCTCTTTGTTTGGACTGAATCATGCTTTCCACTGACATGGCTAGATCTTGTTAGTATTTTATGACGCTAGTGTATTCAATAACACTAGGAAACAAAATATGTGTTAATTAAGAACTGCATGGTATTTTAAAGTTTATTCAAAACGGAACGTTCAGCGAACTTAAAACTGTTTTTTTTGCCTCAGTATGCGGTCGGCCAATCTGCTTAAGTTTCTTCTGGGCATTATGACCACCTGTAATGCGGTCAAATAACGGGCCTGAAACTCAACATTTATTGGGCCTTATCCGGACTTAGAGCGGACATAAGCGCCTCGAAAGACCTAAAAATTTGCATATACATGAGCTATAGTATTCCAGACGAACCTATCTGCCAAACGCCGATAATGAAGGCAGATTTCGCTTACACACTATTTTGTTCATTGCCAATCCGAAATATAATAAAAAAGTGTTACTTAAGAGGTTCGGTATTACCGTCTTGTGGTTATAAGCAATTGTTGATACTTCACTTTGGATACGGCAGACATGTAAGACAAGAATATCTCTCCTAGACTACGACCAGAGGTGCATAGCTTTGGCAAAGCAAATTAATAGCTCTACGTTTTACACAACGACTGAGGACGCCCCACGCGATTTATAGGCTATTGCCTTAGCTTGGCAGACATAACTATGGCATCGCCATGCTGATCAACCCGACGAAGAGGACTCAAATTAAAATATATTGTTGTTACTACAACAAGAATATCTTGTAAGTTTGGTAGATGTTGAAGATGTAAATATAGAGTTTGTATGCGAGTGTGGATAGCGCGTTCGATTTTGTTACATTACAATTTTCGTCTGCGGCTCTACCTTCTTTACACACTTTGCTATCATATGGTCCACACTCACATAGAAACTCTATATGTATATATATCTTCAACATCTTTTTCTTCAAAGCGCATTAAATAGATATTTCAACACTTATTAATGTGTGCATATTTTGCTAGGGGTATGGGATTTGTACGTATGACGAGGAAAACTCACAAAGCATACCAGCATATTTTCCAGTTTATACATTTTATTCTACGAATATTGGATCTGAAACAGATTTCAAAAAAGCATCAGAAATGCGAACATAAAAGGCTGCTGGTTTCACGTCTGCCACGCTGTAAGAATCTAGTTATTACAAACGAGTGTACCGGCTAAAAAGGGTGAAATTCATAGAAAGCCAGAAGAATTTTCAAAAAAATATTGATATTGACTCTGTGTTCGACCGAAGAAATACCAAATGCAAGACGACTATTAACTCTAGTGGATAGAAATGATAATCTTACATTATTTAATATGCACTTCAATTCAAATTTTATATTTATTTTTTGAAACGCCGGAAAAGTGTTCTGTACATGGAGACTCCCTTCAAGTTATGAAACAAGTGAAGTGCCAAAAGTACACGGAATTACAACAAGTACTTGATGAAATCCACTACTTTTCGTAGGCCAAAAAAAAATCTAATGGAGTTCGGAGTGCCCCAATACAAAAAATGTCTGCTAAATTCAATTCGAAGGAAATATTGACAAAACTTTTTTTTTGCAAATAATGTCGAATTAAATAAACATATCGTAATGCATATCCGGTTAAATCAAAAAAAAGCAATCATGGAAGATACCGATGGTCTGTTATACAGGGTGTCCGTCGAAAAGATATACTACTTTGTTTGTTTATAATTTTTGTTTAAATGAAAGAGAATGGATCTTATGTTCATAAATGTTTTATTTAATGTCGGCAATTATGTATGAAATACAATATCATATAAATGTCCGCCTCTGTTAGGCTCACAAATTCGAGCCCTTTTGAGCACATTTTTTATTACATTCTCATACATTTCACGCGGTATTTCATAAATTTCAGCGAAACATTGATTCACACAAAACAACCCTCTGGCAAGAGAGTATCTTGCGATACCCGACTTGACTGCCTCTTACCGGCCGAAGATCCATACGTTGCACAGGCAACGAGCACATCGCATTACATAACGCGTACAGTACGTCTACTAAGACCCCACTCTACTCTTAGAATACAACGTACCTGCCCTACAACGCTGGTCAACTTCTAACGCAATCGGACAAGAAGAGGTAGAAAACTCATTCTCTCTCCTATCGTAATGCATATCTACTTGACTTGCATCTTATACATCAGACCCAATCCATGCGACTTAACAATTGGACAACATTGTACGAGATTTGTTCTTTGTCACCTCAACACCAACACGCAAACCCCAAGCACTCTCTTTGTCTCTCATTACAGAGCCTGGAAAAACAAGAATGACCAGGTAATCGACATAGGCACAAACTTCACACATTTAAGAATGAGCTACTCCAAATGGAACAAATATGGAGCCCTGCGGACAACATCGATTCAAAATTGCTCTGAGGTACCCCCCGTACACGCCCGTCACCCAGAAAAATAACTCATCTAGAGTTCAATTTTCTAATAGCCTACATCAGTCAACCGCGCAAGGAGACTGGTCCAGCTCAGATTATTAAAGGCACCCTTTAAATCAACAATTACACCTGACACATATTGAGACGACGAAGCATTTACACAATTTTTAACAGGCTGCCATGCATCCTCTACACTTAGACCTCGCTTAAATCTGAACTGTCATTCGCATTCAGTCTCATTCTACCTCTCCTAAAGCCTGGCGACCTCCTTTCCAGTACTTTTCCAAGTGCCGGAAGAGACTATTCCCCCAATAAGAGTGCACCTTAATAGGCGACTTCTGGAGGACTACGAATCTGGTAGTCTTCCAATCGCGTGAAAACGTACCCTCCCGTACACATTTTTTTAGCAAAGTCTCCAAGTACTCCGTAATGACTTTCCAGATGTTTTTTTTTCTCATTTCTTTGGTCATACCTGGGGAATTTCGAAGTCAAACTGCAGCCATGCTCTGAATGATCTACCATCTCTCCAATTCCGGAGCAACAACCTCAACCTTCTGTCTAGAATGTCCTAAGGATCTCCCGATTCTGCTCCACAAAATGATGTAAATTATCAGCCTTCGTCTTGAGAATTAACTCCTTGTAATCTCGTATACACTGCCAAATTGTCAGCTTCAGCCCGTCTTCCTCTCTGAAATAACTTTCAGAGACGTCTGACGGACCTCTGTTCGACACTTAACGCACTCGTCTACCAACGCAACCTCCTGGGTTTCACCTTGCAACTTCTCTCAAGAACGTCATCGTTGACTCGCTAAACAATGGATGCGAAAAAACACACTTGCTCGTAGACCGAAAACCAGCGAATTCATCAAGGGAGAAGTGATCACAATTTTGTAAAATTTGTGATCACTTATACTCCACTCATCCTTAAGTTCACACGCAATGCTGCTTTGTTAACGCATGTTACGTCTTTATCACTCGAACAGTTCGCCGTATAAAAGGCTCGGCCCATTCACTGCATGAGTGGCCCTGGACTGGCACAACTTACTAAGCATCTCACGCCGATAATAGTTTCGATATCCAAGCGAATGCATTGACATCTTACTGATCCTCATGGGAGAAGATGCGTTCGCGTTTAAGCCGGGGATAACGGGATAGCTACTCACCAGTAGTAAAACCTCATTCATATACCTAAGGTATGACTCCAACGCCTCACTTAACTTGCATTAATCGTATATACGCGTGCTTTGTTCAGAGCCATAGGCAATAGTTGAATTATGACTCAGTTCTATGATGTTTATAAAGTTATGATGTTTGTAGTGAGCTTACAAATATCAAAAGTTCGCGTGGGCAAATACTTTATTTTTTTAGGCAAAGTATAATGATTCTTCATCTATGAAAAAGATGACACTGCTTCAATGTATGAAAAAAATAGTTAAGGGCCAACCAATCGCTCTGACATGTGCCAACGGTGAGGTACTGAAGTCTTACTCTAGCGAAACCAGGAAGTGGCTGATCATTTGGTGACGTTATGAAGTCGGATGGTCTATTTATAGTGAGAATTATGGGAAGGTGGTCCGATCCTAGTGAGATGGCGGGTTGCCAGGTGACGTCGCTGATCAGGCCAGGCGATGCCATAGTAATGTCTGTCGAGCTATGGCAATCGCCCATAATCCGCGTGAGGCGTCCTCATTCACTGTGCAGAAGCTATCAATTTGCTCTGCCAAAGCTATGCCCCTCTGGTCATTGTCTAGGAGAGAATGCGTTAAAGCATTTAAGTCTCCTAGGACCAAGCGGCTATTGCCTTGTAGCAGATTGCCAATGTCAGGCAAATAACGCGGGGAACAGCTACCAACCGGCGGGATGTATACGTTGTACAGCTCTGTATCGACAGTTCCAGACTTTACTGCTACCCCCTTACATTCCATGTATGGGTCTCTAGAGTCAAACTCAGGCGAAATAGGTGTGTACTGCACAGAACGGTGTAGCAGGAAAGCAAGTCACCCACCTCCACTTCTAGTGCGATCCTTACGTAGTACGTTGTATCCGTCAGAACTGAGCCGGCTGCAGGTGACATTCAGCTTAGTTTCTTGGATTGCAGCAACCATGATGTTTCTCCGACTAATAAATTCTATTACCTCACTGGTTTTGTTGCTTAGGCAATTGCAATTAAATTGCAAAATTGATGCACTGTCAGGAGCGGCAACAACAATCTGTGGTGTAAGATGCTGTTTATAAGTATAATGATGCCGTTGCGAAGGCGACTGCGGGGGATTCTCGTAGTTGAATGATAATGACGGTAACGACGACGAAAATGTAGACGGCGATGATAACACCAAATCCAGAAACCTACTGCTATCTTCGTTGATACAGCACGAGGCAACAAAGTCCGCTTCGCTATACTCCCTGATGTGGTTCAGACCTGAACAGCTCCTGAAGTGCACCCACTCCATGAAACGATTTCACCTTACAGACGAAGCACGATGGTTTATACGTTTCTGACAAACCGAGCATATCCAAGGGCCGGGGTTTTGTTCGATCCCTGCTCGGACCAGTAGTACTCGGAGCAGGCATTCCGGGAAGTGCTGCTCCCACGACGAAAAAATGGACGAACAAAAAACACATATTGTTGAGGTGACTGCCCCTGGCCGAAGAGTGTTTGTTTCGTTTCAATCCGCTACATAGAACCGGCAGTCGCGGGATTGTATTTGGACCGTCAAAGATAGAAGTTTGTTAAAGAAGGATTGTTAAATTGGCGATCTTGCTGGTCATGCCAAATCGCCTAATCGAGAGATTAAGCGACCATGAAACGCTTTCTTCAAAATAACTATTGGGTGTCGTTCTGTGGTGTGGTTGCACCGTCATGTTATAACTCCACTCATCCAATTCCGGCAACAAGAAATCGTTTATGATCGCCTTGTAGCGTTCGCCGGAAACAGTGAGCGCATTGCCGATGGCGTCATTAAAGAAAACTACGGCACAATCACCCCTCCCGCTTGAATACTACTCCACACAGTAGCTTTGAGAGGATGTAATGTTTCTTCGTGCATCACACCCCGATTTTCAGTGCACCTTTTTGTATTCTGCAACCGTTTAGTTCACATATGTAAAATATGATTGATGTATGAAGCCATTTTCAAAATTTATAATATTTTGGATAGGGTTTATTTTGCGCCACCTAGTACATCGCTTACATTAGGGTGGGCCGATATGTAAGGACAAACATATTTCGTTTTCGATAGCTTTTGCCATGTGGAAAAAATATTCCACTGTGTCATAAAATCATTTTCGATTCGCCCAAATTTCAATTTTTGGTATCAATTGGTTTTTGGTATGGTTTTTAACCCAATTTACATAGATTTTAAAAATATGTCATATTTGAATTAGTTAGGAAATTTTATTGTTATTGGTAAAATCGGTTGAACATATACATATGTCAAAGCTATATTTTTATCTGAATCGATTTTCTTCAATTTCATCAGCGTCTGACCATGGCTTGGGGGACCAAATATGTGGCTTATAGAGCTAACACCTAAATTCGGATAAATATATTTTTGGGAGCTGTATCTATATCGTAACCAATTTTCAACAAATTTCAATAGCGTACTTTTTGGGCCAAAAAAATTACTTGTGCTAATTGTCTTCAAGATTGGGTGTAAGATTTTGCTTTTAGAGCTAAAAACAGAAAATCGATTGTACATGTATGTGGGAGCTATATCTAAATCTAAACTGATTTTCTTCGATATTAGTAATGTTCTTTCTTGGTCCAGAAAACTACGGTGTGCCAAATTTTATCACGATTGGATGATGCTTCTACAGCTAAAGACATATTTATACAATTGGATGATAATTTGTTTATGGGAGCTATATCTCAATCCATACACATATTCTTCAATTTAAATAGCGTCCTTTGCTGGTCCCCTCAACTAACGTGTGCGTGAATTTCATCAAGATTGGCTGTAGGGTGTGGCCTCGAGAGCTAAAAACAGAACAATCGGATATATGTGGAAGCTATATCTTAATCTGAACTGATTTCCTTCAATTTAACTAGCGTCCTTTATCGGTCCAAAAACTAACGTGTGCCAAATGTCAGTAATATTGGATGTAATATGTGGCTTCTAGAGCTAAAGGCACAAACTCGGATTTACATATATGTATTAGAGCTATATCTAAATCTTAACAGATTTTATCCAATTTCAACAACGTCCTTCCTTTTCCCAAAAAAGTTACTTGTGCTAAATTTAACAAGATTGGATGAAAGATGTCGCGAAACACCGAACCCCTAATCATATAGGGCGCGGGATGTTCAGATAGCGAGAAAGTTATACCATCTAATCCGATGACCTAACCAAAAAAATTGTGTATGAATATACAAGTATGTGGGAGCTATATCTCAAATCGATTTTGATAGAGTCCCTTCCTGGTCCAAAAAACTGAAGTGTTTTTTGGTTTGGATGTAAGATGTGTATTGTAGAGCTAACGACATAAAATAGGATGAACATATATGTATGAATAGGAGCTATATCAAAATCTAAACCAATTTAATTTTAGCAACGTCCTTCTTGGGCCCAGACAACTTTCTTGTGCTAAATTTGATCAAGATTGGATGTAAAGTATGGCTTCTAAAGATGACGATGAAAATCGGATGACCATATAAATGAGAGCTATACCGATTTTCTTCAATTTTAATAACATCGTTTCTTGATCCAAAATACTAACTAGTGCCAAATTTCGTCAACTTTGGATGATATATGTGGCTTCAAGAGCACAGATATAAAAAAGGATGGACATATATGTAAAAGCTTTGTTTTAATTTGAACCGATTTTCTCTAATTTCAATAGCGTCCGTCCTTGATCAAAAAACTTACTTCTGTCATATTTCATAAATCGGGCAACTACCGGTCTTCGTAATATCGGTTAACGTTCTGTCGTTCTTTGGATTTTTTGTCTTGGTTATCGCCTTTTGACACTCTGATGGTTTTATCTCCAGTTATGTCTGTGTATTCTCTAGGCGCTCTGTTGACCTGATTCGCTTAATATGCGACACTTACTTCGGTTTTCCGTACCCTCCAAGGGTTAATTGAAATCGCCTTTTTGTATGCTCGCAATTCTTTATATAGATCCATTGCACAAGTGAAATTATCTCTAATTGACTTGTATATGTTGTAAGCAGTCATAAACACGGAATTCATAACACTAAGTCCACCGCCAAGCAAAGGGTTGTAAAAGTCGATTATCGATTAGTCGACTAATTGACAAAAATTGAAAAAGTCACCATCGACTTTTGCGTCGGATTTTAATCGAACAATCGACTTTTGCGTTCAACTTTTTGCTACCGACTGAACACATATTTTTATCCTGCACTTGAGCTGTAAAACTATCGATTGTTTTTAATGACTATCGATAGTACCAGTACATATGTCATCACTTGCATACTTTATATGTTGGGACACTGCGAATTTTGGCAAGTAATATAAATATTCGATAGAATCTGAAAGAATGTTCAGCAAAGCTGCCTCCATAATTTCTTACAGAAGAACTTGGTTGAAATCCAAAAATGTTGATAAGCTTGTTTCTTAACAAAAATTCTTGGACTACCCAATAGTTTTAAAGCTAAACAATAGTTTTTAAGAGATGCCTTGAGATTTAAGACTGATAGCAAAAACACAATAAGTATGTCATTTACTTACAAAGTGCATTAAATTATTCGATATACAAAGAAAAAGTCCAACAGCAAGAATTTTTTTGCAAAAATAATGAATTTGAATTTTTAACATCTTCCTTATTTACGAATCTTCAAATGTTTACATAGTTTGAGATATTATTCTAAATATTACAACAAATGAGATCATTATTTTTTTGAGACGATATATTATTACATAAGATCAATCAAAGGAAAAATTAGGGCTAAAACCTTTTTCTGAATTTGTTGCAAAAATAATGTGTTTGATGGAAAAACACTAATTAATAGTTGTTTGCGTCGACTCTTTTTTAAAAGATTGTGTTTGTTTAAAGTGTTCACTTTTAAAGGTCCTGTTTACGTTTTTAATCATTCAATAAAGGGGACTACAGACCAATTATAAAATCTTGACAATCGCGTAACTCTTGTTTTTAACGTGTTCGTATGTAGTATATACTCGTATGTATATACTCGTATATGTTTAAGAAGCAACAGACCATTTGTATGTACCTTACCAATGGCAGAGCTATACTTAGAAATGAAAGCTTTTTCAAATTTTAAGGTCCGCCCAACCGCAAGAGGCTCTCCAACTTAAAACTGATGATATTCTATTCAGTTTACAAATTTCAATGGATTCCAAATTTTTTTAAAAAAATTCCGTAGACGTAAATTGTTTTATTATAGTTAACTGGAGCAAAAAGTATATTTTTCTGCTGAGTACTATTATTAACTTCCTATATGTATGTACAGAATTGGCAACGTTTGCAAACAAATGGCTTACGTTTTGCCGTTTGCTCTCACTCTAATATATTCTCAGACATTGAGACTTTATCAAATCATAACAATCTGTTTTTGGACAATCCAAAGATCTGATGAATTAACTAATTTATTTCAATAATCGATTTTTTTTAAAAAAAAGTGGGGTTTTGGGGAATAATGCAAACATACGCAACTTAACTGATAGTATCGATAGTGTTACAAAAACTATCGAAACTAACGAATGGGGCGACTATCGATAGTTGTACAGCTCTACCCTGCACCAGTCTGTGGAACATTTATTATAAGGTAGTTTCTTGACAAATATTTGAGCTAGACCTTTAAATGTACTAATCGACTCAGAATCACAAGCTGATTCGTCTATCTGTCCGTCCGTTCGACTGCTGCCCATCTAAATCGCGTTATCCAACTACAGTTCTCAGAATCACTAGCTGAATCGATTTAACGATGTTTGCCTGTTCGATTGCCCATCCGTCTGCTGTAGATCTAAAGCTTGTACTAAAACTACAGGTCGCAATTGTTGTTCATGAAATTTGGCGATAGTAAGTTTTTTTGAACCAAGGACGGACTCTTTGGAATTAAAATAAATTCGGCTCCGATTCAGATATGTTCAATGCTTTTAGCTCATGAAACCACACATTACATACAATCCGGATGTAATTAGGTACAAGTTAGTTTTTGGACCAAGGATTTGCTTAATTGCAAAGTTTTTTTGAACCAAGGACGTTTTTTTGATACCATCTCAGATAAAATTGGTATATATCGGTCCACGTTTTGATATGGCCACAGTGCATAGGTTGCTTCCTATCTATATATTTTGAAAAATAAAGGGGGCGTGGCACCGACCACACACCTTAAAATTTCAAACGGCTACAACTCATGGATTTTGAGAGGTAGAAAAATGATGTTTGGTACATATACTCCTGGTATGATGTAAAATTGTTTTTTTTTTGTAAAATGGACGGTGCCACGCCACTTCTTAAAGAAACCCTTAAAACAGCATTAATAACTGATCGTACTTAATTTTTTTAAAACTTTTTTACGGTATGTTGCTGTATGCCCTACGGTGGTGCAAATCGGGTACAAACATTTTTAAAAACAAGCATTCAGCGCCAACAGACCCCAAAACTTTAAACGGCTATATCACATAAACTATTAGAGGTGGAAAGATGATATTTGGTACATGTACTCCAGGTATGATGCAAAATAGTGTTTAAAGAAACCATTATAACAGCCATAATACTAGTAATACTAGTCCTGAAATGTTCACAGTATGTTGCTGTATACCCGCGAATTTCATATATCAAGTTGGCGTGACACCGCCTTCTCACGTTAAAATGTACAAAAAGTTGTATAGAATGGATGACGTGGCCTTAGAAGAGTTCCAAAAGTAGACGTAATGGTGCATTTGCATGGGAGGTACCAGAATGGGGCATGTTAGCCACTTTTTTAATATGGGAGTATAAAGCCGTAAATATTACGGTGTTTACAGTTTAATCGAATTGAACACACTGGGTAATAATTTTTGTGGGTTCCAAACTGCACTGATAGATTGCCTCTGCAAATAGTATGAACTATAATAATAAAAAAAAATTGGGCGCAATGATATATTTGTGTGGGAGAAGAGGTACCAGGAGGGGTGTGCCTATATGATACGAGTTTTGGACAATATTTTGATCTAACCACACAGACGGACATGACTTAAAAAGTCATGAAACGGATATGGTCAAAACATATGAAGGGTTTGAAATCCATTTATGAACCGTTACACTTTTTATCCATACCAAATGCTTAATATCGTCTTACCCAATAGGGGAGGATACAAAATTGGTGAGGGAAACAAATTGCAGGAAATCACGCATCCCACACATAAAAATATGGGAACTCAACAACAATGATACAACTCAAAGAACGATTTTAATACATTCCTCAAAATATTTTCTCAGTACTATGCGAAGATTAAAGGATATTGTGGAGATGTGATGGAATAGAATATCTCGAGCAAATGATGTGCTGTCAGAACAGCCCCTTATACGCAGGCGCACAAAAACCCTTGTAGAGAAGAAACAATTCGCAATAAGTGATAACATTTAAGCCCATATCTTCAAATGTCGAACAAACAAAACGTGATATTTGTTCCTCTGGATGTAGCTGTTTTGTTGCTCACAACAATGTAGGTTATTTGTCTATTTGTAGGGTACACAAATAAATATTAGTGCCAGACAAAAATGCTGAGTTTTTGCCAGTCCCTCGAACAAACAGCCAGCCTCCACCACCCATCCCACCGGAGAAGCCTTCCAGCTACCAGGTCCTCCACAGAAGGACTATCATGCTAGACATTATGGCAATTTTTGTTGTATAAAGTTGCCCTAGAATGGAAGATTTTCCGACAATAAAAACGAGCAGTGGTCGACATGTAGATCATAATTTCATTTCTTTCTTATACACGCATGTCAGGGACTGACTATGGAATGGACAGAAGTGGCGAGCAGTGGTGTGATGCTGGTAGAGGCAGTGAACTGGTGCCTTCTGTTGTCGGTCTTATTTATGATTTGTTGGCTTAGATGTTAAGTTTTAGTTGTATTGGCAACTAAGACGATGATGATAATGATTAAAATTTTGTGTTTCGATAAATTTGCTGTACCAGCAGAAGTTCTCGGATGCACGTCGAGCACTCGTTGCTGTTTTTTAAAATCCCCTTCCTTGGGCAGATTTGGCCGGAGCCAGCAACAGCAAAAGTGTGTGGAACAGGTTGCTGCGCTGCTGCTCTTGTATCCATTCGTCTGTGTAGCCTAACGGAAATTACAATTTTCAAATTGTTTTCCTGATGATGGACAGGACAACAATAAATTCTCTGTTTGTATTTCTTGAAAATGCAAACATGCTCATACTTCGCACAAAAGCCAAACGGAACGAAACCCCAAATTCCCCCTTAAATCGCTTGAGCGCCTTTATACGCCCTCCTGCCAACCCACTGGCAATGTGAATGTGTTTGTTTGTCTTGTATTCTCTAATGTCGTTTTGTTTTTGGGAGGCGTATGCTGAACGTCGGGTCGTTGTGGGCGGGTGTGGGAGCCGAAGCGGGTGGGACAAAGTAAGTACCAGTAAATGTTTGTGTTCATATTTTATATACACAAGTAAGGAAAATAAGAATAATAAAGAAAAACCTTATTTTCAAAAGTTTGTCAAAGATCTTATCATTTTTTCACAGTACTTTTTTGTATGAAAATTTTTGTTTTGGTATCTCTAGCTCCTGCTACATACATGTGCCATTTTATATGAGTGTTTACAATGTAGGTATATCATTGTCACAGTATATGTGTGTACACTGCCGAGCAAAATATATGATTAGTCTAAGAAATGGCCGGATCAAGGAATTAAATTTAGCGACCGCATCATTAGACGGGGGGACATGGCGTCCCTTTTTTAATGCGAAAAATTCCACTAATAAGAGTATGTACAAAAAAAGTCTTTAAACCATCATTATCATTATATACCATCTAGAGAAAACAGTGTTATCGGCTTATATAATTTTTGCCCATAACTCAGAAATATCAGTTTGGACCGTCATAGCTCGTAGAGTTTACTGGGCACCAAATTAGGGTACGTAGGGTGTATACACGGAGGGAAAAACGGCCTCTTTTGCACATGCAGGAAACATTAAGATGTTTGTAGCAATTTTCGAAAACATTTATTAGCTTATGTGCAAAAACATATTGGTTTGCACCCAAAGATTAATATGTTTGCGGCAACGTTCCCAAACATTCTTATGTTTTTAACATTTTTTCGAAAATAATTTATTATACAAAACACGTGAAACTCTTTATAGTCTGTATTAAATAAATTTTACCATATAATTTACGTATTTTTTTAATATCCGTTTCTCATTTTCGCGATATGGAGTACGACTGAAGTAAACATTGTTTTGTTTCTTAATTTTTGCAATAGAGCTGTTGAATTGGGTACCAAAGCAACACCACGTTCGGCCAGGCTGAAACTTTTGCCTTCATCGTCCCAACGCTACTAAAGCGCAAAATATTGGGTACGTTTCTTGGGCCCTTTCGGCTCACTATTCCGTCCCTTATCTCAGCCAAAACTCTATAAAGTATACTCAAAATTACTTTATATTTGGATGGGTTTGCTTTAATTTTAGTACCCGTATGTCTATATTGACTATATATCGTTTTGCCCAAGCGGACCGTTTTTGAACCAAATAATCCAAAGGGTCCAGCAACCTCTTTTAACCTTTTGAGGTATTTCGTGCGTCCCTACTAACAGTACTGATTTTAAACAATACCCCTTTACAAAAAGGACTGATTTGAAAAGAAAATACTTAAAAAATTGTACTTTTAAACAAGGTAACTTTAGTCCCTTAAAGACAAAGCTTATAACCATAAATCATCATCTTGTAAAATTTCAGGATCCTGGGATGATCCGTTCCTCCGCTATCGTGCCTTCAACAAACACACGGACGGGCATGCAGATCGTCTTAGACATTTAATATATATACTTTATAAGGTCTCCGATTAATATTTCGTGGTGTTGCAAACGGAATAAAAGATTTCGTATACACACCATCCTTCGGTGGAGGGTGTTGGAACCTCGGGTTTTGAAGAGACTCCGGCAAGATATACTCGTACTTATTTGTTTTAAAGAAAATTATAGAAAAACATTTACATTTTAACGAGGTAACTTTAGTCCCTAAAAGGAAACTTTTTTCATCCTAGGCAGATTTGGCACATTTACTATCATAAAAAGCTTATGACGATAAGCCATAATCTTGCAAAATTTCAGGATTTCAACAGACACACGGACGGGAATGCAGATCGTCTTAGACATTTACGACCATCAATAATATTTATACTTTATAGGGTGTCCAATTAATATTTTGTGGTGTTGCAAACGAAATAAAAGATTTAGTATACACACCATCCTTCGGCGGAGGGTATAAAAAGCAGGGCTGTTGAGTTTTGCAAAAATCGAACGACTCCGCTTCCACTCCGGGTGTTGGAACGACTCCGGGTTTTGGAGAGACTCCGGCCTCGGACAAGATATACTCGTATTTATTTGTTTTAAAGGGTAACGCTATGGTATGCTCCTTTTACCAAAGATGATGGAACAATATGCTCCATTTTAAAATCAAAATTTAAGCCAGGGAGTTCAATCGGAATTTCAAAAATAAACAGCGTGAGAATAAAAACGCTTCAGCCTTTAATGGTTCGGATAAAAGGGAATCAATACTGTTGAAGTGAGACCGATAATGCCAATTGAAGTAATGATTTTGCGAAAGCTTTTTTGAAGTCCACATTATGTAAGATTTGTGATATGTCACAAGGAATGCCAAGACCGAGCAATAAATTGATTGTTACATATGCTGTCCATGGATATCATAAAAAGGCAGCCCATCTGTAATAGCCTCTTTTCACAGATTTCGCGTGAGTTGTTTTTATTTACTTAATTTTTTTCTTTTCAGTATTGTTTGCCATTTCATCATGGAAAGGCTAACACCGAAACAACATCTCCAAATTGTGTATCTGTATAGTGGAAATGAGCGTTTGGTGAGAAACTATTTTCGACCTCTGGCTCAACGACAACGTCAATAAACATAATTGCTGCATTTTGGCTAAAGAGGTATCATAAGAGGTTCAAGAGGTGCCCTTGTACCCAATTTTTTTTTTAAAATGATGAAGGTCGGAAAGTAACCGTGAATAGAGCTCGTTGTCGCGCCCTGATATCGTACTTTTTCTTCCATGAAATTAAAGCCAATTCTAACAATTAATCCAAAGTTGTATCCCCAGAATTGACACCCTGAAGCGTAGTTGCGGCCAACATTTAGAGAAAATTATATTCAAAAAATAAATGGCATAAAATGTCAAGAACTACAAATATTTCACATTTTATTTGATTTTTTGAATTTTGTTTTTATTTTGAAAAAATACCTTTAGATCGATCACCCGATATTTTGAAAGCTTTTATAATTCTTCAAAAGTTTGACAGTGTAATCCCTAAGAAGATGCCTGACAGTCCTGGTATTGTTGGCCATGCACTAACCGGGCATGAACGCATGGTACTGTCGAACTCTTGTCACAACGACGTATGTCGACTTCAATGATCTGGACTGAATATAGCACGGAGATTACCTAACCTTAAATGGGTAGTAAAAGAGTAGAAGGATGTCTGTGCTTTCCATATTAGGGATAACTATAACCCAGCCCAACTAGCATCATATATTTTGTCTGAGCACAATGGCTCACCTTCACCTTATTTAGGTTTCGTGTTTCAGAGACATACCAAAGACCTATAAAGTAGACGAGATATGATTAGAAACCGTCTGATTAGAAGTCCTGCAAAGAGACATGAAGTTGGCACCAGCGACTACTTCAGAAACTGTTATATCGAAAATATCCAATTTTCACTTGTCGTTTTCTACCGAACAGACGGCGATCTAGCCGGTATCTACGGACTTCAAATGATTCAACGGAAAGGAAAATGCTATGTAGGACTTTCCTTTTTATTGGGTAAGTTCTCTTTTTTACTTTTAGTTAGGAGAAAATACTTTGAAGCGAGCTTATTTCATAACTTTTATTAGTTTTTGTGGTATCAGAGAGGACTTACGATAGTAAGTCTGGTAGCAAAGATTATCAATTTATCCTTGAATAATACAATTTGTTCTTAACGTTTGTTTGACAAAGATTCTGCAAAATTCAAGTTTTCGATTAATACATATTCAACTTTTATCCGGAATCGGAGTAAAGTTCTTTTTTAACTGATTACTTTTCGACAAAAAAAAATTCAGCCTCTATGGTTCCATAGGACTTGACATTTCGAAAAAACTGAGGAAAGCGGATGCCGCCAGCGTGTAAACCTCTGGTAATTGTAATTGATGTAATGTTGATTTGTTAACGGCTTGAGAATTGTCATCGCTCCAAATATGGTAATTTTGCTTACTGATTATTTACTTTTTCTAATAAAAATGGTTCAACATCAATCAAATTTACATTTTCCCCGACGGATCCAAACAAATAAAACCGGGAAAAAAAATCTCTAGGAAAATGGGATTTCACTTTTAATAACTTTTTTGACTAAGGGTTATTGTAAATTAAATAGACATAATAACTACACTTTTTAAAAATTAACTCTTAAAGTAATTTTTTGTAACGAAATTTCTGCAGAAGTTTGCGTATATCTTCACAACAATTCTTATCAGAAATAAATAAAGCGATGGATATTGTTAAAAAGGCCAATATCTCCTCTAATCATCGCGCTTGAGTTTTTAAAACAAGCGGTTCACAAATAAAGCAGATAACGGTATATTTTTTCAAGAAAACCGATAGTTACGGTTTGTGTGAAACTAGAGCGAATCTGGCTAATCGGTATCTTATATTCTTGATCAGCAGCCCCAAACCAACCGTAATTGACTATCAAACGTTCTGCTGTTTTTTTTCAAATTTTTTGGCCCGGTACATGGCTCCAGTGACTTTCTGCCCTGCTTATTTCTTTTGCCCACTACGAGTATAGTGCATTTAAAAATTTCTTTTCAAATATAATTTATATACTTTTATATACTCGTACTAGTTTTTCAAACAATTTGATTGAAATATTTATTATTTAGACGTGTAGAACAGGATAGATCGAAACAGATCCAATTAATTCTTGTCTTATCTTATGAAATGATAAAACTATATATCAAACGAGATCTGAACCTATTATTATATCTCGTTTTAGATCCTTACTTATATCTTTCATTCAAATTGGGTTGCCTTTGTGTGATGGTAAGTGCCTTAGTATGAAGATCCAAAAACTATTCAGCCATCTTTGTCAGCAAGTCTAATTTATAATGCATTTTCCAATGACATATTTTCAGCAGAATCGTATGCATATACTTATAATTAAACTTTTTGCGCGAATACCAAAGTGGGCATAATGGTAGATTAGCCCTGGAGGTACCATAATGGACGTGTCATGAACTTCTTGGTACACGCGCATAAAGCCGTTATAAAAATATTTTGAAGTTTACAATTTAATCGAATTGTATGCGCTAGGAGACAATGGTTTAATCTGCACTAAAACTGAGACATTTGTGTGGGACATACTAGAAGGGGCGTGGCTAAGAATCCAATCATTTGTTTTCGAGCTAACCTTATAAATCTGTTATTAAGTTTCGATATTGAGGAAGATTGTTTTAATAAAATTTAAGATATAAAAAGATATACCTGAATGGGGTATGCTAACCAGTTTATTTTTATATGCGAGTAAAACGCTCTTTTTATAATATTACGAACTACGAATCAAGTACAATCATATGTGTTGGAGGTAGCATTTATTTGCCACTAAGATAAGCGCACATCCTTTTTCTTAGGTATTCATTTTGGATCGTACGAAAAGGATTTAAGATATTTCAAGAATACCAATTGTGGGTGTAATGGTACATTTGTGTGGGAGGAACCAGAAGTAGCTCGTTTTGTAAATTATAGTAAGAAACGGCCGCACAGACCATGGACGTTCCAACAAGACTCGGCACCTTCAATAAAGCTCGTGTGAACCACGGCTGATTGAGATGCCTTCAGTGAAGCAACCAACGCAGCTTTATTCCATCTATTGCTCAGGTAGCCGAAAAAAGTTCCGGGCCATCAACGCAGCAGCTGCTCGCCATATCCCTGCTGGTCAAATACTCGAACTACGAGCAAATTATCGCTCCAACCCTACTGACCCCTAAATTAGGGATCTCAACTCTGAGATCAGTAGATTGGTCAACGAATATAAGCGGAACAAATGGCTAGATCACTTGAAGCAGTGCAACTTAAGTTCTGGAATTGGTAAGTTATGGACAACGGTCAAATCGCTCTCTAACCCTGGTAGAAAGGGTGATCGGACAGCGTCACGTTTAGTGATAGAACACTGAAAGATCCGAAGCGGTGCGCATGTTATTTTAACCGTCTTTTCATTGAGCACCCAGAGAGTGATACGGCAAAAAGGAGAGTATTTCATCGTATCCGCGCTCTCCGGGTCGAAGAGTCAACACCACAATTTACTATAGAAGAAGAAGCCCATGTCATCCGCAGCGCAAAGTCATCGAAAGGCGCTGGGTCCGGACGGGATCTCAATGCTGACGTTAAATCACTTGGATACCCCTGGACTTGAGTACATGACCAAAGTGATCAATCTGCCGCTAGCCACTCATTTTGACCCCGATGCGTGGAAAATGGGCAGAGTGGTACCGCTACTGAAGCCAGGCAAAGATGCAAGTAAAAGGGATTCGTACAGGCCGATCTCCTTGCTTTCTCCAGTTGCAAAGACGTTTGAGGCACTGCTCCTTTCCAGCCCGATCGAACACTTTTCTTGTGCTGCTCATCAGCATGGGTTCCGCAAGCAGCACAGCACAACAACTGCTTTACACGCCTCACGTATAAGTCGCTTTCTTAACCAGAACAGGCCCAACGACAGGACGGTCCTCGTGGCTCTTGACCTTACAGAGCCTTCAATACGGTCAATAATGCCGCTCTGTTCGGTTACATTGCAGAAACGCCCCTTCCGCCCGGCTTAAAACGTTCGGTCGTAAACTATATGTGTGGGCGCCAGTCATATGTAGAATTGAGAGACAGGAAGTCGAAGCTCCGTAGAGTAAAACAAGGAAATCCCCAGGGTGGAGTGATATTCCCGGCTCTGTTTAACCTCTACCTCTCTACAATTTGAACACTACTAGACGGCGTTTAATTTGTGTCGTACGCAGATGATTGCACAATTCTTGCGTCAGGACCTAAGTTCAAACTTTTACCTCACTTAGCACGCCTTTTCACTACGAGGAATTTGAAAATATCCGCCTCCAAATTATAAGCCACACTGTTTACTACATGGACCGCAGATGTGCAGTTGTCCCTCAATGTAAAAGTCGATGACGTCAACATCGCGGCTACCAACTACCCTAAAATCCTTGGGGTCACATTGGACAGCCATTTTCGATCCTCTGCACATGCTACAGCTATCTGCGATAAACTCAAAATTAGGAACAAGGTCCTCAAGTCAATTGCGGGCAGTACTTGGGGAGCCGACAAATAAACCTTGTTGGCCTCTTACAAACGATAGGGCTGTCTGTAGCGAACTACACAGCACAGGTGCGGGCAGCAAATTTCAGTACGTCGCAGTGGAAGAAAATTTAGACTTGCCAGAATGCCGCCCTCAAAACATCAAGTGGGTGTCTTCTTATGCCTTCTGAGGATCATCTACATGAGGAGACGAAGGTCCTTATCGTGAGCAGACACAATTCCCTGCTGTCTAAGAAAAACCTGCTAGGATGTTTTCGCAGTAGTCTTCCTAACCACCATCTTTTTGACAGGATGCCTCCGTCCAGGCAGATCAGGTACGATCTTCATGATCTCGATAGAGAGAGGTCCAGCGGTACAAGAGAGAACCTTTAGATCATCAAAACTTTTAGGCAGTTCTGAACAACATTAACGCTGATGAAGTCGCAGCAGCAGTATCCAGCTACAGTGTGAATGTAGTGCTAGGGGAACATCCCCAGCATATTTCACCTGATGAGTAGGTACTACTTTGGCAGACGCGCGTTGTTCTGGCTCAGCTGAGACCTGGATGTGCATAAACGAGATGGGTTCTTTGCAAGGGGCTAATCGATAACATAGGCTGATAATGTCCAACTTCATTGGGTAACGTTCTGTGTGAAATTTGAGCTGGATCTAATATGTGGCTTCTAAAGCTAACGATTCTAAAAGCTGGAAAGAACCAAACACAATAGGGTTCATTAGAGCGATATATGGACAGACTAATGTCAGTTTCACGTGATTATCACTATTATATCCTAAACCAAGGTGCTCCAAAGCACAATTCAAGGATAAGCTAGGCGAGCTCTACCTACCTTTTGGTGAGTAGTTTAGGTCTTTCTAAAACATTTGCTACTCTTGGGGTTGTAGCATCCTATTAATAAGCAACCAGCCTTTTGTCTGGCCTCGTAGCTCATGGCATCAATGTCTACATCAAGATTTCTCTCCATATTACCCATAAATATAATGGATGAATAGGATTATTCGAGATGTATTTAAATCTTGCAGGGGAGCTCTTGGAACACACTCCCCTGTGGCAGCGAGATATGGATAGACCCTCGGGCATAACGATTCGAGTCGATCGTTTTAATAATTAAGGAGATGAAGCGATGAAAACAATCTAGCAGACCAATAACGCAAACGGCAAATAGATTCTAAAATAATCTGTGAAAAATAAAACCTTTAATCTTATATCAACGTACCAACACGACCACCTAAATATGTACATGAAAAAAAATTCTCTCAGTGTTCGATGGGTATACTCATACAAGTTTAACACTTCTAACTAGTATATATGAAGCAAAAGGACTCAAAGTTAATGTGTCATTAACGAAGTTGCCATAAACGATGGTTTCAGCATTTTGGTCGAAATAACAATAACAATTTTTTCTTATTTGTTTGAAAGGCATAATGCAAACATTAAATTATTCAAATCGGTGCTTTTTCCATTATGCTAAATATGTACAAATGTAAATTGGAAAACAATGATAATGCCTATTAGTAAACAGAAAAAAAAATTATCGGTTCAATTAACAAATTCAAATATACAAAATTTCACATATTAACTACAATATTCTGACATTGTTTATTGAACATATTTCCAACTCCAAGCGATAAACAAATTCACATATTTACAAAAGAGAATTGTATGCCGTTTATCGAAAAATTTTTCGTTATGATTTATTGAAAAATTCACATAATGACAAAAAAAGTTGTAAGTCGTTTATTGAAAATACAAATGCAAAAACTCACATATTTACACAAAAGTTGTAATTTTTTTTTCAAAAAACAATCGGAAAGACTTTAAGTTAAAAGCCGGGGTGTCTGCAGTTTCGGAAAGCATCACTTCACCATCATAGGACTCCAAGCAACGAATGTGCTGTAACTATGTTTAGCGGCTATACACTTAAGTGCAGGCAGTTTCGCATTTAACGAAAACTGCTGGCAGTAGAGTTTTCCACTAAACACTGGCGCAGTGGCGCCATCTGGCATTTCCATTAGAAAGTTTGACATTTTTTAACATTAACGTTCTCGGAACGTTTTGACGTACGACCATCAGTTGTTTGTTTACAGTTACTTGAAAAAAGCCATTAGTCAAAAAATGGAACTAACTCGTGAACATTTTTGTGCGAGTGCATGGATGAACTTAAATCTTTGTATGGCGATGAAGCATCATCCCATAGCACTGTGAAAAATGCAAAGACATTTTGAAAAAATACGTTCGCAGTGCTTCAAAAGACGTTTATAAGATCATCACAGGTGACGAATCATGCATCTATGCGTATGAGCCCGAAGAAAAACAGCCATCGTCCGCGTGGGTCTTCGAAGACGAGAAGAATCACTCCGAAGCAAATGGTCGCCCGGTTCGACGGCAAAACAGGTCATGTGGACTGTTCCGCTAGAGCAACACATTTGTTTGCCTGAAGTCTTCGGAGAAGTTTGAAAAACGAACAAGAGAAGACGAATCATTGTGTACCATAACAATGCGAGCTTTCACACATCGGCTCAAACCAGCGTCTTTTTGACCTGGCCAAAACGTCGAATTGATCCGCCGTACAGCCCTGACTTGGCACCCAATGACTTCTTTTTATTCCCGCACATTAAGAACAAAATGCGTGGTCAACGATTTTCGTCGCCAGAAGATGCTGTTGAAGCGTTCAAAAACCATGTTTTGCAGGTGTCCCAATCGGAGTGGAAAAAGTGCTTCGACAATTGGTTTAAGCACATGCAAAAGTATAAATCATGCTAGAGAATACTTTGATTTACATGTTCATTATTAGGCCAGAAATATACATAGTAACCCTCGTATAAATGATATTGTGTTCCATTATGTAATGACAAAGTTCAACCTTTCCAATAAAACCAGAATTTTAAAAATATTAACGTACTTTTTACAGCCTCTTCAAATTTAAAATGTTAAATCGCCCACCTTGTAGCATCCTCACAACCGATTTATGCATTTATCTCTAAAAGCCACATATTACGAGGGCGACCGCAAAAGTAACTGGCCTAACATAAAAAGAACCGTTTTTTTGGAATTATTATTATTTATTTTGCAACATAATCTCCTTCCAACTCAATAAACTTCATCAAACGTTTTTTAATTCCATCCGAAAAATAAGATTTTTCAAGACCTTCAAAATATGCCTCGGTTTCAGCAATAACCTCGCTATTGGACGAAAATTTTTTGCCATCGAGAATTTTTTTTAAATTTAGAAACAAGAAATAATCAGAAGGAGCTAAATCTGGACTATATGGTGGATGCGGAGCAATTTCAAATCGTAATTCGGCCAGTTTTTGTTGAGTTAAAAATGCAGTGTGAAGGAGCATTATCTTGATGAAAAAGAACTTTTTTTCTAAATGCGGTCGTTTTATCTTGATTTCTTCTCAACCGATCCAATAATGCACAATAATATTCACTATTTATAGTTTTTCCTTTCTCAAGATAATCAATAAATATTATACCCCTTGCATCCCAAAATACTGTGGCCATTACTTTTCCTGCTGACTTAACAGTTTTCGCCTTCTTGGGACCACTTTTACCAGCTTCTATCCATTGTTTTGACTGTTCTTTGCATTGTGGGATGTAGTGATGGATCCATGTTTCATCAACAGTTGTGAATCAGCGCAAGAACTCTATTGGATTACGCTGATAAATCGCTTAAAGCTCCTCGGAATTGGTCCAACGGACGATTTTTTTGGGCAAAGTCAACAAACGCGCCAGCGTTCTTGCGGATAGCTTTTTCATGTGGAGTTCATCATGTAAAATACTCCAAACTTGTTTTTCGTGTATTTTAACAATGTCAGCAAGTTCTCTGAGCTTTGTTCGTCTATTTTTAGTCACTTCATTAAATATTTGTCTAATGTTTTCAATAGTAGTAGCAGTTTTCGGTCTTCCAGAGCGTTGTTCATCTTCCGTACTTGAACGACCCATTTTAAATTGTTGAACCCAGGATTTCACGGTGGAGTATGATGGTGCATTATCACAATGAACAGAATCCAATTCATCTTTGATTAATTGTGGCGTATAACCTTTCATATAAAAGTGTTTAATTACCGCACGAAACTCTTTATTTTGTATACTTCAAAAATTATAAAACTTGTTTACTTCAATCACCTGTAACAAAGACAATTATCATTAAATATTTCTGAAATTTTGACAGATGGCTTATAAAAGATGGCTTTTAAAAAACGAAACGAAAAAAAGTTGCTAGTAAAACAGAAAATGTGCCAGGCCAGTTAGTTTTGCGGTCGCCCTCGTACATCCAATTTTGATAAACTTAGGAACAGTTCCTACTGATAAGTAGCTAGATTAGATGCAAATGGGTAGTGTCTTCATATCCCACAATACAACACTAATTTCGATCAAATTTGCCAAAGAATGGACAAACAACAAATCTTGGATCATTTAAGCCCATTCTTTAATATTTCAAAGATTTTATGTGCAGAAACATCCAGAAGTGCTGGGTATAATATAGTTGGCCTCTCCCAACTTCAGCTTTTATACTAGTTTATTTTCAAACAAAAAAATAAACATTGAACAGGGATTAACCGGCTCAAGACCTCTTGCTTCTATATTTAAATAGAAGACAAGTTTTTAACGAAATGACAAAGTGGCATTGATTTTCGTGGCGCACACTGCTTTTATAATGATTTCTAAAAACTTGTCTTCTATTTAAATATAGAAGCAAGAGGTCTTGGGCCGGTTTAATCCCTGTTCAATGTGTAAAAGCAACAGACCGAAATAAAACAAACGAGCTAAATATACGTACATGCACGGCACGACACACAAGTTGACATAGTCAACTAAACTCTTTTTACAACATACACACACGTTATTGTAAAAGAAATCTATTGATGGCTCTCGATGTGGAGTCTCTTTAGAGCTGGCAAGAGTGAGTTGTATTTTCGTGGGCAATTGTGTGAAGAAAACTTGAAAAGTAAGGTTTACAACAGTAGTTCTCATTCGTTTGGGGAGAACCTGGCCTTATAGAGTTCGGTTTTACTTTCAACAATTGCAGCAAAGCTTTCTAGAGAGGGTTGTCACGGACCCGAAATCATGATAAAAGCAGTGTGCAGCCACGAAAATCAATGACACTTTGCCATTTTGTTAAAAACTTGTCTTCTATTTAAATATAGAAGCAAGAGGTCTTGAGCCGGTTAATCCCTGTTCAATGTGTAAAAGCAACAGACCGAAATAAAATAAACGAGCTAAACAAATAAATAAACTGTTTTCCTGGCAATTGATTTTAAAGGTTTCGCAGGGTCTATAAATCATTTGACTTCTGAATAGGAAAATATTTTCTATTCTATGGCAAAGTCCTGAAATCGGAATGTCGGGTTTTTTCCTAAATAAAAAAAAACCCGACAGTCGGTTTCTCAAAACACGGTTTTGAAAAAACCCCAAATGCCGGTTTTGGAAACCCCTTGTTTTTTCCTACACCGTATTTGACGTTACATTGGATGTGTTTACGTTTTATAAAACTAAAATTCTGTGCTTGACTTGAGGGGCTTTTCATTTCACCACGTTTTCATTCGTCAGGATCCTGCACACACAGCCACTCGCACACACACACACACACACTCGGAGTTAGTATTTGCAAAATATTTTCAGATAAATTGAAAATTGTGCCACAACTATGTTTTTCTGTGTCCAACAAAATTTCAACACACAAAACAAAGAGATTACCTTGGCACGAGTACGAGTATTTGGTGAGTACGTGCGAGTATGTGTGTGTCATTTAAAAGTATCATTGTCTTTGGGCATATTTGCTAATGTTATTTGCATAAAACGAGAAAACCAATTTCCATGTTCCGCAGAGGACAGCAGCATTAAATGACAATGCCTGGGCAGGAGGACATTTACAGCGGAGGTACTGTGTCATTTGTTACAGCTAGTTGTTTAAAGCTCTCCGTGTGCTTCGCCGTTTCTCAGCATCCGGACTCAGGAACAATGGCCCATTCCAAGTGCCGGCATATGTGAGCATGTTTGTACACACAATTAATGAATTTATTCATACACACATCGTTGTACCTACATCATTTATGTTGGGTTATTCGGTGAACATCCTCATAAATTGATATTAATTTTACTGTAGTTTCAAGCTTGTGTCTGTCAAATAATAACAAGCCTGAACACGTGTAGTCTGCCCTCCGTTGTAGCTGGGCGTATGAGTGATAGATTAGTTAGATCTAAATGAAAATATGATAAATATGAGTTGTTTCTGTTTTGCTTTTCATTACATGTACATATGTATGTGCTAATACCTCAGGCGCTATACACGGGTTTTGTATTAATCAAATTGCTTTCTTAATTATTCGTTGAAATCTCCCTGAGGCTTGTCACATTGTCACACGAAAGCGATTCATAATATAATTGCTTTATAATACTCGTATCCTCGAAAAAAACGAGTATATATTTCGGCTCATAATTAATCTTCAAGCCGAATAGTTTTGAATTTTACATGTCGTAGCTTGTTTATGCTGAGAATTTCTAATTACCCACATGTGTATGTAAGGGCATTACGAGAAAGATTGATGAAAAGTAATTCACTAAAATTAAGTAGATTTTTAAGCTCATTAAAATCCATGTAACCGGAGATGTGTATGGAGCAATCAAATGTGTTTCTCCCCAGTGAGACCAGCGTAGAATAAAACAGAGTTCCACCAGGGTGTCGCAAAAGTCTTAAATAATAACTTTGTATACCCTCCACCGAAGAATAGAATGGATACTAAATTTGTCATTAATTTTGAACACCACGACATATTGATCGGAGACCCTATAAAGTATATACATTATTGATCGGGGTAACATTCTAAGACGATCTAGCCATGTTCGTCTGTCCGTCCGTGGGACGGACGAATTAACTTAGTTTCCTTAAAATTTTGAATGATTATGGCTTATGGTCATAAACTGTTTGGATTGTAAATGTGCGAATCGACCCAAGGGGAAAAATTTCCCCTTTAAAGGAATGTTTTTTGGGTATTCCATGTCCGTTCTTCCGTCCGTGTGTCTGTTAAAAGCAGGATAACATTACGATGGAGTATGCACGCAGAAAAAAATTGGTTCCTATATGGTCACGGCAACAGTAATTTGTTCTATGCGATAAAAGTATGTTCGTCGCAACCATAGTATTGTTTTTTGAAATTCATTTTGACAATAGTATGATTGCGGCAATATTATTATTGTTGAAATGTTACAATAGTGTTATTGCCAACTTTTAAAATGAAAATGTGGTTGTAGCTACAATAAAAATACGAGGGCATATCAAAACCTCCATGACTTTTCGAATAAAAAATATTATTTTTCGACATAATCTCCTTTTAGCTCAAACACTTAGTCTAAAGTTTCTCCAATTTGTATTCCTTCCGAAGAATATGGCGGATGAGGTAACAATTCGTAATACAATTCATGCAATTTTTCCATTGAGACTGTACACGCGTGTACCTGTGCATTCTCTTGATGAAAAATAACTCGTTACTTGACCATATGGGGTCGTTTTTTAAAATCCTCGTTTAATTGCTCCAGTAAGTTGGAATAATATTCGCCGTTTGTTGTGTTTCCCCTTTTGAAGGTAATAGAAGTGGATTAACCCGCCTGCATCCCAAAAAACTGTTGCCATCACCTTATTGGCCGACAAAGTCACCTTGGCCTTCTTCGTGGACGGCTCAGCCGGAGAATCCCATTGTTTAGACTGCTGCTTGGTCTCCGGAGTGTTGTAATGGATCCATGTTGCATCCACAGTTACAAAACTCTACAATAACTCATTCGAGTTGCTGTACGGCAATCATACTGTATGATTGTAATTTTTCTAAACTTCAATAGAACAATGTTATTGTTACGAATCGTATGCTATAAAAGCAATTTTTATATGTAAATTACAATTTTAAAACAAACTGCTTTGCATTTTGATATCTGAATTATTTTTAATAGATGAAACGCTTACGTTTTTTAATAGAAGTTTTTCTACTTTTGAGTAAATCGCTCCTTTTTTTAAATTTAATGTAATGTTATAATTTACTTACAACAAGTCTCTATTGATGACAACAGAATCCAATCCTCATAAATAATTTTGAGAGTTATTGTAACATAACATGGTTGCGTATGAATCATCCTATGCCTGTTAGGAACATTCTAAGTTGTATGTAAAATATACTATGGCTGTGCCAGAAGCATTTACCCAACAATAGTATGATGCTCTTTATGCATGTTTATGCCACTTCAACCATACTTTTTTTCTGCGTGTGGTGATAAGATGTTTGGGATTGTAAGTGGGCGAAATCAGGCAAGGGGGAAAAGTTTTCCTAAGAAGTAAGAATAGACACCGTGGAGAGTATATACGATTCGTCTTGCCTTATTATTCAGTTTTTTGTAAAATCTATTTAAAGCGTGGGTGATTTAATATTTTTAATATGAATCGACTGCCAAAAAAAGACTTATAATTTTTTAAATTCTAGTTTTATTGAAAAGGTCAATGGGATGAAGATTGTTTGGCGGGAGATGCAGAATTTTCCCGAAAAATCGTGTTTCATTTCAATAAGCAAAATTGCCGCATTTGGTGTTCAGTGAACCCGCACGTGACTATTGAGATGCCATTGCATTCACATCTTCGAAAATAAGCATGGAACCGCCGTTACCTTCAACAGTAAACGTTACCGTGCCATGCTCAACGAATTGTTGTTTCTAAAAGTTCAAGAGAATGACATGGACAATATTTGGTTTCAACAACGGGACCATATGTCACACAGGCCACGCAACCATCTACATTTTACGCACGTTTTTGAAAATCGAATAATCAACCGAAATTGGAATGCCAATGGCCGCCTCGGAGCTTTGATTTCAGCCCATTGGATTAGTTTCTGTGGGAAGCCATTAAACATCCTGAGACATTTTGAGCGGTGAAACATGAAATAGAAGTTGAAGAGATTCGACTTAAAACAATCGAAAATGTACTGAAAATTGGGTTTATCGGATAATGGAACACAATATGAATAATGCCGAATTGAATTATTCATATTGTGTTCCATTATTAAATGACAAAGTTCTACCTTTCCAATAAAACCAGAAATTTTGAAATATTATCACTCCTTTTTTGTACAATCATTCAAAATTAACACGTGTAATCCCACCCTGTAATAGGTTTATAAACAATTATATTTGAATTTATGAGAAAATTCCATTATTATCTGGTACCCATATGTTTAAATGGACCAAATTGCCAGCCTGGGGTCCGCTACGCAAATTTATCCAAGTTGGCAAAATAATTATACCCCAGACCTCACTGCGGTGCACAGTATTATGACTCAGGGCTGTCGTTGTAATCAAAGCACAGGTTGATATTATGAACCGATTTCGATAAAACTTTAAGTTTGTGCCAAGGACCACATTTTTATAACATATATCTCTTCTTATATTGTACCATATCGGTCAATGTTTCCGAATAGCTTTTACACAAAGGGGCGATTTGAGGTCCTACACCTTTAAAATCCACATATTATAACCGATCACGCTCAAATTTTGTACGATATATTATGAGTGACAAATAATTAACTTTAGATAGAGGTTCGTAGTCCTCAGAATAGCAGAGATGAGTAGGATATTCATACGCCCGACTTTATTTTTTCCCTGCACCACTCTGTGAGGTAATTGTTTGGCAAATGTTTAAAAGTACCAAAAATATTTGAACTAGATCCACCATGTAGTATACCGGTCGACGCATAGATACCTGCTGCTTCATGGAATTTGGTAAAAGTAAGCTTTTTGGACTTTTGAAATTAAAAGATCGCATCAGATTTAGATAGAGCTCCCACATATAATATTCTAGCATATTGAAATGTCATATGTTTGTGGAATAATATAAATTCTGTGTTCAAAAATGTTAGAAAATTGCTGACACATATGTTTTATTGGATGCTAGTTATCGTTTAAGTGATAAGACGTAGGGGAAACAGAACGTATTTATAAAACTATTATAAAAGCTATAGTAGGACGTGGACGACTATATTATTCCCTGCTCAATCTGGATGTTCAAAAAATCAAACTAGTTTCAAAAACACTTACTCTTGCTAAATTTCATTAAGATTGGATGCTAGATGTGGCTTCTACAGTAAAACAGATAAATAGGATGAAACAGATATGTGTAAACTATATCAAAATCTTAACCGATTTTTCTCAATTTTAATAGTGTAATATTAAAAAAAAAATGTGAGTCAAATTTTATCCACATAGGATTTAATATGTGGCTTCTAAAGCTAAGGATATAAATTCGAATCAACAAATATGTGTGGGAGCTATATCTAAATCTTAAACGATTTTTTTCAATTTTAATAGTGTCCATCCTTGGTGAATAAAACTGAGTTCTGCAAAATTTCATGAAAATCGGACTACAACTGCGGCCTGTAGCTTGATAACAAGTTTTAAATAGTCGGACGGATATCGTTAAATCGAATCAGCTAGTGATTCTGAGACGATCTGTGGTTCTTTCCTAAATATTTTTGGTAATTACAAACAATAGCCCTGAAGCAAGCTAATAATATCATGTTCCACAGAATGGTTGAAGGTATATAAGTAAAAAGAACATTGATGAGTATTAGTGGAACTGTTTCACTGCATAAAATGGAATTTGAATTAACTTGAACTGATCCTCCTCAATTTTATATACAACCGCTCTAGCAAAACCATTTCAATTACAATTTCTTTCAAGTAGGGTATAGCGTACTCGTATTATGGTGGATAAACAACCAATTTTGGTCCAATGAGGCAATTTTTTATGTATATATTTTTATGTTTTACAAATAGTCTGAGGCTCAAAAACGGCTTTCATAATACATGGACATATGGGTATTGAATAACAATAAAGCCAACGATTATATTTTGTTTTTGCAATTAAATAACTTTTGGTGACGGAAAAATGAAATGTTCTCAAGAATTTAAATGTGACATTGTTATTTAAAATGTGGATAATTCAAAAGCCCGTCCAAGTGGACCAAAATCAGTTTTCAATTGGCTTTTTGCACTTCCAAAAAACCGGCTGTCGGCCACGCCTGATTTATGAAACATACCTTGTTTCGTAGTAATTACTTAATGCATTCTCATATTCTATAAGTGGGGCCAATCACTTCACTTCGGAATGGGAAAATATTTTACATTCTAAGGCAAATATATGAAACCGGAGTGTCGGTTAATGCCGGATTTGAACCTTCAAATAACACTGACAGCCGATCTTTTAAAATGCGGTACTCGAATAGACAAAATCCGAAATGCTAGTTCTCCTACTAGTGTCCCGGTTTATGGGACACTAGAAGGTAAGTTGTTGTTGTAACAACAATATATTTATTTTGAGGTCTTGTTCGTCTATGGGGGATCTGCTTCGATATCCAGGTGAAGGAAACGCGCCATTTGAACTGGATGCGTCCACAGAGACCTGGAGGTCAGCTGAGTGGGCTTGGCCGGACAATTGAAGAGGTGCAGTACATCATGTGGTCCCTGATGGCAGGCGGGACAGATGTCCGGAACGTTAGCATCAATTCGTGCCCAGTAAGAATTGAGGCGGCTGCACCATCCGGATCTCAGCTGCGCCAGAACCACGCGCGTCTGCCGAGGTAGTATCTTCTCCTCAGGTGAAATCTCCGGGGGATGTTCCCCTAGCACTGCATTCACACGGTAGCTGGATACTGCTGCTGCGACATCATCGGCGTGAATGTTGTTCAAACCTGCCTGATAGTTTCGATGATCTAAAGGTTCTCTCTTATACCGCTGGACCTCTCTCTCTAGATCATGAAGATTGTTCCTGATCTGCCTGGGTGGAGGCATCCTGTTCAAGAGATGGTGGCTAGGATGACTGCTGCGAAAACACCCTAGCAGGTATTGCTTAGACAACAGGAAATTGTGTCTGCGCACGGTAAGGACCTTCGTCTCCTCATGTAGATGGTCCTCAGAGGACATAAGAAGACACCCTGTTGATGTTCTAAGGGCGGCATTCTGGCATGTCTGAATTTTCTTCCACTGCGTCGTACTCACGTTCGCCGACCATACAGGTGCTGCGTAGTTTGCTACAGACCGACCTATCGCTTTGTAAGAGGTCAACAAGGTTTCTTTGTCGGCTCCCCAAGTACTGCCGGCAAGTGACTTGAGGACCTTGTTCCTACTTTTGAGTTTATCGCAGATAGCTGTAGCATGTGCAGAGGATCTAAAAAGGCTGTCCAATGTGACCCCAAGGATTTTGGGGTAGTTGGTGGTCGGGATGTTGACGTCATCGACTTTCACATTGAGTGACAACCGCACCTCTGCGGTCCAAGCAGTAAACAGTGTGGCTGATGATTTGGAGGCGGATATTTTCATATTCCTCGCAGTGAAGAAACGTGCTAAGTCAGTGAGGTAATAGGTAAGTACCTATGCCTGCTTAACATATTAATGTTTGTATGCTAACATTTAAATGTTTGGGTGCAAACATATGAATGTTTGGCTGCAAACATATATATAATTACACAAAAGATTTAATGGTTTAGAAACATTGCTACAAACATGGTAATGTTTGCAATATATGCTTGGAGCATGCTCAGAACATTAATATGTTTTCTCCATATTTTCAAAAAAAAAAATTATTAGTGAACGGTGATATATGGCAAGCAATATATTCACAAGAAATTGTAGAATGCTTTATTCCACAAAGGAACATCATTATTATTAACAGAGACTGTATTTTTTGAGCTCCGCTGTGGGCAAACTGTTTTAAATGTCACTAAGTTGCCTAAAATAACCTGATTAAATTCATTTATAAACTTATTTTTTTCTATTTTATGAAACTACTTCGCGATCTTGCAAATGTAGAACTCATTTCAGATAGGATAGCTAAACAACAAAACAAACTACAATGAAACAAGTTGAACTCAAGCCTATTTCAATTTACATAACCCCATTCAAATTATAACTTCCTGCGACTATAACGATTTTCTTTTTTGAACTTAATAAAATTTTCCCTTAATTTTTGAAAAGAATTTTAACTAATTTCTTGCTCAACATAATATTCTGATGATATCAGACATTTTGCTACCTGAAATATAAGCCCATAATCTTAACGACATTTGGTTTCAACAAGACGGTGGCACTTGCCATACAGCTGCTCAAACAGCGAATTTCATGCTTTGTACCGGTGATTTGGCCACCTAGATCGTGTGATATCACACCTTTAGACCTTTTTCTTTGGGGCTACGTAAAGTCCAAAGTCTATGCTGACAAACCAGCTAGGATTCAGGTTTTGGAAGCCAACATTACGAGTGTCAATAAAGCCATACCGGTCGAAATGCTCGAACGAGTCATCCAAAATTGAACCCTTAGAATGGAAACCATTAGGTGTAGTTGTGGCCAGCATTTAAAGGAAACTATATTCAAAAAAAATGCCATAAAATGCCCTTTCAAATTACTAATAAAGATTCCACACTTGGTTTGAATTTTTATATTTTTCTTCTGTTCTGAAAAAGTAGCTCCAGATGGATCACCCTATATATAAATAAAAGTCGTCGAAAATTGGGTCTCGCGGCTGGAATTTATTCGAGCCAGCCCCGGCGGCCACTAGCCCGAAATCATATTTTAAACATAATGACAAACTCGTTTCTTTATAATAAAACAAAATACTTGCCCATAGCATTTAATTATATTTGTTTTATTTCTCCTTGAAAAACACACGCCTGAAAAAATACCTTTTAAATTACAGTGTGTTAATGGGACAAGGGAGCGTGGCCCCTCCCATACAACCCTGCACCCTGCACGAAAAGACCGGTGACGCACACCCTGTACAAAATTTTAATATTAGACAGTAATCCATGATGGAGGGTATATAAGCTTCGGCACTGCCTAACTTAATTTGTCCACTTGTTTATGTTATACAGGTATTAGAAGATGGGTTGGTATTAAACGGAACAAATCGGGCAAAAGGGAAAATTCCCCTTTGAGTGACTAAAAAGTCCAGATCAAATTTTTAGTTTTTTCGCACATATTAATAAACTATCTTTAAATTACCCTTCTTCTTCGAAGTGGTAGCCTTTGTTTCTTTAACCTTTCCATAAATTGACATGGTTATTAGGAGCTGGGTCCCTAGGTGCCTAATACCCTATGTAACTATTTAAAGATTTTGACCAATTTGGGATTTTGAACCAAGGATCAAAAAATCAGCCTCCTTTAACTGTGTATGAATGGGTATTAAAAACAATACCATTCCGTCACAAATCCGAATATCATATTTATTTTACGATTCGATCAAATATCAGGCATTGACCCATGGGGGTAAGGTCCCTAGGGTGCCGAAAAATGGACATAGAAGTACTCAGACACTGTCGAATTTATGAAAAATCTTTATATGAGGCATTGGACCATGGGACCTAGGGTCTAGAAACCTTCTCCTATTATTTGGGAGTATCCAGAAACAGTAAATTTTTTTTTAAAAAAAATCTAAATATGTACCTTTTTTGTTCAAGATTTGTACCAATTTGTAAAAATCAGTCATCTCGAACTATGGACATGTGGGTATTAAAAAACATCACCATTTCGTCACAAAGCTGAGTAACATTAATTTTTCGATTCGAAGAAACTGATCCCTTGACCCATGGGGTCAAGAAAGAATGCAAGGCTTCTTCTTCCACTATGGGCATATTGGTATAAAACCAACAAAAATTTTCGTCATCTAAAAGTACCATTTATTCTACGATTCAACTATATTTAAGGTCTTTGCCCATAGGCCAAAGGTCCCTAAAGTTCCGAAAATAAGGTTCTTTCGAACATCGACATATACTGCTGCTACCAAAAAAAATTAAAAACTTGTTTTCTATTTTTTGAATGTGGTTAGTTTTTTTCAGATTGATTTTTAGATTTAACAAAAATGGATAACTGGGACACTGAAACTGGAATGAGATGGACCATAATGAGACTTGTTAAGAATTTTGCCGAGCATGGGACAGACAACAGAAGAACTTCCCATAGAACCCCGTCAGTTCGGATTGAGGAGACAATCGCTGCTGTAGCTGCTGTCATACAAAACAATCCAAGAGTTTCGACAAGAAGAGTATCTGTTCAAATGGGTATAAGCAGACAGTCATTGCAGTCAATTATGCACAAAGATTTGGATTTGTTTCCATATAAAATTCAAATGGCCAACAAACTGAACGCAGCAGACTTCCTGAATCGCTTGGAATTTTGCCAGAAGATGCTTTTAATGGTGGAAGAGGACGGCAAAATGTTGAACTGTCTGTTTATGTCTGAAGGGACCCATTTCTATTTGGCAACATAAACAAACAAAATTGTCGAATATGGAGTGCTGCCAACCCTCAAATACTCCATAAGACGGAATTGCATCCACTTCGTGTCAAAGTGTGGTGTGCAGTTTCAACATTGTCGGGCCCTACTTCTTCGAAAAAAGCGGTCGAGCCAGAATTACGCCGAATGAGAATTTCTTTCAACTCTGTGTGGTTTCAGCAAGACGGTACAACTCCTCACATAGCTGATATCCAGTAACTCCACATTCCGTTGCCCCCCCCCCCCCCCCCCAAGTTGCCTGATTTTACTGCACCTGACTATTTCTTGTGGCGTTATTGCAAACAGGAAGTATACAAAGTAAAACCAACAAATTCGACTCGAGAAACAATTGCGGCGATTCCTGTCTCAACTCTCCAAACAGTAATGAACAACTTTTTGGTAAGATGCCGCACATGAATCAACGAGCAGGGTGGAGGGGTCATTTATATTGCATTATTTTTAAACCTAATTAAGCTATATTTAATAAAATTGAATGATCTTTAACATGAAATAAATTCCACTTACTAAAAAAAAGTTATTTGAGTTTCTTAATGTAGCAATATTCATCAGTCAACCCTGTATAAAAAATTATTTATTACGATTGGTTTATGCTTTTCATATAGCAATACTCGTACACTTAAGTGCAGGCTTTTGTCGCACCAACCATATTTTTACGGTTCTTCGAGGGCAGATATATATATATATATATATATATATATATATATATATATATATATATATATATATATATATATATATATATATATATATATATATATATATATATATATATATATATATATATATATATATATATATATATATATATATATATATATATATATATATATATATATATATATATATATATATATATATATATATATATATATATATATATATATATATATATATATATATATATATATATATATATATATATATATATACACTTTTTCCACTCCGATTGAGGCACCTCCAAGACATGTTTTTGAATGCTTCAACAGCATTTTCTGGCGACGAAAATTTTTGACCACGCAATTTTTTCATGATGTGCGGGAATAAAAAAAGTCATTGGGTGCCAAGGCTGTAGGGGGATGACCCATCAATTCGACGTTTTGGCCGGTCAAAAACGCGCTGGTTTGAGCCGATGTGTGAGAGGTCGCATTGTCATGGTGCACAATGACTCGTCTTCTTTTGTTCGTTTTTCGAATTTCTCCGAAGACTTCAGGCAAACAAATTGTGTTGTACCACTCAGAATTGACCGTCCTACGTTGCTTAATCGGAACAGTCGCCACATGTCCAGATTTGCAGAAAAAACAGACGACCATTTGCTTCGAAGTGCTTCTTCCACGAACAACTTTCGTTGGATTTAACTCACCTTTAAACACTCGCACGGTCGATTGCTGTTTTGTTTCGGGCTCATACTCGTAGATCAATGATTCATCACCTGTGACAATCTTATAAACGTCTTTTAAAGAACCGCGTTCTTTTTTTTCAAAATTTCATTGCATTAATCGACACGAGCCTTTTTTGAGCGATTGTCAAATTGTGCGGGATCCAACGAGAACAAATCTTTTTTACGGCTAGGTGTTCATGCAATATCGAATGTGTGCTGGTGGAAGAAATGCCAAGGAATGCCTCTCTCACGGTATGTCACATGACGATCTTGCATTATCAGTTCACGCACGGCATAAATGTTTTCTGGCACAACGGCCGTTTTTGGGCGACCTTCACGACAAAAACCATTATTAGATGACATTCGCAAATATGAACAATTTTGCAAAAGTGAACTTGCTTGGTTTTAATTAGTTTATACTTGTACTATCGCGAGTGCACCTACTTCACCGGTGTATTTTGATAAATACAGCCTAAAAGTGGTATTTAAGCAGAGCGTATAAAAAAACATTCCTGCTTTTACAGAATCAAAATATAATTAAAACAGAAAAAGTTAGAAAGTTTTTACTTCCTCCTGAACAATTTGTAGAACTGGACTTGTGAGGTGGACCTAACGATATACCCTCTTACGCAGTAGGGTGAGTGCAAAATCGGTCCGCAATGCCAAAACGGGCGACCAATAGTCAAGATGGATATATGGGCCTCAAATTATATACATATATTCTACGTATATTTTTCTGAATTATTTTGCAGTTTGGGTTAAGATTTTGTTTGAACCCATAGAACAGGATCGCAGGGATAAAAAAGGTCGAAAAGGGGCGAAACATAAAAAATGTTGTAAAACAATATTTATTCAAGCGGATGGCATAAAATAAAGGGATAAAAAGGGGCCAAAAAGGGCGAACTATTTAAAAGTGAGAAAAACTATACTATATAAATAGCATGGGAAATTGAAATGGCAATAATGAGGGTAAAAGAGGGTCAAAACCGGCGAAGCAGGTGTACGAGTATATAAAAAAAAACACTATGAAATTAACAGGGGGTATGAATTAAATTAAAATAGAAATGGGGACAAAAATGACCGAAAAAAATATCGAAACTTAGAAAATATTAAAATGTGAGAAGAACCATATTATTTCAACAGGATGGCATAAAAAATAGAAATGGGGATAAAAAACTGCCAAAACGGGCGAAGAATTAGAAAGTGAGACAAACAATACTAAATAAACAGGATAGCATTGAAATTAGAAATGGTGCAAAAAGGCGGCATATCAGTAGTGAGAAAACCCATATTAATAATTAATAATTCAACAGGATGGCATAGAAAATTTGAATGGGGATAAAATTGCAGAAAGGGGCGATTATGCATAGAAAATGGCGAAATCTCAAAAAGGCGAAAAAACTCTTTTACATCAACACAGTGACACAGAAAATAGAAATGGGGATTAAACAAATTCAAAACGCGTGGAATAGAAAAAAAAAGTTAGAAGAGAGATATCCATCCAACAAGATGGAGTTGAAAAAAGGAATGGTGATAAAATCGAATACAAAGGACGAATCGTCGAATCGTAGAGTCCATGTCAAAACAACAGGCATAGAATGAAAAATGGGACAGTAGGGGTAAAAGGGCAAAAACGAGCAAAATTGGAAAAACAAATGTTATAAATAATATGAAAGCACCATGATGGTAGTGGCGTAAAAGGGAATAATATTAAACAAAATTACTTTTTGAAAAGAAAGAAAAACTAAAAGTTCACCCAGGAAACAGTGCAGCGAGTGACAAAATCACCCACAAACATAAATAATGAGTAATAGTTGTTTTATATGTGACGATTGAATCCTTTTTGTACGAAAAGCAGATCCTCGTACTAGACTATATTTATGTTTTGGATGTACAAACTTTGATACATATAATATAATGTACAAACTTTGATACATATGTTAACAGCGAAAAACAATAATCGTTTCAAAAACCGTATGTATTCAATACTAGAATATATAACAACTCAAAAGAATACAAAAAATCTATAAAGACTTACAGGGATAATGTATTGCGTATAGTGGAATTACGATTTGTAATTCCGCTATCACACGCTATTTACTCTTTGATCGGCGAACATCATATCGTGTATTTTTTCGACATTTTCGGGTGTATTGGCCGTCCAGAACGTTCGTCGTCATTTGTACTTGTGCGACCACAACGAAAGTCAGCAAATCAATTTTTTACCATTAAAATCGATGGTACAGAGTCCCCATAGTATTTATCAAGCTTTTCCTTGGTTTGATTACCGGTTTTTTCCGCAAAACGAAATTTACTTTTTCCATTATTAACAAAATCCACGAGGTTGTATGTTTTGAACAGGTGTTAAACACAAACAAACTGTCGGAACTCTCTCAAAATTTGACAGTAGTCTGTTAAGAGATGGTACTTGATGGGAGCAGTGTCATAAAACTACGATGGAAGTTGGAAAAGTGACGGAATTATTGATATGTCGTCGCATTAATTTGATGACTACCTTTTAATCAAGCATATATCCCATTATTCTAAATAAAAGTAAAATTTCCTGAGATAAGGTCTGAGTTGTTTAGGCGGTTTAATTCTTTAATTGCTTGGTCGTGATCTAGTGATCGAACATTTTACGACTATAGCATATGAAAGAGATTTGTAATGGAAACCCCCTGAAATTTCGCTAATATAGAATTTTTTAAAAAATTTGTCCAGTCCTTTTGTGGATAAGATTTAACCTCCCCAACATGATCTGTAGTCTGATTTCCACAGACAAACAGACGGACATTTATGCATTTTTTTAATCAATCTTAGAATAAGATCATGATTATTTTTTAATTCAAATGGTAATACATTATAAATGTCAAAAATTCTTCATTTTGACTATTCATTTAAGAAATTTAAGCGATATATCACCACATCAAGGAGGACAAAGTCGTAAAGTTGTTCAGTAATTTAAAAGACTTCAAGCAACTCCAACTAGTTAGGCAGGATACTTATTTCGAAGCTACAAAATTTTAAAACGATCGTATTTAATGTAGGGAAATCGGAGCAACAGGACCTCATTTACTAAAATGGTACAGTAAGGCATGTAGAATGAAACTCTGTTCGTTAAATAAATGTTATGTAGATTTGTTCTGACTCGAGTTTGAAGAAGAGTTGTAAGATCATACTAACTACTTATAAATAGATTACATCCTTATTTTACTTATTGTGAAGATTTCTTTTTTTATACATTCACACATTGAAGTGTAGAATTGTTTGAATATGCGTTGGACTACTGCCCAGTAAACCCAATTTGCCGACAATGTCTGATATCAGACAATTATGAACAATATCTGAACTCTATCGAGAATTCTTACCAAAATCGTTACGAATTCTGTTCGATTTGTCTAAGGATTTTTTTTTCAGAGAAGTAGTTCAGAATTTTTGTCAACCCTCTTATATGTTTTTCGTTACGAACTCGGCAAGAAATCGGAACATTTTGCCGATTGTCGTAATTCTGTCCGAATTCTGAAGGTTTGGTTTGCTGGGTGCTTACACATATCTTTAAAGCCATATGCGTAGCATATGTGCAACAAAAATATTTTTTCGTTCCTTATCTAGGAGATTTATTTCAGGATGCAATCACTAGCCGAAAATGCAATCACTAGCTAACATAATCCAACACACAATATAAAACGTATTCCACTTTAAACTGGGCGTTTTCTCTAGACATGGACAAAAGTAACACTTTTTGTTAACAAATGACTGAACTTTTGCAAATTTTCATTTCAATTTTTGTACTTGAAGCTAAGGAAGAAAAACCTGTTAACTCATAATTTCTTTTTCTTCAACGTGAACTTATCTCAAGTGCTCAACTTATGTAAACATAATTCCATACAAATTGTTAGTTTGGTATTTGGAAGACAATTGAAAATAATTTCTTCTGTATTACCAATTTACTTATATATACGATATCTAGAGCTTGTGCTTATTACAAAGGAAAAAAGGTTCAAGGTCCGTTTTATAAAGCCCCACATTTTACATCTGCGATTGCAACTAATATCCGTGGTCAGCGTGTCCTGTCGGCTTTAAGCTTAAGGTTCCGATAATTGCACTCCCCGAGTTATTCTAGTTGTTTCTTGATAGAAAGTTAGGGGAATTTGAACAAAAAATTTCCTTTAACGGAAAATTATTTAAATAAGGCACTTCACATCCAAATGCGATTTCGAATCTCATTAAATCATTAAAATGGAGATTAATTCTAGGAGGCCACAAATTACTATCCATATTATGTTGCAATAACCTCAAATATGGGGTAACTAAATAAATTTAAATCGCTACATTAGCGTTTGCTTCAATTCTAACCCCAAAATAAAAAACTTTAATAGTATTTTTCTTATATCTTCTTCTTTACATCGAATACCCAATATATCGACAACCTTTTAATTCTGATAAAAATTGATGGTCCCTAAACGTTAGGAGCAAAGCGACAAGGCTATAAAGCTAGAGCAACATAATCCGATGCGGACTAATTTTCATTTAGTGCCGCCTAAAAAGAGGACATAATCCCCACAACTGAGCAAATGGGGTCATGTTTATAGCTAAATCAGTCAAAATCCACATGTACGGTGTGGGGATGATGCCCGGGTCCCACATCTAGAAATAAATTAATTGTAACGACCGTGACCCCGGGTGAGTACTGCCCCCCAAGGATTTTATGAGAATATGTCGAGGCTCTGTGTGATTGTAAATGTTGAAATAATATTTTGATTCGTTTACTTTACAAAATTATAAAGAGACACAACACATACATACTCGCAACACACACATGCAGTTATTATTTTAGTATACAGTACGTTTGTATGTCTGTGTATTGAACATACACTTTGTATGTGAGTATGTATGTACAGACCAAATGTAATTATAAACCAATTGCTTTCGGCGATAACTTTATTTTTGTAATACAGGCACACATGCTGACGCGCTTGCAGACAACGCACACACTGACAAAATTCGTTCACAATTCCACAAATACAAGGAGATGCAACCAACAACACTGCCTTAAACGAAGGAATTTTGGAATACATTTTCAACATGTTACATGTGTATGTAACCCAGCAAAGCAAATGTCGGATATCAGACACCCGTGAACAATGTCCGAAGTCTTTCGACAGTTCTTTCCGAATTCTGCTCGACCCTTCTGAGAGATATTTTGTTCCGGCAGGGCTGAAGGAATTCTTAACTACGTGTCTGATGACCAATTTTTGAAAATGTTCAGACACGTCTGCACGATTTCAAATCTCTGTTTCCGAGGGATATTTCAATGGATAATTTTTGAGTATGTCCAGACGCATCTAAAGGTGTTCCGAACTATGCGCCTGAAGTATTTTTTATGTTTGCATTTATTTTGCGAACAAAGGATTTTATTTGCTTGGGAATTTTTGTTTGAGGATTTATTTTTGTTTTTAAATTCCTTTGTGATTTTTTAAGTTTGTGTGTAGCTGGCGGCGCTCAGTTTGTTAGAAATCTAAAACCATTCGGAGGTTTACCTTGCAGGGAACGTCCTATTTTCTGTCTAGTTTGTATAGTAAAAACGAAAAGGTATGAGAATTTATTACCCCTAATTTTTATTATTAAGTTATTTCCCAACATTGTATCCGTTAGCTCAATATAGAAATCCAAGTTAGAAACCTGTGCAGAATCATCCCTTCAGAATTTTAACCGAATTCAGAATGACATTTTGAATTTCCTTTCAGAATTTTTCAAGAGTTTACTATAGAGCTCGGGCAGAAATAGGTACGACGTGTCGGCAAAAATATCACATTTCCCTCCGAAGTTCGGTCAGAGAACGCTTAAACCACTCCATGTACGTATTTTTAGTAACGAAGTCAGTCAGATTTCGGATCCGATCTCGGATGTATTTGCCGACTTTTGTACCGATCAGACCGAACGATGAACCATCTGCCCGAACTCTAAACCTTTGGTTTGCTTGGCATCCGTGCATGCATACGCTTGTGTCTGTACGACCGTGGGAGCGTATGAGTGTTTACTGATTATTCTTTAAATGCTGTTTAAACAGTGCATAGTAGCGTAGCCATTAACTTTCCATTGAGGCATCAATGCCCGTAATACATACAAACATATTCGTCTTTACACATACATACATATTATGTACAATAACAGAGTCATGTTGCTTTTCTTCGTGGCCCACTTACTTTTCTCTTCAAGGAAGGGATATTCTCTCTTAGTTACTGTACGGTTGGTAATGCCGTCGCAAACAGGACCTGTGAAGAGAATGACATGGAAAATTTAACATTGTTTCATTCTCTTATACACACTTCACATTGTCCATTAAACAGTAGACCAGAAAATTGTAATAAGAAATGGTGTAGTTGTAGTAGGTCACTTGATAGCATTCACCGTTTAAATTTTTTATGTTGCTATTGAATTATGGTAGAGTTCTCTTAATATTGAAATTGTGTTTAACCGAAGACAGAATCACTACACATCATTGATTTTATACATTTGAGTAATAAAATATGTGAGTGTTAAAATGAGTGAGGCTAACAAATTTTCGTACAATGAAATTAAACACAGTTATAAAGCTGCGTGAACTGACGAAGTCACGTTTTTTCCGTCGTCAGGATTACCCTCTTTCCGTATTCGGACCCTTTTATCAAAGAAAGGAGTAAATATAAAGTTGGTCATACCTGTGAACTTTTATTTCCGACACTAAAAGATGTTACCTGTATATTCTGCATCGACCAGCAGAAAGCCCGAAGCCATTTTGAATGCCCTCCATCGAAAAGTTGATCAAAACGAAGCATGAATATGTGCTAACCGCATTGGCTCACGTGGATGTTAAAACGTTCGAATTGTCAAAACCGGCAACCACTAATCGATAAGTTCAAATTTATACTCAAATTCAAGCAAATTTTGCTACGAATCAAAATATAGTAAAATATAAAATATTTTAAAGTTTTGCGATATTTGGGACGGACGCATCGAAAAAAGTGCCCAAAAATGTTTTTTTTTGCTCTTTTGTATCGTAGGGACGGTGGAAGGTACACGCAGAAAAAAAGTATGGTTGGGGTGACAATATTCGAAGAGGATCATACTATTGTTGGGTATATGGTTGTGGCACAATAATATTATGATCATCATAACAATAGTATGATTCACACATAACCATACTATGATCCCCACAACCATAGTATGATTCACTCTCAACCATACTATGACTCACACTCAACCATTCTATGAACTCCACTACCATACTATGATCCTCACAACAATAGTATGATTCACACTCAACCATACTATTATCGCTACAACCATAGTATGATTCACTCAACCATACTATGATACCCAAAATTATTTATTAGGATTGCGTTATTCAAAAATGGAGATTTTTATCAAGCAAGTTATTATTAATCTCATTACACTTAGTTCATAGACAGATTTGAGGCCATGTTTTTATTGAACATTTCATTCAAAACACAAAAATATATTTTGCAACGGCAGTCGAAAATACTTTTAGTTGCCAGCAGGAGTGAATGCTAGTTCACCATCCGTAGACCCCAAGTAACGAAAGTGATTAAACCATGATCGATGGCTAATACTTAAGTGCAGGCAGATTTTAAATAAACGAGAACCAGTTGAAAGTACAGTATTTCACCGAACAAAGTAAACGCAATAAAATCTCTCGAACTACCTTCCGATTGTTGTTGTTTTTTATAATGGACGATGTATCGTGTGTACTTTATGTGTTTGTTTGGTATATCAAAAAAACATACGCATACACATGCATGTTTGCTCTATAAAACCTGTTTTGTTATGTTCATAGTCGGAACCATACGGTATGATTGCCGTAATCATATTATAGTTAACGTAAATTTTAAACAACAATACTTTTGTAACACTAACCATGTTTATATGGTTACTACAACCATGTTTTCATTTCTAAATTTGACAATAACTCTATTGTTATATTTCAACAATATTAATATTGCCGCTATCATACTGTTGTCAAAATAAAATTCAAAAAACAATACTATGGTCGCGACAAACATGGTTTTATTGTAGAGAACATATAATTGTTGCGGTGACCATATAGTAACCATATATTTTCTCTGCGTGTATATTGGGTTCGGCCTGGCCGAACTTAATGACGTTTTTACTTGTTTGTTTTATAATTGTTTATCGGCAAAACTAAAAAAAATATTTTCTTTTAAGAAACTAAACACTTTTATTTTTAAAGAGAATTACTCTTCAAGCTAATTAGGTCAGGTTTGTAGTATTTTTTTTTAAATTTTCTCACAAATTCTTATGTAACATTATTTTAAAAATCATTAAATTAAGAGCTAGTCCAAGATAGTTTGTCTGCTTAAAAATCGAAAGGCTTTTCCACGGAGCCAAAAATTAAATTATTTGTCTAATTTGGCTAGATTTTCTATTCCGAAAATCCAGCTAATTTAAACATGGTCAAATGTGTGCCAAAAAAAATATTTTTTAAAAAAAATTCAAATGTGACAGTAGTTTCTAAATCCCCAATAACTTGTTTCAATTAACTTATATTTTAGCTTACATCCAAAAGTGCAGCAAATAATATAGTCGGCCACGACCACCTTAAGCTTTTTTTACTAGTTGACATTCCATTCCTTTGTTCAAATTCTAATGTCATTTATTTTGGCAGTGTGTAAGTGGAAATTTTTACACATCATAGATATTTTTGAATAGTGGTAAGTTTCTTGTACTTATTTTCCGTAACCTTCAACAAACAAATAATGACAAAAAGTCATATTTATTATAGAGAACAGCAATTCAACTCCAGTATTTGCATTGTGTTAATGGTGTCTATTATGCACGCCATGGATTCCCCGCGGACTCGATCCTCATTCGTATCGCTGATTATTCGTAGTAAGGATCATTTTTGTTCAAACTAAAATAATAATTTTAGTTATTTCCACAGGTGTTTGAAGCAATTTTAAATTGGCAACATTCCTTCGTTTTTGGCAGAAGGCAGCTAAGAAAACGTTACTGGAAACGACTACAATGTTGGCCTGGCACAGCCAACAGTTTCTGTTCTACTGTCTACCTAACAAATAAAAAAATCAGGTAATGCATTCACATAAACTAAACACCCCTTCTGGGGTTCACGATTAGTGAATCCGACAGGATCCGAATTAAATAAGTGTGTTGTAAGAAACTACTATACTTATAACACATTATCAACCAATGAGCGGGCATACTGGCCAAGTGATTCCTTAAAGATTCCAGACCTCTTGGATTTTGCAGTGTATTCAAACTTTCCAATTACTTATACATCATGTAATGATTTGAGATCTGACCATAGTTCCACATTAATCAACTAAGTATAGGACGATTTCCCACAAGCGCAAACAAAATAAAAACCTTTTTTCACATAAAACTAATATTGAAGCTTTCAAATCATGGATCGATACCAACATTAATTTAAATGCATGCATTAAATGCATAAAAGACGATAATGAACTAGAAGAGGCTGTTGACAGTTTTACAAATCTGATGCAAGAAGCGGCAATAAGATCTACGCCACAAGAGGAGACAAACTTCTTTAATTTATACTTAATAGGGACATTAATACTGTTTCAACATTGAACGCACCCATTTCAATAGTAGAACTGAACATACCCCGATAATGTCATTTGAAAGCTATCCTCAATAGCGTTAGCCAGTAACTGGATTTTAAAATTGTTTCAAATTTCATCATGGAGTGGTCAGATAATGAGAACCGTATCGCTGTAATAGCGCTTTTCAAGTGTGAAATAAAAAGGGAGATTTTTTCTAAACGCTCCGGCCACTATGGGATGAGCCGCATGTTCGTCTACCGATGCATAAAACTGTTTGAGGAGACTGGAGATGTAAAAGACCGCCACCGGTCGGGCCGCCCACGCTCTGTTCGAACACCGCATGTCATCAAAGCCGTTAAATTAAGAATTCACAGAAATCCGCTCCGAAAGCAGAAAGTCATGGCCTGTGAGATGAATATCACGCAAAAGTCCATGAGTCGAATCAATAAAAAAGAATAAGGATTTGGGGCTTTCAAACGACGTACCGGACACTTATTGACTGCAGCTTAAAAAAAATAGGATTGAAAAAGAATTTTTTGCGGCACGTTGATAACTTGCACAGAAAATTTTGTTCCGATGAAAAAATTATACCGTTCAGGAAAAATTTAACAAGCAAAAGATAGAGTGTATGCGCGTTCATCTAAGGAAGCATCTGAACTGATCCCAAGGTGGTCATCACCCAGTTTCAGTCATGGTTTGGTGGGGTTTCTTTTCCGATGAAGTCACTGACCTGCATTTCTGCGAACAAGGAGTCAAAACATCGGCCAAAGTTTACCAAGAAACCGTTTTGGAAGCTCTTGTGAAGCCTCTTAACAATTCCCTGATCCAAAACCAGCCATGGACTTTCCAGCAGGATTCTGCGCCGGCACATAAGGCTAAAACGTCCCAGGCCTGGCTTTGTTCATTTCAACTGAAGAATGGCCCTCAGGCAGTCCAGATTTGAACCCACTGGATTACAAATTGTGGACGGTTTTAGAGGATAAGGTTGTTACAAAAGATACCCTAATATTGGATATCTTAAGACTGCTTTGGTTCGAGCTGTGGCTAATTTTCCAATTTACGAGGTTCGTGCAGCTATTGACGATTGGCCAGTGCCACTTAAGGCGTGTGTAAAGGCAAAACGCGTACATTTCGAATAAGTAGATTCTTGTTGGATACAATATACATCAATAAATATATTAAAACATATTTGGTCCAAAAACATTCAGTACTTTTTTTATTTTACAGCATTAAATGTGTGTAACAGTATTTATGTCCCTACTAAGTATATGAGTGCTGAAATTAAAACATCTCCGCAAGCTTTGGCAAAGGACAAGGTTCTCAAACCATAAAATCAATTTCAACCGAACTGCGAGCTATCTTAAAATGTGACTTAAGGCAATACTTCAGTGACAAACTATCTAAGTCGTCTTACTCCAACAGGTACAAAGGAAGACAGTTTATGGAGAGCGAAAAATATCTGAAGCGCTCACAAAAAAGAAACGTCTCTATAAAAGACTCTAATGGTGATTGGTGTCAATCTGATACTAGAAAATCCGATGCATTTAAAACCTATTTGGAGGAAACTTTTTCACCGTTCGACATTTGTTACGCCACCTAGATGTGCCTTGTCAAATGTACAGGCCAATTAAACCCTTAAGCTCTTAAGAAAATTTAAAGGAAATTAGTAAGCTAAACTGCAAGAAGTCATCTGGACATGATAAAATTGATGCCAAAAAATTAAGTCCTTGCCAAAGAAAGGATTTATTTTTCTTACAGTTTTATTAATTTCTGTTATGAGATAATCCTATTTTCCTTCCCTTGGAAACTTGCCAAAATTATAATGGTGTAAAAGCCTAAAAAACGTGAAACTTTACTGAATTCGTATAGACCAATTAGATTATTGCCCATACTTTCAAAACTATTTGAAAGGCTTTTTCTACAACGAATGTTTCCTATTCTTGACGCTCTGAAAATATTGCCCGATCATCAGTTTGGATTTCGGCACATTCATGGGACGCCGAACAATGTCACAGAGTCGTTAAGACAATACGAGATGCATTGGAAAACAAACAATATAGTTCGGCAATATTTCTGGACATCAGACAAACCTTTAACAGAGTCTGGCATAGTGGCTTACTATAAAAGCGAGAGATTGTGTTACCTATCCCCTATTTCCTTCTTTTAAAGTCGTATCTACATGATAGATGCTTTTACGTCAGCATTAACGACGAGGATTCGGAAAAAGGTATGATGAATTCAGGTTTTACTCAGGGTAGTGTAATAGGTCCCGTTTTATACACAATATTTACATCCGACATGCCTACAAATACTGACGTAGTTATTGCAACATATGCCGATGATACGGCAATTTTAGGAGCACACCTTAATCCAGCGGAGGCTTCTAATGCAGTTCAAAGGCAGCTTGATTCAATTCAAAACTGGTTAAATAAATGGAACATTAAAGTCAACACAGACAAATCAACTCATGTCTCATACACTTTAAGAAAGGAAAATTGTCCAGCGTTAATGTTAAATGGATCTAACATTCCCATAGCTGAAAGCGTATGAGCATATCAAATTGAAATGACTCCAACTACTTAAGATAACCATAGAATGAGTTATTATGTCATTAATATAAATACTCGTATTATATACTTATACACATAGACATGCGGTATACATAATACGCATTTTCCGCATCCGGCCTTACCAGCGGCATACATAATACCAAAATAGTCAACTGCGGAATAAATCCGATCCGCTGCCATTCGTCGGCGTGCATAATAGACACGAATATTTTACGTCTCTTTTTTAAATAACAGACCGAAAACAAATGAAGTCATCATACGAAAACTTTATTTAACAAACATTGAAATATTGTCTTGAAAGTAAAAAGTTTCCATTTTACACACAGCCTTGAGGCCAAAGTAGATAGAGGGTGGTTAAATTTTAAGAGCCGATGTTGAATGTGAACCACATTGCATTTCATTTGTTATTTCTCAATATTAGACTGACTCAATTTGAACCATGGAAAGATACTCAAGCAAGCAACGCGTAAAGTTTATTCAGGCTTATTATGAAAATGAAAAATCAATTTTCGAAGAAAATCATCTTCTGTCATGAGGCACATTTTTACCTCAGTGGATTCGTCAATAAGCAGAATTGCCGCATTTGGGCGAATGATAATCCAAGAGGGATTGTCGAAAAAACAATTCACCCACAAAGAGCGACAGTTGGGCTGGAGGCATCATATGGGCTGGCGGCATGGCTTTGAATGGTGTTCGCTATCGTGAGATGATAACGAACTTGTTATGGCCCGAATTGGAAGATATGGATGTGGACGATATGTGGTTTCAAAAGGACGGCGTCACTTACCACACAAAACACCTTAATGATGTTAATTGGCCGCTAAAATCAAGTGATTTGATACCGTTGGACTTCTTGCTTGGGGTTATTTGAAAGAAAATGTGTACGTCGATAAACCAGCAACAATTCTAGAGCTAATGCCTCAGCGTCATCGAAAATTTGGACTATCGGATGGAGGAGTGCCGGCATAGTCGCGGCCGATATTTTGTTCCATACATAATTGAACCATACCAATATTATCATAATAAAAAGAAATGACAATTATTTCCTAAAAAATTTGTGTTTTATTCAAAATCAACATCGGCCCTTAGAATTTTTTCAGCCTTTTAAAGGCCTTAGCTTTTTTCCTCACTTAGTGTCATTGCATAGAAAACGGCTTCAACTTCGGCTGCCCAAATAGAAAGCTTTCTTCAAGCTTGCGAGCTCCACCACTATTATAAGTAAGTTTTATTGCAACTTCCAACTTTTGTAACTTCCAAATATATTTGAGCTAGAGCCACCGATCGATAGGTGTACTGATCGACTTAAATTGTCACAAGCTGATTCGATTTAACGATTTATGTCTGTTCGTTCTTCCGTCCGTCCGTCTTAAGCTTGTAATCAAACTACATGTCGCAATCGTTGTCCGCTTTTCATAAAATCTGGCAAAAGTATGTCTTTTAGATGAAGGACGGATGCATATTCAATTGGAAAACATCGGTTCAGATTTAGATATAGCTCCCACACATATATGTTCATTCGATTTATGTTTGAATGAAATAAGGCACTAGTAAGTTTGTTGGTCGAAGAAAACCCGTTAATAAAATAGAAAAAAACGCTTCAAATTTTGATATGGCTCCCACAAATATATGTTCATCCGATATTCGGTCGTTAGCTCTAGAAGGCACATATTCCATCCTATTTGGTACAAGTACATCTTTTGGGCCAAGAAGGACGTTACTAAAAATGAAGAAAATCGGTTTAGATTTAGATATAGCTCTCACAAATATATATTCATCCTCTTTTATATCTTTAGCACTAGAAGCCACATATTACATCCCATCTTGATGAAATTTCGGACAATTAGTGTTGTCACAAATTCAAATATGACGTTAGTTTTAAATTTTAGTAAATTTAGAGACCGTCCAAGTGGGTCCAAAAACCTTGGCATGGCTTTTCTTAACATTTTTATAAATTATCACTTAAAATGTATTCAGTAATTAATTTTTTGTTTCTCTTTTTATTACTTAATAAATTTCTTTTTTGTTAATAATTTCAAATATTTCCTAAATTATCATAAAAATAAATAATATTTTTTATTTGCTTATGTTTAAAATGTCAATTAGAATAAATTCTCTCAGTATCATAACTTGACATTCAATATTTTTTTGCACATTAAAGCCAAGCAAAGTAAAATGCTGAGCTTTTTATCTGTCTGAGTCTTAAGTATCACGATTGGAACTTTTTCAAATCAAAAAGAAAATATTTTTTTGCGTAATGATGAATGTCTTGACATTCACACCCCTTTCGTCAACTGTTTTGTTTTATCTCAGACGAATCCATTTGATAAAAACAGCCCGTTTGTAATGTGTGATAAGCCAGGTCTACGTCAATAGATACGTCGATAAGCAAAATTCTTGCATTTGGGCTAATGTGGATTATGGAATGGTGGAATGACAGATCCACATAACTTTATAAAAAAATTCAGACGGCGAGCAGTACAACACCTTACTACGAGGGTTGCTATATATATCTCTGGCCAAGGCAACACTAAGAATTGCCTGGCGCCATCTGACATTCCCATTGGAAAGTTTTTAATTTTTTAGCATAAACGTACTCAGAACGTTTTGACGTACGACCATCATTTGTGCTGTTTACAGTGACTTGAAAAAATCAATTTGGCAAAAAAATGGAATTAACTCATGAACATTTTCGTGCGATCATTTTTCACAACTTTCGAAGTGGATTATTACGACAAAATGAACTTAAATCTTTGTATGGCGATGAAGCACCATCCTATAGCAATGTGAAAAACTAGTTTAATGAATTCAATCGTGGCCAACGCTCGCTTAAAGGTCGTGAAGGTCGTCCAAAAACGGCCGTTGTGCCAGAGAACATTGATGCCGTGCGTGAACTGACAATGAAAGATCGCCATGTGACATACCGTGAGATAGAGGCATACTTGGGCATTTCTTCCACCAGCATACATTTGATATTGCATGAACACCTGGCCTTAAAAATGGTTTGTTGTCGTTAGTTCCCGCACAATTTTACAATCGCTCAAAAAAAGGCTCGTGTCGATTGGTGCAAAGAAATTTTGAACAAATTCGATCGCGGTGCGTCAAAAGACGTTTAAAAGATAGTCGCAGGTGATGAATCATGGATCTATGCGTATGAGCCCGAAACAAAACAGCAATCGACCGTGTGGGTCTTCGAAGACGAGCTTAATCCAACGAAAGTTGTTCGTGGAAGAAGCACTTCGAAGCAAATGGTCGCCTGTTTCTTCGACAAAACTAGTCATGTGGCGACTGTTCCGCTTGAGCAACGTAGGACAGTCAATTCTCAGTGGTACACCACGAATCATTGTGCACCATGACAATCCGAGCTCTCAAACATCGGCTCAAACCAGCGCCTTTTTGACCGGACAAAACTTCAAACTGATAGGTCATCCACCATACAGCCCTGACTTGGCACCCAGTGACTTCTTTTCATTTCCACACATCAAGAAAAAAATGCGTGGTCAACGATTTTCGCCGCCTGAAGATGCTGTTGAAACGTTTTGGAGATGTTTCAATCGGAATGGAAAAAGTGCTTTGACAATTGGTTTGAGCGCATGAGTGTATTCTCATGCTCGAGAGTACTTTGAAAAACAAAAAAAAAAACATTTTTGATAAAAAATATTTGCATTTTAATTATTAGGCCAGAAATATATATGTGTATCTTTTTTTGACAACATCTGAGCATCGAATGAGACCGATCGCATGCCAAAAATGTATGAATGTAATGAATACAATCCAAAACACCTTATGACGTTTAGCTGTTATCATTCTTACTTTTAGGGTCCTTGGCCGCTTTCGTCTTTTACAGACACACTGACGAGCGGGCAACGCAAAGTCGTCATCGAATTACTACGATCAATAATATATTACTCTTACAGTTTCTGTACCTATCATTACCTTGTTCTTCTAATTAATTTATTTAGCCTACCGATGTTGCTGTATCTAGAAAACATCCAGAGGTGTAATATCACACTCACTTTCTAAAGCCCTTGTAATTCGCAGTGCATATGCCATAGCACCATTTAGCATAACAAGAATGTCGCCGACCGTTATGAGGGCTGCTATATATTGGACGCGCAAAATAGAAAGGGACCTAAGGTTAAAAACCAGTTTTGTTCAGGAGAGCCATTTTAAAGATTAGGTCCCATTCTATTTGCGCTTAGAATCGTCGACTTCACTTTCATAAAACGCGCATATCTCTGGGAGGGAACACTTTTGGGGCATGTGATCGGTCTCATTCGATGCCCAGATGTTGCCCACATCCACAAAAAAAGAGAAAAACAATGAAAATTGGCTTTTTTACCTTTAGGTCCCTTTCTCTATGCTCTGGCACATATGGCTTAAATTCAAACTGGTCCAATTAAAAACGGTGTTCTAGAGCGGTTGTACGAGTATATATTAACATTTTTACTAAATTTATCAATAAATTTGAATACTTTTATAATATATTTTAAAGATTTAATAGAAAAAAGATGCATTTTAATATATTTTTGTCTCGTGTTTCGGTAGCCGAAAAATTTAACTTATGAATTTGTTTTCACTTCTTTTTAGGGTTGACACCCCGACATTTATAAGGTTAACCTGGTGACTAATAATCGGATTCCTAGCCACGACCTTTTTGGTACCGCCCACATAAATGACACTATTTCAGTGCAGATTAGAACCCATGGAATTTGTCACCCATTGCGTGAAATTTGCTAAAATTGTTAACTCCATATATTTTTATTACGGCTTTATATACGTTTTAGAAAAGAGTGGATACACGTCCCATTCTGTAAAATCGGGAGGGACGTTTGCACTGGAGCTATATTAAAACATGGACCGATATATCCCAATTTTATCTGAGATGGTAAGTCGAACGTACTTATGTGGGAAAGCAATATTTAAATATAAACGAATTTCAATAAAGGAAATCCGTGGTCGAAAAACTAACTTGTATTAGGATTGGATGTTATGTGAGGCTTCTAGAGCTTAAAACATAGTACCGGCTAAACATATGTGTGGGAGCTATATCTAAAACGGAAGCGAATTTCTTCATTTCTTTACAAGATTAAGATTTACAGCAGACGGGCGGACAGTCAAAAAGACAGACAACATTAAATCGAATCAGCTAGTGATTCTGGGACCTGTTAATGGATACGAATTGGCTTGTGTTTCTGAGTCGATCAGTACAATTAAAGGTGGGACTAGCTCAAAAATTTGCCATTAAATTAACTAATATACGCTGTTCCACAGTGTGGTGCAGTGTTTTTTGACATGTTTCGTTGTTTAATTGTTGAAAACTTAACCATGGAGAGGTACTTAAGTGAGCAGCTCGTTAAGACTGCTTATGCATTTTACAAAATTGGCGTTCAAATCAAAATTCGTTACGTGCACTTCGTGATTTTTTTGGTTATTGCAGATGTGTTCACAATCGGGGGAATTATGCTCAAATTTCAGCAAACCGGGTCTATAGAAAATATGAAATCATCTGTGCAGACTTTCGCAGTTAGTTCTGCGGAAAACGTTGAAGTTGTTCCCCTTAGAGATGCTAGATAAAAACGTATTTCTTATTGCCAGAAATTAAGGACATGGACTCGGACGATATATGGTTCGAAGAGGATGGTACTACTTGCCACACAGCCAACAAAAAATTTAATGACCTAGTTGTCTTACGCCGTATAAATGTTAATTGGCCGCCACGATCATTTGCTTTGACACCGTTGGACTTCTTTCTTTGGGGATATTTAAAAGAAGAAGTGTACGTCAATAAGTAAAGAGCAATTAAATAACTAAAGGATGAGATAATTTGGCACATTAACTACTTTGAACCTCCATTAGTCTTAGAGTCATTGGAAATGTGGAAATATGCCACCGAAGCCGTGACGAGCATATATTGGTTTCACACATAATTGTCAGAGATCATAATAAACAAAATTAAGATAATTCTATGAAAGCTTTTAGTCTTATTTACAATAAACATTGCGAGTTTTAGTTTATCCAACCTTTATTTTCAGTTACACCTAATTGCAAACTTGTACTGAAACAATAAACATTTATCATCTATGTATTTGTTTTTAAAATAAATCTCGATTGCAACAAATATTTATTTTCTAAAAATACAGAAAACAGTATGGTAGGAATGATTGTATTGTAAAAGCGTCAAATTGTTGTTGGGTATTATAATGTGGCACCCATAAAGATGAAAGTACTAAAAGCCAAACTTTTTTTGCAAATGAAACTGAACTCCAAATTATTGCAAATCTTAAAAATCATGTCATGTTCAGATTAGAAATTTCTTTTCCCAGAATGTTTTGCTTCCCGGGATAAAGGGAAATTCGAGATCAATAGTCAGTATGCATAAACAAGTATACAAAAATTATGGTATTTAACACCACACGCAGAGAAAAGATATGGTTACTATATGATCACCGCAAAAATAATATGTTCTCTACAATAAAAGCATGTTCGTTGCAACCATAGTATTGTTTTTTGAATTTCATTTTGACAACAGTATGATTGTGGCAATATTAATATTGTTGAAATGTAACAATAGTATTATTGCCAAATTTAGAAATGAAAATGTGGTTGTAGCAACCAAATAAACATGGTTGTTGCAACAAAAGTATTATTGTTTAAAATTTACGATAACAATAACATGATTACGGCCATCATACATTTTTAGAGCATACATTTACGTGTGTGCGTATGTTTTTTTGATATACCAAATAAAAACATACAAACATGCTTGCTTGTTCTTCATTATAAAGAACAACAACCGAAAGGCAACTCGAGGGATTTTTATTGTGTTTACTTTGTATGGTGAAATACTCGACTACCAAATGGTTCTCGTTTATTTAAAATTTACCTGCACTTAAGTATATAGCCATTGATCATGGTTTAACCACATTTGTTAATTGGTGTCTACGGATGGTGGAGTAGCATTCACCCTTGCTGGCAACTAAAAGTATTTTCAACTGCCGTTGAAATATATAATTTTGTTTCTTGAATGAAATGTTGAATAAAAACATGTCCTTAAATCTGGATGAACTAATTTAAAACAACTTGCTTAATAAAAATCTCTTTTTTTTTGAATAACAACATAACCCAATCCTAATTAATTATTTTGGGGATCATAGTTAGTTGAGTGAATCATACTTTTGTTGTGGAGATCATAGTATGGTTGAGTGTGAACCATACTATGGTTGAGGGGATCATAGTATGGTTGCATGTGATTCACTTATAGTTGTGAGAATCATACTATGGCTGTATGAGAAACATACTATGGTTGTGAAGATCATAATATGGTTGTCGATATCATAGTGTGGTTGAGTCTGAATCATACTATCGTTGTGGGTATCATAGTATGGTTATGTGTGAATCATACTATTGTTCTGAGGATCATAATATTGTTGTGCCATAACCATATACCCAACAATAGTATGACCCTCTTCGAATATTTTTTTCTGCCTGCACGATTTTTAAGCGCAAAAAACAAATCAGGTCCATTTTTCGGCCCCTTTCGGCTTCAAAATAAATGTGCATTCAAAAAGCAGCTATGCCCATTATGTAGTATTAAGTGTGCCCAACTAGCGGTACAAATTTCGCACTTTGTTTGTCCACAAAACAAAATATTTGTAAAACAAATACTTTTACTCAAAAAGGTGTATTTTTGCCGAGGTCTCTTAATGGGGAACTCCCAAACCAACCAAAAACCATAATCGTGCAAAATTCAGGATTCAAGTTCAAGTCGTTAACCGCCATCTTTCATTGAAAGGATACACGAACGGACGGACTCACAGGACAGTCGGATATGGCTTGATTGTTTTAAAATTTTATGACGATCAAAAATAGTTATAGTTTTGAGAGTCTTATATCAATATTTTGTGGAGTTAAAAAAAGAATGACAAATTTAGTATAACGGGTTACATTTTTCTGTTCATACTTAAAATGTTTTTAAGATAATAAAAAATAATAATAAAGCTTAAGTCGAGCGTAGCCGAATATTTTATAGAAGACAACCATGCAACAACTGAATATAAGTTGTTTTAAGAGAATCCACAATTGCTCTACTAGGGATTTGTCTAAAGTATTAATTATTTATTTCAGACTTGAGCGTACTTAAAATCGCACACATAGAAAAGAACTGCGGCCAAAGCTTTCGAGAAATTGGTGGCGGACTGTACAGTTTCTCGCAATTAACGGAATTGAAAGAGGTCATAGACCGGACGTTGCTCATCAACTAATCAGCAGCGCCAAGCAGGAGAACATTTGGATGTGGTGGTGAGAGCGTGGCGCTCCAATAACTGATAAATGCTTTGTTGTCATTATTGAAACACTACCTAGAATGGCATTGATAACAGAAAATAGCCGGGGATTTCCAGTTCAAAAGGAAATGAGTATTGTGCTGAGCGAGACTACCCAGCCATAGAGCCCACAAATAAACGTGCCATCATGTTTTATAAGCGTAGAAGAGAAAGACAACGGCTGAAAAGCAAATAATTTAAATCCGCCGACAATTGAAGGTTTCCGAACCAAACGCTGCATCAGCAAGAGAGCAGTGAGAAGTCTTGAAAAGACTCGCTGATGCTGCGGAACCCCAAGCGCAATCTACGCAACGCAGTGCAGACGCAGCAGAAGCTCAAGCGGAGAGCATACAAAATTGAAAAGCGCTTGTTCAATGTAGATATAATTTTTTTTATTAATGCATTTTTTTGTTTTTTCATTCCTATTTTATAATTTAATAATAATATTTTGTATTATATATAATAATTAAAATTATTCTTTATTTTAATAGAAAAGGCTATAATATATATGCTACAAAATACTATACTACAAAATTTTGCTCAGATTTGGTTCTGCCTTACATCTAATTTTGTATAGTAAATAATCTGAAGGAAAACTACCCAGCAGTCGGTGTAATTAGTGAATGATTGCTGATTTGACTACTTACCAGAAACCACCAGTACCTACCCGCCAACCCACCAGCAATGATATTGAGTGGCGAATTTAATACGGGGATGTCATAGGAGCTAGTCTTTCTCTACTATAGTCATCACCGCTCACCTGTCATTTCCCTACTGTGTATGATATGTCAAGGTAGACATCAAAGCTCACCAGTTATTTCACTACTAAGTGATATGCCAAAGTAGTCAGTTAATACCAGAGGCATCACCGCTCACAAGACATTTCGCTACTAACATTCGAGGGCGACCGCAAAACTAACTGGCCTGGCACATTTTCTGTTTTACTAGCAACTGTCAAAATTTCCGAAATATTTAATGATTATTTTGTTTTGTTACAGGTGATTGAAGTAAACAAGTTTTATAATTTTTGAAAAATGGAAAATAAAGAGTTTCGTGCGGTAATTAAACACTTTTATATGAAAGGTTATACGCCACAATTAATCAAAGATGAATTGGATTCTGTTCATGGTGATAATGCACCGTCTCCACCGTGAAATCCTGGGTTCAACAATTTAAAATGGGTCGGTCAAGTACGAAAGATGAACAACGCTCTGGAAGACCGAAAACTGCTACTACTATTGAAAACATTAGAAAAATGTTTAATGAAGTGACTAAAGATAGACGAATAAAGCTCAGAGAAACAAGTTTGGAGTATTTTACATGATGAACTCCACATGAAAAAGCTATCCGCAAGAACGCTGCCGCGTTTGTTGACTTTGCCTCAAAAAATCGTCCGTTGGACCAATTCCGAGTATAATGGGGTATAATAATTATTGACTATCTTGAGAAAGGAAAAACTATAAATAGTGAATATTATTGTGCATTATTGGATCGGTTGAGTGAATAAATCAAGATAAAACGACACCATTTAGAATTTTTTTTTTTTTTCATCAAGATAATGCTCTTTAACACACTGCAATTTTAACTCAACAAAAACTGGCCGAATTACGATTTGAAATTGCTCCGCATCCACTATATAGTCCAGATTTAGCTCCTTCTGATTATTTCTTGTTTCCAAATTTAAAAAAAAATTCTCGGTGGCAAAAAATGTTCGTCCAATAGCGAGGTTATTGCTGAAACTGAGGCATATTTTGAAGATCTTGAAAAATCTTATTTTTCGGATGGAACTAAAAAACTTGAAAAACGTTTGATGAAGTGTATTGAGTTGGAAGGAAAATAAATAATAATAATTCCAAAAAACGGTTCTTTTTATGCTAGGCCAGTTACTTTTGCGGTCGCCCTCGTACTATTACTAGAAGCATATTATACGGTATTAATAATGACTAGTATATATTTATTAACAATATTTTTTTAGACAATCTTAGTAATTTTTACCAATTAACGCACCGTAAAAGTTTTTCAGGTCTTTCAAACTTTTTTTTGTATGACGTGATAACGTTTGTGAAGAGTACATTTTTAAGGTTTTGCAAACTACTGCTGGATGCAGTATATACCGCATGGTTTTAATCTTATAAGTAAAATAAATGGATTATTAAATTTTTATAAATACTACGAATATGTTACATAAGCGTGTTTGTTTTCAGGAGTTATTTATAAATTTATATTATTAAATTTGTCAATATAAGTTTTTTCATTTGGCTTAGTTGTCTTTTTCCAATCATTTCATCTTTTCACTTTTACTTGTCTTTAACTGTGTTATTCAACTTCTAATGAAGACTGATGCTAAAAAATAAAAATGTACTACAGCTTTAATCAGGAATGATAAAGTTGATACTTTAGTACTATTTCTGATACTTTTAATCTTTTAAAAGTACCATGGAACACCCGCGAATCATTTGCTACCTTTTTCAGTTTCTCCAAAACACTATTTACGAATATATTTATAAATTTGTATGTAATACCCTTTTGTGGAACAATTTTAGTTATTAAAATTAGTAAATTGCATATAATAATTTGAAATCCAAACAGAAATATTTTTTATACTAATTCATGAACCTCATTTGCCATCCCAGACTTTAAGAATAATATGCTACCACAATGTAAGTAGTACGAACCTAATACAACTCTAGCAAACAATTGGTGTCCAAAGTAGGTTCTCATAATTTTTGTATACTTGGAGTTACTGGTTACCAGCGCCGCTAGCGGGTATCAACAAAAACCTTCAATACAATGAAATCAAAACAAAAAATGTTTCGTTATTATACGTTAGCAAAAATATACTTATAGACATGAATACAAACTTAAATATTAAAAATAGAAATTGGATATCAACGTATTATCATACAAAATGCAGTCCTATGGGAAGCGGTTGTTAGTTTTCTCAATAGAGGAAATAATAGTGTAGGCATTGCTCATAATATGAGGCCATGAAGAAATGCCAAGGTTATTTAAATACTACCTTTAATATTTTGTTTTGGGAATTATGTAGCCTTTTGATGAAAGTTTTTGCTCAAATTCCCCATACGGGGAAACCATAAAATAGTTTTGATTGATATATATATATATATATATAATAGGCTTGGTGGGGTTAATAAAAGGGGTAAAAGAATGCATTTTTTGATAAGGCCAAGATTAGTCTAGTAAAAAATTTTATTGAGCATTTGCCAGCAGCTCCTTCACATTACTGTCGAAGTGTACATTAGGGTTATAACTTTTTTTGGACGTCATTCTCCCAAGGGTCTATCTTACGGCCAATTATGTTTTGATAATAAAACACATTTTTTTACTTCAATTTGGTGAAAAAACGTCCCGCGCCTAAAGCGATTTCTTATGGTTCATTTTGAATATACCAGTGGCAAAAATATTTTTCAAAAACACGATATGTAGAGTCGACGCTTGATAAATACTAATAGAACAAACGGAACACATGACATGAACAAATGACATGAAAAGCAAAGTATGAAAGATTGCACAAATGACATGAAAAGCAAAGTATTTTCACATAAATACTATATAATTTGAATAAAAAAAAAATATTTTCATTGAAAACTTCATGGCGTTAGGCGCGGGACCTTTTTTAACGATAGCGAAAAACTGAAAATGCAGTTCTTAATATTTTCCCATGCCCTACACGATTTTACCTTGGGAGAACTGATTTTTGCAAAAATGTAAAAAAATTATAACCCTAGTGTACATGTATATGAAAGTTTTAAAGTAAACAGTGCTACTTATTTTTATTTATTTAGGCTAAAAGCTGGGAAGGTGCATGCAACGTTACTGATTTTCCTTCAAAATTACAACTTCATATTATATATTTAACTCTGTATTTGATGCCGTTTGACTTGATTTACAAAACAATTAAACAATTAAAGATAGAACTCTAGGCTTTAAGTGGTTGGAGAAATGATAACAAACCTAGCTGACTATAAATGTATTTTATTAGTCATTCGGATTTAAAAGATTGGAAAACGTTTTAATATCAATGTTCGCAAAGTTCACAATCAATATTTTAGTTCACAATCAATATTCTAGTTGAAATTACAACAACATTATAGCTATGTATAATTTACCTTTAAAGATATATATAATTTATATATTTCTATCTTTAACATATGGTTGTTAATCTTGTTTAAGTCAAAAGTCTTCCTTTTTAAAGTATTGCCGATAAGGACCTCAATGTCAGAACGAAATATGGTTTCTGTGCTAGGGATTGTTATACCGAGAGAATCAAACCGATCGAAAATTTCATCAACAAGTTCGTTGTTTCGTTAGGTACCCAAGTCTTCAGAAACTCGATGACTACGAAGAAAACATAATTCAAAGGCATTTATTTATCCTCCTTACAGATTAGTAAATGTTGGTTAAATTTTAAGGGCCGATGTTTAATATGAACCACTCCTAAACGTCAAGTTTTTTTCTGAATTTCATCTGATATTTCTTAATTTCAGACAAATTCAATTTGAACCAAGAAAAGATATACAAGCCAGCAATGCGTTAAAGTTATTCAGGCTTATTATGAAAATGAAAATCAATTTTCCAAGAAAATCATTTACAGTAATAAGGCACATTTTCACCTTAGTGGATTCATCAATAAGCTGAATTGCTGCATTTGGGCGATTGATAATCCAACAACGATTGTCGAAAAAACCATGCACCCACAAGGAGTGACTGTTTGGTGCGGTTTAGGGCTGGCGGCATCATCAGGCCGTTTTTTTCAAAATGAGGCCGGTCAGGCAGATATTGTGAATTCGATATCTTAACTTTTTATGGCCCGAATTGGAAGATATGAATGTGAACGATATGTGGTTTCAATAGGACGGTGCCACTTGTCACACAGCTAACGAAACAATGTCTTTTTTGCGCGACAAATCAACAACGGACCGGATTTAACCACCCTTTACATATGTTCCACTTATTAATGAATGGCAAAGTGTGTTTTTCTTTTTTTAATATTTTGGTAACATTCCACAAGGACTTGGATCTCTTGTCAAGTTTTCCAAGTCTACCATAAGATTATAGGTTTCGAAATATGTTATTTTCATTACGTATTAATTCTTAAGAGTCATTGTTGAATAATCTGCAGCTTGTCTGTAACGTAACTATTCTTTCGATATCGATTTCTGATTTTTATAAGGGGTAAAATATACTCCAGAAGTTTAGTATAAACCGCTTTAGGTGGAAATTTCCAGCGGCACATAAAAGACAACTAGTGAAATAGTTCAGGTGATGCTCTATTTCTTCCGGTCATTTGTTTCTAATGGATGCGATACAAATTGCGGAATAATATTCATATACTATATATGTCTGTTTATACTAAAATCTACTTTTTTTGACTCCCCAGACCATAGTTCACATATTATATCTGAAAAATAGGCCTTTATGGACCAAAGTGGTCCAGGATTGGACCATTTTGGTCCATATTTGAGCAAAAAATGATGAATTGATGCTTTTTAGAACACATCATGACTACTGCAACGGCCAAACATTTGCCATTAGACTAAAGTATAAGAATACTGTTATACAGAGTATTGCAGGGTATATGAATAGGTATGTCTTTCTATAAAGTAACTAGCTGACCCGGCAAACGTTGTTTTGCCATATAAATTCTTTCTAGGTAGTTTCTAGTGTAGACAAAAAAAACTACCTTATTGTAAGTGTATAAGGATGTGGTATATGCGCGAAATAGGCATGGAGCGCTGTGAACGATGAGGGAATATAAAAATAACAAACGCCAAACATTATTATTTTTAAGTTATTATAATTTATTCCTTTAAATTATATATCATTAATTAATTACGACAATAACACTAACAAACAATATCAATCTCTTAATGCTGTAGCGTGAACAATATTTTTGGTTAGCCTATCTTCAGCTAACACAAACAAACTGGATGGTTTACCCACTCGAGAGCATGCCACGTATAATTGTCCGTGTGAAAACATGGTGTGCTCAAATCTAAGCCACAAATAGACATCGTTTGGCCTTGCGATTTGTTGATGGTGATTGCAAATGCCAACCTAATCGGAAACTGAATACGCTTGAATTGAATTGGCACATCTGTTGGTATAATAGGAACCCGTGGTATTAATATATTTTCACCTCGGAACTTGCCATTTAAAATGCTAGCTTCGATAACGTTTTTCATGAGTTTTTGAATGACTAATCGCGTACCGTTGCACAGCCGTGGCGGGTTCAAATTACGAAGCAAGATAATCGGAGATCCAACCTTCAATTGTAAATTATGCGGTGGCAAATCCAGTGAGTTCAAAAACTCTGTGGGAAAATTTACAATTTCGCCGGCATCGCAAACTGTATCAATAGATTTGTATGATACCAAGTTCCCTGGCAACAACTGTTGTATCTTCAGATTTAAATTGTCAACGTCTACATTTTTTGCCGCTAAAATTGCTCTTTCTGCAAGCCACTCATGATTTATGTACTGTGTGTGTACATCGGAATATATTTGTTCAATGAGAGTATCTTGTGAATCAGCGATTGTGCAGAAATCGGTCGGTAATTGAACGTATCCAGTTGCATCTGTAGCAACTTTTCCATCACCGATATCTAAGAGTTGTTTTGAGAATGTTTCAGCAGATGGATCTTGAAGCATTTGAACGCGCATATTTACTTTAAGCTGTACTTTTTCAACATTACGCCACAATGGAGATGATTTTAAGCAAGCGTTGATCTCATCAGCGTATGTTGAACGTGGAATGACGGGAAGTGTTTGTCTGAAATCGCCTGAAAGGACCAACAGAGTGCCGCCAAATAGTTTGTCGTTGTTTTTAATATCTTTCAATGTCCTGTTTAACGTCTCAAGCGAATGTTTGTGTGCCATAGTACATTCATCCAGATGATAATTTTGCACTGTTTCAGCACGGTGGCCATGGGACGATTGTTTTTTAATGTTGCACACTGCGTCAGGGTTATTTTGAATATTAAGTGGCAGCTTAAATACTGAATGAGCTGTTCTGCCTCCAACCAATAAAGTTGCCGCAATGACCGATGATGCAACGGCCAATGCGATGCCACTATTTGATCGTATTTCAGCAAGAATTAGCGAATAAGGAATGTTTGCCAGTTCCACCCGGTGCATCCAAAAGAAGAACCCACCTTGTCCTGTTGAAACTGCGAGCATATGGCGGTCATAAATGGTTCGTTGTTCCTTATTCATTAGTGGGACATTGCGAGTAACAATCGCTGCCATTTCTGCAGTATTGTACTGCAGTTCACGATTAATTTCAGTGTCCATTAAATCAGATGCATTTCGATGTGGCGAATTCATTACCGAAATGACTGAGTGATAAGTTGGCAATGACAATGCAAAGATCCTCAATAGCAATCAATGCTTTATTGTACATAGCGTCGCTGAATGTTATCGTTGGATCGTTGCACCGTGTGTGATGTTGATGCAATATGTCATCAGTCATTGAATCTTTGTGATTATCCCACAATATCTGTGCTCGGGCTGGGAAGCATGTAGTCAACACTATAGCGAATAGTAGACGAATTTGTATTGATGCACAGTTCAATGCAGCTTCAGCAAGCATACATTCCCACTGGTTGTCGTCTTCTAGCAAGCCGAGTGCAAGGCATCTTTATACGTTGGATACTGTTGCCCATTCACTTTACGTATATCTTGAAATGATAATGGGCCAGTAACATTAACCAATAAGAGTCGAAGATGAAAGCACTCAGTGTGTCTTGGATTGACTGTAAACAATCTCCCCAAGGTGTTTGATTTAAATAAATTGGGACATGCATCAACTCCAATGCATTAAAGGCAAATGGCATATTATATTTATTAATTCATCTTAAGGCCAGGGGATAAACAACGTTTTTTTTTGTTTGGAGTAATACCGAATAAATTTTTCAGCGTGCTACATCGGGAGCAATCCACATACTGTTGGCCGTGTGAACAACAAATTTTTTCCAATCATCATACAAAAATACATTCTGAATATCACTTAAACTGGTCCGTACATTTAGATTTTCCATATAAATCCACACCCGCGCCAAAACTTAATAAAAAAATGAAATTGTATGGGAACCACCCTAAGGGTTAAAGATAGAGGGTAGATATGTTCTGGGAAACTGTTGAGATTGCAAAAATATTGAGGGTCGGTCATACATTTGACTCCTCTAGGAGGCACCCTTATAATATAAAACGTTAAAATTTAAAATTTCGACAACAGCGCCACCTATCGGGTCCATGAAAAATGCACACAAAATTTCATACAAATCGGTCCAGCCGTTTCGGAGGAGTACGGTAACTAAAACTGTGACACGAGAATTTTATATATATAAAGATTTAGTTCTGTTTTTGTTTATCAAGCTTAAGGTTTTAGTTCAAACGTGTGGTTTTCAAGAAGAAATAAAACGCATATAATTTAATGTTATGTCCAAGAATTTAGCTTTATTATAAATATAAGGGTTTGCCAAGTCGTTGCCGCGGCTGGCTCGAATAAATTGCAGCCGAGACCCTATTTTCGACCACATTTGCAGCACCTGGGCCGTAATAATTACGCGCGGAATATTCTCTTCCAAGGCGTTATTCGTGTCTTACTTATCTGCGTAGACAAGCGACTTCTCATAATCAGACAAAAAACAGTCCAGCGGTGGAGGCCACAGGCCCACGACGCGAGATAATGCGCTTTCCAAAAGTTTCCTTCAATAAATTTATTGTTTCGTTGGCTGTATGGCATATAGCACCGTCTTATTGAAATCAAAGGTTGTTCACATGAACATCCTCCAATCCAGGCACGAAAAAGTATTAATCATGGCTCCCCATTAATAGTTACATTATGACCGGCTTCATTTTTGAAAGAAATATGGACCAATGATTCCTTCTTCCCATAGAGAACACCATACAGCGACTTTTTTCTCGACAATAGCTTGTGGGTTGTCATTACTCCAAATGCGACAATTTTGGTTATTCATGAATTCGCATATATTAGCGTAATTCAGTGCCGTAAACGAATTCAGATACAAAAACATTTATGGCCGTTCATTAAACGACATCAAGTTAATATAAAGCAATTCCTCAATACCTTAATTATATTTTTGTTTAAGTTATAATACAGATATAAATATCTAAATTATATATATATATATATATATATATATATATATATATATATATATATATATATATATATATATATATATATATATATATATATATATATATATATATATATATATATATATATATATATATATATATATATATATATATATATATATATATATATATATATATCTTTAAAGGTAAATTATACATAGATTTAATGTTGTTGTAATTTCAACTAAAATATTGATTGTGAACTAAAATATTGATTGTGAACTTTGCAAACATTGACATTAAAACGTTTTCCAATCTTTTAAATCCGAATGACTAACAAAATACATTTATAGTCAGCTAGGTTTGTTATCATTTCTCCAACCACTAAAAGCCTAGAGTTCTATCTTAAATTGTTTAATTGTTTTGTAAATCAAGTCAAACGGCATCATTGTATGACCTGAAAACAAATACAGAGTTAAATATATAATGTGAAGTTGTAATTTTGAAGGAAAATCAGTAACGTTGCATGCACCTTCCCAGCTTTTAGCCTAAATTAATAAAAATAAGTAGCACTGTTTACTTTAAAACTTTCATATACAGGTACACTTCGACAGTAATGTAAAGGTGCTACTGGTAAACGCTCAATAAAATTTTTGCTAAATATGCATTCTTATACCCCTTTTATTAACCCCAGCAACCGCATAAATTCGATGAGGTGTCACATCCAAAGTTTGATGAAATATAGGGTGGACCATTTAAAATTTTAAATTATATTCGGCTGGAAAGAAAGAACTTAATATTTTTTTTTAAAATTTCTGGTTTTATTAGTAAGGTTTTACTTTGTCATTTCATAATGCAACACAATATCTCTCATATGACTGCCATAACTGGCTCGGCAGTACCTCATCCGATCAATTCAATTTGTCAGTACATTTTTGATTATTTTGACTCGAATCTCATAAATGACAACTTCGATTTCATGTTTTAACGCTTCAATCGTCTCTGGATGCTTTACGTAACATTTATCCTTAATGGCTTCCCACAGAAAATAATCCAAAGGGTTCAAATGACAGCTCCGAGGTGGCCAATTTACATCACAATTTTGGCTAGTTATTCGATTTTTAAAAACAGTGCGTAAAATATCGATGGGTGCATTGGCTGTGTGACATATGGCCCCGTCTTGTTGAAGCCAAATGTCTTCCATGTCATTCTCTTGAATTTTTGGAAACAAAAAATCGTTAAGCATGGATCGGTAACGCTCACCGTCGACGGTAACGGTGGCACGTTGTAGATGTATTGGCTACTCAATAGTCATGTGTGGGTTCTCTGAACCCTTTATGCGGCAATTTTGCTTATTGACTTATCCACAGAGAGAATAATGGGCTTCATCTGAAAAAACGAGGTTTCGGCAAAATTGTTTATTTCCTGCCAAACAATCTGCCGAGCCAGTTGTGGTAATCTTATGAATAACATTGCGTTTCTTCACTAAATAACAAAGTTCAACCTTTCCAATAAAACCAGAAATTTATACAAATTATTAGAACTTTTTTTGACTGCCGATTCAAATTTAAAATGGCCCACCCTATATATCTAAATCTTTACTGATTTTCTTTAATTTTAATAGCGTCGTTCTTGGTCCTAAAAATTACTTCTGCTACATTTCATGAAAATTGGACTACAATTGCGACCTGTAGTTCCATTAGTCTGTATAAGTAGTTGGATTACAGGCATCCTGAAATGGAATCAGCAGCTGGTTATACGCCGATTGATATACTCAAAGTTGTTTCTAGCTCAAGTATTTTTGGAAGTTACAAACATTTGCCATGAAACTAACTTATAATACCGTTTCAGTGGTGCAGGGTATAAACATAAAAATTTCGTCACGGATGCAACCATCATAATAATTTTAGCACTTAGTTAATATGAAGTTGCAGAAAAATTGTTCTTTTGGAAATGGACACATGGGTACTCAGACATAGTGAAATTTTGTGACGAATCTGAGTATGACATTTATTTTAAGATTTGGCTGATATATTCCGAGAGATATGCCTTTATCTCTAAGATTTGTGCCAGGTATGCACTAGCATTTTGCCAAAGGGGTCCTTCAACTATGGGCATATGCGAATTAAGAAACGACAAATGCAAAAATTACATTAGTTCTTCGATTCGCCTCTATATAAGGTCTTGGCCAAGGGTCGAAGATCCCTAGAGTGCCGAGAATGAGGTCCCTTCGAACATCGACATGTGGTTACTCAGATACAGTGAACAATTTTACTCATCTCAGCATGCATAAAGTTTAAAGTCTTAATAAATGTCGAATTGTTAATTGACAGTCGTTTTAAAATTTTATGCAAATTTTCCGTATAAACTCTTAAACTGGGATTTGGTTCGAGCACTCTCTCGATTAAATAACTCATCAAATAAATTACTTTTAAAATGTTTTATTAATTAATTGTGTTTCACTACACTCGGTACTAAGTGTTGTGATCTTACAATTTGTTTGCGATATGGTAAGAGTTTTAAGCTAAAATTATTGACATACTTTGGTTCTAATATTATCGACATTGAATTGGATTTATTTTCTTTTCTGAGCCGTAAAAAACAATTCAGTCTTTTTGGCAGAAGTGCACTTTATTTGGCGTGACACGAAAAAAAAGAAGCCACAAAGAATACTCCGACCAGTATTTCAAGTATCGAAAACGGAATGACAAAGTGAATATACCCTCTTTCCTATGATGAAAGGTATACAAAGAATTAACCGTCATTTCGCTGTCACCAAAAAAGTAAACAAGTTTTAAATTGCACTTACGTCTTAATTGCTTTTGCAGTAAATTCAATATGGTACAACATACTCGATTCGCATCAGAAACTGAAATAAAAAACATTATGTGTAAGACATCTTTTTCATAGATTAGGGCGATATGATATTGGTATGCCTTTTAGGAAACTAGGCGTTCAAATCAAAATGCATTTCGAGCACTTGGTGATTTTTTTGGTCAGCATAATCGACTAATGTATCCACAGTGGCCTCATTAAATAGCAGAACTGCCAGTGGACTCATTAAATATCAGTATCCACGAGTGATTGTTGAAAAGCCGATGCATCCACAAAGAGTGACTGTTAATATTTATATAGTTCTCTGAAAACTCTTGTTTTATTTACAATTAATATGGTGCGTTTTAGTTGGACCGCCGATTAGTAGAAAAGTGGGAGGTCCCCACTTTAAAAATCACATTCATGTCCAAAGTATTGGACTGGTCGTTATAACATTTTAACAGAATAAAATCAAAGACTAGCAACTTATCATTGACTATATTATGTTTAAATTGGAAAAAGGGGCGTGCGATCGCCATACAAAAGCTGAACTTAGAAAGACCATACCTCTTGAAGTAAAACCCATATGAATATTGTAGTTGGTATATTTGATGTTGTTGTGGAAAGAAACACACCCTGATGAAAAAGAGACCGGTGGCACGCCACATGACAACATTTCCACATTAAACAGAAATCCATGATGAAGGCTAAATAAGCTTCTGCCCGGTCGAAGCTGCTTTTACTACACAGCATTTGGAGATGTTTGGCACAAAAAAAATAACAATTACAACAAAAGTTTGAGCTGCCAAGAAGCTGATAATATAACAAGTATCATTGTATTATAAAATATTTCCTTTTCTTCCTTTTGTTTATGCATTACTTGTAATGATATTTTATAATATTATAGAAACATAAAACCTTAACAATTTTGTTTTTATGCATTGGCCTCTTTCACATTTCTATGACAGGAATGGCCAGCCTCAACATGGTGTTTCTATATTTTAATAAACATATTTGTCTAATTTACAAATTGTTCAATGGAATCAAATGAATTGTTTTGTAGTCTTCACCTATGGCCCGCAGTGTAGTAAGATCGCTAGACTATTATACAAACATTCTTCTTACAATAATTCATCGGTGAGTTTCCACCTCGTAAATTCTGGCGAATTTTCGAGTAAAAGATTTATATCGAGGACATTTGTAAGATCTCCATAATATCTCATTTAGCGATTAGGAACAGGCGTTTATGAGTAGGTCCCGGTCGCAGAATATAAAAATTTAATCACGTACAGCTCACTTTTTTGAAAAATGGTACCCGTTTAACGAAATGATAAGGAAATTAATGCCAGTATTCCCAGGTTCAATTCCGGATAAAAATATCTAACAATTTTATTCAGCAGCGTATATGCCGGCGTCTTAACTAGTAAGATATTTATCTCTAAGCCATGTAAAAACTTCACTATAAAATAGATTTGCCGTTCGGAGCCCGCGTTAAAAGCCAGGTCCCGGTCAGTGGGTATAAGAATTATGTCGTCGTACACAGCTCACAGATTTGTGATTTGCCCCTTGTAAATAAAAACAATTTCACTAAAAGATGACAATAACTATTGACACCATAAGCTGTTCTGTTATGTATTTGCCATTAGAGAATATTTTTAAATACCCCACCGAAGGATATAGTGTATACTAAATTTTCCGTTTTCAGCACCATTAATTATTGATAGGGTCCCCTAAAAAGAGATGTATTTTATTGATCATACATTTCCAAGACGGTCTACACATATCCTTCAGTTGTTTGAAAACACAATAGTAAAATGTAGTTATTGAACTGAAAATGTATAAACCTTACTGACAAACAATTAACTCTGTATACACTACGCCGTAAATTAAATTGGTCCGTTTTGTAGGTCCGATATCAGCCTTATAAATTCTTTATAATTTAAGTGCCCACAATTTGTTGCCGATTTCTAAATTGTTGATGCCATTCAATAGCAAGCATATTCAACTAAGGCAGCCAAAAAATAAGATCAAAATATTTGTAATTGGGGACGTAGTGTGTTGCGTTTTCTATCTTATTTAAACAAACAAAACGTAATTTTGAAAATTTGTGTAGACCTAATTGTCACTTCTCGCAAACTATTATCAATAACAGGTTACTTTTTTTTACCGTTATGTACTGTTTACACGAACTGTATTATTTTATGTTTCACAGGTACTTTATTTAAGTCAAACTAGAATTTTAGAAAAGTCGAACTTCTGAAGTTCAAAAGGGGTTTAAGATATTTTCTACCAGCAGAAATGTAAAAATGTCCTCTTTAAGCCCATATGTACTGTTGTACCTTCCTTGACCCGTCTGCAGAACACTTTTGTAATTTGAATGAAATAACTGGGGGAAATGGTTTTTATCTTTTTATTTAGCGTTTTCCTATGACTTTGTATTTTTGTACACCAAGCCAAGTTGTGCGCGTTACATTATTTAGCTATCAAAAATTGTAAAATTTTTACCTTATTTTAGCCCGTTGTAGTTTTTTAGATTTTTTTTTGTTTTACCTATGATATGCTACCTATGAACACAGTATGACTTTATTTATGTAAGAAAGGGATAAAAGCCAGTGGTATTCAAATACAAACTCAGTTGCAAAAATATATCTTAGCAGAAACAATTCAATTTTAAAAATATTTAAAAAAAATGGAGCACTTCATATACGGGGTGTCCGCCAGGAAGGCATACCCTTTTTTTGCCGCCATTTTGGTAAACAGTAGTCTTGACAGTTCATGTTTGACAGTCGTGAAGTAGAGTGTTAAGGAAAAACAGTCGATAAAAGAACGTGAGTTAGAGCTGATAGCCCAAGCAGGGGCCACAACGTACTGCAAGATTGGCTGAAAACATTATTGCTGCTCAAGAAAGTAGTCCAAATATCCATCAACCTCAATTTGACGCCGTGGTCAGGAGCTTGGTCTTCAAAGGACAACTTTGGCCAACAAGGATTTTCTTTTGTTTCCATTTAAGATTCAGTCGACACAGGAGCTTCTTCCACAAGACCATTTACGCCGCAGTACATATACTAGTACATATACTACATATAGAATGTTACAGCTCGCCCATGACAACCCCGATTTTCATGGAAAAATCATAATGAGTGACGAGGCACATTTTCATTTGAATGGATATGTGAATAAACAGAATAGTCGGCTCTGGGCAATGGAAAACTTTCAACTTATTCATCAGTCACCTTTGATCCATTAAAAGTGACAGTCAGTCTGGTGTGCAATTTGGTCAGGAGGAATCATCGGAAGTTACTTCTATGAAAATGACAACAGCGTAACGATAACTGTCAATGGGGAGCGATGTTTTGGGCTTGATTAACATGTGGTATCAACAAGGCGGTGCCACATTGCATACAGCCAGGATTACAATGGAATTACTGCGAGTCCTCTATTCACAGCAAGTAATTTCAAGAAATGGTGATGCTGGTTGGTCTCCACGGTCGCCTGATTTGACTGCTTCGGACTTCTTTTTGTTGGGATATATGAAAAGCAAGGTTTTTGAAAACAAACCAGAAACGCTTGTGAAACTTAAACAAAATATTCGTTATATATGAAAAGTGTGCTCAAAAGGGCTCGCATTTGTGAGGCTAACAGAGGCGGACATTTATCTGATATTGTATTCCATACATAATTGCAACCATTTAATAAAACATTTATTATTATAAGATCCATTTAATCAAAAATTATAAACAAACAAAGTAGTATACCGTCCAGACGGACACCCTACACAAAGAGTTGAACAAATAATGAACAATAACACCAACAAGGATTTAGGAAGTTTAAAAAAAACATGCTGAGGATGAATTTTTCAACACAGCAAGAAGGTTTCTTTCTAATCTAGAAAAAGCATCTGAAGTAACTGGTGTTAATATTAATCTCATTTCAAGATTTAAAATTAAGCTAAAAAATTTGGTGACTATACCAAGGAAACTGCATGAATATATTATATCAAATAAATATTGAGAAATATTTCTGCAACAGAGAGCATTATACCAGAAAAATATCACGAAACTGTACAAACGGTGATGTACAAAGTGGGCCAAAAGTTACCATGGGGTTTAAAAATTTAATAACTTTTTTTTTCAGATTATATAAATAACACGGAGAATATATAATGGAGAGATTCACAACATAACAAAGAACCAGATTAATAGAATTTTATTATTTAAATCAGTGATCAATTATTTTAACTCAAACGCATGAGTGATGAAGCTCATTATCATTTGAACGGCTTTATTAATAAGCAAAACTGTAGGTTCTGAAAATTCATCACCGCCAATTGCACCCCATTAGGTGTACAGTATGGTGTAGGATCACATCTGCAAATATCATTGGGCCTTACTTCTTCGAGAATGAAGTTGGAAGTGCTGTAACCGGTATCGCTTTATGATAGACACTTTTGTACGCTGTTCTTGAAAACAGACCTGATATGTGGTTTCAGCAGCCATTGCCCGAGACACAATGGCACTTTTAAGTACAATTTTTGGAGAGTGAATAATTTCCAGAATTTATTTGGCCAGCGCGATCGCCAGATTTCTGAGCACCCGACTATTTTCAATGGGGTTATTTGAAGGAGCGAGTATATGTGAACAAGCCCGATATAATCCTTCAACTCAAGGCCATCATTGTTGCATAAATTCGAACGCTACAGCCACAAATTGTGAAAGATGTTAGGGAAAATGTTCTTAATCGAGCCCATCATTGCGAAGCTGAAAACGGGGGTAATTTAAGTGATGTAAGGGTGGTACCTTTTGGCCCACCCTGTATTTGATATTTTGTTAGCACCTTCAGATTCGCTCATCTCTAGCACTCGAAATCAATGGCAAGAGGGATGCTAGAGGACAAAAATAAAACGGAACTAAATATGGAATATTTGCAGGCCATTTTTCAACTGAACGAATAAAAATATTAATTTACTACTTTTGTTATGTAAGTAAAAAATTATTTTGTCCCTTAATGTCAATGTAATAAACAACAAAATGGACATAACAAGGACGATATGAAAAGTATTTTTTTTAAATATCGAGAAAAAAACAATTTTTAATATTTCAAAATTTATTATTTCAACTAGCTGACCCGGCCAACGTTGGAAATAGGAAATAATTTTTTAGTTCAATAAAAGAAAGGTAACACTATAATTGTGTGGGGATATAATTATAATTGAAACAGGAATTAAGCGTTGTAGGCAATTAAAGTATACTTTATTTAAGTTAATAAATTATAATTATTAAAGTCACAAATATATTGAATCTATACATCGAAAATAGTAATTCACATTTCTACTAATACGAGTAATTATTGCAATTAAAAAATAAACAAAGATTCTTAGCGCAATAGAGTATACAATATTCTAAGCCAGTCCGTCTTTAGCCAAGATAAACAAATTGGATGGTTTTTACACGCGAGAACATTCCACATATATCCGTGGGAAAAGCATGGCGTACCCAAATCTAAGCCACAAACAGGCAACGTTTGGCCTTGTGACTCATTAATCGTCACTGCGAATGTCAATCTAATTGGGAATTGATTGCTTTTAAATTCAATTGGCACATCTGTAGGAATCATAGGGATTCGTGGTTATAATACATTTTCGCCTTGGAACTTGCCATTCCAAATCCTGGCTTCGATAACGTTTTTCATTCAACTTAAAAGTACTAATCGTGTGCTATTGCAAAGCCGTGGTGGGTTCAAATTCCGAAGAAAATTAACTGAAGATCCAACCTTCAATTGTAAATGGTGGCATGCCTGGCAGCTTCGTTGGTATCGCAAACTGCATCGACAGATTTGGATGACACCAAGTCCCCTGGCAACAACTGTTGTATCTTGGAATTTAACCCATTGACGTCCACATTTTTGCTGCCAAAATAGCTCTTTCTGCCAGCCACTCAAGATTTTTGAAAAAGAAAAAAAGTATGGTTGGGGTAACAATATTCGAAGAGCATCATACTATTGTTGGTTATATGGTTGTGGCACAACAATATTATGATCATCACAACAATAGTATGGATCACGCAGAACCATACTATGATCCCCACAACAATATTATGGTCCTCACAACCATAGTATGTTTAACACACAACCATAATATGATTCTCAAAACCATATAATTATTTACACTTACTATGATTCCCGCAACCATATTATGATCTACATAACCATAGTATGTTTAACACACAACCATAGTATGATCCTCAAAGCCATAGTATGACTCACACACAACTACTTATACAATGATCGCCAAATTTTTGAAAGGTTGGCTAAGTTGTCATTCAACAATAGAGATTTTTATTAGATAAATTATGTAAAAATATATTAAACTCCTAACAATAGGAGTATCAGTGGAAAAAAACTCATTTTTTAAAAATATTTTAGTTACACTAATCCAAAGTAATTTATTTTGAAAACAATTAATTTAAATATTAAAAGTACTATTATTGCGTGATATTCGTAACAATAACATTGTCAAATTAAAAAAATACGATTTTGCCGGTATGATTACTGTAATCATATTTTTGTTAACATAAAACCCCAAAAAACATTTCTTTTGTCGCACAAACCATATTTATATTTTTGCTACAACCATATTTTCATTTTTGAATTTGGCAACAATACTATTGTTGCATTTCAACAATATTACTATTGCCGCAGCCATACTATTGTTAAAAATATTTTAATTCAAAAATCAATACTATGGTTGCGACGACCATACTTTTATTGCAGAAAACATACCATTATTGCCGTGACCATATAGTAACTATATATATTTGGTCGATGAGAGTATTTTGCGAGTTTATGATTGGGCAGAAATCGGTTGGGAGTTTTATGCATCCAGTTTTTCATTTACTTTTAACTTGTCCATTGCCAATATCTAACAGTTGTTTTGAGAAAGTTTCGGCGGATGGATCCTGAAGAATTTGAATGCGCATGTTCACTGTCACTTGAACTTTATCAACATTACGACACAGTCTCAATGATTTTAAGCAAGCGTTGATTTCATCAGCATAGGTTGAACGTGAAATAACGGGAAGTGTCTGCCTGAAATCACCCGAAAGGAGTAACAGAGTTTCGCCAAATAGTTTGTCGTTGTGTTTAATATCTATCAATGTCCTATCCAATGCCTCAAGCAAATGTTTGCGTGCCATAGTGCATTCATCCCAAATGACAATTTTACACTGTTTCAGCAGCCGTAGACAATTGTTTTTTTATGTTGCACACTACTTCTTTGAATATTTTGAATGTTTAATGTCAGCTTAAATGCTGAATGAGCTGTTCTGCCTCCATCTAATAAAGTTGCTGCGTGATGTAACGGCTAAAACATGCATTCTGAATTTCATTTAAATTGGTCCATACATTTAGAGTTTCGATATTAATCAACATCCACGCCACAAATTAATTAAAAAAAATGTAGGGTAGATATGTTCTCAAAAACTGTTGGGATTGAAAAAATATTGAGAGTCGGTCATACATTTGACTCCTCCGGGAGCCAAACATAGGATCCATGAAAAATAGATGTTGGTCGTTTTGCAGACCTACCCGATATGCGCACAAACTTTCATACAAATCGGTCCAGCCGTTTCGGAGGAGTGAGAATTTTGACACGAAAATTTTATATATTAGATGGTTTATTATTACTATTTTCCATGCTAAATATTGAAAAAAAAATTCACTTTGCCATTTTGTTAAAAACTTGTCTTCTATTTAAATATAGAAGCAAGAGGTCTTGAGCCGGTTTAATCCCTGTTCAATGTGTAAAAGCAACAGACCGAAATAAAACAAACGAGCTAAACAAAAAATTTTAAGTTAAATTTTGAACTTGAATTTCTCTATAACTACAAAACCGATTTTGTTGAAATTAAAACTGTAGAAAATCTTAAGGAGTTATCTGTCGAATAAAATATATTACTAAAATATCTCTATGGGGTTAATAATGGCACAGCTTTGCTTTTAAAAAACGATTCTGAACCACTGTGGGGGCGGTTCTTGTTTTTAAACAGAGGGGCCATTCTTTTAGGGATATCCAGTCCAAGCCAGTCAAAATTTTTTTAAAAAAAAAGTGGACTAAATAAGATCGTTCTGGACCTCCAAAATGGACTCCGGTCCAATATGAAAGTTTTGTCAAGAGGTGTGGATTATCAATGCCAGCATCATATGTTACAAATATCATAATCATAACTCTAATAGTACGTGAGGTCTTTCTAAGTTAAGGTTTGTGTGGATGGTACCACGAACCCATGTCTTATTTTACCATAACATAGTTTGTTATAATTCCATAGTGATTAAATTATTATGTTCACATTTTATAACGATCGAACCATGACTTTGTGATAAGTGCGATTTTTTAAAGGGGCGTGGCACCGCCAACTTTTCTGCAATTATGTGTATCGATCCTCGATCATTACATATTCCAAAAATCCTAGTAATATCTCTACTAGTTTCTAAGATATTGTTCTTTTAGTTTAAGGATTGTTGCTGTTTTCAGAGGATAACCCAGTCCATGTAAGGGGAAAATTAAAAAAAAAGTATTGGCCGAACTAGCCCATTTTCACCGACGTTCATCAACACATGTGTCTGCGAAACTTTTGCCACCTACCTTTAATAGTGCGACCTGCTGTTTGATTTCCACAGACAGACGGACATTACAATGTCCTCTTAGAACTTCGACAATTCAGAATTAAATATTTAAAGGGTCGAGGTGTTACAAACGAAATACACACAGTGAATATAATTCATGTAATATACCCTCAATCCTATGATTAGTTTAATGGTAAAAAAACAAGTTTTGGCTATATTTGCATTAATTTAAGTACCAAAGGTTCATTTTGATCCGTTTTGACCATACGGACTATTTTTTGGTCTACATGAGCAGAAACGTCCAGCAACTTTGCCTGTTTTGAGTTTGAGTATTAAGTGCGTCTATCAATTAAAATTTTTTGAGTAGATTCCCAGAGAAATGTACTTTTTCCCGAGTTACCCTTATATTAAGCGTTAGTTTTGACTAGACTTAGCTGCTGCCTAGCTTTGATAAATCTAAAATCGATTTTTTTGAAATATAAACTTTAAGTGACTTACATCGAATACACAAATAATTTGTAAATCAAACCTACGACCCTGAAATATTCCAAGTCGTCCAGCGGGCTCTTACACACATGTATATTTATTATTGTTATTAACAACTATTATTAATGTGATGTGTTATTTATAATTGATCTAAAAGTCGACATCGTTATATAATCTTAATTAAATACCGCACGTAGCACTTCTCTCACTCACAACAAATACCGCAAATGTTTACCAGTCTATGGCTTTGTCCCATGCTAGGGGTTGTGTAAATAAAAGAGCCTCAAAATATTCACTAGAACTGATGCCAGATTTAGAGATTGCCATACAATACTTGACACGGGGGAAAATAGGGTGTTTTTTACGCTCAATAGAAATTGTACAAAAAAACATAAAAATATAAATTTTAATTAATTTATTTTTATTGGAAAGGCGCCACAATTTAAAAATGATTTCGGGCATGCGGATACCGCGACTGTTCATAACGAAACGCCTTCTGTTCGGCCAATTTTAACTTACCCCAATTCCTGCGACCGACGATGAATCGATACATTTGGATCTTCCTCCGAACTTTCGTTTACAGCTGCGATATTGACTTAATTCTATTGAGTGTTGGTGTTATTCCATCAGTAAGAGAGCATGAGGTATAAAATCTGTCCACAGTTCGAAAGTAGCTTGATCTGGACGATAATGTGCGCCCAAAACACACCAAAGTCGTCTTTGAAATGCTCGAATCAATGACTGACTTTTAAAGAAACTTTGGATAATTTGCGTTGCGTTAAATAGCGTTGTTCTAGCATAAATATATTCATGATGAATTGCCAAGGTAAACTGATCGATCTGCATCATCGGAAGGGAAATCTGTAAGAAATATGGTAGGAATCAATTGTAAAATGCTGCCTTTAGCGCGGTTTGGAAAAGACCTTTGCATCGAAATTTAGTAGGTATCGCTTGTCAAATTTAGAGCTGTAGGTTCTGAAATGGGAACACCTATGTATAATATCGAAACATAAACTGACGTGAACAAAATTCACTTCCGTTGCCCAAACTTGAAGAATGAACTAAGTTTCATTGAAATCGGTTTATAATTACGACCTGTACTTTGATTACAACGACAGGTGGATAAGCGGAGGGACGGACCATCAGCATGTATATTAAATATTTTTATGTACTTGTATTTAAATTGAAATCCTGTCAAATCAATGAGCCTCAAACGTCCGAACAATAAATGTTTTCTATTCAAAAACAATAACAATATTCAATTTTATTCCAATTGCCCAACCATAATGCACAATATCAATTGTGAGTCACTTCTAAACGTCAATTTTTTACCAAACCTAATTTCACAATTCTTTGTTTCGGGATTTGACAAGTTCAAACTACACAATTAAGCAGCGCTTTAGGATTGTTGAAGCCTTTAATGAAAATGGGCGTTTAAAACAAACTGCGTTTCGTGCACATGTGATTTTTTTTTGGTCAGCATAATCGGCCAAATGTGTCCACAGTGGATTCGTTAACAAACAGAATTCCCACATTTGGGCAAATGAGAATCCACGACTGATTATTGAGAGCCGATACATCCCCAAAGAGTGACTGTTTGGTGGGATTTATGGGCTGGTGGCGTCATCAGGCGTATTTCTTTGAAAATGAGGTCGACCAAGCAGTTACGGGATGAAAAGGACTTCTTGTGGCCAGAAATTTAGGATATGGACCTGGACGATATATGGTTTCAACAGGATGTGCCACTTGCCATTCAGCCAACGAAACAATGGCTCTTTTGCGCGAGAATTTCAATGCCCGTGTTATCACACGTCGTATAAATCGCCACTATCATGGACTTTTTTAGGATATTTAAAAAAAGTATCTTAAAGTCATTAAAAATACATATGTACCGTCGGTTAGTGGCGCCGATCCGATCGAATAAGTCCTTTCGAACACGGCTCAGAATCTGTGGAATTTTACAACTAATTTAAATGTGAAGTAGCTTTTAATATTTGTGTTAATTTCGGCTTCGGCTCTACGGGCACCAGTGACACAAAAATCGGCCACCTTCAACAATGGATATCGATTACTCAATAACTACACAAAGGGCCTACACAAAGGGAACCTCATGTCACTCTTAAAATTAACCAATCAATTCGATTATGCTCAAATTTAACAATTTAACCCAATACAAATTACTTGTCTCCATACATGATGCAGCTTCAATTTATTCTAGAATAAAGAAGCATAGCATAATGTGCAACCAAAAACTATCCCTCGTGAAATGAAACCACTGCGGTCTATGCATTCATACAGTCCCAAAGAAATATTCATTCGCAAGTCACAAATTTAGTCCGATCAAAATCGACGACCAGATAGAGGTCGTCATGTCAGTATCATATGTTCCAAATATCAGCCTCTTATCTTAAGTTCAGGATTGTTGATTTTACCAGAGGATGACCCACATTGTGGAGAAAAAGTAAGCGGTGCATCCCTACTTTAAAAAAATGCATTTATGACCAAAGTAATGGACCGAACTTTATTCCATCTTGATCAATGATATAAGCTTCGGCACGGCCGAACTTAATTTGTAAATTTTTTAATTAAGGATTATTGAGTTTTCCAGAGGTTACCCAGTACTTAAGAGTGGAAATATTTTATTTCTTGTCGGTTCTGACTCATTTTCCATACCAACTCATACATTGTTTTACAAAATTTCAGCCATCTAGCATCGATAGTGGACCTGTAATTTGATTTCCACAGACAGATGGACTTATATAGCTAGATCATCATAGAACGTTATTCATAATATAAACATATTCTTTATGGGGTCCTCCATACTCTTTATGGGGCCCTCTATCCTTTGACAAAATACACATTCAAACTAAAAAACAGTTAAATTTCATTTAAAGAAATCATCGAAATTAAATAAAAACCAGTAAAAGAAGCGAAAGCCGGACGTGGCCGACTATATTTTACCCTGTATTTCTGAATCACTCGGTGTGGGCTATAAATTTACCCTTAATTTGAACCGATTTTAAACAACCTCTGTTTTTAGAATATGAAACTTACCTGCTCTAAATTTCATCAAGATTGGTTATAATATGTCGGTTTTAGAGCTAAAGAAATAAAATCGGATGAACGTATATGTGAGGGAGCTATATCTTAACCGATTTTCTTCGATTTCAATAAAGTTATTTCTAGGCATCAATTCGTGCTAAGTTTAATCAAGATTAGATGTAAGGTGTGGTTTCTAGAGCCAAAAACAGAAAAATCGGATAAACATATATGTAGGAACTAATCTGAACCGATTTTCTTTAATTTCAATACCGTCCTTGACTGGTTTTCTACGATTTTACTATCGTCAATAATGGATGTAATGTGTGGCTTCTAGTGCTAAGGACATAAAATGGGATGAACATATATTTGGCAGCTATATCGAAATCTGAACCGATTTCCTTTAATTTCAGCAATCTATTAAAAAAGCTTAAGTCGGGCATTAGATCCTGCTCTATTGAATGTACTACAAAGCCAACTGAAACCCCTTTCTTAGGCCCCTTGGACTCAGGGGCCGGGTTGTAAATATGCCCAGATTTACGAGATAAAGTGTCCATTTATTTGGTACCCATGTTTATATGACCCTGATATTCGTCCCTAAGGGCGGTCCTATGGGGGTCCGTTACTCAAAATTAAGCTAAACAGCAAAAATCATACATAATATATATGTTTTTTTGAAGCTTTATTTAAAGCTGAGCCCATTTTCTTCTACTTTTCTGTCAAATTTCACCAAGACTGGACCACCAAATTGACAGCGGCGACGCGTCTTTTTGGTGGTTGGCTTCGCACCCAGTGTGTGCCAACTTATTAATAAAAACAAAATGTAACAGTACCTTTTTCCCCGGAGCAACCTTAAAGCTACAAAATAAGCATAAGCGTAACTTTTAAAATGCACCTTTGAGTTGTGAAAAAAACAAAAATTCAAAAGTGTCAAAGTAGGGGATTTCTAAAAAGTCGCACAACAGTAACGCTGACCATTAGTATTATTCCTATATAATGGGTGATCCAAGTAGAGATACTTTTTTCAATAGCCTTTTTTTGACAGGTCACGTGTGAGTCGTGTCATGCTGTCATGTTGTTTTTGTTTAGTATTGTTTGGCATTTCATCATGGAAAGACTTACGCCTGAACAACGTGTACAAATCGTTCAACTTTATAAAGAAAATTCACGTTCTGTGAGAAATGTGTTTCGAGCAGTTCGTTTAACTTATGGTCAACATAATCGGCCTACTGAGCGTACTATTCACAACACCATCACCCATCTTTAGACCCAGCATTCATTATTGGATAATATTCGACCGAATAGACCAAGTCCAGCACGCAGTGAAGAAAATGTAGCGGCCGTAGCTGAGGGTGTACACCAAGACCGTGGCGAGTTGATTCGACGCCGTTCGCAGCAACTCGGACTGACGTATGGAACGACTTGGTGCATTTTACGTCTAGATCTTAAATTGAAAGCGTACAAAATACAGCTTGTGCAAGAACTGAAGCCGCCCGACGTTCCCAAGCGACATCGCTTCGCTCTATGGGCTCTTGAAAATTTCCAAGAAGATCCGACGTTTTCGAGCCAAATTTTGTTCAGCGATGAGGCCCATTTCTGGCTCAATGGGTATATAAACAAGCAGAATTGCCTCATTTGGGACGAAGAGCAACCAGAAGAGGTTCAAGAACTGCCACTTCATCCAGAAAAAACAACGGTTTGGTGTGGTTTGTGGGCCGGTGGCCGATTTACCATTTTAAATTTGAAGCGGCATTTAAAAAATTATTGGTTATTTTTGGATTTATTGGAAAGGTTGAACTTTGTCGATTAATAATGGAATACCATCCAATGCGTTTTCGCATTGCCCAGTGTGCTGAAGATTGATTGGCAGGAAATGAAATATTTTACCGAAAAATCGTGTTTTCCGATGAAACTCCTTTTCATCTCAGTGAATATGCCAATAAACAAAATTGCGAGTTTAGAGAACCCATACATACGTGACTATTGCTAGGCAAATGCATTTACAACAAGTTACTGTCTAGTGTGAATTTTAGGCTTGCGGCATCACTCGGCCATTTTTTGTTCGAAAATGAGCAAGGAGCCGTCTTTACCGTTAACAATGAGCGCTACCACGCCAAGCTCAACAAATTTTTGTTTCCAAAAATTCAACAAGAAGGGGCCACAAGTCACACAGCCGACGTAAATAACAATATTTTATGCACTGTTTTGAAAATCGAATAGGCAGGCAAAATTGTGATGTCAATTGGTCGCCTCAGAGCTGACCCGAAACAATCGAATATGTACTAAAAATTGAGTTGATCCTATGAGGTACTGCGTTCCATTATTAAATGACAAAGTTCAACCTTTCCAATAAAAACATAAAATTTAAAAAAAAATCATCAGTACAGTAGAAGCTCACAAATTAGAACCACTTTGTTTTTCGGGTGGTTCTAATTTCCGAAAAGTTCTAATTTCTGGACGTTTTTTTTATTTTTACAAAAAAAAAGCGAATACACTATTTTTATAAAATTGTGAGCATTTTGTTAAGAAAAGCGAAAACTTAAATAACATTTCAGTCAAATTGTGTTTCAAACTTAAAATAATTCATTGAAGTAAAGGAAAGTGTTATTATCCAACTGCTGGAATGCGGTGGATGCAGAGCACCTTATCATAGTTAGTTTTTGCGTCACATGTAATTTGTAATAGTTGTTTCTCAATGGTTCTATTTTTCGAATTGTCTATGCATCAAAATGCTGGTACTAATTTCTGGAAGTTCTTATTTCTGAGAGTTCTAATTTGTAAGCGTCTATTGTACTCTATTTTACTGCCAATTGAGATTTAAAATATTAAATCGCCCACCCTGTAAATCGCAAAAAAAGAGTTATAATGCACTTGCAAGATGCAGTAAAGAAGTAGTGATAATATGGACATAAACATACAATAGAGCAACAAGAATGTAGTTTTAAACTTAAATTTATTAACAAAAATTAAATTGTTATAAAAACTTAAAAATAAGTATACATATCTTTATACGTATATATAAGTATATTAGAGCTCCCATAAAACAAAAATTGTTATTTCTTTTTCGCTCCCCGCTCATTTTCTAGTATATTGGGCATCAAAAATAATATCCGTGCAAAAAAATTTTCAATCGGATGGAATCCGGTTAGTCCTTCACGACTTTTAGCCCTTAAAATGGTGAAAAACTAGTTGCAAGCTTTGATGAGCTATAACTCGTAAGCCAGACGACTTTCGCACCTTAAGCATTTGTGTTGCGAATGTACTGGCAAACATTTGTTTCTTACACAATTTTTGACCTAGCAATAACCCTTCGTGGTGTTTTCAGAGGTCAAACTTTAAATTTGAGTCAAAATTTTTTTTAAACGTTTATAAATAAAATTACTAATTTACGTTTGAAAACAATTTTGACTCAAATTTGAAGTTTGACCTCTGAAAACACGATGAAGCGTCATAGCTAGGTCAAAAATTGTGTAAGCGAAAAATGTTTGCCTGTATATTTGCGACACAAATGCTTAAGGTGTATTTTCCGAAAGTCGTCTGGCTTACGAGTTACAAATCCATTTTTCCATCCGATTGAAAAAATTTCTGCTAGGATATTATATTTGATGCCTAATATACTAGAAAATGAGCGGGGATCGGAAAGAATAAAACTTTTCCATTTTTCTATGTACTTCATGGGCGCTCTAATATGTGACGCGCAAAATAGAATTGGACCTATGGGCAAAAAACAGTGTTGTTCAGGAGAGCCATTTTAAATATTTAAATACGCGTATCTTTGGTGTACCATCACTTTCATAAAACGCGCATAACTCTGGGATGGAACACTTTTGGGGCATGGGATCGGTCTCATTCGATGCTAAGATGTTGTCCACATCAAAAAAAAAAGTGAAAATTGATTTTTTTTACTCTTAGGTCCCTTTCTCTATGCGCCTTCACATATACATGTACAAATGAGACACGTTTGTATATACGAGGTAAACTTAAACACTATTGCACCGATTTTTGTTCTATGGATCTTGAGTCGTGCTTGTATAAAATTTGACGTTTGGTCGATCGCTGTGTCCAGTTTTATAAAATACGCGTTATTTTAGCGGTACTGTTCACCGGAAAATTACTGTGAGATAAATTAATCCTCTATTGGTCAGAAAAAAGATGTCAAGAGTATTATTATTGCAGTTTAAAATAATATTTTTGGTGTAACTTTAACATACAAATCTATTGATTGTGTTTTGGATTTTAATGAAACTGTGAATTATCCAACAGATATTTTAAATTCACTTGATTTGCTATGAACTCTACCTCTTATTTTGCAATTAAAAGTTAGCGTTTCTATAATTCTATAATGGAACAATTGAACAATAGCATTGAAGCCACTGTGTTACTGGCAAATACGCACTAATTCGACGTATACCAATACTTCCAACTGATTTACACTTAAACGAATCCAATTTCCGGTCCGCTTTCGATGACAATAAATCAATCACGAGGTCAATCGTTGCAGGTTTGTGCATTAGATCTTGAAACACCCTATTTCCCACATGGACAGTTATATGTTAAATGTTCAACTAGTAAACAGCCATTAAATGAAAGCCATTATCCCTATACGTCTACCCAAATAAAGGCAAACCAAAAAATATTGTTAACCAGAGAGCACTCAAATTAAACATCATTTAGATATTAGTATGCCCTATGCCCAATTCCTGACAACGACGTGGCATCGACTGATTTGGCTCATTCTGAACGGATACACTTACGGCTGCGATATTTTCGTCGCTTCGGGCGGTACGGTGCCTCTTTGGCGCCGGAACATCCAAAAGTGAAAATTTGGATCCACATTTATCTACTATAGCATATACAGGCTGTCGGGTGGGACGATTATTACGGCCGAAAATTGGAATTTCTGTAGTAATTATTAATGATTTCCAAACGTTGCTCGCAAGTGAACTTTACCATGATGAAAATGTTGACTTCGATTAACGCGTTGACACTGAAAGATCATAAAAAATGTTTGAGGGTGCGTTGACATAAAAATACGAAATTGTTATGTTCCTATTGGAAAACCCGTTAGCTTCCACCTATATGATCATCCGATTTTTATGTGTTTAGCTCTAGCAGCCACATTTGCATCCAATCTCGAAAAACATACTCTAGCTCAGGTTAAGCACGAGTTAGTTTTTCTGCCAAAGGACAACGTTACTAAAATTATAGAAAATCGGTTCACATTTAGCTATAACTCTCATGAATATATGATCATCTGATTTCATGTCTTTAGCTCTAAAAACCACATATCACATACAATCTTGAATAAACTTGGCGCACGTCAGTTTCGGACCAAGGAAGGACATTTTAAAAATTTATTGAAGTCGGTTAAGATTAAGATACTGCTTCTACATATATGTTCATTCGATTTTTCTGTTTGTAGCTATAGAAGCCACATCTTTCATCCAATCTTGATAAATTATGCACTATTAACGTTATTGAGCAAGGGAGAACGCTATTAAAATCGATTGAGATTTGCATGTAACTCCCACATAAGTAAGATCTTCGTACCAAGGACGGGCGCTGTTGCAATTGAAGAAAATCGGTTTAGGTAAAGATATAGCTCCCGCATATATGTTAAACCGATTTTACCAAAAACAATGAGATTTTTTCACAAGTTAAAATATGACATTATTTTTAAAATCTGAGTAAATTGGGTCCAAAAACCAATTTTTAGTTGGCATGGTATAATATTGTCCGCCTTGTCCGATAAGTTTTGATATGCTTTATAAGTATCTTCGAAAGCCCCAATATTCAATATATAAAAAATTTAAAAGTCATCTTTCTTTTGATCCTTTATCCAAATATTAAACAAACTAATAAATAAAATGCTATAATTAACTGCGAAAAAAATTTAACATTGAACAGCTTATGCATTTGGAGAGGATTATTTAAAACTTTATGTTCTTAATTATAAAAATAGAGAGCTGCGTGGCGCCTGTTGAGAACCCTTTTGTTTTGGAGCAATATAGTTAATGTCAAACAATAGTAATACATTTCTTACTGCATTTATTTCTCAGAAATTGTTGTTTGTACTACGTGGCCCAAATAAGACTGAAGGGTTAGAAATATTCCTAACTTTTTTGTTTAAAATTGTTTTTGCTCTTTTGCAGGTTATATAGTATTTATGGCGATATATGATGGCTACACCTGATGTACAGCAATGCATCAAAATGGTTAAACTTAATGTGATTAGGAACTTAGTTTCCCGTTTTGAGAAACAGGTATTATAGTCATAATCCTAGGGTATTACATCAGCGCCAGTTACGTACATCCCTAGTGATGTACTGTTTGGTGCTGTGGTTTCTGTCCATATTTCTTTGAAATATGGAGGGTCAATATGAAACCTTTAACAGGGCTCTGTATAGGACTATGATTGCAAATTGTTTATTTCCGCAAGTTGTGAATAATCCTAACATATGGTTTCAGCAAGATAGAAACACTGCGCATACAGAAGAGCCGCAATGAAACTTCTTTGTAACCTTTTTAATACCCACAGTCCAAATTTAAAGGACCTTTATGGGAAATAGCGAGTGAGAAATATCACCGAACATAACAGGCCATTTCTTCAAACTCAGCCAAATTGTAAAACGTAGGTCATATTCAGATAAAATTCCGCTATTTCTGACTACCTATATGTCCATGTTCGACAAAAAACTATTTTCGACACTCTGAAACATTCGACCCATGGATCAAGGAATAAAAATAATTCGAGTCGTAAAATTGATATGATATATGCATGCATTCGTGGCGAAATTTTGTTCTTTTTTAATAATCATATGTCTATAGTTCAAAGATGCAGTATTTTTGCCCCTAATGCAAGTGGGCCGGTCGGACTTCCAAATTGGCACAAATCTTTAATATAGGACATTTTTGGATATGAAAGAAAATTACACCCGTAATCTTGACGGCATTTGGTTTCAGCAGGAAAGTGTCACTTGCTATTGAGAGGTAATTTCGAAGAGCATCTAATTCCACGTTTTGGACCGGCGAGTTGGCCGCCTAGATCGTGTGATATCACACCTTTATACTTTTTTTCTTTGGGGCTACGTAAAGTCCAACATTTTACGGAAATAATATTTAAAAATAAATGGCATAAAAACAACAATGATTCCACACTAGATTTTAGTTTTTGTATTTTTTTTATTTTGAAAAAATAGCACTATATTGATCACCTGATACAAATTCAAAGCAGTTTGTTTTGAATTTTGATTGCGACAAACATACTCATAGTTGTATTGCAGAGAAAATATTATTGTTACCGTGACCATATAGTTACCATATCTTTTTACTGCAAGTGCTTTTAACATTCGGTGAGGTGGACATGTCAAGATCGTCATAGAATTTTATGATGATCACTAATATATATACTCGTACTTTATATGGTCCCATCCTATTGTGGAGATTATAAAATTACATTTTTTAATGCATTTATTTCACAGAGATTGTTGTACGAGTATTTACTAAATAAGTAATTAGAAACATTATAAACCAAATAAGTTCTTGCCATAAGCTTGTTGTTCTATTTCTCGTTTGTACATTTGCTAAATTAGTTCGTTTTTAATTTACTGTTTAATAAGTGAAAAATTCTATTATCAACAAGAGTTTTTTTTCAACCTACATAAATATTAAAAGTTCGTGTTTGGCCACTTTAAAAATTGTATCGAACACATTTTAACTCATATTCAGCAAATACTTGATGTTAAATTACCTTGCATTTGTGTCTCAAACATATAATGATAATCACGACGTGATTGTAGTTGTCGCATGGGTGTCGTAAGGCTCCAAAGTTGGCAACCTTGAAAGTATTTGTTCCATTTGGATAACATTAGGTTATGAGTTATGCACATAAAAAAATTTTTAATCAAATTTTCCGCCATCTTTATGTTGTTTTGGTACATCCAACTGGTATCCTTTTAATTTGAAACGATTTGTAAAATAATTCCACATAAAGGTGGTTTAAATTTGGAGTAAACATATTATCCAAGCCCGTTTGCTTGGAAAAAATTCAAACTTGGAAAAAAAGTTGTGCTTGCGTCCTGTTTGCACGTGGCCTAGCTAAGGACTTTGCAGTAGGTGAAAACAACGTTTTTACTTTTGAGACTGCAGCTTTGCCTTTCGAGAAATTATAGGCTAAATATTTTTTGTTATGAAAATTTAATATATTCTAGTGCACCGTGCGATAAAATTATTGCAGCAATCCCAGTTTAAGGTTTTCATCTCTGTAAAGTCCTTTTCCTAGAAAAGTATAAATTTTGTACATGTATCTTAACAACTGTATTATTGTTGAGAAAAAATATTACTCCTCCTTTAAAAAAAAACATTGGAAGCAATACTCGTATGATTTTATCAAATTTGAAATTCCTGCTGTTATAACGTTTGACTGCACGCAGAGAAAAAACAAGGTTACTATATGGTCACGGCAATAACAGTATGTTCTCCGCAACAAAAGTATGTTCGTTGCAACCATAGCATTGTTTACTGAATTTTACTTTGACAATAGTATGATTGCCGCAATATTAATATCGTTGAAATGTGACAATAGTATTATTGCCAAATTCAAAAAAGGAAAATATGGTTATAGCAACAATATAAATATAGTTGGTGCGACAAAAGTATTGTTATTTGCGTTTTATGTTATTAATAATATAATTACGGCAATCATACTGTATGATTGTAATTCTTCTTCTTTTGAATATGCTTTTTAGGCGGATTATACGCATCTAATGCAATAATAATACTTTTTATATGGAAATTAAAATGTTTTAAACAAACTGCTTTGGCTTTGTTTAACTGAAATATTTTCAATAAAAACGCTAACGTTTTTTTAACTTATTTTTTCTACTGTTAAATAAATCACTCCTATTATCTTGAATTTAATGTATTTTTAAATAAATCAAATCTTTTGTTGACAATTTAACCCAATTCTAATATATTATATGGGTGATCATAGCATAATAGTGTTTGATCATACTACGGTTGTAGGGATCATAACATGGTTGCGTGTGAATCATACTATGGTTGTGAGGATCATAATATCGTTGTATGTGAGACATACTATGGTTGCGAGGTTCATAACATGGTTGTGAAGATCATAGTATGGTTGAGTTTGAATCATACTACGGTTGTACTAATGTTGTGAGGATCATAGTATGGTTTTATTAGAATCATACTATTGTTGTGAGGATTATAATATTGTTGTAGCACAACCACATACACAACAATAGTATTATCCTCTTCGAATATTGTCACCACAACCATAATTTTTTTGTGCGTGTGATTTAATAGTTTTACAAAAAGTTTTATTCATCCTTATGTAGAACCACAAATCAAATGAGATTGATTGGATATACTGCCTAGCCGATATATGAAAAATACTAACAAAAGATGTTGAAAATTTGGAAAAAAAAAAGGTTTTAAAATAAAGGGGATATTCAACGCCTTTCAAAAAGACAAATGGTTTTCAAATCGGATAAAAACAGTGTTGGCGACCGTTATAAAATTCTGCACAATGTAGGTTGCCCACTTCGGAGCCGTGCTACACGACACTAATTCTGGTGTCGGATGCACCTTAAAATAATTCTTTTCCAAACATATTTTTGTAGAAAACTCAAAAGAAGTGTTTGTATGCCGGGTATTCGAAACTCGAAATCCCTACGGCCAGTACAACAGCTTCCTTGGAGGATATGCTTGTTGGTGTCTCATAAAGATGCAAAGAACATCATTTCCAGACCATGAAATCTAGACAAACTTCATTCAGTATGTGCGAACGGACGTGTTTTCATTTGTATTTAATGTGTTATTTTGGTCTATGAATTTGGATCTCACAGCGTGCTGCCGCCGGGCAAAATTACACAAAATATATTATTCTGCCTGTCTGTTCATTGTCATGTACACACATACATACATATATACCATATAAGTACATATATGTAAGCGCATGTACAATGTATACTATACACAACTGTAAATATTAGTTTGAGATATTAAATTGTATGGCCTGCTCCGTTAACCTCCATTTCCACATGATGTAGTGCAGTACTACATTATTTTCCGGATCCAAATGGCCGATGATAATGGACCGAACAAACATATAAATTTGTGGCAACATTAATAAGAATAACTGCGCCCAGACTTGGCAGAATGGGCAATTCTGCAACAGTATAGGGCAGCTCTTACACACATTAGTGCTTAATATTCATCGGATTGCCAAATATCTGTTGGAGATGCACTAGAAGCATAAGGATTATGGATACAATTGAAATCTTTAAAAACCGACTAGCCGTAAACAATAATAAACAAATACTTCTAAAAGGCAAAGGTTGCATAGCTTTTGAACCATATCCTAATTTAATTCTTAAAAGTACACCAAATTAAATTTTGACAAAAATGAAAGCATTATTCATTCTTCTTAACGTCTCATCAAGAAGAAAACGAGGAACTTATCTGTAATAAGTAAGAATCATATATAAAAGGTCAATGATCATGATCTAGTACTGTAATGATGCGAAGATTAGCAATTACATTTTTGTATAGAAGTTTTTGCATGGCTTGCAGATTAACTTCGCACTCAAGGTAAAAAATGCATCCAAAAAATTTCAGATGTTCTTACTCTGGATTCTACCTGTGATTGTAGTTCGGCTACGTCGAATCTTATACACCCTCCATTATAGCTTAGCTTTCGAAACGGAAGAAAGACCAGTTAAAAAGTTTGTAATACGTTGAGATCTTAAAACGACATTACAAGAGGGAAATAGTGTCGCTATGAAATTTTCATGGCACATGACCGCCGCGGCTACGAGTAACAGGGTCCATTCGATCAGACCAACATGTTGGCTTGGAAATTGGCTTCTTAAGTTGCTGGTTTTTCGGCTCAAACCAATGCCTTAACATAGCAACATAAAATCAATCCATAAGCGGTTAATCGCACGATCGAGGGGGCCAGTGAACAGGACCACTTCTGGAAGAAAGATGTCACCAAAATGATTTGGCTATAAAACAATTAATAATCGCACAGTAGGGCAAGTAAAGCCGTCTTGTTGAAACCAAATTCGTTGATGTTTAGCTAATTTTGAGAATAAAAACTTAGTCAGCAGGCTCGATGGCTGTCAGCAGCTCCACCCATGATGACGCCAGCGAACAGTTTAACTTTATGGGTGTTATGCTGATTCATTAACGGTTTGAGTATTGTCTTCCCTACAAATACAGCAATTTTGCTAATTCACGTAGGTATTTGACCAGAAATGAGCTTCCTCACTAAACATATTTCTCTATGATCAACATGAACTTCGCAAACAGATTGTTTTATTTTCAAATGTAAATTGAATATTGTTATACAGTTTAAAATTATCATCTGTCAAACCAAAGTTATCGATAGTTCTCATGCAGCTTAAAAACACTCTTCGAGTCCAACCACAGTCAATTCTACCAAATAAACCCGTTTTAGCATTAGAAATTTAATATATTTCTCTAGTAATCTCCATTTCTCTAGCTCTACCACTTATTTAGGTAAATAATAAAAATACATTCGTTCGTAAATTTTATATTCGAAACAAAATTCCCTTTTTATTAAAGAAGTTATAAGTTCACATTTATTAGTGATAGTTTGTTTTGACTCCAATGGCACTAGACTCCATAATCTGTGTAAAACGATAACGAGTCTGGGGATTTGTCATCCTCTCGGAGGAAGCGTAACAGCTGTACATTTTAAGACACTCCCGACCAAAGTTTGCCCAAATACAGTAGAGTCTGGACAGACTGGAATAATTATGGCAAGCCCTGTTCACTTTATTCCATTAGTTCACTTTATCCAGTTTTTTGTTCAGTGTTTTATAAATTTGGTATCTACTGGTATTTATTTCTGTCACGTCGGCACAAAGTTATTTTTAATTGTTGTTTGTTTAGATGTATTTAAGTTTTTTTTACTGCTGTATCGCGAGATTTATGGAAAACTAAAATATTTTTTGAGTTGTATTTTTTATATATATATGGGCTGTGATGGTCAAGTTATATGGTTTGATGTAAATAAAACTAAATTATTTCATCTTTTTCTCAACGTTTCGTTGGTTTGTTTCCAACTTCATCAGGAGAATTTTTATTAAAATATGCTGTAGACGAAAATAAATTAAGTTGCATTACATTATTTTTTCTTTTTGCTATACTATTAGTAAATAGTTTACCCAACTTACGATTTAGTTTACATCACGAACAATTACTTATATTATTAAAAAAACTGGACTTCACGACACAAGTAATAAATAATAAAATAAATAATTATACAATGTAAAAATCACAGAAGGAGAAAACTTAAATACTAATATCACAGAACTGTATGCTTCAAAATAACGCAACGGAATACTGCAGCTTAGTGTTGTCTTTATCTTCTTTGGTGTTTAAAGATTTGTTTATTCTCTGTTGGATTCTTAGGCTCTCCAGAGTATATCTTTTGTTTTCGTTTCTCTCTCTGTCGAGTATTTTGACGTTTTTAAAGTTTACTTTATGTCCGCTCTCTAATGCCTAATGTTCTCTTTGTTGTTCCAACGTACACTCTTTGGCAGTCTTCGTTGTCATTGCCACTGCAAGTGATCTCATATACAACGTTGTCTGTGTTGAGTTTGTGAGTTGTTGTTGTTTTTGTTGTGAATATGTTGCGAAGTGTTTGGTTGGATTTGTACGCTATTGTTGTGTTCTCATCATGTAGTGTATTTTGTAGCTTCTTACCATCAGTCAGATTTGGTATGAAGGGTACACTGTAAAAAGTTTTTGGTTTTTCCTTCGAATTTCTTTCCTTGCTCGGATTTAATGTGTTTGCTATTAGGTTGTTTATAATGGAATTTGGGTAGTTGTTTACCTTTAGCGTCTGCATTATTTTGTATATGTTGTCCTTTTTAAATTTGTCGTCGCTAAGTAGTAAAACTTTTTTTATAAAGTTTATTGCACAATTTATCTTAATTGTCTTTGGTTGTGTAGAGTTGTAATTGATCATTCTTCCTGATGCCGTCTCCTTTGTGTACCAATTTGTAATTAGTTTGCCATTTTTTCTGATGATTTTCATGTCTAGGTAGGCAATCTCTTGATTCTGAGATTCTTTCTCGATGGTAAATTGAATTTTCTTGTGGTAAGAATTAAGAAGATGCATTATGCTTTCTTCGTCATTTTTGCGAATAACTGCAAATAGGTCATCCACGTACTTTGCAATGAATTTTATTTGTATGTTTTTTGTCGTTAATTCATTAAAAACGTCGTCTAAAAGTGTGTCTAACACGATGTCAGCAATCGTCGGGGAGAGAGGGTTCCCCATAGGCATACCATACGTTTGATGGTAAGTTTTGTTGTCAAATATGAAATAGTTGTTCTCATTAAGACAAAATTGAAGAATTTTGAGAAATTTCTGTCGTGGTATATTTGTGATGTCTTTGAGGGTTTGCCATTTGTCCAGAATGTTCTTAATTGCTAAGTGTATAGGTATATTAGTGAATAATGATACCACGTCAAACGATACTAGTATATCGTCCTTATCTAGTTCTATGTCTTTTATTCTTTGTTTAAGTTCAATTGAGTTCTTAATGTTGTAGTTGGTGGATGTTATTTGTCTGAGTATAGACCCAATGTATTTGGATAGTCTATAGCAAGGGACTTTCATTGAGGACGATATGGGTCTTAGCGGTGTACCTACTTTGTGTATTTTTGGAAGTCCATATAACACGGGTGCTGCTACTGAGTAGCATGTTAATCTTCCTTTTTCCCATTTTGAAATGTATTTGTTTTTGTATAGATCTTGTATTATGTTGTTGTTAGTTTTCTGGAGTTTTTGCGTTGGATCCGTTTTGATTGTTTTATATGTAGATTTGTCTTCTAGAAGTCTGTGCATTTTGTTAATGTAATCATTTTTGTATAATATGACTGTTTTGTTTCCTTTATCCGCAGTGGTCACCATTATTTTGTCCTCGTATTCCTTTAGAAATTTCCTTGTCTCGTCGTATATGCCTAAAATAAACTTTTCTCGTTCATTGTTTCTTGAATTCCTCTTATAAAGTGCTATGCTATTTGCTATTTTTGCCGTGGTCATCTCTTTCTGATGGTCATCATTTATTCTTTGAATCCATTGCTCAATATCTGCGATTAGTGGAATCGGCGCAAAATTGTGTTTGTTGACTGGAAGTGCAAATTTATTTCCTAACGAAAGAATCCATTTGTTTTCCTTCTTGAATTTTACTTCCGTATAATTTACAAACCAGTCTTCGTTAAATTGTAAATTGAATTTTTTAAATTTGGCTGATTTAAGATTATCTATTTTCGTTAAATGCGTCAGTTTTGTTTTTTGTTTTATGTTGCGGTATCTATTCCATTGCTCTTTTTTAAATTTTGATAGTTCTGTTTTGTCCAGTGTATTGCTTATGTCTTTCTCTAACCTGCTGATGTCTTGCTTTGTCAGTCTCATATGGATGTGAGTCTCTTTAATTTCTACATTGAGCAATTTTATGTTTAAGTTGTATTGTATTTTTGTAGTCACATTTTTTTTTCTTTTTATGGCTTTTCAAATATTAGAATAGCTTTTTTACCGTTATTTCCGATAGCACTTTAACTTCAACATTGTCTTTATTGTCATCTAAGGAGATGTTTAGATTATCTTCTGCCGAAGTTTGTATTGTACATTCAATGTTACTCCACACTCCAATATTTTCCTCAGAAAAGAATGACCACGAAAGAACATTAATTTTAAAAAAATAACATGGATTAGCAACTTGGAGAAGATCGCTAATATCATTTATGTCTGTCGGACGTAGTTTCCGAAGGCTAGTCTGCATTTCATTTTGGGGCATATTTTCTTCGTCGCTCTCCACTACATTCATGATTTCGCCCAAAATAGAATTCCCACACCGTTAACCAATTCTTTAATAATCTCCTTTTTATTTTAAGGAAAAGAAACTTTTTCATCAAAGATCATCAAAGCGTTGTAGAAGCAATAATTTTGTCAGCTCAAATTTCAATAAATATAAACAAAATGTACACCAAAAAATAGGAAAAATAACGAAACCCAAAAATAACACTACGTAACAAAAAAAATCTTTTTGTTTGTTTAAGTGAATTTTTTTGCTTTTATCTAATGAATTAGGTCATAAATATAATATAATGAGTGTTCTTTCCTCTACCTAAACGTTTTTTTAGTATATAAACCGCTATTTTAAAAATGATGGAGGTTTCACCACACATTTTAGCATAACTCAAGAACAGTTTGTCCGATTTGATTATGTAAAAACTCCGAGAATCCGCAGCTACATTACCTCCAAGTTACTCTTACACTGTTTTTTGATAAAGTGAATAGTTTTGGAAATATTCAGAAACTTTTTCCAAAAATTTTTTTTTCTTGCAAAATTGGAAAAAAAATTTTGTCTTAAAATTCATAAAAAACCAAAAAAGTCACAAATGTTCTTTTTTGATCTTTAGTTATAAACATAAATATGTTACAAATAAAACTAGCCACATTTCAATAAAATCGATTAACAAGTTTTGGTTTAATTCTCAACTAAGTGATGGTACCTTCATTAAAATTAAGCTGTTTAACAATCTTTTATGCACACTCTTATCTATCTGTACCATGAAAAATAATACCAATAAAAAACGATTAGCCAGACATCAGTTAAAGTTTTTCTTCAGTTTAGAGACATAACCAATGAGAAACAGCAAAAAAATTCACTTAAACAAAATTTTGTTACATAGTGTAATTCTGGTTATTTATTTCCTATACAAATTTTTTACTCAATCCAGACGCTACCTATTCCATACATGATGAGTCAAAATATAATTAATAACTCTGCAGGTGGTCACCAGTCTGGACCTGGAGATGGACCCGTAGATTCATCGGAAGGTGAATCAAAATCTGAAGGACCAAACTAGGGTGATCAATTAACCGCTATTTTCAAAAACCGATAGGTTTAACTAAAAAAAGACAATATTTAAAAAACCTGTTTATATTTTTGTTAAAACCAGGTTTTCCCATGGGCACATGGTGCTAAAAGAAATAAGAAAATTGCTATTAATGTATTTATATTTAAAAATATTTTGATTTTTGTATTAACTAATTAATTTTAATTGATTTTAACATGCAGTGGCTGTACTCTTGGTTTCTGGACCTTGCATTCAAATAATATTAAAATTTGATTTACGCTTGAGGTATGAACCGCAATTTTTTTAGACGATTTCATTACATCTTGAATATTGTATGTTGAAAAAAGTGAGTTTATTCACAAGCTAATTAGATCCGGTTGTTGTTTGTCATACGGGAAAGGGAAAGTAAGTCAGCGAAGATAAATTAAGGCCCATTTAGTCTCGACGGTTGACGGTTGACGGTAGATTCTGCAACCTGCAGAAGTCTACCGTCGTCAACCGTCAAACTGTAGTTATCTCCCTCTAACACATGCAAAATGCAACCCCCAACTGAAATAGCTGATTGTCTACCGTCAACCGTCCACCGTCAACCGTCGAGACTAAATGGGCCTTTAAACACATCATCGTCATCACCGTTGGTGTGAGACGACTCCTCAATTCCATAATTCCTTAATTCGACAGTCTTATCATTTAACTATCTGTATATGTGACAGCGCATAGAGAAAGGGACCTAAAGGTAAAAAAATCAATTTTCACTTTTTTTGATGTGGACAACATCTGAGCATCGAATGAGACCGACCCCATGCCCCAAAAGTTTTCCCTCCCAGGGATATGCGCGTTTTATGAAAGTGATGGTACACCAATGATACACGTATTTAAATCATTAAAATGGCTCTCCTGAAAAAAACTGGTTTTTACCCTTAGGTCCCTTTCTATTTTGCGCGTCACATATACAGGGTTTTCCATTAAGGACATAACAATTTTACATATTAATAAAACACAAAATATTTAAGATATAGAGTCAAAATTATTCCAGGTGTAGTTCAAATATTACATTTTAAGCATGAAATTTGATTTCGGTCATATGAACACCACGAGCCCGTCCACCACTCTTGCACGCATTTCTACCGGAACGTTTGCAATTTGGATGTTGTCTCTTAGCTAGTCTAAAATTGTTGGCTTATTGGCATTGAAAAATGCCTTAATGTGGCCCCACAAAGAGAAATAATATGGCGTTAAATCGCATGAATGAGGTGGTCATTCGACCGGACCATTTCTCGAGATAACACGCTCACCGAACTTGCCTTTAAGTAAATCAATTGTAACGCGTGCTGTGTGGCTAGTGGCACCGTCCTGTTAAAACCACATATCGGCGATGTCAACCTCATCCTATTATGGCCAAAAGTTATTTTTCTAACATGGCACGATAGCGCTCTCCATTAACGGTAACATGACGATTGTTTTCATCGACGAAAAAATACGGCCCAATCACACCTCTGGCATGAAAACCACACCACACAGTAATTTTTGCGTATGCAATTGTGCCCCTTGATGTTGCTGTCCAATAACGCAAATGTGACAGCGCATAGAGAAAGGGACCTAAGGGTAAAAAAAATCAATTTTCATTTTTTTTCTTTTTTTGATGTGAACAACATCTGAGCATCGAATGAGACCGATCCCATGCCCCAAAAGTGTTCCCTCCCAGAGATATGCGCGTCACATATTTTGTTTGTTGGCAAAAACTCTCAGCCATAAATAAGCTTCATCGCTAAAGATGATTTTTCGATGAAATTCTGGATTTTCGTGAAATTTTGCTAGAGCCACCGACTTAGAATTTCGAAGTAATTCTTAATGATTTCCAAACTTTGCACGTTCACTTACATTAAATCAATTAATCATTAAAAATGTTTGGTGCGTTGGCATAAAGTTACGAAACTGTGTTGTCCTTTTGGAGAACCCTTTACTTATCATTGCTTGATTTTGCATATATACTGCATTTTTTGAGCGATTGTCAAATTGTGCGGGATCCAACGAGAACAAACCATTTTTACTGCAGGTGTTCATGAAATATCGAATGTATAATGGTGGAAGAAATGTCCAAGGATGCCTGTATCTCACGGTACGTTACATGACGATCTTGCATTATCAGTTCACGCACGGCATCAATGTTCTGTGGCACAACGGCAGTTTTTGAACGACCTTCGTCTTTGAGCGAGCGTCGGGCACGATTTAATTCATTAAACCAGTTTTTCGTCATACAAAGATTTAAGTTCATCGATGCACTCCTGTCTTGATAATCCACGTCGAAATTTGTGAAAAATAATCGCACGAAAATGTTCACGAGTTAATTCCATTTTTTTTTGCCAAACTCGCAAGCAGTTTGCGGTACGGATAAAGCTGAAACATCTTTACTGGAAAAGATTGAATCCTTGTTGTCAAACAAATTTAGTTTTCGAATACCTTAATGAACCTGATGTAAAAATTGATGAGCAAACTACGCAAATAAATCTAATGATTGCTGATTGGAATGCCAAGGTCGTTTCTAACCATTTGAATGAAATTTAAATTTTTATCCAGTTAAATCAAAGAGCCTTACGAGTACTACTTTTATCAGAAACTTATCTGACAAAACAATTATTTGTTTAAGTAAGAGAGTTTAACATAATAACAGCAAATCATACTGAAGACAAAGCTCACGGAGGAGCAGCAATTGTATTATTAAACAGTCTAAAATACAATATACTCGAACCTGTAACTGTACCTACAAACTGCTGAAATAAATATATTGTCTGTGAGTCTAGTGTGAAATTCGACATTTTCAAAGAATTTTTTAATAAGCTTGGCAACAAGTTTAACACTTTCTGCGATTTTAATGCTTAATACCTTATACAAGTGTGCATAATAATTATATCGTACAAGTGTGTTCTTAAAACCCACTTAAAAAAGTTGTCAAACGGAAGTCCTACCTACTGGCCAAGTACAAAATTGAGGCCTACTTATACTGCCTGACTCTCGATCTCGAACAAAAGCCAGTCATTCACTTTCGTATCAAAAAGAAGCTTATTAACACTTGACTTTCACAACACGAAAAAATATAACCATATACGGGCACCACTACGTGAAACAGACAAAAAAGACCCGTGGGTCCCAGTTTTGCCAAAAGTCATGCACTTTTTTATGGCCCCAAAGATTTGGGGCCTCGGTGTCAGTTTTCCAAAAGCTCATGTTTTTGTAGGCTCATACGGGTATCTTGCAAAGCGTTCTGAATTTATTATTTTAGCCAAAGTTGTAGCTCTTGTTATAAAGACCACAAATTCTGTACATATAAAATCAAAAAATCGTCATCTTCAAGGTCAAAATCGCCAAAAAAAAAACTCGATTTTTTACCCTTTTTCACTGTTTTGGTCCATAGGTAGTAAGCCGTTCGCTATTGTTTTAATTAATATTGTTGTTTTCCTTTTGAAGTACTCTATGTGGATTATACAGCGTGCAGCCTAAATACTGTTGCCATCACCTTATTAGCCGACAAACTCTCCTTAGCCTTCTTCGGAACCGGTGAAACCTAATGTTTAGACGGCTGCTTTGTCTCCGGAGTGTTGTAATGGTCCCATGTTTCATTTACAGCTACAAAACCCATTGTTTAGACTGCTGCTTTGTCTCGGGAGTGTTGTAATGGTTCCATGTTTTATTCACAGCTACAAAATGCCTCATTCACAGCTACAAACTTATTCAAATTGCGGTTAAAAAACTCCAAACACTCCTTTGAAGTTTTCACACTATTACGTTGATGGAAATCGCGGCACGCATCTTGCAGACAGTTTTCTTAAACCCAACTGATCATGTAAAATCGAAACCACACTGCCATGTGAAATGCGTATGGCATTAAACAATCTCGTGGATTTTTGGACATTTTCGGGTGTATTGACCTCAATTAGCAGTCCAGAACGTTCAGCGTCATTTGTACTTGTGCGACCACAACGAATGTCAGTAAACCACTTTTTTACCATTGAAATCGATGGTGCAGAGTCCTCGTAGTATTTATCAAGCTTTTCCTTGGTTTGATTGACGTTTTTTCCGCAAAAAATAATGTTTAATGAGCACTCCAAATTCACTTTTTTCCATTTTTACCAAAATCCACGAGGTTGTATGTTTTGAACAGCTGTTAACCACACACTAAATGACGAAACTCTCTCAAAATTTGACAGTAGTCTTTGAACAGGTGGTACTTGATGGGAGCAGTGCTGCGTTTCATATAACTATGAGGAAAGTTGGAAAAGTAACTGAATTTATGATATGCCCCCGTAAAATAGTAAATAACCAATATTTAATTAAGAGGCTTACATAGCAGAATGAAATGAGGATAAAACGGGATTCAAAAAAGGGAAAAACAAACGTAGCAGCTGGAAGTTCGAAAAACAATATAAAATCAACAAGGTGGCATGGAATGTAGAAAAAGGTCCAAAAGGGGCCAAATGTCAGAATGTGAGAAAAGCAGTTCTAAATCAACAGGATGTCATGCAATTATTGGGTTATATACTTATATTATAAGGATAACATTGAAAATATTAACGGGGGAAATGGATAAAGGGACGAAATTTAAAAAAAAAACTTTAAAAACAATATTACATCAGGTGAATGAATATACAATATTAAAAACAGCAGGAAGTTAAAAAACAATATTAAATCAACCGGACTAACAAGTAAGAAAAACAATTCCAGTTCAACAAATGACATAAAAACAAATTGGGAATAAAATGGACTAAATAATAAAACAGACAAAATGACACAAGGTGGGAAAACAGTATTAAATTAGTAGAAGAATATAGGAAAAAGAAATGGAGATAAAGAAGAAACAATTATGGCGAAATATCAAAGTAATAGAACAATAATATTCAGTTAACATGCATAGAAATGTTTAAAAAAAAAGTTGGATTAAAATGAGCTAAAAAGAGAAAAACTATATCAAATTTTAAATTGTAATGGGAAGGAAAAGAAATTAACAGGACAAATATCCAAAAGTAAGAAATATAAAAATCAAGAAAAACATATCAGATAATTAAAAATTGTAAATAAGGGCCAAAACGGACGAAATATCAAACCAAAAATGGACCAAAGCGGAAAAATAAGAAAAAGAGTACCAAATTAACTGGATGACATAGAAAAAAGAAGTTTGGCAATAAGAGGCTAAAATAGAAAAATATTGAAAGAACAATATTCAATCAAAAAACGAGAGAATTAATAATATAAATGCGGATTGAAACGGCCACAACAGACGGAATGTTAAAAAATAGGAAAACAATATCAAATAAACATAATGGCATAACACTGAAAATGATGTGATATGGAGTCACAACTTAATTATGGGCTTATAAGGGGCTACAAATACGATTGAATATCATGGGTGGAATACATTTATTATACCAGACAAGGTAAGAGAAAATTGCTAACATTTGTCGGAACTGATTATGGTAATTTGGATTTATGATGTTGAAAAGTTAAAAAGTTTTTAGCGATGAATCAAATGTATGAGGTAAAACGGAAGAAATTTATCCGCATTGGTTTGTCACCATTTTATGTGGTTCTTGGTAGTCACAAAAGTTAACAAATAAAAAAAAAATGGAATACAAAGGGATAAAAAAGAGGGAAAACGGGAAAAATACAGAAAAGTAGAAGAACTTTATTAGGTCATGGTCGAAAAGTGGTGGTATAAAAAAGTAATAAATACTTGGTAGGGACATAAATACTGTTACACACGTTTTATGCTGTAAAATAAAAAGTACTGAATGTTTTTGGACCAAATATTTTTTAATATATTTATTGATGTATGTATATTATATTCAAAAAGTAGTAGATTACTAATTCAAAATGTCCGCCTTTTGCCTTTACACACGCATTAAGTCGCACTGACCAATCGTCAATAGCTGCACGAACCTCGTCCATTGGAAAATTGGCCACAGCTCGAACCAAAGCAGTCTCAAGAGATCCAATGTTGTTGTATCTTTTGTGACAAACCTTATCCTCTAAAACCGCCCACAATTTTTAATCCAATGGGTTCAAATCTGGACTGCCTGAGGGTCATTCTTCAGAGGAAATGAACGCCGGCAAATTGTTTCGAAGCCAGGCCTGGGACGTTTTAGCCTTATATGTCGGTGCAGAATCTTGCTGGAAAGTCTATGGCTGGTTTTAAAACAGGGTCTTGTTAACAGGCTTCACAACAGCTTCCAAAACGGTTTGTTGGCAAACTTTGGCCGACCCCTTGTTCGCAGAAATGCAGGTCAGTGACACCATCGTAAGAGACAACCCACCAAACCATGACTGAAGCTGGTTGATGACCCTTTTCCACCCTTGGGATTAGTTCAGATGCTTCCTTAGATGACCGCGCATACACTCTATCATTTTTCTTGTTAAATTTTTCCTGAACGGTAAACATTTTTTTCATCAGTATAATATCGAATTAAGGAAATGACAAAGACGCAAAATGTGCGATATATCCTATAGTGGAAAAACCATTGTTAAATCAAAAGTATAACAAGAAATAAAAAATTGGGGTAAAAAGGGCCAAAAATTAAAAAGTGTAAAACAATATTTTATCAAAAGAATGCCATAGAAAATGGTAATGGGGATAACAATTGTCAAAAGGGTTGAAATATTAAAATGGGACAAAAGCCATATGAAATCAACAGGAGGCAATGTGAATATCAGTGGGGATAACAACGGATAAAATAAAGTTCCAAAAGACGGTAAGTCTTAGAAATTAAGAAAATAAGTATTAATTCAAAAGGATGACATAGAAAGTAGAAACGGCGATAAGAATTGTCCAAATGAGGCGAAATATGAAAAGCGTTAAATACAATTTTGAATCAAGAGGATGAATTAGAAAATACACAGCAGAAATGAAGATAAAAAGAAACAAAAATGGCAATATCTAAGAACAATAATATTAAATTCACAGACAAAGAAAAAAATGGGGATAAAAAAGACCAAAAAGGAGAGATATGAAAAATAGCATTAAACAATGGATGGCACAGAAAATAAAATGCGCAAAAGATGGAAAAAATGAGTGAAGTAAAACATGCCGTAAAAACAATATCATTATAGCATAAAAATAGAAAGGGGTTAAAAAGGATTAACATACTTTTTAAGCCTAAAAAATGCGATTGAACGTTTTGATAACATGGACGAATACAAAAGCAAAGGGAAAATTGTTCCGCGATAACCGCTGTCTACATTAGAAGGAACTGATTACAGTAGAAAGAAAAGGGCGCAATAAACTTAAACCAGCCGGGAAATGACGAAAAAGAAACAAAATGGTAGAGACTGTTCAAAAATAAATAAAGGAGTTAAAAATAGAAAAAAGTAAAGGGGACACACAACTTAGTTAATACTAGGCTTAAGAGATTAAAATGCGCAACATCTAATAAATACTAGACTGCATTGATGACTACTAAATATAACTCTATAAATCAAGAAAGTCATATTTAGGTTAGTATGAGTATGGTTTGATATGATTATTGATATATTATTGACGGATTTTTAATAATGGTTGGGCTCACGAATGCTGAGAGCCGAACAATTGTGGAAAAGTTGTAAAAATATCAAACTTCGTCCCTATAGTTGCACCATTTTTGTAAGACACTCTAATGTACATACATTCTACCTGTAAAGACTTGTTTCACCTATGATGGAGCAAAACTCAGCCAGGCACAAGGTCATTACAAACTAAAGGGTGGGCCAAGAGATACCATGAGGTTAAAACTTTAATCACTTTTTTGTTTATTATTTTTTTTCTCAGATTATATAATATACAAATTGGATTTTTTTTTACAATAAATATGAAAAAGAATGTCACTTAAATGACCCCAGTTTTCAGCTTCGCAATGATGGTTTTAGAGCATATTCCATAGCATCTTTCAAAATTTGTGGCTGTAGCGTTCGAATTTTTGCAACAATGTTGGCCTTGAGTTGAAGGATTGTCTCGGGCTTGTTCACATATACTCGCTCCTTCAAATAAACCAAAAGAAAATAGTCGCTGGCCAAATAACTTTCGAATTTCTGGAAATCCAAGAATTCGACTTACAAAGTGCAATTTTGTCTCGGGCAGTGTTGGCAGTGGCTCCGTGCTGCTAAAACCACAGGTCTGTTTTCAAGCGCAGGACGTAAACAATTTTCTATCATGAACCGATACCGCTCTCTATTTACTGTTACAGTACTTCCATTTTTATTCTTTAAGAAGTAAGGCCCAATGATATTAGCAGATGTGATCCTACAGAATACTGTACACCTAATGGGGTGTAATTGGCGTTGATGAATTGCCCTTGGATTTTCAGACCCCCTGAATCAACAGTTCTGCTTATTAACAAAGCCATTCAAATAAAAATGAGCTTCATCACTCATGCGTTAGCGTGAAAATAATTGATTGCTGATTTAAATAATACCTGTATTTATAGTAGACTCAGAAAGAGAGATGTGTGGTATGTTTCTTTCAAAACTAGTTGACCCGTCAGATGTTGTCCTGTCCAGATTTTAAAATTATTGTATAAGCTAGAAGGGTATTTATTGTAATACATTATGATACACTATATTTTTAATTTTGTTGTCTGGTTCGTAAACAAACAAAGTTTACGAGTTTCCGATACGGGAACTGGCCATATACAGTTGGCCGTGTGAGAATAAGGGATTTTCTAGGTTATTGCCGCAAACATCCAATGACTGACATTGTGATTTGTTTATTGTCATCGCAAATGCTAGCACCGGAAACTGCAAGCGTGTAAAGTCGAATGGCATGTAAGTGGGTTTAATTGGAATGCGGGGTATCCGACTTTCATTTGAAGATTGTGAGACGGCAATCCTAGCAAATCCAGTGAGTTAAAAAACTCTGACGGATAATTTACGACATCGTCCATGTTATCAATATTGACGACATCGTCAATGTTATCAATTCGCCAGAAATTTCACTTTGAATTTTGAAATTCAATAAGTTGACATCAACGATTTTGCGGCCAATATATGAGTAGCTCGTTCGCTCAACCAAATATGAACTCTGTAATTGTGAGTAATATTAGGAAAACCATTCCGATTAGTTCGTCCTTTGATTCGGTAAACTGACAGAAATGCATTGGAAATGTAGCGATATCAAAAAAGTTTTTGAGATCAGTAATTCTCAAAAATTAAGCTCGAAAACACCTCTTCTATAAGTGTGTGAAATTTCATTAAAATCCAAGTGTTCGTTTACAAACGCCTGAATTATTTCCATTTTCCATTAAAGTGAAACTTTTCCCCTAAGCCGATTTCGTCCATCTACAATCCCAAACAGGATTCTAGGTACCGACTATAAATTCTAAATAAAACACGTCTTTGGCCACCTTGTACGGATTCTTTTCCCATATTTTAAAACAATGCCACAGTTGGATTTGTGAGAATTTTCCAATATTATTAACAGTTTTAATTTCCGTTTTCCGGCGCCATTGTAACGACGTGTTTTTACAGTGACTTGAAAAAATCAATTTGGCAAAAAATGGAATTAGCATTAAGACAATAGTGCATCGATGAACTTAAATCTTTGTATGGCAATGAAGCACCATCCTAAAGCACTGTGAAAAACTGGTATAATGAATTCAATCGTGGCCGACGCTCGCACAAAGACGAAGGTCGTCCAAAAACGGCCGTTGTGCCAGAAAACATTAATGCCGTGCGTGAACTGATAATGAAAGATCGTCATGTGACATACCGTGAGATAAAGGCATCCTTGGGCATTTCTTCCACCAGCATACATTCGATACTGCATGAACACCTGGCCGTAAAAAAAAGGTTTGTTCTCGTTGGATCCCGCACAATTTGACAATCGCTCCAAAAAAGGCTCGTGTCGATTGGTGCAAAAAAGTTTAGAAAAAAATACGATCGCGGTGCTTTAAAAGACGTTTATAACATCGTTAAGGGTGAAATTCGAAAAACGAACAAGAGAAGACGAATCATTGTGCGCCATTGAAATGCGAGCTCTCACACATCGGCTCAAACCATCGCCTTTTTGACCGACCAAAACGTCGAATTGATAGGTTATCTGCCGTACAGCCCTGATTTGGCACCCAATGGCTTTTTTATTCCCGCACATCAAGAAAAAATGCGCCGTCAACGATTTTCGTCGCCAGAAGATGTTGTTGAAGCGTTCAAAAACCATGTTTTGGAGGTGTCTCAATCGAAGTGGAAAAAGTGCTTCGACAATTGGTTTGAGCGCATGCAAAAGTGTATAAATCATGCTGGAGAATACTTTGAAAAACAAAAAAAAACATTTTTGTAAAAATAAATATTCGCATTTTCACTATTAGGCCAGAAATATATATAGCAGCCCTCGTACTTACCTACTTGTTGAAATTATGGACATAAATCCAATGTATGACAAACATACAACAGAATTTATGTTAATTTACATCCTCGGATATCAGCATAATATGTAGAGCGGAAGGCAAACTTATTATACCTTCTAATATGTTTGACCCAACATTCTAGCATTAATGACATATTACATGTTTGTGAAATCGCATAAATTTCATGTTTAAACATTTTTTTACACAGACTTTTTCAATCATTTTTTTCAAGTAATAGGAGTTGTACTTCCAACCCATTTAAAAAAAGAATATTGATGAGTATTAGTGAAAGTGCATAATATGGAATTTAATTTACTTGTAAAGATTATTAAAAAAAACCGATGTATTAAAAAAGTATGTGTTCAGTATGCAGTTGTATAAGCATGTGCATGTTTGGGAACCTTGCTACAAGCATATTAATAGTTGCTGTAATACTTACATATATGTTCCCTTAAATGAAAAAAAGCGATATTTTCAAAACGCTCCGGCCACTAGGCATTAGCCGCATGTTCGTCTACCGATGCATAAAACTGTTTGAGGAGACTGGAGATATAAAAGACCGCCACCGGTCGGGACGCCCATGCTCTGTTCAAACACCGCATGTCAGCAAAGCCGTTAAACCGAGAATTCACAGAAATCCACTCCTAAAACAGAAAATCATGGCCCGTGAGATGAATATCACGCAAAAGTCCATGAGTCGAATCATTGAAAAAGACTTGGGACTTGAGGCTTTCAAACGACGTAACGGACATTTATTGACTGCAGCTTTAAAAAAAATAGGATTGAAAAATGCAAGTCTTTTGGTGAAGCACGCTAATAACTTGCACAGAATAATTGTTTTTTTGGGTAACTTGTAAAGTTTTGAGTTTCCGTTTATACCTCTTCGATTTAAAGCCGGAATTCCGTGAATCGTGCAGTTGAATAATGTTTTTAACTCGCTCTGGTTCTAAGCCCAAAAAATTGATAAATAGTACAAGCCAAGAATTTAGTCCAAAATATTTTGTATTTTATACGCCTTGGGCAGCGTGCAAAACTTCTTGAAATAAAAACTGTAAAAACAGTGCGACTTTTTTATAATGTGTCACTTATACAGGGTGGCGCAAAACTGCAGTTGTGGTTCGAATGTTTAATATCTTTTTTAATTTTTTTGAATAATTTTTTTGCTGTTGAAAACCATCTACAGTTGTGGGTCCAACAAGATGGAGCCACAGCCTACACTGCAAGAGACACATTGGCCTTAAACATTCAAACCACAACGGTAGTTTTGCGCCACCCTGTATTTAACAAAACTCCTTTTTGTGAAACCTTTAATAAATTGTCTGCAAAAGCATTGCAGCAACGTGCACAGCCATTGGAGACACGAGGTACAATGTAGTAATACATTTCCTTACATTTTTCATCTTTCTTATCAGGATTTATTAGCAGGCGCATGTGACTGTCTCTGTTTACTGTTAAATTCGCTCATACTTACGTATCTGTCTCCTTTGACACTACAGCATTCAGGAATTCAGGAATGCTGTAAATGTAAAGACTTTTCAATCTGTTTTAAACCAATTTGTCGTTTCATTACTTATGCAAATGTATACCCTACGTTATGCTTTGGACCAGTGCAGTTCTGCAGCAACTTTGTATTCAGTTCACTATCTTTTTTAAAAACATTTGTAAAAATCCGTTGAAACTGAAAAACAATTGAACAAATAAGGAATGGTTGGGTCGTTATACCCTCTATTACGGACTCCGGTCCAATATGTACAGTTTTCATAAGGCCATTGTAACGCCCATTTCCCCATCATTTTGGGTTTTCTCTCCATACCAACATCATAAATACCAACTAAATCGCCATATCGGTATGGTCTTTCAAAGTTTAGACTCAAATGGGTGGTGCCACGCTCTTATGTTCGAGTTTAGCACAACATAGTCTGTAACTGATTGCTGATAATTGATTTCATTTATCATCAATTATCTAACAGTTCATGAGATATGGTCTCATTTGATTTAGGGTTGTATGGATCGGTCCATTTGGTTGGCCATGGATGTGATTTTTGTATTTTCACAAAATGTGTCATCCCGGGCATCAATTCCATGTGTCTACTAGTTTTCAGAATACATGTTGCAAATTGGTCAGGAAGGGCACACGTCGCATGGTTGTTATATATTTTGTGATTCTAAATCTAAATAGTTGTGCATTTTAAAGGGAAAGTATTGCTAGTTCTACCCCATTTTTTATCCCTTTCCGGCTCATACACTATAGCAAGTTAGATGAGAACGATTTTAGGTCATGCAGCACTTATCAATTGGGTGAGTGCTTCCGGTCGCCAACTTTATGTGTATTAGTTTGCGTTATATCTACTAAACTAAAGATCCTCAAGAGAAGAACATTGAAACTGTTGAAATGTATATGTTGATTCCAGTCGATCGGGTGCATAGTGCTTTATGAACGATTTATAACTAAGCCTACTGAAGCTCGACCATATTGGTCCATGCAAGCATATTAGCCCCGTAAAGAGGTCCTTTCCGATTTGAGGACTGGAGCTAAAAATAACCCTTGTTCCATCGATCTAGATGTCACTTATCTGACCTTAACCAAATTCTGGACTGAGGCACAAAGTTTTTGGGTAGCAAAGTGGTTTAGGGTACCATAAGGTCGGCCCAGCCGGACTCCAGCCTGTTGTACTTGCTTAAATTTGATCTGGTTCTGAGGTATTAATTCCTGGGACCGACCTCGTACTGAAAACTTTTGAAATACACCTAATCCTGTTTTTGCACGGTACATGTGTTCCAGAAAATATCGTGTAAAAAAAATCGTGTAAATAAAGACACTACTTAATGGAAAAATGTTAGATTGGTTCAGCAACCCAAGAAAGCCTACGAAAATTAATACATAATTCGGTAAAATAAACATAAATTTTATTCTTCAGTATACCATGCCCATTTTATTTCACATATTATATAAAAACGAACTAATTTTATATAAAGGAACTTAAAAAATAAAATCATTTTAAAGTTTTTAAGCAATAAAAATCCAATTTAAAAACAAAAAAATCTCCTATGCAAGGAACATAAAAAAGTTGTATAGAAATATAAAAAATGGTATAAGGGTAAATTCTATTCGGTATTAGTTTCTGAATGTAAGCGCATAATTTTCTGCTGCGTTGGAGCAATATCTGTTTCGTCAGTAGAATTGTTCAGTTCTACGTCCACATCTTCAACTGCGTTCATTGGTAACTGCATATCAGAACTTGTTTCAGGCACAGGTTTATTTATTTTAATAGCAAATTCAGATATAGTACGTTGCGATCCTACTTTGGAGAGTTCTTTGTACAGTTCCTTGTATCGAGCCATACAGGATTGTAGATCTGATTGAAATTTCACAGCTCCCCTAACTATCGGTATAATTTGCAATGAAATGTCAAAATCACATTGTGTTGCCATATTTAAAAAATATACGGAAAAATAATATTTGAATGGCAGTTCCTTGTGGAAACAGTGGCAAAACTTCATTATTAACTGGCAATGCTGAAAAGAGAAAAAACTATGTATATGTAGATAAAATCACAGTTAAATTCAAAATAGATTTTATTTCCGTCTAAAAAAACGTGTAAAAACAGGATAAGTGTTTTCCTGCTATTTAGAAAAACGTGTAAAAACAGGATAAGTTTATTTCTGTCGACCGTGTTATTTTAAAATAGTGTAAAAAAAGACCGTGTAAAAACAGGATTAGGTGTACTTCCTAATGCATGAGTAAGAAAACCGTAGCTACTTTGAATGTTAGTAGGTCTTCTAGTATTCGTCTATGGCGAAAACCTGTGTATTCTTATACATATACATAATCCTGCTATTTACCAAGTGAATGCACATATTTTCTAAATGGTTCCAGGGAATATTAATGAAAGCATCGTACGAAAGGATTTAAAGTGCTCCTGAATGAATTCTCGCATGAGCGAGCATAGACTAGTCTCTCATTGAAAGAAGAAAGGATTAATGTGAGCTGAAATAAAACATGCGTATCTCTCTTTTGTCTGTGGGAAGGTGTGACCCGAAGGGTTCGTTAATGCCTTGCCAGCACTATGTATCTATTGCGACATGCAGCATAGCTACTTAACTAATTACAGGCGCGTATCCGCGTGTATGCCTTATCGCCTCCTTTGTTTAATCCATTTTATCCTTCTTCTAATTCGTACACACTTTACCTGCAATTTGCACAATCTCGTCATGATAAATTGCCACAATTTGGACTTTCATTGACCCTCGTTGGCTTGTTCGTCTGCTTGGAACTTTGCATACACGCTTCCCTACCATTAAGCATGCTCTATGCTTACGAGTTGCTGTACATTCATAGTTGCTCATACACTTACACAATAATTGCCTTGGTCTGAGGGAAATTTTGCCAGTAAAGCAGAGAACTCGCCGAGCTGCCTGTTGAAGAAGAGGAAGGGGTAGGTTCTTGAGACTAGAATTCTTTTGCGTTTGCCGTGTTTCTGATGTAGAAACAAAAAAAAATGAGTTATGATCCAAAACCCGTTATTACTTTCTGCCACTGTCACTTCCTACACTACCCACGACCCTCTTAATGTATACACGCTTCAGCAAAGTGAGCAGGCATATCGTATCATCCCTTCATGAAGTCTTACGTCTGCTTGCTTCTGTGATGGCCAAATACCGACCACCATTACTGGTTACTCTAATGGGTAATTGTTGCTAAGATTTACGTCTAGTGAGTGACGGCCTACAAAATGAAAGTAACAAATTGTGCCAAGTTTATGATTGTTACGTGCTGACTTCTGTTTCAGTGTCTGGTTTATGCATGTAACTGTGCTACTCACAACACTGGCAGACAAAATTGTGGAACATGAAAGACGATTCACCATCTGAACTGAGTAGCATTAGGAGTTGTACGATATGATAAGATTTACTGATAGCTAAATGTAATGATGCATTTTTGTTAACTTCACTTTAAATCGACCTACATTAAAAAAATGTCTCATGAAAAGTAGGGTCAGAATTTTAATACGTACTTAAATTTTATATTTGCTTTGAAAAGTTTATTAAACGCTTCTTTATAACCGTATAAATGGCTGCTATCCTTTTATTTTTTTTTTGTCTTTGTTTTTTATACCCTCCATCATTCCGTTTGTAACACCTTGACACACTGGTATATATACTCTGAATCGTCGTAAAATCATAAAATGATCTTAACATGCATTTCTGTCTGTAGAAATAATACTACAGGTCACACTATTGAAGTCAAGTGACTGAAACGTGTATTGATGGAATGAAACGGTTGGTATTGAAAATGGGCTCGACCGGACAAGAGGTTATAAATTTACCCTAATAAAGGCTGGGTCAACCTCTAGAAAAATCAACCAAATCCTAGACGCAATATATTATGTATAAGTATTGCCAAAAATGAACCGATCGTAATAAAATTGTCACAGAATTAAATCAATGATTGCCATATTACAAAGGATTATATTGTGCTAATGTTAGATAAAGGGCATGACTCCGCCCATACAGACCTAAATTTGTAGTAGTCGGTAGCTATGATGTTGGAATGAAAAGAAACACACCCTGGTGGAAAGCGGCCGCTGCTATGCCCCGTGACAAAATTTCAAAATTTCCGAAATCCATGATAAAAGGTATAGAACGGCCGCACTTCATTTATCCACTTGTTCATGTTTTTTGGGCGATTACAAAGTTAAAATGGACAAAAATTGTTTCTTTTTACTTTACTAAAAATCTTGCTATTCTTACGCGGCCGATTTTGCCAAAAACCAAAAGAGATTTCGATCGTTGTGTAGTCCCACCATTTATCCGTTACCATATTTTTCATTTTCTTGATTGTCAATATGTCTCTACACTACACTAAGTATTTACGTTTGTTAGTCGCAATTGCCTTTCCGTTCGCAGAACCTTCAAGAAAACTTCTTCTTCAACATTTTGGAACAGTCCGTGAAGCGTGAAATCCGATCTTTTTTTAAGATTTAGTTTCAGGTGTATTCTTCTTTTGTCGGTACTTTGCGCTTATGTTTAGATGCAAACATATTTCTCAGGAAACATATAAATGTTTGGAGAATGCTGTACATGTTTAGAGCATGTTGTAAACATACATATATTTGCGTCAGAACAACTTTAATATGTTTGTAGCAATGTTCACAAATATTCATATGTTTATGTTATAACATATATTTGTTTGCACCCAAACATAAATATATTTGCAGTAATAAACCAAACATTCATACGCTTATTTGCAAGTATAAGTATATGAGTATGTTTGCAGAAAGCAACATAAAAAAATTATATATTAGTGTTCTAACATTTTTCAACACAGAATTCAATATGCTGATATATTCTCGCTAAAATATGTTTGTGAAAACCTTATATGCTGAAATACAAACATAAATATGTCTTTTTATCATGTTCCGAACAGGGATTCTACTGGAAATATCTGTACTGATTTTGACAATTTGGAAGAACTGGATGACTTCAACCACATTATTGTTCAGGTTCAAGGCATCGAAATAACGTCGACATCTTAGTTTACTGCGACAGTGCACCAAGCAGTGATACCAACTTGGTGGTTTTCCCACTACTTGTGGTGATTTTTCATCATCAAAAAACACTAATACGGAGGCGATTCTAACTCATTTCGCTAAGCGCCTGTAGCAATTTTCACTTAAAACAATATTATTTTGTTTTTGGCATCAATTGTCCTCGGAATTTTTAAGATAGTAACCTGTAGTAACCGCTATAGTGCTCTTAACAGACACACGGACAAGCTTTTACCAGACGCACGACGATCAATAATAAACATAATTCATAGAGTCTCCGATCACTAATACGTGTTGTTGCAAACGAAATGACATATTTAATACACCATCCACTCTTCGATGAAGGGTATACAAATTGTATTTTTATTCGGATTGATTCTATTCCTTACATGTTTTGTAGCTATTCTAGCGGTTTTTTATCCTTAACGATTTTTGCTTCGGAATAATTGGCGACACTGGCACCAAAAAAACAGAGGTAAGATGAAGCATTGCAAATCTAGTGAGCAGTTTACCAGTTGGAGCCCCGGAAATAATTCCTTATGGCAGTTTTGCATCGTGCAAGCCAGTGGCAACGAGAAAAAACATTTCTTACGGCCAGGTGTTCATGCAATATCGAATATATGCAGGTGGAATAAATGCCCAAGGATGCCTCTACCTCACGGTATGTCACATGACGATCTGTGACGGACGGCATCAATGTTCTCTGGCACAACGGCCGTTTTTGGACGACCCTCACGACCTTCGTCTAAAAGCGAGCGTCGACGATTGAATTCATTAAACCAGTTTTTCACAGTGCTGTAGGATGGTGCTTCATCGCCATACAAAGATTTAAGTTCATCGATGCACTCTTGGTGTGGTAGTCCACGTCGAAAGTTGTGAAAAATGATCGCACGAAAATGTTAACGAGTTAATTCCATTTTTTTGCCAAATTGATTTTAATAAGTCACTGTTAACCACACAAATGATGGTCGACGTCAAATCGTTCTGAGTTCGTTTATGTTAAAAAATGTCAAACTTTCCAATGGATATGTCAGATGGCGCCAGGCAACACTTAGTGTATGATTACAACAACTGGCTCGGTATTGCCTCATCCAATCAACCCAAATTTTTCGTACATTTTTGATTGTTTCGGGACGAATTTCATCAATGGCAACTTCGATTTCATGTTTCTACGCTTGAGTTGTCTCTGGAAGCTATGCGTAACTTTTATCCTTAATGGCTCAAATCACAGCTCTACGGCGGTTAATTGACATCACAATTTCGGCTGATTATTCTACTTTCAAAATCAGTGCTTAAAATATCGATGGTGGCGTTGGCTGTGTGACATGTGGCCCAGCCTTGTTGTAACCAAATGTCGTCCATGTCATTCATTTTTGGAAACAAAACATCGTTGATCGTGGCGCGATAATGCTGACCATTGACGGCAACGGCGGATCCTTGCTCGCTTTCGAAGAAAAATGACCCAATAATGCCGCCAGCCCAAAATCCACACCAAACAGTTGTGGATGCATTAGCTTCTTAAATGTGACGTGTGGGTTCATTATGCCCCATATGCGGCAATTTTGCTTATTGGCTTAGCCACCAAGATGAAAATAAGCTTCATCTGAAAACACGATTTTTCGGTAAAATTCTTCATTTCCTGCCAAACAATCTTCAGCCCATTGGGCGAAGCCAAAACGCATCGAATATATGCAAAATGGACGAGAACGTACACGGGTTGGTTTGTCTAATCATTAGTTTGTCTACGTAATCGGCCGATCACTCCGAAAAGTGTGCGTTAAGGACTTACTACTTTTTTTACGAGTAGTAATACCAAATTGTGTCAAACATAAACCTGAAAATAAAAATAATGATGAAAACTATTCCACCTTTCAAAGTCAAAGTAGTCGGTAGTTCAAATTGAAAATGTTAAATGGCCCACCCTTTTTATGGTATACGCATCAGCACTCGTTAGGTCGAATTGTTTATGACAGGTATAATTAGATCCAACAGAAGATATGGTGCTGGTGTTAGATACTCGTATGTCACAGAGGCCAGAGGGAATCTCAAAGTTCAGCTACTCTAATGGTATTGAATTGAGATTTAAATCTAAGGGTTCTTATTGGTCAGATCTTCTCACTCATTCGACATTGTTGTTTATATTTCGTTTTATTTATTTCTTTATTCAAGTAGTAAAACATAGCACGGGATATAACAAAAAAAGTTAAGAAATGGTGTATACCTTACTTTTAGAATGTTATAAATATTTAGTCTGAGAAAAATTTGTGATATGTATTGTGAATAATTTTTTTTTAATATTTTAATGATATTTAATATAATAAAGTCATTGCAAATATTCTTATATGTACTTTATTTATTTTAGAAAATAAATGAATATATGTGTAAAAGTAAAAAAATGTCGCAATTTTTAACCAGGTGGGTAAAAACTTAAAAATCCCAAAAAATAGAGTGTTTATTTCTGATGAAACAGGATGACAAGAGATGACTTCACCGTTTTGATTTGTAAATATAAGTAATATGAACATAAAAAGTGAAGTTATTATCCTTTTGCAGAGCTAGTGCAAAGTGAAGTCCGTGTTACAGTCTGCTTGCAGTGTTTTGCCTGACAGTGTGTGCGAAACATAGGAAAGCATAACGAAAAACTAAGAACGTAAATCAAACGAAATGTCAGTTTTCGAAACAGGAAGCGGACAAAATAGATGCGAGCATCGTCAAAACGGTATCGTTAGAATAAAAATAATAATTTGGATACATTTATGCTTTTAGATACTTTGACCGGAAGGGTTTCCCGCGTTTTTATTTTGTTATTTTTTAATTTTGTTTTCGTTTTATTAGCAATTAAAATTTATATTAATTATACTTTTTTATTTACACCCTTTTTTCATTAGCTTTGCTTTCGTTCTTTGCCTGCCTTCTCCCAAAGCAAGGGCCGCTGAACATTGGAGGCACGTAAATGCCCGATGGCAATGAATAACACGGATTCAACATTGTTTTCTCGGATAAAGTGATTAATACGGTTCAAGTTAACAGTGAAGTTTGGACCCACGAGCTTGTAAATACACACAATTATACATACGACCACATTAAATTTCGGAGGGTGTACCGACTGTTACCAGGAATGTTTTACTCTTGCCAACCTTAAACTCTCGTAACAAGTTGCCCAAAGTCATGCGGAAAAGTTTAATTTTATACGATTTCCATGTGTCTTTATGGCAAATTACCGGATTTGATGTTGCGAACACATTTTCAATAAGGATCAAATATGCACATATCGAAGTGCTGTGCATAGTATAAATGAAGGTACGTACGTACCTCCCTGCATATAAATAAAGGGGTTTTGTGGATAGCCGCCTCCTCTACTGGTGATATTTGGCAGTAGCAAGAAGAGGACACAAAGGCTTGATTGGAAATTCCTATGACTTCTATTGCTTTGAGTTTTAACGATAGAGAAATTATTGCTGTTTTAAAATTGTTTGGGAATGAAAGAGGTATGGGGCAACATTTATCGTAAAAAAGAGTTTTTCAAAAAAATTGTATACCACTTAGCAAAAATTTCCGAGTAGTGTTGGGTGTAAAAAAACATCACTTCTCTTCACTAATTGTAATTTGTAGGCGTTTTCCCTTAAGTGCTACTGAATATGGAGACATCCTACAAAATTTAAATAATGAACAATTCACCAGTAGATATGTCTTATTATTTTCGTTCTTTGCGGCATTGTAATTCACCCTAAAAATAAGGAATTTTTGTTATGACCCAATAACTGTATATACTCGTATATCAATTTTCAAAATTTGTTCCGACTTTGATAAAGCTCTTTGGGGTCTCCAATCAACATTTGGTGCTGCAGATGGAATGACTTTAAATATAACTTTGCAGTGTTGTTTCCGATTTCATCTTGGAAAGACTTACACCACAAAAACGTATCCAAATTGTGCAACTGTATTATGGAAATGCTCTTTAAAAGTTCGAAGAAGATCCGCTAATTTCGACCAAAATTTTGTTCAGTGATTAGGCTTTTTTTATCCCACCAGCAATATGTCAATATGCAAAATTGCCGCAAACTTCACGACATTTGGTTGCAACAGGACGGTACCACTTGCCATACAGCTGCTCTAACAATGGATCTGTGGAGAAGTCATTTCGAAGAGCAGCTAATTTTACGTTTAGGGCCGTTGAATTGGCCGCCTAGATCGTGTGATACCACACCTTTTGACTTTTTTATTTGGGTTTACGTAAAGTCCAAAGTCTATGCTGACAAACCAGCTACGATTCAGGTTTTGGAAACCAACATTACGCGTGTCATTAACGCCATACCGGTCGAAATGCACAAACAAGTCTACCGAAGTTGGACCCTCAGAATGGACACCCTGAGGCTTAGTTGCGGCCAACATTTGAAGAAAATTATATTCAAAAAATTAGAGTAAATGAGATAAAATGTCTTCTCGAAAGAATAGAAATGATTACACACTTGATTTGATTTTTTGTATTTTTTATTTTGAAAAATATACCTCTAGATTGATCACCCGATACAAAATATCCTCCGGTGAATACAGCACTACATCGACATAGATTTAAAATCAGGACATTCTGCTTAATAGTTATGTACCTATAAGTGGGCACCATTATCATAAAAGTAAACCCAAGCTTAAATCCGGGTAAGAATATCAGGGTCCTTTCAACTAAATGCCGACTTCTTAGCGAGTATGAGATTAATTTTAAAGTCATGTGCAAGCTTCTCTATAAAATGCACAGGCTGTTCAAAGCATAATGCAATTTTTCAGAATTCATTACTCCAGATTTACTTAAAGTTATTATTTTGTTCACTACAGGCTTAGAGGCTTAGTTGCGGCCAACATTTGAAGAAAATTATATTCAAAAAATTAGAGTAAATGAGATAAAATGTCTTCTCGAAAGAATAGAAATGATTACACACTTGATTTGATTTTTTGTATTTTTATTTTGAAAAATATACCTCTAGATTGATCACCCGATACAAAATATCCTCCGGTGAATACAGCACTACATCGACATAGATTTAAAATCAGGACATTCTGCTTAATAGTTATGTACCTATAAGTGGGCACCATTATCATAAAAGTAAACCCAAGCTTAAATCCGGGTAAGAATATCAGGGTCCTTTCAACTAAATGCCGACTTCTTAGCGAGTATGAGATTAATTTTAAAGTCATGTGCAAGCTTCTCTATAAAATGCACAGGCTGTTCAAAGCATAATGCAATTTTTCAGAATTCATTACTCCAGATTTACTTAAAGTTATTATTTTGTTCACTACAGGCTTCCAAAAGAAGCCTAGTATAAGTATTTACTTAAAATGACGTTTTCGCTTACGAGTTTTGAATTTACCACTACACAAAACAATCGTAGTAAAGAGCGGTATGCTATAAAAATGCTATAAAAGCAGCCGATGTTCATATTCAAATTAATTAATCAAGTGTATTCCATTTAATACACTTGAAATCGACTACACAAAATTTGTTTTTTTTTTTGCAAATGTCAAAAATTCCTTGACCAAACAATTATTGGAACATTCATTTTCGTTTGCAGTTGGTGAAAAAGTCTACACTGCACTAATAACACAAGGCCACCTATTCTTTTCAGCTGAGTAACGAAAAAAGCTAAACGGAATTTACCAATGGTAAATTTCGTCAGCATTCCTACGAGAGCTGCTATATATATTTCTGGCCTAATAATGAAAATGCGAATATGTATCATCAAAAATGATTTTATTGTTGTTCAAAGTATTCTCCAGCATGATTTATACACTTTTGATTGAGCTCTAACCAATTGTCGAAGCTCTTTTTCTACACCGATTGAGACACCTCTAAAAGAAGGATTTTGAACGCTTCAACAGCATCTTCTGGCGACGAAAATCGTTAACCTCGAATTTTTTTCTTAATGTGCGGGAATAAAATGAAGTCATTGGGAGCCAAGTCAGCCGATGTGTGAGAGCTCGCATTGTCTTGGTGCTCGCATTGTCTTCTTCCACAAACAACTTTCGTTGGATTTTGCTCGTCTTCGAAGACCCACACGGTCGATTGCTGTTTTGTTTCGGGCTCATACGCATAGATCCATGATTTGTCACCTGTGACGATCTTATAAACGTCTTTTGCAGCACCGTGATCGTATTTTTTTTAAAATTTCTTTGTCGTGCAATTGTCGTTGATGAAGTACTCTCGGGTTTTCCGTAGCCCATATCCTACAGTTTTGCTTGTTAACGAACCCATTTAATTGAAAATGGGCTTCGTCACTCATTATTAAGTTATGAATAAAATTAGGATTCTCTTGTGCTTTTTGCTGGAAATAAATTGCATAGTCAAGTCGTTGCTGGTAATCTGTTGGTTTCAATTCTTGGACAAGTTGAATTTTGTATGGAAACAATCCTATGGTGTGCAAAATTCGCTGCAGCGACGTTCTTGAGAGGCCCAGTTGTGACGAACGTCTCCTGGTTGATGTTTCTGGATCCTCCCGAATACTCTCCTGTACCACTTGAATATTGTCAGCCGTGTGGACAGTTCGATGTCTGCCGGGACCAGGCAGGTTCCTTACTGCTCCTTGTTCTCGAAAATTTGCAACCAGACGGTTTATTGTTGACTGAGAGGGTGCAACCCGCACATTAAATTGACGACGGTATGCACGCTGAGTCAACACAATGGACCATTGATTTGAAAAGTAAATTTCAACAATATGGGCACGTTGTTCAATTGTGTATTGCTCCATTATAAATTATCCAAGTCTTCTTAACAAAATACTGAAAAGAAAAGAAAAAAAAAATTATAATAAAAAAGTTATAAGGAATTCACACCACTTCGGTCTTTCTGGGCCACCCTGTACAAATCGACACGAGCCTTTTTTTTGGGCGATTGTCAAATTGTGCGGGATTCAATGAGAACAGACCTTTTTTACGGCCAGGTGTTCTTGCAATATCGAATGTATGCTGGTGGAAAAAATGCCCAAGGATGCCTCTATCTTACGGTATGTCACATGACGATCTTGTAGTATCAGTTCACACACTGCATCAATGTTCTCTGGCACAACGACCTTCACGACCTTCCTCTTTGAGCGAGCGTCGACCATGATTAAAGATCGATAAAGCCTTGTTTTGAATTAGCATTTGGCTCAATGGCATTATTCTCTGATTCTGATTTTCTATCTATATGCATAGAAGGGACTCCATTTATTAACATAACTTTTAACTTTAGTAACTTGCGTTGACTGCAAATGTGTGACAGTATTACCATAGTTCTCAGTTTTATCAGCATCACGATTACAATTTTTTTCTTTTTGTTGTTGCAGTAAACCCCATGGTTCTTCCATTGTCAGCCTGTTTATCTCCAGACATAAAACGTTTTAAAATGTCTATAATTTATTTCAATGTAACTTGTTTTCGCTTTCGACTCTTTTATTATATTTTTATGGGTCTAAATTCTACTTTACACCTTATTTTTTAAAAACTTCTAGTAAACTGAGACTCGTCGACTTCAAATTTTACTACTGGGCAGACAGTTGTTGTAAATTTACCTAAAGGCAAATAAAATGGGTTTTTTATGATACAATTTGAAAACGACGGAAACCGAAACAATAACGACGCAATTCGGGGCCACTATATTTTTTTTGGACGACACAAATCGAATCAACGCAAAAAGGTGCGACGCAAACCGGGGTATTAGTGTATTGTTGATATTCTCACATTTGCCCACGAAAACCCAACTAAATTCTAACATTATTTAAATGCAAAGTCGTAGTACTGGAACCTCTGATGAAAGGAACATTATAACATATTCTCCTGAACCTTACTCCAAACTGAATCGATCATTCATGATGAACTTAAATTTAAGCATTAATTTTGCATTTTAATATAATTTTATATTTGTACTTTTTTAAAAATTATTCAAAAAAAAATATAAATTAAATAACTGAATAAAAATATTGTTTTTTTATAGGATCTTTCCAAAATGAAGTTGAAAGTCAAATTTGTGGACATTATTTAAGTGAAAATGTTTCTCCTTGTGTAAATTGCTAATTATTTTGCATCATGCTAATGAAAAGTCTCTTGAATAGGACTGAAATTTTGTAAAAATATATTTATGTCAATCAACGTGTACCCCTGTTTCATTACCAGACAGAACATAATTAAGGGAATTTGATTACTTTATTTCAATACAAAACTACCGTGAATTGATGACATATTCTCGTATAGGCAAATGAACTTGGCGAGAGGAAATGATAAACACCACTTTATTACATTTTCTTTGTTGTTAGGACAAGAATTCCTTGCACGGAGGAAATTATTTGCTTGAATGTACTACTTTTTCCTAAACCTAATCACATTATGAACTAAATATAAACCACAATTTTACTTCATTCATATCCTAAGATTTTAAAAAATACTGCGCGGTATTAGTTCAAAATGTGCAGGTTTTTACTACTTGCAAAGAAAAATATTTGTGAAGTAAATTAGGTTGAACTAGAAACTAATTAAAATGATGTCCTAATTTCAATGAAATGTATAATAATTTCAATGAAGAAAATCGGTAGCGACATAGAAAATTCAAATTTCTGGCATGGGGTCAATTTGTTTTCTTATATTTTTTAAAATAGTTGTTGATACAAAGAAAAAAAATAACTATGAGGACACTAAGTAATTATATAAAGTAAAAGTAAACTTTAATTGCTGCTGATCTGAGAAAAAATATATAATACTTATGAGTATATAACAAAATAAATTCACATTGAACTTAAATTCATTATATTCATATTCTTTATTCAAGGAAAATTACATACTGAATGTAAGAAAAAAAGTTCAATATTTCTAAAATTCAGTTCATGATTCCTTGGTTTTGGGTTATTTTTTTCTTAGCGTAGTTTTATACAAAAGCAGTACTGTAAAATGTAAAAAAGTCCAATAAAATCAACCACAAGACAAAAATAAGAATGTGTGGCTTACACAGAACCTTTTCGTTTGCAAACCTCGAAATATAGATCTGAGACCCTTCAAAATATCTTTATTCTAACATCCGAGTGACATTCTAGGACAATGCACGGTAGGGGATTTTTACATATTTTTAAAGATAGTCCTGGCATTTGAAAATGTTCGTCCGATACGGCTGTAGAGACCTAGCTGAGATGTTACTAAGCTTAAGTCTGGGAGGTGGGTCCTTCGATATTAAGGGGACCGAATCTTGAAAGTACGGTGCTACAAAAGAAAAAAAACAATCGCTAGGAATTTTCACGCCACAAGTAGCAAAAAACTAAAAAAAAGCTTCTACAAAAATGACAATATAAAATTAAATAAAAAGTTGACCCAGCAATTCTTAAAATTTTCTGCAACACATTGATGAAGTTGTAACGACCTGTTTTCACTTTAGCTGCGGCAAGGTCCAGCGTTGGCCAGGGTCGTTACAAACTATTTATTTTTAAGATAGAGCGAGAGAAAAAAAAATCTGTTCTTAAAGTTACAACCCTTGTATTGTCCACCGTTTATGGCCCGACATTTCCTTCAGAAAGTATCACACAGATGGTTGGGTTAACCACGTCACTATTTCATAAACACACAGAAAACAATTGGCGGCAGGGCCGTAGAGCGGGTGACAGGGTCGTTGAGGGGTCGGCTGCTTTGTACAGCGGGCGGAACATACTGGGGATTTCGCGGAAAAAGTCAAATTGTCAACAAACTCTTCATGCAATATGCAGTGATAGATCAAAAAAAATTACTTCGATCTGACTTCTAGTTTTTCAAACTCAGTACTTGTATATTTTACCGAACTGACTTAATATAAACCTACGAATTTTAAGACGAATATTATTTTACTATGTAAGCTTACGGTTTTCTTTTTATTTTTTATTTAAAGTAGTTTATTTCAATATACCAAAATTAGAAAAAAAAACCCTGCAGAGACTTAAGTTTATTTCTTATTTTTATGAACTTATAACAAAAATGCCTTTTTTCTCCAAGCATTTGGATCAGCAATTTCAGCTGGACTTGCCTAGAGTTGGAAATTACTACTAATTTCGCTTATCCAGAACAGCTTAGTGACGTTAGCAACGACGTTAAGGCTCTTTTAGAATAATAATACGCTATAATAAAAGTTTATGTGAAAAATTCGTTTGTAGTTATATGGGCGGTATGTGATGGTTATGGCTGATTTTGATGCAACTTTTAGAATTTTTCAATTTGATAATTGTAAGATCAGCGCTAAATTTCAAAACATTCGAATTAAAATATAAAAATTTATATAAAAATTAGTTTTGAGCTATATGGGCGCAATGTGATGGGCGCGGCTGATTTTAATGAAACATTCAGAACTTTTTCTGTTTGTAAATTGTAATGTCTGTGCTAAATTCGAACACATTCGAACCTAAGAACAAATTTCGTTTGAAAAAATTATTTTGAGTTATATGGGCGATTTGACGAAAGTTTAAGTTTTTCTTAAAAGCGTTAAGAAAGTTCTCGGTGCTAAGTTTCATCACTCTTTGAGTACTCCTTATAATTTTTTTACACAACTATATGAAGCCATCCAAATTGTGCGGCAGTGGCTGTTTTCGAGAGCGGACGGTCGCGGCTTAGTATTAAATAGACTATTCAAGGAGGGAAGAGGTGACAGGCCATCAACCGCAATCTTCACTCGGTGCTAGTTTATCTGCTGTTCCAAACGTGTATGTGTATGACAGGGCCAGGCCATCAGCCACACTATCCACGGTTGCGGCAACTATCGCGTGCACTTGTAAAGATGTTTGGCTTCTCACGTGTGAAGAAATGAGAAGGTCAGGCCATCATCCACACTTCCGTACGTGTAAACACTAGACTTTTTTATTTCCCGGGAAATCGGGAATTTTTTTCAATTCCCGGAATCCCGTGAAATCGCTAAATGTAAATAATATATGGAAATTTGGCTTTTATCAAACTATTTTTATTAAAAAACTTTAAAAGTATCTCTAAAGCTTTACATATGAGCTCAAAAACATAACAATTCAATTGAAACTTATTAACATATTCAAAAATGACATCAAAACATTAAAATTAATTTCTTTAATTCAAAGAATGTGATTTTTTTTGGTTTCGAAAATAGACCTTTAAAACGCTTACTGCGTTAATAGACTCTTCCGAAAGGTGGTTTCTAATTTTGGTAACAAATTGTCCTGTTACGGAAAATACTCTTTTACTTTCTACCGAAGTTGGCCGACTAGTTAGTAGAGCGTTCAACAAATGTTCAACATTTCGAGATTTTGGGCCGCTTCTTTCAAATTACTTGAGTTCCTTCTTTAAGGAATATTTTGAAATATTTTGATTATCGAGTTAGTAGAGCGTTAAATGTTCAACATTTCGAGATTTTGGGCCGCTTCCTTCAAATTACTTGAGTTCCTTTTTTAAGGAATATTTTGAAATATTTTGATGAGTGCACACATTTGTATTATCGATTGCTGCATTCAATACTTCCTCAAACGTTTTTTCTTCTGAAGCTGCACTTTCTCCTATATTAATAAGTTCAACCTCCTCAATCATATAAGCAGCCACAAAAAGGGCGGTTAAAAGTACTTTTAGCAAATCCAACTGCTGTGTATTTAGAAGTGTACAAATTTATACTTTTTTCGTATTTTTTTTAAAAAATTCAGAATCTTTTTAATATTTCATCAATGTGTACAATGTTTTTTCTCTTCTCTCATTGATATGCAGATGTAAGGCTTGAGACATTATTTCGCCCAAAAGAGTTGGAATTGATTTAATTTCATCACATAATGTGTTAATTATACTTATAGCATCAGCGGCTCAACTTCTCCACAGCCACTTTCATTAGTTTTAAAACCTTAAATATGTTGCTTAAGATTTCTACATTTTGTTCAATCCACATTTTACTTGTTTCCATCTTTTAATGGGATTTTTCAAAAAAAGGAACTTATCAATCATTTCTACCATTGAATACCAGCGAGTTTTGATGTCTAATTGAAGGTCCAGTTCTTTTTTATGTTCCTCCAATGCGTATTTTTGTGGTACGAGTAACACATTTTTGATTGGACTTTTTCCGAACATTTGTATTATTCGGCGGGTCTGATCCAACATCTCTTTGTAAGCCTAAAACCATGTAATTTTCACAATTTAAAAATGCATTTTCCAACTGTCACCACTGTCGGTTGAATTAGCATCACTATCAGAAGAAACAGTTTTTTTATAAGGCACTCAACAACTGTCAAATGGATGGCATGATTAAGGCAAAATATGCCATCATTTTGACTCTCTCTAACAAACTTTTTCATTACGTTTGGTCCATCGATGGTAGTGGACACAATGTGCTTATGAAATTCTATGTCGTATTCTCTTAAACGAGTTTCCAGCAAGTCTTTTAGTTCTACAGCTCCGGCCTTACATGGTATATAGACCATACCCAAATTGAAAAATTTGTCATCTAAAAAAATACTTACGTTAAGATACCTTTGACATATCATGTCAAAAAGGAAATTAATTTACCCAGGATCCCGAAATCGGATCCTGGGAAAACGGGAATTTGCAAACCGAAATTCCCGGGACGGGAATTCCCGGGAAAAGTCCCTAGTAAATTTTTACTTCAGGTAAATTGAAATAGTGATCTGCGAACTATTAATAGGTGCAATCTGTTAACTAATAAACATTTTCCCCTTTAAAAGACTGAAATAATCCCTGAAAAATTCTGTATTTTTGAAGATATTCAGCCGTTTTCGTGTTATATTGGGTGGTCTATCTAGAGGTATTTTTTATAACAAAAAATATATAGAAATTCAAATTAAGTAAGGTCTCTTTATTGGTAATTTAAAAGGACTTTTTATGACATTTATTTTTTGAATACAATTTCCTTCAAATGTTGGCCGCAACTGCGCCTCAGGGTTTCCATTCTGAGGGTCCAATTTTGGATGACTCGTTCGAGCATTTCGACCGGTATGGCTTTAATGACACGCGTAATGTTGACTTCCAAAACCTGAATCGTAGTTGGTTTGTGAGCATAGAATTTCGACTTTACGTAACTCCAAAGAAAAATGTCTAAAGGTGTGATATCACTCGATATAGGCGATCAACTCACCTGTCCAAAACGTGAAATTAGCTGATTTTCGAAATGACCTCTCAATAGACCCATTGTTTGAGCTGCTGTATGGCAAGTGGCACCGACCTGTTGAAACCAAGCGTCGTCAAGATTACGTTCTTCAATTTCAGGTAGCATAAAATCGATATCATGGCGCAATAGCAAGCACCATTCACGGTTACGTTCCGGCCATCATCACCATCACCACCAGCTTCTTGTAAACCGTATAATGGCACCTCTTAGACCTCTTCTTGTTGCTCTTCAGCCCAAATGCGGCAATTTTGTATATTGACTTTGCCATTGAGCCAGAAATGGGCCTCATCACTGAACAAAATTTTGGTCGAAAACAGCTGATCTTCCCGTTTCTCACCGAACGCTCATTTCCATAATACAGTTGCTAACATTTGAAGGTTATAATTTTCAAAAAATAAATGCCATAAAATGTACTTTTAAATTACCAATAAGACTCCACACTTGATTTGAATTTTTATTTTTTTTGTTCTGAAAAAATACCTCTGGATGGATCACCCTTCATTTCATCCCTTTTGATACAGAACTTAACAGAACTATTTTGAGATTTATCATTTAATAATTTTAAGGATATTGAAGGATAAAAAAAAGTTTCACATCATTTGTGTACCCTGCACTACGAGTACTCTGTGGAACAGGGTATTATAAGTTAGATGCATGGCAAATGTTTGTAAGTTTGAAAAATATTTGAAGTAGACCCTCCTTTGAGTGTACCAACCATTTTTACATGACTTTATTCTCAAAAATTTACGGCTATACCGAATACCAAATGGATATTTGCGTTCTCCGAAATAATTTTGTCTCCTGTCAAAAGTCAATCAATTCATATAAGCCCAATTTAATGTTTAACGAAGTCTATACAATTTTGGTGTAGCGCTGCAAGCCTGTTCCTCTGTAGAATACAGGTATGGATTATTGACTTCATTCCCCTGGCAGTCACCATAAATTAACCTTAGCAATAATCATACGCACTGCATCCGATGGCAAACAAGCGTGGAATATTTTATAAAGTACTTTTCGTTTTTGTCTACATACTCGTATAAATTATGGCTCCGTTTTTGCCAAAGAGGTGAAAATTAATGTCTTCATTTTCTAATAAACGTATTTGAAGCAGAATATACTCTAAGGCAACCAGCAGGCATAAAGTCCCGACGTCTCCGTCGGAACTAGCATGCGGGATGGGAGAGTTCACGGACCGACCGAATAGAAAAGAAGTGGATGCTCGTATTGGCATGGATGCTCAGAGACAAACAAAAAACAAAACTGTTATTTTGCCAGAAAAAAGACGTTTATCCAACTTTATGGCTGTGGTTTATGAAAGAAGATAGTAATAAATGTAAAGCGGCGGGCAGGTATAGCACCAGAGTGTTGTAGAGAGGTGGCGAGGTGCAACGTCGCACTGTGGGGAATTTTTCTGGAATTTGTGGCGAAAATCAAAAATTTGAGAAAAGGTTTTGATAAATCGAATGATCTAGTGGAGAGGGAACCAATTGTGGATCTAGTACGAATGTTAGAAAACGGTTACGAATCGGATAAAATTTCGCTTTATACGGCCGATTAAATTTGATTTTTTCGTTAGTGTACTTGGAACAACAAAAAGTGAAAATAATTATAAATTCAACAGTTATTATGTTTTTGGTTTTGTTCGAAAAGTACGTCCGAATTCATGATTTACCAAAAAATCACATTTTTAAAAAAACACTATAAGTATATATAAACCGTTTTTCAACTATGATAGAAAAGAAAGAAACAAGTTTCGATTAGTTTAGGAAGTTATTACTTTAGGGTTATTAAGTACTCATTACTCTGTCGTACTTCATTTAAATTCTTGCTGAAGAAATTGAACATTTTGCAAGAAGACAAACTTCACATCATTTTTTATTTACATTAAGAAAAACGGTAACCGTATAAAAGATGCGTTAATGAAAAAGAACTCAATTTTCTTCCTTTATAAAAGTAAATGAAAATCTCCACAAAGCAAGTGACGGAAATCAGAAAAGTGTTCGTCGTAAGCTTTATAATACGACGCAAGCTATGTCCAGCAGAGATGCCAGACAAGGTCAGACGGAGTATATGCCTCAAGCCCAAATCGAATTTATACAATTAAATTGAGTATTTCAACACTGCCGAATACCTTACCTTCAAAGTATACGATTGAAGATGCTTTAGCGTTGTTTATGAACTTGAGTTTATAAAAAGAAAACGAAGGTCGTTAAAGCGCCACAATGTGAACATTCTACCTTGCTACAATAAATTGGACTTGATAAGAAGAAAATAGTACCCCGTAATTCTAAAATAACAGAGGTATTAGCTGAGGTAACGAATTGATGTACCATACCGCCAGATGTCTTATTCGATGCTTACCTGAAGAAGAGGCAGAACTACCTTCTGAATGATTTACATTGATGAATATGTGATTGATCATCAGGTGAATGTATTTACAAGCAAGCAACAGCAACAGACGATAACACTTTTACCAATACAAACATGTTTATGGCTCCCGTAGCTCCTCAACGTGAAACCGCAGATCATAGGAAAAATGGTCGACCATCATTTGTCAACTTCTGCCGTCCGATATTTTTTTGATATGTAAAGGAGTCTGCAAAAATAATAAAGCATACAATTTGCAATACTCGTATAAGTAGTGGACATCAAGAATGGCAAAACTGTAATGTTGGTTATGCATTTTTTCTCACAATGATTGACGGTAAAGTATTGAACGAAATTACCACTACGATACTACGTCAACATTGAAATGTTCCATATGTTAAAAGTCACACAAAGAGTAGAAGCTTTTGATGAGAATACACCATTCAAAGAAAAACAAAATGTTCGAAAAAAAAATTAATAAAAAATAATTATACAGGGTGGAGCGCGAATTTTGCTTATTTGGCAATGAAATTAAAAATTTATGAACCTTAAAAAATATTTATTTTATATTTTAATAATATTGAACAGTAAGGGAGTTTTGAAATAACGTGGTTTTAAAGAGTGTATCTGGCAAATGCCGACCCTTGCTATCCACACACTGCTGCATACGTTTTATGAAGTTTTCATGATCTCTAAGAAGCATCCAAGGTGTTGGTACGGTTTATATACACTTTCGACTTCGGGTAGCTCCAAAGGAAAAAAAATCGCATGGGGCTAAGTCTGCTGAGCGTGCCGGCCAGTTCACATCACCTCTTAACGAGATAAGCCGTCCAGGAAACCTTTGCCGTAAAGAAATTAGGCAACCCTCGCTGTGTGGAACCTTATATCCTTTAATTGCATTGCTTCAAAAGCCGGCTAAAAAAAATTCTGGAAATGCCAAGAGTAAATAATTGCTTCCGAGCAGAGCGTTTCGGAGATTGCGTCACTGCTGCTCTAACTCTCTCAATGTTTTCTCAGGTCCCTTTTGTACACATGGCACATTCCCTGCTGTTCTCAATGAAGTTACCCAATTAAAAATTGATTGCCGTCCAGTAACACATCCGCGTGGGGGAACAGCGAATCGTAACGAAAAGCGCGCTGCACTGCAATGATCGAGTGCGCATTTGAAAAAATACGCTTCAACACAAAATGGCACGTGCCAATACATACATGATGGCAACTGAAAGGCAGACGAATACAAATCACCTGTAAGTCACGCACACTCTCCACTCTCTTTGACCAACAGTGCCGCCCCAGCCAACAGTGCAAAAAAGCAAATTACAGCGCTCCACCCAGTACGAAATGAATTTTGTAAGAAGCTTGGGTCAAAATAGATTTACCAAAATTTGGAAATGAAAATATGTAGTTCTGACGGAATCCTTTACATCCGTTTACTTTGTTGAAGAGAGATGAAATAACAGCCGAGATAACTCGTGTCTTTAGAGTCATAATAAGAATGTTCGCCATAATTTTAAATGAAATCAACTGTAAAAATAAAAAGATAAGGTTAAAGGCACTAAGTTTGAACAATGTGCTGCAGAACAGCCCAGCTGTTACGTCAAATGTATCGCAATAATAATATAAACTCCCACAATACGTACAATTTTAGCTCATCGGAGAATTATCAGAAGAGTGAAGAAATTGCAATGCAATATTTCCCGATAAGACCGAATCAGGACCTTATCAGCATGTTGACGGCTTCGTTCGATCCATTAATTTCATCTTTGAGACTAGTTAAACGCGAAAGGATTTGGAGGAATATTATTATATAAGTAGTACCGAAATGGAAAGTTATCCAATAAACATTAAGTGATACTGATTTTTTTGAAGAAAATTTTTAAACAAATAAAACTATTTTAACAAAACAAATATACAGCTAAATATAACATTATTAATAATATATGAATAATAACTATGTAATTTTACAAATAAACTAAAAAAAGCTTAATTTGTAACGAAAATGTAGGGTAAGTTGAAGTACCATGTTTTTGAAAATAAAGTAAAGCTAAATAAGACGCCTGGTATTGAAGCTTTCAGTATCCCTACCAACAAATTTTATCACTATATTTTTAACAAACGCTATCTTCGTTATAATATATTACAAATTTTGTAAATATCCTCACTTTTTCTGATGTTATGATTTTTGCAACGAAACAAGTCAAAAAGCCCCACTGTGAATCGATTGTAAAATGCATTTCATTGCGTTGCTGCACTGGTTCTAGCTAAATAATCCTTATATATTCTTTGGTTTTTATTTGCCTACGTATGTCTTCTCGTATTGTCTTGTAATAAAAAAATACTCAACGGGATGGGATACTATATAGGGTTTTCCAATAGCTACATAACAATTTCGTATCTTTATGTCAACGCAGCCTCAAACATTTTTAATGATCCTTCAGTGTCAAACAAAACGTAAGTCGAAGTCAACATTTTCATCATGGTAAAGTTCACTTACGAGCAACCCACATGCGCTTCAAGAGACACACTTACATCCGCAAAATATTACTGTGTGGTTTTCAAGCCGGAGGTGTGATTGTCGGGCTGTAAAACTATCGACATTCGCCCCACTTGATAGTTTCGATTGTTTTTGTGAACATTATTGATACCATCGGTTAAGTTGCATATGTTTGTATTATTCTTCAAAGACCGACTTTTTTAAGAAAACCCGTATACAAATTTGTTTTACACAATAAAAATTAATTCTGTTATATCAAAAACGGAAAACAAAGCGCTTATTGTAATAAATTAGTTAATTCATCGGATCATTGGATGGGCCAAATACAGTCGCTGAAAAATCAGATTGTTATGATTTGATGAAGTCTAAATGCTAAGAGTATTAGAGTGGTAGCAGAAGGCAAAACGTAAGCCATTTGTTAACAAACGTTGCCAATTCTGTACATACATATAGGAAATGCCTAATAAGGCTGCTATATATATTTCTGGCCTAATAATGAAAATGCGACTATTTATCATCAAAAATGGTTTTATTGTTTTTCAAAGTATTCTCCAGCATGATTTATACAGTTTTGCATGCGCTCAAATCAAGTGTCAAAGCACTTATTCCACTCCGATTGAAACACCTCCAAAACATGGTTTTTGAACGCTTCAACAGCATCTTCATCAACAGCGACAAAACACGTTGACCACGCATTTTTTTCTTGAATGTCATTAAGTCATTGGGTGCCAAGTCAGGGCTGTACGGCGGATGACCCACGTTTTGGCCGGTCAAAAAGGCGATGGTTTGAGCCAATGTGTGAGAGCTCGCATTGTCATCGTGCACAATGATTCGTCTTCTCTTGTTCGTTTTTCGAATTTCTCCGAATCTTTCAGGTTTACCAATCAGAATTGACCGTCCTACGTTGCTCAAGCGGAACAGTAGCCACATGACCAGTTTTGCCGAAGAAACAGGCGACCATTTGCATCGAAATGCTTCTTCCACGAACAATCTTCGCTGGATTTGGCTTGTCTTCGAAGACCTACATGGTCGATTGCTGTTTTGTTTGGACTACATGCAACGTTAATCGAAAGATTTGGGATATTCTATTAGTTCAATCGGACAAAAGTTGATATCCAACTTAAATTGTTTTTTTCCAAAAGCAGAAAGTGGCGTTTGGATAAAAATAGCATGCAAAATCATTCTCTAAAAAATTAACCTTCTCAATAACTTTATTGAAGTAATATATATATATAGCATTCCATGACACAGATGCCACATCGGTTTGGAGCTGATCATAGTTGATATTTTTGTAGTGTCTTTAGTAAATGGAAGTGATAAATTGTATGTTAAGAAAATAATGGCATGTGTTCAGAAAAAACTTCCATCGTCTTTTCTATTTTTTCCCTTACATGTGTAAGCAACCAGTTTTTAGTTTCTGATAACAGTTTTATTTTTTTTTTGTTGAACAAGTGCCGCATGTGGATTTTGCATCAACAAATACTTTCTGGAAGTTCAATTAAAGCTCTAACGATACTTCAATTTCACTAAAATAAAATAACAAAGCATCAACATTCAGTTGTAAAGATGGAATACTCGAGGCACATGCAACTGCAATCAGTTGGCAAATAAAGTCGGTTGCGGCAGCGAATTTTCTCTCTGTATTTTCGTATATTTTGGGCTTCCTATATATTTTGGGCTTTCGTCTTAAATAGAGGGTTTGTTCACACAGAGAAAAATCAGTTGGAAAAATCGTTTGGATAAACATACTTTATGTTGCATTCACGAACATACAAACCGAATTCAATGAAACTGTTGGTTGGCACAACCAACCAATTATGAACCACATGTTACCGTGGTACCAATAACACAGTGCAACAACCAAAATGCGAATGGAATAATAAAACCTTTAAGGGTTTTCTTTAGTTCAGTGTGAGATTTTTATTTATACTCGTACGCATTTGAAGTTGCTGATTTTCGAACAAGATAAGATCATTGAAAATTTGATAAAATAATGTTTATTTTTTTATTATCTTGGAAAGTTGTGGTATCTTACTGTTTTTGGGGTCGAGGAATTTATTTTTGATATTTATTTTTACCTAAAACTTACGCTGGCGCTGTCATACAAATGGTGCTATTTCTTGGAGATTTTCACAGAAAAAACGTTATATATATACGAGTACTTTATTTAGGCTAAAAATTAATTTTTGATGTTGGCTTCCTTGTAAAACTTATTTTTAATGATATTACGAAGTATATATTATTATTCTCAGTATGTTACTATTACAACAATTCAATTTAAAAAAAATGTTTTTTTTATGGAAAAAAATATTTAAATTAAAAAACAATTTTTTTATTTCAAAAAATATTATATAAAGGGTGTTTTTTTATTGAGGTATAGAACTTCGAATTGAAATAATGGCATAAAATTGTAAGGATAATTTTATGCCATTAATGTTTAAATATGATTTCGGGCATGTGGCCGCCGCGGCTGGCTCGAATAAAGCCAATTCTACAGGTCCAATTTTCAACCACTTTTTCGAGCATATGGGGCCGTATGTTGGCAATAACGCCACGAATGTTGGCTTCCAAGTCCCCTAACGTGTTTCTGGTTTGTTGGCGTAGACGAGCGACTTCACATATCTCCAAAGAAAATAATCCAATGGTCCATGTTAACCGATCCATGGTTAACCGAATTAACTGCTCTGATGGACGATTATGTCGACCATAAAATGGACGGAGCTTGCGGTGAACTTCGCGAACTGAACCATTACTTTCGAAATAAATTTGCACGATTTGCAAGCGTTGTTCTTTTGTCAACCTGTTCATGATGAAATGGCAAACCAAACTAAATATTAATCACTTGACAGCTGACAAAATGGCCGCCAGTTAAAAAAGTGATGCCAACTTAAAGTTCTATACCCCAATAAAAAAACACCCTATATATCAACACCCTATACAAAAACATCAGAAGTAGTGGATCTCTGTATGTCTGTATGGTTCATGCTCTTCGTCAGTATCGTCTTCATCGGTTGTTCTCTTTAACTACCAGCATAAATCACCAAACACAGAATCTTTAATTGCATTCCTTGCAATTAATTGAGTTTGATCCGAAGAATTATGAAAATAATTATTTTTCATCAATCTTCTAATGCCTGGACCATAAAACATACCTGTAAAATTAAATCATTTATTTTATTTGTATACAATACCTTCTTTAACTTTGCTAGAACTAAGTCGTCATTACTGCAATATACCGTTTTTTCTAAGAAAATTCTATGATAGGTGTAGGTCTTGATGTTGACGCTTCATAAGAGTTTTGGAAATTCTTACTTCAAGGGGTAAATACGGGAAAACGTTTCTCTCATAAACAAGTGAATAACCAATGCCAGTACCAAACAGGTGGAGCTAGAACTGCCAAATTCGGGAGATGAACGTCCATTATAATTTGGACCCGTAGTAAAAATTAATTCTAGAAACTTAAAACTTATGGGTATACCTCCTCATCGAGAGCACCTAGACACGCAAAATTCTGAAGGTATTTCCGTTTTGACGAACAAAAAGTGTATGCGAAATATTGTGCTAAATTCATATTAATGGGTTTTCCAATAGGGGCATAACAATTTCGTATCTTTATGTCAAACATTTTTAATGATCTTTCAGTGTGACATCGTAAGTCGAAGTCAAAATTTTCATCAGCGTAAGGTTCACTTACGAGCACCGTTTGGAAATCATTAAAAATTACAGTCACAGGAAAGCGCTATCGTGACATGTTAAGAAATTAATTTTGGCCAGGATTGGATAAGCTTGGCATCGCCGATATGAGGTTTCAACAAGACTGTGAGGTGGCAAAAAAAACTTTTGCTGGTACCAATTATTGGTGGTGATAACTAAAATTTCATCATAACCAAAAACGGGTTATTTTTTGGTAGCTTTGACTTCTGACTTTAAGTCAATCGTTTAAATCAATTTTGTTCAGTAAAAATTTATTTAAATTGTGACAAAACAGTTAAGGAAAAAATAATAAAAACTTATAAAGCAATGACGTACATACCTGGTTTCTCCGAAAGGTTCAACAAATCGGTTTATTATAAAGACACATTTTTATTAGTGCCCCAAATGTTTAGGGCAGTTAACGAATTATTTAGTAAGACAAAATCGAAGGTGGACATTGAAGAAAAGTCCAATTTAGTTTATAAGATTAAATGTGATGGTGACAAGCCCAACATATGCCAAAAGGTATATGTTGGCACAACTCGGACAAAACTAAAGACTAAACATTCTTCTCACTAATCTGACCAAAAAGCTGTTGATAGACCAATCGAGCAGAAGACTGCCCTTGCGAACCAGTGTACCATGACTGGACATAAGCCAAATTTTAACGACGTAGAAATTTTAGCACAAAATAGGAATTATAAGAGAAGATACACTTTGGAGATGCTTTACATCAACGACGTTCCTACATCTAAGGGAATGAACTTTAAAACTGACACGGATAGATTTGCACAAACATACAGACATATTGCTAATAAGTACCGATGGAAAGACATACATTAGTTGAATATTAGAAGTACAGCAGGACAGAAGTAAACACCTTGAAAATGCCAACTTTCATTTGCAATTGGTCTCATCCCATTCGCTTGCGGAAAGTTCGATTTCGTATCACGGTGTCATTTGTGGTAGCAACAAATAACTTGTTTGTAGTAACCAAACACAGTTTAGTTCGATAATGTAACATATTGTTGGTAATCCCAACATCTGAATATAACCCTTTATTAATTTCTAGGTTTTAGTCATTCAACACAGAGAACAGATATATCGCCACAACCGATTTTTTTGCCTACCGAATGTTTGTGGTTGCACGTTCTATCCAGAGACTGACAACAAAAGACTGTGAGTAGATTGAACCATCACTTCAATCTAAAATTGGTGCTTGCAACAGAAAGTATGTTTATGCAACCGTATTTTTATATTTGGACCGATTTCTAACTGATTTTTTCTCTGCTGCTGCAGATGTTGCAAAAGTTTAAAGCTACACACAAGATATGACAATCGAAGCTGTAGTTAAAATACCTAGTCCAAAAAGAAAAAATATCTCGGCTGAATTTCCATTAAGTTGTGCGTATTGAGTAATTCCAACGAACCAATAGGATCACTTTATGTTGTGATAATATATTCCATTCGTTGCTAGAATGACTCAATGTGGACAAACGTGGTCTAACATAAAAATAGTGAAGGGTTTTATCTGGAGAATTTCAAATTTACTTGCCCTTGAATAATGGACAATATCAAAGGAAAAAATGCTTAAAAGTTTTCACAAATCACATCTTTAGAAACAAGTGACCACATCATTTTTCAATAAAGGCACATCCCTTATTTTTTTTCTTATTAACTTAATTCATCTGCGGCAATTAGTTTTGATTGTCTGCATGATTTTGGATTCGGAGTTCTTCTGTATGTCATTCCTTTCAATGTGTTTTCACAAATTCATTCAAGCTCAAAATTATACGCAATGCCAGATTGAAGTCAAAGGTAATTAAAATTCTTTGCAATTCTTTTTCTTCTTGCTTTTAAGGAATTCAAAGCATCTTCGCTCCGAAGGCCGTTATTATCATGGTGGATGAGGCGGAAGGAACGTCTTGTCATACTCTGTCGTAAGACCGTCCAATAACTGGAACACTGAAATCAATAAATTAAATGTTTGTAAGAGATTAAGACAATTTCATAAAATTCCTCTTGTGCATTGATGATTCTGCTGAAAATCCTTTTCATTGTTCATTTCATTCAACAAGGGCATCCGGTGGGGCTTCTTTGCTTCTACTCGTAGTATTTGGCAAGTCGCCTTAATATATGCACCACTTTTGCAAACTGTCTCCTCGGGTATGAGTGAGTGTGTGTGTGTACGGCTGCGGATGCTCTGGGTGGCTTTTTATTTTTTTCTTCCTAGCAATCACAGTTGATTTCATTCCGATAACATTGTATACAAGCAAATGGTTTTGTAAAGGCAAAACAGAAGGAAAAAAATGGAAAATATCCTTATCTGGGTTTGTGCATCCTTCATCTATGAACGTGGCCGTATCTGCAGGAAAGCATCACGTCGCTTTATTCTGCTCTTTATGTATTAGCAACGCAAACTGATTTCAAATATTCAATTTTCTTTTCAAAGATCGACATCAAATGCTCGCATTCGTGTATGTGTTGCTGTGCTGGATTTTGTAAGCGAAATAAAAAAAATGCTCCTTCTTGTAAGCATGCACAGGTAGCTGTAGTAGAACACCGATGATAGGCAGGAAACGCAGAGGTAAATTTTGTTGAACACGGATGATACTTTTCGTGATATATGTAAATTTATGTAATTGTGTAAAGGGTGCTGCTTGCAGAGGAGACTTCATCATTGCAAGTTGAAAAATCATCAATTACTTGAGGAGTTCGGCTGGATCATATCTTGCACATAATGAAAATACAATTTTTATATTCTGAACCACATTGTGCATTATGAATTTCATTTTTTTACCCTTCAATCTTCATTTTTTTACCCTCAGTGGATCTTTCGTCGAACTGCAATGCACCTTGGTCTGCTTTTTAGCGGTGAAAGCGTTCCTCAGAAATCACATACGACATGCTTCTTTTTATATGAAAAAACAAGTGGACAAATTAAGTTCGGCTGTGCCGAAGCTAATACATTCTCCATCATGGATAATGATCCAATATGAAAATGTGTTAAATTGGCGTGGTAGCGGCCTCTTTTCTATCAGGGTCTGTTTCATTTCATACCAACAACTATCGTCATAGAGGTATAAGTTCAAGAAATATAGCCTTTCAAAGATCTGGGCTGTTTGGGAGAGGCCACTTACTTTTGTCCAATTTAAACACAATACTCGTATATTCTACAAAATATCATTTTGTTAAACTATTAAATTTAGTTATAAAAATTGGAAAAAAAACGTCGTTAATTTCGACCAGGCCGATTTTTATATACGGTCTACCGCTAACACACTATTAAAGCACATGGGTCCATGCGTCAGACCCTCACCTCAACCAAATTTAAAAATAAATCTATATTTGGAAAACCTAAGCGTTTTAGAATTAAATGGCCAAAAGTTGTACATAGGTAAATTTTGTGTTGCGGACGTTACATTCTTACGCTTGTATATTTTTCTAATTTTAATCCAGTTTGCGTTCTGAATGCAGCATTTTCCTGAAACCTTCAGCAACACCACCTTCTTGAAAGCACTTTGAAATGAAGTTTTTATTTTTTCTTAACTATTTTTCAGGATAACAGTATTCGTGCCGAAAGTGCTGTTGCGTTTATTACAACCCACACGCATGACATTGCTCAGGTACAGATTAGAACCAGCAGAAATTGTCACCTAATGCATTAAATTCGCTTAAATTGTGAATTTCGAAATATTTTCATCTCATCTATGTACGCGGGTACAAAAAGAGTAGTAGACACGTCCCTTCTGTCATCTCGCCCACTTTTAGTACTCACATTATATATTTATAGTATCATGGAATAATACTTAAAAATTAGAAAATCGGTTATAAAGAATACTCCTTTTTGCACCATCCACACAAGTGACTCCATCAGAGTTTTAATTTGAAACCCACATTTCTTGTAAAATTCATATTGTTTTGTATTCTCAATATGTTTATTTCATCTTTGTATACGAGTACGCATAGGTAATAAATCTTTGCCACTCCCCATTTAAGTACCTCCCACATAAACGACTCTTTATTAGATTTCATTTAAATCGGTACGCTTCAGACAATGGTAGTGAAAATGGCTGAATATGAATATTGGTGTAAATTAACGTGAGTCACTCGTTTTTAAATTCAGACGGTAAATGAAATTTCGCAGATAAATTTCAATACTTGTAAGTTACGTAAAAATTATATTGATGAAATTCTCATAACACCATGGCGGGTGCCCCTACTCCTCGTTTCACAAGCACTTCATATGCGTTCTTATTTGTTGTTTTTAATACATATAATTCTAGCCTAAATTCATTCCGTTGAGGATGTTACATACTTTATTATTAATGTTTTTCTGTAAAGTGCTATAGAAACATATATTTAAGCCGCACTATAAGACCTCTTTACGAAAGTACTTAGTAGGGACATAAATACTGTTACACACGTTTTATGCTGTAAAATAAAAAGTACTGAATGTTTTTGGACCAACTATTTCTTTTAATATATTTATTGATGTATATTGTATTCAAAAAGAATCTACTTATTCGAAATGTCCGCCTTTTGCAGTTACACACGCCTTAAGGCAGTGCGCCAGTGGCCAATCGTCAATAGCAGCACAAACATCATCCATTGGAAAATTGGCCACAGCTCGAACCAAAACAGTCTTAAGAGATCCAATGTTGGAGTATCTTTTGTGACAAACCTTGTCCTATAAAACCGTCCACAATTTGTAATCCAATGGGTTCAAATCTAGACTGCCTGAGGGCCATTCTTCAGAGAAAATGAACGCTGGCAAATTGTATCGAAGCCAGGCCTGGGACGTTTTAGCCTTATGGGGCGGCGCAGAAGCCTGCTAGAAAGTCCATGACTGGTTTTGGAATATGGAATTTTTAAAAGGCTTCACAAAAGCTTCCAAAACGGTTTCTTAGTAAACACATAAGAAGATCTCATAAGAATGCTTTGGTTCGAGCTGTGGCCAATTTTCCAATGGAGAAGGTTCGTGCAGCTAATGATGATTGGTCAGTGCAACTTAAGGCGTGTGTAAAGTCAAAAGGCGGACATTTCGAATAAGTAGATTCTTTTTGGATGCAATATACGAGTACATCAATAAATATATTAAAAAAATATTTGGTTCAAAAACATTCAGTACTTTTTTTTACAGCATAAAAAGTGTGTAACAGTATTTATGTCCCTACTAAGTAATTTACAGGATTTTAAGTGTCAAATTTTGGGACGTTTGGGAAATTTCTCGTTGTATGCTAAAAGACCTACAAAGAAAATAGTAAATTTACTATTTTGTAGTGCAGTGTTGTTTTAAACCGATAAACAACCAGTTTCTTTTGAATATTTAGAATTATTTGTTATCATCAAATAATAGTTACACCAAATCATTTTCTATAAAATTGTTGGTTTTCAACATAAGTTGTGCCAACTAGGGTTTGCCTTTCGGGATTATTTCGTCGGAATCATTTTAAATTTTTTCCTGTGACCCGGGAGTTCGCAACGGGCTTCCGCGGTATTTTTGTTGAACATTTTTGTTCTTAAAAATTCAAATCCAAAATTACTTGGTTACGCCTTGATAACCCTTTGACACGCATTCTGATCGTGTTCAATGTAATACCTATTGTAAAATAAACAGTAGTTTTTTTTGCTCAATAGAAAAAATTTATATAAAAACTCATACTTTTTTTCCAACTATGTATAAGATTTCAGAAAGTAGGATGCATTGTCATAATACTGAAGAGCATAATAGCAGATGCTGTTCTGGTTTGTAGTGTGCCGCCGGAGTGTGATATTAGTTGTCTCGACTACCATACCACCGGGTAGAACATCTAACAAGTAAAAGATTTATGTCTAAGCCATGTACAAACATATTTTTAAAATGCACAAGCAGTTCGGATCCTGCAACAGTAGGTTCCGGTCAGTGAAAAAAAAACAAGTATATGGAGCACAGCTCCATGATAGTTCAAAGGTTTCCCTGGTTCTTAATGGGGAAACCTTCGAACCATCAGGTTTCCTTATTAAGAACCAAATTAATGGGTGAGTGTATTCTTTGTATACGAGAAAATATTTAAGCTCTAGAATAGCGGGTAAGCAATGTTTATTTTTATAACTATATTATTACTAAACTAAATAAATATCGATGGCGATAGTAGTAATAATGGATCTGGTGTTGTAATGATCTTTGATTAAAACACATTTTAAATGTTGATATAAAAATGCAAGCATTGGAGAAAGGAAAAAAGATACATCATTTTGTAAATTTAATGAAAAATATCAGTAAGTTAAAATTTCCTTTTTATTATTTACTAAATGTTATGTCAACTTCCCTTTAATGCTAATGATCACTTCCACTGAGTACTATAGTTGACGCGCAAAATAGAAAGGGACCTAAGGGTAAAAACCAATTTTGTTCAGAATAGCCATTTTAAAGATTTAAATACGTGTATCTTTGGTGTAGAATCGTCGACTTCACTTTCATAAAACGCGCATATCTCCGGGAGAGAACACTTTTGAGCATCATTCGATGCTCAGATGTTGTCCACATCAAAAAAAGAGTGAAAATTGTTTTTTTTAGGTCCCTTTCTCTATGCGCTGTCACATATATTAAAAAAAATCTATCTATTCGGTTCACTACAGTAGACCTATTAGAATAATGAACAATCTTTAAAAAATGTTTTGTACTTGAATTGAGAAAACTTAATTTGTTATAATATTATTTATCGTTAATACCAATCTAAAGATGTGTTTTCCCTTTCCGGGATCCCGGGAAATAAAAATTTCGGAAAATTGTAAACCCCTGTGGCAACTAATAATATTTTTGTATTTTAAAATCTGTACTACATAATATTGTCGTCCTTATCATCTTGTGGTTTGTTATACCGAATATGCTGCAACATTATAAATATTTATATTTGTTTTTTTTTCTTTGATCGTATTAATAAAAGTATTTTGGTTTAAACGAATATTCTATAAGCATTTGCAGATATATAGCATTTTCAGATTAAATGAAACATTTTTCAAATAAATCGAATGAAACCTTTTTTTAAATTAAATGAAACCATTATAGTAACTAACAATAAATCGATATTAAGCTCATGGAAAATGCATTATTATAAGTCCGGTAAAGATTTTTTAAGTGCGGCCAGGGTGAATCCTTAATGTCCCCAACTGTTGGGTAAATAATAAGAACATTTTACTTTTTTCCATGGTACCTTTAGTCCCTTAAAGGAGAACTTATTTCACCCAGGGCCGATTTCGTCATCAAGCAAAGTTTCTAGCTTAATTCGTTTTAGTGGGTTAGAATAATTAATACGTACCTAAAAGTTTGTTTGCTTTAAAAGTATATAAAATGCTTTTTTATATTCTTATATATAGCTGCAATTATTTTTTCTGGTGGATTGAAAAATGTTGATATCCCAACAATTTTGAATGTCTTGATATTCTGGAACGGATTCACCCACAGAGAGAAAAAAATAAGTTGGAAATCGGTCCGAACTACAAAAATTCGGTTGGATAAACCGAATTTCTGTTGTAATAACTAATTTTCGATAGTATTGAAGGTAACATGGTTCGAGATATCAAATGATGGTTTCTCCTTCCATCTCATAGTATGCACAGCTACTAACGCAGTTATTCCAACCGAGTTCAGTGTAATTATTGGTTGCGACAACTGGCTGTTATGGCAACCAACCAGTTGTGATGTACATGTTACTGTGGTACCAATAATTTTTGTTGACAACAGATTAGTTCTTTGTAGTGACCAAATCCTATTTATTTCGCTGTTGTAACATAAAATTGTTAATTTCAACATCAATATATAAACCCTATAATATTTTATCGGTTCTGGTCACAACAAAATCTTGGATTACGACGAAAACATATTTCGAAATCCTCAAAAAATGTATAAAAACAAAAAAAAAACTGGTCAGACAGTTTGAGTTTCTTGGATTAGAAAGTGAATGCTTCCAAACGATTCTGCCAAATAAATAAACGAACTAAAAATAAAAAAATATTTTCCAGAATATTGAAAAAGCCTTAACTGTAATTTAGCGACACTACCAGACTTGATCAGAATTTTCGTCATAGATACCCCTCCTTATGATTCAACACAACAATCAATTTTTTTCTTGGTGACCCATTTTTCCGAGGTACGGCCACCCCAAGCTTGACAACAATAATAATTAGTTAATTATTTTCAGATTGAGGCGTCATTGAAATGCGTATCAAAACATCAGTCCAAAGACGTATTATTTTACTCAGTTGACCCATTGCAATTCAAAAAGTTAATTATAACCATCAATATATAAAAACAAACAATACTTATATAAGTAGGTAGATGCTATACGAGTATCGAAATCTAAACCGATATTCATCGATGTCCAAAAAAAGTACTTCTGCCAAATCCAATAAAAAACAGATAGAAATGGCTACCTGTAGATTGATTGCAAGCTTTAAATGGACGGGCAGATATCTTTAAATGAAATCAGCTGGTGTTTATATGTCGATCGGTATACTTAAAGGTGGGTCTAGCTCAATTTTCTTCGGTAGTAACAAACACTTGCTACAAAACTACTTATAACTTGTTCCTGTTGCACAAAGTGGTGTAGGGTATTAAAATGGTAGCGACCATTTATAAAATTATAAATGGTAAATTTATAAAATTATAAACATTTCGAGGGAAACAAAAATAGGTACGTATTAAATATTTTTTTTGATTTGAAGTCATTCCAGAAATACGCTTTTCAATCCCATAAAGGGCGAAATTGACCCATCGTCAAATAAGTTACCTTTTGAGAGGTACCTCAGCAAAAACTAACATTTTTTGGTGGTTTGCTCAATGGTGGGGGTATAGATTTTGCTTGGCCAAACTTAAGACGTTTTTAAAACAAACTCTAGAAAAATTTAACCATACAGTCAATGATCTAAAATAACACCCAATTAGATTAAAGCCCCTACCGCTTTAAAAACTACAAATTATAGCAGATTTTGATCAAATGTCATGTTTAAAAATACAAGCGTCCAATCAGCAATCATGGTGAATTCGGCCCATTAAGGGTTGCTATATATATTTCTGGCCTAGGCAACACTAAGTGTTGCCTGGCGCTATCTGAAACTCCATTGGAAAGTTTGACATTTTTAGCATAAACGTACTCAGACGTACGACCATCATTTGTTTACAGTGACTTGAAAAAATCAATTTGGCAAAAAATAGAATTAACTCGTGAACATTTTTGTGCGATCATTTTTCACCACTTTAGACGTGGGTTATCACGAAAATGATGATGAACTTAAATCTTTGTATGGCAATGAAGCACCATCCTAAAGCACTGTGAAAAACTGGCTTAATGAATTCAATCGTGGCCGACGCTCGCTCGAAGACGAAGGTAGTTTAAAATCGGCCGTTGTACCAGAGAACATTGATGCCGTGCGTGAACTGATAATGCAAGATCGTCATGTGACAAACCGTGAGATGGAGCCATTCTTGGGCATTTCTTCCACCAGCATAGATTCGATATTGGATCCCGCACAATTTGACAATCGCTCAATAATAAGGCTCGTGTTGATTGGTGCAAAGAAATTTTAAAAAAATACGATCGCGGTGATTCAAAAGACGTTTATAAGATCGTCACAGGAGACGAATCATGGATCTATGCGTATGAGCCCGAAATAAAACGGCCCGTGTGGGTCTTCGAAGACGAGCCAAATCCAACGAAAGTTGTTCGTTGAAGAACCACTTCGAATCAAATGGTCGCCTGTTTCTTCGGTAAAACTGGTCATGTGGCGACTGTTCCGCTTGAGCAACGTAGGACGGTCAAATCTGAGTGGTACACCACAATTTGTCTGCCTAAATTTTGGAGAAATTCGAAAAACGAACAAGAGAAGACGAATCATTGTGCACCATGAAAATTCGAGCTCTCACACATCGCTTCAAACCAGCGCCTTTTTGACCGGCCAAAAAGTCGAATTATGAAAATGACTTCTTTTTATTCCCGCACATCAAGAAAAAAATGCGTGGTCAACGAGTTTCGTCGCCAGAAAATGCTGTTGAAGCGTTTAAAAACCATATTTTGGAGGTGTCTCAAACGGAGTAAAAAAAATTGCTTAGACAATTGGTTTGAGCGCATGCAAAAGTGTATAAATCATGCTTGAGAATACTTTGAAAGGCAATAAAACCATTTTTGGTGATTTGATGATATTCGCATTTTCGATATTAGGCCAGAAATATATATAGCAGCCCTCGTATTGTTCATGTGCCTGATATAAGACCCTGTCTTTTCTTAAGCCACATTTCACAGCCGAACTTGCGAGACATGCAACCTAAAGCATCAATAGTGAAGTGTGACTATAGCGATCTAAGTTGTTATATCTCACACAGGTGTCAGTTACATTAAAATTATTTTCCCATTGTTTTGTATTCGTCCACCCTTAACATTCCTCCACATATGTACATAGGTACCGATTCAATTTATCTTGTATTCGAAGTGTATTTCCACGCAATAAGAGGTTTACCTGTACAATCATTTTACGAATTTACATAGACGAATGTATGTACTTATATAGACATACAAATCTATTTATCTATACGTATATGTATGTGAATTGCCTAGTTACATATGTATCTGTGTATGGAACTTATTGACATTTAAGTGTTTAGCAAGTCTTCGAGGTTTCCAAGAAAATGGCAAATGTTATTTATATCAGTTTATATACACACAGAGAACAGATTGCTACAACCGATTTTTTGCCATTAAATCGCATTTATTCCATCGCTACAACCAAATGTTGATTGGGTACACGGCAGTTTACAGTAATGGAAATTGACAGCATCAGTTGAAGAGACAGAGTATGAGTAGCCCTAGCTAATAAGGATGATTATTGAAACTGTACCTGTGTTGATTATTGTGATAGATTATTGGCCGTAAAAACTCTTTGAATTCGGTTGTCATTACCACGAGCATTTGTTCACTGGCCCAACTAATGGTTAAATTCTATGTATTCCGTTATCAGACCGAAATAATAAATTTTTGTGATTTAATTTTTTTATTTAAAGATTTGAAAATATTTATTCTGTTATTTCAATTTTGAGCCGGGTTTTAAAAACTTAGTTTTTACTTTCGAATCTAATAAAGTTTGCATGCACAAATTGGTAAAGTGGGTCAAAAAATTCAATTTTGGTTTAAAGTGTCAATTTTTAAGATAAGTTGATTATGATACATTATTTAAGTGGAGTAAAGTGGAATTTTAAACCTAAATATGTCCGGCTACTTAAGGGTTAATGCGACACAAAATACCTTAAACCACTGCTTATAGTCTTGGCTACAATAGTGATAATAAATGTATACATTCATATTGGTCATATTTTGCAGGTTTTAAGAAATGGGTGGAAAAAAATGTAATTTACAAAATCGTCCGTCGGTGACGATTCTGGTTTCTATTCTAAACAAAACTTATTCATAAAATTTAATTAAAAAATTTGTACTTTTGAAAAAGGACGCAAAAACGCCAGTTTAGTTTGAAACTATACTGATTTTAATTTTTTTTAGTTTTTTGGTTTGTTGTGTTCATTTGTTGTTATTACTTTTTGAAAGAGGATTTTATTTGACATGATCTATTCAAAAATGATAATAGAAGTAATTTAGTAGAAAATTTTAGCCTAATAATGAAAATTTTTTAAAAAAATGTACTCGTATACAATTTCAATAAAATTACTGAAATTGATTGGTCAACATTTATTTCCTTTTTTGAAAAATGGACGAAAAGGACATTCCAGTCTTAGATATAGGATGTTAAAATGTTTTACGAAAATAAACACCATACGATTTCACTCAAGACATCTCATCAGGAAAATTTGGCAAAACAAAGGAATATTTACTTCTTTTTCTATAATTTCATATGGTATAGCGTTAAAAACTAAAAATTTCCCTGGTCAATAAAAATTAATTTGGACCTACGAGGGCCAAAGTCGTTCATTTCTAGAAGAATTCAATCACCCCCGAGAAAGTCCGGACTTTTGTTGCAAAGAGTAATATGTTACAACTGGGAACTAAAAGGGGCTTGGTTACTACAAAGACTATATTTGTTGTCACCACCAATTATTGGTACCAAGGAATTATTTTGTCATAACCACCGGTTGTGGCAGCCAATAGTATTACTAAATTCGGTTGGTAAGAATCGTAATATTATTATTATAACATCATACGGTAAGTCGAATCATGTAACATCAATACCATGGAAGGTTGTTGATTGCAATAGAAAGTATGTTTATCCAACCGAATGTTTGTAGTTCAGACTGATAACTAACTGATTTTTTCTCTGTGTGTACACAACAAATGCGACGAGTATTTGAAAATTTCCACAGTACTAGCAAAGCAAACTGCATCCAACTCTAAAGGCCCAAGCAGATAAAAAGCCTCAGCTTTTTTTTTGACTTGCTTTCTTGGCATTATAATTTTCTTAAATTACAACAACACACATAGGAAGCTTCTACAGGCTTAAGACCACTATTTGTAAAATTATAAATATCCACTTTAATTTTGTACAGAAATTTAAAATTATGTTTGTTTTTGTCTTTAACTTACCTTCTTTAACATTTTTCTATTGATTTTTTTTTTATTTATTTTTAAAATCAGAACAAAATATATTTCGCTTGAATTGTCGAAGTCTAATAAATTCTTCAAAGGTTGGAAGTTGGGCGACTTTTTGCTAAGCTTTGTTTCTTTTCGGCATAGCAAGTATTTTATGTCTGTATTCTTATGACAACATGTAATTCAATATTTTTGTTACAAAAAACTCAAGCAAAGAAAAATGCTCAGGCTTTCTGTCTGCTTGGGCCTTAAGGAATTGAAACGGTCGTTTGTGTAAATTTTCATAAAACAGAAATCATCTTTGTTGTTTTCTCCTAAGTACTTTCCGAATGATTTTATATTTTATAGCCTCGTGGAAGTTAAAGTGTCTGGTGCTGCCTTTTACCATATAACAAGCTGCGGCGAAATCAAACTCATTCCGTTTTCGGAGATGTTTTCGTGGAGGCTAAATTTTCAGACAGTAGATCGAAAGATGCGTTCCCTGCCTACTTTGGCAATAAAATCCACTACAACAATTTTAATGGTATGCTTGGCACAGCGGTAACATGTCTGTGCGAATTGTGGACAGGCTTTTGGAGTAAACCTGGAGACAAGATGTCGTACCTTCTTGTTCACCACAAAACCACAACCCAATTCGTGTTTATTGTTATATGCATTTGTTTTCAGAAAGCCTTGTCCCGTCATTCCTTCTAGCTGAATGGCAGTGATATCAGCTTTATATCTTTCGAGGACATCCGCCAGCTGGATGGAGGCACCTTCGGACATACCGGGTGCATATCCGCAAATCATGATTCTTGAAACAATTTTCAATCTCCTTTTCGTATTCATTGGGGTTTTACTTTTTGTTAAGGGCCGACGCTTCAAACCAGAAAGCTGTTCACCCACTTGGCTACCGTTGCAGCAATACACCCATGTTAAAGCAAAATTTGCCTCGTATGTAGCGGTGTTGACATGGGTGTTGTGAAAACAAAAAAAAATGCTGCAACACGATGCTCTCGACGGTTGTCTGCTGCATAATTTTTTACGTTCTACGAGTACTACCACAACGGGTGTTGGGGTAATTACCCAGGTTGCACCGGAGCTGTTCTCTGAGGTCAGTATCCACTTGAGGATGACCGATATAATTACTGGATTTTGAAAGGTAAGCCCTAATCAGACCGCTGCTTGGTATCACAACATCCCCTACGTCACCCACTGTCCCAAGTACTTTTATTTCATCGTCCTGAAAAGATTAGCCTTCAAAGAAACATATTAGATTTGCCGAATCATATGTACGAATATTATGCATACGGCGATCGGTATGATAATTATTCGAACTGTTATTATTAACAATCTATCAAATATAAATGTATCATACGTTGGTGAAAATATTTAGTAACGTTATTATTTTCAGTGCCTATCAGTTCGCGACCAACAAACACGTTTTATTCGGCTCAGATAAAAAAACCTAACGTGAATTTCCTCCCGTTGTAGGTTCAAGGCTTTAGTGCTCAAGACATTTATTGTACAATTAAATTCTAGAAGCTTTAGACCCAAACTTGATAGATATAGGAGCACAACAAAGAACATATAGCTGCCGTAGTGGCCAGCGAGGTCAGTATCTGCATCAATCGGTGCGGTGCGACTGGGCATTGACTGATAGTGAACCCGGCTCACTTTAGGTTCGCATACGTATCGCTGAAGCAGGAAGTCGTCAATTTAATAATTGGGCGCTAAAAAGGTGACCGCATATTGAGATTTGAGCCGATATCGTTGTTTGATATCTGCATTCGCTTGAACTGCAAAGGGTCAATAAGGCTTATGGCGTTGAACACCAAATGTACCATTTTTTTTAAAATACTGAGGAAATGATTTTACCGGCAATGGTCCTCAGCATTGAGTGATGTTATCCGACTTCTAGCAGAGTTCGACAGCATCGATACATCCGAATCTGGTTCCAACAAGCAGAGCTGTGCAGTTTTCAAAAGATCGGGCGACTCCTTCCCGACTCCGGTTGTTGGAACGGCTCCAGACTCCGCATTCCGGACTTTGACTGCAACTAACATTTTTATATTATCAAAGAAAATTCTAAAACGGGAACCGTAATGGTATGCAGGTTGTATACTGAAAAAATAAAAACAATAATGCCAAATTCTTTAGAAGGCAGGCTGTTGCAGTAACAGAGTAATCCATAACCTATCGAAGCTATTTAAAAAAGTTCTCTTATCAAAAGGCCATCAGTTTGTATTTGGGAAAGATCACCGCACCATCTAACAAGTATACCGCCACATCAAAGCAACTGAAAACTCATTTGAACGGCGAGAATATTGGTACGCCGTAGTTCTGGATGTTGCTCAAGCATTCAGAGTCAAACATAGACAGCACGTCACCGATAACCGAAAAAGTCTAGCTGATGTCCCACAGGGTAGTGTCCTGGGGCCTATCGTTTACCTTCTGTTTACCGCAGATGTCCCTACCAAACGTACTAACATCCACTTATGACGACGATACCGAAACCTCACATAAAATTCAGGATTTTTTGTCTCTGAAAGACTTGATAATATCAAATATTTTCGACATATGTGTTTCGAAACACCCTGAAGGGCTTATATACAAGGATTAAAATAACCCTAGAAAGTTCCTTACTTCCGAGATTGTGGATAAGTCTCCAGGGTTCGAAGTAATGGAATGGTTTGTGGCGAATGTCTGGGCAAATAACTCACATTTTTCAGAATTGGTGGTAAAACGTGTTTCAGAATGGGAATTCTTTTAGATTTCTTTCTTAGGATTTTACATAAATTCTAGAATGGAGATGATTCTTTATCTAATTTGGAAAGCTTTCGATTCCAGGATGATTTTCGGAACTTCTCGATTTCACTACTAATTTTAATATTTAGAGTTTTCATCAGCTTTAAGTTAATTATGTTATTATGTGTTTCCATATTCAGCGATGGTTATTTTGGAGACTAATGAAAGATTTGATGTGCACTAGAAACGGTTTTCTCACAGTAGATCGCTGTGGCTTACAGCATCATTCATAACTGTTTGGAAAGTGGTTAACGATAGGTCGATATCTGGAGTGGTTTGTATGGAATTTTGAGATGGAAGAAAAAGGTGACGATTAATGTAGCATTTATAAAATCATAGCTACGAAGTTCAGTGTCTGAAAAATTACTGTGGAGCGTAGTTTGTACTGGCAAGTGATCTGAGCTAAGGCCATTACCTGCTTCAGCTGAAGAGATTCTTTGTCATATTCTTAAGATATATATCAAGAATCGAACTCTGTCTGTTTTTATTTGAAGGTACATAGGACTGGTCACTTGGGAAATTGATATCAAAATTCAAAGAGTCTTGTTTTTGGAATAATATATAACCCCAACAGTTGGAGGATAAGCAACACCAGTATGGGTGTCTACAATTGAAATCACCTCCAAGAATGAATTTATCACCTCTGTTTAGTTTATTGATATCTGATGCAGATGCAAATACTTGCTTATGATTTCCATCAGGACCCACCCGGGGAAATAACACGAATATACTTTACTTATATGTCTTCAAAGTCATTGGAAAGGAAAATTCTAATAGCAATGTTTTCAATTAAGTTAGTGTTTTTAATCAAGAGAACCCTGTGTGGAATATTCTTTTTAATTATAATTGCTACACCTCCTTCCCGAATGTGTTCTTGGTCATTCCTACATACAAAAAAGTCTTTATGACTTATAGTTTCGAGTGCTTTTATCCAAGTTTCGGAAACTAGACAGATATGTATTTTACGTTCAATAAAAAACTCGAACAATTCTAAACTCTTGTTTTTAATGTCGCTAGCATTATAGCATTATAAGTTATAATTTAAATATCGGAATCAATTTTCAGTCGATTTTTATGTATTTATAAGTACATGTTTTAGAAAGCTGCTTTTGTATGATATTCAATAAAGCTAATAAAAAGCAATTTTATGATTTATGATTTTTTTAACTTTTTTTTTTAAATTTATGGAAAAAAGTCGAAAATACGATTAGTACCTGTAAACCTGTACAATTCGAGCTAATAGAGTAAAATGGAGATTAGATTTAAAATCATCGACCTTAAATTAGTAAAAAATTGTTATAGAATTCCAAACAACACACAAAAAGTTCCATTTTGTTCCCTTGTGTTATCTAATAATTATTAGATAATTATAATTAGATGAAAATTATTTTATTTTTCCTTTTTAATACAAAAAGCTTAAAAAGTAGAACTTTTCATCAGATTCATATAAACTACAGGACAGACATTTTGGTTAATCCTGTATTGCAAACGTTACATTCGTATGCTTGTAAGTTTTCCTAATATCAATCCCGTTGGCGTTCTGAATGAAATATTTCCCTAAAACCTTTAACAATATCAATTCTTCGAGAGTGTTTTAAATGACATTTAGTCTTTTACTTCACTTTTCTGTGCTTAAAGTTCTTATGCGGACGTTACAAAAACGGAAGTTAATATGTACCTCAACCTGCATTTGCATCTCTTCTGCAAATTTTGCTTAGGAACCAAAAATAAATCGTTATACACTGAAGAATGAAAAATATTTAAGGATATTAGGTTTAAACATTTTTTGGCTCGTCGAAAAAAATAGAATTTGTCTTTACATTTATGTAAAAACAACAATATTCATTTACTTCAACGTCCTTTTAGTAACAAATTACTTATAAATTAAACTTAGTAAACAAAAAACATTTTTGACCACGCCCATTTTGGTACCCCACAAATAAATGAGACTGTTCCAGTGCATATTAGTATCAATATAATTTCTGATCTAATGCATGGAGGTCGCTATAATTCTTTATTTCGAAATATTTTTATAACATATGTGACGCCCAAAATAGAAAGGGACCTAAGGTTGAAAACCAGTTTTGTTCAGGAGAGCCATTTTAAAGATTAGGTCCCTTTCTATTTGCGCTTAGAATCGTCCACTTCACTTTCATAAAACGCGCATATCTCTGGGAGGGAACAATTTTGGGGCATGGGATCGGTCTCATTCGATGCTCAGATGTTGTCCACATCAAAAAAAGAAAAAAAATGAAAATTGATTTTATACCCTTAGGTTCCTTTCTCAATGCGCTGTCACACTTATGTACTTGCTATTGAAAAAATTGATAGACACGCCCTTTTTGGTAAATCCCGTGAACTTTTCCGCCTACTGTTGGTTTTCGCATAAAAATTGTAATACTGTTCTTATTTTGAACAGAATCCAAATTTGCAATTGGAAAATCGATTAAAAAATATACTAACAGACGAGAAGTAGATTTTATTAAAATTGATACGCTTCAGCCAATAGTGGTAAAAATCATTGGTTAAGATTATTAATGTTAGCTTAACCTAAAGACAGAAAATATATAATCTAGCCACGCCCCTAGAGAGTGTGGTTATATGTAAGTCAGTTCAGCCAACCGAAACATGCTCACACAATCGGTTAATGCATGTTGCTTTAAGATGTTGTGGGTGCTCATAATATCAAGGCGGCGAAGTGTATGGGTATGCCTAAAATTCCAGAACTTGTTCCCCTACTTTCCATTCCACAAACACTGAGCTCACAATTGTTGTTTTCTATAGTTATAATTTATGAATAAGTTTAGGCCGTTACGGACGTTTTATACCTTTTCACCTATATTTCACTGTAAGCTGATTGAGACACCTCCAAAATATGGTTTTTGAACGCCTTTACAGCATCTCCTGGCGACGAATATCGTTGACCACGCATTGCTTTCTTTATGTGCGGGAATAAAAAGAAGTCATTGGGTGCCAAGTCAGGGCTGTGTATTCGACGTTTTGCCCGGTGAAAAAGGCACTGGTTTGAGCCGATGTGTGAGAGCTTGCATTGTCATGGTGCACAATGATTCGTCTTCTCTTGTTCGTTTTTCGAATTTCTCCGAAGACTTCAGGCAAACAAATTGTGGTGTTCCACTCAGAATTGACCTCCTACGTTGCTCAAGCGGAACAGTCGCCACATGACCAGTTTGGCCGAAGAAACAGGCGACCATTTGCTTCGAAGTGCTTTTTCCACGAACATCTTTCGTTGGATTTGGCTTGTCTTCGAAGACCCACACGGTCGATTGATGTTTTGTTTCGGGCTCATACGCATAGATCCATGATTCATCACCTGTGACGATCTTATAAACGACTGCCGAAGCACCGCGATCGTATTTTTCAAAATTTCTTTGCACTGATCGACACGAGCCTTTTTTCGAGCGATTGTCAAATTGTGCGTGATTCAACGAGAACGAACCTTTCTTACGGCCAGGTGTTCATGCATTATCGAATGTATTCAGCTGGAAGAAATGCCCAAGGATGCCTCTACATCACGGTATGTCACATGACGATCTTGCATTATCAGTCCACGCACGGCATCAATGTTCTCTGGCATAACGGCCGTTTTGAACGACCTTCGTCTTTGAGCGAGCCTCGTCCACGTTGCATTTATTAAAGCAGTTTTTTCAGTGCTATAGGATATCGCCATACAAAGATTTAAGTTCATCGATGCCTTCTTGTCGTGATAATCCACGTCGAAAGTTGTGACAAATGATCGCACAAATTGCGCGGGGTATCCTATACGATACAACAAATAAAAACTCAAAAATTCCCTCATTTCTGTATCAAAAAAGACACTAACCAATAACTTTTCAGAAAATTACCATCCATAATATTAGATGTGTGCCTTTACGTAAAAAATTAATACAGTGGGATATTTAGGGCCCCAAAAAAGGAAGTAAAAATTAAATTAAAATTTTTATAGTACGGGTATCAAGATTGAATAAACAATATTGACCGAAAATATCCACATAACTATTAAATAGGTATTTAACCTGTATTTAAAATTTCAAACTGTTTTGAAAAATGCTGTTGATTCGGATACGTCTTCGGCGCAGTTCTTCACAGAAGTACGGCCCCACAATGCAGCTTGATGAAACTGCGCACCACACAGTAACATGTTTTACGTGCAGTTCCGTCTTATGAAGTATTTGTGGATTAGATTCACTCCCTATACGGCAAGTAAAGACATAAACAATAGGGTGGAGTGAAAACATGCTTTTTTTTATAATTTGAAAAAGTTAACCTCGGAAAGAGATGTAGTCTGGGGTCCTAAAAAGGGGAAAAATAAAGAAAAAAATTTAAAAAAAATTTTAGGGGTCGCGCCACTCCCTAGAAAATTGGAAATTATCGCTATTTTGGCGTTGATTTTAGAAAAATCCTAAAAATTAACGACTTAACTTATTCGAAATTTAAAAGTTTGAGCTTGTTCAGTGCCCAAACAAAAGTATTTGAGGCAAATATGAGGATAATCGACTAATATTTGTAGCTTTGGTGGCGATTTCATTGTTCAGTCAATTTTCTGAAGAAGGGACGATTTGACTTATTTTACTTTTTGAAATTTTTGAACAATGAGAAAATTTTTTTTAAATTTTTTCATTTTTTTGTTATTTATTCGGTCTTTTATCATTATTATGACTTGAGCAGTTTTTTATTCTGGTTCGAGACCTTTATGTTGTTTCTTTTTCAGAATCAACTTAAAAAGAAGAAATTGGTGAAATGTATTTGCTACGGTTGCCAGGCAGACTGTACAGCTGTTTCTAAACCCGCCAAGGTTTTTCTTCAGCAGTCTTTGGCAACGATTACTTCGGCCACAAATCAAATGACTTATACGGGAGACTCATTTTTATTAATGAGAATTACCCTTTGTGTATAGTCTTCGAACTGTGCGTAGAGCAATCTTCAACGCGCAATATCATTTCCACCAATTCCGTTTCGCATGGGTCTTCGTTGAAAACCACAAATGCAAAAAGCACAATCAAAGTGTGCATGTTTTTTGTGCGTACATATACTCATACATGCGTTGCACATTAGGGCGTACCAATCCTTTTTAATAGTTTTTTCGTTTTTTTGTTATTTATTCGGTCTTTTATCATTATTATGACTTGAGCAGTTTTTTATTCTGGTTCGAGACCTTTATGTTGTTTCTTTTTCAGAATCAACTTAAAAAGAAGAAATTGGTGAAATGTATTTGCTACGGTTGCCAGGCAGACTGTACAGCTGTTTCTAAACCCGCCAAGGTTTTTCTTCAGCAGTCTTTGGCAACGATTACTTCGGCCACAAATCAAATGACTTATACGGGAGACTCATTTTTATTAATGAGAATTACCCTTTGTGTATAGTCTTCGAACTGTGCGTAGAGCAATCTTCAACGCGCAATATCATTTCCACCAATTCCGTTTCGCATGGGTCTTCGTTGAAAACCACAAATGCAAAAAGCACAATCAAAGTGTGCATGTTTTTTGTGCGTACATATACTCATACATGCGTTGCACATTAGGGCGTACCAATCCTTTTTAATAGTTTTTTCGTTTTTTTGTTATTTATTCGGTCTTTTATCATTATTATGACTTGAGCAGTTTTTTATTCTGGTTCGAGACCTTTATGTTGTTTCTTTTTCAGAATCAACTTAAAAAGAAGAAATTGGTGAAATGTATTTGCTACGGTTGCCAGGCAGACTGTACAGCTGTTTCTAAACCCGCCAAGGTTTTTCTTCAGCAGTCTTTGGCAACGATTACTTCGGCCACAAATCAAATGACTTATACGGGAGACTCATTTTTATTAATGAGAATTACCCTTTGTGTATAGTCTTCGAACTGTGCGTAGAGCAATCTTCAACGCGCAATATCATTTCCACCAATTCCGTTTCGCATGGGTCTTCGTTGAAAACCACAAATGCAAAAAGCACAATCAAAGTGTGCATGTTTTTTGTGCGTACATATACTCATACATGCGTTGCACATTAGGGCGTACCAATCCTTTTTAATAGTTTTTTCGTTTTTTTGTTATTTATTCGGTCTTTTATCATTATTATGACTTGAGCAGTTTTTTATTCTGGTTCGAGACCTTTATGTTGTTTCTTTTTCAGAATCAACTTAAAAAGAAGAAATTGGTGAAATGTATTTGCTACGGTTGCCAGGCAGACTGTACAGCTGTTTCTAAACCCGCCAAGGTTTTTCTTCAGCAGTCTTTGGCAACGATTACTTCGGCCACAAATCAAATGACTTATACGGGAGACTCATTTTTATTAATGAGAATTACCCTTTGTGTATAGTCTTCGAACTGTGCGTAGAGCAATCTTCAACGCGCAATATCATTTCCACCAATTCCGTTTCGCATGGGTCTTCGTTGAAAACCACAAATGCAAAAAGCACAATCAAAGTGTGCATGTTTTTTGTGCGTACATATACTCATACATGCGTTGCACATTAGGGCGTACCAATCCTTTTTAATAGTTTTTTCGTTTTTTTGTTATTTATTCGGTCTTTTATCATTATTATGACTTGAGCAGTTTTTTATTCTGGTTCGAGACCTTTATGTTGTTTCTTTTTCAGAATCAACTTAAAAAGAAGAAATTGGTGAAATGTATTTGCTACATTTCACCAATTTCTTCTTTTTAAGTTGATTCTGAAAAAGAAACAACATAAAGGTCTCGAACCAGAATAAAAAACTGCTCAAGTCATAATAATGATAAAAGACCGAATAAATAACAAAAAAACGAAAAAACTATTAAAAAGGATTGGTACGCCCTAATGTGCAACGCATGTATGAGTATATGTACGCACAAAAAACATGCACACTTTGATTGTGCTTTTTGCATTTGTGGTTTTCAACGAAGACCCATGCGAAACGGAATTGGTGGAAATGATATTGCGCGTTGAAGATTGCTCTACGCACAGTTCGAAGACTATACACAAAGGGTAATTCTCATTAATAAAAATGAGTCTCCCGTATAAGTCATTTGATTTGTGGCCGAAGTAATCGTTGCCAAAGACTGCTGAAGAAAAACCTTGGCGGGTTTAGAAACAGCTGTACAGTCTGCCTGGCAACCGTAGCAAATACATTTCACCAATTTCTTCTTTTTAAGTTGATTCTGAAAAAGAAACAACATAAAGGTCTCGAACCAGAATAAAAAACTGCTCAAGTCATAATAATGATAAAAGACCGAATAAATAACAAAAAAACGAAAAAACTATTAAAAAGGATTGGTACGCCCTAATGTGCAACGCATGTATGAGTATATGTACGCACAAAAAACATGCACACTTTGATTGTGCTTTTTGCATTTGTGGTTTTCAACGAAGACCCATGCGAAACGGAATTGGTGGAAATGATATTGCGCGTTGAAGATTGCTCTACGCACAGTTCGAAGACTATACACAAAGGGTAATTCTCATTAATAAAAATGAGTCTCCCGTATAAGTCATTTGATTTGTGGCCGAAGTAATCGTTGCCAAAGACTGCTGAAGAAAAACCTTGGCGGGTTTAGAAACAGCTGTACAGTCTGCCTGGCAACCGTAGCAAATACATTTCACCAATTTCTTCTTTTTAAGTTGATTCTGAAAAAGAAACAACATAAAGGTCTCGAACCAGAATAAAAAACTGCTCAAGTCATAATAATGATAAAAGACCGAATAAATAACAAAAAAACGAAAAAACTATTAAAAAGGATTGGTACGCCCTAATGTGCAACGCATGTATGAGTATATGTACGCACAAAAAACATGCACACTTTGATTGTGCTTTTTGCATTTGTGGTTTTCAACGAAGACCCATGCGAAACGGAATTGGTGGAAATGATATTGCGCGTTGAAGATTGCTCTACGCACAGTTCGAAGACTATACACAAAGGGTAATTCTCATTAATAAAAATGAGTCTCCCGTATAAGTCATTTGATTTGTGGCCGAAGTAATCGTTGCCAAAGACTGCTGAAGAAAAACCTTGGCGGGTTTAGAAACAGCTGTACAGTCTGCCTGGCAACCGTAGCAAATACATTTCACCAATTTCTTCTTTTTAAGTTGATTCTGAAAAAGAAACAACATAAAAATTTTTTCATGCCCTTATTTTATTGTTTACGCTATTGCAAACATTTATTGACATAAAACTTTTTAGGATTTTTCTTAAATCAACGCCAAAATAGCGATAATTTGCAAATTTCGAGGGAGTGGCGCGACCCCTAAAAATTTTTTTAAATTTTTTTCTTTATTTTTCCCCTCTTTAGGACCCCAGACTACATCTCTTTCCGAGGTTAACTTTTTTTTTGAATTTCACTCCACCCTAAAAAACAAGCAATTTACCAAGCTGCTGTTTTCTTCGTCCGTTTTAAGAATTTTTTTGGCAAAATTCCATTCGAATAGGCAAATTAAGAGGCTTAAACTAGCTTGTAATTAGGACTTTGCACGGAAACAAGTTTAAGTCCTCATGGTTTATCCGTTATAATGACCGTCTGAAAATTGCAATGTGCGCCGATAAGTTTCAAGTCATAAAGCTTGGAATTGCTGAACTGACCATGCTGCAGCCACGATGGTGTCTTGAACCTGAACAAATGGATCTCATTTTAGAAAAATCTAAATACTAATCTTCAGAATAACGGTGGAAAGCCTGCTTGCAAAGTGAATTAATTTGGTATTAAATAAATGCGTGACGCGCTCAAAAAGTTTCAGGCATAAACAAATTAACATGGTGCATTAAATAAACATTGTAACAATGGCAAAATTAGCAAAACGTCGTAGTATCGAAAACAAAAAGAAAAGTTTTTGTGATCGGTGTAAAGAAGAAACCGATGATTACATACAATGTGACAAGTGCGAGAAAAATTACCATTCTCAATGCTCTGGGTTAAGTACGAAAGAGTTGATAAATTGTATGCTAATGAAGAAAAATTGTTCAGGTGTCAATTGTGTAAAAGTGGAAATGAAGAAACAAAGTTGGAGAAACTTGAAAATTGGATCAGCTATTCAGTTTATAAGTATGTCCGAAATTCGATGTGATTTACAAAGAAATAGTTAACTGAGATTCAAAAAGAGAATAATAAAATTAAAAACTGAAGTTATGTCAGTTAAATTTCTAAATGATCATTAAGTGAGAAATGTCTGCATTCTAACTGGTCTCAAAGTTAATGCTGATGTAAAAGATGTAATAAAACTTTCAGAAGATGTTGAAGTAAAGTTGGGTGAAAGTGATGTCAATGAAGCGTTTTTCCGGACAATGCAAATATGAGTAAAACCAACAATGAAAAATTAATTGTTGTAAAATTCGCATCAAAAAAAGCAATAAGAAAAATTAATTACTGTTTTACCCGAGGTAAAGGATAACGAAGACACAAATAGAGTATATAAACGATTTTCTAAGCAAAAAACATTGAATTTACTAGCTCATGCTAAATTAGAAAAAAAAACGATTGGAAATCAATTTGTGTTCTCAAGAAATGGAAATATTTTCTGCATAAAAGTCAAATTACTAGACCCAAAATTATAAGATGTGCATATGATGTTGACCAGATTTTGGCCGAAGAAACCACCAAGCATGGGAATAAAAGATCTACGGATCGCAATAGGCAATTGGTCATTCCAAGTGATGATGAGGGCGAAGAAGAGGCAGATTGCGAGCTATACGGGTCTCCGACATAATAAAGCTTTATAAATTCAGGAAATTTTTGATTATAATTATTTTTCAATATAATAAGTAAAAACCAGTATTTAATTTTTTTTTTTCAAAATTTAAAAAACATATCAATAAACTGAATTCAAATTTTTTGCATATTTTGACTAATATTGTTAAAAATATGCAAACAAATAAAAAAACAAGCAATTAAGTAAGGTGACAGTTGGTGATGTATATTGAAAGCAAACAAACATTTGCACTCCGGTTATTTTGCATTAACATACCGATTCCGTTGAAACCGTTTTATAAATTGTCGTGAATTTCAACACAATGTCATCTTAAATTATTATGTTTTGCAATCGGTAAAAACTCTACCGATTGGCTTAAAGTCAATTAAAAAATTATCGATTTGCAGTTGTCACTTTCTTACAGAAACACTTTTTTAAGCGATTCCTATTGGAGAAGAATGGGAACAAATGTCATATTACCGATTTGGAACGAGCGAATGGAATAGGGATCGGCAATTTCTTTTACAGAAACAGTGAAGGTGATAATGACGTCAGAGTGACGTCAAATCGGTAATTTTGGTAACAGCGATGTTACGAGTTACAGAAACAGGCTACAGGAAACTCTGTTCAGGAAAGAAGTTACACAGTTATATACAATTCCAGGTTTTGAGAATATTCATTGTTGTAGAGATAATAGATACGGTGGTACTTCGAGGTATCAGTTGAGCTTATTTTAATGAAGGAAAAACTACTAAGTAGATGTCGAAAGGCCAGAAATAGGACGAATCTTGAGGAAAGTTTGAAAAGAATAAATATTGTTATACAATTTTTAGTAAAATATTGTAGGAATAATTATTATGCTGATAGTTTCCGTATGATTAAAAATGATCCGAAAAAATCTTGGTAGTTTATCAATAGGACGCTTGGTAGAAAGATGTATGATGTTGTTCGACGTGTAGACTTTCAGGGTGTGCTAGCAAATTGTAATCAGCTGAAGGCAGCTGAATTTAATAGGTATTTTATTTCTTCAACTGACGGCATGAAATGAGATAGTTGAATGTGCAAAAGGACGTTTCAATTAATTTCTTTCACACTCTATATCTAACGCGGAATCGCGATAGAATTTATGACATTGGGTTGCAGGAAATTGAGGATATTATTGTTAGTTTGAAGACGAATAAAAGTGCTGGGAGCAACAATATTTCTGCTAAGTTTGTTAGAGAATGCATTGATGTAATTGCTCCAATTTTATTTGTAATATTTAATAAAATATACATTTTTCAGATTATCCTGACCAGCTCAAAATACACAGAATAGCACCGATACCAAAGGAGATGAATGCCACGACTGCTGATAGATATAGACCAATATCAATACTCTCTATTATGGATACGATTTTTGAGAAAGTGCCATTTGATAAACTGCTAGTCTATTATGAAGAAAATTGTTTTTTTTTATGATTTTTAATTTGGCTTAAGGAAAGGATGTGGTACTGAGGCTGCTGTGTTGAATGTTGTTTAATCTATAAGTATATGCAAGGGTCTCGATGCAGAATTTAGTGACGTGTCATGATTATTTTTTGATTTTACAAACGCTTTAGTTGATCAAAAGATAATGTTGCAGAAATTTAAGCATTAATTCCAAATTGCTATTATTTAAGAGTATTTTTCGGACCGAAAGCAATTTGTGCAGATAAATGAATGTAAAAGCTTTGTGGGTCCGGCAGAATTTGGTGTGACACATGAGAGTTGGCTTGGCCCTCTGTTATCTTCTGCTTTATATATCAAAATGACTTGAGCAATCTAGATTTGGTGGGGCAACTGTTCATGTTCGCTGATGACATTTGCCTTTTTTACTCTTTGAAATATGACTTGGTGTTGCTGACACAAATCGAGAGAGATGCAGCCTTATTATTCGAAATATAGGTTAGTACCAAACCCTGAAATGACCAAAATGGTTCGTTTTCGTTCACGCTCTGTAACCTTTAACCAGGACTTTAGTGTTTTTGTTGATGGAAGGCCAATAACGGAAAGCCACTAGATTAAATGTTTAGGCGTTATTTTGCAGAGTAATAATCATGGGATATACACAATAATGAGCTGAAGAAGAAAATAGCTCCAGCTATAGTCGTGTTGTACAAATTTAAATGGAAACTGAACGTGGCTATTTTTGAGAAACCGACTGTAAGGTTTGGACACAAAAACCGGATTTAGGTTGTAGACACTCTAGTTGTGAAATTGGTAGCAACTTATGTCGGTACAAAGTCTGTCTTGACCTTGAACGGAGGCATAGAAGAGGTTTGGCTGAAAAGAGAACGTAGCAAAAATGGTCCTGCGTCCACAGATCGTTTATGATTACAATGCTCACAATGGAGCTGTCAATTTGATGGATTGCTCAATGTGTCCACACAAAACCAAAATAGACAAAGGGAAAGTTTTACCATCCTTTAGATATGACATTGACACCTGGCTTCTTCACAAAAAATATATAAAGTCAATCAACATTCGTCTAATCGATTTTAAATTAAAAATCGCTGCTACACTGTTTGGATGTAAAAGTGCATAAAAAACAAACTCATGTACGAGGACGTCCGAAACTGGAAACCCTATATTAAGAGAAACGCCATTAGCCGAATTAACAAACTCCACTTCCGAAAGATGTCAGATTAGATGAAACTCAACACTGAACTGTAGTATATGAAAGAGGACAATGCCAAAATGTTTTGCACTTAATGTGAAATATTATAATGGGCCGATGTTGATTTTGAATAAAACAAAAATTATTTAGGAAATTATTGTCATTTCTTTTTATTATGATAATATTGGTATTGTTCAACTATGTATGGAATAAAATATCGGCCAAATGGCCACCGCGACCTCGGCGGCACACCTCCATCCGATGGTCCAAATTTTCGATGGCGCTGAGACATAATTGATGTTCCATGCGGTTAATGTTCGAATTATCTCTTGAATTATTGCTGGCTTATCGACGTACACCTTCTTTCAAATAACCCCAAAGTAAGAAGTCCAACGGTATCAAATCACATGATCTTGGCGGACAATTAATATGGCCACGATGTGAGATAACACGGCCATTGAATTTATCGCGCAAAAGAGCCATTGCTACGTTAGCTGTGTGGCAAATGGCACAGTCCTGTTGAAACCCCATTTCGTCCACATCCATATCTTCCAATTCGGGCCATAAAAAGTTCTTTGTCATCTCACGATGGCGAACACCATTCACAGTAAGTACCTGACCGGCCTCATTTTGGAAAAAATGATGATGCCGCCAGCTCCAAACCGCACCAAACAGTCACTCTTTATGGGTGCATTGATTTTTCGACCATCACTCTTGGATTTTCTTTCGCACAAATGTGTCAATTCTGCTTATTGACGAATCCGCAGTGTTGAAAATCACTAAAGATGATTTTCTTCGAAAATTGATCATCCACTTCATAATAAGCCTGAATAACTTTAACGCGTTGCTCGCTTGTGTATCTTTTCATGGTTCAAATTGATTTAGTCTAAAATTGAGAAATATCAAGTGAAATGCAGAAAAAAACTTGACGTGTAGGTGTGGTTCACATTCAACATCGGCCCTTTAAACAACCCATTATAAAATTGAATGAAATATGTTTTATTTTAGGCTCTAAATATGTATATGTGACAGCGCATAGAGAAATGTACCTAAGGGTAAAAAAATCAATTTTTACTTTTTTTTTTGATGTGGACAACATCTGAGCATCGAATGAGACCGATCCCATGCCCCAAAAGCGTTCCCTCCTAGAGATATGCGCGTTTTTTGAAAGTGAAGTTGACGATTCTACACCAAAAATACACGTATTTTAATCTTTAAAATGGCTCTCCTGAACAAAACTGGTTTTTACCCTTAGGTCGCTTTCTATTTTGCGCGTCACATATTAATTTTTTTTTTGTGATATTTTTTATGTTTTGCTTAGAAAATATATTACATTTATCTGAACTGATAAAGCCATAGAAAAATTAGTTTGAAAAAAATAAAGCAGATACTATTGTTAGGTTGATTTACATACAATATATTTTTTTTCATTATGATCGATGAATCTGCGCATTAAAGGGTAAAAGACCGTAACATTGCCGAAATAGTGGAAAAGAAATTACCATTATCCCTAACGATATTCGATCCGGTTGCCAACCTTGTCTTGTACTTTCTGTCTACATTACTTTTACTTTTTTACTTGGCACAGCCTAGAAATGATGAAGTTAAGAATATAACTTTTTTGATATTTTTGAATTGCAAAAGTATCGTGGTACCCCCGCAACAGATTTGATACTTTTTTCAATTTTCCGAAAAAGGTACTTTTTACACAATTATTTTTTTATTGGTAGAGTAAATCCTTAAAACGGCAACAAATACTTTAAATGCAATTATTAAGGAAGTACGTTAATGCCGGTGTCTTAACGATTAACAGATTTATCTGTAAGCAATGTAAAAGCTTTTCTATAAAAATCATTACCCACTCGGAGCCGGTATCCTTTAGGTCAGTGATTATACGTATTCTATCGTACACAGTCCACTTATATGAAAGACGATCCTCGTTTGTTTCTTACCGGGATGTTGAGGAAATTAAGAACATAAACATAAGATGTGTTTTAAGAAAACGCTTATTTATTGGAGGGAATAGAAGAGTCAGTTGTTTACAATAGACTCTTCAAAATACTTTTCAACAAGTAAGCCGTTAGAAACGCCTGTGGAAGAACCATTACCTCAAATCTGGAAGGATGTTTGTACAGGGGCTATTCAGAAGCTTGGACCCAAAACTTTTATTAGAGTTAATTATTTGGTAACCGTATTGTTTTGTAAAAAATTGTGCCAGAATCGGATGTAATAAGTGGTTACTAGAGATGAGGATTCTGATCATCACATGTTGGACATCACATATTGGAAGATGCTAGTGATTCCTAATTGATCAATCGGGTCTATGTTCTCGCATTTAAGGTGTTACAAATATTAGCACAGCGACCACTGGGTGTTGTAAGGTACACAAATTTGGTATATTTTTGGCCGCAAAGTGATTTTTTTCTAAATTCTTTTTTACTTCTCTAATCTCATTTATCTAACTTGCTTAAACCAAAAAGATGTCATTTATTAAAAGGTTATTCATGCAGGAAGAAAACAAGTACAAAACTGAAAGAGAATCATACTATTGTACTATTGTTAGGTATATGGTTGTGGCACAACAATAGTATGATCCGCTACCATATCCCCACTATCCCATTTAAAAAAACTTTAAATTAAAAATATTCCGAGTAAAAAGTGTTTTATTTATTAATAATATTTCAGTTATTCAAATCCAAAGTAGTTTGTTTTGAATTAACACCAAGAAGTAATTGGGCAAAACCGCTTTACGAACATGCTTAAGTCTGTTCATTACAAATTTATTGGATTCATGTTCGTAAAAGTATCTTCACTTCATAAAATAATTGAACAAATTTTTATATGCACCGAGGTTTCATACATTGCATATAAATGTGTACCCTGCAGCATTCGGTGGAACAGGGTTTTGTAAGTTGGCAAATGTTTATTTACTACAAAAAGTAATTGAGCTCAACCCATATAAAAGTGCACCGATCCACTTAGAATGACTAGCAGATTCCAATTAACGATGTCTGTCTGTCAGTCCATCTAAAGATTAGAATCAAACTACAGATTGCAACTGTTTTCCGATTTTCATGAAATTTGGCAGAGGAAGTTTTTTGAACCAAGGACGGACGCTATTGAAATTGAAGAAAATCGGTGCAGATGTAGATATAGCTCCCACAAGTACGTTAATCCAATTTTTCTATTTTTTGCTCTAGAAGCCATATCTTACATCTACTCTTTATAAAATTAAGCACAAATAGGTTTTTAGGGCCATGGAAGGACTAATTTGAAATTAAAAAATCGGTTCAGATTTAGATGTAGCTCCCGCATTTATAATCATACGATTTAGCTCTAGAAGCCCTCTTTATAATACTTTACAAGTGTACGTTTTTTGGGCCAAGGTAGGACGTTATAGAAATTAAAGAAAGGCAGTTGAGATTAAGATAAAACTTCCACATATATGATTATCCGATTTGTCTATTTTTTTACTATAAAAGCTACATCTTACCTCCAATCTTGATGGTACTTAGCACGAATACGTTTTTTGGGCCAAGGAGGACATTATTGAAATTGAAGAAATTCCGAAAATTAGACCGATTTTACCAAAAACAATGGGGTTTTATCACAAATTCAATATAACATTAGATTTAGAATTATGGTAAATTATAAGCCCACCCAAGGGGGCCAAAAACTTATTTTCAATTAGTTTTTTTAACATCCAGAAGTGCCGATTATAATATAGTCGGACACGCCAGAGTTTGGTTTTTTACTAATTTTCAATTACACACTTATAGCCACTGACAAACGAACTGATTCCCTGTAGAGAAGAGACATAACTGAAACAATAGGCGTGTTTTATTGGTACTCGCTTATTAAAGAAGTAAGCGGTCGCTTAGGCGAGAACTTCAAACCTTTACGAGACATTTCAACTCCAACCATTGGGCAGCACAGTTAAGCGGAGTAGTTCGTTTTTGTTTTACATAAAAAAAATCAGTTCCTGAATACGTTCCTCATAGAGAGACGAAATATTGAATAAAGATTAAAGATAAAGAGTATAAATACAAAATCACGAAATTTCTTTGTATACGAAATCTGATTGGCCATGCAACATTAACCGTTTGATTTAAAAATGTTTAATATGTAGAAGAAAAGGCATTCATGAATTATTATAAGCGATTAATAACCGACCTCGCTTCAACTCGCTTAATGTTTTTCAACAACATTTTCAATTCTAACTTTGACAACATTTCAATTATTACATTTTAACAATTTTAATATTGCCTGAATCGTATGATTTTGTCAAATGAAATTTAAAAAAATGATGCAATAGTTGCGACAAACTTACTTTAATTGCAGAGAACAATTTATTGTTACCATACGAGTGAGGTTTGCACTACGTGAGAGAAGTTCTATTTCAATGTTTCGGCAAGAAGAAACATTTGGTTCGAGAGAAGATGGAAGACAGAGACTCACGTTAAAGATCAAGTGGAGAGAATAATTAAACTTATTTGGTATTACGAACTGGAGACTGCGCAAACAAGGCCGACTGGTTTGTAACATTCTTTACACAGGCCAATAAATTTTCTGGTCTGCAATTATGCTAAATAAACTCAACTCTTAAATATTAGAGCATCTCTTAGGACTGTCACACCGTCCTCGTACGATGAATGTTAAAAGTCTGATATTGCAATTACCTTGCTAGATTTTTTTAAAAACAAAACGGCAGTAATTTTTTTGCTTTAATGCGAGTATTAAGTATCTAGTTTCTTTTTTGCTTAAAAACAGCATTTTAATATTGAAGCAATTTTTTCATTCTCAGTCCTTAGTGAATGTTGACGTCTCTCACTCTTTAAGCCTTAAACAAAGTTTATATTTGAATTCACCGATGAGTTTATAAGATTTAATAATAAAGTAAAGAAAACTTTCTTAAATCATTAAAATAATTTTGATTTTCTCTCAAATGAAAGAACGCACACAGAAAATACATAATGTAGGTTATAACTGGAACGTCCTTGGCTACAACGAGTTGGCCCTTGCTGTCGATATATAAAATAACGCGACTTGCCTTGACTGACGTGCACTTTGTCGATAATAAAAAACGGCGTAGAATTTCGAAGCGTTTCAAATAAAACACCTGCGGCAGAGTCTGGCACATGCGGACTAATAAACACGTATCACACTACGACTACCCGACAGTCAAGGACATTCACATCTCCAGGCCAAAGGACCCACTTTCGGTCATATACATTTTTATAATTCCTCCAACCCCTCTCCTCTCCTGATAAATAAAAATAAGAATACAAAAATAGCAAATATATATTCATCTGTATGCGTGAGTTTACGTATGTATGTATATACGCACATACTCGGCTATTTTTTAAAGTTAGTAACAGGAAACTGACGAATGGATATCCCAAGAGGCCGTCTCGTTCCTTGCAATGAACCATGGGCCAAGCGTCATTTAGCCGATATGGCATCGTTAAAGTGTAAAGCAGAAGAAAAGATGCAAACATTTTCGCCTAACTTCAATGATTTCGCAGTCGTGGACAACTTAAAGATCCATTAATATTTAAAGGCCATCCTAACTACATGTACCTATTTAAGTTATTGTCGTGTGCAAATTTATACGGTTATCCTGGGGCCCGTGGTGCTGCTGTTAATTTTATTGTTGACACAGGGAGCCAAAGAACCCATAGAGCGAACCACTTACAGGCTGCCGCCTCATTGAGCCTATTAATGTGTGTGGTCGGTCGGTCGGTCGGTCCGTCCGTTGGTGGAGTACCACGACAGAACGGCTGACGGCTGGTGGGTAGGGTGGCAGCCAAGTGCTTGCCAAGATATGCCAGTGTTGTTCTTTTTGAAATGTTGCTGGCAATCATTTTGCGTGTTTAAGTGAAACACTTTAATATTCCAACACGAAAATATGCAAATTGGTAATTCCAGCTATTAAGTTTTCGTTCGTTTGTGGGGTCTTTTTCATTTCGCATATAATACCCGATACACACGCCTCATACGTTCGCAACTTCAACACCAACGCCGAGAGCCTGTCCCTGCCACGCTATGCCAGGCCGCCACCATCAATCGCAACGTGTGTATGGATGGGTGTGGTTTGTATGGTTAGGGAGTGCGAATGGTGGGGGGGTGGGCTATATGGCCATGTGTATGAATGTTTGTATGCTAATTTAATAGCGATGATATTCTAAAAGTTTTTCTTATTTTGTTTGATGGTAAACAAACAATATCTTTAAGCTTTTACTTGTTCTTGTTTTCTTACCAAACATCCACCAGACAGAATTGTGTTGGCACTACAAATAGAAGTCTTAAGGCCTCAAGTATGAGTGAGTACTCGTACAATGGTACGTTTGAGTGTGTGACGGAACGGTACGTCCGTCCGTCCGTCCATCCATCCGATTCTCGCTAGATATTGACATTCGAAGGATGCGAGCACGGTGATGTGCGAATACCTTTCGTATGGCAAAAGTTTTCATCATTTCTTTTTTACGTTTTGTTGTTGTTTTTTTTGTCGGTATACAAAGCACAGTGTTATGAATGTTTACGCAGAAAAATACTTTGTTGAAAATCATGTTTTGAGAAAGTTTCGATAATCCATTTGAAATCTCCATTTAAATGGCAAAATTTTGTTGTTGTTTTTGCAGTTGTTGTTGAATTTGGTTTATTTTCTGCCGGAGTCTTTGAAACATTTTAGTTCAGTATTTACTCCGCAAAAGCAGCAGCAGCGGCAGCAACAACAGCACTGACGTTTAAATACATAAGCTCACTAAAAAACAGCGTCCCCCTATTCGATAGTTTTACAGTACCAATGGTATCAGACATTTTGTTAAAGTTATAAAGTATAATTGTTTTATAAATTCTACTTTTAGAAAAAAATCAATTCACAAAGACGGTTAATAAATTAAAATTAAATATAAAGCCCAAGAAGAAAAATAGTAGTACGAACCAATTTTACAAAAACATTGCTATATGTCCATGTTAACTATTGATCGGCCGTTCTGACAATGTGGGCCGTTTTTGAGCCAAAACGTCTTTGCCCCTTTTAAGGAATAAGGCGCGTTAAAATAATTAGTTCGCGTTTTAAACATTGCTCGCCCACAACAAACTATGATTCGTAAAGAAAATACTCAAAATGAAAGTTGAGTTTAAGCGTGCTGGATGTATTTCCTTAAGTGCTGTAATTGTAAAAAATGTTCACAAAAAAACAAATAGTTACTCCCGGCTGATCTTCTTTACTTTTAAATTGTGATTTTTTCGTGCAAATTGTGCATACGTAAACAAAATAATACACAAACTAGAATAAAAACTGGCAGCCAAAAAAAACACATGTGAAAAAATAAAACAAAATAACGTAGCAAACACAAGAGAGGTAGCTCGATTCCGAGCTCTTCACGCACAGATTTACTGTCTGTCCCACGATGTCAAACGTTAACCTTGGCACAAGTTCTTCACAAAGCGCGTTGCTGATTTGCGTCCCACTAACTTGTTCACAACGACGAGTCGAACGAAAATCATTGCAAACATTTCACTAACAAATCGGGTCCCACTTACTGTCTGTCACTGGTGTTTTGGTTTGCGTCTGAGTTAACAAAAAGAATAACATAAAAAGTAAAGTACAATGGAAAATAAATGGTGAGGAAATAATAGTATTTCAATAAGATGAGAGGTGGTTTTAGGCTTTCGTACACGAACATTTTTATATAAAGGTAGGTCCAACCATAATGTACGATGTTAATTGTGAGTCAAACCTTTCAAGTCCAACTAAATTTGACATTTATTTGTTTTAGTGTTTGAAAAATTAAACCATGCAGAGGTACACAAGTCAGCAGCGCGTTAAAACTGTTGAAGCCTTTTTCGAAAATGGTCGTTAAAATCAAAATGCATTTCGTGCACTTCGTGATTTTTTTGGTCAGCATAATCGACCAAATGTGTCCACAATCAGGAGAATTGTAGAAAATGTAAAACACCTTTGCACTCTCGCCAAGTTGGATATGTCATCAGGCCATACTTCTTCAAAAATATGGACGGCCGAGTAGTTACCGTGAATGTTTTTCGCTATCGCGAGATGATAACGGAATTCTTGTGGCCAGAAATTAAGAATATGGACCTGCACGATATGTGGTCCTAACAGAATGGTTCCACTTGGCGCACACGCGAACCCTCTAATGCCCAATTTTCTTTTAACTGATAAAATCATACTGGGCTATATTTGGATCGAAAATGACAAATTTCAAGCCAATTTTTATTTTGACCTTTAGTTTGTTGGCTTTGAAAAAACACATACAATGTGAGCCAATTTTTTTTTTTGAATAAGAGGGCTGCTACTTATATTTCTGGCCTAAAAATGAAAATGCGAAAATTTATGGTCAAACATGGTTTTTTTTTTCAAAGTATTCTCCAGCAAGATTTATACACTTTTGCAGGCGCTCAAACAGCAGTTTTTCCACTCCGATTGAGACACCTCCCGCTTTAACAGCATCTTCTGGCGACATAAATCGTTGACCTCGCATATTTTCTTTATGTGCGGGAATAAACAGAAGTCATTAGGTGCCAAGTCAGGGCTGTACGGGGGATGACCCATCAATTCGACGTTTTGGCCGGTCAAAAAACCGCTGGTTTGAGCCGATGTGTGAGAGCTCGCACTGTCATGGTGCTCAATGATTCGTCTTCTTTTATTCGTTTTTCGAATTTCTCCGAAGACTTTAGGCAAACAAATTGTGGTGTACCACTCAGAATTGATCGTCCTACGTTGCTCAAGCGGAACAGTCGCCTTATTACCAGTTTTTCCGAAGAAACAGGCTGCTGAAGAAAAACCTTGGCGGGTTTAGAAACAGCTGTACAGTCTGCCTGGCAACCGTAGCAAATACATTTCACCAATTTCTTCTTTTTAAGTTGATTCTGAAAAAGAAACAACATGAAGGTCTCGAACCAGAATAAAAAACTGCTCAAGTCATAATAATGATAAAAGACCGAATAAATAACAACAAAAAAACGAAAAAACTATTTAAAAGGATTGGTACGCCCTAATGTGCAACGCATGTATGAGTATATGTACGCACAAAAAACATGCACACTTAGGTTGTGCTTTTGCATTTGTGGTTTTCAACGAAGACCCATGCGAAACGGAATTGGTGGAAATCATATTGCGCGTTGAAGATTGCTCTACGCACAGTTCGAAGACTTTACACAAAGGGTAATTCTTATTAATAAAAATGAGTCTCCCGTATAAGTCATTTGATTTGTGGCCGAAGTAATCGTTGCCAAAGACTGCTGAAGAAAAACCTTGGCGGGTATAGAAACAGCTGTACAGTCTGCCTGGCAACCGTAGCAAATACATTTCACCAATTTCTTCTTTTTAAGTTGATTCTGAAAAAGAAACAACATAAAGGTCTCGAACCAGAATAAAAAACTGCTCAAGTCATAATTACAAAACATTATTTTTTATGAAAACCAAGAAAACATTTCTTTGTAGAGGAATTGCATTGGTTTAAAATGCACTTCGAGCAGAAAGACTGGGTTTCTGATTTGAAGCCGGGCATTGTACACATTTTTTTGCTAGAACGATCTAAAAAAGGCAACATTGGCCAACTTGGCCATAACGTACCGCATTCCCCGTTAAGTAAGTTCTCTGAAGAGGCATCGAAGAAGACCACGAGCCTGCCCAAAACCCACATAACAAAGTGACTTTAGACTAAAAGTTTAAACCTTGCTTCACTTGTGTTAATTCGATGGCGAAAGGCATAGGCGTTTACAATTGCCATATCCAGAAGGTGTAAAAAATTCTCTTTGTCCACTTCCTAGTCTTCATTCGAATGCGATAGCGACCAATAAGGCCATCCATCAAGTCTACGCCGCCCATATGTCGCTTATATTCTATTATAATAATTGGCCATTCAATCTTAACGTTTTTTTTCTACCGACCCCATCGAGTTGCTTTCTGCGGCCGATAATCGGAACGATTTGATACGAGTATAAACTGTTTAGTTCCACCGTACGTAGAAATGAGACGAACAGTTTTTGCGCCGTAAAACGTTTGATTCATCAAAACTAAAGGCTGAACCAACGAAGTCTTCAGAATAGCCACGATCAAATTGTTTTGCAGAGAGATCAGTTGGAGAGGACAATTTTATGTTTGGAACACGATTTGCTCGTACGGTTTCCAGGCTATAAATGTTCCGTAGGTAGATTGGCAAACCAAGCGATTTATAAAAACTATCAAAGAAGATAATGTGCACCGTGATTCGGTAAATTTTTCAGAATGACATTGTCGCCAGCGCCGAAAGCGTAAGAAAAGCTAACCGAATCGCAAAGAAAAAAATGCTTTCTTCGCCATTTGTAAGGCTTTTCTGGCATATATTGGCAAGTTGGAATACCTTGTATTTTTTCCAACATATTTTCTGAACAATACAAAGTCTTTGGGTCATAGGAACCGTTTAAAGTCTTTCGTTGAAGTGCTTGATAAGCGGCCATAGCCTGGTTGATATCGGGGAATTGCTGACAAGTTATCGTTAAAATGCAGCTTTTTCGAAGTTCTTTAAAACGATTTCGAGTCATTGTATTCCTAACGGCTTCAAGGGAGAATTTTACCCAATACATTCACACATAAGGATAGCGGTAAGCCGACATGAAGTATGATATGCCAATAAACTTACGAAGTTCCACTCCATTCGTAGTGAACCGAGTCGCAACGTCTTGCTGGCTGCTTTTCCGGCGAGCTTTGGTATACTAAATTTATTTTTTTTCATTTATTTTCATATTTATTATTAAAAACATACAATTTTCTACTCACCAGAATTTTTTAACCCAAAACAACGTATTTTTCTTTTAATTCTTTTTACTTTAAAATCACACTTATCACAAAAATATTTATTTATGCTTGAACTTAGTTAAAGTTGACTGTGGAAAGGAACAGCTGTAAAACAACACAAGGTGAAAGGATGCGCCAAAATCTAGCACTTGCTTTAAAGCTTTGTGTAAAGTTTTAACATAGTTTGTTTTGATTTTATTAGTTTTTGTTGATGTAAGAGCACTTTTAGAGTAGCCCGTCAAAAGGCGGACTTGGGCATTAGAGGGTTAAACAACAACAACAACACCTTAACTACAAAATGTCCATTTTAACACACAACAACATTATGGCTACATAGGCAGCTGATGATTACAACATGTCCACGGAGTTGCGGCCGTCTTCTTCAATGATAATAATCACAATCACAACACGCTTGATAATGTTAGTGAAACACCTCGTCTGTTTGATTCTGCATTTCACCGCATACGATTAGTTAAGCAGCGATTTGCAAAGCAAACGGAGTTGATAAAATCTATGATTTAAGAATCTGAATGTCGCCTTCTTACGAAATTTGATAAGAGAATGAATGAAATTTCAAGGGTGTTCGTTTTTAGAGCAGCTAAACTCGAAACAGTATTGTGTGAAATTGAAAGCATAAATACTGAAATTAACTTTCGTGCTATATATATTTCAGGCCTATGAAACACTAAGTGTTGTCTAGCGTCATCTTCGTCACAGGTGCCGAATCATGGAACTATGCGTATGAGGTCCAATGAAAGTTGTTCGTGGAAGAAGCACTTCGAAGCAAATGGTCGGCTGTTTTTTCGGCAAAACTCGTCATGTGGCGACTGTTCCGCTTGAGCATCGTAGGACGGTCAATTCCGAGTGGCTCACTACAATTTGTTTGCCTGAAGTTTTCGGAAAAATTCGAAAAACGAACCATGACATGTGCACCATGACAATGCGAGCTCTCACACATCGGCTCAAACCAGCGCCTTTTTGACCGGCCAAAACGTCGAATTGATGGGTATCCGCCGTAGAGCCCTGACTTGGCACCCAATGACATCTTTTTATTCCCGCACATCAAGAAAAGAATGCGTGGTCAACGATTTTCGTCGCCAGAAGATGCTGTTGAAGCGTTCAAAAACAATGTTTTGGAGGTGTCTCAATCGGAGTGGAAAAAGTGTTTCGACAGTTGGTTTGAGCGCATGCAAAAGTGTATAAATCATGCTGGAGAATACTTTGAAAAACAATAAAACCATTTTTGATTATTAGGCCAGAAATATATATAGCAGCCGCTCGTCATATCCCAGCTGGTCGAATACCCGAAGTACGACCAAACTTCCCAGCAGATTCAGCGGGACTCGCAGACGAACGTGATGACATTCGTCACTCCAACCCTACTGACCCTAGAATTAGGGATCTCAACTCCGAGATCAGTAGGTTGGTCAGCGAATAGAAGCGGAACAAATGGCTATACCGCATAAAGCAGTGCAACTTGAGTTCTGGAATTGGTAAGTTGCGAACAACGGTCAAATCGCTCTCTAACCCTGGAAGGAAGGATGATCGGACAGCTGTCATGTTCGGTGATAGAACAGTGACAGATCCGAAGCGGAGCGCGTGTTATTTTAACCAACTTTTTATTGAGCACCCAGAGAGTGATAAGGCGAAAAGGAGAGTATTGCGTCGTATCCGCGCTCTCCGAGTCGAAGAGGCACCACCACAATTTAACGTTGGCGAAGTTGCCCATGTCATCCGCAGCGCAAAGTCATGAAAGGCGCTGGGTCCGGACGAAATCTCAATGCTGGTGTTAAACCACTTGTCGCTAGCCACTCACTTATTTCCCGATGCCTGGAAAATGGGCAGAGTGGTTCCGCTACTGAAGCCAGACAAAGACGCAAGTAAAGGAGATTCGTACAGGCCGATCTGCTTGCTTCCCAATAGCAAGGACGCTTGAATCACTGCTCCTCCCCAGCCTGATCGAACACTTTCCTAGTGCTGATCATCAGCATGGATTCCGCAAGCAGCACAGCACAACAACTGCTTTACATGCCATCACCACACGTATAAGTCGCGGCCTTAACCAGAACAAACCTAACGACAGGACGGTCCTCGTGGCTCCTGAGCTAACAAAAGCCTTCGGCACGGTCAATCATGCCACTCTGTTCGAGGACATTGAAGAAACGTCCCTTCCGCCCAGTTTAAAACATTGGGTCGTAAACTATACGTGTGGCCGCCAGTCATATGTAGAATTTAGAGACAGAAGGTCGAAGCCCCGTAGAGTTAAACAAGGAGTTCCCCAGGGTGGAGTTATATCCCCGGCTCTGTTTAACCTCTACCTCTCTAAACTTCCTGCACCACCAGACGGCTTTGAAACTGTGTCGTACGCTGACGATTGCACAATTCTGGCTTCAGGACCTAAAGTGGATGACATTTGCGAGAAAATCAACTGTTACCTCACTGCCTTAGCACGCTTTTTCACTGCGAGGAATATGAAAATATCCGCCTCCAAATCATCAGCCACACTGTTGGACCGCAGAGGTGCGGTTGTCACTCAACTACCGACTATCACCTACCCCAAAATCCTGGGTGTCACATTGGACAGCCTTTTTCGATCCTCTGCACATGCTTCAGCTATCTGCGATAACCTCAAAAGTAGGAACAAAGTCCTCAAGTCACTTGCCGACAGTACTACGAAGCAGTGGAAGAAAATTCAGACTTGCCAGAATGCCGCCCTCAGAGCATCAACAGGGTGTCTTCTTATGTCTTCTGAGGACCATCTACATGAGGAGACGAAGGTCCTTTCGTGCGCAGACACAATTCCCTGCTGTATCAGCAATACCTGCTAGGGTGCTTTCGCAGCAGTCATCCTAACTACCTTTAGAGTGAGAACCTTTAGATCATCGACACTATAAGGCAGGTCTGAACAACATTCACGCCAATGAAGTCGCAGCAGCAGTATCCAGCTACCGTGTGAATGTAGTGCTAGGGGACCACATTCCGGAGATTTCACCTGAGGAGAAGGTACTACCTCGGCAGACACGCGTGGTTCTGGCGCAGTTGAGATCTGGATGGTGCAGCCGCCTCAATTCTTACTGGGCACGAATTGATGCTAACGTTCCGGACATCTGCCCCGCCTGCCATCAGGGACCACATGATGTGCTGCACCTCTTTCGTCCAGCCAAGCCCACTCAGCTGACCCGCAGGTCTTTGTGGACGTATCCAGTTCAAATGGCGCGTTTCCTCCACCTGGATATCGAAGCAGATCCCCCATAGACGAACAAGACTTCAAAATAAATATATTGTTGTTACAACAACAACAACAATATTTCGACTCAGAATTCGAAATAATACAACAAAACCAATTACATTTTTCTAAGATTTTTTCTGTATGTTCAAATCATGACCCCATGCTTCTCTAAGTATGATCTTTTTGCAACATACCACTTCTCCATTGAACATGAAGACACTGCCGTTACATACCATGCCTTCAAAAACTTAGATTATTCAATTTCAAACGGACATGTTTTATCAAATTGAATGGCACATCTTGTACTGCATGAATTCAGTTGAGGACATGCAAATATTCTTGGCACACAATTTGAGATGTTTCTTTTTCTATTTAACTATTCTAATTAAAACTAGACGTGTTAGACCCATGGTTTTCTAACATTAAAAAAAAACAATAAATTCACAAAAGGGATGTAGTATAACAACGGTGGATAAGTTTCAGATCGCTTGAACTACATGATGATTATCGTTATTCGAGAAGAGATGTGAACAAAACTATCGAAATTGCTAAGCAACAATACTATAGCGTGATCCATTTCGAGGTTCCCTACTTTTTTAAAGAAAAAAAAACACAGAAAATTCAAATTGAATGGTGAATGTTTATTATCATTTGAAAGAACATTCTTTGGCATTTATTTTTTGATGATAATGTGTATCAAATGTTTGCCGGGGCTACGTCTCAGATGGTCCATCCGTTGAGTCTAATTTTCGATGACTCGTTCGAGCATTTCGACTGGTAACTGGCGAATGACACGCGTGATGTTTTGCTCCAAGGCCTGAATAGAAGCAGGTTTGTCCGCATAAACTTTAGACTTTACACATCCCAACAGAAAAAAGTTTAACGGTGTGATATCACACGAACTTGGTGGCCAATCGACTGGCCCAAAACGTGTAATTATCTGCTCACCGAAGAGTTCTCTCAATAAATCCATTGATTGATGCGATGTGTGGGAAGTGGCGCTGTCTTGTTGGAACCAAATATCGCCGAGATCACGAGCTTCAATTTCAGACATCAAATAGTCGGTTATCATGGCACGATAACAGTCGCCATTGACAGTTACGATCTCACCGGCATCATATTTTAGGTCAGATATGTGGGACGAAATTCTTGTCTTAAGTTTGGTTTTAGTAGTGCCGACATATACCTTTTGGCATATGTGACTTGTGCAATGGTGACAAGTCCGACATATGCCAAAAGGTATATGTCGGCACTACTAAAACCAAACATAAGACGGAGTTCGATCGCGACCGTGATGAGTGACAGACGCATTACGTATCTCGCTGTGAATATTTCAAGAGACCTTCATTATTACAAGCGTTTACCTTTGGTTTTCGGCAAAACCATACTGATTTTTCGACCTGGTAACTATTTACAGTCGTTGTTACTGCAGATAGTTAACCAAAATAATTTAATTATTAGTAAATTGATATGAGCGAGCATAAAGCTCCCGTACCAGAAAGCAAAAGCAATGTAGAAACACATTGTAATGCAGTAATCATTGCTGAACCGCGTGTTCTAAGTCAGAGCATTAACGACACAAAAACTCGGGTTAATAACAACAACAGACTATTATTAAATGAGCGAAAGCGAAAACACAACAACACGATGCAGACAAGTGTAGAATCAGAACATTTAAAAAACAACTACTACTCAGTGCTTGACTGGGAGAATGATTGTGACACAAAGAAACTAAACGACTTTCAGCAACATGTGCAAGAGAAACGTCATAAACCAAATGTAACAAACGAAACTAACCAAAACAAATTAACGTCAGTTAACAAAATAAATGCGAATGCAGCTAACCCAGCAAACTCTTCCAATAAAGTGCATAACGATAACTTGAACAAAATACAAAAAATTCCACCGATTAATGTTTTTGACATAGAATCTAGTAAATTGATAGAATTTATTAAAGATTGTTTAAAAATAACTGACTTCAAACTTAAAGTATTTAAATATAAAAAAGCAATTTTCGTGAACACGTTGAAAGATTATATGAGAGTAAAAACATACCTGGAAAAGGTTCATGCAAACTTTTTTACTTATACCCCTAAGGGCATAAAAAATAAAACCTACCTTTTAAAAGGGCTGGATGCAACTATGGACCTAAACTTTATATTTGATGACTTGTGCAAACATGAATCTGAAGATCTGCAATTCTTGAAAGTGTCGGAATTTACTACCAAAAAGTCAGCTAGCAGTGGAGAAAAACTTCCAATATATATGGTTCAACTAAGTCCGGAAAGCAATGTCAATAAACTTAAATCCATAACAGGTATACAGCACAGATGCATCAAATGGGAACATTTAAAACGACCAGAAATAACCCAATGCAGGAACTGCCAGGGCTATTTTCACAGTGCAGCGAATTGCTTTTTACCACCTAAGTGCGTAAAATGCAGTGAAAATCACGAGAAAGGAAAATGCGGCCTGAAGGAAGGCGATCAAGTTTACTGTGTTCTATGCAAAGAGTACGGACACCCTGCTTCATATAAAGGATGTCAGGCCTACAAAAATCTGCAACAGAAATTGCGACATAAAAAGCAAATCTTAACAGAAAACGCACAAAATACTAATAAAAATTATAGCTATGTACATAACATGGGTACTTATGCTCAAGTAGTTAGAGAAAAACATTCCCCATTTTCTGAAAATAATAATCAAATTAACACGTTCATACAGGAGGTAAAAACCATGATGATTAATCTTACAAATCAGTTTGCAAACATTCAAAAACAACTGCAAATTCAAACTTCCCGTATCGATACGATATTTTCAATGATCGAAATATAATGGCAAGCACCACAGCTAAAAAATTAAAAATAATTGAAATTAATGTAAATTCACTAATTCGAATAAGCAGAAGAATAACTCTTCAAAATTTTATTAAAGTTCACAACCCAGACATTGTTATGCTGAACGAAACCAAATTAAACAATAAACATACAATTTATTTCGATGGATACGATGTAATAAGAAGAGACAGGCCTAATTCTAAACAAGCAGGAGGAACTGCCATACTTATCAAAGATTTTATAAAGTATGAAAAATATACAAATAATACAATCAGGAAATTTAATTGCTTAGAATCTGTGATATTAAAAATTCCTATAAGCCAAGCTAGATCTCTATATATAATATCAGCATACTTCCCTTCTGGAAATAATGACATGTTCCTAAAAACGGAACTGCAAGAACTGTTTGTATCAATAAGTATCCAAAATACACAAAACTATTATATTTTAGCCGGAGACCTTAATTGTAAACGAAAGGAGTGGGGAAATAGGGAAAATAATACGAAAGGCAACATACTTCATGATTGGTTGACAGAGAATGCAATTAACTTCAGATGTAAAATTTATGCTTCATCAACTCCATCATACCCCAGATCACAGTCTTACCTCGATGTTTGTATTGCAGACTGTAGACTCAACATCGAAAGAGAAAACCAAACTAACAACTGTTTGAAAACAATTGACTATGATAGCGACCACAACGCGATACAAATAGCTGCATCGATGATCGACGAAATAAATCCTTTTAATTTTCTTAAAGCAGATCCTATTCAAATTTACAACTACAAAGCTACCAAATGGGAAAGATTTAATAAGCGAATCATGTCCAAGATAAACGATATTAAAACAATTCCTAATAGTCGCAATTTAACAAACTCGGAGATTGATTGTCACCTAGATGAAATTAATTCTATAATTTATAAAACTGTAGAAGAAACTGTACCTAAATATAAGAAAAAATCATATGCAAAACTTACTAATCCAATAATAGATAAATTGTATTCGGAAAAAAGCAGAATTCTGACAATAATTAAAAGACATAATAGAATGGAATCCCTTATTCCAGAGATGACATTAAATACATTAAAATCAATATTAAAACGGACTCGAAAGCTAATTAATGAGAACATTACGTTGATGATCAATAAAAATATGGAAATTAAATTGACAAGTATTAGCACAGCGAATTCAGCGGATATGTTTAACAAAATCAAAAGTAGCTTTCGAAGGAGCAAAGACATAAATATAGATTGCTTGAAAATACCACAAAATGATTTAGATTTGATCCAAAGGACTGGCCTAGATGTGCAGGAAGTAGATAGAGATGTAGACCAAAACTACATAGTCTCTGGGGAACAAAATATTGTGAACACAATTGGTGCATATTTTGAGTCCATCCATTCTCAAAAAGAGATTGATTACGACAATAATAACCACACAAATGTTACCCAAAAGTTCAATTTATTTTTGGATTCAAAAATATTATTTGAAGCTAACCGGACCACTATCACAAACTTCACTGACAGTCTAAAGGCTAATGAACTCACTGACGATCAGATTGGACCATTTTTTGTGACTAAAAACGAAGTGAGATATATATTTAAAAACCTGCGCAACAAACTTTCAACAGGACCAGACAACATTCCAAACATTATCCTTAAAAGATTACCGGAACAACTTTTACTGGCTTATTGTACAATCTTTAACAACATGATTAACAATGCCTACTTTCCTGAGAAATGGAAGAATGCTAAAGTAGTTGTCCTCCCAAAAAAAGACAGAGATCATACCCTTCCAAAAAATTTTAGACCAATAAGCTTACTTCCGAACATAAGCAAAATTTTCGAAATTTGCGTTAGTAAGATATTCAATAAATTTTGTGCAGAGAAGGATTTAAAAAGCGACAAACAATTTGGGTTTAAATACAAGCATTCGACAATAAATGCGATAAATATTTTAACCTCGGACATTAACTGGAATTGGAATAGAAAACTTTGTACAGGAGCTTGTCTTATAGACATGGAAAAAGCATTTGATCATATCTGGATACCAGGGCTAATATGTAAATTAACAGAATATGAATTCCCGCTACATTTAACAATTTTGCTACATAATATGTTGAATAATAAACAATTTTATATATACAAAAACGGAGTCACGAGTAGAACCTTTAAGATCATCAATGGTTTACAACAGGGAACTGTCATGGCTCCAAATCTTTTTAACTTATATATACTCGAGTTGCTCAGTAAAATAGAAAACATCATCTCATTTGCAGATGATATCATAGTCTATAACGCAAATAATAAAATTTCAAATATTAACCACGACCTTCAGTCATCATTTGACATCGTAGAAACATATGCCAAAAACTGGCTCATGAAAATCAACAATGACAAATGCGAATCAATATTATTTCGACCACCGGTAAACAAATGCAGCAGCAACATCAGAAGGAATTGGAAAACGTTTGGAATTAAATCAAAGTTATCAAATGAGCCAATAAAAATTAGAAACACGGTTAAATATCTTGGAATTTACCTAGACAAATTTTTGTACTTTAATGACCATATTAAATATATACTGGATAAGACAAGAAAAGGATTTTTCTCAAACAAATCCTTATTCTACTCCAAATTTTTAAAACCAAGAACCAAAGTGATTATGTACCAATCTCTGATAAGACCGATAACAACGTATGGTTGCCCAATTTGGTTTAACATATCACCATCTTATATGGAGAAAATACGTGCAATGGAAAGGAAAATTCTTAGAGTTTGCACTTCAATGTACAGATCACCGCAAAGTCACTTTACGAAATTTATATCTAATTCAAATCTATACAATACAGCCAATATAAACAGAATCGATAATTTTATAATAAAGCTTATTCGAAATCATATAGTACGCTGCACACGATGCACAGACTATAACCTAATAATGGCCCCGTATTTTACTAACTGGGCTTATATAGAAAACACGACCCAAAAGGGATTTGTGCCACCGGAAAGTTTTTTATACCTAGATAGCAAAAAAGCTATACAGAACTCAGATGGGACTCCGATTTTCTATCATCATTACAGGAGGGCTACGACAAAAGCCATACAAATTGACTGGGACCGCCAACCAAACCTAAAGTATAGCACAAGCATACCAAATAAAGATGTCGGCGTTTATGCCAAAATTAACACCACAAAATACTGGTGGCTCACTTAACAGAACTCTGATTTTTTTTCATACAATTTTACTACTCATTGACCACCTAATTTTATCTTAACATACACACATATAAGTAATGTTTTTCTACTTTTTCATTGCAAACTATAATATAAATTCTTATGAATTAAAAAATTATTTAATAATTTAAAGCATTATATAGCACAAGAGTATACTAGAGTTCCCCAAATGGGGCGTTGTATATAATAAGTTCATATCAACTATTGTTTATTGTAGTAATAAGTAAAAATTTATAAATAAAAATAAACGAAATCCAAAAAAAAAAAAAAAAAAAAAAACCAAACATAAGACAAGAATTTCGTCCCACAAATCTGACCTAAAAGCCGTAAATAGGCCCATAGAACAAGAGACCGCACTTGCGGCCCACTGTATATTGACTGGACATAAGCCTGACTTTACCGACATAAAAATTGTAGCGCAAGAGAGAAATTATAGAAGAAGATACACTCTGGAAATGCTTAACATTATTGACGTACCTAATGAGAAGAGAATTAATTACAAAACGGACACAGATGGGATCGCACACATATATAGAAATGTGGTGCAGAAGCACAGAAGCAAGCTGAATAATATCAGCTGACAGCGATAACACTGTGGAACATTTTTGGGGTTATTGTCTGGGGGGTGAGAAATTCCAAGTCAGGGTGATGGTACTAGGTCAGTATATTAAAACGCTCAAAGGGTTTTGCGTTCGTATGTGCCAGGTAAGTAACTTCACTTAATTGTAAATAAAAGCAGAACGCGTTAATCGATTTCTATGATCTATGTCGCATTTTGTTTATAGGTTATGGGTACTTTACGTGAAAGTTATAAGACTACACGTTTTTCCGTTTGGGATTTATATGTTTAAAAAAAAAAAAAATCATAAATTTATTTCTAATTGCAAAAATGTTGATTTGGTAGAGAAACAGTATATTAATGGATTAAAGAAAATGTAATTATTAATTTTTCTCTACTGGCACATACGAACGCAAACCCCTTTGAGGGTTTTAATATACTGACCTAGTACCATCACCCTGACTTGGAATTTCTCACCCCCCAGATTGGCTGTTGTACTGTGTAATCAGACGGACGACATTGTTTTGTTAATGTAATTATTTTTCATATATTGTGTTAATGATTTTTTTTATTAAATGTAATCATGTTTTGTATATTTTGTCAGTGACAACCCCTGAAGATGATTGACGAAGTCAATCGAAATATTGGGATAAATAAAAAGTAAACAACACATAGAACAACGAGTTTAAATAAATGACCTCAAGCCGAAAAATAATTTTATAAAATAACAACACCAAAGGTCAACTATTCACTTACAACATAAATGCTAAACAAAAATAACATGACAGCATGACTCATACGTGATCTGTCAAAAAAGGCTATTGAAAAAAGTATCTCTACTTGGATCACCCATCATAATAAGCGTTTCTGCAATAAACAATAAGAAACCCTGCAGTACAATAACTAACATAGGTATCGGCAAATCGGAAAAAAGGCAAGCACTGATCTGATTGCTGGCGATCTTAACATTGACTTTACGAGTTCTCCCTACGTCCAACCTTAAATAGCGTATTATTCATAAAATCAAAAGTATTTTTCTAGGAAGTTGAAAGCATGCACAAAGTTAACCTGTTGCAAAATCATCATCTGAGTACTGTCCAATAGCAACATTATCTTGTCTCTCAACATGCCTTAAGAAACTATTGTTCAAACCAATAATCTGTTACATACATACTCGTAATATACCCTATTATACATCAACGAATCTGTGTTTCGTCCTAAACATTGTTGTGTGGCAGCCTTTATTGAAGTTGTTGAAAATCTTCGGAAACTTAAACTTAAACATTCGAAACCCATTGACACCGTTAACCATCCTACACTCTGTATGGAACTGAATAATTTTTTCTTAACAGCCGTCAGCTTGATTCTCGCCTTCCTTACTAACCGTACGCAATCAGTATCTATGTTCCACCTTAACTTTAAAGTGTTACCAGTAGTAAGGGGTGGACAGGATTAGGACACTTGTAGGCGGATGATCTGGCTCAACAATTATTAGATTGCAGATTAGCTTCAGTTCTACTTTAGTAATCCTCTTAGTTTCAGTGATGATAACGTATGAGTTTCTGCATAAACGGATTATGTCTTAATCGAAACAAGTCGAAATGTTTTACTATTTATAAAAAATCTTTCGGTCTTTCTACTGAAATTAAAAAGTCAAAACGACCTGAACAGTTTTATATTCTGTTGTTTCCTTGTTGTTTCTTTTGAGGAATCAACGTAAAAAAACTGATGCAATGTATCGGCTATGATTGTCAGGCAGACTGTACAGCTGTTTCTAAATCCGCCCAAGTATTTCTTCAACAGCCTTTGCAACGATTACTTTGGCAAAAATCAAAAAAACTTACACGAGAGACTCATTAACATTACTGACAATCACCCTTTGCGTATAATCTTCGAACTGTGCGTAGAGCAATCTGCGTAGAACAATATCATTTCCACCAATTCTGTATTGCAGGGGTATTCATTGAAATCCACTAATGCAAAAAAACAAAGTGTGCTCGTTTTTGTGCGTACAATGTATTCATACATGCGTTGCACAAAAGGTCGTAACAATACGTATTAAATAGTTTTTTTTTAACTTTTTTTGGTTCGGCTGAATATGAAATGTAGGGTATCCGACCAACATTTCGTGGAGTTGGAAACGGTATGACATATTTAGTATATCACCCACCCTTCGGAGGAGGTTCTAAAAATCTTTAGTCGGGTGGCTGAACTCAAGATACTCACTCAGTGTTCAGAAGATTCCTCGCCTCCGCGGATTCCTCGCCTTCGCGGAGTTTTGCTTAAGCAAAACGAGGAGTAAAGCCAAGGGTTTTTTAAAGCGGTGCAAGAAATACTTCACTTCCTCCGACCTCCTCAACATCTACATCACACACATTCGGCCAAAAATGGAGTATAACTCCCACATCTGGGCGGGTGCTTCAAGGTCTTCTTTGGAGTTTCTCGACCGGGTGCAAGGGAGGGCGCTGAGGTTTGTTGGATATAGCAGGGTGGCCAACTCTGTTATTTCACTCGAGCGGGTTTTGATACTTTATTAAACTAATTATTCTTAATAATTTTTCGAAGGTTTAAAATCCATAGCTGGTAAATAAAAGTACGCGCCGTTAAAGTGCCAATAAATTTAAAAATTTAAATGTTACGGGTAACTCTACCCCATATACACAGAGAAAAAATATGTTAAAAGCACGTGTTCAAGCAACGTATATATTGGAACATGCTACAAACCTATTTGTAACACAGAATTTTCTTAGTAGCTGGTTATCCCTTAGGAGATAATTTGTAGTGGAAGCAAATCGCACTTAAAAAAAAAAGAAAATTAGTGAGCGTTAGTGAAAGTGCACGCAGTGAAAAAGTGTGGTTAGTATATGGTCACGGCAATAATAATATGTTCTCCGCAATAAAAGTATATTCGTCGCAACCATAGTATTGTTTTCTGAATTTCATTTTGACAATAGTATGATTGCCGCAATATTAATATTGTTGAAATATAACAAAGGTATTATTGCCAAATTTAAAAATAAAAATATGGTTGTAGCAACAATGTAAATATGGTTGGTGAGAAAAAAGTATTGTTTTCATGGGTTTTATGTTAGCAATAATATAACTGCGGCAATCATACCGGCAAAACCTTAATTTTTTTTTTAATTTGACAATGTTATTTTTAGGATTCTTACGCAATAATAGTAATAAAAATTATATATTTAAAAAAAAAAAACTACGGATTTGTATAACTAAAATAAATCACTCCTATTGTTACATAACTTACTTAATAAAATTCTTTATTGTTGAATAACAACGTATTCCAGTCTTTACAAACAATTTTGTCGATCATAGTATGGTTGTGCGTAATTCATACTATAGTTGTGAGGATCATACTATGGTTGAACGTTAAACAAACTATGGTTATGAGGATCATAATATGGTTGTGGGGATCATAGTATGGTTGAATGTGAATAATAATATGGTTGTGGGGATCATAGTATGGTTGTGTGTGAATGATTCTATTGTTGTGAGGACCATAATATTGTTATGGCGATCATGGTATGGTTGTGTGTGAACCATAATATTGTTGTGATGATCATAATATTGTTGTGCCACAACCATATAACAAACAATAGTATAGTGCTCTTCTAATATTGTTACCCCAACCATACTTTTTTCTGCGTGCATAACAAAAATTATATATTTCTATCAAAATATCAAGCTTTTTAATTTTTTCTAGCGGGTTTTTAGCTTTTTTCTAGTTTTGGTTTTTGCTTAAGAAATTTAGCTTTTTTCCTTACTAAGTTCTGGCTTAGAAGCTTAAAGCTAGGAAGACAATATTTTTGTTTGCAAGTAGGAAAGGGTGTGTTGATCTCATTGTATCTCATTGTAACAGGAGAATGTCATGTAACCGGTGTTCGGGTTCATGTGTAATTTGTTGGCAATATTTAGGTTTTGTTTATGTGATAACATTAAGTCCCACATTATCATTAAAACACTGCACCCCCCGTAAGCAGGAGCTGTATCTCATTCTCCCTCTGTGTGGTGCTGTTTCCCTTATCAAATTCATTCAAATCCTTGTGTATACGAGTGTAATATGTGTCTTTACATCTGTTTGAGGGGGTATGCTTTATAAGATCTCATATATCATTAAAATCCACTCTTTTACAATTCGACCTTCAAAATAATGCCGGCATATCTGTTTGTGTTTTGCTTTGATGCCTCTACGTAATTACGTATGTTTGTCTGTATGCATGCTTTAGTTTGAACACCGTGTTTCCTTTTTCTCTCTCTTCTCGGAGTACGTACCATCGAGCAAAGCATGCTTCAGGAAGTAACCCACATTTTCTTACTCGTCAACAATAGACATTTTTGAAGGTTTACTCCAATGTAAGCAACCAACATCGTATTCACTGTGCCCGCTGCCTCTGGTCGGTACAGTGCAGCACATAAATATTCAGCTTTTACTAGAATGAGCGGACGAAATAAAGCATAAATAAAATATTAGTTTGTTTAGTCGAATGTCCTATTATGGATAGTGGGAGTTTAGGCCTCGATTGTAGACATTTACATGTGTAATTTCAAAATAAATTTATATTTTTGGAAGACCTCACTTCGGGCAGCTACAAATACTAGGAGATATAATAAAGAATAGGGTGTAATTGTTCAATATATTATATTGTTAATGTCTGCCAAATGAATTGTAAAAATGGCGGAGAATGTTCGATTTTATAAAGTGGTCTCCCGAGTAGTAAAACCGTTTTTATCTGAAGCTAGTGTACTTGTTTGCTTCCAATGCATTATGCCAATATTTCACAAACATTCAATAACAAATTCTGCCGTCAACTGCCTGTTACGGAACACATTCACTTTTTAAATCTAGTTTTTTTTTAAAGAAATTAACAAGTTAATTGAAATTCCATTTTATGCACTGGAACACTTCCAATGCTCTTTTTTTCTAAGTGCGTTTTGCTTCCCCTACGTCTTATCACCTAAAGGATAACCCGCTACTAAAAATATTTTTTAACACAGAATTTATGTTATTCCATAAACTTGTGGTATTTCAATATGCTACAATATTGTCAAATACATATAATATGTTTGTGTAAACCTGTTATTCCGAAATGACAAACAGACATATGTTTGTTACATTTTCCAAACATGTACTTAGTAGGGACATAAATACTGTTACACAAGTTTTATGCTGTAAAATAAAAAATACTGAATGTTTTTGAACAAAATATTTTTTAATATATTTATTGATTACTATTGTATCCAAAAGAATCTACTTATTCGAAATGTCCGCCTTTTGCCTTTACACACGCCTTAAGTCGCACTGGTTAATCGTCAATAGCTGCACGAACCTCGTCCATTGGAAAATTGGGCACAGCTCGAACCAAAGCAGTCTTAAGAGATCCAATGTTGGGGTATCTTTTGTGACAAACCTTGTCCTCTAAAACCGTCCACAGTTTGTAATCCAATGGGTTCAAATCTGGACTGCCTGGTGGCCATTCTTCAGAGGAAATTAACGCTGGCAAATTGTTTCGAAGCCAGGACTTTGACGTTTTAGCCTTATGGGCCGGCGCAGAATCCTGCTGGAATGTCCATGGCTGCTTTTGGAACAGGGAATTGTTAAGAGGCTTCACAACAACGGTTTCTTGGTAAACTTTGGCCGATGTTTTGACTCCTTGTTCGCAGAAATGCAGGTCAGTGACCCCATCGTAAGAGACACCCCACCAAACCATGACTGAAGCTGGGTGATGACCCTTTTTCACCCTTGGGATTAGTTCAGATGCTTCCTTAGATGACCGCGCATACACTCTATCATTTTTCGTGTTAAATTTTTCCTGAACGGTAAACATTTTTTCATCGGTGAACAAAATTTTTCTGCGTGCTTCACCAAAAGACGTTTGCATTTTTCAATCCTATTTTTTTTAAAGCTGCAGTCAATAAATGTCCGGTGGTCGTTTGAAAGGCCCTAGTACCAAGTCTTTTTTCATGATTCGACTAATGGAATTTTGCGTTATATTCATCTTACGTGCCATGATTTTCTGTTTTCGGAGCGGATTTCTGTGAATTCTTGACTTAACGGCCTTGATGACATGCGGTGTTCGAACAGAGCGTGGGCGGCCTGACCGGTGGCGGTCTTTTACATCTCCAGTCTCCTCAGACAGTTTAATGCATCGGTAGACGAACATACGGCTAATCCCTAGTGGCCGGAGTGTTTTTAAAACATCGCTTCTTTTCATTTCACACTTGAAAGCGCTATTACAGCGATACGGTTCTCAGATAATGAGATAATGAGACCACTCCCTGATGAAAGTTGAAACAATTTTAAAATCCCGTTACAGACTAACGCTATTGAGGTTAGCTTTCAAAACCCATATGACATTAACGGGGTATGTTCAGTTCTACTATTAAAATGGGTGTGTTCAATGTTGTAACAGTATTTATGTCCCTACTAAGTATAGGTTTAGGCACAGAAAACATTAATACATAGGGTGAATCATCTAGAGGTATTTTTCAGAACAAAAAAAATATAAAAAATCAAAATAAGCGTGGAATCTTTATTGGTAATTTGAAAGGACATTTTATAGCATTTAATTTCTTTCAAATATTGGCCGCAACTACGCCCCAGGGTTTCCATTCTGAGGGTCCAATTATGGATGACTTGTTCAAGCATTTCGACCGGTATGGCTTTAATGACACGCGTAATGTTAGTTTCCAAAACCTGAATCGAAGCTGGTTTGTCAGCATAGACTTTGGACTTTACGTAACCCCAAAGAAAAATGTCAAAAAGTGTGATATCACTTGATATAGGGGGCCAACTCACCTGTTCAAAACTTGAAATTAGCTGCTTTTCAAAACGACCTCTCAATAGATCCATTGTTTGAGCAGCTGTATAGCAAGTGGCACCGACCTGTTGAAACGAAGTGTCGTCAAGATTACGGGGTTCAATTTCAGGTAGCATAAAGATCGATATCATGGAGCGATAGCGAGCACGATTCATGGTTACGTTCCGGCCATCATCATTTTTGATAAAATATGCACCGATTATTCCACCAGCTTATAAGCCGCACCAAATCGTGGTTTCCTCTGGGTATAATGGCACCTCTTGAACCTCTTTTTGATGCTCTTCAGCCCAAATGCGGCAAGTTTATTTATTGACTTTGCCGTTGAGCCAGAAATGGGCCTCATCACTAAACGAAATTTTAGTCGAAAACAGCGGATCTTCCCGTTTCTCACCGAACGCTCATTTCCATTACACAGTTGCCAACATTTAAAGGAAATTATTTTCATAAAACAAATGCCATAAAATGTCCTTTCAAATTACTAATAAATACTCCACACTTGATTGGAATTTTTATATTTTTTTTGTTCTATAAAAATACCTCTAGATGGATCACCCTATATTTTAGCAATTTTCCAAAGATTCATATGCTTCTGTGCGAAGATATATTTGTTGCACTTAAGCATTAATATGTTAGCAGTAATAATAATATTTATTAATTATAATTCAATAAACTAGAACGGTGCCCCAAACATATTATATGTTTGTGTAAACCTTTTTTGCTGAAGTACTTTACAATCATAAATATGTTTGTTACATGTTCCAAGCGTAAATATGTTTGCATGTCAACATCTTTTTAACACATTTTTTCTCCATGCACGGCCTATAAGTGCCGGGCCGACTCCCAAATTAGAAAAATTATTAAATACAGGTACATATTTCGACTTGTGAGCAAATGTTACTGCACTCGTATCTTTGTATCCGTATGTGCCTACAGTCCCTAAACCCAATGACCACTCTTGTTTGTGGAAAGTTTAATGCGTGTACTCCAACGACTTCCAACCAAAGCTAATTTTATCTGTTATTTTTATAGTTATATGGTGGAAATGTACAAAAAATCTGTTTTAATCACAAGTTCTTGTGTCTCTCCAGGGGAAACTTTCTCCTATTTGCCCGAATTGTTTCCGACTCTAGTTCTAATCGTTTGGACCAGGGACCCTAACAGTTGTTACCACAAAAATTTTAAAATTTATTTTTTGGTTTTTACAGTCAATTAGCGCCTTTTTTAATAAACTAACAGACTTTTATTGCTGACTTTTATAAATAAAATCTGATAACTTTTTTAAGTAAAAGTCATCAAGTACTGTCACCAAGTCGTTAGATAACAATGAAAAAATTAAAAATAATTGTTATTTGCGGAGGAAGCCAATGAAATTCAAAATAATTGTTATATTTTTGGTTTTTTTTTAAATTATTTGAACATAACTTTTATTTTTTTTAATTTTTCACAAAAATTACAACAAAAATATTATTGTAAAATTTTGTGCTCGTTAAAAAATACATCCATTGGTATACTCAATTCAGTTGTGTGACATTTGTACCATAGAAAAATTTTAAACAAGTAAAAACTTAGGGTAATTGCCGATTTCGCCCATTTACAATTTCAAACAGCTTGAACATGTTGCAAAATTTCTAGATCCTAAGTTGATTTGTTTGACCGCCGCTTTTAACAGACACGCGAATGGACTCACGGACGGACATGGCTAGATCTAAGAACTTTACGACGATCAATAATATATACTATCGAATACTTTAAAGAGGCTCCAACCAATATTACGAGGTGTTGCAAACGGAATGACAAATTTAATATACCATCCACTTTTCAGTTGAGGGTATAAAAATAACTGTTTCGGGCTCGGTTTTGGACGGTATTGTGCTTTCAACGTATAGATACAATACATACAAATGTACAGACGGAATAGTCTAGGTCACCTTAAAAATGTATGTCAATAATTTATATATTAAGAGGGTCGCAGATAATTATTTCGCGAAGTAACAAACGGAGCGACAAACTAACATATATACATACTCATCTCATGGTTTAGGAATAACAAATTTCGTTCACACCAAAGAGCGACCAACTAGAAAAAACCGTTCCATCTGATGATATTGTCGGTGAAAAAGAACCTATATATAACTTATATCCAGCTGTTCGTCATAGCCATAAGTTTTTTTCACGATGTTGGCAGCTTATCGAAGATGTTATTTCCGTCGGAAAAACTCATACTTCTGCACGATGTATGTGAGGCAACATACAGTCGCACAAAGCAAACATACCTTTGAAAATAACGATATCACGTTTGTGAGTTAATATGCATGCACGTAACCCAAAGTATTCTGCTAGTATGCTTTAATGTAGGAATCATTTAGCACCGGTTCTAAAGTCTCACTCACACCCTCCCATACTGACATCAGTCTCTTTTAGTTAAGAATCCCTATTAACCAATACAGTGCTTAGGCCTATTACGTGGTGCGGCCAACCCTCATAGAATTACAACGAAGAAATTTCCTACAAAAACACTCGCCGCCACTTGAATAGGACCACCATGTTATATTCTAAACTCGTCACTTGAATAGAACCCCTCCCCAAAAAGCGGTTTATATAGAGTTTGACTTCAACATATTTAATTATTGTATATTAAGTATAAGTTTATAGCATTTGATTAATTTGTAATAAAGTTTAGAGCCCCATTTTAAGGATATCCTCGAAGATCCTTCTGGGAATCAAAACATATGCCATAGATAATTTGTCACCTTGTAACGTCCACTGCAAGTCTCCAAAATGGTTTCTAAAGTGTGGAAGCTTGTTGCAGTACGCCATAGTAGCAATTTGCGTTCTGGTGGAGGACAAAAATTGCAGCTCCCATGTTCCAAACCATAATACTACACACTCGTCCATCTAAGTAATCAAACTTATGGCCACCTTTTCGGAGATAGTGGAAGTGAAACTAAAATCCTTATGAGCCTTTGAAATGTAATTTATTTTCGTTCGGGAAACCCCCAAGCGTATCTTTTTACGTACATCACTTTAGGGTTTTCTTTCATCAGACTAAACGTTTTAAATGCTTGGCATTTAGAAATTATGGCTTTAGAAATTATCGCTCTTACATTTGCCAGTTCTAGCTTTTATTTGTGCTAATGTATCTTGAGAATTTGATGCTAATCTTAGCACACACCCTTCATTAGCAGCCGAAGCACAATTTCAGAAAGACCTATCATATTTTTTCGTAGGTTGTAGCATTTTAAAAAATGTATTTACGAGTACTTAATGTTGGCTCCATCCAATTTTGTCTGCAATTTTATATATAGATTGGCCAACTTGGGCTTATGTTTTTATTTTTCTTCATCAGATAAAGATTTTTCTCTTCCTATTTTAATCGAGTTTAAATTTAAATTACATACGCTTACATACTATTCAAGTGTCGCTCAAAATTTCAAGAGCTTACCCTGATATTAAGCAAGATGGGGAAACATTTTTTTACGGAACATTTCTGTTGTAGAATTTTTTTTTTGAGAGAGTAAATATATAGTTCTAACTACTTACCGAAGTAGAACATTTCAAGTATCAAAATGTGGTCCTATTCAGGTGGCAGGGAGTGTATTTCCCGCAAATATATATCAGTGTGTGTACTTACACAGACGTATGTAATAGGTCCACATGCATACGGTATACGTCCATTAGGGTGTGACGAAAACGTTTTTTGTGAATGATTAGGAAATGTAAAACTGTGTGTATTTTTACTAGCATGTCGGACGAAGGATATTTTTTCAAGTTATTCACGAACTGAAATCCATTATCAATATTATTGATTTAAATTTGGATGGGAGTATATATATGTTTGCTATTCCGTTCGTTACATCTCAAAATACTTACGTATATGCGACCCTAAAAAGTATATATATTACGAGGGTTGCTATTTATATTTCTTGTCTAGGCAACACTAAGTGTTGCCTGGCGCCATCTGACATTTTCATTGGTAAGTTTGACATTTGTAGCATAAACGTACTCAGAACGTCACTGTAAACAGTGTTGTTTACAGTGACGTAAAAAAAACAATTTGTCAAAAAAATGGAATTAACTAGTGAACATTTACCTGCGATCATTTTTGTTGTTGTTGTAACAACAATATACTTATTTTGAAGTCTTGTTCGTCTATGGGGATCTGCTTCGATATCCAGGTGGAGAAAACGCGCCGTTTGAACTGGATGCGTCCATAGAGACCTTGGGGTCAGCTGAGTGGGCTTTGCCGGACGAAAGAGGTGCAGCACATCATGTGGTCCCTGATGGCAGGGGAACAGATGTCCGGAACGTTATCATCAATTCGTGTCCAGTAATAATTGAGGCGGCTGCACCTTCCAGATCTCAGCTGCGCCAGAACCACGCGTGTCTGCCGAGGTTGTACCTTCTCCACAGGTGAAATCTACGGGGGATGTTCCCCTAGCACTACATATACACGGTAGCTGGATACTGCTGCTGCGACTTCAGAGGCGTGAATGGTGTTCTGACCTGCCTGATAGTTTCGATGATCTAAAGGTTCTTCTTATATCGCTGGACCTCTCTCTCTAGATCATGAAGATCGTACCTGATCTGCCTGGGCGGAGGCATCCTGTTCAAGAGATGGTGGTTAGGATGACTGCTGCGAAAACACCCTAGCAGGTGTTGCTTAGACAACAGGAAATTGTGCCTGCGCACGGTAAGGACCTTCGTCTCTTCATGTAGATGGTCCTCAGAAGGCATAAGGAGACACCCTGTTGATGTTCTAAGGGCGGCATTCTGGCAAGTCTGAATTTTCTTCCACTGCGTTGCACCCACGCTCGCCGACCATATAGGTGCTGCATAGTTTGCTACAGACCGACCTATCGCTTTGTAAGAGCTCAACAAGGTTTCTTTGTCGGCTCCCCAAGTACTCAATATATATGCGATCATTTTCCACAACTTTCGACATGGATTATCACAACAAGAGGGCATCGATGAACTTAAATCTATGTATGGCGATGGAGCACTATCCTACAATACATTGAAAAACTGGTTTAATGAATTCAATCGTGGCCGAAGCTCGCTCAAGCACGAAGGTCGTCCAAAAACGGTCGTTGTGCCAGAGAACATATGTAGATACCGTGCGTGAACTGATAATGCAAGATCGTTATGTGACATACCATGAGATAGATGCATCCTTGGGCATTTTTTCCATCAGCATACATTCAATATTGCATGAACACCTGGCCGTAAAAAAGGTTTGTTCTCGTTGGATCCCGCACAATTTGACAATCGCTCAAAAAAAGGCTCGTGTCGATTGGTGCAAAGAAATTTTGAAAAAATACGATCGCGGTGCTTCAAAAGACGTTTATTAGATCGTCACAGGTGACGAATCATGGATCTATGCGTATAAGCCCGAAACAGAAGAGCAATCTGCCGTGTAGGTCTTCGAAGACTAGCCAAATCCAATGAATGTTGTTCGTGGAAGAAGCACTTCGAAGCAAATGGTCGCCTGTTTTTTCGGCAAAACTCGTCATGTGGCGACTGTTCCGCTTGATTAACGTAGGACGGTCCATTCTGAGGGGTACACCACAATTTGTTTGCCTGAAGTCTTCGGAGAAATTCGAAAAACGAACAAGAGAAAACGAATCATTGTGGACCATGACAATGCGAGCTCTCACACATCGGCTCAAACCAGCGCTTTCTGACCGGCTAAAACGTCGAATTGATGGGTCATCCACCGTACAGCCCTGCCTTGGCACCCAATAACTTTTTTTTGTTCCCGCCCATCAAGAAAAAATGCGTGCTCAACGATTTTCGTCGCCAGAAGATGCTGTTAAGGCGTTCAAAAACCATGTTTTGGAGGTGCGGAAAAAGTGCTTCTACAATTGGTTTGAGCGAATGCAAAAGTGTACTTATATAAATCATGTTGATAAATATTCACATTTCCATTATTAGGCCATAAATATATATAGCAGCCCTAGTATTGATCGTCGTAAAATTCTAAGATTTAGCAATGTCCGTCTGACCTTCTGTCAGTAAAAAGTAAAATTCAGTTCAAACGAAATTAGCAAGAAAAGGGTTTGTAGACACTCTTGAACCCAGTTTCAGGTTTGGTTCAATGGTTCAAAAACTGTAGGAACAAAAACATTTTTAGATACAATTTGCTTTTATTAAAAATAAAAAATGTAATTTAAATTAAGAGATCCACTTTATAAGAAAGCTTCACAGCAATTGTTGAAAGACAACTTTGTTAAGACCAGGCTCTGGTCTTAACGAGTTCGGTTTTCTTTTAACAATTGCTGCAAAGCTCTCTTTCGATTTAAATACACAAGAACACCGAATTAGACGCTAATCTTACAAAATATACTTTATTTATATGTTCACTTAATATAGAAACATACAACAATTCATGTTGAATAAACAATTTTTTTAAAATGTTCAATTTGGAAGTGATCGACAATTTTATACTCTTTACATCTAAATATGCCAATTGCAAACAGCTTTTTAGACCCAATGGCCAAACTCTAAATTTACATTTGAATTATTTTTTCGTCCGGCACCCAAATTTAGCCAAATTATAAATAAACGTTTTATTTTGGCTTTATTTAAATTTACATGGTCTTGTAGTAATATAATTCCCATTTGTCCATGTATATCGGCAGAAGTTTTTTTACGCCCCCAAACCATTTGAATTGGGAATATAATGGGTGTTTCAAATAAAACGCACGATATTAATTTTAAATAAAACAAAAAGCTTTCAGAGAATTATCTTAATATTGTTCCTTATGATAGAAGGATCCACGACAATTATGTGTGAAACTAAATATTGTCCAAAAGCTCGACGTGGCTTCGGTGGCGTACCTCTATCCGATGGTCTATATTTTAAATATCGTTGCTGTGGTGAGTAAGTTATCTCATCCTTTAGCTCTTGAATTGTTCTTGGCTTATTAAAGTACTTTACACTTTTTCTTTCAAATTCTCAAAGAAAGAAGTCCAACGGTGTCAAATCACATGGTCGTGGCGGCCAATTAACATCGCCACGTGAGATATAACGGCCATTGAATTTCTAGCGTCAAAAGAGCCTTTGTTACGTTGGATGTCTGGCAAGTGGCACCATCCTGTTTAAACCACATATCGGCCGAGTCCATATCCTCAATTGCTGGCCACAAGAAGTTCGTTATCATTTCGTAATAGTGAACACCATTCGCGGTAACTACTTGGCCGAACTCTTTCCGATGACTTTACGAGCCCAAAAATGCACCAAACTGTAACTTTTTGTATATGGATCGGCTTTTCAACAATCACTATCGGATTCTTATTTGCGTAAATGGGGCAACTCTGCTTGTTAACGAATCCACTGTGGACAAATTTGGTCAATTATGCTGACCAAAAAATCACGAAATACATTTTAATTTGAACGCCCTTTTTCGTAAAAGGTTTTAACAATCTTAACGCTCTGCTCGGTTGTGTACCCCTCCCCTCCAATTTTTCAAACGCTGAAACAAGAGAATGTCAAATAAATTTGGGCAAAAACTTGACGTTAAGGTGTGACTCACAATTAGGATCGTGCCGAATATCATCAAGATTGGATGTTTAATGTGTATTTTAAAGTTATAATGATCAATCGGTTGAACATATGTGTAAGAACGATATCTTTTCTAAAAGATTTTATTCAATACCAATAGCACCCGTCCTAGGTCCAATCAATTTACGTTTGTCAAATTTCATGAAGATTCGACCAAAATTGCGAGGTAAAAATGGACCGAAAGACATCGTTAAGTAGAATCAGCTTCTGAGTCGATTGGTCTAGCTTAAATACCAACATTTGCCATGAAACTTATTTATAAATACCCTGTAACTCGTAGTAGTGCAGGGTATAAATATTTGTTCACCTGGCAGAGAAAACCAAACGCTAAAGTCGATTAAAAAAACAAACACAAGAGTCGATCACGACTGTTCAATTATCGAAATCGATAATCGACCCTTCGCAGTCTGAGAGAAGCAAGCATGATCGCTTAGCCTTAGCCCATGCAACGCAGTGCCGAAGCTACGGTCTAACATTTGATAAATTTTGATAAAACTGATTAGAACTAACTACTTATACATATAATATAAATAAAAATGAATGACAAATAAATTGTCAAAAAATTACAGTTTTAAAACGTGGATGATGCGTTTTTAAATAACATTTAATTTTTTTAATAGAAATGCTTTCGCCGAAGGAAAAAACTAATATTAACAGCAAAGAGTAAAAAATAGAAACGATTAGCTAGTTAAGTAGCTTTGAAGAAATGTCAACGAATCTTCATGGCGATTTGCTTTAGATTCTTCCTCACAAATCGCTCAAAGGGGTACAATTACACCAGGAGATATTAAGGCGATTCACAGGCGACTATCGCCGCTAATGGCATTCATCACCCAGGCGAATCGCTTCCGCAATCAAAAGTATTTTCAAAGAAGAACATCAGGCAATTTGTTTTTGTAGTATACTACGTATAAGTAGTTGTCAGTTTTGCTGGTTAAAATGTTCAGAGAAATTTTAAAAAATGTTTCAAAATGTTTTACATGTTAAATGTTTTAAGATGTTCAGAGAAAAATGTCATTTCACGTTTGTGAAAGGAAACGTAACGGCTTTGCTTACAATCACATCGAAAAATAGCGCCATCCACATCCTCATATCAATTTCCATTCAAACTATAATAGATTTTAAAACGAAATTACTAAAATGATAATTTAATTAGCATATTAGCCCGTCAGTTACTCTGAATTTCATATTCCAATTCTTCAATGATCTACCAACGGCGAGACCTACATACATACTCGTATGTTTGTTGAAATTGCAAGAAAGTTTTCATTCTTAATGGAACTTAAAATCAAAATTAAAAATAGCTTTTCTAGCGAGACACGTGATGGTTGAAGTATCTTAACTAATCTTTTTTTTATTAATAAACCAACAAAAAAGTTTAAGTCGAGCGCGGCCGACTATGAGATATCCTACACCTCTATCTGGAGCTTGAGAAAGGTCGAACTGTATGTTAGAGATAACCAGTATTTGCGATTTGAGATTGATCGGGTATAATTTGTGGCTTCTAGAACTGCCGGACCTTAAATCGGGAGGGACCTTTGGTGGGACTTTCCGAAATCAAGTATCGATATGGTCCAATGTAACCAGTGATATACGTTGGTCACTTTGGTCTGAATTGGGACTACTATCTGGCTTAAAGAGCTGCAGGTTCTAAAATCGGGAAGGACCCTTGAATGGGCGCTATACGATAATATGAACCAATGTGGTTCAGTTTAATAACAGCTAAAGAATGTTCGCTCACAACGTTCCATGCAAATTTTAGGCGTGATCGGGTGTAATTTGTGCCTTATAAAGCTGCAGGGCATTAAATCGGGACATTTGCGTGGGACTTATACAAACGTTTAAACTCAATAATATAAAAATATTCAAACTAAGTGAAAGTAAAAGAGAATGTTTTATTGTTGACCAGACATACTTTTTGTCCTGGATCCCGGGATAAATCCCTTGATCCCGGTAACGGAAAAAGTTCGGGTGTAAAAAAACTTCAGTCACACTCAATCAGTTGCACAGTTTGGGACCCATGTTGAGGAGGTAAAATTTAATTTATAATTTTATTCAAAAAAAAAAAACAGTAGCAAAACAGATTTGACACTTTTTAATCAGCTTTATAATAATCATCATGAAAGCGTTATCGTAATTAGAAATTAAAACTAGTAAAAAACCCCAAATATATTTTAACCTGTACTTTTGCATGTTTAGAAATGCAAAATAAAAAAAGATTTTTGGAAAATTATCCAGTTTTTAAAACTGGTGTCATCTTTGATTTTGTGAGAAAATTGTATTGTTTTTGGTAAAATCGGTTAAACATTTATGTGGGAGTCATACTTACTTACTTAAGTTGGCGCTACAACCTATTGTTGGTCTTAGCCTGCGTCAGAAATGTTTTCCAAGCACTTCGATCTTGTGCGTGCTGTCTCCAGTTCGTAATACCAAGGATTTTCATATCTTCATCCACTTGGTCCTTCCACCGGAGCCTCGGTCTACCCCGTCTGCGCATTCCGTTGTAGTTGTCGTCCAACGCCTTTCTAGCTGGAGCATTCTGATCCATTCGACTGACATGTCCTAGCCAGCGCAATCGCTGTATTTTGATTCGCTTAACCACGTTCATGTCAGGATACAGCTCATACAGCTCACGGTTCGTTCGACGTCTATACTCTCCGTTAGCACAGCTGGGCCCATAGATTTTGCGAAGGATCTTTCTCTCGAACACACCCAGCAACGCTTCGTCTGCTTTCGCAAGTACCCATGCTTCAGCGCCATATAAAAGCACAGGTAGAATAAGCGTGTTGTAAAGCGTTATTTTCGTTCGTCGAGAGAGGGCTCTGTTCTTTAGCTGTTTGCTTAGCCCAAAGTAGCATCTATTTGCCAGCACGATCCTTCTTTTAATTTCGGTGCTGACATTATTTTTCGTATTAATGGCGGAGCCGAGGTATATAAACTCATCAACTACCTCGACTTTGCAACTGCCCGCCTCAACAATGTCGCCTTTCTTCCGTCGCGACGTTTCTTTTGCAGTTACAAGCATAATCTTAGTTTTGTCCTCGTTCACTTCTAGACCCATCTTTGCCGACTCCTTCTCAACTCTAGAAAATGCAGCAGTTACCTCTCGCTCTATTTGTCCGACAATGTCGATATCGTCGGCATACGCGAGGAGAATGTGGCCTTTGGTGTTAACAGTGCCAGTTTTATTAACCACTGCATTTTCTAGTACCTTTTCCAACAGAATGTTGAAAAAATTACACGACAAGCTGTCACCTTGTCTCAGACCTCTTGTAGTGGTGAATGTCTCGGAGAGGTCGCTTCCTATTTTTACTGAGGACTTAGTGTCACTCAGTGTCATTCTACAAAGGCGTATAAGTTTTGCAGGGATCTCATACGCAGACATGGTTTCAAACAGTTTTTCTCTTATCGGAGTATCGAAGGCGGCTTTATAATCGATGAAAAGATGGTATGTATCGATTTGCTTTTCGTGGGTCTTTTCCAGGATTTGGCGTAGTGTGAATATCTGGTCGATTGTTGATTTATTCGGCCTGAAGCCACACTGATAGGTTTGAATCAGGTTGTCTAATTTTGGCTTAAGTCTTTCACAAAGTACGCTCGCTAGGATCTTGTATGCGATTGATAGGAGACTTATGCCGCGGTAATTGGCGCAAACGGTCTTGTCTCCTTTTTTATGAATCGGACACAGTATACTGAGGTTCCAATCATCAGGCATGCGTTCATTCTTCCAGATTGTGCAGACTAGCTGATGCATGCACCTTATCAGTTCGTCTCCTCCGGTCTTATACAGCTCTGCCGGTATACCGTCGGAACCTGCGGCTTTGCTGTTCTTAAGCCGGGTTATCGCTGCTTTGACCTCATCTGTATTAGGGGGTGGGCATTCAACACCATCATCTATGATTGGTTGCGGGTTGCTTTCTTCAACTGGATCTTCGCCCGCTAATAAGTTGGAGAAATGTTGTCTCCATATCCTCAGTACACTCGACGTATCTGTTATCAGATTCCCATTTTCATCTCTACACGAAGTTATGCCAGTAGGTGAGTCTGTTTGGTGTTTTACTCGTTGGTAGAATTTTCTGGCATCATTTCTATTCCCGTAAACCTCAATCTCCTCACACTGTCGTCTTTCCATTTCTCTTTTCTTTTTTCGGAATAGACGATTTTCCTCCCTCCTCAACTCCCGGTATCGCTCCAACACTGCTCGCGTTGCCATAGGCGCGAGAGTCGCCTTGTAAGCTACGTTTTTAGCTTCAGTGACGACTTTGCAGTCCTCATCGTACCATTGGTTCCTTTCTCGCCGCTTTCGGTAACCAATTTCTTCTTCGGCGGCCTTTCTTATGGATTCTTGTATGTGTTGCCATTGTGCGCTGATATCATCAGGTGGGGGAGGGTTCGCTAGGAGCAGTTGAGATAACTTCGTGGAGTAGGCTTGAGCTGTCTGTTGTGAATGCAGCTTCTCGACGTCTAGCTTTCTCTTTTTGTTGTTACGTACGTGCTTTGCGGCACTTAATCGAGTGCGTACCTTTGCTGCTACAAGGTAGTGGTCCGAGTCGATGTTTGCAGTTCGGAATGTTCGTACGTCCAACACGCTGGATGAATGCCTTCCGTCTATCACAACGTGATCGATTTGATTTTTTTGTTTTTCGATCAGGTGACAGCCATGTTGCCTTATGGATTTCGCGATGTTTAAATCTGGTGCTACTTATTACCATGTTCGTTGCGGCGGCGAAATCGATCAGCCTCATTCCGTTATCGGAGGTGTCATCATGGAGACTAAACTTACCGACTGTCGGACCAAAAATGTTCTCCCTGCCTACTTTGGCATTAAAATCTCCTAGAACAATTTTAATGTCATGGCCGGGACAGCGGTCATATGTCTGTTCTAGGCGCTCATAAAACTTATCTTTGGTCTCTTCGTCTTTTTCTTCCGTTGGCGCATGAGCACAAATTAGGCTGATAAAAAAGTATTTTGCCTTGATGCGTATTGTAGCCAGTCGTTCGTCGACTGGAGTGAAACCGACGACCAGATGACGTAGTTTCTTGTTTACAACAAATCCACATCCGAATTGATGCTTGTTTTCATGGCAGCTGTAGTATATATCGCAATTGTTCATTCTATTAACGCCGTGTCCTTTCCATCGTATTTCCTGGATGGCGGTGATGTCAGCTTTGTATTTTTCGAGGACATCCGCCAGTTGGATAGAGGCACCTGGTCTTAAGAGTGTTCGAACATTCCAAGTGCATATCCGTAAATCATGGTCCTTAAAACGTTTGCGGTGGTCGTCAACATTAAGGGGAGTCCGTTTATTTTCATTTCTTTTGCTTTTCATTGTAATGGGTTTTTCCGAAGTGAGCTACAAACACAACTTCAACCTCTTTGACCTGAGGAAGGTTTCGCCTCTCACACGCTAGCCATTGTTTTGACGGGTGCCAAAACACTGTTGCCCGGATGTTACCACGCGGAGGTCTGTGAGACGACTTGAGATGCAGTCAATAAGGATCGCACTGGGTTCGCCAAGTTGAACCGATCAGTAACTTTGCCTTATGACATACACCCCCATGAACATACACCCCCATGGGAGTCATACTTATATATTATATTGTTACCAATTAAAACAGATTCCCTCTTTGGCACAAAAAACTTACTTGCGCCAAATTTGTATCTAGATTGAATGCAAGATCTGCCTTCATGGGCAAACAAAAAAAATCGAATGAACATACATATACTTATATTTGGGGCAAACTTTCGTGGTCCTTAAAACGAACTTCTGCCAAATTGTATAAAAATCGGACAACAATTGCGACCTGTAGTTAAATTTCAAGCTTAAGATGGATGGACGGAAGGACAGACATACATCGTTAAATGGAATCAGTTAGTGATTCTGATAACTTTAAAGTGAGTCTAGCTCAAAATTTGTTGGTGATTACAAACATTTGCCATGAAACTATATTTTAACACCCTGTTCCACACAGAGTGGTGCTGGATATTAACCAGTACGTGCTGCGATACACCCTAATATCCACATACTCATACACACACATATAAACATTGCTGTTGGACATGTCGGTTGTATTATTTCGTGTAACAGTTATTTAGGCAAAGATTTATATGAAATTAATGTTCAGCCATTATAACAATTTACAATGAATGATATTTGTTTGCATTCCTCGAATTCCACTCCGCCCACCCAAACCATTTCAATCCCATTACCAGTTTAATTCGTACGGAGGCCTTATGTAAACAGATTTCGGAGATTTCACATCTTTTCAATTTCTTTTCAGCCGAATAACCTTGAGAAAATATTTCGTTTACTTAAAAGGAGCAAAAAGCAGCGGTTGACAAATAAGCGGATACGTACAGCCTTACCCGATTACAGATGACGAAGATCCGCTGAAAACCCAATAAATGACAGCAATATAACTAATCCCGAACCATTAATAAATACATACTCGTGCGTTTGCTCTTCACGTCCTCACCTAAAGGGGCGTAGACATTCATCATGCGACATGAGTGAAAAATTTGATACTCGAATAAATTTATTTAATGGCATAAGTACACGATGACTAAAGATGTGTGAAATGAAATATGTTCGCTAAAAACGGAAAGCTGGCGACATTGAGAAACAACAGAGCCACGCTGTACAGTGGATTGCTGTAGGAGAATGAAGTGAATCGTATATATTCTCATAATTTATGCCAGTAAGATAGTTTGTAAGATAGTCCGCAATTTCCTACGAAATCAGTAAGCCACAAAGTAAACCAGAAATTTAAAATATTTCATTGGCAACAAAATTGTTAAATACAATATTTAATCAAAAACGAAGGCCGTTTCCCCCATTTATAATCCCACACAGTGTATACCCTACACCTTACCGTGCTACATCTGAAACGTGAGAGACATACAACTTATGTTTGTTATGCCGATCGATTTAAAATCGTTGTCTGTCCACAAACCGTCTGCTCTAAATTGTATCCTTTGTCCATCTATTTTGGTAATCTTAACCTTGATGCTGCTCGAAATAGTTCACATCGGCGTATGTTTTCATAGACTCTAAACAAAGTCCCGTCCTGAATTAAAATTCTATAGAAAACTTAAAGGAAATTCGGTCTCGATTAAATCCGGCGCAACATTGCTTCAATTCGACCATATCGGCACACGTTTTAAGGTTTATTTGTACTATTGTCACAATATACACAACGGCCAAGGCTTTACTTTTGAATCTAAACTATATTCGATTCTAATTACTTATTTTGAGCAGAATCGGAATACTATTGAAGTTATTATGCAAATACCAAAATTGGGCTGACTGGTGTATTTGCACTGAAGGGAGGTAGCAGAATGGGGCGTTTCATCCACTCTATGAGTACACACGTATGAAGTCGTTATACACATGCTATGGAGTTCGAAATTTAAGCGAATTTAATGAAGCAGAAGACAAGTTATGTGGATACAAATCTCCAACGAAAGGGCAAGGCTAGGAACCCAATTATTTGAATTAGATCGAACAAATAGCATTAAAGATATTACAAGAATACGAAAAGTGGGCTTAATGGTTAGGGATGTCGATCAAGACTGGCTTTTACAGCTACCGGGATTCGGGATTCTAAAACCTGCGATTTGTGGATATCAAACATCTCTTTTCTCATTTTAGAGATTTGTTCTTTTGTTTGATATAAAAAAAATCAAATCGATTCTGTGGGTGAGAGTTAATAACATATAGTTGTATGCAGCTTGGAAGTAGGTAGGAAAGGAAATCTAGCTCTCTTCGAATATTAAGTTTTATATCAATTAGTGTTTTAACTGACACCGTAGGACTCTTAAACTTTTTTTATCGGCCTGTGTTTGAAACCTTTTCTAATCTTGCCGGATTCTCAGCTAAGCCTCTATTGTCGATATTTTCTATTTCATATTGAACATTCGCATTCGCAAAAACCAATTTTGGAATATTCACTTTCGCAAAAACAATTTCAGTTAAGGATATAATTACTTCAGATTTTTTTTTTGTGAATTATTTTTCAAAAACTTTTGGTTTCCCTGAAGGCTTATACTAATTTTTTTATCTATTATTTTATGTAAAACAATCTTCAAAATCAAAAAATAAATATTGTCTTTTTAATGCGCAAAAAATAAATTTAGAGTATTCGGTTTCGAATTCGTTAAACATATTTTTTAATATTGGCTTACGCTTTCGTTAAATCCACTTTCGTAATATCCTTTATATTTTCTGATAAAAGAGAGATCCTTTGTTATTTCACTATTAGTTTGCAAATTTTTTTAAAAAACCTTTTGCATGTACCAATAAGTAAAACCAAGCAGAAGCCAAAATGTTGGTTTAATAAGCCACAAGCCCATAGTTAAATAAAAATATATGTGACCCGGCCTATGAAAAGGTGCCAGCGTTCAATCCTGTTTTTAAATTTCATTTATTATCTTGATTCTGGATTTTCAATAAAATTCTGTTTTTCTTTCATCTTTCTCTTCATTTTTAGTACCCTTCTAGGCAAGTAAGGACTTTCTAGTTCGTATCAAAAACTATCGAAACCAAAAAAAAAGTGGAAAATTTTTTTTTGTAGTCATAAGCCAGCTTTTCATACCCCTGGTCACATACTCGTATAAATATTGCATAAATATTCCAAAAATAAAAATAAGGCGATGGATCACATTAAATTTTAAACTAAAAAATTTTTATATATAAAAAATCATGGATTTCCCGGGGTTTATTTGGAAAAATACCGGCTTCCGGGGTTCCTCATGGACATGCCTAATGCATAAGGAGGTACCAGAATGGGGAATGGTAAAGGCGTTATTAAAATTTTCGGTGTTCACAATTTGATCGAATTATACGTACACTCAGAAAAAAGTGAACCAAGATACAGGGTGATCTATCTAGAGGTATTTCTTCAGAATAAAAAAAAAAAGTTCAAATCAAGTGTGGAATCTTTATTGGTAATTTGAAAGAACATTTTATGGCATTTATTTTTTGAAAATTATTACCTTCAAATGTTGGCAACTGTATTATGGAAATGAGCGTTCGGGGAGAAACTGGAAGATCCGCTGTTTTCGACAAAAATTTTGTTCAGTCCTGAGTCCCATTTCTGGCTCAACAGCCATTTGCGTTTATAAGCTGGTGGAAACATTGGTGCATTTTTTTTCAAAAATGATGATGGCCGGAACGTAACCTTTTGCGCCATGATATCGATCTTTGTGCTACCTGAAATTGAAGCCCGTAATCTTGACGGCACTTGGTTTCAACAGGACGATGCCACTTGTTTTTCGTAATAGTAAGTTAATGGTGTCATGAGATTCATTATGCAAATTTTTTCAGTGTAAGAAAATCTTGTCGTTAAAATACAAAAAATTACTAAGGTGAAGTTCGACAAAAACTTGTTCCAAATTTATTTAATCCAAAAAAAAAATCAGCATTATTTGAGTATAACCGCTTACTATATTAAAATGTTCTCGATTTAAGATGTGTCTAGAATTGATACTAGTTGCGTTTTATTTGAAACAAATTTATTAATATAAAAAATTAAGTATATGAAATGCGATTTGTTTGCTTTATTTGCCATATTGATCTTACTGTTTTCTGTTCTTAAAGAGAATATCTTTAAAAAAAATTTAAGTCAAATTGCGAAATAAGATGTAGCGTTTGTTCCATAAAAGACAGAATGGGCTTATAAAAAGAATAAATAAATCAGTAGTATACGAGTACATAAGATAATGTAATAAATTTCCAATCCGAGCATTTGCATTCGCAGTTGTGGAAAATCTTGGAAGAGAAGAAGTTTTAGTTTGATAAAATTCACATTCATTTGACTTTAACTTTAACTTAAAACATCCGCAAGATCCATTTCAGAGCAGGATACATCAGTCATGTAGAAAAAGAAGAAATCATTTAATTTATCATAATTTATGTTTTTACATTGAATTCCTTTATAAACAAAAAAAAATATGCACTATTCGACACAGAAAAAATAAAATGTTTAACGACTATCACAAGACGAAACTTAACGTTAAGCGTCATTATAACTGGTGCTTTTAAAAGTTTAACCGAAGACCTTAAAAACAAATGTAAGTATTCAATCATTGCCTTCTAATCCTTGTTCCAAGAATTCTGTGCAGACAAATTTTATGTCGAGCTGTAACATTTGGTACAAACTAAAGCCACTGCAGAGCTTCCGAAGTAGGTGACTTTACGAATCCAATTGTGGTACCAGTTTAAAGGCTTCGACCAGATTCATTGTCCTACTACTTGCTGTTTGCCTGCCACATCATGGCTTGTGGTGAGATTTAGCACCATCACTCGAACTATACACGGGAGATAGAAAATATTCTTACTGAGGATGATTTGAAGCTTAATCGATTCTTTATAGGCAATGATGTAGAAACTTAAGCCACTTGTTGAATTTTCGTTGCTGCAGAGGCCGAAGAATGGTTGCTTCGTCTCGTATCGGTTCCAGAAATAACCCACTACGCGTAGTTGTAGCGTTAATGCTGGTGGTGACTTGTCCAAAGTGAGCCAAGATTAAAAGCTGCCATTGTTGCGCCATCGCATCATACGTACCTGACACTTCTATCTTTGCTTACGTGGTAAATTTCATTAACTTTTATGAAGTGGTTTGTGAAAGTCTTCCAATTAACACACTGTCAAAAATGACTCAGCCTAAGCAACGATTTGACAATGGTGTGTGTAACCACAGCCTGCCACGCACACAGGCAACCATCATTAGTTTAGAACAAAATCTCAGGATTTTGTTCACAACGCAATGTAAACTATAATTCTCATATAGACATTATTTCTAATGAATTTTCTCGAGGCACAAGACCAGCAAAGATGAATGGAATGCCTACTTTCTTTTTGACGAACAAAGACAACAGGACAAATGGCAAAAGATTATGCAAGAACGAGTATAAATATACGGCTCGTTATTTTAACATGCAGCTTAAAATTACGTTTGTATGAACTAATTAATGACAAAGTTTTTCCTAAAAGGATTTTCTTATTCTTATCTGCAGATTAACACAACCAACTATAAGTATACCGCCAACACACCCCCTCTCATCTACTAACCCTTTCTGTCCTTTTGATTTTCTCAAAATGATGTTAGAAGAATGTCAACAAGATGATTACACAAACATGAACACATACACACAGGTGACCCTCGCAAGCTGTCGAATCGATGTTCTCTGAAATGCAAAATTTTTTTTTATTATTTTTTATTAAAGGTGCCGAATACCATAAATTTTGTAAGTGTCCAGGAGTTATATGTATTTTAGAGAATGTTCCTATATACCACAGCTAAAGTATAGTGAACCAAAATATTCACACACAAGAAAAGATGAACCTCCAAAGTAGTAACAATGAGAGAGGCATCGTTGAAAATTTCTTCCACCAGCATACATTCGATACGATATTGCATGATTACCTGGCCGTAAAAAAGGCTTGTTCTCGTTGGATCCAGCACAATTTGACAATCGCTCAAAAAGGCTCGTGTCGATTGGTGCAAAGAAATTTTGAAAAAATACGGTCGCGGTGCTTCAAAAGACGTTTATAAGATCGTTACATGTGACGAATCATGAATCTATGCGTATGAGTCCGAAACAAAACAGCAATCGACCGTGTGGGTCTTCGAAGACGAGCCAAGTCCATCGAAAGTTGTTCGTGTAAGAAGCACTTCGAAGCAAATGGTCTGTTCCGCTTGAGCAACGTAGGACGGTCAATTCTGAGTGGTACACCACAATTTGTTTACCTGAAGTCTTCGGAGAAATACGAAAAACGAACAAGAGAACACGAATCATTGTGCACCATGACAATGTGAACTCTCAAACCAGCGCCTTTTTGCCCGGCCAAAACGTTGAATTGATGGGTCATCTGCCGAACAGCCCTGACTTGGCACCCAATGCTTCTTTTTATTTAGAAGGTGCTGTTGAAGCGTTCAAAAACCATGTTTTGGAGGTATCTCAATAGGAGTGGAAAAAGTGCTTCGACAATTGGTTTGAGCGCATGTAAAAGTGTATAAATCATGCTGGACAATACTTTGAAAATGATGAAAAATATTCGCATTTTCATTATTAGGCCAGAATTATATATAGCAGCCCCCTACTATGCTCAACATTCTACTAGCTCGTTTCTGTAAATAAATTGGTAAGATACCGATTTATGTGACGTCACACCGACTAGATCGAAAGTTACCGATTTCGTGATAACTGCTGTTTCTGTACGAAACACAAATCGGAAAGAAACTGTAGGAATTGAAACAGATGACAAGCAGCAATTTATTTGCATTTGTCTTCATGTACAAATATTTTGTATTAAAACACTGCTATTTTAATAAAACTTATATATTTGAACGCCATAACTATTACTTACCTTCTCACTTATTTTGTCCAAATATGCAAACAAATAAAAAACGAGGAATTAAATAAGCTGGCAGTTGGTGATGTACATTCAAAGTAAACAAACATTTGCATTCGGTTATTTTGCATTACCATACCGATTTCGTTGAAACCGGTTCATAAATTGTCGTAAATTTCAACACACTGCCATCTTAAATGTTTATGTTTTGCTACCCATTTTCAAACACAATTAAACCGCGTAACACAATTAAAATATATTTTTTTAATAAAATATTTATTTGTATAAAATAACATCAATAAAATTGTATTTGGTTTAAAATGTTATATTTGGTTATTTGGTTTCTCATAATTGCAACAACACTATAGCAATCGACAGAGTTCTCACTTGGCTTAAAGTCAGTGAGAGTGAAGAAAGGTACCGATTTCAAGTTAAGTAGATTTTCTTACAGAAACACTTTTTTATTCCTATTGAAGTAGAATCCGAGCAATGTCTTGTTACCGATTTGGAACGAGTGAATGGAATAAGAATCGGCAATATTTTTTACAGAAACAGCGAAGGTGAGAATGACGTCAGAGTGACGTCAAATCGGTAATTTCAGTCGGTAACTGCGATCGTTACGAATAACTGAATCGAGCTTCAGGGATGTTAATGTTTTTTCTTTACTTTCCGCTCTTTGAAACTGAACTTTTATACTAGTAATACCCAAAAATAAAATGAGTTTTACTGAAATAAAATAATTGGACAGATTAAGTTTGGCTGTACCGAAGCTTATGTACCTTTCTGTATGGGTAAGGGTCTAATATGAAATTTTGTAAAGCGGGCGTGTCACTGGACCCTTTTATATCAGAATGTGTTTCTTTCCATACCAACTTTATATATACCAACTTCTATAGTCATATCGGTAAAAGCTCACGAGTCTTTCAAAGTTTAGGGTCGCTTAGGCCATGCCCTTCTGTCCATTTTGCACACACTACTCGTATATTCTACAATAATATGGTAATCATTTATTGCATACTGTTAAATGTTAATAAATACCTTGGCCATAAAGGGGACACTTTCCACCTTTCCTCAACAATGAGCTTCAATCCATGCCAACTTCAATAGGTTATGAGATGTATTTTCAAGTTCAGGGCTGAGTGGTAAGTGCCACGCTCCCATGACTATTTTTTCCATAATATAGCGTTTGTCACAGATTACGACTGAGTTGTGTTAAATTTTCCTTTGTTTTACTTTTCAGTATTGTTTGCCATTTCAGAAATTGAAGCCTAACGATGTTCCTGCGCGTCGTTGTTTCAGTGTTTAGGCTCTTCAAAAGTTCCGCTGTTTCCGACCAAAACTTTGTTCAGTGATGAGGTCCATTTCTAGCTCAACGGCAACGTCAATAAACAATATTGCCGCATTCGAGCAACCAGAAGAGGTTCAAGGGGTGCCATTAAAATCACGGTTTGTTGCGATTTATGGGTGGTGGAATCTTCGGTCAATATTTTTTCGAAAATGATGGTGGCCGGAACGTAACCGTGAATGGTGCTAGCGCCATGATATCGGACTTTTTGCGTCCTTAAATTGAAACCTGTAATCTTGACGACATTTGGTTTCAACAGGACGGTGCCACTTGTCATACAGCTGCTCAAACAATGTATCTATTGAGCGGTCATTTCGAAGAGCAGTTAATTTCACGTTTGGGTCCGATGAGTTGGCCGCCTAGAGCGTGAGATATTACACATTTAGACATTTTTTCTTTGCTATTTGCGCTTAGAATCGTCGACTTCAGTTTCATAAAAAGCGCATATATCTGGGAGGGAACACTTTTGGGGTATGGGATCGGTCTCATTCGATGATCAGATGTTGTGCACATCAAAAAAATGAAAATTGATTTTTTTACCCTTAGGTCTCTATGCGCTGTCACATATACATAACGTGATGTTTCTAACACATATACTTTATTTGCTTTGGCTGTGTTTAGTTTCTAAACCTTCTAAAATCGTATCCATTTATAGCATGTAAACATCTTTTTGCCAGAAGTACCCTAAACAATTTAATACTAATACCGATTAAACTAATACTATTGGCGTTACAGCGCTTTAAAAAATGTGCTTGGCACCGCCCACTTTTGCTCTCGTCTATTTTCGTTACATACCAACAGCTTATATGCCAAACCTCATGTTCGTAGCTCTTAAAGTTCTTGAGTTAGAATCATTCTAAATGTTTAGAGGTGTGGGCGTCAAAATACATTTTAGACACGATATGAAACACCCTAATTCGTCAAACCGATGTTATACAAGGCTTAAAATAAAAACATGTCTTCATCATTTTAAGAATTCCAAGCTAGTTTGGTTCGAGCTTCGCATCTCGCGCTGCGTCCAATATTCGGTCGAAGCTCACTTTAGGTTGAATGGGTACGTTAATAGCCAAAATTGTCGCATTTGGAGTACAGAAAATCCACAAGCCATTGTTGAGACGTTGAGAAGTCACTGTTTGGTGTGATCTATAGGCAGAAGGAATCTTTGGTCCATATTTCTTCAAAAATAAAGCCGGCCATTATAAGTATGTTACAGTCAATGGGGAACGCAATAGAGCTATGATTAATGTCTTTTTCGTGCCTTAATTGAAGGATGTTGATGTGGACGAAATTTGGTTCCAAAAAGACGGCTCTACAGGCCACACAGCCAACGAAACAATCAATTTATTGAAAGGAGCTTTTGGTGAGCGCATTATCTCGCGTCGTGCCCTCCGAGATCGTGCGATTTAACACTGCTGGACTATATGTGGGGTTATGTGAAGAACCTTGTCTACGCAGATAAGCCCGACACAATTGACGCTTTTGAAGAATATATAATCGGCGCGTTATTGCTGATGTACGGCCCCAAATGCTGCATAAAGTGTTCGAAAATTAGGCCTCTCGGCTGGAATTTTTTCGGGACACCCACGGCTGCCACTTGCCCGAAATAATTTTTAATACATAATGGCAATCCCTTATCCTTATAATGAAGCTAAATTCTTGCCCATAATATTTGATTATATGCATTTTATTTCTTCTTAAAAACCACACGTCTGAAAAAACACCCTTTACATTATTATACAATATTTTTGTCGTAAAACTAAGGACAATTTAAGTGGAATAGGATAGCATAAACAAGGACCTTTAATGTCAAATTTCAATAGAGTTTGATAGTGCCGCTCTTAACCTTCTGTGCAAGACATGCATCAAAATTTAACAATTTGCAATAAAAAACGAGGCTTTTTAAATATAACTGCTGAATTTTAGTTTTTTGTTTAATAGAGCAACGTTAGTAAAGAAGTCTAATATTGCTCATAAAATATATGTACGAGTATATATAGATATACGAGTAGTAGAATATAGTAGAATCGATGTCTTTCGATCGGGAGGAAACTTGCACCAAGGTTAGTCCTATTGGATAGTTAACAACCTTTTAACGAGATCAGATCATTTGTTCACTTTTTTATGCAATACCATTTTTTTTGCTTAAAAGAAAGCTTGTGTCTATTTCTTTAAGAGCTTTATGGTCTAGTAGTGGGCCGCTCCTTCTTTATCTGTCAAAATAAATGTTTTGTAACTCCAAACAAAGTTTTTTCAATTTTTAGCTTATGCACTATTTTGAGTGGTTCTAAAACTTTAAAAGGAAGTCTTATACTGAGAAACTAGACAGATTAGCTATTCAAACGGTATGTAACATGCCTTACTCAAATTGCATACCCTTGTTAATTTACTACCCACAATATGTCCACCTCAGGGATAAAAACAGTGTTTTTATATAAAAATTTTGAAAAATTTATTTTTTAATTAACCTTTCTATTTAAATATTAAAAATTTTGCAATGTTGAGTAATTTATCTTCTTGCCACTGAGGCTATTTCGTCAATCCTATAGGTAGTTTTGAGCACACGTAATATTGAAAGTGATTTTTATTGTCAAAATATCAGGTACCTCACGAACGACGTCTGGGTATTTGAAAATTTACCACGCTTAAACACTTCATCATGTATCATGTGAAAAAAAGAGTTGTTATGTAAATGTATCTTATTTGATTAAGATGAAATGTTGTTAAGTTATTTATTAATTTAATTATTTAATTAATTAATCAAGAAGAAGATTTGTTTTAAGGTTTTAGAACCACTTACACAAAAATTAGAAACAACTTAAAATTCTCATTCGATGCTCAGATGTTGTCTACATCAAAAAAAATTGAAAAGTTGATGAAAAGTTTTGTTCAGGAGAGCCATTTTAAAGATTAGGTCCCTTTCTATTTGCGCTTAGAATCGCCGACTTCACTTTCATAAAACGCGCATATCTCTGGGAGGGAACACTTTTGGGGCATGGGATCGGTCTCATTCAATGCTCAGACGTTGTCTACATCAAGAAAAGAAAAAAAAATTAAAATTGATTTTTTTACCCTTAGGTCCCTTTCTCTATGCGCTGTCACATATGGTAAAAATTGAAAAAAGCGTTGTTTTGAGATACAAAGCTTTTTTTATAGATAAGAAGTTAGCATCCCACTACGAAACCATAAACATCTTCAAGGAAAAGCGCTAAGATTTTTTTGGAGCAAAAAAAATGTTCTTTTTTGGAAAAAAAATTAAAAAAAAAAATATTTTTTTATTTTTTCTAAAAAGATTAATAAATAGCTTTCTTAAACACTTCAAAATTCGACCTCTTCTAACTCGAGAGTCCTTCACCGATCTCGTTCAAAGATTGCGTAGAAACTACTATCCAATAGGACTAAACTTGGTACAAGTTTCATCCCGATCGCAAGTTGGGTCTCTTGACATGAAATGCCCTTTTATATTTCTATATAAATATATATATATATATATATATATATATATATACCCCAAAATCCCATAAATACTCTATATTTTTATATCCTCTACCGAAGGGGCGGATGATAGATTAAATTTGTCATGCCGTTTGCAACACCACAAAATTATGATCGGGGACCCCATAAAGTACGTATAAATATTTTTGGTCATTATAAAGTTCTTAGACGATCTAGCCCATTGAAAGCACGATAGCGTTCAAAGGAATCGACCTAGGTTCCTGATGTTGGTGACTTATGGTCATAATTGATCGCCGCTTCTATCCATGCGGGACGTTTCTTGGGACACATGACCTAAAAATTCCAGTGGCTATGCCCTTTTTTGAGTTCGTGCCAGCAAACTAACAGTTTTCATTGTAAAAAAAAGTGAAGTTTTTTTCAAGGTTCCTTTACTCTCTAAAGAGAAGCTTTATTTCATGTGAGTCGATGTCGTACGCTTACAATCCCAAACAGATTAAGGTAATAATCCATGCATAATTTTAGGTTCCTAGGTTGATTCGTTGACCGCTTCCGTTCCTTTAGCAGACACACGCACGAACGGACGTGGCTAGATCTTCTTAGAACTTTACTACGATCAATAATATATGTAGTTAATAGGGTCCCTGATCAATATTTCTTGGTGTTGCAAACGCAATGAAAAATTTAGTTAACCATCCATCCGTAGTGTGTGAATACCAAAAGTACCAGAATTCGTCATGTGATACCAGAATTGGGCATGTCTACAACTTTTTCATACGCGCGTACATAGACTAAAATACATAGACTTGAACATCAATTGTAAAGTTTGACATTATTTAGCATAACTTCACTCAGAACGGTTTGTCTTATGATCACGAATTGTTTTGTCTTCAGTATGTTAAAAAATGCATCTCGGCCAAAAAATTCAAATAACCTGTAAACATTTCCGTGCGATGATTTTTTAATATTTTTGGCGTCGCTTATCGAGATTAGAGTGCCTGACTGATCAAACCTGTTCACTGAAAATCGCTTGTCTTTAACACCGTTTGTTCCAGTATGATTTTCGTGAAGTCGTTTAACTTCGACATGTGACATACCTAGGAATTGAGGCTTCGCTAGTATATACTTATACATCTTATCAATATGATATTCCATGTTAATTTTGCCGTGAAAAAGATTTGTTTCGTTGGATCCTACATACGAGTAATTTGACGAATGCTAAAGAGAAGGTTCGTGTCGATTGGAGCAAAGAAATGTTGAAAAAAATACAACCGCTGTAGCTCAACTTCAGTGTATAACAACGTCACAGATGACGAATCATGTAGTTATGCATTTGAGCCCGAAACTAACCAGCAATTGACCTATAAGTCTTTTAAGCCGAGCAAAGTTCAACAAAAGTTGTTTGCGAAGAACCACATTGAAGCAAATGATCCTGGTCATGTGGAAACAGTGCTTTTAGTGGAACATAGGATGGCCAATTCCGAGTGGTACACAACGATCTGTTTGCCAACAGTGTCCGAGCAATTAGGAAAAACAAGAAGATTTTGCATCACGACAATGTAAGCTCTCACTCATCAGCTGCAACAATGGGCTATTTTAGTACTCAAGAGGTCAAATTGATGTGTCATCCGCCGTACAGTCCTGACCTAATGTCCTCATCTTATTAATTCACATCAAGAGAAAAATGCGTGGTCAACATTTTTCGACGCCCAAATTAACTGTTGAAGCGGTCAAAAACTATATTGGGGAGCTGTCTTAATTGGAGTGAAAATTGGTTTAAGCGTACGCAAAAATGTATTGATCTTCACGGAGAATATTTTAAAGAACATTTGAAACCATGTCCAATAATAAATGTTTGTTTTCTTATTGCTGGGCTCGAAATATCAATAGCAACTAAATATTTTAAAAATCACAATTTAAGCGAATTTCATGCTTAAGGTGACAAATTAATTTGGAACATGGTACTTTCTGTGGGAATACCAAAAGCGGCGGACTGAATATTGTTATTTTCTTAGTTAAATAATTCGTAGCAAAAAGTGTTACGCCTCAATAGACGAATTTAAGTTTTATGAACGAACTAAGAAATTGTTTAACATGTTCTGCCGATTTTATGTCTATAGTAATTTCGGTTGGTTGGATTGTATATTACTATTGTAAACCTACGACGTGTGAACTCCACCGAAGATGCAACTCTGCGCAAGAATAGAAGGAATATGATAGAGAAAAGGAGACTATGGCAGTCTCTCGCGAACCACCGAAAGCACATGGTGAACGGATATTAATTCTTCGTAATTACCAAGACCATGACTTACTTTAACGTAGCCAAAATTATAAAAAAAACCCGTCCCATTCAAATATTAACATTTGGATACCACAGGTTTTGTAAGGTTTTATTGGCAGAAGCCCAAAGCAGGTCCCGTTGCGATAAGTATACATACTTATATATATATAATTTGTCCTACCTACGTGACCATATCCACTTTTTTGCTTAAGTCATGATAAAGGTGTGGAATTCTTGAAATCACTACTTTGGCTGCCCATATCCTCTTTTTTTTTGTTTAAATCACTATCGAGGGAAAGGTTTTGTCTGTTGCTACCAGATGACCAAAAAGCGTTCTTCTTAAGTCCACCATGTGGGCTAAGGCTTGCCCATCCTAGGGGGGTTTGCACAAGATGAAATTATCTCTTATGGAGCTCGGACACATCGGTAATATTTTACCCAACATCTCAGCATAAGTGGAAGAGTTGGTCTTCCCTCTGTTTCGGAATTGGTGTTCTGAATCCGCTCCAAAGGAGAAATTTAAGTCGATATTCATGTGATCAACAAAAGAACAGTCTTCTGACACTTCCTAATTGCAGATCAGAATGCTATATTTATCATTAATAAGTTTGTCATCAAGAACATGTCTTCTGTTAGTAACAATAAAAGTTGGTTCGTTATCCCTGTTAACTACTGTTAGTTATACTTGTACAGAACAAGTGAGCTTATTTCTAAAAGCATGTAAAAAATTCTAAAATCTTAATGGTTGTTCGTAGCCAAGATACAGGCTCTGATCCTTCGTGGCCCAGCTGCGTACAGAATTCTCTATCCGTCCATGTTAAGTTCGCAAGCCCGGACTTACTAACCCAAGGTTATCGTATGCATATGGTTGGGGTAAAAATATTCAAAGAGCACCATTTTATTGTTGGTTATATGGTTGTGGCACAACAATATTATGATCATCACAACAATAGTATGGTTCACACACAACCATACTATGATCCTCACAACAATAGAATTATTCATACACAACCATACTATGATACCCACAACCATATTATTATTCACATTCAACCATATTATGATCCCTACAGCCGTATTATGATCCTCATTACCATAGTATGTTTAACTTACAACCATAGTATGACCCTCACAACCATAGTATGACTAACGCACAACATACTATGATCCCCAAAATTTTTTGTAAAGACTGGATTACGTTGCAATTCAACAATAAAGAATTTTATTAAGTAAGTATGTAATAATAGGAGTAATATTATTTAAGTTATACTAATCCGTAGTTTTTTTTTTGAAAAAAATAATTATTATTACTATTATTGGGTAAGATTCTAAAGAATAACATTGTCAAATTAAAAAAAAAATTAAGGTTTTGCCGGTATGATTGCCGTAATCATGTTATTGTTAACATAAAACCCATGAAAACAATACTTTTGTCCCACCAACCATATTTATATTGTTGCTGCAACCATATTTTCATTTTTAAATTTGGCAACAATACTTACATTTTAACAATATTAATATTGCCGCAATCATACTATTGTCAAAATAAAATTCAAAAAACAATACTATGGTTGCGACGACCATACTTTTACTGCAGCGAACATACTATTGTTGCCGTGACCATATAGTAAACATATCTTTTCTCTGCGTGCGCGCCTGAGGCTAGATGGAGAAGCAGGGCAGCTGATGCTGCTTTGGAGAGTTGAAGGTTGATTTGGCTGGATTTGGCAGGTACCTCATCCCGAAGAACCACACTGTACCATGTTTTGAAATCGACAGCCCACCGACTTGGTCGATTTGGTTTGAAGCTCCCTTGTATTAAGCCGACTACTGAACTTCAATTCAGAGTCGGACCCATGCGCCTTAGAGGCCAAAAAACTGTTTTTAGTTGGTTCTGCTGCACATTCGGTAGTCCATTGTAGAAAATATTTGGCCAAGGTGGACTTCAGTTTGCTTACTAGTTTGTATATACCGATTGTATACAAATGGAGTAAGAACTTCTTGTTTACTGTGATTGATTACAGCGTATTGAAGAGCGTAGCTGTATAAATGCTTTCATTTGTGGTATAACTTAACTGTTTCCGGATGATGCAAAAATCGTTGACCCGACTATAATTCTCTCTAGGTCATCAGAGTGTTATTAGTGGTTATTTAAAGTTAGGCCTTATTTTGCCAAAATGTGACATCATGTCATTAGGCAAAATGCCGCTTTGCTCGATTCTTAAATAAACATTTTAGAAAAATATGTTGTATTCGTTTTAGTACATACGAGTAGAATGGATAGAGGCTTATACAGTGGGGCACATGAAACGTGCGTAATATATTTTTTTGTGAGCAATCGGCTTATTCTTTATTTGATTTTGAAGGATAGTATTTATATTTATTAAAATAAATGCTTGGGATGCCGAAAAGAGGATTTGAATAGTGCAGCGGTACCACGCATGGCAGTCCTGCATTTCCGTCCAAAGGAAATTATTGAAATATCCGAAGAAGAAAACAGCTTGATAAGTTGCTTGAGTGTGTCTAGAGTTGGGTATTTCCCGAGAAAATCCTAATCTCGAGATTCGGGATTTCCCGAAATAACGAAAATTTCAATTCTCGAGATACGGGAATTCCCGAAAATGATTTTTAAGAATCTCGAGAATTCCCGAAATATCGGGAAATATAAAAAAAATCTAAAATCAGTGTAAAAGCAATGAATTTTATAAAATATTCTTTTTATTTAAGTATTTGAAAATATTATTGTTTCAATAGTAAAAAAAAATAGATTAAAAAAATAATTACAAAAAAAGCAAAACAAAAACAATTCAAAATTATACTTATTAAATAGGGGAAAAAAGTAATTGTAAACATTATTTACCAAAATGGTGTTTTAAAAAACACAGACTGTCAATGGCTTCGTCTGACAATCGCGTACGCTTTTCAAATACGAAATTACCCGCTATTGAAAAATTCCAAACAAAAAATTGTTGGTTTTCCCTGGTTTAGAACGGTGGGAGAGCGCACATGCAGCGACCTAGTGTATAGAAATGAGTAAGAACCAGTTTTTCAAGAGTAAATAAAATTCCGTTTAACTGGCATCTCTACACTGAGGGAAAAGTGTATTAAATTTAAGCCAATTTATGCTAAAACTGAATATATCTGCCGCTGAAATAGAGCTTGCGTCAATTTCGTTTAATTTAAACAGAAATCCGTTAAGAAACAAAATTAAAATCGATGTTTTAAATTTTAAAAGGTTTATGTTTAAATCCAATTTTAAAAGAGATTTTTTTTATTTTTAAAGTAATTGTTGCCACCATGGATTTCTCGAGAAATCTTGAGATATTCTCGAGATTCGGGATATCCCGAAATGTTAATAATTTCAATTCTCGAGATTCGGGATGGAAAAATCTCGAAAATTTCTCGAGAATTCCCGTCGGGAAATTCCCGAAACCCAACTCTAAGTGTGTCTGATGAGGCCCATTTTGATATAAACGGCAATGTAAAGAGCAATTTTGCCGATTATATCCACAAATACTAAATGAGACGGAACTGCACCCAAAACGAGTAACTGTGCCGTGCGCGGTTTCATAAAGCTGCATTGTTGGCCATACTTATTTGAAGAAATCGGTGTGACAGTAACTGCCAATAGGGATTGTTATTTCAAAATTTTAAAAAGGTTTTTTACTCACCTCTGGGTCGAATACGTATCCGATTCAACAGCATTGAGTTCCAGATATGACAGAGCCCCAACGAGAACTCCCATACAAATTAATATCCAGAAATTCCACATTCCGCTGGTCCATAGGACGCTGAACTTAACTTCACCAGTTATGGGGTTATGCCAAGCAAGAGGAGTACAAAACGAAACCAAGGAATTGAACTGAATTGAAGCATTCAAATAAAACAATTATTAAAGCGATACCAACTACAACCCTTCAGGCCGCAATAAAAAATTTTCTGATCAGGTTACGCAAATGAGTGGATGAGATAATTTACGGTCTATCATCTTCAAAAACAATTGGTCATGTAAAATTAAATTTTCTATAAAATAAAAATTAAAAAAAAAAAGTTTTTTGAATTTTTTATTGTAGCACAAGTGGTGCGTCACCCTGTACCTGATAGTTATCCAGGCAAAGAATTAAAAAGGCTACAAAAACGACTATTCTAAAACAAACTATGAATCGTTTATAGAAGGACTTTACTATTGATATGATCGAAATTGAGACTTACTGTTAACAAATAAATTGCAATTTCGCTATTCAGCTTTAGTTATCCATTTGGAAGTAGGGCAAACACAAAAACCCAGTGCATCTTTACAGTGACTAGTAAACCCTTCTCTGCAGTTGGCATAATTATTGGCAAATAATTATAATCAAATAATTTTAGTTAACTTTTGGTCGTTTTGCAATCTTAAAATAGTGATGAACATGTGTATGCTATGTTTTGTTTTAAAGTTTATTTAGAGGATACCTCAATACTTACGCCGCACTAACTGTTCACATTTATATTGGGGGACACGTTGCCAACGAAACACAAAATGCAACCTTTAGCTGCAACACTATTTATGAAAATGAAAAATTGAAACGTACTGCAAATTTTAAAATGTCAAATAGCTATTGAACATTTTAAAGCCCTTTTATTGTCTTTATCTGAACAAGACCATTAGTGTTTTAGGGTAATTTAATTGCAGTTTTTTTTTTGGCTCATCAGACACTTAAGAAATGGAACAAATATGAAATATTGAATACACCGATTGTGCGTGAAATTCAGAAATCTCTCGTCCACGTTTTAAGAGGGATACCTGTATGTACTTTGCTTATAACAATACTAATGAGCAATATTCTCTGCCAAAGAAAGAAACGCATTAAATGTACCGATGTTGAATAAAGCTCCGCCACTCACATCCACACTCAAAGCAAAGGAAGCTCCAACACTACTACGAGTAGTCACATGCGAGCTCATCGAGAACTACCGGAGCCGAGTGACTTTATGTCGTTCCAGCACAGTAGGTACATCACAACACACAGCTCTCCATCCGCCATCAGAGTGAGTACATTAAAACGAAAGGTAACTTTAACGGTAATACAAGTTGTAAAAAAAGAAGAAATACGGTTCGAGAAACATCCAAAGGCTTTTTTCAGAGTGAGAGGAGCGTACTCATTTTTCTTTTATATGTCATTTGAGGCATATTAAAATGTTCTTAATTACACAACGGAAAGCGTATCAAGGAGATGTGTACATTCATTCAGATACAACAAACCGCATCCTTTGCTGGATCTACCTGAGCCACTACCACGCCACTAGGACAACATCCGCAACAGCAGTGGCAGAGTCAGTAGCAGAAGCGGCAGTGACATCGGTGTCAGCTGCTGCTGCTGCTTACGTATGCATGATGTACATTAAAATTCAAAAAGTCATCTCGTCCGGAAATGCTTTCGCGTGTTCCAAATGTTCTCCAAAGAAAAGAAAATTAAACAGGGGCGAAAAAACAACGAAAATTCGAAATTTTATGCACTTATGCCGGGGACCGAAATTCGGTTAAATCCAAATTGGCCTAAATAATACACAATAAAAAATAACAATTTTAGCAAATACTTGCCTTTTATGGGCAGCCGCTGGCAGCTTTTCTGTTGACGTAACGTAACAATCCGAACATCTTGAACAGCTAAAAACGAAATGTAATTTGTTTTATTTTATTACAGATTTTATTATCTCAGGTACAACAAATGCTATTCACTTTCTCATTTCGCCACGAAGTAGGTGGACGAGTGGTGGACGGGGCGGTTTGGGTTCGGTCGATGATCGGGGTTCTCAGCGAACGCACTTTGGAAACATTCAACATTCATGGAGCTTTTTGTTTCAATAATAAAATATTAATGTCGCCGGAAACAATCATAACAAATTTATTGGGCTGTACAGTGTTTGCAGCAATCGTGGATGCCAGCCGTGGACGTAGTTTTGATTTGCATCGGCCATAACGTGGAGGGCAATCATAACCATATAATCTGACCCTTGACATTCATTCATAGAATACGCAATAAAAACTACATTAACCACAAAACAATAACGAAATGATAAAGTTTCAGCAACAAAGCACGAGCAACACAAGAGCCACCATGGCCGCGGGAGGCGGACGGCGTAGCTTGCGAGTACGCCACTTGCCTCCACTTGTTCTCGCCAAACTAAGCAAGACAGCCCAGACGGTTGGAAACTATAGTTGGATAGAAAAAAAGCACTTATGGAACGGACAAGATAAACACGACCAAAGAAGAGCAACAACTACGCACTAAACTGAAAGAAACCGAACGTACACATGCTACTTATGGACCGCAGAGCTTGGGAAACGTTTTTACGGCATGCCATGGTTCTGATTACATCACCAGTGTGTACTATCCTGTCGAACATGTACGAAGCAGGAAGTTTTGAGAAAACTTTTCAGCAAACTGCTCCCTGAGCGAATATAGCAGGTTGCCATGGACTGAGGCAAACAGTGCGTCTTGAAAAAACACAAAGTGGCAATAAAAACCCTTGTACGGACCATTCCCACAGTGAACAGTGCACAGTGACTTAGGAACGATTTACTTGCGAGTAATAAAAAAAAATCGAGCAGAAATCAAATGATATGGAGTTGAAGGGCATTTGTAGGTTATTGATGTATTCTGGTTCGATATTTGCATCCACCTGCAGAACGAATTTGCCAACAGATTTTGGTGGTACATCACATATGATACTTGATATTTATTCGAATAAATTAGTCCTCTAATTTCTAACATTTAAAGTGGTCGAATCTTCTTGGAATCGCGTTCTGTTTCGACTACCTTTCTTCTTTTGTAATAAAATTATAGCTCGGAAATATTATCCGATCACGACGAAACTTTGCATGTTGCGTAGATTCCCGCAACATTAGTTGATGTTTTGATGTAGGTGGCCACTGTCTCGTATTTTGTCCTAAGTTATCCAAATTGTAGCTCAGAGCAATGCCAGCAAACAAAATTGACGTTATTGGTGCCAACATAACAACATTCTCAAAGTAATCCGAAAGTAATCCTTGCTCCTAACATCATGTCATTATGCAACGGTATTTAGTGATGTAATTTGACTTTATCAACAGGACGATGTTGTCCCACCAGCGATAAAACGCCTGCAGTTGTGAAGGAAAAATTAACGGAATCATACGCGATCATGCGAAATGATGTTAATCCAGTCCATAGTTTACGCTAACTAGTCAGCTACTTTCGACGAACTCCAGTTTAACATTCGAGATTCTGTGTGAAATCAAAATAACGCCTGAGTCATCATAAATTGGAAGAACAATTCAACCACAGACAGTAAAACAGAAGCTTCCATTTGATTAATATAACTTGTTTGCTTAATGGCACATGTCTTTGTTATTATTTGCTATAACATTCCTTGGTAGATTGATTTAAATATCTTTTTCTGTAGTTCTTATCTGAACACCCTACAGTTGGCTGGAGACCTCAAACTAACTGCTTTTGGACGAAAGGATAGAAACATCACCTTTTCCACAACTCTATCGACTATCCAGTTCGTGTTTTAGGTTTTTTTGATGTAGGGTCTTAGCGATAAATCCTACAAGTTTACACATAATGGCTTTCTAATTGCTTTTAGTTTTTGCAGCATTGTGGTGTAAATTTGGTATCAGTGGATGAATTGGAACTTGCATATATATTACTTAGTTTAATGGTAAATATTTGTAACTACACGCAGAAAAAAATTATGGTTGTGGTGACAATATGTGAAGAGGATAATACTTTTGGTGGGTATATGGTTGTGATACAACAATATTATGATCCTCACAACAAAAGTATGATTCAAATACAACCATACTATGATCCTTACATTAAGAGTATGATTTACACATAACCATACTATGATCCCCACAACCATAGTGCGATTCACACTCAACCATACTATGATCTCCACAACCATAGTATGATCCTCACAGCCATACTATGATTCACACGCAACCATGTTATGATCCCTACAACCATAGTATGATCACACACAATTATACTATTATTCCCAATATTATTTATTAGAATTAGCTTAAGTTGTCAACAAAAGATTTGAGCTATGAAAATTATTTAAGAATACATTAAATTCAAAATAATAGGAGTGATTAATTTAAGAGTAGAAAAAACACGTGTAAAAAAACGTAAGCCTTTTTATTAAAAATATTTCAGTAAAACAAAGCCAAAGCAGCTTGTTTAAAAAATTTGAATTTTCATATAAAAAGTACTATTATTGCATTAGATCCGTATCAATAACATTGTTCTAAAAAGCGTATTCAAATGAAGAAGAATTGCAATCATACAGTATCATATTATTGCAATCATATTATTGTAAACACAAAACGCAAATAACAATACTCTTGTCGCACCAACCATATTTATATTGTTGCTATAACCATATTTCCATTCTTAAATTTTGGCAATAATACCATTGTTATATTTTAACAACACTAATATTCAGACAATCATACTATTGTCAAAATTAAATCCAGCAAACAATGCTATGGTTGCGACGAACATACTTTTATGGCGATAGTAACCATGTTTCTTCTCTGCGTGTACCAAAAATGTTCCTGATAGACCCAACTTTAGGTGTACTAATCGATCATGAATGACCACCAGATAATCCGATTAACCGTCTGCTGTCAATCTAAAGCTTGTAATACTATAAAATATCCCCACGAATCCAAAAATAAAATAATATTTGCAATTTTGTTAAATATTATAAAATGTTCTCAAAAAATGGGGTCCTTACAAACATGGACCGAGCATCAACTTCTTTATTATCATCAGTCATCCGAGGTGTACTACAAATGTAGATTTTCCTAACAATTATTCCACCTTAACACCACTGTAAATTGTATTTAAGGTTGCAAAATTGATTTACTTTATTTCCGAACACTGTGTATCCATGTTACAAACGTAATAAGATGTATAAACGATTCCTGTGAGGAGTATTTAAAATATTGAAAGAGAACAACAGCAATAATAAATCCAACCGTTTTCATGGATACCATTATGCACCACTACACGCACACGTCGATTGCTTCCTTCATCATTGGACGAGCGCACTTGGACGTCATTGTATTCTCGGAAAAATGTATTGTTATAATAATAAGGTCTCAACTAGGATTACAGAAATTCGACCAAAGAATACACACACACACGCATTAATTTGGTCTTATTTGTTTATCTTTTTTGCATGTACACATTCGTACTCAAAGGCATATCCTTACCCAGCAAGCTTTTCATTATTGTTTTTAGCGCCAACAACATTTAGTGACTTTATAATCACTTCGATAAGTCCACTTTACGATAGTAGGCTATTTTACAAAAACAAAATATACTTGTTACTATCGTATTGTCACCTCTTGCAAATGTATTTCGACGATTGTTTACTTATGAACAATTTACGAGTACAGTTACTTAAACGGTGGTGCAAAGAAGACAAAAACTCTGGTTAGTTAGAGTGTGATTAGTGAAGTGATCGGTTAAGAGTTTTTGGTGAGTGTCGAAAATCATTATTTTTAATAAGTAGTATAACAACCCGCTTTTTCTCATCAATAAAATACACTTTATTACTATCAAAATATGTTCTTCAATTTATTTATATTTCACGTGTCGTAAATCCAAAAATTAAGTTAAATTAAATTCAATCAGCTGATTGTCAAAACTACACATCATCGCCAAGCAAGCATCAACGCCGACGCCAAAGTGCTGGCAGCTTATGCCGGTCGCCACATCCCTCCAATGTTTTTCAGATGAAGCTTCAAGGTCTGGGAGCCGGAACTTCCATTGCATTCCTGTGCTGTTGATGTTGGGTCGGATAAAACCAATGTGTTGGTAGATGAATGCGGCAAAACATTTAAGTCTGAAGAAGATTGCTTGTTTTCGGAACCGGATGGAACTTTCTTCAAGTGGCTTACATTTCTACGAATGACTTTCCCATTGTTCTTTATCTCAACTATGTTCCCATTTCTAGCTGTTACTTCATACTCAGTTGTATCAAAATTAGGTGTCAACTTATGTGGAAAAACTACGTTCTTCAAAACGACTTTATCACCCACATCTATATTAGACTCCTTCGCCCCTCTCCTTTTGTCGGAGCGCATTTTTCCTTTATGCTTAAGTAAGCAGTCTTGATCTTTTTCAGCAAACTCAACTGGGATATCTTTTAAATCATCAATACCTGGTATTTTATCTCTTATTATCCGATTAAACATGAGCTTAGTTGGGGCCTCACCAGTTATGCTATGTGGTGTCACGTTATACATATGGACAAATTTTTGAAGTTCTTCCAACAGGTTGAGGCCATTCATATGAGCTATCTTCAATCGTTTAACAATAGACTTGTTGATATTTTCCACCTCACCATTAGCTTGAGGCCAATATGCTGGGGTTAATATCTGCTTAATACCATTTTCCTTGCAATATTGATCGAATTCCGAGCTTATATATTGCCGTCCATTATCAGTTCTTATACATTTCGGATAACCGAGTCTACAAAATATTTCCCTCATCGAATTAATTATGATTTGTGATGAGATGGTTCGAATAAGCTTAAATTCCATATAACGTGAAAAATAATCTATAAATACCAAAATATATTGTCCATTTGGCAAAGGACCCAATAAGTCACTTGCTAATGTAAGCCACGGCCCTTCTGGAAACGGATGTCTATCCATTGGAGGTGGAGGAGTTGGTTGTGATACCAAAAGGCAATCCTTGCATGATTTTACATACTTCTCAGCTTCTCTATCGATGAGAGGCCACCACACTTTTGATCTTAACCTACGTTTCATCACAGACTCACCTGGATGTCCTTCATGAGATAGTTCTAAGACCTTACTTCGCAAAGCGGTTGGAATGACAATTTTACTGCCTCTTAATAAAATGTTGCCAAGATATGATAATTCATATCGAAAAGGGAAGAAACAGTTTGTTGTGGCGTCAGTCCATGAGTTTTTATTAAGGCACATTACTGCATCTACAATGTCTTCATCCATACAGCTTTTATCAGAAATTTCCGTAATTGATAACGCAGAAGGAGTGCTCACCGATACCACCTGTAAAATATTCTGGTCACCTTTCCAGTTGAATGAACTAGGATTATTTACACGACATAATCTTGATAATGAGTCTGCTATATTTTCCTTCCCAGCTTTGTAAACAAATTTAAATTTAAATGCTTGAAGACGAAGTAACCATCGTTCAATGCGGGCTGGAGGCTTTGAGGTTGGCTTAAAAATAGCTTCCAATGGTTTGTGGTCAGTAACCAATTCAAATTCAAGGCCAGCCAAATAATAGTAATATTTTTCCACTGACCACACTAGAGCCAGACTCTCTTTTTCAGTTTGAGAGTAGCGTTTTTCGACATCCGAAAGAGACTTACTGGCAAATGAAATTATTTGAGGATTATTCCCATCAAATTGTAGAAGTACAGCACCCAATGCCACAGGACTCGCATCAGCGATTAATCGAGTACTTTTTGTTGGATCAAAATAAGAAAGTTTTGGTATTTTGGCCAACAATTGTTTCAAATAATCAAAAGAATTTTTTATATCCGAAGTCCAGTTAAATTTCACATCAGTTTTCAAAAGTCTTCTCAATGGGTCTGTATGATTTGCCAGATCGGGTATAAACTTACCCACATATGTTACCAAACCCAGGAAACTACGAAGTTCTTCTTTATTCTTGGGATCTCTAAAACCCATGATTGTCTCCACTTTTTCTGGGTCAGCTTCGATGCCTTCACTAGAGAGAATATGCCCGAGAAATGTTAATTTGTTTGTTTTCCAAATACATTTATCGTTATTTAACAACACGTTGTTTTCACGAAAAATTTTAAGAACTTCTTTGACCACTATGTCATGCTGCTCCTCAGTTTGCGCAAAAATTATGACATCATCAATGTAATTCATGGCGTTGGGGCATGGTGACAGCATTTCTTCTAAAAGTCTCTGAAAAATTTCAGGTGCTGAGTTTACTCCAAATAAAAGACGTTTATATCTAAATAATCCACGAGGCGTAATGAATGTGGTTATCTCCCTGCTATCTTCATGAAGTTCAATTTGATGATAGGCATTCTTTAAGTCTAAGCGGGTAAAATACTTTGCTCCTTTGAGTTTTGTCATAAAAGATTCAAACGTTGGAAGAGGATAATTTTCCCTTAAAATTGCTCTATTTGCCCTCCGCATATCAATACACATCCGGATATCGCCGTTTTCCTTAAAAGCCAAAACAATAGGAGATATCCAACGGCTTGGACCAGCTACGGGTTCAATAATATCAGCCTTAACACCGTCTTCCAATTTCAAAATAACCTTTTCCTCTAAAGCAACTGGTATACGCCGAACTGGTTGTTGTACAGGAGTAATGTTTGTATCAATAGCTAACTTTACAACAATATTTTTCCATTTCGGGAATGGTGCCAGCTCTTCAACTTTATTTACATTCAGTCCCAAGCGCAAAACATTCAGTTTTATAGCCGTGTCCTTTCCCAATAATGACTGTCTTCCATTTTCGATTACATAAAATGTAGCAATCTTTTCAGGCATGTGGCTAATATAAATGGGAGCTTCAAAAACACAGAGTACCCTTAGCAATTTGTCAGATGCATATGCACGAAAATTATTATTAGACTTTGATCTAATATTAAATAGTGCAGACTTGTTCTCTTGTAATTTTACCCAATCTTCAGTGCTTAGTAAATTGAATTTAGATCCAGAATCAATGATCATAGAAATAGGTCGGCCTGCAATGTGACATAAAATAGTTTCATTTGTTTCGTGATCACTTGAAATTTTAAAACATTTGTCCTCCGTTTTATCTGTGCTGTTACTTGAATTATCAACATTGCGAATATCAGTTCTTTTGCGTTTTACGTCCCATTGCTTACCCGATGGGTAATGACGTTTAAAATTTGTCTTACATTTTCGAGCAAAATGTCCAAATCTATTACATTTATTACATTTTTGGTTCTTAGCTGGACAGTTTAAACTTTTATCATCATGGTCTTTACGTCCACAGCGACCACATTCCACTGTAACATTAGCTTGGAAATTTTTATGCAAGTTAATTTTATTAACTGAATCCAAATTGCTAGTTGGTTGCATAGATTGTGACTGCTTCTTAATCTGTTCATCAACCTGACACAGCTGTATGATTTCATCCAAATCGTACTCTTTTTCAAGCAGTTTTCGTTTTAACTCTAAAGGAGCCCATTCATCAATTATTTTATCGATTAAGCAAATATTCTCAATTTCACATTTTGTCGACCCAAAAATACATTTAGCCATTTGTTGACGCAATCTTAAAGTAAATTGATTGAATGTTTCTCCTTCAATGACATTTAGGCTACGAAATATGTGTCTTTCAAATACTGAATTTCGTTTCGGTGTAAAGTGGTTGTTCAACTTCTCAACCAAAATTTTAAAAACGTCATTATTCTTTTTCTCATCAAAATCTTCGATTGCACCAGGTATTGAATAGGCTACTTCTTGTAGTTGAGGTCCTCCAATATGTAATAATTTATTCCTCTTCTTTAGGCTGGAGGTTATTTCCTCAGCATCAGTGTATATTTGAAAAGATCTCAACCATTTTTCCCATTCTGATCTTATAAGTGGTTTTTCAATTGAAGCACAAAGAAACGGTTTCAAGTTTTCAGCCATATTTTATCAATTCTGAAATAAATAAAAACAATTTACAAATAAGCAAGTCAACTCAACATTTTAATAAACTTATTTATCACTTCATAAGTCAAGTTTTATCGTTCTCATTCTTCATTTCATATGTACTAACTTCCTCTTTTCCCTTTTTTTCCACTATGGTTGGCGTTAATCAGATATGTTATTCATGCCAAACTGTCATTAGCATTTGCCATATTTTTCCTTTTATATGTACGCCATCCGGCCCTGGTTTTACCCAGATATTACCCATGGCAAACTGCCTCTAGCATTTGCTAGCTAATTTTTGATATGGCAAACTGCCTCTAGCATTTGCTAGCTAATTCATAATACGGCCAACTGCCTCTAGCCTTTGCTAGATTACTATTTTACATGGCAAACTGCCCCTGCCTGGTTATAAATAACCAGATACTTCCAATTTCCTTCCTGGCCAAACTGCCTCTTGCTTCGCAAGATAATAATATAACGACTGATAAACAGTCCCTGCCCTATAGCAGCTAATTAAGCACAATTTAAATGCACTTAAATACTTCATGTTCAAAAAAAAACATCAACTTCACATTGCAACCATCAAATTTGCACATATTTCAACAATAACAAAACACTTTACCTTCCCACTTTGATGTTTATTTCGTAAATTACCGATTTTACTCGTCGCCAATGTAACAACCCGCTTTTTCTCATCAATAAAATACACTTTATTACTATCAAAATATGTTCTTCAATTTATTTATATTTCACGTGTCGTAAATCCAAAAATTAAGTTAAATTAAATTCAATCAGCTGATTGTCAAAACTACACATCATCGCCAAGCAAGCATCAACGCCGACGCCAAAGTGCTGGCAGCTTATACCGGTCGCCACAAGTAGAAACGGGGTCTTTTAAAAGACTCGAAGAATTCGATGTTTCTGATTTATTTTCTCTTCCAATTTTTTTTTTCTCTGGTTAAAACTGTATTACTGTCTTATCCATGGACCCGTTTTAAATTATCATAACTGCAATCAATGGTACAAGATTTGAAAAAAGGTTTCTTGTTATCAATATTGAATACCTTTCTTCGTCATTAAAGTTATTCAAACTACTCGCACTCTTCATCAAAGTTATTCAAACTACTCGACTTACGAGTATTTGCAATACATGTTTTCTTCACTTAAAAAATTATCTTAAACGACATTTTCAAATGGATCGTGATGCATACTTTTGAACGTGGCAGATAGCGTAACTATAAAGTTACTAAATGGATAGAAAAGGTTTGCAGGGTAAGCACATAAACGATACTTGCAAACATTTTCTATCCATTTAACAACGTTATATACTTATAAGTAGTTATAGCATCGTACACGATATCCATTTAGTATCGTGATTGGTGAGGAGAAGTACCCTGCGAAAGATACATGCATCAAGTGGTTATTCTCCAGCATGATTTATACACTTTTGCATGCGCTCAAACCAATTGTCGATGCACTTTTTTTACTCCGATTGAGACGCCTCAAAAACATGGTTTTTAAACGCTTCAAAGCATCTTCTGGCGACGACAATCGTTGACCAAGCATTTTTTCTTGATGTGCGGGAATAAAAACAAGTCATTGGGTGCCAAGTCAGGGCTGTACGGCAGATCATCCATCATTCAATTCGACGTTTTGGCCGGTCAAATAGGCGCTGGTTTGAGCCGATGTGTACGAGCTCGCATTGTCATGGTGCACAATGATTCGTCTTCTCTTGTTCGTTTTTCGAATTTTTTCCGAAGTCTTCAGGCAAAAAAATTGTGCTGTACTACTCAGAATTGACCTCTCACGTTGCTCAAGCGGAACAGTCGCCACATGGCCACTTTTTCCGAAGAAACAGACGAACATTTGCTTCGAAATGCTTCGACCACAAACAACTTTCGTTGGATTTGGCATGTCTTCGAAAGCACACACGGTTGATTGCTGTTTTGTTTCGGGCTCATACGCATGGATCCATGATTCGTCACCTGTGACGATGTTATAAACGTCTTTTGAAGCACCGCGATCGTATTTTTTCAAAATTACTTTGCACCAATCGACACGAGCCCTTTTTTGAGCGATTGTCAAATTGTATAGGATCCAACGCGAACAAACCTTTTTTACGACCAGTTGTTCATGCAATATCGAATGTATGCTGGTGGAAGAAATGCCCAAGGATGCTTCTATCTCACGTGACGATCTTGCAGTATCAGTCCACGCACTGCATCAATGTTCTCTGGCACAACGACCTTCGTCTTTGAGCGAGCGTCGGCCACGATTGAATTCATTAAACCAGTTTTTCACAGTGATATATATTGCTTCATCGCCATACAAAGATTTAAGTTTATCCATCCACTCTTGTCGTGATAATCCACGTAGAAAGTTGTGAAAAATGATCGCACGAAAATGTTCACGAGTTAATTCCATTATTTTGCCAAATTGATTTTTTCAAGTCACTGTAAACAAACAAATGATGGTCGCACGTCAAAACGTTCTAAAGCTTTTCATTATTGTTTTTAGCGCCAACAACATTTAGTGACTTTATAATCACTTCGATAAGTCCACTTTACGATAGTAGGCTATTTTACAAAAACAAAATATACTTGTTACTATCGTATTGTCACCTCTTGCAAATGTATTTCGACGATTGTTTACTTATGAACAATTTACGAGTACAGTTACTTAAACGGTGGTGCAAAGAAGACAAAAACTCTGGTTAGTTAGAGTGTGATTAGTGAAGTGATCGGTTAAGAGTTTTTGGTGAGTGTCGAAAATCATTATTTTTAATAAGTAGAAACGGGGTCTTTTAAAAGACTCGAAGAATTCGATGTTTCTGATTTATTTTCTCTTCCAATTTTTTTTTCTCTGGTTAAAACTGTATTACTGTCTTATCCATGGACCCGTTTTAAATTATCATAACTGCAATCAATGGTACAAGATTTGAAAAAAGGTTTCTTGTTATCAATATTGAATACCTTTCTTCGTCATTAAAGTTATTCAAACTACTCGCACTCTTCATCACAGTTATTCAAACTACTCGACTTACGAGTATTTGCAATACATGTTTTCTTCACTTAAAAAATTATCTTAAACGACATTTTCAAATGGATCGTGATGCATACTTTTGAACGTGGCAGATAGCGTAACTATAAAGTTACTAAATGGATAGAAAAGGTTTGCAGGGTAAGCACATAAAGCGAGCGTCTTTGAGCGAGCGTCGGCCACGATTGAATTCATTAAACCAGTTTTTCACAGTGATATATATTGCTTCATCGCCATACAAAGATTTAAGTTTATCCATCCACTCTTGTCGTGATAATCCACGTAGAAAGTTGTGAAAAATGATCGCACGAAAATGTTCACGAGTTAATTCCATTATTTTGCCAAATTGATTTTTTCAAGTCACTGTAAACAAACAAATGATGGTCGCACGTCAAAACGTTCTAAATACGTTTATGCTAAAAAATGTCAAACTTCCCAATAGAAATTTCAGATGGCGCCAGACAATAGGCCAGAAATATATATAGCAATCCTCTTAATAAAAGGAAATCTCGGGTTAGTTACATTTTGATCAGTGAAGTGATGTGAGTTTTGAGGGAAAGTGTCGAAAGAGTTTATTCTAAATTAGTAGAAACTGTATCTTTTGAAAAAAAACTAAAACTCGATATTTTAAATTTATATTTACAATACTTTTTTCAAAATATATAATATTTAGTTAAAATTATACAATCCAAAAACGGTTTTATTATGGTTGAAGTCTAAACAGGACTCTAAATATATTACTATCTTAAGCTTTAAACCACATTTAGTAATTCGCACTATAAAAATCCTTATATTTAATTATCATAACTACAACCAATAATACAAGATAAGGAAAAAGTCTTTCAAACTACCCGAATTCGAGTCATTTAAAATACACTTTTTCGTTACTTTAAAACGCTCTAATACGTGTACGATGCTATAACTTCTTATAAGTATATAAGTATATATATATATATATATATATATATATATATATATATATATATATATATATATATATATATATATATATATATATATATATATATATATATATATATATATATATATATATATATATATATATATATATATATATATATATATATATATATATATATATACTTATATACTTATATATATATATATTGGTCTACGAAAAAAGATGCAAAAAAGAAACATGGTCGCCACTTCTAATATCCTAATATTCTCCACACTAAGTGATCGTTTAACATCCTGTTAGTATCAGAACTTTGCCTCTTAGATAAGAAACGCTATCATACAAAATTTTACCATGTGTATGAAACAAATTGGACCAGCCGGCTGGGAATTTTAGTCAGCACCGGCTGAAACAGTAAAAAAATATCGACTGCCGCTGCGTATAGGTCCAAACACGTCTACCAACGTTCAGAAAATAAGTCATGATTCGTCTTCAAAAAGAGCACTTTTTAGAGGTACTTTTGGCCTTTAAGAGAAATTTGTTTCTCCCGTGGTCTATTTAAAATCTCAAGCAGCAAGCCTCGGCCACTTCTAAAGACGTTTGTACACGGATTATTAATGTGGTCTTAAAATGTCAGTTTCTGGCCAAGAGTTATACCAAGGTTCTTTATTGTTGGAGATAACATTATATCTCTGCCTTGTTCAAGGTTTTCTTCTGAAGAGACCCTCTTTTGGCGAGTTATTATATAAAAAAAATAAAAATTCGAGGTTTACTTTCGTTAAACTTTATTTTCCACTTTAAAAAATATTTGGTCGCTGAATAAAGTGACATTTGCATGTGTTTCACTATTGCATTGAATGTCTTTCTATGACGTATAAAAGCAGTATAATCGGCGTAAAAAGCAACATTGTTGTTCGTACTACTTGTAGATGACTGATCTCCATTGACCTCTACGAAAAAAGTCTTTCAGTGATAAAACTTTTAACTACTTTAGTTAAATATAATGGAATATCCATATAGCGGAGCTTATATTATTAGCCTATTATGCCAAATTGAGTCAAAAGCCTTCTCAATGTCCAAAAAAGTATTCCAGTCGAGTACCTCTTATTCTTATTTGATTTTATTATATTTTTAACTCTCTTGATTTGATGCGTTGTTGAGGGCTGAGATCAAAATCCTCACATGCAGTTGTGTATAATCTCATGTTCATCAGCAAAAGTTTTAAGCCTGTAAATTTTTTTTTAAATACTTTATCAAATGAGCTCAATAAACTAATTGGTCGAAAATAAGTTGGTAGTTTAGTACCCTTTTCACTTTTTCCAATTGGTATGAGTTTGGCTTTCTTGAAATCGTTTGGAAAGTATACATTTTTAATACAAATGGTCAAGACTCTTTCCAGAAATAAGTAACCAGCATTAGGCAGTTTTTAAATGAAAAACTGTTTATCTGATTGCTGCCTGGCGCCTTTGAATTTTTCAGACCGTTAATGAAGAATTTAACTTTATTGCATGTCGTCGGAGATCTCTGATCGCTGTTGAAGTGTCATCTACTTCTACCAAATCTACTTTTTTGCCCATCGAACTACGCAGACCTATTGTAGTAAGATGACAATTTTCAAAGTGGTTTGCGATAGCGTCAGCTTTCTCTGCGTCATCAGTTATTCAACCCCGTTTACTGTTAATGTTTCAACTGATTATGTGTTACCTTTAATACGCTTCATGACCTTCCAGAACTTTTTTCATCCAAGAAGTAACTTGGATAAAAATTTAGACCATTGCGTTATTAATATGACAAGATATGAGTTTATTAAGCTCTCTTATTATGGACTTATATGTTATTTTTAAATGTTGACCGGGGCATCTCTGAAACTTTATTCTATAGATATTTCTAGCGAAAATGATCTGCTTACATTCGGTCATTATCTGATTTGAAAGACACTGCTAAACACGCATCCGTCAACAGTTTAATGAATTCTTATATGGATTTATCCAAATTATTAAGGGACAAATTGCTGTTCAATGACTCCGAGGAAGCTAAATTCGAATTCTATTCTATTAAAAAGTCCCCAATTGGAATTTTTAAAATTAAGATTCTGGTTTATAGATACATTCACACTTTCGTTTTCGAGTATTACCCAGTAGGGTCATAAACACTGTTACAGCATTGCACACACCCATTTCAATAAAGAACTGAACATACCCGTTAATGTCATATGGGGTTTGAAAGCTAACCTCAATAGCGTTAGTCTGTAACGGGATTTTAAAATTGTTTCAACTTTCATCATGGAGTGGTCAGATAATGAGAACCGTATCGCTGTTATAGCGCTTTTCAAGTGTGAAATGAAAAAAAGCGAAATTTTCAAAACGCTCCGGCCACTAGGGGTTAGCCGCATGTTCGTCTATCGATGCATAAAGCTGTTTGAGAAGTCTCGATATGTAAAAGACCGCCACAGGTCGGGCCGCCAACGCTCTGTTCGAGCACCGCATACCATCAAAACCGTTAAATCAAGAATTCACAGAAATCCGCACCGAAAACAGAAAATCATGGCCCGTGAGATGAATATCACGCAAAATTCCATGAGTCGAATCATTAAAAAATACTTGGTACTTGGGGCTTTCAAACGACCACCGGACATTTATTGACTGCAGATTTATTGACTGCAAATAGGATTGAAAAATACAAACGTCTTTTGGTGAAGCACGCTGATAACTTGCACAGAAAAATTTTGTTCACAGATGAAAAAATTTTTACCGTTCAGGAAAAAATTAACAAGCAAAATGATAGAGTGTATGCGTGGTCATATAAGGAAGCTTCTGAACTGATCCCAAGGGTCGAAAAGGGTCATCATCCAGCTTAAGCCATGGTTTGGTGGGGTGTCTTTTACGATGGGGCCACTGACCTGCATTTCTGCGAACAAGGAGTCAAAACATCGGACAAAGCTTACCAAGAAACCGTTTTGGAAGCTGTTGTGAAGCCCCTTAACAATTCCCTGTTCTAAAACCAGCCATGGACTTTCCAGCAGGATTCTGCGCCGGCCCATAAGGCTAAAACGTCCCAGGCCTGGCTTCGAAACAATTTGCCAGCGTTCATTTCCTCTGAAGAATGGCCCTCAGGCAGTCCAGATTTGAACCCATTGGATTAGAAATTGTGGATGGTTTTAGAGGACAGGGCTTGTCAAAAAGATACTCCAACATTGGATCTCTTAAGACTGCTTTGGTTCGAGCTATGGCCAATTTTCCAATGGACGAGGTTCGTGCAGCTATTGACGATTGACCAGTGCGACTTAAGGCGGTTGTAAAGGCAAAAGGCGGACATTTCGAATAAGTAGATCTTTATTGGATATTGTATTGGTCCAAAAACATTCAGTACTTTTTATTTTACAGCATAAAACTTGTGTAACAGCATTTATGCCCCTACCAAGTAAATGAAATAAGAAGATGGTCAGAGTACAGTTTGCATGGGTGGGTTTCAATGTCGGTATATGGTAAAGTTGAGTTACTTAGGAGAAGGTCAATGGTTAAAGGTCGTCTGTTAGAAACCTTTTGAGGCAATCTTGTTGGACTGTTTGGAAAATATATATAATAATTGGATATATTTTGATGGTTGCATAGTGTATTGCCAGCTCTGTCAGATTTTGCACAGTTCCAACTGGTGTAATGTGCGTTCAAATGACCAAGTATAAAGAAATCTCCACTTTGTGATGTAATCAAGTCCAGGTCTCGAACAAAAGCAGATGTGTAATGAGGCCAATAGGCACCTATATATGTTTTTTTGACGTTCAAGTCCACTGAAATTGGAAGAGTTTCTATACATTTGCTTGGGGGCGTCTTCTCGAGTTTGTGCTTGATCTTTGACCGAACGACAATTGCTACATCACCTCCATAAGATGTCCTATCAGTCCTGCATGTGTTATATCCGAGAATTTTTAATTTATGATTAGGTTTCAGAAAAGTTTCATCAATGAAATTCTCCTTTATGCACAGTTGAAGTTGCACTGAATCGGAGAATTGATAAATATACTGAATATAAAGCTCTTCACTTGTGTTGGTTTGACGAGTTGATGATTTCAAAATATCAACTTAACTGTGTTTAGGGAAACTATTATTCAGCTCAGAAGATGGTAAGTTGACGGATTTCATATGAGAAAATCCTCGGTCGATTGATTAAAAAATTGACGAAGCTGGCGGTTCTGCATTGGTCGTGTTTTGTTACGTATGTTGTCGTGGATTGTAAGATAATCCTTCCGATTACGACACCGGGGATCATCAGCTCTGTGATTAGAGTTTTAAAGATTTATGTTTATACAATTAAAACATTTGTAGACTGCCGCACAATCTTGAGATGTCTTGTACAGCTGACAGATATCAAGGTAGTGGTCACCGCCACGCGCAATGCAGATATTTTTGCGTTAGCAATTTTAAGCTCCGTGCACATACATTGCACACTTGGTACATTGCGTTGTACCTTTATTGCTTTTCTGGAGCTTTCTCCAGTATACCACGATACCGCTTCGATATCAGCACCAAATCGGACAGTTTTTATTTACGAAAAGGCACGTTGGGCTGACCTCAACCACTTTTTCCAGCGTTTTAATTGGAAACTTTGCTTTCTTGATGACGACATAAATGCTGCGGCTGAAATGTTTATAAATATATATTTTTATTTGAAATGAAGACATTTATTCCAAATAAAGTTATGCCGGCTAAACCAGCCAAAAATAGTTGATTTAACCAGGCATGCAGGGATGCTGTCAGATCTAAAAAAGGAGACGTTCAGAAATTGGCGTTTGAACAAAAACTCCAATACTGAACTGGTGCGTAAACACATATAAAGGTTCTTACTTCTCCCAGGGAAAGTAAGAGCTTTTAGTCGTTTGGAAGAAGAGTAACGGATAGTTCGATTTGGCTGAAATGTTTGCAGGAAATTATTCCTTGCCGGAAAGCATTTAACCACTTTCCGTGACCGAAATCACATCTAGTTTCATGCCTCAGATATTTTTTCGAACACGTGGAGTTAGAAGAGTTCTTTCTTATCTATCCTAATCAATAATCCTGCGAATTTTCGGCCAATTACGATGTGATCAGCGCTCTCGAAGGTAATGGAGAGCATGGTGAACCACCATCTTGTGAGGTATTTAGAGACCAACGACATGCTGAGTGATCGACAGTATAGCGAATCAGGAATGAGACACTTGGCCGGGATTTACTGGCCATTTCCGAATGGGGTCGAGTGCATAGAGTAGATTTTATAAAATATCCAACTCTACCTTATGCATCGTCGTAATTTCGTTTGCTTTATGCTGGTTTATCGTTACTTTCAGTGTGTGTGTTAGGATATCCGGCAGAGATACGCGGCTTTCTAGGAATTCACACACGTTTGTTATCCGCACTTTACACTACAGCTCAAATTCTTTTTTCGCTCGTACAGTCGTCCGTATGTGTTTTAACATTACTCCATCTTGCCCCCTCCAATTCTCTACTTTCCACTCATCAACACAATGCGCTGCATTCCCTGATTATTGTTTATAAACAAAAAAATTACTTGGGTATTTGTCTTTCCAATGATACTTAAATTTAAGAGAAACCGCATCTTTTACTTACCGCCGTTGTATTGTCATCCTAAATATTTGAGAAGTCTTAGGGCCCCCGCAGACTGCAGACTTTTTATCGGCCGATAGTTTGGTCGGCTTCTTAATCAGTATGGTTACAATCAGTTACAAACTATTTCGAGAATAGTTGACCGACTGTTGGATAGTCTGCGCCCTGTTCACCAAACAAACTGTTTAGTTGGCTCGGTGTGCGCACTTTCAGCCCAACCCGACTAAACTATCGGCCGATAAAAAGTCTGCAGTCTGCGGGGGCCCTTATTCTCTTGATTCTTAAGCATCATCGCTTACGGATTCGCTGGCTGCAGGTAGTTCCAGGCCATATACATTTTAAATTGTACTTCTCATACTTCTCGTTGTAATCGATAATCCAAATTGTAGTTCCTTCGTTTTTTTTACTGGTGCGGTCGATGGCTTTGCTGTTGCTGCCATACCTGGCGTGCTCTTAGCTCTGATGAGCTTAATTTGCTAAAAGGCTTTGGAGCTTTGAACAAATCCTGAAGGATTTAGAAATATTATAATGTTCATAAGTATATGTACATAGGCAATATTGTGTATATCTAAAAAATCCTTTGCTTCTTTGCATTGTAGAGTACAAAACAACAACATTCCTTCTTACCTCGAAGATGCTGAATAGCTGCCTTAATAGTGGCACATGTTCGTACATATGTACATCGAACACGATAACAAATCTGTGACTGATGTGTTTATTAAACTTTTCCAGCCCGATGCATATCAAATTCTACTGTGTATTCAACAGTTTTGTGATCATGCAAATGCGTACAAGTACAGGGTTTTTCATTAAGGACACAACAATTTTATATATAAATAGAACACAGAATATTTAAGATTTGCAGTTCAAATTTGATTCCAGGTGTATTGCAAATATTACATTTTAAGAATGAAATTCGATTTTGGTCACATGAGCACCACAAGCCCGTTCCACCACTCTTGCACACATTTTAACCGGAACGTTGGCAATTTCGCGTTGGATGTTTGGAGACAAAGTCTAAAGTTGTTGGCTTGTTGGCATAGACCAAGGACTTAATGTGTCTCTTGAAGCACAAGTGGGCTTGTTGCTGTCCCATAACGCATATTTAGTTTATTAACGAAACCACTCAGCCTGAAATGAGCTTTATCGTTGAAGATGATGAAAATTGAAGTAGGCGCTCTTATGACTCAGAATTTCGGTAGTAATTTTTAATGATTTCCAAACGTTGCTCGTAAGTGAACTTTACCATGATGAAAATATTGACTTAGACTAACGTTTGACACTGAAAGATAAATAAACATTTTAGAGGGTGTGTTGACATAAAGATACGAAATTGTTATGTCCCTATTGGAAAACCCTGTATTTGTAACGTGGCTTCTACGGTCGTAATTTAACTCTTGCACCCACAGGACATTAAGGGATATTTACTTGACGCCCAAGAGGCAAATAAAGTTTTGTGTAAACAAATTTGTAGTATGTATGCTTGAAATGTTTCTGTCAACTTGTACAAAGCAATACATTTTTGATTTGCTACCAGCATAACAGTTATTGTTATACCTTAACCTCATATTACCTTAAGAGGTTCGCCCTAGAGATATTTTTGTAAGGATCATGTTGAGAACGGGTTTGAAACAAATAGACCAATAAAGATGCTCTTTCTTGATGTCTTTAGTGCTTTCCAACTAACAGTATCCATTCTAACCATTGTCCGCCAACAATAAGTTATGAATTGTTAAGCTAATTCTTAAAAATTGTATTTGCGTAGGGTATCATTAGTCTCTTAAAGTAAAACTTTTCCCTCTGGCCCGAATTCGCCCATTCATAATTCCAAACAACTTATGACCATAAGCCATCATCATGTAAAATGAAAAGGATCTTAGGTTGATTAATTTGTCCGCAATCATGCTTTCAGCAGACACTCGGACGGACAATCAATTTAAAATACACTTTATAGGGTCTCCGATCAGTATTGTGTGTTGTTAAAACGGAATGGCAAATTAATTATATCACCCATTCTTCGGTAGAGAGTATACAATTTTAATTTGTTTAACAGATTTTTTAAGCCAATACAAATTATATAAAATGGAAATTTATTTAAGTGAGTAAATTAAGATATTTTATAAAAATGTTGTCGTAGTATACAATTGTGTGCGTCGAAACTGTAGCAATTTTCAATTAACTATCAAAAACGGTTTCACTTTTCGTAACTAATGGGTGTTGTAGTCTCGTAAAGCTTGCAAACCTAGCAAAGTTGGCTACGACAAACCGTTGCACACAAAGGTCATTTGCTAGGGTTTATGCAGCTGCAGCTGCAAGATTATCGGCCGTTGTTGCAGCTGCAAACTCTGCAACAGTAACTTTGTCATCGATCATCTTTACTCGATTAACTTTATCGATAGCATACTATACTTATACAAAAATGTAAATTATTTTCTTCTTTTTCGACGTTTTCAGTTTTTTTTCGAATAATATTTAATTTAATGAATTTAACTTAGGCAAAACCAAACGCAGAGCGAAGAAGATTCCAAATAGCAAATTGTAAGACAACACAATTTGCAACCATCTGGACAAAGACGTTTTCTCTTCGTAGCATAATTGTCGTATATTCTGCAAAGGTTGCAAAATATGCTACCATGAGTGCATACCCAACTAATTTCCGATTTTAGATTGCATAAAAATCGAAATGAGGCCAGTTGATAAGGTCAGCCGCTCTGGCATTGGCAGTATTGGGGAATATGGTTGTTGGTGATGGGTCTATGTTTGACAGAAACTTTTTTTAACGAAAAATTAATTTCATTCTCAGATACGAGTGAAAATTTCAATGTTTTAGGCCTGTATAATCGGACCCGAAGTTTAGACAAATCTTAAAAGAAATTCCTGATTCTAACTAACCTAATATCCATGTTCGAAAAGGCATATTCCAACCCATGCGTCAAGGTGTCTAATTAATTTGCATTATAAACTGATTTTATTTTTGGATTCTTAACGAATTTTATATCCATAAAGTGTATTCCAGTGCATTTTTCACCTCCTACTGGAAATGTTTTATCGGAAAATTCACGAAAAAACATACCAGTCCCAACTGCATTATAAATATCATATCGATTAATCAAGGAAAGTACTTTCTCGGCTAAAATTTTGATAACTACTTGGTATACAGTAGCGGCTGCTCCAGAAATTGTGCGAAAGTTTACGTTGTGCCGCTTTTGTAATCGTTCCAACCATCCCGATGATGCACTTAAATCGGCGAAGTCAAGTTTTTTCACAATTTCTTTAGCCTTGCTCCTTATTAGTGTCACCGACAAAGGGATGCCTTTAATTCGAGCCTTAACTCACTACTCTCCGGGTTGATATCAGTTTTCCATAATAATAAAATTTGATCTTTGTTTTTAATGAAGCAATCAGCTTGAGTTTTGTGATCAGGCAGTTCTTTGCTAAAACGCGTACACGAAGTATTTCATTTTTATGAATTTCAATGACATTAACATTCTCTTTAATACTTTAGTCAGCAAGCTTTAGGCATAGCGATTTAAGAAGTACGAATAAGAATCTATAAATGAATGTCTATACTAGGCTCACAACGTTCTATTCGTATTTAAGGGATTCCTCTTTAGACATACACGTATTATTGAATGAGCAACAGCTGTAGATGGAGAGACATTTAAGTGAAAAAACAGGGTTAAAACTATTGCGACGCTGTCCGATTGTTGGAAATTGAAGTGACCTTTGGTGTAGTTGTCCCCAAGAGGAAAAAAATTATAAAATCCGTCAGATTTTATGGGATTTTATGTCCATTTATGGGATAAAATTGTTATGTCCTTAATGAAAAACCCTGTATTAGTTGTAAAATGTGTCCTCCGAAGGTTCTAGAGGCTTTTTGTTAATAGGCCAAATGTCGTTTTTGTTAGCAAAACAGTTTTTTTCCGAAAAAACTTAATATTGCACTTTTAAGTGCAGCGGGAAGACACATCGAATTGTTTGTCCGCCTGCAATAAAAAGCTATTTTTACTCGCACAATGTAATAACCGCACGCTGTAATGGACGCACAGGTCGATGACGGCATGTGATAATTGAGGCTATTGATTTCTGCCTTAAAAATTGCAAGTCCAATTAATTGTTCGCCTGATGAGAATTTTATATTTAATAGTCCAGGGCGAACTCTTTTTGAATCAGTCAGAATAAATCTAGTCACCTACTCATTTTTGTAAAGAACTGCGTTTCCTTTTACAAATATGGATAGCCAAATTAAAGAAAATGTTTCCACAAATCTGGATATAGAGTAGTTTTGAAACTTTGACTGAGATTATGGCCGGAAGCATGGTCCAAAAGGTCCCAACCAACGGGACCTTTTTGGCTCTGTAGTAGCTTAAGATGGAGGATATATAAAGTTTGTCCTGGCAAAGCTTAACGACGTATGTAGTCTACCAATGGAAAACTTTTTCATCTTCAACTAAAGACATGGTACATAAAGTAGAGACAACTATTTAAATACTCTTTCTGCTTTGCTAGAAAGTCTAATATAATTAAAGAATGAAATAATAATCTTTTATTTGCATTAAAGTGGGAAGTGACCTTAAGAGCCTATTTAGGAAATTCTAATAAAAACCAATGAAGGTTTATTTATTTAATCAAACAGGTCAATAAATAATTGAAATAATGAACAAATGTTTTTCTAGCAAATTGCAGTTTTTATATTCAAAAGTCGTTTGTTGATACGTCCACTAAAAGAAATGGGTGTGGCATTGTGCAAATTGGCGTGATGTTTTACGATTTGGAAAACTACATTAACTTAATTTCATAAGTGCAACTGAACAGGCAGTAACCTGTAATACAATAAGAGGGTAAATCAATAATTCCCTGACTTTTCCAACTTCTCTCGTAGGTTTATGAAATCGAACACTGCACCAATCAAGTACCATCTGTTATTAGACAACTGCCAAATTTTGAGAGAGTTCTGTCATTTAGTTTGTGTTTAACAGTTGTTTTTAAACATACATACCCATTTCTAAACAGATTGAATTGATAAAGATTCTTATCAAGGAACAGATTAATATAGAGCCAGTTCAAGTTTTTTCTGACAAACTAAGGGAAATAAAACCAGACCATACCGTATTTAGAAAGGTTATTAATATAATAGGCAACATAAGGAGTGTCACTGTTAGAGCTGTATCGGTTGATGCGATCGAAATAAGAGACTGGATGCGCTGAAAAGCCACTTTTCAACGGTTTATAGTGAATGGCCCTCGCGAATGATTTCAGCTGAGGAAGAAGGTTTTATTGATAATTACATCGAACAGACTCCTGATTCAATTTTGATCATAACCACACATCCTTCAACCAGCATATGGATTCCAAGTTCGTCACTATAAGTGATGTTTTGGATATTTCTAAATTAATAAAACGTAAGAGATCTTCTGTTTTGGACGGTATATCAAATTATTTAATTTGATAATTACCAGCAAAGTGTATTGAGTATTTCAATAAAGCGATCCATAATTGTTACTTTCCAGTTGATTGGAAATTCGATTAGATAGTCCCTATACCGAATTTAGAAGGTAACTCTGTCTTTAACCAAAATCACTGTTGTCAAATTTGGGAAATATGTTTAAAAAAGTTATTCGAAGTAAAATGGATGCTGATGTCCACAAATCGTATATTCCTAAATCCTAATTTTTAATCAATCCAATTTAAGGGATCGTAAATGTACTGTTGCTATAACTCCGGACGTCGAAAAAGCTTTTGATAAGGCAAATCATAACGGAATACTATATAAGTTGATCACAGTCGGAAGTAGTCCTTAAATTATTCAATTTTTGAGAAGCTTTTCGTCGACGGAAGATTTTGTGTACAGCTGGGCACATAATTGTCCTCAATGCATTATGTATGGTGCCGCAGGGCTCGATATTTTCGCCACACTTATATAATACTTATATGTGACAGCGCATAGAGAAAGGGAAGTAAGGGTAAAAAAATCAATTTTCATTTTTTTTCTTTTTCTGATGTGGACAACATCTGAGCATCGAGGGAGACCGATCCCATGCCCCAAAAGTGTTCCCTCCCAGAGATATGCGCGTTTTATGAAAGTGAAGTCGACGATTCTAAGCGCAAATAGAAAGATGCCTGATCATTAAAATGGCTCTCCTGAACAAAACTTTTCATCAACTTTTCACTTTTTTTTTTGATGTGGACAACATCTGAGCATCGAATAAGACCGATCTCATGCCCCAAAAGTGTTCCCTCTCAGAGATATGCGCGTTTTATGAAAGTGGAGTCGACGATTCTATGCGGACCTAATCTATAAAGGGACCTAATTTTTAAAATTTCTCTCCTGAACAAAACTGGTTTTTAACCTTAGGTCCCTTTCTATTTTGCGCAGTACATATGTATTTTATTTTTATTTATATAATTTTTTTTTAGTTTTATATCGTAATTGATTTTGTTTTATTTTGTTAAGTTACTTTAGATTAATGATTTATTTTAGTAGATATAACTCTACTAGGACTCTGTAAGTGCCGGGAGCAAGCACTGTTGTATACTCATAACGCTATCTTTCTTATTAACAAAAGTCATCAAATTCTATTATTCTGTAAGTCACAATAACCAATATTATATAAAATTAAAATATTACGTAATAGTTTTAATTTTTCTAAGCACCATAATTTGTAATTTAACTCAAGAACTTTTGTAAGACTCAATAAACCAGACCTTAATCCTTAACCTCGTGGATTTTGTTAAAAATGGAAAAAGTGATTTTCGGGTGAATTTGCGGAAAAACCGACAATCAAACCAAGGAAAAGCTTGATAAATACTATATGGGGACTCTACGCCACCTATTTCAATGGTAAACAAGTGGTTTTCTGACTTTCGTTGTGGTCGCACAAATACAAAAGACGCTGAACGTTCTGGACGTCCAATTGAGGCCAATACACCCGCAAATGTCAAAAAAATCCATCAGGTGGGCTTAAGAAAGCGGTCTGCCAGATGCGTGCCGCGATTACCATTTCATCAAGATAATGCACGGGTGCACATGTGTGCAGTCTCAATGGCAAAATTGAATGAATTGGGTGACGAATTGGTACCTCATCTGCCATATTCTCCGGATTTAGCCCTCAGTGACTATTTCCTATTTTAAAACCTAAGGCTCGCTGGAAAGAGAATCAGCTCCAACGATGAAATTGTTGATCAAACAATGAAATTATTGATAGCCGTTTGGAGCCGTTGTTAAACTATATGTCCCGGCATTAAGTATAGGAATTGAGTAGTACACAGCACACTGATTTGAGACAAGTTTTCCTTTGTCCCTTAATGACATATTGTAAGTTAGAGTTAGAGTTTTACGACGATGAATAATTTATATACTGTATGGGGTGTCCGATAAGTACGGTGTGGAGTTGCGAACGGGATGTCAAATTTAGTATATGGTAGGAGGGTACACAAAATAATCGATTTGCATAATTTGAATTTAAACACACCTTGGTCTACTTTTATTCTTATTTTAATTGCCTCTGCGATGACCGTTTTTAAAATATCAACTCTGTTCGACAGTAGAAATTCCAAGTCGACATTTTTTTTTAATTTAAACTTTAACTTAAACTTTAAATTGAACACCACAAACTATTATTTCGCCAACATATTAATACTGCATGTGACAAAACTTTGAGGACCTTTAAACATTGTGGCCGATGTAAAATAAGCGCTTTGATTATTTTAAAAATAATCTTCTATATTTATTTACATTTACACTTTGTTAGAATTCTCTCCCTTTCCATATACAAATTAAAATGTTTTTCCCTTTTTTACCCATTAATAAATGTATATTATAAGTATTGTGTAAGACAAATTCGTGATTTTAAGTCTTTAGATATAAGTATGATATGTTGTAATATCTCGTTGATATGTCTCATAAGTAGCGTACATACACTCCATGTATAACATGATATATTGAATGAATAAATGAATTGAATTGAGTAGAAATTAATTATTTTTAGTCAATCAGATGTTGTACTCTGAGGTACCAGTCATTGATTTATGTATTCGTGCAGGCTACCTGATGCAAGCAAGTTATCAGCTCTCTTTTCCTGCCGGTTTACCTTCAGCTTAATTATTTGTTAATACAGGGTGGGCCAGAAGTTACCATGGGGTTAAAAATGTAATAACTTTTTCGTTTATACATTTTTTCAGATTACCTAAGAAACACTTAGAAAATAAATAATGGAGACATTCACAACTGAACAGGGAACCAGAATAATAGAATTTTATTATTTGAATCAGCGATCAATTATTTTAACCCAAACGCATGAGTGATGAAGCTCATTTTCATTTGAATGGCTTTGTTAACAAGCAGAACTGTAGATTCTGGGGTTCTGAAAATCCAAGAGCCATTCATCAATTGCACCCCATTAGGTATACAGTATGGTGTGGGATAACATCTGCAAATATCATTGGGCCTTACTTCTTCGAGAATGACGATGAAAGTGCTGTAACCGTAAATGGAGAGCGGTATCGGTTTATGATAGACAATTTTTTGCGCTCTGCCCTTGAAAACAGACCTGAGATGTGGTTTTAGCAGAACGGAGCCCACTGCCCGAGACACAATTGCACTTTTAAGTAAAATTTTTGGACAGCAAATAATTTCCAGATATTCGGAAATTATTTGGCCAGCGCGATCGCCAGATTTGAAGCCCGAGACAATCCTTCCACTGAAGGCCAACATTGTTGCAGAAATTCGAACGCTACAGCCATAAATTTTGAAAGATGTTATGGAAAATGCTCTAAAGCGAGCCTATTATTGCGAAGCTGAAAACAGGGGGCCATTTAAGTGACATTATTTTTCATACTTAGTTTAAAAAAAAAATCCATTACGTATATTATATAGGGTGATCCATCTTGAAGTAATTTTTTTCAATAGCCCTTTTTCACAGATTTCGCGTGAGTTGTGTTAAACTTTTTTTCAGTATTGTTTGCCATTTTATCATGGAAAGGCTTACACCGAAACAACGTCTCAAAATTGTGCAACTATATAATGGAAATGAGCGTTCGGTAAGAAACTGTTTTCGACCACAATTCTGTTCAGTGATGAGGCACATTTCTGGATCAACGACAACGTCAATAACCATAATTGCCGCATTTTGGCTGAAGAGCAACCATAAAAGGTTCAAGAGGTGCCAGACCGTGGGTTATACCCAGAGAAACCCACGGTCTGGTGCGGTTTATGGGCTAGTGGAATAATCGGTCCATATTTTTTTTAAAAAATGATGATGGTCGGAACGTAAAAGTGAATAGAGCTCACTGTCGCGCCTTGATATCGGACTTTTTTCTTCCTAAAATTTAAGCCCGTAATCTTGACGACATTTGGATTTAACAGGACGGCTCCACTTGCCATACAGCTTCTCAAGCCATAAATCTATTAAGAGGTCATTACGAAGAGCAGCCAATTTCATGTTTGGACTGGTGAGTTGGCCGTCTAGATTGAGTGATATCACACCTTTAGAAATTTTTCTTTGGGGTAACGTAAAGTAAAAAGTCTATGCTGACAAATCAGCTACGATTCAGGTTTTGGAAGCAAACATTTTGCGTGTCATTAAAGCCATACCAGTCGAAAGGCTCAAACGAGTCACCCAAATGGAAACCCTGAGGCATAGTTGCGGACAACATTTGAAGGAAATTATATTCAAAAAATAAATGCCTTAAAATGTCCTTTCAAATTACCAATAAAGATTCCACACTTGATTGGAAATTTTATATTTTTTTGTTCTGAAAAAATACCTCTAGATGGATCACTCTACGAGTATATAATCTAAGAAAAAAAATAAAAAAAATAATAAACGAAAAAGTTATTAAAGTTTTTAACCCCATGGTAACTTGTTGCCACCATTTATAAAAATATCTGCGTCAACGCATCATAACATATTATGTTCGGAAGATAATTTTGACTTTTTTTTAACTGTTGTTTTTCTTCTGAGCTATTATTAAGTCATTTCTGCCACGCCCTAAATAAAGCAGTACTCAGTTATTAGAGAGATATCAGTCGTGTTCTTTGCAGGTAACTATCTTAGTTACCTAGTTAGACTTTGAATCAGATGGCAGTAAAAGCTCAACAAAAGTTTCTTTACAAATAAAAGAAAAAGCAAAGCAAATTGTGGAAAACGAATTTTGTTATTTCGTATAGTTTCTTGTTTTATTAACATTTTTTTGACAAATTTAATTTCGTTGGTAGGCATTTCTTTTTCGCCGGGGACATTTAAATTCGCCCTTTCTGGCTTTGTAGCAAGCCAACATCATCAACGTATTGACCAGGGTCCACAATTTTCGTTTAGTCAGTCTTAAAATAATATACTTATAGCTTCATCACAATTTCTCTAAAACTTAACAATAAACATTTTCACTTACCATTTTTGCATCATTGTAATTTATGGAAATGGTTTTATCGCTCTTTTTCTATTTATTTTTTTTCATTCTTTTCATTTTCTTTCTGTGTCAATAACAATAAACATATATTTTGATTTTGTAATAGATGGTTGCGACATAATATTTTTTTTGTTCAAAAAATTAGTCAGGTATAACTCGTTTCGGTACCGACTAACAGCCAACTCGCCAAGTAACTTCCAAACAAATGCTTGTTTAGTAACCTGTAGCTCTACCGAGTAACTTCCAAACAAATGCTTGTTTAGTAACCTGTAGCTCGTTTCAGTAAAAAAATCGGTAAAGAAACGCTAAGAATTGAAACAGATGACAAGCAGCTTTATATTTGCATTTGTTTTCATGTACAAATATTTTGTATTAAAACACTGCTATTTTAATATAAGTTATATATTTAAACGACATACTTACCTTCTCACACATTTTGTTAAAAATATGCAAACAAGACAGTTGCATTCGGTTATTTGGCATTACCATACCGATTTCGTTAAGTCGTCGTAAATTTAAATGTTTGTCTTGCTGCCTACTTTTTAATACAATTACACCGCGGTAACTCAATTAAAACATATTTTTTTAATAAAATATTTATTTGTCTAAAATAACATCAAATAAAATTCATTCAAATAAAAAAAAAAAAATTGTATTTGGTTTAAAAGACATATTTGGTTATTTGCTTTCTCATAATTGCAACAACACTTTAGCAATCGGCAGAGTTCTCACTTGGCTTAAAGTCAGTGAGAAAGTTACCGATTTCAAGTTGAGTCACATTTCTTACAGAAACACCTTTTTAAGCGATTCCTATTGAAGTAGAATCGGAACAAATGTCATATTACCGATTTGGAACGAGTAAATGGAATAGGAATCGGCATTTTTTTACAGAATCAGTGAAGGTGAGAATGACGTCAAATCTGTAATTTCAGTCGGTAACTGCAATCGGTACGAGTTATAGAAACGAGCTACTGAAAAGAACACGGCTAATGTTTGAAAGGTAGTGCATTTTTAAGAGAAATAGGTTAACGTTTATAATTTCAGACGTAAGATGTTTTAAAACACTGCCGCAGATACGACTATTTTATGATTAAATTTAAGTGTATTCTTTCACAAACAATTTTAAAAGGTACAGTGTATATCAAAAGTTTTAACAGTCATTGTCAATTACATTTCGGAGCACACTACATTATCCAAAATATATATTGTCTGTTTGTACATCTTTTAAAGGATACGAAGATCATAAAACATTCGTACACTTTTTGTTGAGTAGTTAAATTGTCATATTGTAAAGATTTGCGTCTGAATACATGGAGGCGAATAAAAAATCAAGTCTCTGTGAACTTTATGAGGTTTTGCTTGGAGCGCATTTTTTCCATTCATTTTGTATCTGCTGCACAGTGCCAAGATACTTTGACTAGGTTTTTTGTGTTTGCTGAGGTAGATGTAATAGAACTTCACTTTACGGTGTTGCTTTTTGTGGCAATTATTTTAGTTTTACTACTTTTTTCTTTTCTGAAGAATTAGCTTGTATGTTGATTGTAAGAAAGGTCTTGGATATCGTTAAAGTGATTGCATAAATGCACACAGAGACAAAATCAGTTGGAAAGCGGTCCCAACTACAAATATTCGTTTTTCTTAACTGGAAATTAAGAAAAACGCAATCTTAGCTCTACCGGACGATTTAAATTCGAAACTAACGTCTATTTTTCTAGCTATGCAATTTTTTATCGAAGACCAAAAAACATTCAAAAACTTGGTTGACAAATTAAATATTTACAAAATACTGGAATTTCTTGTAATGGAAAAATTATAAAGTTAGTTTCATGCGTAATAAGGTGTAATAATTTAAGAATGAATTCAATACTTGGGTTTTCCGAATCCTTTAAACCATTGTATTACTGTAGGTTCTGTAAAGTTAGCTCTAATGAAGCAAAATACTTATATATATGTTCTGAAAATGTAAGAAACTTAAAAAACTAATTTATCGATGTTTTTAAACCCCCCATACTAAGGAAATGAAAAACAGTATAACGAATTTTCATGTGGCTGAAAACAACTGCGTCGATTTAGAAGGCGTTTGCCATTTCGATTTTTTAGTTGTATTAAAAATATTTGTAGAAAGAAAATCAATTTCTATAAAGTTCCTAAACGAACACATAAACATTTTATTTCGAACCCAATACTGTTAATCCTCCGCTATTCGATTTATATTGTTTAAACAAAACAAATTTCAAATGATCTGCTTCTGAAATGTTTACTCTAATACAGTCTTTACCAATATTAATCGGAGATTTGATAATGGTTGAGACGAGTGGAAATTGTTAAAAACACTTAGAGAGATTATAATCATTTTATATAGGAAAAGCATTTCGCAATTCCATAATGAGCTTTTCCTTTAAATTTCTTCGGACACTGAAACACCGAAATTTCACTTTATGATCCACTACACAAATTTGATCCAGAGTGTTCCTCTTGTACACACAAATTCAATTAGATTTATTATTTCAGACATACTCGTATTAACTAAATTCATACAATTTGACTAATAGTTGTCCCAGCAACCAAACTTTCGTGGTTATGACAACATAATTCACAAAGTACTTCTAACAAACTAATGGTAAGAACAACCAATATATGTAAGAATTCAGTTTCAATAATCACCTAACTGGATAGGGTTACCGACACTTTGCCTCCTAGACCGATAGGGTCATCTGCCTCTAGTGAAATCAACACAATCAACATTCGGTTGCAGCAATAGAATACATGGATAGTAAGATTCTCTCCTGTACTAACACACAGAGAAAGACAGTTTGAAATCGATCTAAAATGGATCTGAAATACAACAGGTAAAAACTTCGTTAAGTTCGGCCAGGGCGAACCTTATATACCCACCACCCTACGTCCCCAAAGCGAAAAAATGGTCCTGTTTTCGGCCCAATCGACACATGCGTCCTTCTTTCATCTCAACCAAAACTTAAAAATTTTTCTATATTCGGATTATAGTAAAATGTATTATCGCCCGTTTTGACCATGCGGGACATTTTTTGGGCCACATGAGCCAAAACGTCCAGCAACTATGCCCTTGTTTAAGGTATTAAGTTCATCCGAACTAACAGTACCTAATTTAGCCATTTTTATGTTAACAGACACGCGAAAGGAGGTCATGGCTAGATCTTTTTAGAATTTTACAATGATAAATAATATATATACTCATTGGTAGAGCTCTTCGAGGTTCGCGCGAAAGTAATTATTTTCTATTACAACAGTCATGATATAACCAAATGAAATTCGAAAGTGCCAAAGTTGGAACAGTTTTTACGATTAAAAAAAAAATCTATAAAAAAGCTGTTATTGATTGAGAACAAATTGAGCTTTGGATTGAAGGTAATGTAAACATCCTAACAGATCTATTTAACATTTTAAGACCAATTAAATTAACTGTCGAATCGCTTTGCCAAAAAAATACAAATTATTAGCGATGGCTGGAAAAAAAATGTAAGTCAAAAAATTTCTCACATTCATGAGTAAACAAATGTTTGAAGCTGTATGCAAGCGAATCGAAGAAAGACGAGTTAAGAGACTTTATAATTTACTTATGTAACCTTAAGATCCAACAACAGTTAATCACAATGATAACAATTTATTTCAAATCGCTTTAAACAAAATGCGCTGGCGTAAGCGGAAAATTAATCTCAGATGTTTTAAGAAGACAGTAATATTGATGAAGTAGGGGAATTGAACGATATTTCTAGTAGTAGAACTACTACAGACAGATCATTTGAGGATATTTTAAGTGATGCCATATTTAACGCAAATCAAAATGTTGCACCAAATAAATTTTCATTAATTCTCCTTTAGTTGAGCTCATGAATTAAAATATAAATAAATATATAAATACTGCAAAATTAACTTGGTTTGTAAACGGGAATTTCGGGAAATGCGAAAATTGTTCCCGCCAGGGAAAAGAGAAACTCTATTGATAGGGTCTCCAATTAATATTTCGCGGTGTTGCAACCGTGGTATATTAGGGTGGTATGGAGGGTATACAAATTCTGTCGGGCTTCTCGTCCACTTGCATTCACTTTCTGTTGCAAATATTGTGTGTGACGGCAAACCACAGCTATAATAATATTATAGTATAGACAACTAACTATTCGATAATATTAATCGAAGGAGGTTACAGTTATTGGGTGCCACAGTGTGTTGCAGCTACTTATAGTTTCAAATGTTTTCTTAATTCCCACATCATCCTATTTTAGAACGTGGGGAAACTTCTTTAAAAATAATAAGCAATGCACTATATAATTCTTATATTCACTGACCTAAGCCTACGCCGGCTCATGCATTTTATAGAAAAGTTTTTACTTGGCTTAGAGATAAATGTCCTACTCGTAAAGTAACCGGCATTAACGAGGTGGAAACCGGCCGCTGGAAATTGTTAGATAAATCCGGAGTTGAATCTGGCTTAACAAGCTATCATAGCCGAGCGCACTAACCACCACACCACGGACTGCTTCGAGGAGTGGAAAAAACGATACAAGTGCATTATATATGAGAGGAATACTTTAAAGGGGACAATATAGTAATTAATGAATAAATAAATATTTTTTTAAGAACAATTAAATTTAACTATTCTATTAAACAGACCTCGTAATAAAGGGTATAACAATACTTTATATCCAAAAATTGGCGCGGCACCGCTCTCATATTTCTACCTTTTCTAGCTTATTTGTTATGGTAATTTTAAGGCTTTTGGTGTGTGGGCGTGGCACAACCAACTTGAGGCAACATAGGTATTTACGACACTGAGTGTATAAATCACTAAAAAAGAAACTTATTTTTTATATATTTATATTGAAAAAAATTTGTGTTATTTATTAGTCAGGGAGAAAACTATCGGATTAAAATAGGGCTCACAATAAAGCTCGAGAAGACGCAAAAAGTTTATTTAATAAGAGATTATCTGAGCACTCTTTTAATGCTCTTTAAGGAGTCAAACGGTGAGAAATTTGTATTCAGATATTCAAAGAATCAACGCCTTTAGAAGACCTTCTTGTTAGGGCTGTTCGTAATCCAGAGATGACTGCTGGTTGCTTGTCACGGATGTAATCATTGGCTTTGAGAGCTGCAGAATCTAAAGGACTTTGCATTGGGGGCTATACCAATTATCTGATCCTGTTTTACTAGAGTTTAATATTTTTTTTAATTAACCAACACTCAGGGGGTTTCCCCTATACATGCAATGCATTGCGTTGGCCGGTGGAAAGCAAGGGATCGTCTTGAATTTCTGGTATCGTAATTGGTGGGAAATACATTTTACGGAAGTCAATTCCACATATGGACAGTACGGGCGAAAAATGTATTCGATCTGCAGTGTATAGTGCGGTCAACCGGCCAGTCGATCCCCGAAAGAGTAGACTGGATTTACGGTATGACCCAATAGATCGTCAACGAAAATAAGAAAAAAGATGAAGAAAGAACAGAGTCTTGCGGTACACCTGCGGTCAGCCTATGTTTATTGGATCTACAACAACTTATATGGTGCGATCTATAAGAAAGCTCGATATAAATCGAGCACATATATTACCAACACCAAACGCGATCAGCTTCGATAAGAGTGCACCGGGCCAGACTCTATCAAATGCCTTAGAGATATCCATAGTCACTACCTTACTCTCACCAAACTGGTGGATAGACCGACTCCAAAGCTCCGATAGAGCGATTTCTATAGAAGCCATACTGTCGATCGCTAAGCCGGTCGTTGGTGGTTTATCATGGCCTCCATTACCTTGCAGAGCGTATAGCGATTGGCCGATAATTCCCAGGATTATTTCGCAACCTTCCAACACGCTGGGAAGACTCCCGCACGATAAGCAAGGTTGAAAAGTTTGCGCAGTGGTCGGGCTTGTGTCGAGGAGCACTTACATAGGACAAGTGGCGAGATACCATCTGGGTCCGGGGACTTACTAACGTCAAGATTCGCAAGAACCATTTTAACTCCACGGGTTCGAAAAATTATCTTAGGCATGAAACTTGATCGGGTATAATTTGTGGCTTATAGAGCTGTAGGATCTCAAAGGGATACATGTCACCAGGGACTAACATATTTTCAAATTTTCTGAATTTCATCCACTTCGATGGAGTACGAATGACGCGGTCTTTATTCTGGAAAATCCCACATTCAATGATATCCAGGCTGATAATTGAGGATTTGCTATCCAATCTTATTTATTAGAAAAAAACGACCAATATTGTGTTGATTTGCCAACCCTATTTATACACCTATCACCGAGAAGGAGGAGACTTCTTTAACCCCTTCCTTTTAATCATAACAGAGGCAAACTCATTGCATTAGCATTCGGAATTGCAAAGAATACTCGCCGGTTGTCTCAAGCATTGTTAAGTATGAAAAAGCCAAGATATTGGGCCCAAGTTTACTTTTTGATTACATTACCATATTGCATATAATGAGATATATTGAAATAATACTAAGTAGTTTTGTTGTGGCCAATCTTATTATATCTCTGAATCTACAACTCGATTTTGTAGCTATATCCAGGGTTCGAAAACTGAGTAAACACAACTTGGTTTTAATGCCACTAAAAGTACAAGAAGTGGCCACAACATGACTTTTACTCGTACTAGAATAGGTACGAAAGAATTTCCTTAATTCAACTCATTATATGAGTTGTCAAATTCTAGGATAAAAGAGCGTTTAATAAAAAAGCATGAACCAGGATTCAACATAGTACAGTCGAATTCGGATAAGCGGAAACGAAAGAAATTTAATTTTTTTCCACTTATGCCAGATTTTCAATAAAAAGGACATTGGATAAGTGAATCTTTTCCAATTTCAAATCAGAATCACTATCTGATTCCATTGAGTAATGTCTTCCTTCCTATCCATTTATCGTTGTAATTAAACTATAAGTCGCAATTCTGATGTCTATGCAACTTAGTGCATTCTTCAAGTTTGGGCCACGGACGAACACTTTTGAAATAGGTCCAAGTTGGGCACTATTTAAATAACATTCATATGGATTATCCGAGTCCAGAACCCACAGCTCTGATTCCGACAAAGCTTCGCACAGTGTATTACAAGTGTTCAATTCATAACTCTCGGGAAAGTGAACCATATCGGTCCATGTGTTTAAATGGGTTCCACAGAAAGGCCCTCCTGCTGCTCTAAAAGCCACAAAATACACCCAAAACCACCAATCTTAGCATAGTACCAACATATGACCAACACTCAGGAGATGCCCCCTAGAAAGAACATGCGGTGCATTGCGTTGGCGAGTAGAAAGTAAAGGATTGGAGGGGCAGGCAGATTCTGAAATCCATCCCGATTTCAGAATCTGAAATTTATGAAGCCACATTTTAAATCCGATTCCTACCAAATTTCGCATGGGGCGTTACAAGCGACCAGTAACCATTTGCTGTAACATTAGACCATATTGGTCCAAATTTCCAAATAGCCTCACACAAAGGTCTCTCGCGATTCAAGGTCCTACAGCTTTAGGAACCACAAACCAACAAGCTCAAATTTTGTCTAGTGCTTTATGACATATAATTTACTCAAACATATTGAGACCGACCTTGCTGAAGCTCGCAGTACCAGAGTGGTGTAGGGTACCTCATAGAAGCTTCAGATAGAAATCCGACGGTCGGACAGAAAGACTTTGGTTAATCGAATCAGTTTGTGATTTTAAGCCGATCAGTACATATAAAATGAATACAGCTCAAATATTTCTTGTAGCATATTAACATACGAGAAATTAATCCTATTTTCAAAGGAATCTTCTGGATATTCATTTACATCATTTGACATTATTGCAACGGTGTCTCGTAGTACCCTGTGTTCCACAGAGTAGGATAGGGTGTGAAAACGAATTGGAGCGAAAATTCAAGGTCAGTTATTCTAACTGGTACGAGTATATGTGTTTCTTATATGAGCGTAATAAAGCTCACATCGGCAGAAATGCCAACAGGCCCAATAATTTAAATATTTTTGAGCATATGTGACGCGCAAAATATAAAGGGACCTAAGGGTAAAAGCCAGTTTTGTTCAGCAGAGCCATGTTAAAGATTTAAATACGTGTATATATGGTGTACCATCACTTTCATAAAACGCGCATATCTCTGGGATGAAGCACTTTTGGGGCATGGGATCGGTCTAATTCGATGCTCAGATGTTGTCCACATCAAAAAAAGTGAAAATTGATTTTTTTTACCCTTAGGTCCCTTTCTCTATTCGCTGTCACATATATAAAAGGAATTTACTTATTGCTGACGTTCCATGCTGACGTACGTCTCAATGCAGGAAATAACATTTGGTTGTGCGGGTAAGAATACTTAAAGTACACGTAATCATGCCTTTACGATTGGCAAAAACCCGAGTTATTCGACAACCGGATCATTAAATTTTTAAAAAGGCAAAATAATCCAAATGGTCTGCATTTAAAGCGGATATCACTTTGTTAATACTTTAGCTGGTCCAGTTAAGCTAACCACAAAAACACTTTATGTATTGGAATTATGTCTTTTTATCTGTAAACAGAGAAAAGATTTGTTGTCACAACCTAACTTTTGTAGAGGTAACTGACACTATCAGTTGAAGAGACAATGTATCGGTAACCCTTACTTATTACCATGAGTATTGAATCTCAATACGAGTATTTCCTTTATTGTTTGTAGTAACAGGAATCGTATTGTGGAACGGCTGTAAGTCGCGATTTAGACGGACGGAAACTAAATGTTAATAGCTTGTATCACCTCTAACCATAAAAATAATTAGTTTAGCAAATGTTGTTACGCTATACAGCGAGTAGAACAGGGTGTTACAAGTTTCAGCCATCACTCGTTTCCCGGCAAAGCGGGATAAATATTAAAATTATCCGGGATTCCGGCCGAAAAAAAAGTTAAATGTACTCGTACTCTACGTTAAACCTCTTTTTGTTAGAAAAATGAAAGAATACTAAGTATTTAGCAAGTAAATACACTTATGTTTAGAATAGGAACCTAGATTACAGTGTTCGGCACCATAAATAGCTAAGGAAATTGTCGGCCCTTACAAATCAGTCAAAATGACATTAGACCAAATCCTAAAATCAAATCTTAGAAAATGTTAAAGGTACCAGCTTATCTTGTATATACGTAAACTTCTAAAGAGCGATTTAGTTTTTTTTTAACTTTTTAAACCAAATATATCGCACAAATAGTTTTTCATAAGAAAAAAGTTTCCGAACCAGTTTGCGTACTTTAAATGTCAACAGCCATTTCTGCACAACTGCATTCATTTATCGGACCAGTGAAGAAATATTAAAAATTTTTAAAAAATATTTTCCGCGGATCCTATTCTGCCCATATTCAGCAAGCGCAAAGACTGTGACATACTTCAAAAAAGAAACTAAGATTGTTCAAAAAGCAGACGAAAAGAAAGCAGTGTGAAGGAAATTCAGTCATGTTCGCTTTATTCGGTGGAGTATTGTACAGGGTGATATATCTATAGGTTTTTTTCAGAACAAAAAAAATATAAAAATTCAAATCAAGTGTGTGTGGAATTTATTTTTTGAATATGATTTCCTTCAAATGTAGGCCGCAACTACGCCTCAGTGTTTCCATTCTGAGGGTCCAATTTTGGATGAATCGTTCGAGCATTTCGACCGGTATTGTTTTAATGACACGCGTTATGTTGGCTTTCAAAACCTGTATCGTATCTGGTTTGTCAGCATAGACTTTGGACTTTGCGAAACCCAAAGAAAAATGTCTAGAGGTGTGATATCACTCGATCTTGGCGGCCAACTCACCTGTCCAAAACGTGAAATTAGATGCTTTTCGAAATGACCTTTCAATAGATCCATTGTTTGAACAGCTGTATGACAAGTGGCACCGTCCTGTTGAAACCAAGTGTCGTCAAGACTACAATTACAGGTAGCACCATTCACGGTTACGTTCCGGCCATCATCATTCTTGATGAAATATGGACCGATGATTTCACCAGCCCATAAACCGCACAAAACCGTGGTTTTCTCTGGATATAATGGCACCTCTTGAACCTCTTCTTGTTGCTCTTCAGTCCAAATGCGGCAATTTTGTTTATTGACTTTGCCGTTGAGGCATAAATGGGCCTCATCACTGAACAAAATTTTGGTCGAAAACAGCGGATCTTTCCGTTTCCAACCGAACGCTCATTTGCATAATACAGTTGCCAACAATTGAAGGTAAATGTTTTTTAAAAAAATAAATGCCATAATATGTCCCTTCAAATTACTTTTTTGTTCTGACATTTTAAAATATTCACATTAATGACTGACTACTAACTTACTTCTGTTCGATTTTTGCAAGATTTCTAAATCACTTTTTGTTTTAAATAAAGTTACTCTAGTAACTAGAACCGATGATTATTAAAGCGATTATATTCTGATGTTGGAATATCCGATAATCGATATATTGGCTTTGAGAACCGTAATATAATAGTTGCTACCATCTTGTGATACGAGTATGTCGAACCACGAATGACAACATTAATACAGAATTTTATTAGTTTGGATCGATTTACAACTGATTTTTTTCTAGTTTTATTATACTTGTACACTGGTTTGAGCCGATGTTTGAGAGCTCGCATTGTCATGCTGCACAATGATTCGTCTTCTCTTGCTCGTTTTTCGAATTTCTCTGAAGACTTCAGGCAAACAATTGTGGTGTACCCCTCAAAATTGATCGTCCTACATTGCTCTAGCGGAACAGTCGCCACATGACCAGCTTTGCCCAAGAAACAGGCGACCATTTGCTTCGAAGTGCTTCTTCCACGAACAACTTTCGTTGGATTTGGCTTGCTTCGAATACCCACACGGTCGATTGATGTTTAGTTTCGGGCTCATACGCATAGATCCATGATTCGTCACCTGTGACGATCTTATAAACCTGCGCACCGCGATCGTATTTTTCAAAATTTCTTTGTACCAACGAGAACAAACTTTTTTTACGGCCAGATGTTCATGCAATATCGAATTTATGCTGGTGTAAGAAATGCCCAAGGATGCCTCTATCTCACGGTATGTCACATGACGATCTTGCATTAGCAGTTCACGCACAGCATCAATGTTCTCTGTCACAACGGCCGTTTTTGAACGACCTTCGTCTTTTAGCGAGCGTCGGTCAAGATTGAATTCATTAAACCAGTTTTTCACAGTGCTATAGGATGGCGCTTCATCGCCCTACAAAGATTTAAGTTCATCGATGTACTCTTGTCGTGATAATCCACGTCGAAAGTTCTGGAAAATTATCGTACGAAAATGTTCACGAGTTAATGCCATTTTTTTGCCAAATTGATTTTTTCAAGTCACTGTAAACAACACAAATGATGGTCGTACGTCAAACCGTTCTGAGTACGTTTATGCTAAAAAATGTTAAACTTTCCAGTGGAAATGTCAGAAGGCGCCAGGCAACAATTAGTGTTGTCTAGGCCAGAAAATTTATAGTAGTCTCGAAAAACAACCAATCTAGGTTGACTACGGTCAAAAATAAACCAGCTCATAAAATTTTGTCAGTCCACTTCTTGATATTACCCCCTTCTATTTACATACAGCCGCTTTAGAACGCCCATTTCAATTCCGATGGACAAACAATGTGGACCAAAAAGGCACATGTTTTGATATACGAGTAGCTGCCATGCAAAAACCACTATCACTCATTTTATTTATTTTGCGTTTAAGCCTTTTCTGAACAGATATACGGCAGTTGCACATATCCTAGGAGTTTTAATCTGGAAACAAAGCAATTAGTTGTGTTAACACAGTCAAATTGAGCCAGGGTCAGTTTCGAATGTTCCTTCTGTCTGTCTCTCTCTTGCCACTGGCAAAAACTTAACTGCTCTGGTGTTGTTTTCTTATGCATACCGTTCATTTCCATCATAACCGCTTGTTCGTGCCGCTTTCTTCTCCATTTCCGGGATTTTGCTTTTGGCAGGAAACATTGTCAGGTGTTTGTGCGTATGTGTGTTGTTGTCGAACGGTACTTAAGTTCTTAAGTTGGACTATTTGCTCTGCCCCCACTAGCACTGGCTGCTCTGTACTTCAAGAGCACTGGGTGCTTAAAGTTCAGTGGTATGCCCACGTAGTGTTTATGAAACGTTTTCTGTTCTGTAATTCATTTCGATTTCTTTATGTTGTTATTTTTTGTTGTTCTGTTTTGTTTTTCGTCCTTTTCTTCATTATTTGTGTTTAGTACGTTCGCTCGCACACACACGTACATATATAACTACCCAGCAAACCAAACGTGCCAAATTTCGGTCAGAAATCGGTTCGAAAGACGACAAATGTATCAGATTTCGGATCAGAAGTCTGACAGACTAAACTAAGAACACATGTATTGGGAGACGTGTTCCCTGCCCGAACCGTCGTACAGTGACTCAGAATATTATTTTCTGGCCAAAACTCTGTAACTTTAAAGCCGATAGATATATTTTAGCAATTTTTTATTCGACTCATAACTCCTGAAGCTTTTCTCTAGTTTCAATTTCAATTAAGTAGTTATGGAGGAATTCAAGGGCAAAGTTGGACTTTTGAATTCTTTAATCGCTGATAAATAAAAATTTTCGCCCATACATTTTTTCCTCGATATTTTAAAAAAAAATACTTTGTGTATCGAAATTACGAGTATTTATGTCAATTTTATTTTATTTTACTAACATTAGGAGGAAAAATATTTTTTAATTATTTAGGGTGACCCATCTAGAGGTATTTTTTCAGAACAAAAAAATTTAAAATTCAAATAAAGTGAATTTCCTTTGAATGTTGGCCGCAACTACGCCTCAGGGTATCCATTCTGAAGGTGTAATTTTGGATGACTCGTTCGAGCATTTCGACCGGTATGGCTTTAATGACACGCGTAATGTTGGCTTTCAAAACCTGAATAGCTGCAGCTGGTTTGTCAGCATAGACTTTGGACTTTACGTAACCCCAAAGAAAAATGTCTAACGGTGTGATATCACTCGATCTTGGCGGCCAACTCACCTGTCCAAAACGTAAAATTAGCAGCTTTTCGAAATGACTTATCAATAGATCCATTGTTTGAGAAGCTGTATGGCAAGTGGCACCGTTCTGTTGAAACCAAATCCCGTCAAGATTACGGGATTCAATTTCGGGTAGCAAAAAGTCCGATTCACGGTAACGTTCCGGCTATCATCATTTTTGAAAAAATATGGACCGATGATTCCACCAGCCAATTAACTGCACCAAATCATTATTTTCTCTGGGTATAATGACAGTTCTTGAACCTCTTCTGGTTGCTGTTCAGCCCAAATGCGGATATTTTATTTATTGGCGTTGCCTTTGAGCCAGAAAGGGTCCTCATTACTGAATAAACCTTTGTTTGAAAACAGCGGATCTTCTCGTTTCTCATTTCCATAATTCAGTTGCACAATTTTAAGACGTTGTTGCGGTGTTAGTCGTTCTATGATAAAATGGCAAACAATACTGAAAATAAAAAAATAAAGTTTAACGCAACTCACACGTAAACTCTGAAAAAACTTTTATTGAAAAAAACCCCTAGATGGATCACCCTATATAACAGAAGAAGTAAATTATATTTTTTATTCGTGCGGTTGAAATTTCTTTCCTCTAGCAGCCTCTTCTTCATCTAAGTCCTAATGTTCTACTCTCAATTGATTTATTAAAATCATTTCCTTTAAAAGAATGAAGCAAACATTGAGCTGTATGATTAAGTAGGTCCTGAAGTTGTACTTCTGACTCGGTGTGATTGTATTAGTGTCCGTTGATGGCAAACAGTCCTTTTTAGCAGCATATACTTTCATGACATACAGTTTTAAGCCTTTTTCAATCGCTCGCAATCTATGCTGTGCATTCTCCTCTTCATTTAAAAACAGTTTTTCATCGCTTGGAGTTAAAATACTCTTAAAAATACGTTTTGTTCTCACAGGAGTAGCGTATAAAACAATACAGGCGTTGTTTTTAGGATCGCAATTGATATAACAAGTTTTCTGCAATAGCTTCACATCCGATTTCTTCATTGATGTTCCTAACTTTCCGCCTTTTAAATCAATCGTTCCAGTTGCCGACTGATTTTAGTGTTCTCCCACAATTCTATTGACTTTTACTCTCTGAAGATACCAGGACATTAAGTTCGCTCTCTTACCAGTTTGCAAAGAAGCTACAAAATCTATGTTTCCTCCATCAAACTTTTTTGTAAATCTAAGTTAAGTTTTAGACGAAATCATTTAATTTATTAATTTTGTTCTAATTGTATTTCGGTGCTGGTAGAATTTAGTTTTCTTTGAACGTAACTTAAAACATCTTCCTTCGTTTCGTTTCTAAAACAATCTTCGACTAATTATTTATAGAGTTCTCCTTTTCTTAAATATTCTAAAATTCTATTGTTTCTGCTTCGATATATTTCTGCAACTGAGTTTGTATTCGAAAACAACTGGCTTTTACCCTTTTCTTACATGATTAATGTCATATGTTCATAAGTAGCATAAACATAGTTAAAATATAAAAAGTTCTAAAATACTAAAAAACGGTAAAATAAGGTAAAAATGCGTTAATACGTTAATACGAGTACCAAATATTTATAACTAAAAGGTGGATGGATCATTTAATATTTTAAATTGGAATCGGCTGTAAAATTATAAGTTTTGCTATTTTTTTTTTTGAAATTTCTTGTTTTATTGGAAAGGTTGAACTTTGTCATTTAATAATGGAACACCGTCTGATGTGTTGTTAAATAGAAGAGCCCACAAGGGCTGAAGACTGTTTGGCAGGAGATGAAGAATTTACCGAAAAATCGTGTTTTCCGAAGAACCTCATTTTTATCTCGGTGGCTATATCAAGGAGCATAATTGCAGCTTACGGGGTTCAGAAAACCCATATGTGACTATTAAGAAGCCAAAGCATCCACAACGAGTCACTGCTCGGTGTTGCTTTTGTGCTGGCGGTGCACCGCGGTGTGACAGTAATGGACAGAAGCCGCAATTAATGTCACCGGTGAGCGTTACCGCGCCATGCTGAAAGAGTTTTTGTTTCCGAAAATTCATGAGAATGACATGGACGACATTTGGTTTCAACCAGACGAGCCACATGTCACACAGCCAACGCAACCATAGATATTTTACGCACTGTTTTTGAAAATCGAATAATCGCCAAGAATTGTAATGTCAATTGGCCGCTTCATATGTGTGATTTAAGCCCATCGGATTATTCCCTGTGTGGAGCTATTAAAGATAAATGTTGCACGAAGCATCCAGAGATAATTGAAGCGTTGAAACATGAAATCGAGGCCGATGTACTGATAAATTGGGTCGATCTTATAAGGCACTGCCGAGCCAATTGTGGCTGTCAAAGTTCAACCTTTCCAATAAAACCAGAAATTTGAAAAAAAACTGTCCGTACTATTTTTTTACAGGCGGTAAAAATTTTGAATTGCCCACCCTGTATATGTGACGCGCAAAATAGAAAGGGACCTAAGGGTAAAAACCAGTTTTGTTCAGGAGAGCCATTTGAACGATTTAAATACGTGTATCTTTGGTGTACCATCACTTTCATAAAACGCGCATATCTCTGGGAGGGAACACTTTTGGGGCATGGGATCGGTCTCATTGTATGCTCAGACGTTGTCCACATCAAAAAAGAAAAAAAAATGAAAATTGATTTTTTTACCCTTAGGTCCCTTTCTCTATGCGCTGTCACATATGCAATAACACAGACACCTTGGCACGGTGTACATATGTACGAGTACATATAGTCACACGACCAGGTAAAATAAAAGAGCAAAACAAACTTTTCCCGCGTAATTGTATTCAAATTAAAAAAAGTGTTCTACGGACGGGTCAAAACAGGTATATACAGGCTTAAAGCGGACACAAGTCGTATAGATTTCTGGCCGAACTCTGAACTAATGTCTTAGGAAATTCTGTAGGAAGTTCTGTCTTGTGATATTCGGATGTCCGACAGACTTGCAATTCGAATTTCTGTACTGAGTAAAAAGGAGACAATATTAAGAAATAAAGATATAAACATAATAAATAAAACCACGAGTGATTATAAATTATTTTTACCACTTTAGAATTTGTTCAGACCTGAAATTCAGAAGACTTCAGACATTGTTCAGAAATGTCTGATGTCCGACATTTGGTTTGTTGGGCAATGAGCGTGTGTGAGAGAAAGAGAAGGGAATGCTGTTCTTCTGCATGTCCTTTCGTATTTAGCTCAACTTTTACAAATTGTTTGCCGTTGGAATAATTTATTAGATTGCTTTGGTTTTCTTTCGTGTGGGATTTGTATGTTTTCGTTAAACACTCACACACCCCTCTCTCCCTGTCTGACGCACACAATGTGCGTCTGTGGTTTTCGTGGATTCCACTTTTATTCAGTTCTTTTTGTACGCCAAACGACTGATGTTGGAAATGATGCTGCTGCTCATGATGATGATGATGATGATGAGGGTGGTGGTGGTTAGCATTGGTTGGGCTGGCGATAATGATGATTATAAAAGTGGGTCGCTTAACCGAGTGGTTTTTTGTGAGGGGTGAGTGACCGTCATCGTTTCGCGCGTTCTTTCATTGTTTGTGTGGCTCTTGCAGCTCAGGTGTTGTAAAATGCCATTTTTATTGTGTTATTATTTATTTGTAAACTTTTTGGGTATCACTCTCCGGTACAATAAATTCGCACAATATGTTCAACTCCATTTCGCTAATGTATTTTCCTGTCCGCTGCAGCCCTACAGCGCACCTCCAAGGAGACTTAAAACTTCGCCTGTGCCAGAAACACAAGCCGTCCCACCTCCATGCCACTCATTCGCCCACCGAAAAGTATGATAAGTGAATGAAAAACCAAACAGATAATTTCATTTCATGAATTTTCTTTTGAGGCCATAAAAGTTAATACCGGCTTTTCCTTGTGTTTTCCTTTGATTCACTATGCTCTTTCTCATAGTCCTTTGCGTAATGTTATTGCTATACATCTGGCGGAAATTCTTGTCAAACTTCTTTATTGTTGTTGTTATTCTTGGAGACCAGCAAACTACATATTTAAACTGGTAAATGTGGACTGATAAAATCATAACAATAAGAGATACATAAGTTGACATTACATTTAGGTAATGTAACGAACATAGTATTGCCCAAGCGAATTTGAACTGCTCTGACTCCATTTGACTTTATTCCACTAAACTATATTTGGAGCAAATTGGAATTAAGTTGGATTATAAGAAATTTATAAAAAAAAACCCGTTTGCTCTTAACTCCAAAGATAATCAGCGTAGAAGATAGGGTTTCCAAACAAATCGTTTAGGATCGAGCTACACACATAGAAAAAAACAGCTGCAAATCGGGTGGATCTACAGAAGTTGCGTTACAAACGAAGAATTACCGTTTACATCAACGATTGCTTTCAATCGTTAATAATATTCGGTTCGACATACCATTAGATGAAAATATGAAAAAAGTATTATGCCCACAACTAATAGATCGTTTATACTAATGAAATGCGGAAAAATATTGAGTTGTCACAACTGGTGACAACTAAATATTTTAAGAGGACAAAACTGTTGCCACAACCCAATTTTGATAGTTGCACGTTCTATCCATGTATTTCATCGCTGCAACCGAATGTTGATTGGGTACACGGCAGTTTTCAGTAGAGGAAACAGACACTATCGATGGAGGAGACAAAGTATCAGTAACCCTTACCAATTAAGATGTTTATTGGAACTGCATTTTTACATGTATTGGATGTTATTATAGGTTGTTGGTTGTATGTACTCTTTGCCGATTTTCGACTTTTCTATACCCAAAAGTCTATTTTTGATGTCGACTTTTAATTTTAACTTCAAATAGTCTTAATTGTCATCCAAACATTGCGTATTGCGTTCATTCATTATGCGCTTTCATTTATTTTTGACGATTGAGAAATATACTTATATAAAAGTTTTATTTGCTTGTACGAGTAGTGGCATCGCATGCCGAGGTTAAAACGTATGTCTGCAAAAATGTTCTACATTCGTCCGGAGCAATTCATCAAGTGACTTACACTGAATTTTTTTAACTGTATAACAAAATTATTTTTATTATTTTTAAAGGCGAACTTATGACCACCAAAATTTGAATTTCTCGAATAACTACTGATATTGATGTGGCCGAAGATATTGGGGGTCCCAAGGCAATGTTCCAATGATGCTTATGGTGTTCCAATACAATTGAATAACTTTTTGAAGGCACCGCCTGTTTGTCGTAAAACAAATCCTAATTCAAGACTTATAGGCAGAACAGTGGAAAGCGAGTACCCACTTTTTGCAAAAGTAGCAAACAAAACTTCGCCAATCGTTGCCACTTCTGTCCCGTGTGCGATATTATTTTCGCATGCATACTCGTATGTTATGGCTATTCTAATTCGGAGCCAAGTTTCTCTAAATAATACTAATATGATTATATTTTTAAATCAATTGATGCGGACATGTGGTTCAATGTACGAGTATATTAACTGACTGTTTTGAAGAAAAATTTTATACAAATTTTAAAAGACTTAAATCAGACGATTGCCAGACAATTGTGCCAGTTCACGCGGTTGTCAGATTGCTGAATGACAGCAATTGCCGGGTGTGTTGTAAGACATTGCCAGAACTGTAAAAGCATTTGACGGAACTCATTAATTGTTTATACTTATATAAAATAAAAATAATTGGCTTGAAGTATCTCCAAGCAAATTAAAATAATTCGGCATTGCCTTTTCCAGTCTTTCTCCTCTCCATTTTTTCATATTGAAATTAAAGGAAGTGCGGAGTTTTGCGTATTTTCCTTCAGCTTCTACACAAAAGTCCATCTCGATTTGAGGTCCAGCTGCTCTAAAACCCTTTGTGGGTTTAACCCGATTATGCCCAAATTCTGCGTGGTACGTTATGGGCGACCACTTATTGACTATGGTAAAACTTGACCACATACGTCTATGTTTTCGTATAGCCCACACACAAAGTTCCTCCCTAATTTCAGAACCAGGGACTTTAGAAGTCACATTTGACATCCGATTCCTACCAACGCACAGAGGGTTAGAATAGCCTGTTTTCTTGGATTAATTAAAAAAAAAACAATTAAGTATCGTTAAAATTTTTTGCACCCGGTTACAGTATATAAAATTCTACATCACTTGTCGTTAAAATAAATGTCAAAAGTGGTCTGGTGTTTTTGTAGTGAAACTTCAAAGTCAAACTTCATAGAAATTTTTGTGCAAAAAAGGCTGAAAAAAGTGAAAACGTTCCCGTTGAAAATTTTATTTATTTTAAAAAGTATTGTAAAAGTTAAACATTTTTCAATGGAACCATCAAGTTCAGGTTATTTTGCAAATACGTCGTTAACATTTGTGTATCAAATTGTGTGTGGAAGTGATTTAGATGTAGTTATTTATATTGAAAATGCCAAAAAAATTAATATTTTTATATTTTAAATGGATATATAGTTATAATTCGTCCACATTCGTGTCATAATTTGTAGTTTATATTAAAGAGGACATAAATCTGTGTTATATTGCAAAATTTTACGCTGCCCTTTTGTGCTTTTTAGAAGCCATGCATTGTTTAATACAAGTGTTGCAGCAGTCAAATTAGCTGATCTCGCGACTGGTGCTGTTGTTGTGTGTTGTGTTTTGTTGTTTTTCATGTTACTTTTTTCTATTTATTTGTGCTCTTCTTTTCCGTATATTAATGTTGTTATTTTTGTTTCTTTTAATAATATTCTTTGTTACAATAATATTTTGTTTTTGTTTATTTTAATAATATTCTTTGTTTTGACAAATAGTGATTGTGTTGTGCAGTTTCAAGTAATCGGGTAAAAGGGATTTTTGAAAGGGTTTTTTTTTATTAGCATTATTTTTTTTTATAGATACAAGTTCGAACGTTGTTTTTTATACTCGTCGAAGCTTATTTGATATTATGATGAATTCAAGCGCTCAAACAATGAATGACAAGATGACATTTTTATCTGAAGAAATCAAAAAACGCATCAACTGCTCTGAGGATAATATGTGTGATTTAAATAAAAGAATTCATGTTTTCTTTTATGAATTTAAATCTAGGAAGACTACAGCGCAAATATTTCCCTCCTACAACAATATTCAAACTGAAAAACAAAAAATTACCCAGAATCGACCAGCTTTAAAATAAGCCAGACCTCCGTTGAAGTAACTTTACAAAGTCTTCTTAATCACACAGCGGAGCGACTAATAGAACTTCAAGAAACTGTTATTGACTCATTAGGCATTACGAACTCGAATGTAGTATTATATTCAAAATGGGGCTTTGATGGAAGCTCTGGCCATAGCTCATACAAAAAGCCTTTCATGGATCGGATGCTAGTGATTCATCAGTTTTTTTAACCACAATTGTACCACTTAGGGTTATGTTTGAGGAGAAGGTAATTTGGCAAAATCCACGGCCGTCTTCAACTAGATTTTGCAGACCCTTGAAAATTGAATTTGTCAAAGAAACCGCATATGTGTCAATTAGTGAAAACAAAAGAGTTGAAGAGGAAATACAGAATTTAACCTCTTCAACTGTCACGAAAGTTGTACATGTTTCCCACAAATTAATTTTGGCAATGGTAAATGGAAAAGTTTGCAATGCCTTAACAGAAACCACATCAACACAAAAGTGTTACTTATGTGGCGCTACAAGTAAGGATTTTAATAATATAGAAGCCATGATCCAAAGACCTGTACATGTAGACAATTTAAAATTTGGCCTTTCCATTCTTCATGGCTGGATTAGATTTTTTGAATGTCTTTTGCACGTTGCATATAAAATGCGTTTACAAAAGTGGCAGGCTAGAACTGATTCTGAAAAAAGAACAGTAGCTGAAACAAAAAAAGAAATTCAGAAAAAATTTAAAGAGAATATGGGATTAATAGTTGACCAACCCAAACCTGGTTTTGGAAACACGAATGATGGGAATACGGCAAGACGTTTTTTCCAAAACGCTGAAAAATCTGCCGAAATAACAAAAATAGATGTTAATTTAATAAAAAAATGCACGTGTTGCTTATTGCTGTATCCAGTGGCCATGAAATTAATAATGAAAAATTTCAAATAAATGCACACAATACAGGACGACTTTTTGTTGAAACGTATCCTTGGTACAATATGCCTACCACTTTGCACAAGTTTTTTATTCACGGACCCGAAATTGTGTCAAATGCCCTTTTACCTATTGGGCAGTTATCAGAAGAAGCGCAAGAAGCTCGAAATAAAGATTTTACAAAATATAGGGAGTTTCATTCCCGAAAGTGCAGTCGCGAAAAATCAAACCAAGACATTTTTAATATGTTTTTGACAACCTCTGACCCAATTATTTCAAGCATGCGAAAATTTCCTGCAAAGAAGGTTCAAAGCTTGCCAGAGGAGGCAATTGATTTAATTGTACCTGCAGCTCCGAACAAGAACTATTTCAGTGATGTTGAAGTTGCTGATGCTGCGGATGATGATAATGATGATGATGATAACGATAATGATGATGATGTGGATGATTAACTTTAAGATGTATAAAATGCAATGTTTAAGTTCTCATACTGTATTCCTTGCACTATATACCTACACTGATATTTGGCATTACTTAATAAAATTATACTCAAATATACTTAGAAAACATTTTTTTAACTTATTTTAATGGTATTAACTGAAAAATAAAGAAAAAATATCCTAACGTAGCTTCCCTGATTTGATCCAAGAAAACATGCTACTCTAACCCACTGTGCAACGGCTCTATGCTCTGTGGAAGCAACACACATTTCAGCGAATAGTGTACTTAGTTAGAAAACCTGATTTACTCATAGTGCGTTTATACGATAGAGTTAGTTAATCTTACAAGAATTTAAAAATCACATTATTTTGAAAAGAAAATGTTGCTACCCCAATAATATGTAACTACCGTGAACTAAACGGGATTTGGTTATCACAAAGAACTTTATGTTGTCACCACTTGTAATTGGTTGGTTTCCATAACCCCCAGCAACCAATGGTTTCACTAAATTAGGTTGGTATAACCCATTTTTGAGTGTACAAACCATAGTACGTATATCGTTAACAAATGTTCGCGGTAATCAACTTTCAGTTGTAGCGATGAAATACATGGATAGCACCTGCAACCACCAACATTCGGATTGCAAATAATTCGGTTGTGGCAACAAATCTGTTCTCTGTGTGTATAGATTAAACAAATTTTGGACGTAGAGATAGTGACTACCAATTCGATAGCTTTGCCATACATTGAGTCATAGCACAACATTCTTAATTGCTCTACGAGTATACAATTTTTAGAAACGCACACAATTAGCACAGCATTTCTGGCAAAGCCCATATCGGCAATAATATCAATGATTTAATTCCTGTAGGTATAAACAATTGCTTTAAACACTTCATAAATGATTAATTTAAGCCATACCCATTTGTTAAGGAACAATTGGGAATGGCATGAATTAAACGTTAAAACTTTTAGGTCTTGTTATCAGACGCCTACTCCAGCATTTATTCCGGTCGAGGGTAAGGTCACACGGATTTATTTTCTTGTCAAAGATATCTTGTCAAGAGATAGGCTGTTTATTAATAACAATTATTATTAATTAACAAACTTGGGAATCGTTTACACAAATGGTCGTTTATCAACGGAATTTAATGGCGAACTTAAAGTTTAACATGATTCTAGGACTTTATTCTGGTAGATGTGTTTCACAAGTGAACATACTCGTATATTGGCACAAAGTGAACAAAAAGTTAACATTTCTTTTCTTAATAGATTTATTAAAGAAAATCGCTTGACCTGTTGGAATGTACAACTTTAAAAGGTCACTATGTTAAGCAAATTGTTTACAAAACAAATATTGCCACATTGCTACGGCCTTATTCCAAGTCATACATCGGACGATGCCCTGCATTAGAGGACTGTTTTTTTAAGAGGTGCTGCTTTCGTTTTCGAAGTAGTCGTGTTCCCCTTAACGTCACTTTTAGGTACAGAGGTGGAAACTATTCTAAAAGTTTCCATCTCTGTCTTGGAGCGTAGCAAAGAACAATATTTGCCTCACGGTTCATTAGGTAATTTGGGTACCAATACGAGGACTGCGATATATAATTCTGGTCTAATTATAAAAATGCGAATATTTATCATCAAAAATGGTTTTATTGTTTTTCAAAGTATTCTCCAGCATTATTTATACACTTATGCATGCGCTCAAACCAATTGTCGAAGCACTTCTTCCACTTCCAATGAGACACCTCCAAAGCATGGTTTTTGAACGCTTCAACAGCATCTTCTGGCGACGAAAATCGTTGACCACTCATCTTTTCTTGATGTGCGGGAATTAAAAGAAGTCATTGGGTGCCATGTTGGTGGGCTGTACGGCGGATGACCCATCAATCCGACGTTTTGGCCGGTCAAAAAGACGCTGGTTTGAGCCGATGTGTACGAGCTCGCATTGTCATGGTGCACAATGATTCGTCTTCTCTTGTTCGTTTTTCGAATTTTTTCCGAAGACTTCAGGCAAACAAATTGTGGTGTACCACTCAGAATTGACCTTCCTACGTTGCTCAAGCGAAACAGTCGCCATATGACCAGTTTTGCCGAACAGGCAACCATTTGCTTCGAAGTGCTTCTTCCACGAACAACTTTCGTTGGATTTGGCTCGTCTTCGAAGACCCACACTGTCGATTGCTGTTTTGTTTCGGGCTCATACGCATAGATCCATGATTCGTCACCTGTGACGATCTTGAAACGTCTTTTGACGTACAATCTTGCGATTGTATTTTTTCAAAATTTCTTTGTACCAATAGACACGAGCCTTTTTTGAGCGATTGTCAAATTGTGCGGGATCCAACGAGAACAAACCTTTTTTACGGCCAGGTATTCATACAATATCGAATGTATGATGGTGGAAGAAATGCCCAAGGATGCCTCTATCTCACGGTATGTCGCATGACGAACTTGCATTACTCGTATCAGTTCAAAGTTTTCACAGTGCTTTAAGATGATGCTTCATCGCTATACAAAGATTTAAGTTCATCGATGCACTCTTGTCGTGATAATCCACGTCGAATGTTCACGAGTTAATTCCATTGTATCATTGGTCGTACGCCAAAACGTTCTGAGTACGTTTATGCTTAAAAATGTTAAACTTTCCAATGGAAATGTCAGATAGGCCAGAAATATATATAGCAACCATCTAAATTATGCCACAGCAAGTAAGTAATTATTTTGTACGTAGAATGTATGCCGAAGGTAACGTTATGTCATCGCTTGGATCTACAAATGGTAATAAGTTTATAGTCAGTAGTATTCCTTTGAACCATATCGTCGACCTGCTCTTTCGGAATCATAAATCAGTTTTATAAATTCCTTCATAGTATTAAAGGAAAATTCCTCTATCTCACGGTATGTCGCATGACGAACTTGCATTACTCGTATCAGTTCAAAGTTTTCACAGTGCTTTAAGATGATGCTTCATCGCTATACAAAGATTTAAGTTCATCGATGCACTCTTGTCGTGATAATCCACGTCGAATGTTCACGAGTTAATTCCATTGTATCATTGGTCGTACGCCAAAACGTTCTGAGTACGTTTATGCTTAAAAATGTTAAACTTTCCAATGGAAATGTCAGATAGGCCAGAAATATATATAGCAACCATCTAAATTATGCCACAGCAAGTAAGTAATTATTTTGTACGTAGAATGTATGCCGAAGGTAACGTTATGTCATCGCTTGGATCTACAAATGGTAATAAGTTTATAGTCAGTAGTATTCCTTTGAACCATATCGTCGACCTGCTCTTTCGGAATCATAAATCAGTTTTATAAATTCCTTCATAGTATTAAAGGAAAATTCCCGTTGCTATTCTGGTGCAACACCTCTGAATGTTGTTTTTTTTGTGGAAGTAAGCTACTGATCGCAATATTGGTGATAATAGTCTGATTATAAAAAAGAAATATGTGAATGCTCCGGCACGGTTTTACTGAAAATGGGCTAGATTGGTCTAGTGGTAAAAATGGACTGAGGCCACCTATGAAAAAGTTAAAATTGGACGACTTTGCACTTTGAGGATAATACCTCATGAATTGACACAGTTGGACGATAGTTCTTGATATATTTATATATTTATAAATGGTGGCCCAACCAAAATGCAAGATATTATTTGTGAGTCACACCTAAATGTAAAGTTTTTTGCCGAACATAATTTGATTTTTCTTTGTTTCAGTGTTTCACACTCTCAACCATGGGGAGGTACACAATGGAGCAGCGCCTTAGATTGTTGAAACGTTTTCAGCATAATGAGCATAATCGACCAAATGTGTCCACAATCGGCAGAATTGTGCGCAAATTTCAACAAACCGGGTCGGTAGGAAATGTGGACATACCTTTGCATGCACGCCATAGTTCTCTCATCGAGCCGTACTTCTTCAAAAATGAGGTCGGCCATGAATGGTTTTCTCTATTGCGAGATTTTAACGGACCTCTTATAGGCACAAATTAAGGATATGGACCTGAATGATATGTGTTTGCAGCAGGAAGGTGCCATTTGCTACACAGCCAACGAAACAATGGATTTTTTACGCGAGAAATTCAATGGCGTGTTATTTATGTCGTGGCGATGTTATTTGGCCACCACGATCATTTGACATCATTTTACTTCTTTCCTTGGGGAAATTTAAAATACAAAGCGTACGTTATTAAGACAAGAAAATTTCAAGAGCTTAAGGATGAGATAATTCGGCACATTAACGATATTAAACCTTCATTATGTCTCAGAGTCGTTGAAAATATGGATTAATAGAGGTACGCCACTGAAGACGTGGCGAGCGTTTGGACGATACTTTATTTTACACACAATTGTTATAGATAATTCCCTGAAAGCGTTTCGTTTTATTTATAATTCACATCGTACGTTTTAAATGGACCACCCTATATGATTTTGGTAACAAAAGAGACGCACTCAGTTGGGATAAAGATATTCGAAAGCATAAAACTATTGTTGGGTATATGGTTGTAGCACAAAAATATTATGATCCTCACAACAATAGTATGATTTATACAAAACCATACTTTGATCCCTACAACCATAATATGAGTCACACTTAACCATACGGTGATCCCCACAACCATATTATCATCCTCACAACCATAGTCTGATTCACACGCATCCATGTTATGATCCCTACAACCATAGTATGATCCCACCCAGTAAGTAATATTTATTAAGTATTATTTATTATGACTGGGTTATGTTGTCAACAATAGATATTTCTATTAAAAAAAATTATTTAAAAATACACAAAGTTCAAAATAAGAGGAGTGATTTATTGAAATGTGGAAAAAATCCGTTTAAAAACGTAAGCATTTCATTTATTAAAAATATATTATTAATCCAAATCAAGAGAAGTCTGTATTTAAATTGTAACTTACAGATACGAAGTTCAATTATTGCATACATATACATTATTGCAACATAACATTGTTCCAAAAAACATATTTAAGTTTATAAAAATCACAATCGTACAGTATAATTGCCGTAATCATAATATTGTTAACAAAAAAACCGAAAAACAATATTCTTGTCGCACCAACCATATTAATATAGTTGCTGCAACCATATTTTCATTTTAAATTTGGCAACACTACTATTGTTACTTTTGTTACATTATAACAATAATAATATTGCCGCAATCATACTATAGGCGAAATGATATTCCAAAAACAGTACTATGGTTGCGACGAACATACTTTTATTCCAAAAAACATTTTATTGTTGCCGTACGCATATACGACTAGTAACCATATTTTTTCTCTGCGTATGGTAGAAAAGTGACCGACGCCACTCAGTGTAGAATAATTTTATGTACACTGGTAAGCATTCGCGTCCCTTGAATAGGTAGCATCTCTGTTTTTTTTTCTTTTTGTAGGTTAGTAAATATATCTTTTTTGACCTTGATTAAAAGACAAATTGTACTCATACACGTTTCTAGTAAAACATGTCACTTGAAACTGAACTCTCGGATGAAGACAGCAGAAAAATTAGAGGAGTTCGACTTGCTATCAATAAAATTGGTGAGATTGTCACCGCTATACGATTTCGTATTTCTTAAAAGAACCTCAAACTATGGGTGAATTATTAGCGGAAGCATCCCAACCATTCACCAAAGAACCAAGCGAAATATTCGAAATTAAGCAACTAATACAAGTTGTGGTGGAATGGTCAAACTGTTAGAAGGCAGAGTGCGTGTCCAACACACAACGTACCTTAATCGATTCACTCGTTCTGATAGCGCAAGCGACAAAGTTGCCAGACAGTGTTATTAATTCAATAAGAAAAATAAATTATTACAGACGTATCTAAAATAGATAGAGACAACCAAAAAACGACTTGATTTTATTGAAAAAATACGAGAATTTAGTTAAAAATTAAATTTGGTGTTTGAGAAACAACTCATGGAATGAGACGCTTAATAATCTAGACACTCGCAACATATCCAAAATGTTAAGAAAAATGTCCCCAATATTCCAGTGATGGGAATCGCTCATTTGTAACAGATAAGTGTAAAGCAAAAACATTTTTTGAATTATTTCATTTTAATTCACCAATCATCCGCCGATATAATATGTAATACAAACTGAACAAGAAGTTTTTAGCGTAGTCAATCTTTAATTGTAACTACTCAACAAGACTTGCAGATATCTGTAAACAATATAAAAAATATATAAAGCGATTTTAAATCAAAAAAATCTTCCGGATTAAATAACATTAAAAATAATCTGATCAAAAGTCGTTCTGCCTTGGCATTTTTACGTCTTACTCTTAATATAAATGTCTGCCTGTTCCCATCTTGAAACCTGGTAAACCTTCTGACTTGGTTAATAGCTATCGTCCTATAAGTTTACTCAGTAATTTAAGTAAATTTATACAGAAAATTTTTAAAAACATGGCTTTTAAAATGTTAAGACGTTGCAAATGTTTTACCAGAGATACAATTTAGACTTAGAGCATTTTATAGTATGACGCATTAAGTCAAAAGAAATACTAATTTTTTCAGCAGAAATGTTTCCTTTGAAAATTATACAGCATTGGTTTTATTGGATGTTGATAAAGCTTTTGACACTGTCTGGCTTGCTGGCATAATCTACAAATTAATTAAATTCGACTTTCCAAAATATTTAATAAACAATTTACAATCATTTCTAACGGCCTTTCTGCGTAAATCTAAACAGTAATTCCTTAAATTTCATTAATACTTTATACCTGCTGGTGTCCCTCAAGATTCCGTTTTCTGACCTATTCTTCACATAATATATAACTTAGATTTCCCTAAATCTAATCTTTGCTTTTAATGCGGACGATACTGCTATTTTTTGCTCAGGATTATTAGCTCAAAGTATTCTAAATTCACTACAATAGTGGAAAATTTAAATTAACGCGGACAAATCACAGTCCATCTTTTTCACTAAAAAAAGAACGCTTGGTTATACTCCTCAGTCAAATTAAGTCAAATATTTCGAAATTTTATTTAATCCTCGTTAAACGTTTATTGACCAAAAAAAATCACTTTTTTTATATATGCCTTGCTCCAAAGGAGCCTTAAAATAGGTATACGAATCTTAAAAAAATGAACATCGCTATAAAACTTTTGTATCCTAATATCCATAGAAGATTTCAGTTGTGTTCAGATAATAAAATAATTATCTTAAAGACGATTTTTCAATCAATTGCGGTGTATTCTTGTTCTGTTTGGGAAATTTGTGCCAAGGCCCATGTTATGAAAATACAAAGATGTCAAAACTTAATATAGAAACTAATGCTTAATTTAACTTGGCACTGTAGCAATATTCGATTGTACGAGCTCAGTAATGTCGATGTTATTATCATAAGAATAAACCAAATTTCTCACAACTTTGTAATGTCCTGTACAAATAATGAAAATAATTTGATATTTAATTTATACACTTAAGCCACTTAGAATAATCATGTATGAACATTAATTTTTAAGTATTGTACACCTATTTCATTAAAAAAATTTACAAGACAAGTTCCTTCTTAAAATTGAATGAGCTTTAACGTGCATAACAGAAAAATTAGCTCCATACACTGAAAAAGAGTTATTTGAGTTTCTTACTGTATCAATATTCATCAGCTAATCTGTAGTAGACGTTTCGTTTGTTGGAAAATTATCGGTTGACGGAATCTATTTACAATGGTAGTTAATATGGATAGTTAATATGAATGACCATTCAATTCTTCCTCCTGTGAATTAATTGATTCCACAACCAAGACAATTGATTTCAAAAATATCGGCACTTATGCGACTCAAGAATCCGTAATTCTGTCATCTTTGCTTTTTATACGTTCTATTACGGTGTTATATTCGCCTAGTTTGAAACCTTGGGTTTATGCACCTACCCGCCTGAAGCCACATAAGCGTCTGGTAATTCGTTTGTAGTCAGAGATTAAATTCGCGATCATATACATCATAAAATATTTTACCTCCCAGACTATGTCAAGTAATTCCTTTTCAATCGTCAAATAATTATGTTCATATTAATTTAATGTTCTAGGTGCATATGCCACTGAATAGCCTTTATGGTTAAAAACTGCCCCAAGAGCAAAGTGACTTGCACCTTTTCGTAGAGTTCGGATATCTGAGATATTGTATCATTTGAGTTGCTATTAAAGCATAGTTCTTATTAAACACGTCATACTCCAAAAAGATTTGATCTGCTTTTGGGTAACAAGTAATGTCAAGTTCCAAATTATATCAACTTTACAAGGTTTTGCCGTGATGCCGTTCGCTGTTAAAACATTTCCTAAAAGTGTTTTTATTTATAAAAAAGTTTTAATTTATAAAAAAGTCGCATTAATCGGATTGAAATTTTAACTTAGCTTGTCTAAGAAGACAATATGCTCCTGGGTACTACAAATGAGTATATCATATATGTATATACTTGTACTACGCATTTTGTATTGAATTTATCAATCGTTGAGAGGTAAACGAAGCATTTTTCAAGCCGTACGGCATTCTCATGAACTCGTAATGGCCAAATGGCAATTGGGTAAAAACCCTTTGCCAGATCCAGTGTTGTAAAATACTGTGCTCTTGGATATCCAAGATGAAATTTAGATTTGGAATCGGACACCTATTGTCTATGGTGTTGTCATTAAGAAGCCTGTAGTTTATGATTAGGTGCCATTTCTCCCTACCTGAATTGGCCGTTTTCCTTGGCACAATCCGGAGCGTACTGCTGTAAGGAGAATTACTCGGTCTTATTATATCCTTTTCCAGCATTTCCTGGATTTGGCGTTTTATTTCCCTCTACTGTATTTGGGAATACCATATATTTTTGTTGTGTACCACAATATTAGTTATCTTCTTTCCTATAAAAGACATCTTTAAATTCATCCAACATTTTCCCTATGTCAGTTCGTTCCTCGTTATTTAAGTCGTTCTCCTTCACCGGTTCTAGACTCTATGTTGGAAAAACATTCGCTTGCTGAATATCACCTGAGTCTATTTTCGCTCTCAACAAAATCGAAAAGTTCTGGCCTATGATTGCACCATTGTTCTTGCTCGAAAAATCTATGAGTTTCCATGAAATTTTCCCTAGTGTGCTAAATTCATCTGGTACTCGTATTGGCGTATTGATGAAATGTGTAACCTCTTTCAATCTATTAAATGTACTATAATATAAATTCTCCTGAAAAAGCGCTGTTCTAAAACCAGTTAGAGCTGTTCTATTAAGTAATTCAAAATCTGGTTTCCAATAGTAACTACTATTATGGTAAATTGAATCTGGAGGCTGTATCAAAAAAATACCTCCCCGGTAGACTCCGAATATTCTTCGATTATTGTTATTCAGATTGTCTTAGTTATGTTGCATACCATATGTACTTAAATTTGCCTATCATTGTTCTCTCCGTTGTACTTATAGTTATTTTGTCTAGATTAAAGACAATTCTGTCTGTCAGTATGGTAAGTGTTCTGTTCGTAAGTTTGTTTTCTGTAACCAAAGTGAATATCTAGGGCTTGAATATGGATATGAATATTTAAGGAGGTTACACATCATCTAGAGCTTTAATATGTGCGTATTAAGTACACATCCACACGCAGAAAATAAGTATGGTTGTGGTAACAATATTCGAAGAGCATCATACTACTGTTGGTTATATGGTTGTGGCACAACAATATTATGATCATCACAACAATAGTATAGTTCACACATAAACATACCATGATCCCCACAACAATATTATGGTCCTCGAAACAATAGAATTATTCACACACAACCATACTATGGTCCCCACAACCATATTAGTATTCACACTCAACCATAGTATGATCCTCACAACCATAGTATGACTTACACACAACCATAGTATGATCCCCAAAATTTTTTAGCATAGGAGTGATTTATTTAACAGTAAAAAAATCATTTATTAATAATATTTCAGTTATACTAATCCGTAGTTTGTTTTGGAAAAAAAATTAATTTACATGTAAAAAGTACTATTATTGCGTAAGATTCGTAAAAATACCATTGTCAAATTAAAAAAATACCATTTTGCCGGTATGATTGCTTTAAATATATCATTGTTAACGTAAAACTCATGAAAACAATACTTTTGTCCCACCAACCATATTTATATTGTTGCTACAACCAAGTTTTCATTTTAAAATTTGGCAATAATACTATTGTTACATTTCATCAATATTAATGTTGTCGCAATCATACTATTGTCAAAATGAAACTTAAAAAACAATACTTTGGTTGCGACGACCATGCTTTTATTGCAGATAACATACTATTGTTGCCGTGACCATGTAATAACCATATCTTTTTTCTGCGTGTATCTTGTGACCTGTTCACGGGGCTCGAACGATTGATTTTTGTTGAGTGCTAAACGACAAACAGCTGATTTCGGTTTATCAAACAACGAAAACCAATTCACTCGAAAACATAAGCATTTCAATACAAATTTTGGATTATGTAACTTTCTTCGCACTCATTTAGTCGAAATGAACTGTCAAAACAGTCACTTTTTTTTGTTCGTTTGGCTGAAAAAAGGAGGCAAGCATTGTAAAATGTTTACAGGCCTTGGTTGAGACATCGCCCAGGAGGCAAGCATTGTAGAATGTTTTCAGGCCTTAAATGAAACACCGCCCAAAACGGTAGCGGTGTTCACACCAACCAGACAAAGCAACAAACAAGGAAAAAAATAAGAGCCACCAACAAACAAGCAGATACCAACAAACCACCAGCTATCAATACACCAGTAGCTACCAACAATGCAGCAGCCAACAACAAACCAGCAGCTACCAACACATCAGCAGCTACCAACAATGCAGCAGCCACTAACAAACCACCAACCATCCACAAACCAGCAGCTAATAACACACCAGCAGCCACCCTCAAATCGGAATTATTTACAACTCTTGTTTACATATTTATGTATTTGTTTACATATTATATTGAGGATTGTAACTTGTTTGCTCTCTCTTACAGCAGCTGATGTCATTAAAGAGAGGCAGAGTTGTATTTATTATAATATATTCACAATAGATAATATAGGGGTTTTTGGAAGCAATTTCAAAAATGTTTGATATGTCAACAATGCAGTTTGTCTACTCAAACGTTATAACCGTTATAAGCCAGTTGAACCGAATCGAGCGAGATACATAAATCAAATTCGACTCGCAAGTGAGTGAGTGGGTTTCGTTCGACCATTGTGAGCAGGTCATTAATGAACATCTTCGATCTATATGATGTCTCCGGTGTGTAAATGTCCGGTTTTCGCCATCAAAGAGTTATACAAGGGCATATCAATAAATCCGTGACTTTTCCAACTTCCCTCGTAGTTATATGAAATTCAACACTGTATTCCATCAAGTGCCATCTGTTAAAAGACTACTGCCAAGAGAGTCCCGTCATTTATAAGTAGTTTGTGTTTAACACCTGTTCAAAACATACAACCTAGTGAATTTTGTTAAATTTGAAAAAAGTGAGTTTCGAGTGCTCATTAAACATTATTTTTTGCGAAAAAACAGTCATTCTAACCAAGGAAAAACTTGAGAGAAATACTATGGAAACTGCACCATCGACTTCAATGGTAAAAAAAGTTGTTAACTGAACTTCGTTGTGGTCGCATAAGTACAAATGACGCTGAACGTTCTGGACGACCGTCATTGAGGTCAATACACCCGAAAATGTCGAAAAAATCCACGAAATGGTGTTGGCCGATCGAAGAGTAAAATTGCGTGAGATTGTTGATGCCACACGCATTTCATATGGCAGTGTGGTTTCGATTATCGACATTACCAAGACTCTCAATTGCATATTGGTAGGGGGCACAAAGCAATCACGGCTTCCACCGAATTGATAAAAGTCATTACACCGTGGTGCTTATTTAAACATTAAACATTCAAGTTGTATGTGAAAGCTTCTCAACTGTTGTGTAAGGCCTTTACTTGGTTTGTAACTACTTCCAACAGTTGGTTAATTTGTACGTTCTCCGTGGTTTATTCAATATCGCGATTTACGTCGAATTTGTCCCTGTATAAAAGTAAATATGTATTATAATTACTTTAAATTATTTTATAAGGACAAGTTTTTCCGAAAATTCACAAATCTAAAGGAAAAAAATTACTTCACAAATCAAAAGATTCAGAAAATATTTATAGTCATCGTTTTGTTGTTTTTTTCTTCTCTTCATTTTATTAATTGAGGTATTTTTTTATTTCTCAGCAAATGTTATTTTTTCAACATCTTGAATATTGCCACGTCGGCTGGGCCTATTAAGTTAATTTATTTACAACATCAATTTTCGGAAAAGGGATTAAGGCTCGGAATTTGCTTTGTGTTATGTTATTTTGTATATTTGGAGTGAAGACTTATATTTAATATTGGTTTTCTGTTTTAGCTCTAGAACCCACAACTAACGGAATGGTTTCTCCCGATTTCCGGTCCTGCACCTCTAGAAGCTATCCAGACTTAGATATCGAGTCTTAACCTAAAACACCACTTTTAACTTGTATCTTAATCGCATCGAATTCTTAAAGTCCACCTTGGGCAAATTTTTTCAAAATAATATTGGTTATGATATTTTATTAAAATACCTAAGTTGAAATACCTAAGAAAAAGTAGTAACCTCAATACGAGTATTTCTCGGCTACAGATATGCGATTAGATATATATACTCCCTTATCGGTCATTTTGAAAAAGTGTTAGATAGATGGTCTGGCAAGCTTTCCAATTATACCCATATTGCCCCAAAACCGGCTATCCCAAAATGATTGTTGTTTGTCTTAAATTCTCAAAGAAGAAGCATATCGCCCATATTGTACAATGTATCGTCTTTGACTGCAACATTCTTAGAGTAGTTAACGTAATTTTAATATATTTTTTTAACTCATTACTCATTAGAATTTGTAAGCTTTTTATCGTGAATGAATCGATGTTCTATTCATTTCTAGTTTAGTAATTTTCACTCCATTATACACATTTTCTACTTTAAGACGAAGAGAAAATCCACTCCCAAAAGATACATTTAAAATTGTGACCCATAATTAGTGACAATTTAATTTCGATATTAAGGGTCTATGCACATAACCTAATGGAGCATTCAAAGAAGAAAGATCTCAACAAACTGATTAACATTAGGTCGGACGACTTTATGACTAAACAGCAAGAAATTATTCAGCTTTTTTTCTTAATGTAGATTTTATTTGATTTAGCTAATATTACAAAATATAGGATAAAAGCCCCAGCGCATTTTAGGCTTTATAGGGGCTTAATAGATGCTTAAAACTCTGTTTCCAAGTTATATTAAAAGTTCCAGCTAATAAATTATCGGTAGACCAGAAATGTTAAGCTATGTACTTATACAGGCGGTATTCAGATCATACTTATACAATGTTGTCAGATGTGGCAATGTGCTGGCAATGTACTGACAATGTAAAATTGTTTTCAATAGGTTTTTCGTCAGTTTAGACGATTGCCAGAAAGCCGTATTTCATTGCCAGACATTTGTCGGGAGGGCACGTTTGTGTAGAGGTTATTCGAAAACAATGACCGATCTGGTCCAATGTTACAGGACGTGAGCATAGATGTTAGATGTAAAATTCGTAGCAAATTTGATATATAGAAGAACCTTTGATATAAAGGTATACTTATAGTTAGTTAATAAATAGTCTTTAAAAACGTACACTGCAAAAATAAGGCATGATCGGGTGTATTTTGTGGATTCTAGAGCTGCAGAACCTCAAAGCGGGAGGGACCTTTGGTTAAGACCTTTTCGAATACATAAATCGATATGGTCCAATCTCACCAGAGATATGTGTTGGGCACTTGTAATGCTCTGCGCGAAATGTGGTCGAAATCTAATGCAATATGTGGCTTTTAGGGCAGTATGTTCTGAAATCGAAAAGGACCTTAGTATGGGGGCTGTACGAGGGCTGCGCACCAGTTTCACCGCAGTTAATTAATTGTCGTTCATACTGTACCATGCCTGATTCGATGCTACTTGCGACTTCTATATAGACTAATAATGGGTGTTGGTCAGTCGTAATGCTCCGTCCGCAATTAAGTGAAAATCGGATGCAATATCTGTCAAATCGATGTGTTTGAGCTTGACGGCGTTGGCTTTAAAAAAAGTGCACTAAATGGGACATTTTGTAAAAAAGTGTACATATAGTGTAGAGTAAAATAATAGTGCACAAGATGCTCAAATAATGCACTGTTCACTACAACAGTGAACGGTTTATCACTAAAGTTATAATCTGCACGCCTCAAAAGGATCGTGCCTAGAATTCAACTTTTTTGTCGCCATATTTACTTTATAGTTCTATTCTTTTCAATTGATTCTAAGTCAAATCGTATAAATCGAATGGACCTATTTTTCAAATTAAGTCGAATCGTATAATTAATAATATATTAATTAATTAATTAATATACGGTTTCGCAAAGAAATTTAACTTTTTTAGAAGCTAAATGTTCACAGGTAAAATTGCTGATTTTTGGGCCTACCCGTGCCCCAATTTGGGCTTAATCATAAATATAGGTACACATATAGGTTTGTGGGAACATATAAGTGACCACTTATTTGCAGTCACGAAAGTCAGTCAGCAAATACAACCTTTCAATTAAATTCGCTCAAATTAATTAATTATCGGCATAAACTTGAGCGTAAAGGCTCAATCAAGTGGCAAAATGGTCAGCATTATAACACCAATTAAACAGACGTAAAGTGGTGGCGGGGGTCCTTCACATTTTGGTCATGCGTTTCAATTAGTTATAATTCATTTGAAACCACACAAAAGCGATTGTATTTGTTTGTACATGAGGATGTGTCGGAAAAAGAAGTTATTAGAATTTTAAACGTCATTTATTACTTCACTAAAATATACCTATTAGTAAAATGTGTATAAGAAACTTTTTTTGCAATATTCCCTATTTATCATGTGACATGGGAACGTTAACCACTTTTCGATCCTCAAATATATCCAACACAGATATTTCTAGAAATATATATATTATTATACACTTCATTATTTTATAATTTCTGAAACCATTTTTGCTGTCGCTTGAATGTCAAAAATTAGATTAAATCATAAATCTCAGTATTTTTCAAAAGTTAAAATTTTTAGAAATTATAGAGTAACATTTGAGAGAGGCTATCTATTTTGCATTTTTCGAAAAGCGTTATATTGCCACACCCTATACAGTACAACGTGGTTTAAAATCGCTAACATGTGATTCTTAAAACATTCAACACAAAATACTTCAACACCTAAATTACGGAAATGTCTATAGAGGCCACCACCTCTAATTCATGAGGATTAACCAAAACATGGCTTAAAATTATCAATTATGTGAACATTATGTGAAGGCCTACAACAGTACCTACAACACCGCGCTTTCAAACGAAATCGACTTCACCATTTTAAAGTCGTCCATTCTACTAATCTAAAGTAATCCGTTATACAGGGCGGCTGATGAAAGCCGCTAGCAAAAAAAATGTTATAACTTTTTTCTATTTAATGAATCCGGTTAATTTTTTTGGGACACTGAAACAAGAATTTGGATTGTCCGCCGCTACCAAGCACAGGAGTCCGTAGTTTTGGTTCAAAGAGAGTAAAGGCGCACGTATGGCGGCAATCGTTCGAGCAGGTGGACCATATTGACACTTGTTAACAATTTTGCCGAGCATGGGATAGTCAACAGAAGACCCTACAATCGAAACCCTTCAGTTGGAATGGAGGAAACAATCGCTGCTGTAGCTGCTGCCATACAAAACAATTCAAGAGTTCCGACAATGGGTATAATCAAATAGTCATTGCAGTCAATTATGCACACAGATTTGGACTTGTTTCCATAAAAAATTCAAAAGGCAAATAAACTGAACGCAGCAGACTTCCCAACTCGCATGGAACATGTTGAACTGGCTTTTTATGTCTGACGATTCCCATTTCGATTTAAACAGCAACATAAACAAACAAAATTGTCGATTATGGAGTGCTTCCAACCAACAGATACTCCATAATAGCCTTTTCACATTTACTGCGTTTCAGCTGAAACGCCGGCGTTTCAGTCTCTTTCGATGAATTCCGCGAAACACACTTAAATTTCCATACAAAACAAAACGCAGGCATTATGCTCTTTTTGCTGTAGTTTGTTTGAAACCACAGTAAAAATGAGAGAGAGCCCAGTGTTGTACTCCAATAGTAGTTAAAAAAAGCAGTAAAATGAAAAAATTTCCATTGCTGGTTCAAAGCAAATGTCAGAAAAATGAGGGAAAAAAACATCTGTTTGTTTACATTTCTAGTTTGCTTTGTGGTGGTAAGTACTTATTGCAATGGGATCTATGACTATAAATTAAAATTTTTCTTTTTTAATAATTACAGCGCAGTCATACAATGATATAAGCTCTAATATTGTACAAATTAAATTCATTTTTTAATATTATTTTATCTTTGTTTGTTTGTTTTGTTTACACTCAGTACAGAAAACACAAAAGAGAAATGAGAAATGTCACATGAAACCACAGTAGTTTAAAAAAGCATAATGTGAACACCATGGTTTCAAACGATTTCAAGAGAGCGAAACGCCGGCGTTTCAGCTGAAACACAGTAAATGTGAAAAGGCTATAAGACGGAATTGCATCCACTTCGTGTCACAGTGTGGTGTGCAGTTCCATCACGATGCATAGTCGGGCACTACTTCTTCGAAAAAACGGCCACAGCGTTACGGTTACTGGAAATCGTTACTTGAGCATGTTGAGAGAGTTTTTTAAGCAGAATTACGCCCAATGAGAATTTCTCTAAATTCTGTGTGGTTTCAGCAATATGGTGCAACTCCTCACATAACTCGGCCTTCTACAAGTATGACAGAATTGCGATGAAAATTTCCCAATAAGCTACATCCAGAAACTCCACACTCCGTTGGACCCCCGGGTCGCTTGACCTTACTGCACCTGACTTTTTCTTGTGGGTATTTTGCAAACAGGACGTCTACCAAGCAAAACCAACTAAACTAAGCAATCCAGCAATCAAGCAATAATCGAAAAATTATTCCATACACTGAAAAAAAAGTTATTTCAGTTTCTTAATGTAGCAATATACGAGGGCGGTTCGGAAAGTTCTTAGCCTATCAATGAAAGAGAATAGTTAGTTTTTCAAAAATATTTTTATTTTTCAATATAATCTCCTGAAACTTCAATACGCTTATCTAGCAATTCTATCCCTTGATTAAAATAGTTTTCCTCAAGGTCTTCAAAATAGTGGTTTACAACTGTAATTGCATCTTTATTTGAGGTAAAACGCTTGCCAGCAAGGAATTTTTTTAGATTTGGGAACAGGTAAAAGTCACTGGGAGCTAAATCAGGAGAATAAGGTGGGTGGTCAAGCAACTCGTACTTTAATTCGTTGATTTTAGCCATTGTTAAAACACTCTTGAGCGCTGGTGCGTTGTCTTGATGAAAAATTATTTTTTGTGTTGTAAGCCAGGACGTTTTTCTCGAATTTGTACATTTAATTGATCTAAAAGGTTGCAATAGTACTCTGAATCTATTGTTTTACCCTTTTGCAGATAGTCAATCAATAAAATACCTTTGAAGTCCCAAAAAACTTTGAATTGTTTTTGCCTTCTTTGGGGCATTTCCTCCAGCTTCAGTCCATTGGTTGGATTGTTCTTTTGTCTCTGGAGTATAGTGGTGGATCCATGTCTCATCAACAGTCATGAAACGACGCTTAAAATCCATTTTATTTCGCTGAAAACGATCCAAACAAGCTAGAGAAATGTTCATTCTTATGCGTTTTTGGTCGACTGTTAACAAGTCCGGCACCCATCTTGCAGAAAGCTTTATCATCTGTAGTTCATCATGCAAAATTAAATGGACTGGATCATTTGAGATGCCCATGATATTAGCTATTTCACGCACTTTTATTCGTCGATCATTTAATACCATATCATGCACTTTGGCTACAATTTCTGTTGTTGTTGCTGTTTCTGGACGTCCACTACGTGGTTCATCTTCAATGCTTGTACGACCACGTTTAAATTCAGCAACCCAATTTTTTACTGTTGCATATGAAGGAGCACTTTCACCTAACACATTCACCATATCATTATGAATTTCTTGTCCCGATAAACCTTTTTATGTAAATATTTAATGACACCACGCATTTCTAATTTTTCCATTGTAAAAAAATCGCGGATGCGTCTTTTGTGAACACCTGTTTCTATATGAAGGAGTTGCCAGATCGAAACAAAATTTAACATGTGTTCATAGCAGAGATGGGAGTTTCCAAAACACTTAACTTTTTTCTGTTTATACCGCGCTTTTTGTGCTAGGCTACGAAGTTTCCGAACCGCCCTCGTATATCAGCCATCCGGTACATATTACATAACTAGAGTTTTACATTCTACTTATACAAAATATTGCGATCATTCTGTAAATGACTGTGAAGATTCCCTGGCCCTTTAAGCCAAACCAGGCTTGAAATTCTCAGACATGTGATCTATACCAGTTATATACTTTATAATTAATGCAAATTCCTGTCAATAAGCAGTGAACCAGATTACAAAAAATACTTATGTTTAGTCTCCTAAGGATCAGATTCAACAATTGAAATACATCATATATAAAGAAAAAGGATAGAAGATCTCCTGCATGGAGCAAAGACAACACCTTTTATGTCGACATTAGATCCAAATCCGGTTACGGGCAAATGAGAATATCTGAAGAAGACAAGTTGAAGACAGCTTTTACAACACCTTTTGGAATATTTGTATTTAAGAGAAGGCCTTTCAGCATTTAAAACGTACCATCAACTTTTCAAAGGTTCATCGACATACTCCGATCGAGCCTTCCAAACATTCTTATTCTTATTTAGACTATAAATTAAATGCTCTCAATGTTTTGAGGCCCACCTTAAAGACCTCGGTCAAGCTTTTAAAAACTCAAACATTGGTTTTCACCTTAACAAAGAAAACGGATTTTTTTGTAAGTCTGAAGTGAAATATCTTGGCCACATTTTAACAAAAGGTGGGACAAAGATCGATCCTGAAAAACCAGCTGCAATACTGAATCGACTAATTTCCAAAAATCTAAAGCAGCTTATGTCTTTTCGACAAACGCGCTTAGAAGATTCATTGCAAATTTTGCTAAAATTGCGAAACCACTATCAAATCTCTCTAGATATGGTCAAAAGAAGGAAAAAATTCGTTCTCAAAACACTAAGAACTGTTAATATCGCCTCCTATTTTACAACAAGTAAAAGAAAATGAAGCATTTCTTCTAAGAACTGGTGCCAGCAGCTATGCGATTAGGGCAGTGTTACTACAGGGGGAGGAAGATCATTCACAACCTATTGAATATGCCTCCTTCTACCAGCTGAAAGGAACTATTCACCAAGTGAACGTAAAGCTTTGGCAGTTGTATGGGCTGTTCACAATCACGGTTCTATTGAAGGGTCGGATGTAATGATTCTTACTGACCACCAACCACTTAGAGAGGTCCAGCGGTAGAAGATGGAGGCTCTAGATCATCAAAACTACCATGCAGGTTTGAACGACATTCATGCAAACATCAGCACTAAGTCATAAAACCGTGAACTACAGTCTAGTGTATGGTGTACAACCATCTGCTCTTAAAGCCAAATTTTAATTTAATTTATACGTTTTCTTTACGAATTTTTGAAATAACTCTAAAATAAGACAAGTACTTTTTACGCAAAGTCCTTTTTTAACTTTGAATCAATTTTTATTTCCTTTATATAGAATTTTTTGTTGTTTTTAAAACAAAATTAAAATGATTTATTTTTTATTATTATTAAAATACTAAACCAAGGTAGGGCAAAACATTTTTTTTTAATTTTAAAACATCAACCATATAACGAGTAACATACTCTTTCTTTTTCTCGACTAGAATCATCATTTAAATCAATTTAAAACGGTTTACAGATACAAAAGTTACATACGTTTTAAATTTGCAAAAACTCGAGCTGCCCAACTTGAGGGCTATGTAGTTCCGCCCCTGCATATTGTCGGGGCCCAAAGCTCAGAAACACCTCATCTATAAGTGCAGGAAATTTCATCAAAATCCTATTGTAAGTTTAAAAACGGTTAAATTATTTCCATTTTTTGAATCTCATCCCTCTGTGCGATGCTAATTTTTGGGACTTTTAATTAGTCTACTGCTACAAAGTTTCAAGCATAGATATTTTTTTACTATACGCGATTTGCCAGAATTTCCGAATATTGCAAGCAAAAGTAAATAACAACAATAAGTAAAGCGTCAAAAACAGGAAGAAACGTCAAAAAACAAATTATATAATTGACGTAAATGTGAACAAAGCATAAATAAAGAAGAACAAGGAAGTGAAACAGTTGTAAACTTTGCATTTTGGCTTAAGGCATAAAGGCTTTCCCCACTAAAAATGGTGTATCTTAGAATCTACTTGATAATTATTATTTTTTTACTGTTTCTGAAAGACAATTTAATGTCCTAAATTCTCATAAATGATTCAATTTTTTTTGCTAGTGTTCCTTATTTAAAATGCGATTTTTTTTTATTTAAACAACATTTCTGAAAACATTTTTGTCAGTGTAAGCTATTTTTAGACTTTTAATTTTTTCCCTTTATTACTCTTAAAAAGTTAAAAAAATTATCAAGGCGTTTTCGCGATACAAAATATTAATTAATTCAGAAAAATACTAAATTTTTTAATATTGAAATTGCAACAACAGAACTTCAGGAATTTTACTTTTATTTTTGTACAACGCATAATTTTTTTACTCTTAAAAAGTTAAAAAAATTATCAAGGCGTTTTCGCGATACAAAATATTAATTAATTCAGAAAAATACTAAATTTTTTAATATTGAAATTGCAACAACAGAACTTCAGGAATTTTACTTTTATTTTTGTACAACGCATAACATGGTTGAGACATCCTCAAGAAGTCACTGGTTGATGTGCTCTATGGGCAGAGGGAATAAATGGTCCATATTTCTTAAAATATAAAGCGGGTCATTATGTACCAGTCACTGGGCTATAGAGTCACACTATAGAGACATAATTTTTCGTAAGGATGCTGTTGCTGTAGACGACTTTTGGTTCCAACAAGACGGCGCTAAATGCCAAAAAGTCACCGAAACAATCAATTTATTTAAGAAAACTTTTCGTGAGCGCATTATCTCGCGTCGTGTGCCTGCTGCTTCCAAGATCGTGCGATTTAACACTGCTGGACTATTTTTTGTAGCGTTATGTGAAGTCGCTTGTCTACGCAGATAAGCCCGAGGCGAATGTCGCCTTGGAGAATTTTCGGCGCGTTATTGCTAACATATGGCCCCAAATGTTGCAAAAAGTGGTCGAAAATTGGACCTCTTGTCCGGAATTTGTTCAAGCCAGCCCAAGAGCCGTGACATTACTTCATGTGCTTTTTATTTCTTCTTGAAAACCACATTTCTGAAAAAACACCCATTATAAGACGAGCCTCAAATCGGCATTTACCTCTAAATGAGGGCTATACAAAATCGTGAACCAATAATTTCCAATATTACTAGGATTTATACCAGATCTTCTATAAGGCACCATACTTAATTGTACCGGATGTTAAATGTGGTCTGTTGAATATTTGTGCAGAGGCTATTAGAAAACACGGCCCAATTTCATTAAAGATGAATATTAATGAGAATTGGCCAGTTTTAACATAGTCCGTTCTAGTTCTCAATAAACTCTGGTCAATCACCTTGTCAGTAAGGTGTTACACGCAGAGAAAAGATATGGTTACACTATGGTCACCGCAACAATAATATGTTCTCTCCAATAAAAGCATGATCGTCGTAACCATAGTATAGTTTTTTGAATTTCATTTTGACAATAGTATGATTGCGACAATATTGCTATTGTTGAAATGTAACAATAGTATTATTTCCAAATTTAGAAATGAAAATATGGTTGTAGCAACCATATAAACATGGTTAGTGCAACAAAAGTATTGTTGTTTATAATTTACGTTAACAAAAATATGATTGCGGCAATCATACAGTATGGTTGTGATTATGAACATAACAAAACAGGTTTTGTAGAGAATACATGTATGTGTGTGCGTATGTTTTTTTGATATACAAAAAAAACACATACACACGATACAGTGAATGGTTGCTGTCCATTAAAAAAAATAACAATCGGAAGGTAGTTCGAGAGATTTTTATTGTGTTTACTTTGTTCGGTGAAATACTCTAATAGCGACTGGTTCTCGTTTATTTAAAATCTGCCTGCACTTATGTTTAATCACATTCGTTACTTGGTGTCTACGGATGGTGAAGAAGCATTCACCTCTGCTGGCAACTAAAAGTTTTTTTGACCGTTGGAATAAATATTTTGGTTTCTTGAATGAAATGTTCAATAAAAACGTGGCCTCAAAATTGGCTATGATCTAGTAATGCAATTTATAATAACTTGCTTGATAAAAATCTCTATTTTTGAATAACAACATTGCCCAATCCTAATAAATAATTTTGGGGATCATAGTATGGTTGAGTGTGAATCATACTATGGTTGTAGGGATCATTGTATGGTTGCGTGCGAATCATACTATGGTTGTGAGGATCATACTATGGTTGTATGAGAAACATACTATGGTTGTGAGGATCATAATATGGTTGTGAAGATAATAGTATGGTTGAGTGTGAATCATACTATTGTTGTGATGATCATAGTATGGTTGTGGAGATCATAGTATGGTTGAGTGTGAATCATACTATGGTTGTGGGGATCATAGTATGGCTATGTGTGAATAATACTATTGTTGTGAGGATCATAATATTGTTGTGGCACAACCATATAGCCAACAATACTATGATCCTCTTCGAATATTGTCACTACAACCATACTTTTTTTCTGCGTGTACAAACATCAGTACTACACTATTATAGCCTGTACCACAGAGTAGTGCATGGTAAACATCTGCATGAATGCAAACTAGTAAAAAATGATAAAGTCGTGCGTCGTTGGCTACGTCCACTTTTGGATGTTCAAAAAAACCAACTGGAAATAACTTTTGGGAAGCAATTGGACGGGTCAATATCAACTGTTCCTAATACCAGCCAAAACTTCGAAATTACTTTTTAACTAGACTCGCAGCAAAATTTGCTTTAATTTGAGTACCCACATGTACACATGACCCAAGCTGTCCAGCATCTGTAGCCTCCTTATAAGTATTTACTACATCCAAAGTAATTGTACTTTTTTAGCCAAAAAATATGATTTGTTAAGCAAAAACTCGTACTCACAAAAGTGAACTTTTTACCGAGGTACCTTTAGTCCCTGAAAGGGAAACTTTTTTCCCCTGCGCCGAAAGTGCAAAAAGAAATTAGTACGTCTTTTGGGTCTTTTCGTCACAAACGTCCGTACCTTATTACAGTTACAAAAAAGAAAAACTTTAATCTTACCCTATATTTGGATTTGTAGCAAAATTTGCTTCAAACTGAGTATACATATGTACTTAAAGGCCAGCAACTATGCCCTTTTTTGATGTAGTTAGTGCTTCCCAAGTAACAGTACCCATTTTAAGCATTGTCCGCCCACAAAAAAACGATTATATGCTAATACTGCCCATCGCGGCAACTTCAATTCAGGCAAATTCAAGAGTTTCGACTCCAAACTTATCGGAGCAAATTGCAGTTAGCAAACGGTCATTACAACGGACAATTCCTGAAAACTTAAACATGATTCCGTACAAAGTCCATATTACAAGCAAGTTAAACACTCTGGATTTGGTATATTCAAATGGAATTTGTCAATCATAGAAAAAATGATTGAATTGGCAGAAAAAAACAATCTGTCGTCTTTTTCTGCCAATTCAATACATTGCTTGTTTATGTCTGGTGAGGCCCATTTTGATCAAACCGCCATGGTAGTCACGCAATACTACCGTATATAAAGTAAATCTAAGCGGAGTTATGGGCCATATATCTTTGAAGAAAACGGTGGAACAGTGACTGTCAATGGGAATCGTTATTTAAACAAGATGGAGCAACTGCACCGGTTATGGCAGAGTTCCAACGAAAATTCCCAGAACAAATTAATATCCAGAAATTCCGCTTTCCGCTGACCCAGCTCACCGGACCTGACTTCACCAGATTATGTCAATCAAGAGGTGCACAAAACGAAACCACGGAAAACAATAATTCTGATCAGTTGTCGCATAGGAGTGAATGAGCATTTTCTATGCAATAAAAAAAAAATACAACACATTGATTAAAAAAATTTATTTGAATTTCTTATTGTAGAAAAATTGGTGCGTCATCTACGAGTATATATTGGAATGGTTCAATTATACTTACTTATATATATTGGTATGGTTCAATTATGTATGGAACAAAATATCGGCCAAATGGCCTTCGCGACCTCGGCGGCACACCTCCATTCGATGGTCCGAATTTTCGATGACGCTGAGACATTATTGAGGTTCTATGCCGCTATGTGCCGAATTATCTCATCCTTTAGCTCTTGAATTTCCACTAAGGTGAAAATGTGCCCATCACTGAAGATGATTTTTTTCGAAAATGGATCATCCACTGTTGCCATTTCTTGCCACTATTCTGAATATTGTATTTTTCCATGGTTCAAATTGAGTTAGTCTGAAATTGAGAAATAGCAAATGAAATTCAGAAAAAAACTTGACGTTTAGGTTTGGTTCACATTCAACATCGGCCCTAAAAAATTTAACCACCCTTTATAATACCCAGAGTATGTCTACCTCAGGAATAAAAAACTCTGTTTTTATATAGAATATTAAAAATAAACTTATTCTTACCTGTCTTTATGGGCCCGGGAGATCCAAAAATTGGTCTTCTTGAGCTATGGACATATTGAACATTTACATTTCGTAACGGATCCGAATAAAATATTTATTTTAAGATTCGACTAATTTTAAGACCTTGCGTGCAGAAAATTGCTCCTTTCGATCATGAGTACTCAGAATCACTGGATTTTTTGAAAAATCTAAATTTAATATTATTTTTACGATTTAGCTACATTGGAGGCATTGACCTATAGGTTTCTGTGCCCTTGGGACTGACAACCATTCCGTAATATTCGGAAGTATAGGTATCCAGAAAATGTGAAAATTTCTCAAAAATCCGAATATGTACCTAGATTTAAGATTTTGACCAGTTAGTCTCCTTAATCAGGATTCCTAGACTGCCGAAAATTAGGTCCCTTTGAAATTCGACATATATTTACTCGGGAATGGAGGAACTTCCTCATAAATTTCAATATGCTTAAACTTTAAAGATTTATCTAAAGTTAAGGCTTCGGTTCCCTCACCAATGGACATATAGTTTATCCAAAACAATGAAATACACTTCTCTGAATAGGGCAATGATTCATAGGGCCCAAAAATATAGTTCTGTCAATCATAGACCTACCACCAACAACCATTTCCCCCAACACTGCCAATGCCAAACTGCAACGCTATCCATAGTGGAAAGTGTAAAAGCTTCGGCCGACCGGACTGACGAATTGTCCACTTGTTTACTTTAACTTAGTAGCGTACATTCATAGCATAGCAATTTGTAGACGTAAGTCCGGACTTTAGCTATTCATTCGTGGTTGTATCAGAACTGTAGAAATGTTGGAGCAGCACATATACATGCGGACAAAAAGACAATTGCGCCAATGTCGAATGTGGGACGTTTGGTATTACCAACTTCTCCTGCTGACCCCGTTCACGGTGTTGTTTCGTACTGATACTGATTGCAATAAACGTCAACTACCGAAAACAACAAAATTCATTTAACTGAAGTTTTAGTAGATTTTTACGATTTTCGAATGTCATCGCAATCGCCTCAGTGGTTTTTTTTGGAATGAAAGTGACACAATTGGATTCAATCCTACGTGCTAAATGACATTATATCATTTGTGAACTTCGCACATTTCCACACAAGAAGCTAAGGTGTACATATGTACTACAAACATTCGTACGTGTCTACGTTCGGACCAAACGTAATTTTTAGGCCGAAGCGGAATATCTGGCAATGTATGACAAATGCCGAACATTTTATATGGTCGCATTTTTCCCAACACAGATGATATACATTTATTGAAAATTATAATTAGGGGTTATTTTTATGGAAAATGTTTGAATATATTATATATTATATATATCTATATCGAGAGACTCAGAATCACTTGTAGAATCAATTTAATATGTCTGATTCAATATAGACCAATGAGTCAACTTTTCATTTAAAACTCTTTATCAAACTTCAGGTCGCAATTATCGTCAACGAAAAATGGTTGTACTCCGTGGAACAAGGTATTTTAAGTTAGTTCAATGTTATACGGCTGATTCCATTAAACGATGTCCGCTGTCCGTCTGTCCTTGTTAAGATTGTAATCACACTATAGGTCGCAATCGTAGTCCAATCTCCATGAACTTGGCAAAACAATTTTTTGGACCAAAGTAGGACTCTACGAGTATTGCAATGGAAGAACATCAGTTTCGAATTAGATATAGCTTCCACTCTTATGTTTAACCGATTTTATGTGTTTAGCTCTAGAAGGTACATACTCGTATTATCCAATACTGATGAAATTTGGCACAAATAAGTTTTTTGGACCAAGGACGGATGGTAATGAAATAGAAATAAACGGCCAAGATTTAGATATATAAGTAGCTTCCGCACATAAATGTTTAATCAATTTTTGGGCAGCAGTAAGTTTTCTTGGCCAAGGACGGGCGCTATTGAAATTGGAGATTATCGGTTCAGATTTGGATATAACTCCCATATGTTAAGCGGATTTTTGGTTTTAAACTCTAGAATCCCTATATTTTTTATCCAAGTTAATTTCTAGACAAACGACGGCCGTAATTAAATTTGAAGAAAATCAGATCAGATTTAGATGCAGCTCCAACGCTTATGTTTAACCGATTTTATGCTTCTAGCTCTAGAAACCAGACATTTTCCATTCGTGATGAAAATTTGCATAAGTAAGTTTTTTGGACCAAAGATGGATGCTATTGAAATTGAAGAAATTCATTTAGAAATAGCTCCCAATTTTATGGTTTTAGCTCTAGAAGACACATATGAGCACAAGTCAGTGTTTATAACTGAGGACGGAAGTTATTGAAACTGAAGAAAATCGCTTTAGATATGGATGCAGCACCCACACGTATGTTAACTGATATTAAGGGTTGAGATCTCGAAGCCACACATAACCTCTAGAACTCTGGTATATTTTATGACGATAGAAGCAACCAATTTTGGACCAGTTTTAACCTTAAAGCCTCAGTTTTTGACATAGTCCCCATACAAAAAACGGCTATTAGTATACATGGTCATAAGGGTACCAAGTAACTGTACATTTTTCGAGGCGTAAGTTGGCAATATTTGGGTAGCGGACCCTAGGGCCAAAAATTCGCTTTATTAAAACAGGGTCATGGGGCACGAACAAATAATGACATTTTCTCACAAACTTGATTGTGACAATAGTATTAAAATCTATGGCATATTAAAAGACCTTCCAAAGGGATCCAAACACCTGTTTTCAATTGGCTTTTCTGAACATCCAGAAGTGCTTTTGACTCGTTTTCGAAGAAAGAATACTATTGAATTGAAGAACACCGATTAAGATTTAGTTACTGCTTCTACACAGATGAAACCCGGTTTGGAAATAGGATATGGTCACTGTGGCTAAATCTGGAGAATATAACGGGTGATGTACCAATTCTTAACCAAATTCATGCAATTTTGCTAATGAGACTACAAACGTGTGCACCAGTGCATTATATTTATGAAAAAACTTTTTCTTGGCCATATGGGGTCGTTTTTTTAATCCTCGTTGAATCGGTCCAATAAGTTGGCATAATATTCGCCGTTTATTGTTTTTCCCTTTTGAAGGTAATCGATGTGGATTATTCCGCGTGCATCCCAAAAAACAGTTGCCATCAGCTTATTGGCCGACAAAGTCACCTTGACCTTCTTCGGAGCCGGTTCATGCGGAGAAACCCATTGTTTAGATTGCTGCTTGGTTTCGAGAGTGTGGTAATGGATCCTTGTTACAAAACGCCGCAAAAACTCATTCGAATTGCGGTTAAACAGCACCAAGCAATCCTTTAAAGTTGTCACACGTTAACGTTAATGGTCAATTGAGTGCAAACGCGGCAGACAGCTTTCTTAAACCCAACTGCGTTTGGCATTAACAATCTCACTATTACTATTTGATCGGCCAACACTAAATTTTCGGGGCCTCAATAGGCCGTTAAGAACATTCAGCGTCATTTGTACTCGTTGTACCCCAAAGAAAAAAAGTCAGTAAACTTCTTTTTTACAATTGAAATCGATGGTGCAGAGTATTTATCAAGCTTTTCCTTGGTTTGATTGACGGTTTTGCCGCAAACAAATCCACGAGTTGTACTCGTATGTTTTGAACAGCTGTTAAACACAAACTAAATGACGAAACTCTCTCAATATGTGTACATAAATTGGTAAATTGAACAGCTAAGTATTGGACACTTAGTAGTCCAATACATTTATGTCGTTACATTACTATACAAAATCACCTGCCGTGTTCTATTGACAACTAGCTTAAGATACAGGGTATTATGGCTTGCTACTGATGTTTGCAACGCCTTAAAGGAATTGAAGTAGACCCTTTGTGTTTATTGAAAATGGTCCACATAGTTTCATATATTGATACGTGTATCATCAAAATCAATATTGAAGACTACGGGAACAAAGCTTCGGATGGCTACTAATTTAACCTTACCGAACGCGAAACGACTCACCTCATCAAACGAATTCTCCAGCGAGGCATTCCTTTATATTCAATATGTGACCTTATGTACGTGTGAGAGAACAGCCCATGGGCGCCGTTTTTCCGATCCTTGGTTCAATTTGGTTACCAATTTCCACCGAATTTTAAGTTACGTAACTAAAAATTTAGTCAGCTAGCTACCTTAATGGCACGATGCCGCATACAACGTAACTAGCTGCTAGCGCAGGTGTATTTTCGTACTATTGAGTGGCATGGTAGTGTAGTAGGTACTACATAACATAACTTCTCGACCAACTAACGAGAGATCCTAAAAGTACAATGTAAAAGATTGAAACGTTCCTAATATTAATAATGATTGTTTTAAAGACACAATAGCTAAGCCTACACCAGATTTCCAATGGGCTATCACAAACGTGTAAATTAGACTTATTGCTTGGTAGAGAGTGCAAAAGATACCGCCATTCGTCGTAAAGTTATCGCTAACATGTCCTATCGATACTGTTGCCAACTCGTCAACACAGAAGATGAATTGATTTCAATGCAAAAAGACTAAATTGTCTAAATAGTAACAGCAGATAACCTTTGAATAGTGAAGGGAAATCTAAAAGTTTCGACATTCGACCACTGGTATTGCGTTTGTCAAATAGCAAAACGTTCCGTATAGATTCTATATAGCAAAATGTATGCTAGATTTAGCATTTAGAAAAATGCTAAATTGGCAACACGTTCTATGAAGTTTTTCCAGTTGGAGCAGGGAAAGTTGCCGATGCTTCTACAGATTATCAGAATAGCGAAACCTTTTGTAAGTGCGTTGGCGGAAGTTGTGTTCCGATCAATTTTTGACTAGTGATCGCGCGATGCCTTATAGGGAGAATATGGTCACTAGTTCATTTCATTCAAACGGAAATGGTTCAGCCAAGTAGGATATAAAAGGACTCAATTGAAATGTCTATTAATTCCTCTTTTTTCCTTTACCAACAAAATATTCAGAACATTTCCTGGGTGTTAGTCGGATAAAGGAAGTCTTTAACTAAAAGTTTTAAATTGGGTTATTGTTTTTTTTCCAAAAGCCGGAGTCCTGAGTCTATGTTTGGAAACAGAGTCCGGATTCAATCAGGTGCAGGTGTTAATTCGTCCGTCTGGCCAAACTGCACAGGCTTCTGGGAAAACATCAGCTATCGGCAGCCACAATTTAAGTAGCAGTTAATAATTTCTTAATAAATCTCTTTTTTAGTTTGCTTACTCAGCATTAATTGTTCAATTCTAGCTTTAAAGTAGACAACAAATAGATTAACCTTCATATTAATGCTCTGAGCTAATTGCTAGAGTTAGTTATATCAAATACTTAGTAGGGACATAAATACTGTTACACACGTTTTATGCTGTAAAATAAAAAGTACTTAATGTTTTTGGACCAAGTATTTTTTAATATATTTATTGATGTATATTGTATTCAAAAAGAATCTACTTATTTGAAACGTCCGCCTTTTGCCTTTACACATGCCTTAAGTCGCACTGGACAAACGTCAATAGCTGCACGAACCTCGTCCATTGGAAAATTGGCCAGAGCTCGAACCAAAGCAGTCTTAAGAGATCCAATGTTGGGGTATATTTAGTAACAAACCTTGTCCTCTAAAACCGTCCACAATTTGTAATCCAATGGGTTCAAATCTGGACTGCCTGAGTGCCATTCTTCAGGAAAATGAACGCTGGCAAATTGTTTCGAAGACTGGTCTGGGACGTTTTAGCCTTATGGGCCGGCGCAGAATCCTGCTGGAAAGTCCATGGCTGGTTTTGGAAGAGGGAATTGTTAAGAGGCTTCACAACAGCTTCCAAAACGGTTTCTTGGTAAACTTTGGCCGATGTTTTGAGTCCTTGTTCGCAGAAATGCAGGTCAGTGACCCCATCGTAAGAGACACCCCACCAAACCATGACTGAAGATGGGTGATGACCTTTTCCACCTCATTTTACTTGTTAAATTTTTCCTGAACGGTAAAAATTTTTTCATCGGTGAACAAAATTTTTCTGTGCAAGTTATCAGCGTGCTTCACCAAAAGACGTTTGCATTTTCAACCTTTTTTTTAAAGCTGCAGTCAATAAATGTCCGGTACGTCGTTTGAATGCCCCAAGTCCCAAGTATTTTTTATTGATTTAACTCATGGACTTTTGCGAGATATTCGTCTCACGGGCCATGATTTTCTGTTTTCGGAGCGGATTTCTGTGAATTCTTGATTTAACGGCTTTGATGGCATGCGGTGTTCGAACAGAGCGTGGGCAGCCGGACCGGTGGCGGTCTTTTACATCTGCAGTCTCCTCAAACAGTTTTATGCATCGGTAGACGAACATGCGGCTAATCCCTAGTGGCCGGAGCGTTTTGAAAATATCATTATTTTACATTTCACACTTGAAAAGCGCTATTACAGCGATACGGTTCTCATTATATGACCACTCCATGAGGAAAGTTGAAACAATTTTAAAATCCCGTTACAAACTAACGCTATTGAGGTTAGCTTTCAAAACCCATATGACATTAACGGGGTATGTTCAGTTCTACTATTGCAATGGGTGTGTTCAATGTTGTAACAGTATTTATGTCCCCACTAAGTATGTACCAGGTTATAATGAAATTTGTCCAGATGATTGTTCAGTGGCAGACGAAGAGTGCTATACACAAGTTCTATCTACTAGTAGTGCTCTATACTAATTTTTCCATATCACACCAATATGCTGTGAGTCAAAGTGTTCCATATTTCCCCATATTTTCAGTAAAATTAGTTGAGTTCTCTAGGAAAATTTTCTTGCCACTGATTTTGCCTATCTATGTACATTGCCGAAAATGCAAACAGGCCATAGAGGTTGGGAGGATCCTGTAAACAGGATTACTGTTTGTAGTTCGTTTAACGATGTAAACTTGCATGTTTGTCCAGATATGTCCAATAGGTTTGTCCCTAGCTAAGCCATGAATATTGTTTGCTTGTGATCCTTGTAGAATTAGGTTTATATTGTTGTTTGATTTTAGTAGGGATCTAGTCTGCCGAATTAAAATATTAATTTTGGTACATTCACGTTAGTTTTGGTACAATAATTTGGACATTTTGGTACAAATTAATCTTTTTTGAATTCCATCACTGGTAGGTAGTCCGGTCATATAAATGTACCTTCCCTCTTACGCTCGCTAGATGTTGGAGAGTATCGTTAAGGGTCCACGATGAATCTTAGAAATAGGGGTATGAAAAGAGAATATTTAAGTATAAAGAGAAAACTTATTTACCTTTGTTAGGGATGAAATAAATTAAAAAATACTAAAATAAAAAAGTTAAAAACGAACAATTTTTTGTGTTTTAATACATATTAGTGGTTTTACAGCTGGAATTATTTGACAATAGAAGTACTATACAACATACACGCAAAAAAAGTATGGGTGGGGTGACAATATTTGAAAAGGATCATACTATTGTTATGTAAGTATATAGTTGTGGCATAGCAATATTACGATTCTCACAACAATAGTATGATTCACATACAACCATACTAAGATCCCCTAAATTATTTATTATGATTAGGATACGTTTTTCAACATTAGAAATCGTTATTAAGCAAGTTATTCAAAATTACATTACAATTAGTTCAATGACAGATTTGAGACCATGCTTCTATGGAAAATTTCATTTAAGAAACAAAAGTAATATGTATATTCAAAAGGCAGTCGAAAAGACATGTAGTTGCAAGCAGCGGTGAATGCTACTTTGACATCTGTAAAACGCATGTAACGAACTTGAGTAATCCATAGTCAATGGCTGTATACTTAAGTGCAGGCAGATTTTAAATGAACGAGAACCAGCCGCAGTAGCGTATTCCACCGAACAAAGTAAACACAATAAAAATCCCTCGAACTGTCTTCCGATTGTTGTTGTGCTTTATAATGGATAACAACCATGCACTGCATACACACACACAAACATGTACGAACGCTTGTCTATAAAATCTGTTATGTTGTTCATAGTCATAACCATACGGTATGATTGCCGTAATCATACTATTGTAGACGTAAATCTTTAACAACAATACTTTTGTTGCACCAACCATATTTATATGGTTGCTACAACCATATTTTCAGTTCTAAATTTTGCAATAAATATTGAAATATTGTTGTATTTTAATAATATTAAAATTGCCGCAATCATACTATTGTCAACATGAAATTCAAAACACAATACTACTGGTTGCGACGAACATGCTTTTATTGCAGAGAACATATTAGTCTTGCCGTGACCATGTAGTAACCATATCTTTTGTCTGCGTTTAGAACTCTTGATACTTGTATGCCACTTTTATAATGTGATACTAAATTTTGCAACCTTTTTTTTGCAAGTACATGCACACTTTTTAAAATCTTCTTTATTTTTATAATTGCAGCAAACATGCAGAATGCGCTCCAATTAGAGTTTTTTTCACGGTCTTTTTCGTTTCCCGAAAATTCGGGAAAAGCTGTTCAAATTTCCTGGTATCACTGCCAGAAAAAAGAACATATGAAAAAAAGCACAAATCACATTAGGCTTATATCTTTAACATTTTAAACACTCATTCTGGTACTGACGTAAGCGACAAAATTGCAATTACCATTTAAGAACTAAGTCTGTAGGTTTTACGAAGAAAATCGCTTTTTTAACTTGAAAACCAAACGTTTGTCGTATCCTCCCTTTGGGGCTATAGGAAATTTCGACTAATCTTGAATAAAATATAGTCCCTGGACCCATTAAGCCTATTTCATACATCATACAGTAACTACATTTCTGATGAAATTCATTTGTTTAACAGACATTCAGAGTAATATAAATTTGTTGTACCACCATGTGTTATGCGGAACCAACTCTGTTAATATTCAATTGGATCCCATTATAGGGTAATATAATATTTATATAATATTTATTATAATATTTATTTTACTCATCTCACACAGTGGTGTCTTAAATAATGTGAAATATGTTGAGATAACTCCACATCCAAGTTTCTTCAAACTGGTACTTGGTGGAGTAATTTGGAAAAGAGACTTGATCTCAATAAAGTTAATTTAATTTGATCCTAGAAACTGAATACTTTTTTGCTCAGTTTTATTTTTATTTCTTAATGGAAATTCCACCAACTTTGTTTAATCGAGAAATCATTAATGTCAAAAAGATGTAAATTAAATATATAATTGCTAGATGTTATTAGTGTTATAACATTGTGGAATTTTTGGGGTACTTTTGCACTTAAATAGACAGCATAAATTTACGTAACAAATATTCATTTACAACTTCCTTTAAAATTGTTTCCATGGAAACATATTATTTTAAATAACATTTTCCCTTTTCCACCACTCAATTAATACTTATACGTTCCAAAGTCCAATCCAGCGAGTTACAATATTTTATATAGAATTCACTTTATTTTTCTTATACTGTGAATTTTTAAAGTAAATCGGCATTGTAGAATTTTTTAAAATTCCCAGGATCGCGGCATAAAAATTCCGGGAAAGAGAATCGCAAAATACTAAAATTCGTGGAAATTCCCGTCCCGGCAAAACAACTCCAGCTTCAATAATAAATTTGGTACTTATGAGGTGTGTCAAAACGATTGACACGACTGTCATATGTATAAAATATCAAGCCGAAACTTTACACATTGTTATATTTTGTGCCAAGGACGAATCATTAAATTTGCTCAGTATCTTTCACAAAATTTCTTCCAACCGGTTTCAATCGAATTCAAATCTTACCTTTAGATACGTGAAGTATGAGTATCTGTCATAATTACAGCAGGTATAAAAAATATTTGTAACATTTGTCATCTTATACCGCGAATCGTGCAGTTGACAAATGTTTTGACTCGTATTTGCAAACACAAAGTTTAGGAGCAGCAGACAATTTTGATACAGTTTGTATTCCTCAAACCTTTTATACTGAGATAAAAGATTTCTTAAAATATAAACTGAAAATACCGTGTCATACTTTTTGAAAATTGTCGGCGATAACACTGACACGAACCGTAGCTCATTTGGACCCATGAGTAGCTCTTTGATCCTTCAGCCAGCCAATTGCCATGATGAAGTTGTGGATCCTGTCTAAATTACCATCGGAGAAAAGAGCCATTGCTTTGTTGGATGTGTGATAAGTGGCACAATCCTGTTGGAACCACATATCGTCCAGGTCCAAATCGTCAATTTCTGGCCACAAGAAGTCCTTTATCATCTTGCGATAGCGAAGACCATTTACGGTAACTGCTTGGCCGACCTCATTTTGAAGATGTACGACCTGATGACGCCACCAGCCTATAAGCCGCACCATCGCTTTGTGGATGCATTGGATTTTCAACAATAGCTCGTGGATTCTCATTTGCCCATATGCTTATTGACGAATCCGCTGTTGATTCATTTGGTCGATTATATAAGTATTGGCCAAAAACCACAAAATGCATTTTGATTTAAGGCCCATTTTCGTCCAAGGCTTCAACAATCTTAACGCGCTGCCCAATTGTGCACTTCCAAGGATGAATTTGTCAATCAGTGAAACAAAGAAATGTCGAATTAGGTTGGGTCGAATTTGGTGGACTCACAAGTAAGATCGTGCATTATTGTTGGAACACCATTTTCAAAAGCATGAAACACGACTGAAAACTCTACAATTTATACAACAAGCCTATTATTTACCTAAAACAAAACTTTTGCTTAGGAGTTTTGCAATTACGCCTACAAGGAAAAATTTTAGTGTAGACAAGGGTAGAAGAAGCAGTGGTTATTCATTTTCAAATAAATAATTTCAATCATATTCTATATATGTGACAGCGCATAGAGAAAGGGACTTAAGGGTAAAATAATCAATTTGACTTTTTCTTTGATGTGGTGTGATCGAATGAGACCGATCCCATGCCCCAAAAGTTTTCCCTCCCAGAGATATGCCCTTTTTATGAAAGTGATAGTACACCAAAGATACAAGTATTTAAATCTTTAAAATGACTCTCCTGAACAAAACTGGTTTTTACCCTTAGGTCCCCCTTTCTATTTTGCGCGTCACATATTGTGAAAAAAAAATCTACACTGCTCTAATAAACATCCCTGTAACAGTTGTAAATTCCGCCAACTTTGCGTTTCACCTGAGTTCCTCCAAACAAAAAAAGCTAAACCGAATTTACAAATGGTAAAATTTCGTTTGCTTTTCTAATTATACGTGTATTTCTTATGGAAGCGAAATCTTAGTTTTCCTTACTTATTCTTCCAAATTACAAAAATGTACCATGAAACTCATAACACCATATTTCAAAAAGAAGTGCCGAGTACGATTAGACATACCAGGAGGAAATTAAATGTGCATTCAATCGCATCCATAAACGGTTCCATCTTTAATTAAAAGAAAGCTATGTAAATGTAAACTCCCCCTCGGCCGCAGGGACAAACATTCAAACGCATCTTGTGATCTATGACTGCTGTCTTCGTAACCAGACAGACAATTTTCGCAGAGCCACATCTAGAGGCCGCTTTGAGTTCTGGGGTTTCCAGACTAACGGAGGTTAAATATAATTTAACGAAATACACCGAAAACAGTTAAATTAATAACATTCCGTCACTGAAACTCTTGTTTTATTTAGCAATTTAAACGTTGTTTAACACACGTGTTATATTTGGTAACTTAAATGTTAATGTTATATTTAAAATATATAAGTAGTGGTGGATTCAGATCTTCTACAAATCAAATAAAACAGTAAAAAATGTGTAGCAATGAAGATATGGCGATCTTTTCTCGATTTTCCTTTCTTGGTTTTATTCCGAACTTTTTTATCGAAAACTTTACTCATAGAAAGTTTAGTACATGCAAATATGTATTTACATATTTTTCATGTTTTCTTTTTGTTGCATAGAGAACTTGCTTTTCCCCAAGAAATTTAATTTAAATCCTTAAACTTTTTCCGAACCAGGCCAGAAGTCATAAAACAAGAACTAGCTAATTTGTAAAACATACGTATGTTCGTATGCTATGCATGTTTTCAACATTTAAAACTTGTAGAGAAAAATCTAAAATATTACGTTTAGGCACCTGTCCCTCGATTAACCAGAGAGACTCATATCAAAGGTAATCATGTAACTAAAATTTGCGAGAAGGGTTTGGAGATACATATTCGATGTGGCTATACTCGTATTAAAACCGGGACTAGCTGTTGTGGTTGGGTAGACATTTGAAGAGCTTCAATTGTTGGACATATGGTTGTGGCACAACAATATTATAATCGCCACAACCATAGTACGATTTACACGGAACCATGTTATGTCCCCACAACCATAGTACGATCTCACTTAACCATTAGGGGTATTCTATTTTTTAACCTATGTTTTACATGCCCATTCACGATGAGAAACATTAAAAAAATGTTAACTGCGTTTTTAGTTTTTTATTTCATTCAAAAAAGTTCACGCACCAAACGATTTTAAAATTTACATGCGCATATACACTAGGGGTATTCTATTATTTTTTTTTTTTTTTTTAAATTTACATGGCTGTACACGATGAGAAACATTAAAAAAATCATAACTGCGTTTTTAGTTTTTTATTTCATTGAAAAAAGTTCACGCACCAAACGATTTTAAAATTTACATGCGCATTACAGTGTATATGCGCATGTAAATTTTAAAATCGTTTGGTGCGTGAACTTTTTTGAATGAAATAAAAAACTAAAAACGCAGTTATGATTTTTTTAATGTTTCTCATCGTGTACAGCCATGTAAATTTAAAAAAAAAAAAAAAAGTCATAATAGAATACCCCTATTAACCATACTATGATCGCCAAAGTTATTTATTAGGACTATGTTTCAAAAAATGTAAGTGTTGCCATTCTTAAAAATATTTCAGAACTTAATACAAAACCAAAGCAGTATTTTTTGAAAAATTGTAAATTACAGATAAAAAGTTATTGAACAGAAACACTGAACGAACTTGTTTATGTTCGGTTAAGATCGCGGACAACTTCAAAATTTTCGTTTTGAAGGCTGGAAGTTTCAATTTATTTATTTTTTAAACAGCCTTTTTAAATATTATTTCTGCTATAACAAGGACCATTGTTCGCAGTACACAGAACTATCAATACTTTGTTTTTAGGAATTCTCAAATAACCATCAGAAAGTTTATTCGATTTAGATACTCTACCCTTGCAATATTTTTTGAATTTCTCGTATGTAGAGCTTTATTGAAAAAATTTGACGGTCTCGAATCATTCTCGAATTTAGTACGAGTATTTGATGTTTGTTGTCGAATTCAAAATGTCAATACCATATTTGTTGACGAATATATGAAAATATATTAAGGTGCCTGCCATTTAAAAATTATTTTGTGCATATGGACGATTATGTGCGTCCAAAAAATCACGAAGCTGTCTAAAAGTTGCGCGAAACGACGACAGATTTTCAAAGTAAATTTAAGAAATTTAGTAGCAATGTTTATTGTTTAAAATGAGAGGCAACCGTATACTAATCATTAATGTCAAAATTAGCGCAGTTTTCGCAGTTGCTTTGATGGTTAACCCTTGTTGTTCATATTATTTTATTATTAGGATCCTGGTACAATAAAGAAGATAGTGTCATGCTATCAACGCAGAGAAAAGATATGGTTACTATATGTGACGCGCAAAATAGAAAGGGACCTAAGGTTAAAAACCAGTTTTGTTTAGGAGAGTCATTTTAAAGATTAGGTCCCTTTCTATTTGCGCTTAGAATCGTCGACTTCACTTTCATAAAACGCGCATATCTCTGGGAGGGAACACTTTTGGGGCATGGGATCGGTCTTATTCGATGATCAGATGTTGTCCACATTAAAAAAAGAAAAAAAATGAAAATAAATTATTTTACCCTTAGGTCCCTTTCTCTATGCGCTGTCACATATGTTATGGCAATAAAAGTATGCTCATCGCTACCATAGTATTGTTTTGACAATAGTATGATTGAGGCAATATTAATATTGTTTAAATGATACAATTGCCTTATTGCCAAATAGAAAATGGTTGTTGCAACGAAATAAATATGGTTGGTGCGACAAAAGTATTTTTTTGGGGGGCTTTTATGTTAACTTTAGTATGATTACGGCAATATTCCGTATGATCGCAATTGTAAACTTGAATTTGTAAACTTGAATTTTTAAAAATTATAGAAGTTGTGCTGAGTTGTGCTAGGTCAGTAAATTTCATAAATATTATCGTTTTAGAAAAAACGGCTGATATAAAAAAATCCTATGAAGGCATTTTGTTTTACCTTTTTGTTCTATTTTTTTAGAAATTGTTTTGAACTGCGCTAGGTTTGAGCCGTAGAAAGTTAAAAAAAAAATTAAAATTGACGAAAATGTTGTGGAAATACACTTTTTTAGAAATTAATCACAAAATTTAACTTTTTGAAAATGGAAAAAACCTGTAGTGAATAGTTCTAGGTTTGTGCCGTAAAAAGTTTTTCAAAAAATTCAAATTTAAGGGGGTAAATTGCAGAAATGCCTTTCAGAAAATGGCGTTCTTAACATCTGGCACATCACTTATTGCCAACGACAAACGAACCAATTTCTTGTATAGAAAGAAACCGACAAAATAATAAAAAAAATTGCATAAGTCTGATTGAAAATATCAAATTGATACACGATGTTCTTAGCAACCATTCAATGATTGTAGTTAGATTCGTAACAAATACATTGTTTTAACAACGATATTTAAATTTTTTAAAACTACAATTATACGGTACTATTGCCGTAATCAAACAAAAAATCCAATTGTAGCACTAACCATATTTAAATTGTTGTTACAACCATTTTTGGGCCACGGAAGTAAAAGAATTTTGGCCAGGTGCCCTCGTTTTCGCTGCCTTTATACGGCCCTTGTTGTTTGTGCGAGATAGTTGGTGGTTAATGTTACGTCTGCCGAAGGGTAAATGGTATATTAAATTTGCCATTCCGTTTGCAACACTACGGAAAATCGAACCGGGAACCTATAAAGTAACGATATTCTTGATCTCTTAAAACTCTAAGACGATCTTGCCATGCCCGTCCATCCGTGTGTAAGTTGAAAGCACGAACGCTGGTAATCAGCCTACGATCCTGAAATTCGGCATGATGATGGTTAATGGTCTTTAGCCGTTTGGGATTGTAAATGGACGAAATGGGGGAAAAGCTTATTTTTTAGGAGCTAATGTAAAAGTACACTTTTTTGAGAATTTGCTTTACAAATCATAATTTTGTTTGGACAGTGGTTAAAATGGTTACTGTCAGGTGGGATGCACTAAATACAGGGTGGCACTCTAATTGTTCTTTACTAAGAAATAACTTTATTTTTTAATCAATATATTTCCTTTATTTTTTATTGTATATTTCTATACAATTTAATCAATTTAATTTTATAATACTAATTGTGTTTGAAGATGATATACCGTAAAAGACCTCTATGCTCATCTACTTACAAGCGACACCTAATAAGAAAAATATTTATTGCTGCTTGATGGGTTGAAGTTAGGATCGCTTCAATAATTGTCCTAATGGACTGCTTCAATTCAGTCAAATTCCTTTGATTCGTTTTGTACACCTCTTGCATAAAAAAGTCTGGTGCAGTCAGGTCCACCGACCTTGGGTGCCAGTGGAAAATTTGGTCTGGCTACATGTGCAGTTCTTCCATCTTTCTGAAACCAAATGATATTGAATCCGATGCGTCTTCACAGTTCTGGGTAAAAAACTCCTTCAACATATTTAAATAACGATTCCCATTGACAGTCACTGTTACACCGTTTTCTCAAAAAAGTATGGCCCACAATGCAGCTTGATGAAACTGCGCACCGCACAGTTACTTGTTCTGGGTGTAGTTCCGTCTCACGGAGTAGTTGGGGATTAGATTCATTTCATGTACGGCAGTTTTGCTTGTTTAATGGTCCTCATCAGACATAAACAAGCAATTTGTCAAGATTTAGTATTCTTTGGCTATTTCAATAATATTTTGGCAAAATTCCATTCGAAATCCAAAGGGGGGTTACTTGCTAGTAGTTTGGACTTTGTGCGGAAACAAGTTAAGTCATCATGAATTATTCGTTGTAATGACCGTCTGCTTACTGCAATTTTCGCCGGAAAGTTTAGAATCGAAACGCTTGGATTTGCCTGAATTGACGATGATACAGCCGCGATGGTGTCTTAAACCCGAACAAAGCTATCTCGTTGGTACGGTCGCCGTTTAATGCTTCCAGATTCGGCAAAAATGTTTTCGAGCCTCATAATTGTCCATCTACTCGGGGTAGTTTTGCCAAATTTGTGCTTTAATTCCCTTTGGACGAATATACAGGACTGCAAAGCATGGTACCGCTGCACTATCTTAATCCTTTTTTCGGTATGCCAAGCATTCATTTAAAAAAACGAAATGCTAATAAAATAATAGCACGTTTCGTGCGCTATCATGTACCTTTTGGGCTCATGGGGTCCAAAACACGTCCTGCATGGGCAAGACCTGTGATTAATAGTAAAGTTGGACATATGACTACTCACATATGACTAAGCAAATTCTGCTACCAATCCAAATATAGAAGCATTTTGGAGTTTTGGCTGACATTAGGGACGGATGCCTGGGTCCGAAGGGCAAAAAACGGACCATGTTTTTTTACTCTTTAGTAGGTTTGTGACGGTGGTGGGTACATAAGGTTCAGCCAGGCCGAACTTAACGACGTTTTTACTTGTGTTGTGAGCATTTCATTTTAACCAAATTCTTCAAATTATTCATGGAGAATATAAATGTTTGGAGCATGCTCCAAACATTTGTTTATTTCGGTTTGCTTTAATTAACCAGCTCGAGACTTGTTCCATCTTCAAGACATGTTTTTTACAAAGTATCAAAGTAATACGGGTATGTATCTCGTATGTATCTTGGCGGTTCGAGTCCTTGAAAGGGAAAACCAAACTCTTTATGACCAGGTTCTCACAAAATGTATAAGAACTACTGCTGCAAATCCCCCTCACAGAGAAGAAATATGGATATGGTAAAGGCAACAATAATATGCTCTCTGCAATAAAAGCATACTCGCCGCAAACATTATTTTATATTTTGACTTTAAATTTGACTATTGTTTTATTGTGTGGCAATATTAATAATGCTAAAATGTAACAATGAAAATATGGTGAGAGCGACAAAAGTATTGTTTTTCTGAGGTTTTATGTTAACAGCAATATGATTGCGGCAATTATTATAGACCAAATTTACATACCAAATAAAAATATACACACACGATACCATCATTTTTTTCTGCTTGCACATTTCGAGTTTTCTTCAAACAATTGCCCACGAAAATACAATTCAGTAATATAGTACATGTCACTTTGCTATTTTAAAGAAAACTAGTCTTCCCGTAATTTTAACTTAATTTTTCTCCATACATAGCGTTGCAAATATTATGTAAATCGAGGACCAGATGTTTATGTACATGTGAGTAATTGAAGAGGAATGCAAAGAAGTTTTAGGTAATCACCGGCAATGCAGCTTCGGTTGCTTTATGATTTCGTTAAATCGTTCAGTTTTGGTTTAAGCTCTTCTTGAACACAGCTATTCGGAGACCCCTTATACGATGTCAAATGAATTTTCTAATAAGGCAAACATATTATGCTGAAATTTCTGGTGATAAAGTTGATATTTCTTACCAATTGTGTTCTAACTTAACGATCATGACAAGCGTAAATCTTTGGATTTACCACAAAAGTCCGTTCAATTGATCTGGCATTACCGGTACAATGTGGTAATGCCATAGCTTTTTTTTTATCGGAAAGAGTGGTATCTTAAGCTGAAATAACTGAACCCAATGACAACTCAACGTTCGTTTCTTGATCTCTTGAGCTAAATTTTTTTGTACAAAATAAAGCTCATTGCTGAAGGATTCTGTGAAAAATCAAACTAAGTAGTTACCTAAAGCTTCAACGTTTTTGGTTAAGAATTTTAATTATTTTTTTCGGATGGCACTAACGAGACACTGTGAAATTCGGTATCGACAATTATTCTCCAGGCTGTATAAAACTGCTGATCGATGCCAAAAACGTTAAGAGGACTTGAGAACTCCGTCATTCCAAACATTGGTAAAATCCAGACCTAAACAGAGTTCCATATATTTGAGGCTGACAAGCCGGAGTATTTTTTATCACTTGCGAATATGCGATTGTACCTCATGGTAACAGAATAAAATATATATCGTTTGAAAGGACTAAATCTTGTCTCTTTGAACTTAAATCAGTTCAGAAGCTTAATACAAGGTGGGCCAATAGTTACCATGGGGTTAAAAACTTTTCTCAGATTATATAATCTACGAAATGGAAATTTTTTTAAACTAAGTATGAAAATAAATGTCATTTAAATTACCTTCGTCGTAGAGCACTTTTCAGAACATCTTTCAAAATTTGTGGCTGTAGCGTTCGAATTTCTGCAACAATATTGGCCTTGAGTTGATGGATTATCAATGGCTTGTTCACATATACTCGATCCTTCAAATAACCCCAAAGAAAATAGTCGGGTGCTGCAAATATGGCGATCGCGCTGGCCAAATAATTTCTTAAAATTATTCGCTCTCCAAAAATTTGACAGTGGCTCCGTCCTGGTGAAACCACATCTCAGGTCTGTTTTCAACAGCAGGATTCCATTTACGGTTACAGCACATCCATCGTACTTCTCGAAAAAGGTAATGGTAATTTTTGGCCCACCCTGTACATATTTTATTGATAGTCGTAACATTTTAAGACGATATAGACGTGTCCGTCCGTGTGTCGGTTGAAAGCACTGTAGCGGTCAATCGAGGATTCTGAAATTTGGGATTGTAAATGAGCGAAATCAGCCTAGGGGAACTAGGTTTCCCTTTAAGAGGCTAAGGGTACCGCTGTCAAAAGTACACTTTTATGAGTAGTGGCTTAGCAAATCTTTTGTGGATTAAATGGTTACTGTAAGTTGGCACGCACTTAATACGTCAAAGAAGAGCATAGGTGGTGGACGGGTATACCCTTGTGGCCCAAAACATGTCCCGCATGGCCAAAACGGGTTATTAATAGTCAATATAGACTAAGTTTAGTTCTAACAGTTAGCGCTGTCTTCTATATATTAAAATTTTTTTATATATGGTACGATGCGAATCAGATTCACAAAATTAATTTCATAACTGGACTTAAATTTGTCTATGACGTTGAGAAAATTTTAGGTAATCAACAAAAAAAAGTATGGGATTACAAATAAATATAAATCGGAGAGAGTTACTAAAAACCTTACTACAGATCGCGAATGAGCTGTTGATATCGATAAAAGATTTGTGCTTTATGCTGTAATTGTTACCACCAAATCCGTCCGACGTACGCTGCATTTAAACTTAAGTTGGACCGAAGGTGGTAATGTGATCAAGTTCTTTGAATAAATAAGAACGAACAAAAAGTCAAAATGTTCCTTGTTTTATTGATTATGAGACTAATTTGTGCACAATATAGAATCATTCTGGCTGATGTACCTTCTGCGAATGCAGCTACATAATCAAAGTGGAGTTCACACAACTTAAATTTACATTTAATTAGCAAAGGACCCATGGACCTACAAATTACTATTGACTTTGGTGGAATAATGATATGAAATGGAGACACAAGACCCAGCTTTGACGGCACCCGATTTTCGCAATAATCAATACATTGACAATATTTTCAAAGAAAATGATATTTTGTTTCAACCGGATTTCCTTTCTGATTTCTGTTGGTAGTAACCGGTTCAACATGAACTAGTTTTTGTGATCAGCAACGTGGGCGGTTTCAGCTATTTATTTTATATTAACTGCTCTTAAGATCCCTGTATTTTTGGCCTCATTACAAGAACTAATTGATTAATGCAGTTTTCAAATAATTTAAAAAAGTTTTTTAACATATAAGGGGACTTTTTTAATTTTTCTGGATAAATGAAGAATAGTTTCTAGCGCTTTCTTTGTCGGAACATATTTGGCAACACAGCATAGAATCGTTCTGTAGTGTTATCGATAGACAACCCTATCGTATCGACACAATCACATCTTTATTTAGTAATTAAAATTCATTACTTTTAAGGACACGAGTATGATTTAAAGCAAAACTCAGATTAATAATGCAGTTACTTTTATCTATAAGAAAATGCAATTTTTTAAATAAACACAGTCAAACTTGAAACAGCCGACTAATTGGCATTGTTCTTAATTGTATTTTAATCAGAGCTCTTTAGTGCTTTCCAGAATAAGAATTAAATTGGCACTTCTGAGTACCTACGAAAATAAAAAAAAAAAAACATAACTTTTGTCAGTGGCGTTTTTAAGCGCCGTCACACACAAAGTAGGCTGGCCTAACTTAACACACACAAAGAAAGTCGAACCTTACGTGGCGATCCTGCCAAACTATTCGGACAACATCGCACAGGAACCTCCCTCACCGGCAACTCGATTACTTTATGCGACAGATACGAAAGAAGGAGGAATTGACGAGTATTCCCCAAACAGAAAAACCAAAGCCCAGAAGAGGCGGCCACATTGTTGAGCTCAGGAGGCAGTTGGCTAAGTTAAAGGCAACTATAAACAATGGCACTGTGCGCCAGAACTGTGGCTTCAGGTGGGTTACCATTGAAATAATATTGGGAAGGAAATAAGAACAACAAAAACCAAAGGATAAACACTTTGTATTTATTTTATTCAGAAAACATACAAGACAAGAATAGCACAATATAAAGAATAATGAAACAGAAAAGAAAATAACAGCAGTGGAACACTAAAGGAAGAAAATAAATTACGATTTTTATGTTTTGTTTTATGAATTACTGAAAAAAGCACAAGATATCGAGAAAAAAATATATACAACAGTGGGTTGACTGCATTGGTTAGATATGTGAAGATAAAGATAAACAACTACTTACTCGGGTAGTCACATATTGCATTTGAATATGATTGCTCGAGTAACCATTATATTCACATGTAGGTACCGGGTTGTAAAGGGTGTTTTTCTAGACGTGTGGTTTTCAATATTGCCACACTTTTTTCGGAGTAGGCCTTTTGACAGCTGTCACTTGATTTGTGCTCTGTTTGGTTTGGCATTTTATGAATAGACTTACTCCGAAACAACGATTGTAAATCGTGGTGAATGGGCCCGAGTGAATGGGCGAGAAAATTTTGTTCAGCGATGAAGCTCACTTTTGGTTGAATAACTACGTTAATAACCAAAATTTCGGAATTTGCAGTAATGAAAAACGCACAAGCCATTTTTGAGACCACTTTACAATCTCAAAAAGTCACTGTTTGGTGTTCTCTATGGGAAGGCAGAATCATTAGTCTATATTTCTTCAAAAAATGAAGCCGGCCATAATGTTACAGTCAATGGGGAACGGTATAGAGCCATGATTAACGACTTTTATGTCCCTGAATTAAAGGATGTTAATGTGGATTACCTTTGGTTTCAACAAGACGGCGCAACATGTCATTCAGCACACGAAATAATCAATATATTCAAGAAAACTTTTGGTGAACGCATTATGTCGCGTCGTGGGCCTTTGGCGTGGCCTCCGATTGTGCGATTTAACATCGCAGGATCATTTTTTGTGGGGTTATGTGAAGTCACTTGTCTACAGAGATAAGCCCGACACGATTGACGTCTTGGAAGAGAATATTCGGCGCGTTATTGCTGGCATACGGCCCAAATGCTGCAAATAGTGGTCGAAAAGTTGGCCTCTGGGCTGGAATTTATTCTAGCCAGCCGCTGCGGGCACTAACCCGAAATCATTTTGAAACATAATCGCAAACCCTAATCTTTATAATAAAGCTCAATTGTTTGCCATAACTTTAAAATATATGCGTTGTATTTCTTCTTGAAAACCACACGTCTGAAAAAACACCCTTTATTAAGAGACAAAGGTACTTTAACACTGTACGAAACTAAAGGATGCTTTACACAAACATATTTATATAGATAAGAGTAGTAGTTTATAAAATGAATTATGATGACAAAAAGAATAAAATGCCAAATTGGAAATGAATTGAAAAGGATGAGATTGAATTTGAAAAAGAGCAAGAATATGTATTTTAGAAATAAGTACATAAAGATTATGTATTTTGCAGATGCGGTGGATGAGGAATGTGATGAATTAGAAGAACCGTATAGCGGGTAGATTGGAATAAGCGAAGAAGAGGTTGTTAATACCTCCAGTTAAAAATTGGACGAAATTCGTGGGGAAACTGAGAAACTTTTAAAAATATTAAAACAAAGGAAAAACTTGTGCAAGAAGGAAGCGTACCAACTATGACTCAGTTCGATATTTCAATGGTGGGTAATACCTGCAGATCTTCAAGGGAACGTTCAAGTATTTGGAGGATTTCATTACGCAAACCGAATTGCTACACTCTTTGCTGAGAGACGCGGATAAAGGAATTTTCATTAAGTACGTATATGTGACGCGCAAAATAGAAAGGGATCTAAGGGTAAGAACCAGTTTTGTTCAGGAGAGCCATTTTAAAGATTTAAATACGTGTATATTTGGTGTACCATCACTTTCATAAAACGCGCATATCTCTGGGGGGGAACACTTTTGGGGCATGGGATCGGTCTCATTCGATGATTAGTTGTTGTGCACATCAAAAAAAAAGGAAAATTGTTTTTTTTTTACCCTTAGGCCCCTTTCTCTATGCGCTGTCACATATACTTATAATTTCAAACTATAGTCTCAAGTACATAGCTTTATATGACGATCTAACAAACCAACTACATTCGCTCATTAAAGAAAAATCTGGAAGAAGCTTATCCAAATCCTAGGACGCGACAGCAGGTTTTACCAAAATTAGGAATCGTGAAACATGAAAATCCAAATATAACTGAAAATAGGAAACGAATTTCGGAATTGTCTGACCAGTTAAGTTTGTTTAAGATAGGCAGTTTGGCAAACCCTTCTTAAGGGAGATCAATAATGTAATTCATAAGGTGAGCGATAGTATGGCGCTCAATGTTTTGGTAAAAGATGTGAATACAGATAATCAATCGCTTCTATTGGCTAACATGCCATGAGCATAGATATAGCAATGGCAACAGAAATAACAGTGGTTGAACTCATTATGGTGCAAAAGGCCGAAGAGAAGCGGCAAATTAAGTGCTTTTCCCTATGCCGAACATCAGGGGAACTCCGATGGCCGGACCACGTTGTTCACGAACAGCGTTACCAGACGTCCTCCTTTCGAATGTGTTCCTTTTTCACCACTGTCTACTACTTTTTAAAAAAGTGAAATTTGTCCTCTTTTTGCTGCTTATATTTGCTGGAAAATGCATTTTTGACATTTTCCAGCTGTATTTTATAACGAAAATTCGAGATTTATGTTTTAAACAATGTGCAATCCTTTCTCTATAAATGGCGTCGTTGCAAGTGCATAAAACCCAGTACAAATAGGAAAATCTGTAATTATATTTTCCAGTATTATTTTTTTGAAAGGATTTAAATTATATAATAAGACATAGTTTCCTACAAACAACTTTACTGAATTTCCCACATTTTGGCAGCTGTGGGCCAAAAATGAAAACATATAGAAAAAATAAAAAAATGACCTTTAAGCAATTTTGAAGCACCAGATGCATATTTTCGAGTTAGTATGTTTTAAACCCTTTTTCTACTCGTCTATTGCCACACATGTGAAGAGGACAGGAAAATGAAATTCCAATTGGTTAAAGGGATTTTGCAGTGAGAAAAATTGCATGTTCTTTGGAAAAATCAATTTTTCGCCAAAATATACATGTGGCAATTCAATCCCAACTGCAGCTAAACTAGCAAAAAATAACAGTGGTTTCGTTGGTTTCTATACGAAATTCGAAAATGCCACACGTTTGCAATTTTTTTTGTTAAAAGCAGTACAACATTTTCTAATCAAAATTGACACATTTTTTAAAGATTGACTAAGTTATTGAGGTTTTGCTATACAGTATAAATTATCGACCCCAAACCTTAAACACCACAATTTTTCACCAACGAGATTTTTTTTTAAAGAAAAGTCCCTGATTTTAGTGTTTCCAGTTTTCTTTTCATCGATATACACATGTAAATAGGTGATTAAAATAAAATTTGTACTTGTTCCAATCACTGCCATTTTTATTTTTAAAATGTGTCCTCCAAAGGTTCGAAAGGCTCTTCGTAAATATCCTAAATGTCTTTCTTCTTGGCACAAGTGACCTCCTTTCCGAAAAATCCTTATTGTCCACGAAGGCCATGTAGGAGAATTTTTCCTGCGAAGTCCAGCGCTTATATTGTGTTAAACTGCAACAATGTAAACAAGAAACTAAAATGTCTAATAGATACTGGGGAACTGTGTGCAAAATTAGCAGGAATAGTTAAAGAAGCGGAATAGTGTATGGGTACAACGATAACAATAGATGATGTTTACGTTGTTGGGAAGGATTTCCCAGTATCAACTGATGGAATAATAGAAAGAGATATTTGGACAGATATATGTGCAAAAAAGATTTCGAAACCTTCACAATATCGTTAAACGTAAATGATAATGAGTTTGTGTTACCAATAAATTCTAGGTCGATAGAAAACAATTATATAATTGTACCACAAGTACAGAAAGGTTCTCCCGCTTGCACGCAGAGAAAAGATATGGTTACACTATGGTCACCGTAACACTAATATGTTCTCTACAATAAAAGCATGTTCGTCGCAACCATAGTATGGTTTTTTGAATTTTATTTTGACAAAAGTATGATTGCGACAATATTGCTATTGTTGAAATGTAACAATAGTATTATTGCCAAATAAAGAAATGAAAATATGGTTGTAGCAACCATACAAACATGGTTGGTGCAACAGAAGTATTGTTGTTTAAAATTTACGTTAACAATAATTTGATTACTGCAATCATACAGTATGGTTGCGACTATGAACATAACAAAACAGGTTTTATAGAGCATACATGGATGTGTGTGCGTATTTTTTTTTTGATATACAAAAAACACATATAGTACACGATACAGTGAATGGTTGCTGCCCATTAAAAAAAACAACTACAGCGGAATGTAGTTCAAGGGATTTTTATTGTGTTTTCTTTGTTCGGTGAAATACTCTAATACCGACTGGTTCTCGTTTATTTAAAATCTGCCTGCACTTAAGTATATAGCCATTGATTATGGTAAAATCACATTCGTTACTTGGTGTCTACGGATGGTGAAGTAGCATGCACCCCTGCTGGCAACTTAAAGTATTTTTGACCGTTGGAATATATATTTTTGTTTCTTGAATGAAATGTTTAATAAAAACATGGCATCAAATCTGGCTATGAACTAATAGTAATGCAATTTAAAATAACATACAAGTACTTAATAAAAATCTCTATTTATTAATAACAACAATAACCAATCCTAATAAATAATTTTGGGGATTATAGTATGGTTGAGTGTGAATCATACTATGGTTGTGTGGATCATAGTATGGTTGCGTGTGAATCATACTATGGTTGTAAGGATCATACTATGGTTGTATGAGAAACATACTATGGTTGTGAGGATCATAATATGGTTGTGGAGATAATAGTATGGTTGAGTGTGAATCATACTATGGTTGTGAGGATCATAGTATGGTTGTGGAGATGATAGTATGGTTGAGTGTGAATCATACTATGGTTGTGGGGATCATAGTATGGTTATGTGTGAATCATACTATTGTTGTGAGGATTATAATATTGTTGTGTGACAACCATATACCCAACAATAGTATGATCCTCTTCGAATATTGTCACCCCAACCATACTTTTCTTCTGCGTGTGGAATTCGTATGAATGAGGATATCTTGGTAGTGAAAAAAGAACTAAAAGATGGAGTATTTCGGGCAAATTGTTTGATTCTAGCTCATGGAGTGGTACGACGGAAATTATATTTCGGGTCCGGCAATAAAAACACAATTATTTATCATTGGAAATGTTTTTATTGTTTTTCGAAATATTCTTCGGGCGATGAAAAACGTTGACAACGCATTTTTTTCTTGATGCTAGGGAATAAGAAGAAGTCATTGGATGCCAAATCAGGGCTGTACGGTGGATGGCCCATCAATTCGACATCTTGAGTGGTCAAATTGCTCATCGTTTCATGATTGAGAGCTCTCATTGTCGTAATGGAAAGTGATCCGTCTTCTCTTATTATCTTTCCTCATTTTTTCGAACACTGTTGGCAAACAGATGGTTGTATACCACTCAAAATTGACCATCCTACGTTCCACTAAAGGCACTGTGGCAACATGACCGATTATACCGAAAAAAAGCAATCATGTGCTTCGATGTACTTTTTCCACGAACAACTTCTTTTAGATTTGCTCGTCTTGAAACACCCATACGGTCGATTGCTGTTTTGTTTCGGGTTCATATGCACAGATCCATGATTCGTCACTTGTGACAATGTTATACATTGCCTTTGAGCTGCCGGAGTTATACTTTTTCAACATCTCTTTGCACCAATCCATGCGAGCCTTTTTTTGATCATTCGTCAAATTGTGTGGGAACCAACGAGAACACATTTTTTTCACGGCCAAATGAACATGCAATATCTTATTGATGCTTGTAAAACTAATGCCCAATGATGCCTCAAACTCACGGAATGTCACATGTCGGTCTTGTTAAATCAGGTCACGCACAGCATCGATGGTTTCTGACGTCCGAGCGTCCGAGACTGAACTCTTGGTACCAGCGATTAACAGTGGTTTTTAATGGTGCTTCATAGCCAAAATTCGAAACAAGTTAACTTAAACACTTTTGTCTCGATAACCCACGCCGAAAATCATAAAAAATCATCGCACTAATATGTTCACAGGATATTTTTTTGACTGAGATGAAGTTTTAACACACTGTAAACAAAACAATTCGCCCTTAAATGGCAAAACCGTCTGAGTGAAGTTGCATCTGGGAATACTAATATTGACAGGACCAGAAATATGAATAGCAACCATCATACATGTCAAATTATTAAATTAAATGTTAAATGTTACAAATTATTATATGCTACGACCATATTTTCAATTCTAAATTTGGCAATAATTGTTACATTTCAACAATATTAATATTGGCGCAATCATACTGTTGTCAAAATGAAATTCAATAAACAATACTATGGTTGCGACGAACATGCTTTTATTTTGGAGAAAATATTAGTGTTGCCGTGACCATGTAGTAACCATATCTTTTCTCTGGGTGTATGTACTATTACAGACGATTTAACCAGAATTTTTCCGATGTAGCAAAAAGTTTGAATGAGATGTTGAAAAAATTGTGCTTGATGGTATTTGAAGCGTTGCAAGACAAATTGCGGAATCCATCAATTTTAAAATAATGAGAGTTTTCGAGACCTTTTATTTACACCATTGATGCATCTTACTACGGTTTTTACTCGGTTACTCCCATGCCTATTTCATGTACATCTATGCCAAAACATTATATAAATACAACAATTATTAAAAAGGAATTACTAACAATTCATTGGGGAATTACTTTTTTTAGACCTTCCTATATGCACGCAGAAAAAAAGTATGGTTGTGGTGACAATATTCGAAGAGGATCATACTATTGTTGGCTATATGGTTGTGCCACAACAATATTATGATCCTCACAACAATAGTATTATTCACACATAACCATACTATGATCCCCACAACCATGGTATGATTCACACTCAACCATACTATGATCCTCACAACAATAGTATGATTCACACTCAACCATACTATTATCTCCACAACCATATTATGATCCTCACAACCGTAGTATGTTCCTCATACAACCATAGTATAATCCTCACAACCATAGTACGTTTCACACGCAACCATACTATGATCCCCACAACCATAGTATGATTCACACTCAACCGTACTATGATCCCCAAAATTATTTATTAGGATTGGGTAATGTTGTTATTCAAAAATAGAGATTTTTATCAAGCAAGTTATTATAAATTGCATTACTATTAGATCATAGCGAATTTTGAGGCCACGTTTTTATTGAACATTTCATTCAAGAATGCAAAATATATATTCCAACGGTCAAAAATACTTTTAGTTGCCAGCAGAGGTGAATGCTACTTCACCATCCGTAGACACCAAGTAACGAATGTGATTAAACCATGATCAATGGCTATATACTTAAGTGCAGGCAGATTTTAAATAAACGAGAACCAGTCGGTATTAGAGTATTTCACCGAACAAAGTAAACACAATAAAAATCCCTCGAACTACCTTCCGATTGTTATTTTTTTTTAATGGACAGCAACCATTCACTGTATCGTGTGTATGTGTTTTTTTTGTATATCAAAAAAACATACGCATACACATACATGTATTCTCTACAAAACCTGTTTTGTTATGTTCATAGTCACAACCATACTGTATGATTGCCGTAATCATATTTTTGTTAACGTAAATTTTAAACAACAATACTTTTGTTGCACTAACCATGTTTATATGGTTGCTACAACCATATTTTCATTTCTAAATTTGGCAATAATACTATTGTTACATTTCAACAATAGCAATATTGTCGCAATCATACTATTGTCAAAATGAAATTCAAAAAACAATACTATGGTTGCGACGATCATGCTTTAATTGGAGAGAACATATTATTGTTGCGGTGACCATAGTGTAACCATATCTTTTCTCTGCGTGTGGTAGGAGATTTCTAGTGCTTACAGATGATCACAGACCTCAAATGTCACTGTTTTCACACAAGAACCCATCTTTTAAACTGACCGGCATAAGAATGGATTAAACTTCGAGAAAGGAAAATAAACACCAATGCGGTTGCGCTGTCCAGAATTACACTGAATAGCAAAATATTAAAAACAATGATTTCAACAAGGAAAGAAACCGATGAAACAATTTTGGCAATAAAAAGGAGTATGAACAAAAGAGTTGTAACACCTGAAATTACAAAAGTGACGTCTTCGCCAGTTAAAAAACCTGATCATCTTCTGATAAAAATAAAAAGAAATTTACCATTAAGAAAGCGAAAAATGAAGTTGTAGCGATAGTGAGTGACAATCCAAAAACCGACGCTGACTTTGGAGAAGCTGATATCGAAAATGCGAAAACTGAACATTAAAGATTACATTTTGAATTCCACACAGTACCAACAAACAAGGAAGAAAAAGTTCCATTTAAGGACAGGACAAAGTTTTTAAGTAGTATCGATACATACAGTAGGTTACCTGATGTTATGTATTCACTCCGGATCAATGTGATTTAAAGAAGTAGAAGAAGTTTCCTACGGAAACGAAAAATGCGAATACAGTCGTTAGTTAAGCAATTTATTCTTACATGCGGTAATTTTAAAATCGGATAGAGGTACAGAATTCACAAACCAGATATTGTCAGAAGTATGTACTAAAGGGTGGTTAAATTTTAAGGGCCGATGTTGATTTGTCGCGCAAAAGAGCCACTGTTCGTTAGCTGTGTGACAAGTGGCACCGTCCTGTTGAAACCACATATCGTCCACATCCATATCTTGCAATTCGGGCCATAAAAAGTTCGTTATCATCTCACGACAGCGAACACCATTCACAGTAATAGCCTTACCGGCCTCATTTTGGAAAACAATGAGGGCCGATGATGCCGCCAGCCCATAAACCACTCCAAACAGTCACTCTTTGTGGGTGCATTGTTTTTTCGACAATCCCTTTTGGATTATCATTCACCCAAATGCGGCAATTCCGCTAATTGACGAATCCACTGAGGTGAAAATGTGCCTCATCACTGAAGATGATTTTCTTCGAAAATTGATTTTCATTTTCATAATAAGCCTGAATAACTTTAACGCGTTGCTCTCTTGTGTATTTTTCATGCTTCAAATTGATTTAGTCTGGAATTGGGGAATATCAAATAGAAAAAAACTTGACGTTTAGGTGTGGTTCACATTCAACATCGGCCCCTTAAAATGTAACCACCCTTTATGTTAGATATTACACAGACTTTTATTGCACCTTATCAACACAAGTCATTAGGCTTGAAAGAACAAAGCCATAGGGTACTTAGAACATTTTATTAAACTTTTCTTAAAAATTGATTTTATTAAAAATGAAACCCAAGGAATAGCTTAATAAATAATATGGGGACTCTCTGGGGACTTTGATTTCAATGCTAAAAAAGCGGGTTACTGACTTTCGTTGTGGTCCCACAAGTACAAAGGTCAATTCACCCAAACATTTTAAATAAATCCAAGAGATGGTGTTGGCTGATCTAAGAGTAAAAGTGCGTGAGATTATTGATGCCATACTTATTTTATATGGCAGTGTGGTTTCGATTTTACATGATGAGTTGGGCTTAAGAAATCTGTTTGCCGCGTTTGCTCTCAATTGGCCATAAACGTAATCGTGTGACAACTTCAGAGAATTGTTTGGAGTTGTTTAAACGCAATTCGAATGAGTTTTTGCGGCGTTATGTAACTGTGTATGAAACATGGATCCATTACAACACTCTAGAGACCACGCAGCATTCTAAACACTGGGTTTCTCCAGATGAACCTGCTCCGAAGAAGGCCAAGGTAAGGTGACTTTCTCGTCTAATAAGGTGATGGCAACAGTTTTTTGGGATGCACGCGGGATAAACCACATCGATTAAATTATTGATATGCCCTCGCATCAAAACATATATAATATGTATCATAACAATATGGAATACTGTTTAAGACGTAAATATAATATAATTAGGAATTTTGAATATAAATATGTCTGATTATTATAAGTTTGGAAAAATAATATTTATTCCAAAAAAAATTCCCAGGGATATTTCTTTCTTTCCCCGTCTACCTTATTCTAAACGAACTTCGAAAATGGGAAAAATTAGGTAAAACGAAGGTGCATTAAAGGGAAAATGTATAAGTAATGACAAATTTTGGAAATAATCCCAACACAAAATTGCAAGGGAGTTGTGCCAAAATTGTGAGCATTTAATTTTTTTAAAACAAATTTAATAAATATCGATTATAAATGTATATGTGACGCGCAAAATAGAAAGGGACCTAAGGTTAAAAACCAGTTTTGCTCAGGAGAGCCATTTTAAAGATTAGGTCCCATTCTATTTGCGCTTAGAATCGTCGACTTCACTTTCATAAAACGCGCATATCTCTGGGAGGGAACACTATTGGGGCATGGAATCGGTCTCATTCGATGCTCAGATGTTGTTCACATCAAAAAAAGAATTGAATTTAATTTCAGCAGATAAATCATGTGGACATCCATTAGAAGCCCCGTTCTTGAGAACACCCTACACCTCCTAGTATTAAATGCATTACAGAAGTACACTGGTCCACAGAGTCGTCGCAGTCTTTTCATACACGCGTTTGGTACCTACCTTCGGAAAAGAGACGTAATCCCGTACTTCATTTCTCGACTGCGGATACTGCAAACGACTTATGTTATTGTTGAATGTGAACACTTACATGTCCAACAGGTATTTAAAGGCCGATTGTTTTTCCTGCAATAGTTTCCAACCTTCGAAAAGTATGTTTCTTATTAACAAAATGAAAGTTTCTTCATGTTACAAAGTTTGAGACAACTCAAGTGGGTTGATGGTATTTCGCGACTTTCTCCTTGCTACCCTTTCACATATTTCTCCTGCTGCTGCACTTCAGCCATTTCGGTCGGCTTCAGTTATCGTCATAAACGCAACACTTAACATTTTCATCTAGATTTTGTTTGTTTTACGTTATATTTACGTTTAAAGATTGAAATTTCTAAACATTCTTAGTAAAGATGAAACATCCGAAGCAACACAACTGATTTTTCCCTTGTTATTCTCTTCCCCTACTGTTTAGAATAGAAGGATTTTATTTCCGAGAAGAGTGAATTCTCAGGAAACTCATCTCCAAGGGAATATTTAGAATTGGGCTCAGTGTAATATATGTAAGCAAATTTGTCAGTTTTGAAATTCATTCTCCCGTCAGTCGTCAACGGTAGTTTCTCTCCCGTATCAGCATGTCTACGTTATTAAAATTCAGCTTGTGCCCTATCACGGTAGCTTAGGCTCGAGTGGCATTTTGGGTTCAATTGGTCTGTAAATAGCCTTTTGATCTGACTTATGTGCAGAAAGTCTCGTCTTTAATTACTGCCAACATATACCTTCAGGCATACGTTGGACTTGTCGCCGTTACTTTAAATCTATATACCACATTTGATTTGTCTTCCTTTTTGAGCTCTGCTTTTGTCCTACAGATAACGTTATTCATTGTAATGGTGGATCTTAACACTAATTGATTTTTATCATTTTTATAAATGTCGGAGTGACAAATTCCTTTATAAAAACCTGGAACATGGGTTGCCGATTTAAATCTTTTCTCACGTCTGATTAATATGTCAATAGTTTTGTTTAGGAAGTTTTATATTCTGAAAATAGGTATTATTTAACGTTCATTGGAAGTGTGTCATTGATGGTTAGTACACGGTAAATGAAACTTGTGGCTATGTTAATCTTATGTAGTCGGCGAGGTTTGGAGAAAAAATGAATTAGCCTTCCAGATGTTTTTTGTTTTTACTACTAATTTAGCTGCCATTTTCGCATTTCATGGTAAACTGAATTTGGCTGTTAAATGACTTCAGACCTGCAAGAGCGTTGTCCACTTCCGTCATTTTTATAATCTAGAATAAGTTATCAACATATTTTATCAAAAGTCTTGGTTTCACAGTCACTTTCTTAATTGCACCGTCCAATAACTTATTCTTTATAAGATAATAATAATTGGTGATGCTGGGGATCCCAGTCCTTAGGGTTTTTGTGTATTCTAGTATAATATTCCATTTATCTTTAATAGTCGAGATAGCCCAGTTTTCCGGAGTGCTTGGTAATAAGGAAACCACGTCAAATAAAACTTAAGTGTCGTCGTCATGTATATACGTCATTGTTAATTTTTGATTTAATATTATAACGTCTTTTATATTACATTTGGAATTCCCCGTTATGTTCTTAAATATATATTCGATATATTAACATAGACCATAAGCAGGCGAAACTATAGACTAGCAGATTGGTCGCAGAAGCGTTTCTTCCTTATGAAGGAATTCCCATTCGTGGCGCCTTAGTAGTTCTGTTGGCAAATCTTACTGTATTCGTCAAGTTTAGAATATTTCTTGTGAAAAACTTTTATATCAAGCTGTTGTTCTTTTTTTGTAGACTTGAAGTTGGATCTCTATTTAAGCGTCTGTATAAACACGTATCCATTACAATAATTCTCATTTGTGGTTCATAATCATTTTATACATAGCTACTGTTTTCCCCCTTTGTCAGCATTTAAAATAAAAATGTTATTATTTTCTTTGAAAAAAGCACTCATTTGTCCCACTGTGTCATGTATCTCTTTTATCAGTTTATCCTTTCTCACTATTTTTGTAGTTTCTAGAAGATCGTCGATAATTTGCTTTGCTTCTCGCCGCCTGTTGTTTCTCCATAATATCTATAGTCTGCACACATGGTACACAAATTAGAGGTAACGCAAAGAAGGGTGCAACTTTTTCCTTGGTACACAAATTAGAGGTAACGCAAAGAAGGGTGCAACTTTTTCTGCTCTCTGCGCAAGTCGTCACAGTTTTAGTTTTTTGTACGAGAACCAGTGTTGCTGCTGGTTAATTTTTTTTTTGCCCAAAACGGCAAAAAAATTTAACCTAAAATATGAAAATAATGGATTTATGAAAGCAAATTCGTTATTTATTTGTTAGTTTATTGTAGTTTCATTTAGTTTTTGTGACATTTTTGTGTTTTGATATTACACAATTTATTTAATTTTCTGATTGTGAAATACACTCTTGTTCTGAAGAACAATTTTTTATAGAATTTGGGCAATTAACGTTGTGGGCTGCATTTATATGACCGTTCATGATCCGAAATATATTTGCTAAAAGTTTCATGTTATCCATCATTTAATCTGACGGTTAGCACAGCCCACCTTCGCTTAAGTGGTCAACCCAGGTGTAGCCTGAATTGTTTGCAGAAATATGTGTGTCGTCCAAACTGTCTTTTAACCGGTGACATACTCGAATATATCCAGCTACATTCTCCAATGCACCAAATTTCATATCTGGTAGATCATCGCCTTGACGCTGCTTAGAATCTGTCCTGCATAAAGTAAATTAGGAATCAAAAAATGCAGTAGAATACAACCTGTCGTAGAAGAAGATGACACCTCTAAATCTTCAACTGTATTGCCAGCAGATGAGAGTATGCCATTGTTGCGACCCAAAAGATGGGACCGAAGTCTGAATTTACCGAAGTCTGTATTCTGTAAATACAAAAAAATTATTGGAAAAACAACCTAAATATACATCGATGTACATTTGTTTACCTTTTTGGAAAGTAGCGAAGATTTATTACAAACTTTCATGTTCAGCACCATGCTAGTCATTCTGTCCAATATTTCACTTTGTATATGCCATATACCATATGCCTGAATGCGCTCTCTGCTGTCCGCTCGAGGAACTCTAACATTTAAAACATCGAAGCAATCATTTGTCTATCGAAGATACAAATATAAACATATGCATTTCAGTTAAAATTTTAAAAAACGCTGACAGTTTTCAGAAGATCATAGTATTCATTCCAATTTTTGTCATCTAAGCATGGCAGACGTGCCGCTCTGGGAATAGCTTGCGCTACTGTATTCGAAAGAAGCTTAGCTGCCCTCTTCACTTTCTGTTTTTCCCTTTTATTAACCATAATATGTTAAAGGTAAATTTTATGAGCGATCGATAAATCCCCTGATGTCTTGTCCAATAGATCAGCTATTATATCGGTTGTCACGCGTTTTCCGTTGATAAGAAATCCGTCATCGATGAAGTGATTTCGAATAAGGTTCAATAAATGTGGGACATCGGCAAAGACGTAAACTTTTCTCTACTCAAAGGAAAACCTAGTAAATACTTCTAAATTTATATTAGAAAACACCTAAGTCCCTTTCTCTATGCGCTGTCACATATGTGAAAATCCATTTTAATTTTTTTGATGTGAACAACATCTGAGCATCGAATGAGACCGATCCCATGTCCAAAAAGTGTTCCCTCCCAGAGATATGCGCGTTTAATGAAAGTGAAGTCGACGATTCTAAGCCCAAATAGAAAGGGGCCCAATCTTTAAAATGGCTCTCCTGAACAATACTTTTCATCAACCTTTCACTTTTTTTTTTGATGTGGACAACATCTGAGCATCGAATGAGACCGATCCCATGCCCCAAAAGTGTTCCCTCCCAGAGATATGCGCGTATTATGAAAGTGAAGTCGACGATTCTAAGCGCAAATAGAAAGGAACCTAATCTTTATTTTGGGCGTCACATATATAGTTTTTTAAAATTAAGGAATCACATAGCTGAAACATATATATCTGAATATACATATGTATATCTGAAACATAATGCTTACCCATTGAACAGGGATTACCCAGCTCAAGACCTCTTACATCTATATTAAAATAAAAGATAAGTTTTTTACAAAAACGAAAAGTGACATTGATTTTCGTGGCTGCACACTGCTTTTATCATGATTTCGGGTCCGTGACAACCCTCATCAGAAAGCTTTGCTGCAATTGTTGAAAGTAAAACCGAACTCTATAAGGCCAGGCTCTACCCAAACGAATGAGAACTACTGTTGTAAACCTTATTATTTGATGTATACTAAATTAGTGAAAATATTGCAGTTTTAAAGTAAAAGTGATAAATAAAATTTAGCTTACTTTATGCCGAATGGCCAAATTTGTCCAAGAACAGATTTGGCATATAAAAAAATATAGAAACGATGAGAAAGAATTCTGTGAAAAGAAACGATGACTATTGAAACGATGACTATTGAAGAGGAAAAAGATTTTCTTCTGTTGCAAAGAGAAAAGGGTCGGCCAGGTTGTATGTCAGGCCAGGATTTAAAGCTGTCACGAAAACAAGAAGCTACTGGAATAAGCAGAAAAGCGCAAGCGAAAATATCAAGAAGAGTCACAAGAAGTTCAAGGTATTGGTCAACATAATGTAAATTTATATTGTTATTTTTAATTATTGCTTGTTCTTCCAAGATGAGGTTGCGTCTGATACGGATACCTCAGAAAGTATTACTTGTATATACGAAGGCGTAGAAATGGACAATTCAGCTCCGGAAGTTGATTTTCTGAAGGACCAACAGCAAGGAATCCAGGCATCTCGCGGAAAAATCTGTTCTGCCGCATCAGTGCTTGCGATGCAATTTATTTAACATCTGCTACGATTACAGCCGTCTTGCGGAAGTTGCAGGAAATGAAACCTGACTTGAACGACCTAAAAGTGGAAGATTTCGCCTTCAACCAAACATCGATTCAAACAATGCGAAAGGAATATCGCCGCAGACAAGCGAAACAGATCATAGATGAATTCAATGTATATAATTAATAATTAAATATAAATAAATATCTTGAAGGTAATTCAAATAATATTTAATTTCAACATAGATTCCTGAAGTATCTGTCTTGCATTGCGACGATAAAATGCATACAGATATGAAAGGCAAGGATAAAGTTGATCGATTTGCTCTCGTTATAACCGCAGAGAAGGGAGAAAAACTCCTCGGCATTGCGAAACTTGGAGAATCTTGTGGTGAAAATACATTGCTAAATACATTGAAAAATTCCTACGCAAATGGAAGATTAATAATTTAGTGCAAATTGTGGCTTTTGACACAACATCTACAAACACTGTATTGAAAAAGGCTCAGCATATTTGCTTGAAAGTAAGTTGGGTTGCGACTTACATTTTCTACTGTGTTGCCATCATATCAGAGAATTGCTTACGAGTATTAAAGCTGTGTTTGAGTTAAATTTCGAAAAAAAACATCAACACCAGAAGTCACTCTCTTTAATCGTTTTTAAAAAAAAAACTGGCAAAATATGAATATCAATACTTTTAAGAGTGGAGTATTTGATGAAGCAGTGCAAAAAAACTTAACAGTAGCCGAAATAGAGACGCACAGAAACTTTTGCCTTGAGGCGTTGAAATATCATTATGTGCGAGCTGATTACAAGGAGTTGGTGCAACTTTCTCTCATTTTACTTGGTAAGGAAGTACCAAATTGTACGCAGTTGCGCTTGCCTGGCGCAACAATTCATGCAAGGTTTATGTCCAAAGCTATATACTGCTATAAGATGTTTTGCTTCGCGAACAATTCAAGATGACATCCTCCGAACTGACGCGTACGAGTATGTTTCGTATTGGTTCAGATGCGTTACCGCTGTATCTGCACTGCGCCAGGATTTACAATTCATTAAAGACGCTATTTCATATTTCGATCTAAATGTTTCAAATGCCTTATTGTCAAAAATCAAAAACCATTTATGGTATTTATCTGAAAAGGCGGTTGCTCTTGGATTTTTCGATGATATGATATCTATTGAAGGGAAGCGGAAAATGGTTGAAGCTCTTAGCAATCATGATGATGGAAATGACAAAGTTATTCCGAAAAGATTAAACTTATCGCTGGAACAAGTGAAATCGTTTAAAAATAAGGATGTAAGTTCTTTCGCCACTCCCATCACCAAGCGTTTTTTCCATCGTTTACAAATCGATGCGACATTTTTTGAATTGGATCTATTAATTTGGAAGGATCAAGAAGAATACTGCACCGCAAAACGAATATGCCAACACTTAACCGTTGTAAATGACCCAGCAGAAAGAGCAATAAAACTAATTACAGGTTTCAATCACGCATTGACATACGACGAAGAGGATAAGCAGTATTTGCTTAAGTTCTGGAGCACTAGAAAAAAAATGTCATCCCACAAAAAATTTTCATTAGTACAATATTATAACAATAAAAAAAATAAAAAAATGCATCTATTTTTTGGAACTTTGGTTTTAGGGTATACCGGGCAAGTTTATCCGTAGTTTATCTGCAGACTATTGCGGCTCGTTGGAGAGGTATTTATAATAGGTATCGAAAAAATTCAGTTGGTTACATACAATCAGATTTTGTTGTTATTCAAATATAAACAGGAACAAAAATATTAATGATTGGGTGATGTAATAAAAGTTTGGGCTCAACCCGAAGGTACTCGGAACTAAAAAAAATTAGATATGCATAATTGTTTTTATCCCCAACCTCATATTTTTCAGTGCGAAAGATTTAACTTTTCAAAAAATGTCCCACTACTCTAATTTACACCTACACACTAAGTTATGTAGAATATGAATTTATTATATTTTTTTAATTGGGACAATCGGACTCGTTTTGGTACAATTAAGACGGCGACTTGGTGCAATTTTGAAACACCATCACTGGTTGGAAATGCAACGTAATTATTTTCACTCTCGATTTGCCATCGATAACGCACCTGCGCAATGCACTACTTTTAATTTTTATACCATGTGCCCTAACGAGAGCAGACACTAAACCAGTGTTGCCATAAACCTACCAAAAAAGGGCCAAATAGTCAAAAAAAGGCGCAAAATGGAAAAAGGAGCTTAACTTAAAAGGTATTTTTCTGTACTCGTATATACGAGTATTATATTTTTTTTTTGTATTTATTGGAAGTTTTAATATATTTTTGGCAAAAAAAAGAGCTGAATTCAAAAAAAGTGCGAAACTTTCAATATATGTGACGCGCAAAATAGAAAGGGACCTAAGGGTAAAAACCAGTTTTGTTCAGGAGAGCCGTTTTAAAGATTTAAATACATGTATCTTTGGTGTACCATCACTTTCATAAAACGCGCATATCTCTGGGAGAGAACGCTTTTGGGGCATGGGATCGGTCTCATTCGATGCTCAGATTTTGTCCACATCAAAAAAAAGTGAAAATTGACTTTTTTTAACCTTTCTCTATGCGCTGTCACATATAGTCTTTTCAATTGCTTATAAATACATTTACTAAATATGAAATATTTTAAATACATATACTGCTGCGTAGTTCCGCTTGGAATGTAAACAAAAATGTATGGGTATTGGTTAGAGCATTGTTTTTATAATAATCTTTAAAAATATCTATTTTAGCTTACCTGTTGTTTTTGGTTTAACTTTGTCAAATCTGTAAAAAGAAACAGTTAAACATTGCATTAACACATTTTAAATAAGTAACTTAGCTCTTTTAAAGTATTAAATTTTTTTAAATATGGAAAAAACTAAAATTTGCCGGCATACGAAACCTTAATTTACCTTAAAATAAGCGTAAATTTGTAAAATCATTTTCCTATCGTTGTTCGCATAGTTTGAACGTTTTAATCACAGTTGTACAAATACGAAATTTAGTACAAAATAAATAGCCAAAAAACTTTGTTAGAAATTATTTGTCTTTAAAAATGCTTATAGGCATATACAAATTATGTATAAAGGGTGTTAGAGAAAGTGCTTTTTAAGCCCACAAGTGCCACAAAGCACTGGGCACCTTTTTGTAAAAATAAGGCCCAAAAAAAAGTTCCAGGAAAGCACCAAAAGTGCCGTTCTGGCAACACTGCACTCAACGTTGTTACCCTGTAGGAAATATCGATAAGTAAAACTGTACTGATTCACTATTGACTTTATCACCAGGACTACTGAGCAATTATACCCCAGGCAATGCCTTTTGCTGCAGACATTTTATATGTGCTTGTCATTGAGAATCCACTAGTACGAAGACGAAATTGGATTTGTTCAAAAGATCATCGAAATATCGGTTATATATAAATCTGCGATCCATAAACTCATTGTGAGGCGGCTCTAGATTTTGTGCTTTTAGAGCATGGTTTTTTTGAAATAGGGACACGACATTTAATTTGTTCTCCGGAAATTTAATTTTCACCGCCTTAAAAAAGTAAAAAAAACATAGCTTTATCCGTGAACTATATCTAAGAACTACCGATACAATGTATAATCTTAAAGGTAAAATTAAAAGTGTAGACGCTTAGTTGACTTTCGACAGTCGACAAAAGTGGTGACATGGATACACATGACCCCAGGTTTCCTTCAGGGTAGGTATGTTTGTGTTTGTTTCGGTTACTCCCTGCAGGAAATATCGATAGTGACACTTGGTACTACTGACCAATTAAAACCCAGCCAATGCTCTCTGCTGTAGAAATTTAATATGTGATTGTCATTGAGAATCCACTAGTACCCTTGAAACTATTGATTAGATGGTTCTCATGGAACCACTTGGAGACTTTTTATTTGACTTCCACACTATTGCCTATGTTTTGTCTACTTCATCATATAAAGACATTGGACCATAGAATCATAAGTGGATTTCAATTATTGTAGTCAACAGTTATGGATCATTTTATTAGATTTTACACTTGTGATAAAAAAAGGGGGAACACGATGAAACAGTTGCAATTCTTTTGAAAAACTTATATTGGCCGAGGAACAAATATTCAGATTACTTTCATATGATACACATTGTTCGTTACAGCCGTTTTGTGTGGTAATTTAAAACATGAATGAAATTCACGTTTCTCACTTCACGTTTAAAAACACTTTTTAAAAACTTTAGTTTAGTAATAAAATTTAATAAACAGATTAATTTTAATTTAATAAACAAATTATGTAGAAGCACATATATACTCGTAAGTATAAAGTTGTCAAATATTTTCTACACATCAATGGCAAATGTCAACAAAAAGTCAACCAAAATAGAAGTGTTGACTTGGAGACACAGGCTTCCTACAGGGCTATTATGGTTCAACTGAAGCCCTGCATGTTGTTGCTGTGTTAACTTTTGTAATTTGTTGATGTATGTTAGCTTGTTTTTCGTCCTATGGATGTTGCAGAGTTTGTTTTCACGGCTGAAGTATATTTGTTGGTCTTCTTCGTCCAAACGTTCTCAGCAATTTGATCAGTGTCAGTTTTTTGAAATGCATTCTCTCTGGAGTCGGTAAATTGATTATGAGTAACATTGTGAGAGTGTATCTTCTATTGTAGTTTCTCTCCTGTGTCAGTAAGTCTACGTCATTAAAATTTGGCTTGTACTCTGCCAATGTACATCAACATCTGTTTTTTTCATTTGTATATGACCTCGAGCCGTACTATCCAAGTTATAATACAAAAAAATCTTTTTTCTCTTTTCATAGATGTAACATTTAAATTCGATGTTCTTTAGAATTTTTTTCCATAGCTGGCAAGTGCTTCTCCCTTTTTTCTATCTAAGTGCGCTAACTACATATTTTATATATTGAATTTCTTGACAACAACTTTGGATGATAAAATGGCGTTCCAACAAAAATAATGACAGTGAAGTTATTGATAGTAAGATGTCATGCGAATTGGGACACTATACTGTAATGTAATGATGAAAGCATCAATGACAAGTGTCAAGTAATTAAATATACTGTCACTTGTCATCGTCGTGAGGTCAATTTACATAAGCATATGAGAGGTTTTATCTAAGGACATTCTAAGTTCCAAGTTAAGTATAAACTCTATAGTCCAGTCCCTGACTATAGTAATCCTGACGGTGTTTCCCTACACATTTCGTATTCAAAGAGTGTTTTTCAGACGTGTGGTTTTCAAGAAGAAATAAAACGAGTATAATTTAATGTTATGGTCAAGAATTAAGCTTTATTATAAAGAAGAGGGTTGGTTTGCCATTCTGTTTTAAAAATTATTTCGGGAAAATGGCCGCCGCGGCTGTCTCGAATATATTTCAGCCGTGAGGCCCTCCTGCACACATTTCGACCGGAACGTTGGCAATTTCGCGTTGGATGTTGCCTTAAGCTCGTCTAAAGTTGTTGGCTTGCTGGCATAGGCCAAGGTCTTGATGTGGCCTCATAAGAAGAAATCCAATGGCGTTAAATCGCATGAATGGACCAATCACACCTCACACCACACAGTAATTTTTGCAGATGGAATTGTGTCTCTTGAAGCACATGTGGTTTTTTTGTTGTCTTATAACGCATATTTTGTTTATTGACAAAACCATTCAGCAAGAAATGAGCTTCATCGCTGAAGATTAGTTTTCGATGAAATTCTGGATTTTCGTGAAACTTTGCCAGAGCCACCGACTCAGAATTTGGTAGTAATTTTTAATGATTTCCAAAAGGCCAAGGTCTTGATGTGGCCTCATAAGAAGAAATCCAATGGCGTTAAATCGCATGAATGGACCAATCACACCTCACACCACACAGTAATTTTTGCAGATGGAATTGTGTCTCTTGAAGCACATGTGGTTTTTTTGTTGTCTTATAACGCATATTTTGTTTATTGACAAAACCATTCAGCAAGAAATGAGCTTCATCGCTGAAGATTAGTTTTCGATGAAATTCTGGATTTTCGTGAAACTTTGCCAGAGCCACCGACTCAGAATTTGGTAGTAATTTTTAATGATTTCCAAAAGTTGCTCGTAAGGAAACTTTACCATGATGAAAATGTTGACTTCGCCTAACTTGAACTTTCTAAAGCAATTGTTTCTTGCATTTGAGACAGTGATACATTTAAATACATACATAGATACATACATACACACACACATGCAACCTGTTTACTGTCGTGGTTGTGCGATTTTTAAGTTTCTGCGAATTCATTTTTCCAATTTAAAAAAGTTTTACTTCCAAGTTCATGTTTGTCGCGTGTATGCGGCAATATTGGCTGACAGGCTGCAGTAAAATCGGATTGAAAATTTAACAGCTCCCGCCGATACCACTACATGTCTTTTCCATATTTACTCGCACATGTGAGGAAAGTTGTGAAGCGTGTAAATTGCGAAAACGTGAGTTCGTTAAAACAATTTCTTTTTAAATTCTCAACTGGCAAGTTAATACAAGCAGTCATCGTACATGTATAAGTATATGTAAGCGTATTCTCGTTATCCTGCACGAACAGGTCAACTCTATATTTTTTGAAAACAGAGTAAAAGCTGCATAATGTTTTACAATAGAATATCTATACAGAATATGATGGTGCGGTCCAAATTTGAATTTTTAGTTATTTTAATCTAGTTCAACTAACTAAAATCAAAAGTTGGCAAACAATTCTATGAAAAGACAAGTTACACACGTAAAACTTTTTTATATTTCACCGTCCATACGCTACTAAAGTGCAAGAAAGACCCCTTTTGGACCAGCCAAAATTACTCTTTACTTGGGTTCGTAGCAAAATTTTGTATAATTTGAGAACCCGTATGTCCATATTGACTAATAATATCCCGTTTTTACCATGCGGCATGTTTTTTTGGACCACACGAGCCAAAAAGTCCAGCAACCATGGCCTGTTCATGTATTTAGTGGATCCCAAGTAACAGTATCCATTGTCCGTCCACAAAAAATTATGATTTGTTAAACAAATGCTCAAAAAATGGTAATTTTCACCGAGGTACCTTTTGTCCATTGAAGGGACTTTTTTCCTTTTTTCAGGAATATATAAACTTTATAGGGACTCCTATCGATATTTCGTAGTGTTGCAAACGGAGTGACATATTTAATATGCCATCCACCCTTCGGTGGAGGGTATAAAAAGCCAAACTATATTACTTATATACCCCATACCAAGGATTTGAAGTCGGATTTTGTGCTCAATCAGCTGCTGCCGAATGTCACAAATAAACCAAAGCAAAAAACACAGCACTATTTGTCAATTATTTTTTATTAAGGGCATTAAAAGTGTTGGTTATTACGTGGTGTGAAAACAAAAAAAAACGAATGTGAATATACAAGAAATGCCCTTTGTTTATTCGATTTTTCTCTCAGAAAATCTACAAAAAAATTTAATCTAAAATATATACTTGTGGCGATTCGGAATGGGATCCGAAATCTCACATCAATTTGTTACGCTTTAGTAGCGTAGAGACTGTGGTGGGTATATAAGTTTTGGCCTGCCTAAACTTAAAAACGTATTTACTTGTTTTTTTCTATATTTCCTTTAAATTCGCAATGCACTTGCGCACTATACTTAAGTTCGTATCATTTCGTAATTTTCAGCCATTTCCAATGGTTTTATTTTTCAAGAAAATGAAAATATAAGTAGAGGGTTGTTTCCCCTGGGTGTATCAACAACTAAATAAACAGCAACTTGGTCGCGTCGAATTTCAAAAAGTTTAGTATAGATTTAGCCTCGATAAAAGACTGGATAATTTTCCATAGTTAAGTTCAGCATTCAAGGCATTCATTTTTATTCCAATGCTTAGCAAGTGTTAACCAAAAACACAACTATTATCGCACTCGTCGTGCAAATTTAGGGCGTCCGTCTGCGGGCCTGTAATTTTGTATTAATAAGCGAAATGGGCTCATAGAGAACAAGTGGACAATTCGCAAATTCATCCGGGCCGATACTTTACTTATACCTATATGTGACAGCGCATAGAGCAAGGGACATAAGGGTATACAAATCAATTTTAATTTTTTTTTTCTTTTTTTTTGATGTGGACAACATCTGAGCATCGAATGAGACCGATCACATGCCCCAAAAGTGTTCCCTCCCAGAGATATGCGCGTTTTATGAAAGTGAAGTCCACGATTCTAAGCGCAAATAGAAAAGGGCCTAATCTTTAAAATGGCTTTCCTGAACAAAACTGTTTTTTAACCTTTGGTCCCTTTCTATTTTGCGCGTCACATATACTGTATTGGGGGTTTGATCGTTGGAGGTGAGTCACTATTTGCCAGAACTACATTTTTGGTGCCCTTTGAACAACTGTGGTGGGTATATACTTATACTTATATATATATATTCACAATTTTCGAAGTGGATTATTACGACAAGAGTGCATCGATGAACTTAAATCTTTGTAGGGCGATGAATCACCATCCTATATCACTGTGAAAACTGGTTTAATGAATTCAAAGAAGAAGGTAGTGAAATTCGTCCAAAAACGGCCGTTGTGCCAGAGAACATTGATGCCGTACATGAACTGATAACGCAAGATCATCATGTGACATACCGTGAGACAGAGGCTTCCTTAGGAGGTTCTTTCACCAGCATACATTCGATATTGCATGAACACCTGGCCGTAAAAAAGGCTTGTTCTCGTTGGATCCCGCACAATATGACAATCGCTCAAAAAAAAAGCTCGTGTCGATTGGTGCAAAGAAATTTTGGAAAATTACGATCGCGGTGCTTCGAAAGATGTTTATAAGATCGTCACAGGTGACGAATCGTGGATCTGTGCGTATGAGCCCGAAACAAAAACAACAATAGACCGTGTGGGTCGTCGAAGACGAGCCAAATCCAACAAAGTTGTTCGTGGAAGAAGCACTTCGAAGCAAATGGTCGCTTGTTTCTTCGGCAAAACTGGTCATGCGGCGACTGTTCCGCTTGAGCAACGCAGGAGGTCAAGTCCGAGAGGTACACCACAATTTGTTTGCCTGTAGTCTTCGGAGAAATTCGAAAAATGAACAACAGTCGAAGAATCATTGTGCAACATGAAAATACGAGCTCTCACACATTGGCTCAAACCAGCGCGTTTTTGACCGGTCAAAACGTCAAATTGATGGGTTATCCGCCTTACAACCCTGACTTGGCACCCAATAACTTCTTTTTGTTCCCGCTCATCAAGAAAAAAATGCTTGGTCAACGATTTTCGTCTCCAGAAGATGCTGTTGAAGCATTCAAAAGCCATGTATTGGATGTGTCTCAATCGGAGTGGAAAAAGTGCTTCAACAATTGGTTTGAGCGCATGCAATAGTGTATAAATCATGCTGGAGAATACTTTGAAAAACAATAAAGCCATTTTTGATGATAAATATTCGCATTTTCATTATAAGGCTAGAAATAAACTTATATATAGCAGCCCTCGTAGGTACATATTATTTTAATTTATGCTTTATTTGGTACTATTGCATCTGCTCCGTAGGAGCCTTACAATAAGTATACGAATCTTAAAATAATGTTCAAAAGAGAATCCTGACATGGATTTCTGTGTTATGCGGTTCTCTGCGTCTCTTTGGAAGGATTTGCATTTATTTTTTCACAGTGGTATGTCAATTGTATTAGTTAGATATTTTTGTTTGTAAAGTTATAAACTCTTTACTTGTAGAGTACTTGTCTAGTTTTATAAAACGGGTAATAATATAACAGAGAATTTTAAACCAGATTGGGTTCTAGCCTTGTGAAATAGAGGTTTAAGCCTCTACATTCAAACATTTCAGTTTTTTGTTTTGACTGATATAAGAATCACTTGTGTGAGCATTTAAACCACGTTAAGTTTAAATCACGTTTAGTTTAAACCATGTGAAGTAGAAATGAGGATTCTACACAGTCTTTAGCGCGCGTGTGTTCGCGATATGCTGTGTCGAGAGCCTCGTAGTTATAGACCTGGCGTTCATTTCTCCAAAGTCTTGACGTGCTTGGAGTACATAGTAATTGCCTATCTAATACTCGTATGTTGCCGGTTCGTTCGAGCTTCTGTTTGTGCATCATTTTGATATGTTGAATTGCTTGAGGTGTATTTTCAGATCTCGGTGGATGTTTTCATTCCTCATGTACCAAGGGGCACTGGTGATCAACCACAATTTTTACGATTGGACTCTCTGTATATTCTGTCAATGTTGCTTTAACTTGCTTCTCCCCATATCGAGGCACCGTATAGCCAGATAGATTTGATAGAACTATTATAAAGCAAAGCCTTGTGTCCGAGACTCAGTTTTGAGTTTGCCAGTGAAGTTGACACGCCTTAAGCTTTAGCTGAGTCATCTTAGCTTATGCATGATCGGACATGTGCTAAAATTCAGTGTGAAAGTTACCTGTGTGCATATAGTCTTGAAGACCTTTATCCTCCAGTCTTTATACTCGTCTTAGATGAACACCTTGAATTGTGGATGCTTTATCGTGCTTTTTGTGTAAGCTCATTATAGCAGTATCATCGGCAAAAGTGGGCATAAGTATGTTTGGGCTTGTAGGTATATCTGCGATAAACAGAAGATAAAGAGTAGGCCCCAGGACACTGCCCTGTGGGGCACCAGCGATCGCCGGTGATGTGTTTCACACATTTGGCTCTGAATCTGCGGTTTTCTAAGTAAGACTTATACATCAATAAATATATTAAAAAATATGTGGTCCAAAAACATTCAGTACTTATTTTACAGCATAAAACATGTGTAACAGTATTTATGCCGCCACTAAGTATATGAGGAAGGGATTGATTTATCCTTTCCTGGCTTTAAGATCATTTGAACCAAAGAAATTTTCCACGCTTTGGGAAAGTAGCTATGTATCAAGATTGTTTCCCTTTTAATATGCATGACATTATTTGCAGTTGTAAGAAATGGAATTTCGATGTGATTGATTTCATCTGGTGGAAGGAATCCACTCCTTGCCGGATTTGGGCGAAATACCTGGTCCTTTCGCCATTTGTGTTGCGAAAAGGAAATTGAGTTTCCGTAGGCATACTTGTATTTCGTAGAGTTTTGCATAATAAAAATTTGGTTGAAGCTGTATGAGTAAGACTTGCGAAATACTGGCTTCGTTTTTAAGAGCACTTTGTAACCTCTTAGTCGCGTCAGCCAGTCTAAGTCTTTCCCCTGGCGATCTGTTTCGCTGTCATTCGCGGCGAAACTTACGTTTCTCGGTTACAAGGAGCTCTATTTCCCTGTTAATGTAAGTATTGAAGTTTCTTGTCGCGTTTTTTGTTTCAGTGTGGCGTGGATGACCGCCTATTCTAAGATGGAATTAAAATTTAAGACGCTATTGTCGATATTTATGGCATTAGAATTAAGTTACATATATGACTGCTAATGTACTTCCTGTATTTCAAACAGTTTGTGTTGGGAGACGTGAGTCTTAGAGGCTCATCAACTTATATACGAGGCCGGTTCGGAAAGTTCTTAGCCTATCAATGAAAGAGAATAGTTAGTTTTTCAAAAATATTTTTATTTTTCAATATAATCTCATGAAACTTCAATACACTTAGTCCAACGCTTATCTAGCAATTCTATCCCTTGATTAAAATAGTTTTCCTCAAGGTCTTCAAAATAGTGGTTTACAACTGTAATTGCATCTTCATTTGAAGTAAAACGCTTGCCAGCAAGGATTTTTTTTAGATTTGGGAACAGGTAAAAGTCACTGGGAGCTAAATCAGGAGAATAAGGTGGGTGGTCAAGCAACTCGTACTTTAATTCGTTGATTTTAGCCATTGTTAAAACACTCTTGTGCGCTGGTGCGTTGTCTTGATGAAAAATTATTTTTTTGTATTGTAAGCCAGGACGTTTTTCTCGAATTTGTACATTTAATTGATCTAAAAGGTTGCAATAGTACTCTGAATTTATTGTTTTACCCTTTTGCAGATAGTCAATCAATAAAATACCTTTGAAGTCCAAAAAAAACCGTTGCCATAACCTTACCAGCCGATTGAATTGTTTTTGCCTACTTTGGGGCAATTTTTTCTCGTTATTTTCTATTAGTGGGATTTCCCTACTGACGCTGGCTGTCCCTCCAAAAGTACGATTTTCCTCTTTGCTTTCGGCAAACAATGGTTGGCCAGAAGGTTTCAAAAAAATAAGTTATCCTGATTTAAAAACATGTTGAGAGTAGCACAGTTTTTTTTTGCAGTGTACTGTGTATTGAAACCCTTCCACCTGCTTCTCAGATTAAACATCAGTATGCCAAAAGTACAGAGATTTCAAAGAAGAGAATTCCCATACTTCTATGTTAAAATAGGAGTGGAACAGAAAAATTAATGCCACTTTTTACAGAGATGTTTCAAAAATGTAAATGTTAATGGATGACTTTCGACATTTTTAAAGATTGACTTAAAAAAAAAGAAAAATTCTCCTGTACCAGAAATATTTAGTAGAATTAATGATTTGGAAATTCCGTAAAATAAATACAAATTAACAAACCCGAATAACAGATTTTGTTCAACAAATATCTTTAATTACAAATATTTCGTCTCTTTTCCTAACTTATAAGTTTTAAGTAAATTCTGGTCACTTAAATTATATTAACTCTTTTTCTTAGTGTGTTTATAAAAATATATAATTTATTTAAAATAAACTGCACCCAGAGAACAAATATGGTTACTATATGGTCACGGCAACAATAACATGTTCTCTGCAATAAAAGTATGGTCGTCGCAAACATAGTATTGTTTTTTGAGTTTCATTTTGACAATAGTATGATTGCGGCAATATTAATATTGTTTAAATGTAACAATAGTATTATTGTCAAATTTAGAAATGAAAACTTGGTAGTAGCAACAATATAAATATGGTTGGTAGGACAGAACTATTGTTTTCATGGGTTTTACGTTAACAATAATATAATTACGGCAATCATACCGTCAAAATGGTAATATTTTTTAATTTGACAATGTTATTTTTACGAATCTTACGCAATAAAAGTACTTTTTATATGTAAATTAATTTTTTTCAAAACAAACTACGGATTAGTATAACTGAAATGTTTTTAATAAATGATTTTTTTACTGTTTAATAAATCAATCCTATTATTAAGAGTTTAATGTATTTTTACAAAACTTAACAAAAATCTCTATAGTTGAATAACAACTTCACAAAAAATTTTTGGGGATTATAGTATGATTGTCTGTAAGTCATACTATGGTTATGAGGATCATGCTATGGTTGAGTGTGAATAATAATATGGTTGTGGGGATCATAGTATCGTTGAGTGCGAATAATAATATGGTTGTGGGGATCATAGTATGGTTGTGTGTGAATAATCCTATTGTTGCGAGAACCATAATATTGTTGTGGGGATCATAGTATGGTTATGTGTGAACCATACTGTTGTTGTGATGATTATAATATTGTTGTGCTACAACCATTTAACCAACAATAGTATGATGCTCTTCGAATATCGTTACCACAACCATACTTTTTTTCTGCGTGTGTAGAATTTGAATTTAATGCCGATAAACAAAACATAAGAGTATTTCTCAAGCAAACTGAATTGTTCTATACTACTTATATAAAAAAGTATAAAAAACATAGCATGCTTCACTTTTTGAGTGGATTAATAATCTAATTACCGGAGTAAGTGAGAAACTGTATTACTAGGAAAACTCATTGACTAGAAATAAACAGCCGGATCCTTGCGATCCCACTTATTCAGGTTCGACTATACGAGTATGACATTAGTTTCAACGTTTGGGTATATTTCAAGCCCGACCAAGAGGGTCCAAAAACCTATTTTAAGTTGTTGTTTTTAGTTTTTACTTGTTGTTCGAAATGTTAAATTGTGTTCAATTTTTATGTTTTGCAGTCTTCAAACATATGCTGCAAATTGAAGATGCTTAATTGGGCAAATTGTTAAATTTTTAACTAAATAAAGATTTATCAAATATCACTTTTTGTGTGGAAAACAGTGCTGCCTGAAATTCCTGTTTTATATATTTACGTAGCTATGTGCTCTTTAGTATACGGCTGCTCTGATCATTGCTACAGCACAGTTTGCATACACCACACCATTAAATAGGCGTCATTCGTCGTTAACCTAAGGCGACTCTTAAATACCATTTGTGTGTTTATTATGCCGATTACCCTACCTTTACGGCTATTAATTTTTATTCAAATTATGACAGATTTTGAGCGAAATCCGGTGAGTTAGGATTTAAATTATATTTGCGCATGAAGCATCTGGACATATTTTTGATAGCAGATGGATAATTATCTAATTATTGCTAAAAATTATTTAATATGAATATTCCCAGTAAAAGACTTACGCAATTAGAAGTCAAGCTTAAAATTTGTTGACTAGTTTTATGTTGAGCACTTATTGTACGAATTTCTTTATCATACCGTTATTTTAAAGAATTTTTAATTGAATATGTAAATTTTTGAATCAAAATTGACAATTAATTTTTGGGGTAACAGAAAGGAATTTCTTTGGCAATACTTTTCCAATTGATATATTTTTAAAACCTATGTCATCCAGCTGTCAGAGAGGTTCTCCAATTCCATTATGCAGGTAAAGTTATTAAATATGTGATCAAAATTTGTGTCTGTTATTAACATGAAGTTTGCATTGAGAAAATAAAGTTTAAGAGTGTACTTTAAGCCACAAATAGAGGTACAACCTAAAGAAACGTGTATTTCTTTTCAATTTGTATCCACCGCCTAACAGAAAAAAATTGTACTTTCGTATGCTCTTTGCTTAATACGATAAATGGCACCATTGTAACTGTCATACTACGAGTTTAAATATTAAGTCAGATTTAAGATTTCTATTCAAATAATATATAATGTATATAAATTATAATTGTTTTGTTTAAGGAATAAAAATTAAAAAAAGAGGAAAAACAGGAAAATTCCGAGCCAATTCCCATTATTTGAGGACAAAAAAATGTCCGGGAGTCTCCGAAAAATTATTTTTGGAATTCCCGGGAGAAAAAACACTACTTAAGACCAAATTTTTTTCTAATTTCATTGTTTCTGGGTACCCATATGTCTTTGATATAAGTGAGCCAGCTTTTGTGTCCCGGTCTAAATATTGGCCATTACTCTCCCATTATACCAGTATCAGTTATTGGTCCATAGTAACTTATCGAACCATAGATGGGTGTTAATATGGGGCTTTAGTTGTACTTTTGTATTGTGGCTATATCAAGAAATTTACCAACTCTGGTAAGTTACAATGAATTGTGTCGAGTTACTTCAAGATCGTAAGTGCCTTCTAGAGTAGCAGGGATTGAACGGAGATTGTACTGTATAGGAGCTATCCTAAACCGAACCTTTTACCTCCAATTTGACGGCGTAAGTTCTTAGTTCAATATAAGAGTCAATGCCATATTATTTTGAGATCGGTCTACGATTGCTACCTGTATTTTGATTACAAGCTCTCAGTGGACAAGTAACAGCACAAAAGTGGATTTAGTCCGTTTATGCAGTATTCCGACAAAATGTTTAAATACGTGATGTATGGAGTGATGGTGTCTTTAGACAGGGTGAAATGTTCCCATTATGCCACACGAGCCTAACACCCTCGCGGAAATACAAAAACGATGGTATGTGGAAAACGACTACTAATGCCATTTAGCAGCTGATTAAATAAAACGATGACGAAAATATTTGCGTAATTGAATTTCTGAAACACCGACATCGAAAGCCAAACAAATTTAACTTGCCGACAACTCGACTGCATGAGAAACATTACTTCCGACACGAGCGGGAGTGGTAAATTTGCCGCTAAATGCTTGCTTAACATGTTCAAATGTGATTAAAGCTCTCTGCACAATTCGTTCAACTCTGCATCTTTCAGCAGAAATTAGTTTCAATCTCAATTAATTAATCACAGCCGAGACGAAAGACGGTGACAACAATTTGAGCAAAAGTTTTGGCTTATATGGTATTACGAGGGTTGCTATTTATATTTCGGTTCCGGCAATAAAACCGCAATAATTTATCATTGGAAATGGTTTTATTGTTTTACAAAATATTCTCTTTAAGATCACATACTTTTACATGAGCACAATCCAATTTTCGAAGCACTTTTTCCACTCCGATTGAGACACCTCCAAAATATGATTTTGAACCCTTGAACAGCTCCTTCGGGCGATAAAAAAAAACGTTGACTACGCATCTTTTCTCTATGCTAGGGAATAAGTAGAAGTCATTGGGTGCCAAATCAGTCCTGTACGGTGGATGGCCCATCAATTCGACATCTTGAGTGATCAAACAGCTCATCGTTTCAGCTAATGTGTGAGAGCTCGCATTGTCGTGATGCAAAATGATCCGTCTTCTCTTATTATCTTTCCTCATTTCTTCGAACACAGTTGGCAAACAGATGGTTGTATACCAGGCAGAATTGACCGTTCTACGTTTCTTGCTTAATCAGTTATCGCACAGCATCGATGGTTTCTGGCAAAGTGTCCGAAGTTGGACCAAATTCATTACGGAGCGAACGACGTCCGAGACTGAACTCTTGGTACTAGCGATTAACAGTGGTTTTTGATGGTGCTTCATCGCCAAAAGTCGAAACAAGTTGATTTGTTTGACTGTTGCCTCGATTACCTACGCTGAAAATCTTAAAAAACGAAAATGTTCACGGGATAATTTTTTTTTTTTTTTTGAAGCACCTCGATCGGATTTTTTCAAAAATTCTTTGCACCAATCGACACGAGCCTTTTTTTGAGTGATTGTCTAATTGTGCGGGATCCAACGAGAACATACCTCTTTAACGGCCAGCTGTTTATGCAATATCGAATGTATGCTGGTGGAAGAAATGCCCAAGGATGCCTCTATCTCACGGTATGTCACATGACGATCTTGCATTATCAGTTCACGCACGGCATCAATGTTCTTTGGCACAACGTCCGTTTTTGGACGACCTTCGTCTTTGAGCGAGCGTCGGCTACGATTGAATTCATTAAAACAGTTTTTCACAGTGCTATAGGATGGTGATTCATCGTCATACAACGATAAAAGTTCATCGATGCACTCTAGTCGCGATAATCCACTTCGGAAGTTGTGAAAAATGATCGCACGAAAATGTTCTCGAGTTAATTCCATTTTTTGCCAAATTGATTTTTCAAGTCACTGCAAAACAAAACAAATGATGGTCGTACGTCAAAACGTTCTTAGTACGTTTATGCTAAAAATGTCGAACTTTCCAATGCAAATGTCAGATGGCGCCAGGCAACACTTAGTGTTTGAATGAATTTTAAAATGTGTTTATTAGAATATTTGATTTCAATGCAAGATTTTCTTCCAATATACTCGTATATAACATTTTTATATTTTATGCCAAAAAAATGTGAATTCCGCATATTACCAAATCTATCACCAAAAATCATAAAGATCAGATAACAACAAGAGCGAAAATGCCAACACAACCAGCAACAATTCCAGCAACGTCCCCGATAACTCTAGCAATGAATTTCCCCTGGAAATATGTTCAGCGCTTGTTGGTGCAAATATTTTGTGGGATGAGCTAAGCATCCCAACCTTTAATAGATTTAAAAAAAAATACACAGACGAAATTATTCTAAATGAATATACTCTATGAAAGAACTATTTGCAAAAATGCTACCAACAATCAATTCTAACAATTCACGAAAATAATCAAGACGAAAACGTTTGGATTGGACTCGTTTTAGTGAATGCAACAACGGACGGCGATTTGTTGCTTATTTAATTGTTGGAAAATTGAGCGAAACCTCATGCTCATTTTTGGTTTCGTACAAACATTTGGAAGAAGTAAACAATGCAACTGGTGTATTTAATTTGTCATTCCATTTGCAACACCTTGAAATATTGATCGGAGACCCAGTAAAGTATATATATTATTGATCGTCCTAAAACTCTAAGACAATCGAGCCACGACGGTTCGTCCGTGTGTCTGTTGGAAGCACGATTGCGGTTTAGCGAATCAACCTAGGAACCTGAAATTTGGCATTATGATGGCTTTTTAAGTATTTGCTTAACAAGTCATAATGTTTTGCGGAAAGACAATTGTTAAATGTGTACTGTTAAGCACTAAATACCACAAAAGGGCATAGTTGCCCTTTGGGTATCCATACTTTTTTTTTTTTTTATTTAATTTATTATATTTGCAATCTGTCTTGGAGACAATAAGCAAATGAGATCAATGCAATGTTTTACATGTTCGAATACAATTTTTACTCTAGGTTTATATTTCTACTACATTAAGCGAAATATATTTATAAAATATTAAAAATATACATATCCAAAAATAATTCAAATCAATTGTGATTGAAACGAATTGGTCAATATCTTATTCTCTAAAAGGCAGGTCCAAAATATGAAATCTTTTCAATCTCTTGATTTCGTTTGAATCGTCTAGTAACGATATGGCTAGTAAATTGGGATGGTAGCTTAATCTATTTGAATATTTCTCTGTCATGTTTCTTATTTCATTTTTCACATATGGCAGTCTCAGGTCATCGTGTATGGTTTTGTTGGAAACGAACCACGGGGCTCCAAGAATAGTCCTTAGTGATTTTGACTGGAATCTTTGTATTATAGCTATGTTAGAGTTGCTGGCAGTGCCCCATATATTAATTCCGTATGTCCATACAGGGGGTATCCATACGTGTACTCAAACTTAATGCTACTTATCCAAATACGAAGTCACTTTGAAGTTTTGGGTAAGATTAGGTATTTTTTTGAGCTTTAGTGGCGTAGGAACGGTGGACGAAATATAAATTCAGCCAGGCCGAACATACCGACGTTTTTTTAGTTTTCTTCAGCAAAAAATCCATTGAAGCATTTTTTGAAAATATATTTAAATAGTAGTTGGGATAAAATTATTTCTTCAGTTTCGGGTACATAATCGGGCTCTAGTTTGGATGGCTTTAACTAAATTGAATTGTTGCCATTTACTTTACGAACGTATTTCAGAATTAAGTTTAAGGAAATAACTAAAGTTTAATTCAATTATGTAATACTAAATGTATTAGGTAGTTCTCATAACTAACAAGGGATATAGCGTGCATATACATTTTATCAGCTTTATGTCATTTAAGCTATGTTTGCCAATCCGTTCGCTCGGTAACTTTCTAAAAAAGTTTCAAATCACTTTCATATCATTTCAGATACTTCCCTGCTTTAGATTATTGAATACATACCTATTTTTTTTTAATAGCCAAGAACTGTGTTTTTTTGCTTGAATACATATCTTGCTGCTCTGGAATGGATTGATCGAACTGTACGAAATTTAGTTGATATGGAAAAGAACACTACAATCTAAATTATGTAGTCAAAAGAAAATTAATAAAATTCTTTTTTGTAAACATTATATTTTTTTCAAAAAAAATTTATATGTTTTTACAAAATTTTTTTTTTTCATATTTTAATGTTTGCTCGTAATCGCCGTTTTTTAAATTTTTCCAAATTTGAGCTAAATTCTAACAAATCCAAAACAGTAATTAGGTTTTTGTGACCGCATTAATGAATGCATCATTGGGCCTTACTTCTTCGAGAATAAAGGTGGAAGTGCTATAACTATAAATGGAGAACTGTATCGTTTTATGGCAGAAAATTTTTTACGTCCTGCTCTTGAAAACAAACCTGAGGTGTGGTTGCAGCAGGACAGACCCACTGCCCACACTGCCCGAGGCACAATGGCACTTTAATGTCAAATTTTTGAGAGCGAATAATTTCCAGAAATTCGGAAATTAATTGGCCAGCGCGATCGCCAGATTTATCAGTTCCCGACTATTTTCTCTGGGGCAATTTAAAGGAGTATATGCGAGTATATGCGGACAAGCCCGCTACAATTCTTCAATTTAAGGCTAACATTGTTGCAGAAATTCGAACGCTACAGCCACAGATTATGAATGATGTTATTGAAAATGCTCTAAAACGTGCACATCACTGCGAAGCTGAAAACGGGGGTCATGAAAGTGAATTTATTTTTCATACTAAGTGTAAAAAAATTCCGTTTATTCCATATATTATATAATCTGAGAAAAAAAATAAAAAAAAAATTATTAAACGAAAAAGTTATTACTCGTATAGTTTAAACCCCTTGGTAACTTTTGGCCAACCCTGTAAAACCGGTTTCAGTTGGCTTTTATGTACATCCAGTAGATCAGAGTATATTAATTTAGCTCGAATTTATCTTTTTTTTTATAGGATAAAGTGTATATGTGACGCGCAAAATAGAAAGGGACCTCAGGGTAAAAACCTGTTTTGTTCAGGAGAGCAATTTTAAAGATTTAAATACGTGTAACTTTGGTATACCATCACTTTCATAAAACGCGCATATCTCTGGGAGGGAACACTTTTGGGGCATGGGATCGGTCTCACTCGATGCTCAGATGGTGTCCACATAAAAAAAAGTGAAATTGATTCCCTTATGCCCCTTTCTCTAAGCGCTGTCACATATTTACTTTGTCATTCCGTTTGCAACACATCAAATTCTTGTCGGAGATCCCATAAAGTACGAGTACATACATTCTGATAATTTATAAAATTCTTTTTCTTAAACATTATATTTTTTTTAAAAAATTTATATTTTTTTAAAAAAAATTATATGTTTTTTAAAAAAATTTCAATTTTTTCTTATATTAATGTTTGCTCGTAATCGCCGTTTTTTTTAAATTTTGCCAAATTTGAGCAAAACTCTAACAAATCCAAAACAGTAATTAAGTTTTTGTGACCGCAATAATCGCTACCCTATTCACTTTTTCACGAACATTTTTAGACTTAAAATGAATGCATCATCAGTTATATCTTTGCCTATCCGTTTAATGGAAACGATGGACTGTGTATAGACGAGCAACTGGTATTATTAAGGATTATAGAGTGTTGGTGTGCATTGAAGCGTTTTTGCTCCGAGGTATAGTTGCCATCCAGTTAGACCGAAGGTTAATTAATAGATAACAACACAATCGTTATTTACTCCTGAAATGGTGGTTGGAAGTCATCATCATTTGCGATGTTTATCGCTTAAGTGCTTTTTGCCACTCGTGGCAAAAGTGAAGTGTTAAAGAGTCACTTAGAAAACAATTTACGTTTATTACATGCGCATTCGTCTTTGTGTTTTTGTCTGTGGATTTTTCTTAGTCCTCTTGTTTTTCCATTTTCAAACATTATTATCCCCTTGTCTTGCCCGCGGCTCTTGCAAATCGATTTTAGTTTATGTTAAAATAAACTTTTGCAACTTCACTTGCTACAAGCTATCGAAACGCAGACAGATAACTACTTTCGCAGTTTCTGATGAACGCAGATACAGACCTCGGAGTACAACTATTCTGTGGGCAATTGTATGAACTTGGTGCACAACTAAGGAGATACTATCACAGTACAGTGCAAAAACCATCAAGGGGTTTTCAATTGTCGTTTCCTTCGGAGGGGAATGTTTAAAAAACGCGCCTTCATAGAGCACGCTACGATATGTATGCATGTATGTGAGCATATCTCTAAATATGTATGTACATCCATATATACGTATGTATTTGTCATTCTTTATTTTATTTACTCAACTTTAGGACGTGCCATGCCATGACCCATCTCCTACAGCATCAGCAGACTCGTGGCGGCCACGAGTGGAAAACGGCATTGTACTTCAAACTTTTAAGAGCTCCTAAGCGTCTTTGACATGTAAACTTTAGAGTTGTAAGGAGGAAATCCGATAGCTATCTATGTGTAGTTGTGAAGGGGCACCGAATCAGTCAGTAGTAGTAGCTTTATGTAGACATTGTTACAAACTTATGTCATCGTCATCGATGAAGAAAAAAGCCATGTCGATGTAGATACACACGTACAAACATATGTACATGCGCACGGTCTAATGTCCTCCATTTAGGGATTCAGTTGGTTAAGGTTCACTTCTTTTTGCTTGGCCTTGCGAGAATAAAATTAATGGTTCGTCTGCTGAAGGAGTCCATATAAAAAATAGCCAACTCAACTGTATTTACATTGAAGTCAATTGAAATATGGGCTACATTCTCTGCTAACGGGGCATTGAATGATGGAATATTAAAGTTGGCCCTAACGCGTATTTGTAAAATCAAACATGTTGTACACGATTTATAAAACATCTTAGACAAGTTGATCGACAAAAAGAGTGGGAGTTTTTATTTGCAAGGAATTAAGACTTTTTTTTAAAAGTGGTCTACTTTATAGTTATGCTACGAGCATGAAAACATGATAGGCGATTAAAATAAACACATTTCAAGTACATTGGCTTGCGTTTGTACTTGAAATGTATTTATTTTAATCGCCTGAGTTTAGTCGAACTGGATACGACCAACAAGCATGACACACAAAAAAATCCTTTGAGTCCCACAAAAATGCATGATTGCGCTTATTTATTCATTAGTTTTTGAATGAAAATTTAATAAAACCTTTTTATAACGTCTCTATAAATGTATTAGACTTTCGGAGCCGACGTCAAACAGTAGATTCTGAAAAGTGGGTATAAAAAGAAGAACAAACATTTCAGTAGCTTGATAAGATTTACATATACCCTCATCCATATATGTGACAGCGCTAAAAAAATCAATTTTCATATTTTTTTCTTTTTTGATGAGGACAACATCTGAGCATCGAATGAGACCGATCCCATGCCCCAAAAGTGTTCCCTCCCAGAGATATGCGCGTTTTATAAAAGTGAAGTCGACGATTCTAAGCGCAAATAGAAAGGGACCTAATCTATAAAATGGCTCTCCTGAACAAAACTGATTTTTAACCTTAGGTCCCTTTCTATTTTGCGCGTCATATATGGAGTTGAAATTTGACTTCGTTCTGTCCTCCACTGCCACTGAAGAGTATGGATTTTATTAATCTCGAAAAGGGTCGTTCAAGTGAAAGGTACCTTGTTTGCTTTTATTGAATTTTACTATCCTTAATACAAAATAAAATAAGCTTATAGCTAACAAATTATCACTAATACTATCTTATATCCAGCATACGAGTACATTAAGTATTTTTCTAGAACTACATATACATCGATTCAAAAATGTTGTACGTATACATACATGTCACTCTTACAATAACTTTAATTAACTAGAAATTTCCCAAAAAGTATATAAAAGGGGAATGCTCAAACATTCTTAAAATTAAAACTTAGAACTCTACTTAACAATAACACTCAGACTAAATATATACAAGACCCGTTCCAGTCACTGTTATTGGTCTGTGATGTAGACTAAATTGTCCAAATCATATGTACCATATCTCCTATGATAACATAAAAGGTTATCCTCCCTGTAGAGGTGTCCCTCTCTTTCTAAAGTAGGAAGAGCGGCTGGGGGCAACCAGTCATCCTCAAGTAGCTTCCTTAGGCTGAAATCCAGTCTTGAAGCTCTCCTAACTAGTCCGTTATCTAGAGAGGCTGCCCTCTCAAGATACTTTAATGTACCCTTCATGAGGAATACGTCAATCCGATCAAACTCCGCGGAGTCATATATGGTCCTACAAGATGGTCTTCTTATAGTGCCGTCTTCAGCAACAGTTGCCCGCAGTCCCAGACAGGAAGCCAGGATGCGTCGCTCCCATCTCCTAAGCCTTTCCATTTGGCAGGAAAAGATTCCAAACCAAGCTGGAAAGGCATAGGATAAGACAGGCCTAATGATTTGTTTGTAAATCAACAGCCTGACTATTTTGCTAAGGATTCTCCTCTTCAGCAGAGTAAGGTAAGAAAAATAAATTTTCTTTACCTTACCTTAACTAAAATAAAATCAACATGCTTGTTAAATCTAAAATTCTGCTGGAATATAACCCCAAGGTATTTGATCTGATCAGAAGTACTGATAATGTCATTACCTATCCTCACTACAGGTTCATAAGCCCTGTCATTGGGATAGAGAGTCTGTCTCTTTCCCTTAAAAATAATGCTATCGCATTCCGCTGTGTTCAGCCGTAATTTCCATTTTTAGAAAAATTCGGAAAGTTCAGACAGATAGTCATTGAGTCAAGTGAAAGGTACTAGAATGGGGCAAGTTTATTGCAGAAAAAAGGTTGAAAAGAAATTTATGCATGAGGAATATAGTTATGTGGGTTTCATTCTTCGCACGGATTTTATCGTTTGTGTGTTTTGGATTTTTAATTACGAATTTTCTTCGGACTCGAATGAATAGTATTAAAATTATTATGGGAATACCAAAAGTGGCCAAAATGGTGCATTTGCACTGAAGGTACCAGGATGGGGCGTGCCTTCCACTCTTTTCGCACAGGCGTATAAAGCGTACATCCTCAAAAATTAGCGTTGCAACGAAAGTGGGTTTAGCGAATAATATTTTATATATTTTTGGAAAAACCAAAATAGAAATATACGTATTTGCGAATGTGAATATTCCAAAATTGGTTTTGTAAAAACGAACAATTTTGTTTTTGTTTGTTTTGTTTTTGATGCGATTATTCAAAGATTATTTTGTGTCAAGTAATAGAAATTACCGTCATTTTTCAGGGGGGAAAAATACAATTGTTCGCAGTGCTCCAGACACATTTTCACATGAAAAGGTGATTTAAGTACTACTTGTAGACTTATGGAAAATCAAACATTTTGGAAATAAAGTTTTCAAAAAAATTTGATCTTAGGTAATTATATTCTCTAGTATTTCGAAATATTCAGAATTAATAGTTTAGTAGACGCAATTTATGTTTGACAAAAACAAACATCATTGCTTTTTCGCATTTTAATCAAGTATTCTGATATTTTTAAATGAAATATATTTTTGCAAATGCGAATATTCGACAATTGGGTTTTGCGAATGCAAATATTCCTTACACCCCTGGTAAAAATATAATGGAGATCATAATTTAAGCGAATTTCAAGCACTAGGTTACAAGCAGTGTTACCGTTGTGCGACTAAAGTAGAAATTTGACCCATTTTTAACCCATGCCACTTTTGCTGCCCCTTTTTCAGAAATCTTCTTTTACCAACTTTTTGAAATTTTTGTAACTTTCACACCTTTAAAAGTGTTCATGCCTTTATTTATTCTGACCATCACCCATCTTGAGACCCAGCATTCATTATTGGATAATATTCGACCGAATAGACCACGTCCAGCACGCAGTGAAGAAAATTTAGCGGCCGTAGCTGAGAAAGTACACCAAGACCGTGGATAGTCGATTCGGCGCCGTTCGCAGCAACTTGGACTGACGTATGAACGACTTGAGGCATTTTACGTCGAGATCTTAAATTAAAAGCGTACAAAATACAGCTTGTGCAAGAACTGAAGCCGCCCGACGTTCCCAAGCGACATGGCTTCGCTCTATGGGCTCTTGAAAGGTTCCAAGAAAATTGCCGCATTTGGGACGAAGAGCGACCGGAAGAGGTTTCACTTTATCCAGAAAAAACAACGGTTTGGTGTGGTTTGTAGGCCGGTGGAATCATCGGTCCATATATCTTCAAAAATGATGCCGGTGAGAACGTAACCGTCAATGGCCACCGTTATCGTGCCATGATAACCGACTATTTGATGCCTAAAATTGAAGCTCTTGATCTCGGCGACAATAATAATTTCACGTTTTGGGCCGATCGTGTGATATCACGCCGTTAGACTTTTTCATGTGGGGATATGTAAAGCCTAAAGTTTATGTGGAGAACCCGCTTCGATTCAGGCCTTGGAGCAAAACATCACGCATGTCATTCGCCAGTTACCAGTCGAATGCTCGAACGAGTCAGCGAAAATTGGACTCAACGGATGGACCATCTGAGACGTAGCCGCGACCAACATTTGATAGAGATAATCTTCAATAAATAAATGCCAAAGAATGTTCTTTCAAATGATAATAAACATTCCCCATTTAATTCGAATTTTCTTTGTATTTTTCTTTTAAAAGGTAGGGAACCTCGAAATGGATCACGCGCTATTTATTTCTAAGGTTTAGTGTTGCTCCGGGGGAAATTATTATTATCAATTTTTTTATAAGCTGGAGCTTTCGGTACATATTAGTGTGTCGGATCATCTACATTTGTATTGAGTTCTAGCGCACTCACAAAGAGCACGAGTCGCATCTCCGCTGTTAATTTGGTATCAAATTCGCTGGTACTTACACGACTTTTCGTTTGTTTGGTGGTCCAATCATGATGTAATGTGGCACAAGTCATGTGCTTTGTCCAAGGACAGAAGTTATCCCAGATTTAGATAGAGCTTCCTCATATGTACGTTTAACCAATGTATGTCTTTAGCTCTAGAGGCCATATAAAACACTAAATCTTAATGAAATTTGGCACAGTTTATTAAAATCGATCAGTTTTAGCAGCTAAAAAAATGGATGAAATAGGTCCTCGTTTTGATGTAGCCCCAGCACAAAAAACCGTCACGATTTTACATACAACCGCTCTAGAATCCCTATTTTTATTCCGATTTTTTCAGGGCCATTATAAAAATTTTTTGATATAGTCCCATTACAAATGATTTGAGGCCAAAAAGCCGGAGTCCGTCCGATTCATTCTTTGTCGTAGGAGTATCAAAACAAATTATATCTTCCCACAATTGTAACAAATCAATTTGACATTATTATATATGTGACGCGCAAAATACAAAGGGACCTAAGGCTAAAAACCAGTTTTGTTCAGGAGAGCCATTTTAAAGATTAGGTCCCTTTCTATTTGCGCTTAGAATCGTCGATTTCACTTTCATAAAACGCGCATATCTCTGGGAGGGAACACTTTTGGGTCATGGGATCGGTCTCATTCGATGCTCAGATGTTGTCCACATCAAAAAAAGAAAAAAAATTAAAATTGATTTGCTTACCCTTAGATCCCTTTCTCTATGCGCTGTCACATATAGAACCGTTTTCAGTTGGCTTTTCTGTACATTCAGTAGAGCAGAGTTTAATAATTTACCTTGAATTTATCTTTTTTATTACATTTTGCCTTTTATAGGACAGGGTATATTTACTTTGAAATACTTGTCGGAGACCCCATAAAGTACGAGTACAGAGATATATTTTGCATCGTTGTAAATTGCTTAGACTATCTAGTCAGTTATGTCTGTCTGTGGAAATTTTTCAACAACAAGAGTTTATGAACTGAAACGGTTGGTTTTAAAAATGAACCAGATCGGTCAAGAGGTAAAAAATTTCCCCTCCTAAAAACTGGGCCAACCTTTGCAAAAATCAACAATCCTGAATTTAAAAACACAACATTTCATGAACTGTGGCCAAACTAGCGCACCGATCATTCTTAAATTTATCAGAATGAAATCAATAACTAGGCGATTATTATTTATTATGGAAAAAATTGGACAAGAGGTCGTGGCACCGCCCACACAACCCTGAACTTTAAAAGACAATATCTCATGAGCTACTAGAGATGTGACGATGATTTTGGAACATTTGGTGTTGGCATGGATTGAAACAGATCCTTGAGGAAAAGTGGGAGGTGTCCCACGCCCATTTAAAAAATTAAGGTTTAGTGCCAAACTTTTAGACCGATCGTTCTAAAATTTTCACAGAATGAAATAAACGACTAGGCTATTATAGACTATATTAAGAAAAAATTGGTGGCACCGCCCACTCAATCCAGGCATTTAAAAGGCTATATTTCGGAAACTATTATTGCTATGAAAATAGCAGTTGGTATATATGATATTGGTGCTAAAACAAAGATGATAGAAAAGAGGCCTGTTCCGAGCCGCCTTGACAACATGTTTTTATATTGGAACATAATCCATGATAGAGGTCCACTTTTTTATTTTATTGCGATTTTTAGTTAAAATAAATTTGATTTTTCTTTTAATTGAATGTGTATTTTATCGCCTTTTCAAGCAAACTGAGTGTTTTCTGCTCTTTTACATTTTGACATTTTATTCAATTAAATGATTTGTTTACGAAAAGTTTCAGACTTTTTTTTTAAACATGTCCTTTTTATGGCTCATTTTTAAGAAAGACTATCTGTGCCACTTTTTGAAATTCCAGTAACCTGGTGATGTAGGTTCAATTTCTTTGTTATAGCAGTAAAAAGCCGTTATTATTATATTACGTTGTTCAAAATTTAAGAGAATTTCACGCACTAGGGGACAAGTTCTGTGGGTTCTTGCACTGAACAAGAGTCATTTTTGTGGTCGGGGCGTGGCTAGGAATTCATTACTATGTTAAGCGTTTATCCTATTCTAACGATTTGATTTTGGTTTAGATCATATGAATAGGATAAAAGATAATTTAAGAATACCAAAAGTAGGCGAGCTGGTACATTTGTATGGGAGGTACCAAAAGGGGTTTGGCAATAATGCACATATTCAATCCCATTGGCAGCTTTGGGCAAATATTATGACATGCAAAATTTAAAAATGATTGATTGCTTCTTTCGAGAGTTATCGTGTAAACCAACCCGACAGACTGCCAAGGCAAAAATGACTTAAAAAGTCATAAAACGAATTTGGTCAAAAAACATGTAGGGTCCAAATGCATTTTTTGATGCGTCATACTTTATGTCTGTACAAAATGATATATTCCCTCTTTCCCACTAGGGTGAGGGTATAGTTATACCGTTCACAGCTTTCTGATTTGAGAGTTGTTTCCCCTTGTTCTTTTATCGTTTGTTGGGGGAATGTTAATGGGCAACACTTACAGTAACCGTCGCAAAGAGGGGCAAAATCACAAAACCAATAGATTAATTGAAAAATTAAAATGTGTACTTAGTAGGGACATAAATACTGTTACACACGTTTTATGCTGTAAAATAAAAAGTACTGAATGTTTTTCCACCGAAGGGTGGAGGGATGACATATTTGGGTGTAAGGGCGCCTAAAACTCTAGAACCGCCAGACCGATTACATATGTTACCTGAGCATTTCGATTTCTCTAAAATTTAGAATCCAGTGGCGCTGTCATCCAATAATTAGAATTTTTCGTATTTACGGTACGTTTTCATTCAAAATCAATAAAAAATTGGTTTAAACCCATTCGTTGAGAGCGGACTTGAGATAACGACGAAAAAGTATATGTGGCGCGCAAAATAGAAAGGGACCTAAGGGTAAAAACCAGTTTTGTTCAGGAGAGATATTTTAAAGATTTAAATACGTGTATCTTTGGTGTACCATCACTTTCATAAAACGCGCATATCTCTGGGATGGGACACTTTTGGGCATGAGATCGGTCTCATTCGATGCTCAGATGTTGTCCACATCAAAAAAAAGTGAAAAGTGATTTTTTTTACCCTTATGTCCCTTTCTCTATGCGCTGTCACATATGAGTAAACACATGTGTCAAGTTAAGAACACATACATTTACAATTATCAGTAGAATGTTTGTGTGAAAGCAAAATTTTTAAATAATCCGACAAAAAATTTGGAAAATTTTAAAAATCTAGAATAAGATTTTGAACGGTATTTCACAGAGAAAAACTGGGAAGTTGAAGTGGAATACTAAAGCAAAAACTACGATAGAGTTCTTTGTGCTAAATGACCATGTTGGACGAATAAGGAATCCGCCCTGTACGCGGTGAATTAATAAAACACCAATGTGTTAAATCTGATTTGAATCAATAAGTTCTATCCAATGCCTCAGTTTGAAAATAGCAGCAATATTAAGCTATCGATGGCTACAGATTTGTAAATTTCATTGATACTTCTGGCAAATCGGATGAAATGTTTATTTTTTTTTATTGATTATGAGTTTGGTCCGTGAACAAATTCCGATTACGATGGATTTTGGAGGAACTGATCTGACAACGACACATTTTGGCAACAATCAATCAAGACACCAATGAAAATCAAAGGTGAGGTTGTTCTTTTCCCAACCAATTTGCGCTTCTACTTCAAGGTAACTTTAAATAAATTCACCCAGTGACATCAATTTAAATCATGATACAACAGCAATGGCTTACTTGGGTCCTGTTAAACGGGCCGGGTTCAGCTTGTAATATTTATATATAAATTCTTGATCGCCCAACTTCTTAAGGGATATTTTTATTTGAAACATATTATACGTTACATTAAGAACTAACAGAATTTACATTAAAGAATACACACAAAAACATTGCCATATTCTATGATTTTTTCCTTTTTGTTTTCAAGTACGGGTCAAAAGTCGGGACATCAGAATTCGTTATAGAGGTATGGTTTCTCGGGCAAAGTTTCTTATTTTGATCCCTAGAATACAGTTTTCCTTAGCACGTGAGCTATATGTTGTTTTTTGCAGCCAAAGCTACTAAAATGTAATATATTCATTGCCGTGTGGCTGGTGGTTAAAATAGTCTACTTCGATTTTTGATATCTCAAGTGGGTGCCATTCCCACACCCCTGAATATTTAAAATGATCATAACTCGTGTTATAAATTCTATGCAAATGCATATTTGTCAGTCTAAAAGTAAGTTGATATCTTAGCCACTTTATCTGTTTTTAATGTGAATTCTGCGTTATATAAACTTTATTGTTTCTCCCTTTCTTAAGATTTTAATTTGTAGTCGGATTTGCGAATATTGTTTTATTCATGTACGGATTTTTGTAGCGCGGAATTCTTAATTTTAGTCATTTAGTCATAGTTAAGACACTGATTTTTCTTTGTCACTTGTTTTACATTGTTGTTGCTCACCATTTAAGTAATCGAAGATTGATTCCAAATTGAATTCCTTAAGCAATTGGCGGAGACTGGAGTCGTCATCCTCTGCTCCCAACTCTTCAAGGGTACAAACTAGAGATGAACACAAATCACGTGATTAGCGTGAATCACGCGCAATTCACCCGTGAACGTGAGTAAAATCTAATCTAAAAATAATCTTCGTGTGTGAGTGGAAAAATTTCGTGATTCATGAACTTTAAAATAAAAAAAATCGGCTTTACAAAAGACACTAAATTACCTTAATTTTTTAACCCCAATAAAAAAGAGACTGAATTAAATTTTTGTTTTATAATCATTAATTATAATTATAACTGAGTGTTTTATTTAAAAAATATAAACTTTGTTTTATATTTCTAAGTTAATTTAATCTATTCATAAAAATAAAACTTGTTTTAAAAGTATTCTTTAAATATAAATGCGAAAAAAATTTTGTTGATTGATTTACGCGTGAACGTAAGTTAAATTTAATTTTAATCACGTGCGTGCGAAAACGTGAGCAAAAAAAAATAGTCGTGAGTGAGCGTGTGTGATTCAAAATTTGTACGTCATGATCGTGCGTGAGCCAAAATTACTTACGTGCCCATTAAAACACAAACAAAATACAAACACTTTCACTCATGTTTCTTACACACAAATTCCAAATCAACCGTCTTCAATGACGCACAAATCAGACTAATGCAATTTATGAAATAAAATAATTCGATTACTTCTGACAATCGATTAATCCAATGATTTCAGTAAAAACCTTCCGCCATCTTTTTCTCTTATTCAGTTCCAGTTAGTAAAAATTACAGAGCACCTCCTAACATTTGGTTGTACTGATAGAGTACTCGAGATGCATGCAACCCAAATCATTGGCGTCAAAATTAAATCAAAAATTGTTCTTTTTTTTCACTAGGTGGTTTGGTGAAAAAAGAAAGGATATGCCCACAGAGGGGGCATATCCAAAAAAATGAGCCTAGGAGCTACTGCTGGTATACATTTCAAGGCTACATACCTCTTCCGTCAAGGGCGGATCAGTGGAAACTGCTCTACAAGAGGCAATCGACAAGTGAAGAAATCATTTCAGAATAATATATTGACTCACTATTCAAAAACGTACGAGCTCGTACGTACCGGCTACTTATCTTATCCTTATACATTTTGACATTGTTCGGCCACTTGAAACAGTCACGTGCTAAGGATTAGATGGATAAATTGCGGATAAGGGAACAAGGGACATAATCTCCCCCTTCTACGGGCCACCAAGAAACTCGGTCATCTTCTAAGGACTTTCATCTAAGGACTTTAGCCAAGAATGCATTCAAACCATGTTCTGTTGTACTGACGACGTTGCAATATTTCGTATATAGTCGAAGGCATCCAAACCTCTTAGATAAGAGGGCAGAAAAACACTCAACGGCTTTCAGGAACCTTCCTCACACAGACTGAGTACTTTGGTTTCTCCACCAGGTCTCGACCTTCCTTGTCTGCGCTTTCTGTCGTAATTATCGTCTAAAGCCTTTTTTGTTCCAGCGCTTCTTCCATTCGAACGCCAGCTCAATCGCTGTATATATAAAGCGCTTAAGTAAGTTTTGTGGGCCGCCGTAGTTTAATGGAAGTGCGCACGAATATAATGCTAGTAAATCCAGGTTTAAGCTCGGGTAATAACTTCTAACAATTTTTCAGCGGCGTCTGACTTTGAGTAGGAAATTTATCTCAAAGCCATGTAAAAACTTCTCTATAAAATACATTAACCGTTCGGAGCCGGTGTTAAACAGTAAGTTCCTTTCATTGAGTATAAGAATTGAATCGTACACAGATCACTAATTTGAGAGATGTTTAATGTGATATTGTGGAACTTAATCAGGTAAGTAGTAACTATATTAATATCGGGATACAACCGACTTTTGTGTCCCATAGATTCATTACACAAATGCTTTAAAGTTTCGATTTTTATCAGATACGCAGACATGGTTTCAAATAAGTTATCTCTTGGTGAATATACCATCGATTTGCAGCTCGTGAAACTGGTCCAGGTTTTGGCGCAGATTTGATCGAAATATTCAGCTTGAACCCACACTGATACCGTTGGTTCAGGTAGGCGAGTTTGGGCTCCAATCTTTTAACAGTATAGTTGAAAGTATATTGACGCAATGATAGTTGACGCAAACGGTCTCTTCTATTTTTGTGTGAATTGGGCATAGTACGCACAGGTTCGAAAATTCGGGCGAAAATTCTGACTCTAGGTAGTGCAAAAAAGCTAATGCATGCACTTTATGATCTTTGTCTCCTCCGGTCTTATACAGCTCCACCGGAGTTCCGTCGGCTTTAATGGTGTTTTTCCTTAGCATAGATATTATTGTTTTCACGTTTCCTTGGGTCAGGGGTGACCATTCAACCCCACCATCAGTAAATGGACTTTCGTCGGAAAGGTGTTCTGTCACTAGTAGATTGGAATGATATTTATTCCAGATCCTAAGCACACTCGGAGCATCAGTTACCCGGTTGTCATTTGTATCTCTACAAGAAACTGTGCCAGTAGTCGAGTCTTTCATCTTGTGTTTGACTCTTCTATTATTTTTAGGCGTCGTTTCTTTTGCCATAAAACTTGATCTCCTCTTATTGGCGTCTCTCGGATTCCACGGAATATTTCCCGACATCGCTCCAACACTGCTGTTGTTGTCATAGGCACCAGCCTTTCTGTACCTTTTTAAGTGAAATGTTATTTTTATTGATTTTACATATCTGATGTAATTATGCCCTAAGGATAAAATTATTTAATTTTTTTTATTTTGTTCGCTTTTCCCAAATTTTTAAGCTTAAAAAATATGATTGTGTTTTTGTCTTTTAAATTCAACAAATGTCCTCCATTTCAATGGATATGTTGGTTGTCCATATCTTCGAGTAATCAGAGGTTAAGTCTTTGCTAAATAAAAAGTCTATGGTTCTGACTAAAATAAGGGCTGCTATTTATATTTTGGGTCCTGACAATACTAGTGTTCCCAGATGCAAACTGGAACTTCCATTGGAAACTTTGACGTTTTTTAGCATAACTTCGCTCAGAACGTTTTGTCATTTGAGGGCGAATTGTTTTGTTTACAGTGTCTTGAAAAAATCATTTCAGTCAAAAAATTGAACTATCCCGTGAACAATTCCGTGCGATGTCACTTTGCCAGAAACCATCGATGCTGTGCGTGAACTGATTAAGCAAGACCGACATGTGACATACCGTGAGATTGAGACATCCTTGGGCATTAGTATGAAAAGCATCAATAAGATATTGCATGTTCATTTGGCCGTGAAAAAAATGTGTTCGTTGGATCCTACATAATTTGACGAAAAAAGGCTCGTAAGGATTGGTGCAAAGAGATTGTCACAGGAAACGAATCATGGATCTATGCATGTGAACCAGAAACAACACAGCAATCGACCGTATGGGTCTTTTAAGACGTGCCAAATCCAACAAAAGTTATTCGTGGAAGTAGTAAATCGAAGCAAATGATTGCGAATGGCCATGTTGCCGTGGTGCCTTTAGTGGAACGTAGGACGGTCCATTCGGAGTGGTATACAACCATCTGTTTGCCAACAGTGTTCGAAGAAATAAGGAAAGATAATAAGAGAAGACGGATCATTTTTCATCACGAAAGTGCGAGCTCTCAAACATCAGCTGAAACGATGAGCTATTTGACCACTCAAGATGACTTCTTCTTATTTCGTAGCATCAAGAAAAAAATGTGTGGTCAACGTTTTTCATTGCCCGAAGCAGCTGTTGGAGCGTTAAAAAATTATGTTTTGGAGGTGTCAAAAGCGCTTCGAAAATTGGTTTGTGATCATGCAAAAGTGTATTGATATGAAAGGAGAATATTTTGAAAAGCAGTAAAACCATCTCCAATGATAAATTATTGTGTTTTTAATGCCAGACCCGAAGTAAAAAATGAAGCTAAACCGACATGTTTACTTTGGACTACTGTGCTGTTTATAAATTTCCTCAATATGGTTGTCAAAAGTGTTTGCCTTCATTTTGCCAGATACCAATAAAAATGTGTATATCAGCGATAAAATGAAGGATATATGTACACCTATTACAATTTTCGTTGCATACCCGCCCGCACACGTACATGAATATGTAGTTATCAACAGATTCTAAATCGAATGTGAAAACGAGCTGTTACCAGGGCACCTTAAAACTGTTATAGAAACTAATGTAAATAAGCTATTTGTGTACAAAAGACAAACATACACGAAGTGCTCCGGACAATAGTAGCATAACTCATATTTGGGCAATCGACACTAAAGTAAGTTTTCCACGCAGTATCTGATTGGTCATTGTGTATTTCTTAAAGCCTAAATAGATCTTCGGAAGCTCATCCAAACGTATAATAAATTCCAGAATGTGCATGCGGCCACTCTCATCCTTACTGATTCACTAACCTCTGTAGGTAATAGAACTCACATATTCTACATCATTGTTAAAAAAGAACAACTGCACAACTTTACTTTGGCCAGCCCGAATCATGGGAGTGTCCAACATAATATTGTTTTAAGCGGGCATGGCATCGTTTGAAGCACCAAATTTCACACCTAGATTGTTCCTGATAGTAAAATACGAAATCGAATAGATCATGTTATGGTTGGCGGAAGGCACGCATCCGGTGAATTAAATGTTCGAGGGATCCGAGGTACCAACATACATACTTATACATAGATTCGGATTATAACCTAGCAGCAGCGAATGTATGCACATGACTGAGGGTAGCGAATGTACGTATAAGTATAAGTATAGAGAAAGCTGGAAATCGCAAAGCTGGGTGCACAAAAGACAAACCCCATGTATACAAGGACGATAGCAAAAGGCTACAGAAGCAAAGAATGTTGGCCAAAACGCATCGCTGCAGGTAGTAAGAGCTGCATGGAAGAGATATCGGATAATAGAATGAGAGGAGAAACTCCTACTATGACAACGAGATATGAAAAAGTAGTTAAAATGATGAACGAAAATGTTATCCAAAAGTTGGACCGAGAGTCAAATTATAAGTAAAGGAATGCACTCCAGTAGAAAGACAAATGGAAAGAAATATGGTGACGGATTAGTAGAGTACTGAGCATATGAGAGGGCACTTTTCAAACCTATTGATATCTGAGGAGTTTGTAGGAAAATACGACCAGTATCAAACATTGGTGACAGCGTAGAATATCAATTACCCAGCCTAAATCAAACCTACAGTCGAGCTGTTTAAAAATAATTCGACTGCAGGTGGAGGTGGTTTACTTATCTGCACAATTTGGTTCAAAAAAAGGTATGTCCAATGATTGGAATCGTGTGGCACCGTGTCCTGTTTAAAAAAAAGGATGACCGCACGGTTTGTGGCAACAACTGTGGTTTAAATTTACTACGTATGGCTCTCGAGCGTAGTATGCGAACGACAGAAGTGAAACATCACAACATCTTTCGCCCGTGCCAGTGCAGCTTTTCGCCTACAACAGTCTAGCTCTTTACATTGCTCTAAATCCTGGAAAAAGTCGCGAAAAAACAAATTGATACATACTTTTTCCTTGTGATTATAAAGTCGCCTTCCGCAGCCCTATTTCTAAGATCAAAGCTTATTAAAACCATGTCTGACTTTCATAGTCAGTCTTTGCCAATATTTCAATAGTGAATCCTGGCTTGGATTTCTGCGTTATGCGGTTCTTTGTGTCTGCCAAATTTAATAATTTGTTCCAATTGGTTGTAAAGGTAAGAGCTCTAGTTTTGTATAATGGATAACACTAGTTTGGTTAAGTTGATGTATTTTACATATTTATATAATTATTGAAGCCAGGTTTGGTTATACCTCATAAATCAGAGGCGATAACCTCTACAACCAGACATTTCCGCAATTTCGGTGTTGTCAAAACGCAATTTCTGCCATATCGTTCGAGCTTCTGTTAATCGTCGTTTTGATATCTTAAATTGCATCTTTGTGGAAGGGTATTTTCAGATGTTTCCATTTCTCATATGTTATGTGTTTGATTCGACTCTTTGGATTATCTTAAGGTTACAAGCCCTTACTTTTCCCTATAGCTGAGCACGATATAACCAGATCGGTTTGATTGCACTATTTTATACTTATAGCAAAGCCTTGTATCCGTTACTCAGTTTTGAGTTTGGCTCAAGTAGCCTTTTGCCGTTTTACTTTTTTAACATTATTGCTTCCCCTTTATAAAATCAAATTTATGGCCAACTTAAAGACCGATCGTTCTAAAATTTTAACAGATTGAAATCAATGATAAAGCTATTATTATAGACTACTAGCGAATTTTGTAGTGCAAAATGAAAAAGTTAAAAAATAAATCGAATTCATTTAATGTAGAGATAATCAGATTTTATTGTAACGCTCTGGGGTACACAACATTTGAGGATTTTCCATTTTCTGTTAAAATATACAAAACCGATGGCTTGCCAACACACGACAAACGGGGGCGGTTCGGAAAGTTCTTAGCCTATCAATGAAAGAGAATAGATAGATTTTCAAAAATATTTTTATTTTTCAATATAATCTCCTGAAACTTCAATACACTTAGTTCAACGCTTATCTAGCAATTCTATCCCTTGATTAAAATAGTTTTCCTCAAGGTCTTCAAAATAGTGGTTTACAACTGTAATTGCATCTTCATTTGAGGTAAAACGCTTGGCAGCAAGAAATTTTTTTAGATTTGGGAACAGGTAAAAGTCACTGGGAGCTAAATCAGGAGAATAAGGTGGGTGGTCAAGCTACTCGTACTTTAATTCGTTGATTTTAGCCATTGTTAAAACACTCTTGTGCGCTGGTGCGTTGTCTTGACGTTTTTCTCGAATTTGTACATTTAATTGATCTAAAAGGTTGCAATAGTACTCTGAGTTTATTGTTTTACCATTTTGCAGATAGTCAATCAATAAAATACCTTTGAAGTCCCAAAAAACCGTTGCCATAACCTTACCAGCCGATTGAATTGTTTTTGCCTTCTTTGGGGCACTTCCTCCAGCTTCAGTCCATTGTTTGGATTGTTCTTTTGTCTCTGGAGTATAGTGGTGGATCCATGTCTCATCAACAGTTATGAAACGACGCTTAAAATCCATTTTATTTCGCTGAAAACGATCCAAACAAGCTTGAGAAATGTTCATTCTTATGCCTTTTTGGTCGAATGTTAACAAGTGCGGCACCCATCTTGCAGAAAGCTTTTTCATCTGTAGTTCTTCATGCAAAATTAAATGGACTTGATCATTTGAGATGCCCATGATATTAGCTATTTCACGCACTTTTATTCGTCGATCATTTAATACCATATCATGCACTTTAGCTACAATTTCTGTTGTTGTAGCTGTTTTTGGACGTCCACTACGTGGTTCATCTTCAATGCTTGTACGACCACGTTTAAATTCAGCAACCCAATTTTTTACTGTTGCATATGAAGGAGCACTTTCACCTAACACATTCACCATATCATTATGAATTTCTTGTCCCGATAAACCTTTTTTGGTAAATATTTAATGACACCACGCATTTCTAATTTTTCCATTGTAAAAAAATCGCGGATGCGTCTTTTGTGAACACCTGTTTCTATATGAAGGAGTTGCCAGATCGAAACAAAATTTAACATGTATTCATAGCAGAGATGGAAGTTTCCAAAACACTTAACTTTTTTTTGTTTATACCGCGTATTTTGTGCTAGGCTAAGAAGTTTCCGAACCGCCCTCGTACAACTGTCCATGTGAGAAAACAGGACATTCTAAATTCACTCCACTAATCCTCTGAACGTAATTTCTTCTGATTAAATTTTGGCGTACATATCAACAACAAATTGATGGAAAAGCCGGCGACAATACAAAATATGGATATCATTCTGACGCTTCATAAGGCGATATGAATAATAATTCATTGCTCTAACTTTTTTATTTGTTTCCGTTCCTAGAATGAAAAATTCTGCCAAAAATTAAATAAAAGTTTTCAAAAATAAATTAAATGCGCTTACCGGCAGAAGGATTGATCATTTTAATATTAAGATGATAACCGTCTTCCCCTGTAGGAAACAAGAATGGGTACTGTAATCCATCATAGCAGCGATGAGTTTCAGACAGTTTCAGGAATTAATCGCTCACGATTACAGTAGCGACATCATTCATTGTCGGCGCATTAAATCGTCTAACATGTTGCCCATGTGGCGTTTTATCAGCTCGAATTGCAATTGCATATTTATCGGATGGCATTTGCTCAAGAGAAGTTTGGAAAAGCCGCACTATCACGCACCAGCCGTTTTTAGCATGCAACATAGTTTGCAAACGGTCGACAATCTCTCACCGTAAATATGATGAAATATCGCAACGGCGATCGATTTGAAAATTTAAGTTACTCACAAAGTACAATTGCAAAAACTGATGACTTTGGGAAAGGAAAGGGTAACAAAGAACTAAGTCGATGGTAAACTTGGCCTTGAATCTGTTGAATATAAAAACTTGCACAACCGTACACTTCACGAAAATAAAGAAAACTACTTTGAATGTTGGCATAAAATTGTCGCGAATAATTTGTGTCGCACCAAACGAAGTCATTTGAAAACCGGTGTTGTACGCTTGAATATTTGCCAAAAAAAATGCTTCGAAATAGGTGTACCATCAGTAACCAATGAACGCAAGGGCTCCGGTTGTGGATTAAATTCAGGTAATTCAACTTGTCCGTTTGCACAACTTAACCCGGGCACATCACGTTTAAACTTTAATGCATGCAAACAGTAGTCACTGATCAACTGAAAGATTCCCGTGCGAAACGTAATAAGGGTTTGCATCATAACTGAATGCCGCACGCTCCAAAGTACGTCGCAAATACAAACGTAGAACTGAATTTAGCACAGCCCTAACGCGTCTCATGGCATTTCGAGCAGCCAAAGTAGTATTTTTGCACGCTGTTCGTAATGTTAAGAAGCTCTAGATACCGCAACTTTTCTCGCGCGTTGTTTTCAACGCCCCAAATTAGTACGTGCACGTACCATTTTGTGTTACACAATTAATGACGGAATATGATGAATACATCGGATAACTCAATTTAAGATCAATTAATGTGCGATCAGAGATTTTTCGCAGGAAACATAAACTGCCAGAAACAAAATTAATACTCATTGACGTTCACAAAATTAATTTTCAATATTGAAAAGCAAAAAAAAATCAATTGAAAGAAAACATACTTGTCATAAAACAGAACGACATTTTGATTTGAACGCCCAATTTCATGATAAGCCTGAACAACTTTAACGCGTTGCACAAGTTAAATTAAGTTAGTCTGAAATTGAGATATATCAAATGAAATGTAGAAAAAAACTTGACGTTTAGGTGTGGTTCACATTCAACATCGGCCCTTAAAATTTAACCACCCTACTTATATATGTGACGCGCAAAATAGAAAGAGACCTAAGGGTAAAAACCAGTTTTGTTCAGGAGAGCCATTTTAAAGATTTAAATACGTGTATCTTTGGTGTACCATCACTTTTATAAAACGCGCATATCTCTGGGAGGGAACACGTTTGGGGCATGGGATCGGTTTCATTCGATGCTCAGATGTTGTCCACATCAAAAAAAAAAAGCGAAAATTTATTTTTTACCCTTAGGTCCCTTTCTCTATGCGCTCTCACATATAGATTTAAAAGTTTGACAAAGGGGCGTGGCACTTTCAACATAAAAATATAAACTATTAAAAATATGAATATGATATTTGGAACATATGATGTTGTGCAAGGATTGAAAAGGGGCGGTGCCACACCAGTTTTAAAAAATTGCATTTATGGCCAATATAATGGACTATTTTTCTTATAGAAATTTTACAGAAAGAACGCAATGATTGGTATTTTATTATTGACTTTATTGTGTTAAAATCTTACAAAATAGTGTGGACTCGCCCACAACAACCCTTAACTTTGAAAGACTATTGGATTGATGGGGTATATAAGCTTCGGCCAAACTTAATATATCCACTTGCATCCAGAAACACAGCACAACAAAATTTGCGCCGTTCAAAAGATTTTTCTATTGCTTGGGTCACGCGGTTATCTTGTTCGATGGTGCTGTGGCTTTTTCCGCTATCCAAACTAATGGTCTTATATTGTTCGACACGCGCAAAGGCTTAATTTTTGATATGAGCACATTTTCAATGAGTTTCACAGGAAATGAGTTTTAAAACAGGAAGAATACTGATCGGTCTACATGATGAAGGGATTGATTTGTCCTTTCCTAGCTATAAGATCATTTAAAGCAACGGAATTTTCCTCGCTTTGGGAAAGTACTCGTATGACAAATGAAAATGTCTGGCGCAAAATACGCAGTAAAAATAGGAAAGGGCGCCTCCTACCCATTCGATACGATGAGGCCTTAGACAAAGTGAAAATCTGTCGAGCAACTTGTTTAAGATTCTGCTGCAAAGAAGTATAGAAAAAGTAGCAAACGACACATAAGCAGCACAACATTGCCGTCTCAGATCAAATCACATAAACATCACTAGCTGGTCTTGGTTGTTAACGAAACAAAGCGGGTTTTTTTGTTGGCTACAAAAGTAAATGGCAACATCACTTCTCTTTGTACACAACTTAAAAAAAATACACAATCGTCGAATTCGTTAAAACACTATAAATTGTAATACTTATAAAATAATTAATGGTATATAATAAATTAGTTAATTGCTAGACTCTGCTGCATAATTGATTAATAATTTCACACTCCTGCAGATGTACCCAATACAAATTCGCCAATGGGAATTTTTCTTGTTTAATTATAGTTTAGTATACATAGCAAAAAACATGTGTATTTAAATAGCATGCTGTGTCATGTTTAATTTTTTTTGAAAAAAAATTTGAGGCCAAGTCGCCTACAAACCAAGTAACCTGAAAAAACACAGCTAATGTTGAGGCATACGCAGAGATAAAACGTGGTTACTCTATGGTCACGGCATTATTAAGGTGTTTTTCTCAATAAAAGTATGTTCGTCGCAACCACAGTATTGTTTTTTTGAGTTACATTTTGACAATAGTACGATAGCCGCAATATTAATATTGTTGAAATGTAACAATAGTATTATTGGCAAATAATATAATGAAGATATGGTTGCAGCGACAATATAAATATGGTTGGTGCGCAAAAGTATTGTTTTTTTTGGTAATCTATTAACAATAATATGATTACGGCAATCATACCATATGATTGTAATTTTTCGTTATTTGGAAATGCTTTTAAGAACAACGTTATTTTTACGGATTTAATGCAATAATAGTACTTGTTATATGGAAATTAAAATTTTTCAAACGAATTGCTTTGGCTATGTTAACTGAAATATTTTTAATAATAACGCTAACGTTTTTTGAAACTGCTTTTTTCTACTGTTCAAACATCACTCCTATTTTTTTTATATTTTTTTATGATTAACAAACTCTTTTTTATTTTTATTCAGGTCAGTTTATTTATTTATTTGTTTTGATATTTCGCTATCCTTCGGATAGCATCTTCAGTAAATCTTAAATTATAACAAATTATTTTTTTTATATTTTTTATTAAAAAACTTTTCTTAGTTAGCCTAATGATATCACACAACTTTACAGAGTTTTATTCGCATCATGGAACTTTTCATCTAATTCATTTTCATTGTAGCAAAAAATATAATAATTCAGAGGAAAGTAACTGCTTAAAAAACTTCCGATTTATCACAAAAAGGAGAAGTTAATTTTATATTTTTTTTAGAAATGTTGATTTGACTTACATGTATGGATTAGAGGATTTGATGAAATAAAATAATACAATGTAATTTAAATCTATCTGTTAAAGTGCGGATTTTGTCTTTAATTAAATGTATATAATTATTTTTGTTTAGATGTGTGCTGGAGAAGTGCCATGGCAAATTTAACATCATTTTCTATAATTTGTTTTGGCAGAATGTAAAATTTCTGTTTTTGCGCATACTCCCCATACAGGACAAGCATACAGCAAGGTGGCCTGGAAAATTACTTTTGCCAGCAATCATTTATTTTCAATACTCAGAGGAGAACCACGTTTTTTAATTGAATATAACCTATTTCTTGCAATGCTAAATTTATGAATTTGTCGTGCAATATGCACATCAAAAAATGATTTTTTATCCAGATAGACTCCCAGATATTTAATATTATCGCTCCATTCTATACCTATCCCATTTATTGTCAACTGATTAGATGGGTAACAACAAGGCTGGCGTTTTCGACTAAAAACACAGCTTGTGTTTTCATTTATTTGTATCTTCCATTTGTGGAAGTAATCTAATATACTTAAAGAGTCTAAATCGCATTGAAGTTTAGTCACTATATTGTGTCTATATTCATGAGAAAAAAATAATGAGGTATCATCCGCATATGCTGCACATTCACATCCAAACACATTAGGCATATCTGAGCAGTACAAAATATATATAAAGTTGGCCCCAAAACAGAGCCCTGGGGCACTCCTGCTGGAGTTCCGATCAAATCGGAGTAACTGTCATTGAAACAAACACAAAAATTCCTGCTTCTCAAAAAGCATCGATAATTTTTATAAGAAAAAGGGGGAAATTGAAATCAAATGCCTTTTCAATATCCAGAAGACCATTACTTTGGAAAACCCATTCTCAAAACGCTTCCTAATGTGTACTATAAAAAGGTTAAAATCCAAATTGAGTTTGAGGAATTATACTACGCTGCTCCAGCATTCCTATAACGTATCCATACCCTTCGTTGAAAATTCCTCACTTCTATGATTTGGCTGATATAGTCAGGAATTTCTTATTTCGGTTTCATACGAATCCTAGGGACGGAAATATTAGCAGCATACAAAATGCTTTTACTCAAACTGGTAAGTGGTCAGAACTAAGCGAGGTCTTTGTCAAAGGTTGGGAAACAATCTGAGATACGTTCGTGATGATAATATCAATTGTGGAGGGGCTTCTGTTAGCCGCAGAAGGAATGTAAGTTGGTGAGCCCGTATACTTTAAAAAATATCGTACGGCAAAATAGCTATTGTATCTTATAGGATGTTTCCCAAAACATTAGCACGGATACAGTTCCAGCTTCTATGCCGGCTATATAAATCTCCACAAACATGGTATTCTTATTAACTTTTAAAAATTAATATACATCTTTCTTGTAAAGAAGCTTCGTTTCAGCATTTGCCACTCCACATGGGTAATATGCCGACATTATATTTATATTTTGGGAGTCAATAGTACGTATTAAATACCAATATTTTCTATAATATTTGTTTGAATAGAATAAGTTGTAACATTTTTGATAATTTTTTTAAAAAGAACTGCAACTCCTCCACTATTTCGATCTACACGATCTCTACGAAAACAGGTGTACCCTCTTTAAGGAATTTTATTACCATTTTTAAGCCAAGTCTCTGTCAATATACATTCATCTATGCAGTTTTCATACACAATATTACTCCTATTATTTTGTATTTAATGTACTCGTATTGTCAAATATTTTTTAGAATTTAAATCTATTGTTGATAACTTAAACCAATTTTAATAAATAATTTTGGGGATCATACTATAATGGTTGTGAGGATCATACTATAGTTGTATTTGCAACATACTATGGTATCGAAAATCATAATATGGTTGTGGAGATCATAGTGTGGTTGAGTGTGAATCATACTATGGTTGTGGGGATCATAATATTGTTGTACAACAACCATGTACCCATCAATACTTTTTTCTACGTGTAGGACAGAGTAAATGCAGGTTGGTGCAATTTCGAGGTGGTCGACGAGTTTGCCTATGCCAGATAAACGATAAAGCCCATTCTCGACGAACAAAAAAATGAAACATGGGTACTCCCTCAAGCGGATGAAGCCTTGTTGGAAGTGTTTGAGAGATAGTATCTTTGTATAATTTATATGTTTTTCAAAGTATTTTTCGCAGACCCTTTATAGTACGTAAACTAGTGATAGTCGTAAAAATGTAGGAATATGTATTCTACAAGTCAGACTAAATAATTTAGATGGACAGATGGGCTGTCCATTTGTTGAAATGCATGGTGAAGATTTATGCTCATAAGCAGTTCGGGATTATAAATGGGCGAATGCGGCCCAGAGGGTAAAGAGTTTCCCTTGATCGGACTAAAGGTACAAACTCAAAATTTTTTGTGGACGGACAATTTTCAAAATAGGTACTGTTGGTTTGGACGCGCCAAAATTTAAAAACAAAACATATTTGCTGGATGGAAAACGTCCCGCATGGTCAAAACGGGCGATCAGTAAAGTAAAAGTAACGCAAATTTAGCTGCGAAACATATATAGAGTAATATTTTTGTTCTTGAGTAGCGGTTCGGAGCTTAACGATGTTTTACTTATTCCTCACTTAATTTTAAATTATTTGCTTTTCATTACATATTACTTTGATATGAAAATATTAAGAATACGAAGCATATATACCCTCCGTCATGGATTACGCTCCAATATGAAAATTTTGCCAAGGGTGCGTGGCCCCGGCTTCTTTTCTATCGGGGTATGTTTCTTTCCATACCAACATTACATACACCACCTACTATTGTCATCTAGGATGCAAGCCGAACCGAACCAGGCCCGGTTTCGAACCAAACCATATCACTTTTTTAGCTATGAAACAAAAAGTTAACCAAGCCACTTTTAAAAAAAATCGAACTGCATCATAAACAGCCAACAATTATAAAAAATTGGTTCGGTTCACATCAAAATTTATTTTTTTCCTATGATTTTTAAACCATTGAACCGAACCAAGAGTACCTTCATATCATTTTGAAAACCGTTCCAGGGGTTCCGACCTGCTTAGAACCAGTGAATCAAACCAAATCGGATTCTGAAATGGTTCGCACCCCTGCTCGTTGTTTTAATTTCTAATCATTGATTTCATTCTGTTAAAATTTTCTAACAATCGGACCATGACATTTGCCCATTTTTTCCTCCAGGATGTGTTCCGATCCTTGCCATCATCTTATGTTTCAAATATCATCATCTGCTCTAAGTTCAGTGTCGTTGATTTTTACAGAGGTTGACCCAGTCGCTGAGGGAAAATTTATGACCTCTTGAAAGATCTGGCCCATTTCAATAACAACCGTTTCATTCCAGTGTTTCTCCAAAATTTCAGCAACCTTTCTTGAATAGTGTTGTTGGCTTTACACAGACAGGCAGAAGGGAAAGACCGAGGCTTTGTTGAAAAGACCAAGTCCAGCAAGACCAACGGAATCTTGGAAGCGTGTGGGATTTAAATCGAATCGCGGGTAAAGACCTTTTAGGTTGAGAACAGCCATTTAAATTAGTACGGCACCGAGCTATTTTTCATTTTTGTATACCTACATCACATATACCAAAGAATAGCATCAGTTCACAAGCTATGGTCTTCAAAGTCTGATAATATCATAACACTCGTAGTTTTTAATATATTCCTAGTCATTACATTTTTTGTTAACATTTTTAAACGGTCGGTCCATTATTTCTATAATCAAAACAATTTTTTAAAGGAGCGTGGCGCCGTCTACTTTTCTAGCAGCACCAATATCAAATTTTCTAAAAACCACTTTCATATATCTAGTAGTTCATATCGTCACCTTAGAGGGAAAAAGCGCTATGTCCACCTTTTTTGAAAATGCGTTTTTTCATGCAGTACGAAAGATGAGTTGACAACACATCGATTGGCAAAAAAATGTACAGTTATTTCGATTTTCTGTAGAATGTGATCTTGTGTTCATACCTTTTTAAGCATTCGCGTGAGGGAATTTCGAAAATATTATCTTGTGAATTGTGTTTAAGCCAAGGTAACAAACACATCATTATTATTTTTTGTTGCTTTTAAATATAAACCGTTTATTTTTGGAATTGATTAGAACGTTGCTACGTCTCTTGATGACAGCAATACAACTATTTTATTGCAATAAGGAGGACTGTTATGGAATTGAATCTGATGACAGTGTTATTCGACTAGTGGCTTATGGTTTCAATGGCGATTCCGATAATTCTTGTGATTTACCTTTCAAAGGAAAAAAGCGCAGAATGATAGTTCCGGTTGAGAAATCTAATTGGGTTGTGGCCAAAAACGAGAAACTTAGAGAAAGAGGCAGGCGGTATCTCAGAAAAAACGTATAGGGTGACAGTTAGAATTTTTAAAAGACGAAACAACCGCGAGCCATTAAACCAAGATGCAGTTGAAAAAGTGATGCTTCTACCATTAAATATACACAGGTCACAGGAGAAAATAGAAAACAAATTTTTACACAATCTTGGCAAATGGATTGGGAAGCAAAAAGAATATATGTGACAGCGCATAGAGAAAGGGACCTAAGGGTAAAAAAATTAATTTTCATTTTTTTTCTTTTTTTGATGTGGACAACATCTGAGCATCGAATGAGACCGATCCCATTCCCCGAAAGTGTTTCCTCCCAGAGATATGCGCGTTTTATCAAAGTGAAGTCGACGATTCAAAGCGCAAATAGAAAGGGACCAAATCTTTAAAATAGCTCTCCTGAACAAAACTGGTTTTTAACCTTAGGTCCCTTTCTATTTTGCGCGTCACATATCTCTCTACAATATCAGCTCAAAATACAAAATAAATATGCACGTGTGTGCAGCACTTTTTTTTGAATGCTTTGCACATATGCAGACATGCTGTGCTTAATTGGATAAGAAGCCTTTGGTTTCTGACACTAATTCTGAAAATCGCGTTCAAACAAATTATCTTTAAAAAAGACACCTTAATTCATTTTTTGATTCTCTTCCCACCATGAAAACACATTACTGTCGTGCTTCAACTCCAAAAGAATATCTTCTTCCAGAATGGCGTTCGAAAAAAAGGTTTTACGAATTTTATGTAAGTAATTGGTGCAATAGACTAAAAGTGCAGCTACTTTCGAGTTCGGTATTCTATGAAACATTTGATACTAGAAATCTAGGGTTATTCGTGCCAAAAAAGGATCAATGTGAAATATGTACACGCTATTCTCTCGGAAACCTTCCATTTGAAGATTACGCTCTTCATCAAGAAAAAAAGATGAAGCCAGAAATGAGAAAAACAATGACAGAAATGAGGAATCACACGTGTTTACCGTTAATCTTTAAGCAGTCTTGATTGCTCCATAATCACAAGTAAGCATCCTATACTATCGCACAAAATTACAGGTACACAATTTAGTTTTTTATAATCTTGTAAACAAAAAAGCGTACTGTTTTTATGGAATGAAGTTAAAGGCGGAGTAACTGCTGAAGAGTTTGCAAGCATCTTATGTTATCAAAGGAAAAATTCCTCATGAAAATGGCCATCCCTTAAAACTTATTTTTATAGCGACGGATGTACTTATCAAAATCGTAATTGATTTATGAGTAACGGCCCTTTCAAATATAGCAATTACACATAAAATTCTCATTGGGCAAAAAATACTGAACCATTCGATGTCACTTATTTGGATCACCCTTTTTTAAAACTTTTCATAAAGTTCAATTCTGTAAAAACATTCGCCCTGGCCGTGGGTAAGGCCAAAGTAACAGACATTCGTGGTATGAAATACACACCAAAAGGTGAAATATATTATAAACTAAGATTTTCTGATTCATGGAAAATTCTGCTTCAAAGATTAGACAGAAACGTAATCGCGTTGGAGTGGTCAAATTTGCAGCAGCTTCACCGGGAACGAAGAAAAATGACATCTCGAAAATTCGAGGACCTGCAATATTTAAAAGCTACTCTGCCCAAAGACTATCATCAATTTTACGACGATTTACCTCATGAATAACTTAATTGTTTCTTCTTCTTATAGCATTTGTGATAACGAGAACTGAGATATTCACGTAATTTTTTTCATATTTAATATATTTTCTATAACAGCAATGAAATAAGACTGTATTTAAATAAAACTTGTGTTTATAAAAACAAAATATATACAACTCTTTTTGTTTCTAATAAATAAAAAAAAACCGAAAGGCAGTGTGCCTTGCCGGAAAATAAGAAATGAAGTGTGCGAAAAATTGCTAAGTCACAATATTGCATACAAATCGACGGTAAATATATTATGCTACTATTGCTTTGCATGTAATTGAAGACTAACCGAAGACCACAACAATTGCATTTAAAGATTTAACGAATATTTAATTTTAAAAACATTAGATTGTATTTGGTCTCTCCTGTACAATTTGAAAAGGTGGACTTAGCGCTTTTTCACTCTAAGGTGACGATATGATGTGTTCTTTCTGATGTTTGGGTTGTATGGTATTTCGGGGTGTTGCAAACAGAATGACAAAGTCAATATACACTCCATTCGACTTAATAATTTTTGGAACGGACTTACAAGCTTTACACAGCTTATTCGGGCTCCAACTAAGAACATCAGCTTTTTGGAGACTCCTCTTTCTGTTTCATCAAATAAAATTATAATGCTTTACTACGAATTGTACATAAGTCTATTCTTCACAAGAGCGCAGATACTCAAACATTAAATTTCATTATGATAAATCAAACGAATCCCAAAGCAGCAGTTCAAAAAATGTTCGCAAATATTTTGTGGCAGTCAATGGAAGGAAACACATGTAAATTTCCGCACAAACGACCCAGCCGCATGTGGTGGGCGACAAACATATCTTATCTGGGTTCGCACCAGTGTGATTTATAATTCGTTTGTTTGCAGAACCAAAACGAATTCAGCATTTTGATTCGGCGATACATTATATTATTTGCAAACGACTTTTCGCACCATTTCGTTTACCAATGATTGAATATGAAACCATTTCAAACTGCTCGTTTCGTTACCGTCCGAGGAATGAAATATCTAATGTGGATGAATTACCGTTTGCAAACGAACTTTAAATCGTCTTCAATATGTTTGAAAATACGTAACCGTTTGTATACAAATTGACACATGAAATGTGTTACATTTTTAATAGGTATTTTCAGGAGAATTTATTAACAAGAAGGATTGTTCTCGAATTCGTCACAAGCAGACAATAAAAAAAATTGTAAAAATAATAGTCAATTAAATATAATAAATCAATTGATTAATAAACATTTGTTTGAAGTAATGTTTAATGTCCTTAAAATATCAGTGAATGTTCATTAATAGTTATTAATTTATACAAGGGTAGCTATTTATATTTCAGGTCCGGCAATAAAAACACAATAATTTATCATTGGAAATAGTTTTATTGTTTTTCAAATTATTCTCCTTTAAGATAAATACAATTTTGCATGCGCACAAACCAATTTTCGAAGCACTTTTTCCACTCCGATTGAGACGCATCTAATATAAGTATATGACCCTAACGGTCCATGATTCGTCACCTGTGACAATGTTAGACACCGCCTTTAAGCTACCGCAGGTATACTTTTTAACATCTCATTCCATACGAGCCTTTTTGAGCATTCGTCAAATTATGTGGGATCGGACGAGAACAACTTTTTTTACGGCCAAATGAACATGCAATATCTTATTGATGCTTGTCACACAAATGCCCAAAGATGCTTCAATCTCACAGTATGTCACATGTCGGTCTAGCTTAATCAGTTCACGCACAGCATCGATGGTTTCTGGCTAGGTGATCGAAGATGGACGTCCTTCACGAGATTCATCCTGGAGCGAACGGCGTTCGAGACTGAATTTTTGGTACCAGCGATTAACAGTGGTTCTTGATGGTGCTTCATCGCCAAAAGTCGAAACAAGTTGATTAAAACACTTTTGTCTCGATAACCCACGCCAAAAATGGTAAAAAATCATAGCGCGAAAATGTTCACGGGATAATTCCATTTTTTGACTGAGATGAATTTTTCAAAACACTGTAAACAAAACAATTCGCCCTCAAATGACAAAACGTTCTAAGTGAAGTTATGCTAAAAAATGTCAAAGTTTCCAATGGAAGTTCCAGTTTGCATCTGGGAACACTAGTATTGTCTGGACCATCCGCATGATATCTATCTGTTCTTTATCATATGACTGGTTCAGTTTTTAGCTCCCTGTCTACGGCTTATGGGTCTAAGGATTGAATTTGAACGTCAGTATGAAAGTTATTGAAACCACCATAAATTTCTAAAACCCCAAGCCGAACAAAACTGTAAGTAAATCAAAATGCAATTCAATGTTCCTGTACATGTAACTATAAATTTAATTAACGTTTGTTAAAGGACAAAAAAAATTCAAAATTCTTAATTCTTTTTTACATATTTAATAACAACAACAAGAAAAAACAAAATGAAGTTTGGACAAGCCCAATCTTATATAATTAATAAGTATCATATTTATGTCCTCTATGACGGCTGTTTTATGAACCGCTGTGATCCACAAACCCGACGCTAGTATCAGCAAACTCTTAAAAATTCATATTTGGATTCGCAATGAAATTTGCTGCAATACGAGTACACATATGTCGACGTTTGTGCTAAGATACTCAAGGACCTCTAGGGGTCATAAAGAAATTTAATGATATAATGATTCATAGTAAAATTTACTTCAATTTGGGTCATGGCCATGTGCACACATTTACAATTGACCCATAGGATCCTGAAATTTAAGCAGATACTGAACAAAACTTTTTTTGGAATACATAATAACAATATTTGATAAAAAAGCAGTGTCTCCAAATGACCATATTTTGGTCACTAGATACATAAACCACCTAGTTTTGGATATGGTAAGTGTTATTTTACTCCACAAAATAATTAAAAGGGTTCTTTAAGAAACCTTTTTCCCTCTGGTTCGATTTCGTCAAGTTACAATTTTAAACAGTTTATTCAATTTTAAACAGGATATTAGCTTATTTCGTTTGAACGCTATTAAGCTTTCAGCAGGCAGATTGGTGGACGAAACGAACATGGCAAGATCGTCCTAAAATTTTACATTCTAGGGTCTCGGATCAATATCTCGAGATGTTGTAAAAGAAATCACAAATTTAATATACACTACATCGTAATGTATAGGGTATAAAAAGCAAAGAAGCATACAACGGTACATTGTCAAATCCTTTTTGCCTTCGCAAGAACAAGTCCATAAAGGGCTTTGGCTTTTAAACCGATGAAATATGGATTCCTAAATCACAACATTGTTTACAACATTCCTTATGCGCCACCATAAAGAATGTTGGCGCATAAGGGTTACCACCAGCGTAATTTAATAAAATTGACCATTACGTCCAAAACCTACTAAAATTAAATTAGACCGACCAAACCTTGCCATTACAAATCCATCCCACCTAAATGACAAAGAAATTAAACTTTTGGAAAGCAATGTGTGAATACGAGTATATCTGTTTTGCGTTGAACCGTAACAATTTTTCGTTTGATAAATTTGTAGAACAATACCAAAAGTACATTGACTTCGTTTTTGGGCGGCATTTGGCTTTTATTTAAACTTGATCTGTAAGTCATTCCCTAAGGTAAATGCAAACGATGACAAAGGAGTGCGCTTCTTTTGCGACATATGCGTATGAATGAATACAAACTCTCTAAAGCAGATCCAATATGGTTGTATGTGTGTTAGGTGACAATGAAGATGTGTCTAGTTTGTGCCAAACTCTGGATGTCAGATGAGTAGACAGACAGACTACTGGTTGGGTTTACTGTTCCCGAACTTATATTCATGATGGAGATGTTTGTCAATATAAATGTTCACACGTGTACAGTACATACACGAGTGCGTATGTATGTAGTACGAGTATATCAGTATGTACACGAGTATTTACGTAAAAAATAACGTATTCTTTTTTGCTTGGTAATGCCCGTATTGCAGGTCCTTATTCAACAGTGACTGAAAATAGGGAGCTACATTTTCGCATCAGTGTGAAGTTCTAAATATGTACGAGTATGTATGCATGTAGTTGTTAAATTTTCCCTGTCAGAGACACACAAACGCACACGTTCTATACTCAACACGTACTTGAGCCAAGCCAAAGTAAATATATTGTCTTTATCGATTTTCAGTCAGGAAGGAAACAAAACGTGAACAAAGCAAAAGGAAAACAAGCACAAACACTGACAATTGTATATTCCTTACACCCAAGTACGCAGAACTTAACCTAAAATGCAAAAAGCCGTAACGCCAGTTATTTGTATTTATTTTAACGTGGACCCATGCAATACTAAGTAGTCCCTTCAAACCTACCACACGAAATTGTACCACGATTGGATTCCAAATGTGGCTTCTACAGCGGCGAGACTCTAAATCGGAAAAGACTATGGTCGAATTAAAATCTGAATCGGACGAAATGGGCTCCAATTTTGAGAAGAGTTAAAGAAATTTTCTATTATTTATTTCGTTCGTTCGACACTTTGAAATTGACATTTTTCTAATGTTAGTTCATGAACATATGACAGGGGTGTTGACGTATGCACTATTCGTGATGTATATTGTTAAAACTTACAACATTAGTACACCTTGTGAATCGGCTAAATATGTCATAAACTCTTAGATATATGACTTTGATATTTGAACCATATGGCGTTGGTACGGACTGAAACACATCCTGGAGGAAAAGTGGGCGGTGCACGTCATTTAACGAGCAAAATCAATGATTTGCATAATATTATTTCAGCACTATATTGTGCAAAAATTGGACAATACGAGTAGGGCGTGTCCCCTTCCATTAAACCCTAAAAGATACTCGTACTAATAGAAGAGGCCGTGTCACACCCCCTTTACAAAATGTGCCTATTGGATCGTTGTCCATGATGAAATGTATATAAGCATCGGCTCGGCCGAACTCTATTCGTTCACTTCTTTTAAAATGACTAGAGCCTGATTTAAACCGTATCTAATCTGATTGCAACAGCCACATTATTTATGGTTTGAAGACACGAACAAACGTCACACTTTTTGTCTACCAAACTGCTATTGGAGTTTTTCTATGCAGTCTTATTTATCAAGGCTTAACCAGAAACCCCACTACTATTGTTGTGTCACAACCATATACCCAACAATAGTATAAACCGCTTCGAATATTTTCACCCCAACCATAATTTTTGTCTGCGTGTATACACTTTTTCTAAGATGGATGTTATGTGCAGTTCATTTTTATAAGCGATTGAAAAAAACAGAAAACAGATTCGTTGCAACAAATGAATTTGTTTTCCAATCAAATGCGGTCTTGGAGAATTGCGGGCAACAACTTTACAGACCACGCCCATAGGTCAAGGCCTTCAATTCAGCCAAATCGTAAAATGCATGTCATATTGAGATTCATCAAAAAAATTCACTGTTGCTGGGAACCCATATCTGTAATTCGAAAAGACCTATTAGACCCATGATATTATGATATTAGTATCCGTGGCGAAATTAATTTGTTTTTTAATACCCATGTGTCCATAATACAAATATACCGATTTTTGGGCCCCTAGGGTCCATATGGGCCGGTCCTCTTAAATTAAGGTACTATTTGGATTAACAAGAACATTTTACTATTTCTGGATACCTATATGTCTCTGAACATTACGGGGACGGTTTGCGCTCCCAGAGCCCAAAAGGCCTCAATTTCAGCTAACCGTAAAATTTATGTTATATTCCGATTCGTCAGAAAATTCCATTCTCTTTTAACACTTTTTTTGGGTGTCTAAGGCCTTTATAGTTCGAATCCCCAATTGGCCCAAATCTTAAATATAGGTGCATATTTGGATTTGTGAGAAGAGCTTACCTTTTCTGCATACCCAATTGTCCCCGAATTTCGGGCTCCTAGGGCCCAGGGCTCCATATCAACGCTTATTTATAGAAAGGTAAAAACATCTATTAAATTACATTTCAGAAATACAAAAAAATTGGATCATGACTTTTTAAAGTGCCTCAAAGGGGATCTTTTTCCCCTTTTGTCCGATATGGTCAAATACCATCCGATATTTGGAAATTTTGAAGACACGGACAAGGCTAGATTGTAATACCACGACATTCCGAATACCCTATTTGCTATTAGTATATCTAGCTTTGCCCGTCCGTCCGTGCGTTTGTTAAAATCACGATATCAGGCAAATAATTCAACCTAGGAACCTAAAATCGGGCATGGTCATAGAATTGTAAATGGGAGCCCAGGGACCAAAGATACGTCGGAACTAAAGATACGTTAAGGAACTAAGGATACGTCGGCTAAAATATACTTTTAGAGTACTTACAAATCATAACAACAAATCATTACTTTCTGGTCCTGACAATGGTTAATATGGGTACCTCAAAAATGAGGATATCATCTGGACGTTATGGCTCACTTGACCCAAGAAACGTCCCGTATGGTCAAAACGGGCGATCATTAGTCTGTATGGACATATGTGTACTTCAATAAAAACAAATTTTGCTACCAATTCAAATATAAAGTAATTTTGTAGTTTTGGCTGAGATTACGGACGGATGCATGGACCAAAAGAACCTAAGAAACGTACCATTATTCTTCCGCTTTAGTACGTTTTAAAATTGTTGGTATTCATACGTGCAGTCGCAAAGATAAGTGTTTTTTAACCTTACGGCTAAGGATCTTAAATCTAAAAAAACATAGGGACATTGTAGTCCCAGAGCCCTAGGGTCTGGGACATTGTAGTCCGTCATACCAAATTTAGTCAAGTCACAAAAACCATTTTACTATAGTTTCGTGAAAAATTTCATTGTTATAGTATTTTCATATTTCCTTTTATATCGCTAGTTTTTTGGGCCCCACACCATTTGTACGGGGAATTATCCAAATCTCATCTTAATCGTCCACAATAGCCTAGGATTGGTTAAATATTCCTAGACCTCACTTAGCGAAACGCCGGGACAATATAACTTTTAATTATTTGTCGCACTGTGTAATATATTTTTGTACTTTATAGCAGTGATCGGCACACTTATACAGCCTCGCTTTGAGCTTGTATACTCGTAGGTAAACTGCAGCTCTCTAACTCTCAATGAACTGATCGAAATGTGTCTGAATGTCCCATTCAAGAAGCCACACAAGAGATTTCATTGCTAAAGTCTAGATCAAACATTTCGTTCAGTGTTAAGCCAAATATTATGCGACAACACCACCTCATCCAACGAATTTTTAAGCAAGACCGATTGCATTCGTTTATTTTCGTTCAATGTGTGAGCTTAAGAACGTTTGAGAAAACCTATATGGTCCGAATACCAAATTGGTCCAAATCCAAATAAAGGTTACATACTTGGATTATTGGATTTGAGAGAAGTTTTCATCGGGGACTTTTTGAGCCCAAGGTTCCAATGACCACGCCTATTTATGGGAAGGTTAAGAAATCAATCCCTACCACTTCCAAAAAAAGCTGATTTAAAAGTTACTTTATCAAATTTCATAAAAAAATTTCAAAAAAATAAAAATTTGATCAGGACTTTTTTAGTCCTTTAAAGGGGAACGTTTTTTCTCAGCCCAATGCCGATTAAAAGACATATTTCTGGCAAGTTTTAATACTTTTGCGCTTTTCGTGCTTTTTACAGACGGACAGACAAACATGGCTGGATCGTCTTACAATTTTATGATGATCAATAGTAAATTTAAGGGCCGATGTTGGGTGTGAACCACACGTAAACTTCAAGTTTTTTCTGCATTTCATTTAATATTTCTCAACTCAGACTTACTCAATTTGAACCATAGAAAGATACGCATGCAGGCAACGAGTTGAAGTTAGTCAGGCTTATTATGAAAATGAAAATCTATTCTCGAGAAATCATCTCAAGTGATGTGGCACAGTTTCACCTCAGTGGATCCGTCAATAAGCAGAATTGCCGCATTTGGGCGAAAAATATTCCAAGAGTGATTGTCGAAAAAACAATGCACCCACAAAGAGTGACTGTTTGGTGTGGTTTATGGGCTGGCGGCATCATCGGGCCGTATTTTTTCCAAAATGAGGACGGTCAGGCAGTTACTGTCAATGGTGTTAGCTATCGTATGGCCGAATTGGAAGATATGGATGTGGACGATATGTGGTTTCAATAGGACGATGCCACACAGCTAACCAAACAATGGCTCTTTAAAGCGACAAATCAAACATCGGCCCTTAAAATTTAACCACCCTTTATATATTTTTTATTCCAACGGAATCTTTTTTTCAAATGGAATGACAAACTTTTAAAGGGTGGGCTATTTAAAATTTGAATCGGCGTTAAAAAAAGGACTGATAATTTTTTCAAATTTCTGTTTTTATTGAAAAGGTTATACTTTATCATTTAACAATGGAACACGATAGCATTCATATGACTGCCACAACAGGCTCGGCAGATTGTTTGCCAGGAGGTGCCAAACAATTTCCTGCATAATATGCTTGCATAAAAAAAATGTTTTTCTCCGTGCAAGAACAGGTACAAAAGTACACAAAAGAAGTTGAGGTGGATGTGACAGCGAAAAGGGGTACGGTTCGATTGTTATGGCTTGTACTGAATCGGAGCATATGCTCGTAACAATATTTTCAACTTTTATTAAAATTTGACATGATTAAACAACAGCTTTCGACAAAGGAGTGGAAAATCTCCTGCTGTTTGTGTTGCCAACAGCCAACAATGGGAACACCACTCAAATGGATTTACAACATTATTCTAGTCGATGTCGAAACATGCACTCCTGTACGAGGAGGCGGACAATGCCATGTTAAGAATGATTCGTCGGATGTCGTATGACGGGCATGTCTAGGAAAATATGCAGAAACACGTTTATGATTGATACATTAAAAGTCCTGAAATATGGGGAAAATATTCAAATTGCATCTAGCGATGGTTTGATTATGCGAAAACGCAAACAAAAATCGTGGCAAAGGATGTGAGGAATGAAAACGGATATCAGATAGGATTGGCAAACACAAACATACGTACATATGTCTGTTCGTTCGTGTGGGTATGTGCAACGGGAAAGAAACAAATGACGGACAATTTACATGACAATACAGGGCGGGCCAAGAGTCTATGGACAATTTAGACATTTTAAAGATTTTTTGTTATTTTATCAATTTTCGCCCTTCTGCATTTAATAAGAAAAGCATTGTATTTAATACTCCTGCCTGGCCCTTTGATTAAAGCTATAGGATTGCGCACTTGAAAGTTTGACTAAATTTGATAGACAAGGAGATTTGATGTGTCCTCGATCTTCTCCAACCTATTTCTTTCAGTAATTCTTCCAATTCGAAATATATACTCGTATGTTTTTGGCCACCAATGATTTTAAATAGTTTAGTCTTTATACCCTTACTCTACCGGGTAAGATGATACGGACAAAAAGTGTAACGAGACGAAAAAAGCATTTAAGGCCCAACATATGTTTCGACCAATCCATTTCATGAATTTAAGGTCATTTGTCAGTCGCTCCGTCTGTGTGGCTGGTTCGCACGATAGCTCTTGAAAGGAGCTACCAATCGGTTTTAGATTGTGCATGTCATAATATTTTCCAACACTGCCTATTGGTGTGAAGATTAAAAATTTTGCATAAACTTCCTTCTATTGCCTTCTACTCAAATGAACCATTACGCCCACTTTTGGTTTTCTCTTAATAGTTTAAATGCTATTTGCACGATCTCATTAAAAACCAAGGCACATTTGGTGCAAAATAATTGACTTCTAGGTACCCATTCTGGTACCAACTTTTGGGTGAGGGTATATATAAGTCGAACGAAACAACTGAAACTTTTTTACTTTTCTATTCCTCAAATATCTTCAATGCAATTTATAGTATTTTATTTAAGGTTAACTTGGTGACAAATAATTAAATTTCAAGCCACTCACCTTCTGGTACCTCCCACACAAATAACACTATTTTAGTGTAAATTTGAAACCACAAATTTGGTCAGTTAGTGCGTAAAATTCGCATAATTGCAAAATCCATTATATTTATCATTATAGAAATATCGGTGCAGTTTTTTGAGAAAAATCACTGAAATCTTGCAAATAATAATCTCTATATAGGCGCAATCTGTGTAAAAATGGTTTAGATTGGGACACCATTTTTTGTACCTCCCATACAAACGGCCTTATGGGCCTTGAGAAATAATATGACTATGACTCACCACAAACTTGACCTATCGAAATTTAACACATTAAAATTTCTATATACAACACACTTCTACGCTGAATTCGGTTGAGATCGGAAAAGTCCTACTGGTACCTCCCACACTAACGGACTCATGAGCCTTGAAAAATAATATGATAATAACTCACCACACACTTGACCTATCGAGACAAAATTTCGGAATAATAGATTAATATATACACACCTCTGCGTCAAATTCTGTTGAGATCGGAAAAGTCCTACTGGTACCTCCCACACAAACGGTCTCAAATAATATGACGATAACTCACCACAAGCTAAACCTATCGAAATAAAATTTTCCACATAGAGATTTCTATATAGAACACACTTCCGCACCAAATTTGGTTTTATTTTTTGGAATCTGGTGGAGGGTATCCAAAGTTCGGCACAGCCAAACTTATCATTTTTTACTTGTTATAATTGCATTTTACACGTGCCTTTTGTGCAAATGTACCATTCAGCCCACTTTTGATATTCGCAGAAAAATTTTAATACTAGTAATACTTGTCTGCTGAAAACGGGTAATTAGCACATCGAATAAAAATTGGACTACCTGACGAAAATTTAGAGTTGCATATGAAAAAGCGGATGCCACGCCCCATTTAGGAGATTTCAAAGAATCGGTACGCTTCTGTCAATGGAGGACGGAACAGCGGAAAATTTAAAATCTATATATGGGTGAGTGACCAAAAGACCAAAATTTTCAGAAAACCAGCAATTCGAGCAGTGGTAAAAAAATACCGACTTTCTTGCCTTTAAGTAAAATCCGGCTTTTTATAGACCGTATTTATAGACTCTAAGAATGCCACAAATAGAGATTCCTTTCTTAATTTAAAAATAGATAGTAAAAAATCGATCTTAATACAGGTTTTTGAACTGCTTGAAGTGGCTCTATATTTAACCAGATTTTAAAAATAATGTCATATTTGAATATATACGAAAATGTAATTGTTTTTTTGGTACCATGTTTAAATGGGTCGGATTTTTAGCCCTTGGGCCCATCAACCAAATTTAACCATACAGCAATAATATTTTATCTGTAGATTGTGACTTAATTTGGTTAAAAAAAAGATATGTCGTCGTCTTTCGAAGGGCTCGAGTATTCTGGGAAAATAATGAATAATAATAATAATGCCTTGAATAATAAACTGCACACCTTCACATAAGTGAGGGTACTTATATGAAAGGAAATTGCTCAAGGATGCCAAAATATCAAAAGAAATTCTTAAGACATGCAGTTACTCTAGTCCATAGCTAAAAGTCTTAAGGGTGTAAAGATAAATGTCTAAGGCAAATTTGTCCAAGACCAAAACACCCAAATGCCCAGCGCATTAGTTGCATCGCAATTGAGCAATTTTTAAATTCATATCTTTTTCGTTAAATCTTTGAAAAATATAATAAACAATACAGATTTATTGATAAATCGGAGTGTTTGCTTACACATTTTCCAAACAATATGTCATATTTGATCGAGATGCTCCTAGGATGTCTGAGGATGTAGATTACGACCTTAATTAAGATATATTCTAGACCGATTTTAGATCGGAGATACGATTACATTGCATGCACTAAATGACTGCCCTTAATATGGAATGTCATTATTGACCGCCGCTTTAAATTCACTTGCAGTCGAACTTAATCCACCATCGACTAGTTTGGAGGTTTCCGTAGAAGAAATTTGGCTCTATTTATCTCGCATGACTTCTTTGAGCATCGCCTTTCCAATGGCGTATTCGCTGTTCCAGCGCATCCCACAAGTCCTCTAACGGGGTGGAGATCAGGCAATTGTGGCGGCGTTCGAAGCTGTTTAGGAAGATTATAGAGCAACTAATGCTAAACTAATTCAGCAGTATGCTTTGGGTCATTTTCCTACTGGAAGTAATAGTCATTCCCCAGACCCAATTTTTCGGCGCTCCGCTTCAAGTTGCCGAATATTAGTCCATAGTAGACTTGATAAACTATTTCTCCCACGCCATTACTAGCCATGCATTCCCATAACATTGATCTGCTTCCGCCATACTTTACAGTGGGTACCAAGTTCTTCTTATCGAGCGCCGTAACCTTCTTTCGCCATACCATCTTACGTCGCATAAAACATGCTCTCACCTGAGAAAATGACTCCCAAAACTCCCGAGGTTTGTTTAAATGCTCCTTGGCGAAAGCAATACGCTTTTGTCTATTTATTAGTGATATAAAGAGCTTTCAGCGTGCGATATGACCATGAAATCCCGCTTTTTTTTTAGAATTTTGCGAATTGCGTCAGGGCAGATGGTCTTCTGAAACTGAAACGTTTTGAGCAATTTTGGACGCTGATAGAGTTGGATTTTGCTAGACACTTTGTAAAAATTTTCGCATTTCTGGACTTGTTAGAATTGGCGGCCGACCAGGAAGTGGACGAAACAAAAACGCCGGTCATTTTAGAAATTTTTTACCACTCTATGTATTGAAGAATGTGTTTTTCCAACAGTTCGACCAATATCACGATATGTTTTTCCTTCATTGAATTTCTTAACTATAATTTCTTTTTCAGCGGGGCTTATTTCTTTTCCTTTCAACGGCATTGTTTATTTTATATCATAAAAAGCGGTAAATTTACGAAAGAAACATCTAAATTAGTTACTTGTATAAAAACGAGTTAGAAAACTACTTTTGTAGAATATTTCGCGTAACTACCATGCGGGGAATCGCAATTTTACTATCTGTGTTGCCAACCTAATTTTTTGTAAACCGATCGATTAAAATAGTGCTGCCAGATCTACATATATTTAAATGTCTGAAACTTTTTCACTTATTTTTAGTTTGCATTTGCTATATCGCCGATTTCATAGAAAAATAATAATATGGAGATACAATTTCAAATTTAAAAATTTTAAAACTTTTAAATTTAAAAATTTAAACAAATTAGTTATTTAAACTTTATTTTGTAATTGATAGAAATATATGATGTACATAATATACTATTTTTTAAATGCACACCTATTTGGCATTTAATAAAACCACTTAGAACAAACAAAGTGGCTTGTAGAGCTCAAATGTCATTCGAAGACTGTTTAAAAATAATTGCCTTTCGGGAATATGGACTTGATATGAGGATATGTTTTTGTATGTTTTTATTTACTTAGAGTTAAAAAATCGAAGACAACAATTTTAAATTATTTTATTTATTCCAAAATTGTATGGATCCGTTAGGAGTTTTTGCAAAAGAAAAGATTTGCAGTAACAAAAAAATGACACCAACTGTAGGCAAACTAAATCAGAGTTACATTAATTTAAATTGCAGATTTTAATGTTGAAAAACAACTGCGCCATAAAAAAATTCCCGAAACAAAAAATGAACAAAGTACCCAAAAAATTTACAGAAAGCAACAACAACGTTTTTTTTGAGTCTTGTTTCCTTTCTTAGGAACTAATTTTATTTTGTCTCAAAAAGTTTGTAATGAAATAAATGCTTAAAACAATTTTTGGGACTTATTTTATTTTTAAATTATTGTAAAAGTCGTAATGAAAGCAAATTATGTCCCGTAATGTTTACAACACATGTTGGTCGTTCATTAATAATAACTAAGAAATCAGTTGCAGACAAACCTTTGCGGCGTATAGTACGTTTCATATTTAATTATCATAACAATGAATTTTGTAATTATAAACGGTTATAGCAAAAATAGTCAATTGTTATACATTGCAGATCAAAAAATTGTCTACTAATATTAAAAAAATCCGTGTACAATAGTGTAACAAAATACGTCTGCAGACGCTAATCTTGCAAAGCTAGAATTAATGTGAAAATGTGTTTTAGCTAAAAATTACGAAGAACATAATTACGGGAATGAAGAACAACAATATAAGGAGCTCAAGGCCCTAAATTAAAAAAAAAACGATTGCCAAAATCTTGCAGGAACGCTAGGAGGCGACAAGACGGCAATGAGCTCTATTAGATCTTCGTTCCGTAAGATTTGTGAAAGCTAAGAGCATATGTGAAAACGTTTTATTATTTATTATTTTTTTTATAAATGTTTTAGTGCACAATATGAGACCAAAATTTCGGAAACAGTACATCGTAAGCAAGAATTTAATAACTTCGCCTAAGAGTACGGTTCAAGCAATTAAATCATTTAACTAACAGGTATGTGATGAAAACCGTTCCGTTTTAGAATGAAATCGAAAACCCAAAACGGGAAAAATGTTTTTAGTTGTGATGAAAACTGAACGATTTCATTTTTCATTTTGTGTTTCAATTCCAATTGTTTTTTGTTGAATCAACAACGTATGGTTTGTAAAAAAGAAAAAATAAGAAGAACTACGAGAACAAATATTTGTTGCCAAGAAATTTATTTTATTAAAAACCTCCAGGAAATGGCATTTGTCGTAGCAGCTTCTTATTATTTAATTGGAGAAACAGCCAGGACAGAAAATATAGCAAGAAAAATAGTACGGGACTCATCAAATCCATTGGCTTTGCCAGAGAAAAGGTAATACAAATGTCATGTTTTCTGTCAATTGCTGATTTTGTTTTCAGTTTTATAGAGTATTTTAGGGTAAATAAGGATATTTTCCGATCTATATTAGAAGAAATTGGACCCCGACTAAAGTCCGCAACAATTCCTGTGACCATACAATTGGCAGCCGCTTTAAGATTTTTTGCTGAGGGGAGCTTTCAACGTTCAGTTGCCAATGACGCCGGTGTTGGAATGCATAGAACTAGCTTTTCAAAGTCTTTTACCAGCTTGTTGCCAGTTTTAGAAGAGGTATTGTGCCAACGATGGATTAGAATCCAAACAGACACACAAGAACAGATAAAATCAAAAAGACATTTTTATGAAAAATATAAAATACCAGGTGTGGTTGGTTGTATAGACGGAACGCACATTGCGTTAGTTAAGCCAGGATCTCAAGATCATTTGTACCTTCTTCCAGCCATTGTATTCCTTTACTGGTCCTCCAAGACTGTTTAAGGTGTCGGTAAGATTTTGCCAAAGTTTTTCTATTTCAACTCTATCCCCTTTGGCAAATCTTTTTGCCAATTGTGGGTGCTTCTCCATAAAGTTGACCATTTCTTCTTCTTGCTGGATATTCATGTGCTTCCCCCTGCATAAAAACGTTATAAGTATTATGTAGTTCTTGTTTTTTAGAACAAATACTTACATTTTACAAAGAAATGCAAAAAAAAAATCAAACAGCGTCAATCTTGTTTTAAACCGTGAGCATCAGACTACTCGTTTTAAAAACGGTAAATTCTTCTAAATTCCGTTTTGTATCACATTCTTTTTTGTTATGATTTCAATAGAACGGAATGGAAAATGAAACCGATTTCGTTTTTATTCAAAAACAAAGAGAAATCGAAAACGATATTTACATCACACCTATTTTCGTTTTCTTATCGATTTTCATTCGAAAACGATTTTCATCACATACCTGTAAGAAAACGTTTGGGCAGAATTCGGCATAAGTAAAAATGAAGCGAAGCCAAGAAATTTTTTCACTGCATGTATAACAGAGGGCGATTATACATTTTGTTTGTTTACAGCGCTAAAAACTGTAAAGGTGGTTATTCAGCCATCGCAAAAGAGAAACCCAATGGACGCTACATTTAAAATTGCTCCAAAAAGCTGTTTTAAGCAGCTTTTAGTTATAAAGTGTTTTCCAATAGGGACATAACAATTTCGCATCTTTATGTCAACACACCCTCAAAAATGTTTAATGATTTTTCAGTGTCAAAACGTTAGTCGAAGTCAACATTTTCATCTTGGTAAAGTTTACTTACTTACGAGCAACATTTGGAAATCATTATAAATTAATACCGAAATTCTGAGTCGGTGGTCTCAACTTTAGGAGCACTTGCTCCAATTTGCATCATCTTCAGCGATGAAGATCATTTCTGACTGAGTGGTTTTGTCTAAAAACACAATATGCGTTATTGGATAGCAACAAACCCACATGTGCTTTAACAGGCACACACGCAGAAAAAATATATGGTTACTATATGGTCATCGCAACAATAATTTGTTCTCTACAATAAAAGCATGTTCGTCGAAACCATAGTATTTGTTCGCCGAAACCACTGTAGTAGCAGCAGTTTCAAACCACTGTAGCAGCAGCAGCAGTAGCAGTAACATATTTCGTTTTTTAGTACTTCGTACTTGCCTAATTGTTTTGTATTTACATACATAATCTTGTAATATTACACTCAAAACCTGTTCACATAAAGCATAGCATCAATATGTATATTTAGTTCTGCTATAGTCATTGTCGCTCATATTGCAGCAGTACAGCAAAAATCTAGCAATGATGTTTTTGTAATCACTTTCGCTGCTTAGCAACCACTTTTTTGTAAATTCTTTTCGTTAGTTAGTTGCCCATTACATTTCAATAAATCAGTTGTTAAAACCGCATCAGCATCGAAAACTCTCGTTTCATTTATCGCAACTGTCTGTAAATAAGCTTACAGGCTCAAACATTTGGTGACCCCGACGTGATATCGTCAAAATCATATTTGTTTCGCATCGTTTAAACTCTGATATTGAAATTAATTTGAACAATTTCTGTTGGTTTTTAATATTAAATCGGATATTAAAAATAATTTGGGCAAAATTGCATAAAGTTAAATTTTCCTTCAATTTGACTCAAAATAAATTCGTTTTTGAATACAATTGTTGGCAGAATCATTTAAAAATTTATTTCGTAAAAAATCAATTGTTTGATTTAAAATAAAATTCATACTTCTCGAGAAGTAATTCTGTCGAATTTTATCAACTTTTCCATACGCACAAAAATCGCCCTGAAAATCAAATAACGTCGAACATGTCCCAGGAAGGTGAGACGTCATCATGTGACGTAAGTGGAAAGGAGGCTGACGATTTAGCATACTACAAAAGGAGAGTTACATCGATCGATAAGCAATTAGCAGATTTCAACGCAAGTTTAACTACAAAGGCATTAAGTGAGCTGGACGATGCGGACCTTTCTGTTCGTCTTGAGTACCTCGAAGGTTTGAACTCTCACTTTGAACAAGCAGCATCAGTATTAGATTCAAAGGGTGTGACTGAAATTGGTGATGATGTACGCTCGAAATTTGTATTGTCATTTTTTGATGCTAAGGCAAAAATAAAAAGGAAAATAAACACCAGTGATAGAAACAGAGCAACTCCTCTCTCGTCGACTGTTCGCCAATTTTCTCTAGACGAATCCATGCCTTCCCGTAAGACCAGATTGCCGGAATTAAAAATACCTCAATTCAGTGGTTCGTACACGCATTGGCCGGAATTCTTTGCAATGTTCACCACCGTAATAGCAAATGATATTGAGTTGAGTAAAGTTGAAAAGTTGCAACATCTTCGGGCTAGTCTAATGGGAGCGGCTTTGGACACAATATCATCGTTGGAGCCTACCGAGGCAAATTACGATAAGGCTATCGAACTACTAAAAAATCGATTTGATAACAAATTGCTTATTTTTCAGACACACATTAAGGAGATTTTCGGGTTAAAGGGTGTTGACAAGGGATCAGCTTTAAGTCTACGGCAGCTAAGCGACAAAATGAATGCTCATATGCGAGCACTGCACACCATATGTACAAAACAACAAATTGCTGATGGGATGCTGGTGTATTTAGTAACATCAAAGCTGGATGTGAACTCTCAGACGGAGTGGGAAGAAGATTTGAAGGTCGACACATTACCCTCTTGGTCTTCTATGGAAACATTTCTAGAACGAAGATGTCGCATGCTGGAGAACTTGGAAAGTTCTATGGTGATGAAAGCCCCTACACAGCAGGTGAGCAAAAAATCGAATATCTATGGTCGAAATGTGCTTGTAGCTTCTGGAGCAACATCTCCAACTTGTACCTTTTGTGACACCAAGGACCATTTTATCACAAATTGCTCTCGTTTTGAAAATCTTTCGCCTACACTGCGATTTAAGGAAGTTAAAAGATTGGGACTTTGCTTAAATTGCCTGAAGAAGGGTCATTTGCTGAAGAAATGTAGATCGGGAAATTGTCGCCACTGCTCGATGAGACATCATTCTTTACTACACATCGAAAACAACAATGTCCAACCCTCCGTATCTTCGACTCAGCAGTTAACAGAGCATACAGCAGTCCCCTCTTCTGCGCTTGTTTCATCGTTGTCTACCTGTGTCACACCTGAACCCGTGGAATCTCCTGTAAGTAATAATGTGTTGTTAGCTACCGCAATCGTAATGGTAAAAAATAAGTTCGGAGTTTTTGTGCCGTGCCGAGCAATTCTTGATTCAGCTTGTTGCTGATAAGTCAGCTGACATTTCTATCAAATCCTGTCACAGCGATTATTCGATGTCATTTGCTGCTGTTGTCGTACCAACCATAACCGAATATCAGCCAAACACAAACCTCGACTTAAATACTTGGAAAATTCCACAAAATATTAGACTGGCTGATCCTCAATTTAGCAAACGTGGCCGTATAGATCTATTAATTGGGGCTGCTAAATTTTTTGACCTTATGAGTGAAGGAAAAATTCGGCTTGGTGACAATTCTCATATTTTGCAAAAAACTCTTTTAGGATGGGTGGTATCGTGTGGGGGTGTTTGCTCATCCAACTCTATTGCTTTGACAACTTGTTTCAAAGGCGTTGAGGAAGCCGAGAACGAAGCTTTAATTGATGTTGTTAAAAGCTTCTGGGAAGTGGAGAACGACTTCGAAGATTCTTCAAATTTTACGAGAGATGACGTTTTTTGCGAAAAACATTTTGAACAAAATACAATTCGATTGGATTCCGGTGATTATTCTGTGCGATTACCAAAAAAGGCTAATCATCATGAACTTGGTGATTCGTATAACCACGCTCTGAAGCGTTTTGAAAGCCTTGAAAAAAAACTGAATAAAAACCCAGATATCAAAAGGCAGTACGTATCATTTATGAACGAGTATGCTGAGTTGAAACATATGTCTCCAGTTGTTTCATTACCCAAACAAGTTAAAACTTATTTTCTCCCGCATCACTGTGTGCATAAACTTGATAGCACATCGACAAAGCTCAGGGTTGTTTTTGATGGCTCCGCCAAGACCTCATCAGGTCTATCACTCAACGACACACTTTTCTCCGGACCAACCATTCAGCAAAAACTCTTTGACACTCTTTTACGCTTCCGTTTTTTCAAGATTGCTCTATGTGGAGACATTTGCAAAATGTATCGCTGTGTTCGAGTTTGCTATCCAGATGACTACCTTCAGTGTGTATTGTGGCGAAATAGTTCCGAACAAGATTTGAAGATTTACAAATTAAATACAGTCACTTATGGTACGAAGCCGGCAGCATTTCTTGCAATCAGGACAATGCATCAATTGTGTTTGGACGAAGGTGAAAACTTTCCCGTAGGTACAAATGTTGTAAAGCGAGATTTTTACGTCGATGATTTGATATCTGGCGGTAATTCTATAGATGAAGTAATCGAAATCAGACAACAAGTTACCGAGCTTCTGAAATTAGGCAACTTTGACATTCGAAAATGGTGTTCGAACATTCCTGCTGTTTTGAGTGGAGTTTCATCGTCCGACTGCGAACAGTTTTTACAATTTCACGATGGAACCAATATAACTAAAACTTTAGGCCTTATATGGGATCCAAAAACAGATACATTCATCTTTACATTTTCACATGTGCTGGATAAAAATATTGTCACGAAGCGCACCGTGTTATCTTCGATTGCCCGATTTTATGACCCTTTGGGTTTAATAGGACCAGTTATCACAAAGGCAAAAATCATCATGCAAAACTTATGGAAAAATAAATTGAATTGGGATGAAAGTTTACCTCAAGCTCTACACTCGCATTGGCTGGAATTCATTTCGCAATTTTCTATCGTTCACAAGTTAATATTTCCAAGATTTGTTTCCATTCCAGAGTCCAAAGTTCAAGTACATGCCTTTTGTGATGCGAGTTTATCTGCTTATGGTGCCTGCATATACGTGAGATCGGAATTGAGAGGAGAGGTCAGAATTAACTTATTATGCTCGAAGTCCCGTGTCGCACCACTGAAAGTTCTCACTGTACCTAAGCTTGAATTGGCCGCTGCTTTACTTTTGGCAAATCTTTTGGATGAATTTTCAAAGAAACATCATAATTATGAATTTCATTGCTGGTCAGACTCTATGGTCGTGTTATCGTGGATCCGCGAAGAAGCTTCAAATTACAATGTGTTTGTTGCAAACAGAGTAAGTCGGATACAAAAATATACTAACAATATGATATGGCATCATGTACCCACCGCCTCAAATCCAGCTGATATTTTATCGAGGGGTGCTACCCCAGAAGAACTTTTAAAATCAATATTGTGGACAAATGGGCCCGAATTTTTATCTAAAGACCAAGAGCATTGGCCAAGAGCAGTTAACTTTTTGACTGAATTACCTGAACGGCGTAGAGTAGTTTTAACTACTTCAATTGTCACTGATTTATCCCTTAATTGCAAATTTCATAATTCCTTTTCAAAGATTCAGCGCACATTTGGTTACATTTATCGTTTTCTGAACTTCAAGTCCTTGGACAAATCGAGTTGCTCTAATGTAGAGCTGACACCATCGGAGATTAAGATGGGCACTCATCTTTTAATGAAAAACATTCAAAGAGTGTATTTTGCCGCAGAATACAATGCTCTTAAAACCAACCAAACTGTATCGCCATCAAGCAAGTTATATTCCCTCACTCCTATTATGGATTCGATTGGACTTATTAGAGTTGGAGGTCGCCTCCAAAATTCTTTTCTAAATTATGAAGCACAACACCCCATAATTCTGCCAAAATCTCATCCCATTACAACTGCGCTTGTTTTGCATTACCATCAACAACTTTTACATGCTGGTCCACAATGTTTACTAGCGATTATTCGACAACAGTACTGGCCTGTTGGTGGAAGAAAAACAGTAAGCGGAATAATTGCTAAATGTGTCAGATGTTTTCGACTCAAACCAAAGCTTATGGAGCATATTATGGGCAGCTTACCAGATGATCGTGTAAGGCCGAATAGAGCTTTTTATACAACAGGCATCGATTTTTGTGGACCCTTCTACTACAAATCTGAAGTCAGAACTCGCCCTCCAATTAAGTGTTATGTATGCATTTTCATATGCTTTTCGACGAAGGCGTTGCACATGGAACTGGCGCAAGATTTGTCAACATCTTCATTCTTATCATCACTGAAACGTTTTATCTCGATTCGCGGCAAACCGAATACTATCTGGTCGGATAATGCAACAAATTTTGTTGGGGCCAATAATGAATTGGCAGAGTTGCGACAGCTATTTTTCAACCAATCCCATGTACAACGAATAAAGCAACAATGTTTGGAAGATGGAATAAACTGGAAGTTTATTCCGCCAAGATCGCCGCATTTCGGAGGCCTCTGGGAGGCTGCAGTGAAAGCAGCAAAGTTTCACTTTTATCGCACGGTTGGCCTTTCAATACTAACGTTCGACGAGCTGCGGACCATAGTATGTCAAATATCTGCCGTTTTAAATTCTAGACCGCTTTGTCCACTTTCAGAAAACCCGGATGATCTCGAAGTGCTGACTCCAGCCCACTTTCTAGTGGGAGCGCCACTAACAACATTCGTGGAACCAGACATAACTGAGCTGGACGTCAGTCGATTGAGTAGGTGGCAGCGAGTTTGCTATATGCAACAAGTGTTTTGGAAAAAGTGGAGTACTTCATACTTATCATTATTACAAGAGCGTTCAAAGTGGCGAGCATCGAGCACAAATCTAACCAAGGGTACCATGGTGGTTCTGAAAGATGAAAATCTTCCACCTTTGAAATGGCAAATGGGACGAGTAGTCGATGTAATCACTGGTAAGGACGGAGTAGTGAGAGTTGCTTTAATCAAAACAATCAATGGTACGAGTCGACGAGCGGTTGCCAAGTTAGCAGTTTTGCCAATTGAATATGGATCGGTTGAAAGTCATGAACTTCCAACGGGGGGAGGATGTTCGCCGAAACCACTGTAGTAGCAGCAGTTTCAAACCACTGTAGCAGCAGCAGCAGTAGCAGTAACATATTTCGTTTTTTAGTACTTCGTACTTGCCTAATTGTTTTGTATTTACATACATAATCTTGTAATATTACACTCAAAACCTGTTCACATAAAGCATAGCATCAATATGTATATTTAGTTCTGCTATAGTCATTGTCGCTCATATTGCAGCAGTACAGCAAAAATCTAGCAATGATGTTTTTGTAATCACTTTCGCTGCTTAGCAACCACTTTTTTGTAAATTCTTTTCGTTAGTTAGTTGCCCATTACATTTCAATAAATCAGTTGTTAAAACCGCATCAGCATCGAAAACTCTCGTTTCATTTATCGCAACTGTCTGTAAATAAGCTTACAGGCTCAAACAGTATTGTTTTTTGAATTTCATTTTGACAACAGTATGATTGCGGCGATATTAATATTGTCGAAGTGTAACAAAAGTACTATTGCCAAATTAAAAAAATGAAAATATAGCTGTAGCAACCATATAAACATGGTTGGCGATTGCTCATATCAATCACCATGGGTTCTGGGTGTTGGTGGTAATTATTCCTAAATTGTTGAATTGGAGCATATGTTGAGAAGGGTGACTATGCTAGGGTGCTATGGGGACTCAAATCTCCAACTTATGTAAGTTTGAAGTCCAGTAGACAAATATGGTTGGCTTTGTCTGTATTGATAATGGGCTGGGTGAGAAAATTGTTGGAAACGGTGTTGTTGCTGAAAAGGTGCTTAATGGATTGATTTGTAATGCGGCGAATTTTGGAAATTATTTTGGATGGAATAGTACGCAAAAGTATAGGCAAAGTTGTGTCTTATTTGGTAAGATTCTAGCTCTTGAAAATGGCAAGGACAGAGGGCATATCAGTGGGTTTGCATGAAAATAAAACTCTACACAATGGACGCCGTAAGCCTGAAATAAAAACGCGCAAGGCATCGTCTATATATTTTTGATTCAAAGCATTTTTTAAGGATGGGTTCCCTTCAATCATTAAAATAACTTTATTGATGATAAGTGTTAATTTTTTCTCCAATTCGTCATAAATCAACAATCTTTCTTCAACCTTGCTTTAATGTTGAAAGCTCTTGTTCTTGGGTATATATTGAGCGTTTATCGCCATATGAAGAGTACAATCGTGATTTAATTGCCTTAAAATTGAGTACGGTGTTGTAAGAACTAAGCACCGTATTAGCCGTGCCCAGAACTTTATTCCAAATAATGGCTACGGCTTGATAGTATTTTAAGCTTCCCTCATATTGCTCATAAAGTTTATGTGCCGTAATCGCGGCTTGGCGCTAAGAAAGGTATAAAGCAGCTTCTTTATTAAATTATGGGATAAATTTAACAATGTCAAGCGATTCATTACACTCTATTCCCAATCTAATTTCAATTAAACCTGGAGTTTCTAATCTAGATAGTCTTGCGTCAAGTCATCGATTTTGCCTTCAAAATGTTGTCGCACTTGTTCAGTTGCTTGCCTAATAGCAGTGTTTAGTATAGTTTGTACCGCGTCTAGATCCAATTTCTTCTCTGTAGGTTTTCTCGTAGAAATGCTAAAGTTTTGTATTTCGAGTATAAGGTCGTCTACACTCATTAACTCTAATTAAATTTGTGTTTTGTCGATGTTTATTTTTAGAATGAATTTTTAGTCATAAGACTAAAAATTCGTTTTAGTTAGTTTTTAATAGTTATTCTTATAAATATATATTATTCACTTAATTCATGATAACATAAATATTAAATATTAAAAAATAGCAATATATTTAAGGCTACAAATCGTGAGTAGTTAGGCTTCAGCAAACTTCCAATGAAAACGAAAACCAACATCAGCTCAGCCACTTGAACACCAGCACACAGAACAGCGGTCAGTTGCATCAAGTTATTTAATTATCTTCTTTCAGCAATTTTCTAAATACGAACTGACGATTTTATAATATCTTTGTTGTTTTTTTGTCTGTTTTATTATCATTATTTTGTGTTGTCTGTTATAAAAAAGTTTTTTTTTGGTGCAAGTTTTTAAACAATATGTAATTATTTGGACTATATTTCTTTTAAAAGCTTTATTTTTATTAATTATAAATTCCATTTCATATTAATATCGAGTTTTTAACTTTTTAGATCATGTCATGTGTCGCGTTGACCAACAATTTTCAATAAGCACATGCTGGTTTTAATGCAATAACACTACTTAGTAGGGACATAAATACTGTTACAACATTGAACACACCCATTTCAATAGAAAAACTGAACATACCCGTTTACAAAACGAAATATAAAATAAGACTGACTTAAGAAAAAATGTCATTACAGTGTGAGAGTCTAATATTGCTCTCCCCAGAGTTATTTTTAGAACTACACAAAATGATATATGTAATGAATGTTAACAATAACAACAACTATGATCGAGTTAAGAAAAAGAATGATAAAGAAACTGAAAAATATGCAAAACAGTAAGATGCAATATTCAATACCTTAACTTATACAACAATATCAATAAAAATGCTATGAGTCAGTAAACCGTCATTGCGTTTATACTATAAAATCCTTTGCTGTTGTAATTCAACGCCCTCAAGTCGTCCCCTGCGAATTTTGTACGCATGTGCGGTCCTTCCACGCACCCTATTACTCCCAGAAATCCTGTTGATTCGAAAATGCCTCCACTGTCGTCCTTTCTTCTTCGGAAGAATCTATTTTAATCCACTGCGGAGAAATCCAGTTCTTTCCGTTAATGGTCCTGGCGATCGACAAGCGCAAGACATTAGGGAACATGACAAATTCAACCATGGGGAGGTAAACAATTGAGATTGTTAAAGTCTTTTACGAAAATTGGCGTTTAAATCAAAATGCATTTCGTGTTTTTACAAGGAGAATCATCTTCAGCGATGAGGCACACTTTCACCGCGGTAGATTCGTTGACAAGCAGAATTGCATTTGGGCAAATGAGAATCCACGAATGATTCACAAGGAGTGACTGTTTGGTGCGATTGATGCGCTTGCGGCGTCATCGGGGCGTACTTCTTCGATAATGAGGTAGGCCAAGCAGTTACCGTGTATTGTGTTCGCTATCGCGAGATGATAACGGAATTCTTGTGGCCAGGAATTGAGGATATGGACCTGAATTTTTGCGCTATAAATCTAAAGGTCATGTTATATCACGTCATGCCGATATTATTTGGACACCACGATTATGTCATTCGACACCGTTGGACTTTTTTGTTTGGGAATATTTAAAAGAAAAAGTGTGCGATAATAAGCCGAAAACAATCAAATAGATAAGGGTGAGATAATTCGCCACATAAACAACATTGAACCTACCATCTCTCAGAGTCATTGAAAATATGGGCAGTAGGAGATAGGGATGCCACCAAAGCCGTGGCGAGCATTAGGTCAATATTTTATTTCGCCCATAATTGTCATAGATCCTTCTGGCATAATATTGAAACTTTTTGTTTTATTTACAATTAACATCGTGAGTTTTAACGCATTAATAATTAAGAAAATATAATTTGTTATTTCACTTTTTCTACACTTCAGCTGTGTTCATGCGAGTGATTGTTTTTAAAACTAGCGTTTTGTTTTACAATTGTTGTTTTGTGAATACTGCAAATTGTGCGGATTACGTTACGAAGCCAAGCAAACGATCACACGAAAATAGGGGGACGCTTGCTTATGCGAAAGCCAATGACTGAATTTCGTTCGACATCGTGGGACAGGCAGTTATTAGATATCAATGCTTAACATGAAACACCAGTAATGTTGTTTGACCAATTTCGCCACGTATCTAATTATCATATAAATTTTAAAATTCGATTATAAGAACCTAGAATTTTTGGGCCTTTAGTGCCCAAAAATCGTTCTCCTTCAACAACGAACATATGCGTATTAAAAATCAATAAAATTTCGCCACGTATCCTATTATCATATAGATTTGAAAATTCGGTTGTAAGATCTCAGAAACAAAGTAATTTTCTAAAGAATTGACCTGACCCCCAAAGGCCATCCGCTAATGTCCGGGTAGATACGAAACCAAAAAGATGTACCTATATTTTAAATTTGGGCTAAATTGGCACGCGGACCGGTCCTTAGGGGCCCCGAAATCTTCAGCCTTCAACAAAGGACATACGGATATTAAAAACAACAAAACGTATCGTCACGAATCTGAAAATAACAGTACTAATACGATTTGAAGCCTTGGCCCATAGGCCAAAGGTCCCTATAGTTCATTTCGAACATCGACATGTGGTTATTTAGAAACAGTAGAATTTCCTCACTAATATCAATAAGCATTAACTTTAAGGATTAGTCTTAAATTAAGTCTCTAATATTCAGGTTTCCAAAGATTTTTATTGGCCCTCTTCAACAATAGACATTTGAGTTCTCTAAAACAATAACATTTTATGATGGGTTTTTGAGATTTTCTTAGCCAATGTATTGAATTCCGTAAAATGAAGTAACATTTGTGCAATATGACGAAAGCAGAATTGTAAAAATAATTTAAAATTGGGCTTGAAGGATAAAAATCGAGGATATGTTTGTGGTAACAATAAGTTAAACATTATTAAACCCTCATCATACTAGGTAAGAGGGTATAAACCATTCGGTTCCGACAAAAAGTGTAACGCATACAAAAAAGCATTTCATGTTTAGACTTCTGGCAACGCCCCTTCTGGTACCCATAAAAACACCGTAATATTTTAAAATTGTATTTGTTATCGTTCAGGTACCTCCCACGCAAATACAAATTCCGCCTACTTTAGTATTCTTGTAATATCTTTAATCCTAATCATACGATCTAACCTAAAATCAAAGCTTAAGATTAGGGTTATAAGCTTAACTTAGTGGGAAAAGTTTGAATTCTTTCCCACTCCCCTTTTGGTCCTAACCACACAAATAACTTTTGTTTAGTGCTAATGAGTGAAATTTGCTTAAATTGTGAACACCGTAATATTTTTATAACAGCTACCTATTTGTATACCAAAAAAGGGGTTAGCAAGCCCCATTCTAGTACCTCCCATACAAATGCACCCTTTCGCCCAGTTTTTTATTCTTGAAATACCTTTAATAGTACTCGTAAAATCTTGCCAAAAATAAATATTTAAGACCACAATTATAAGGTTATCTTGGTGACAAATGATTGGATTGCTAGCCATGCACCTTCTGGTACCTCCCACATAAATGAACCAGTTTTAGTGCAGATTAGAACCCATATAACTAGTCTCTCGATGTATGAAATTCGCTAACATTTCAAACTACAAATATTTTCATAAATATTTTTTAAACGCCTACAAAAAATGTGGATGACGCGGCCACTCTTGTACCTTCAGTGTAAATACACTATTCCGCCCACTTTTTGGCAAAACAAAAAAATGGATGTCACGCCCTAATCTAGTATCTTCCACACAAACAACCATTTACTAGAAGTCGGAAAAACGACCTGGCGTAAAAGTGCCATAACTTTTGGAATGCGTTGATGGATCTTAAACCATTATTTTATAGCTTGTAAGAACAGCATAAAGAGTAATAAAGAAACAATGCATTTCATTGTGGCTCAATAAGGTTTAAAACTGCAAAGTATACTTTTTCGTTGATTATCCTGGCATAACGTATTTGTTAATTTTTGATTTTCCCTACTAAAAACAAAGTTCATCTTCCATCAGATTTTGTTGCGATTTTTTCAGGTGTGACTACGTGTATTTTGCACAATTTTTACTTCCAACATAGTCCGATTTCAATCAAACTTTACACAGGATTTCCAGTGCATCTCATCTAAATAAATCATACTTGAAAAATATAATCTTCGGCAGACATTTCCACGTTCGATTAACATGTCTACACTATTAACATGCGGAGCTAAAAAATGTCATAACCAGGTTCATCGGATTTAACTTAGCTTGCTATTTGTAAAGTGGTGTAGGGTATCATTTAATCGGCGTGGGCGACTTTAGACTTTCCTTACTTGTTATGAATATGAACGAGTATTTGAAAAATTCAAAAATAGATACACGTTGTTAAATTACCATTAAATAAGGTGTTTTAGTTGCTGTTAATGTCTCTATTTGATGTTAAAGCTCTTATTAAAAGTTGTTTGGCAACGTGTTTAACCCTAGGATAGACTCTTGGTCTGGCCAGACCAAATTTGACTTTGAGCGCTTATAATTTTTTTTAAAGGCAAAAATTAAAAAATTGAGGGTGTTGATATCTATAAGGGAAGTATGCTGAATCGGACGAATTCAATTTTGACTCGAAAATTGCAAGCTAATGGGGAGAAATTCCCGTTGGAAAAAAATTACCACTTAACTAACCTCTTGGTCGGAGTAGACCACAGCAATCAAGCTATGAGTTTACTCATGAACTTCATGAAAGGTAGAAGTTTGCTTTTGTCTTTGTTTTTCTCTTTATTTTTGATTTTGTTTTGATTTTTATTTTGTTCTGCCTATGAAACCGAAGCAATCGATCTAGAAGTTTTGTTTCTATTTTTACATGAATAGCTTTCTCAATAAATCATAAACAGATCAGTCGTCGGTCTACATTCGAAGCGTAACACGTGTTTTACAGTTTTTTTTTTGGTAATCTTTTATTGCTGTTTGTGGTGAAATAATATGGCTTCTTCTAGTAAAAACTTATCGGGACTTGAAGCTAGTGAAATGGTCGTAAATAGACCAGCCAAATTTCAGCGTCTTACACCTGCTGAAAGAGAAGTTGCCGAAGAACGCATGATGTCATTTTTTGCTGATAGCGACGATGAGCAAGAACTATTTCCTTGCCGACGACGATTATGTTCCAGAATATAGTGCTAAGGATTTTGCGTCTGATGAGGAAACTGGAGCTTGTTGAAGATTTTGATGATGGCGACGTGGAAAATGAGGTTGAAACATTAGCTGCTGAAAGTGGTAAGGTGAATGTTACCAAAGTAAAGCTGGCATAATGTGGTTGAAAAAACCACCATCAACGGTTAGAACACTAACGCATAACATTCCAATTCTTGCTAGAACTGGCCCGTCCAGAAAGTTTCTACCAAATCCCCTACAAATTTTCAAAGAAATTTTTACACCTGAGATGGTAGACATCATAGTTTGGGAAACCAATCGTAAGGCTCAAGATGTCTTTCGATCATTGAATTAAAAGTACCCAGCCATACAAAAAATAGAATGGGATCCAACTAATGAAAATGAGGTGTACGCATTTATAGGTTTATTGCTATTTGCCGGCGTTTTTAAATGCGCAACTCAACCGGTAAAAGAGCTATGGGCACCATATCATCACGACATCTATAAAGCCACCATGTCAATAAAACGCTTTAATTCACTCCTACGGTTCATTCGATTTGATAACGGAAATACTCGTCAAATGCGTCAAGAATTGAGCAAGTCTGCTGCCATAGATGACCTTTGGTTGATGCTTGTACAAACTTAGAGTCATCATACACTCCTGGCGCAAACTTGACGGTGGATGAACAGCTGTTTCCCTATCGTGGACGTACACGATTTACGCAGTATATACCATCCAAACCAGCTAAATATGGTATGAAGGTATGGTGGATTTGTGACGCAATAACTAATTATATCCCCTAAGAGGCCAAATTTATACGGGAAAATCTTCTGACGGAGTCCGAGAAGTAAACCAAGGTGAACGAGTTGTTTTAGATTTGGCCAAAAACTATTTTTACACAGGACGGACCGTGTACTGTGATAATTTTTTTACAACTTTGGCATTAGCTCAAAATTTGATGGAAGTCCGTCTTTCTCTTGTTGGAACCGTACGATCGAACAAAACAGACCGACGTCGCCGTTTCCTTGTAGAATTGGCGCAGCAGTTAGTAGTCCCACATATGGAAGTACGAGCCTCAAATCCTCGTGTATTGCGTTATCCATACATTAGAATTGCTATGAGTAAATTTAATATATTTGTAAGTATAAACTATTCCCTTCCTTCAATATTTTACTTCTATTTTCCCCATTAACTTTTATTTTTTCTCTAGCCTCGAACACCGCAACCTGAACAAACTCGCGGAGAAACATTTGAATTTCCATCATCTTCATCATCTACCTACCGTCCACTATGTGCCATTTGTAATTTAACATCGAAAACTAAGCGCAAAACCCGTTTTCGGTGTGGAATATGCGGAAGTGCTATGTGTCTGCAGCATGGAAAAGAGTCAAAATCCTACATTTGCGATGACTGCCAAGTGGTAAACTAATTATAAGAATACTTATGTTAAGAACTTGAATTTACTTCTTGAAAAATAAACATGAAATTTGATTTTATCAAAAAAGAGGATGTTTTACCTTTTTTGTATATTATTTTTTGTGACCTTTTTACCTTATTTTGGAAGTATGTAGATACAGTTTCGCTTTAAATGACTATGTATAACACATATCAACAATTTCCATATGAATTAAGACCCCATGATTAGGTATACATTATGTTTATAGCCAAAAATCTGTCTATTATAGTCATGTGGTCTGGCCAGACCAAGAGGTCAATTTAGTGATCGAAAGCTTATCGCCTATCCTAGGGTTAAACACTTTGAATTTAGTTCACCCTAAATGGAAAATATTGGATCTAAGATGTCATCCAGTGTAAATGCGTCAAATATATATATTTAAATACAGGACCTGATTCAAGAGTGTGCTCTGATTGCAGAATTAAAATGTCTGAAAAGTTTTGCCAGAAGACTGGTGTCTTCAAAAAATCCACGCCGAGGTTCCAACGTCCTCTATGTATTCCATAAGGAAATCAAGAAGATATTTAAACATGGAAGAAACGTAAGATTAAGATGACAAAAAAACAATCTTGTATATAAAGTTTGAACGCTTCTGTCATTGACTTTTACTGTTAGGATGAATACCGGAAAAAAATTTATATTTGTAAATGTAGAGGACCCTGTTGCATTATTTATTTAAACATTTATTCCAAAGTTATTCGTCTGTTGGATGGCAATCGAATACACATTCAAAAAAGATTAATGCTTATGAATTTGGAGGAGTTGCTAATGAATTTTAAGCTTATCACTCAGAATAAAAAGTACCCATCCAGTTGGTGTCATTCATCAGAATGTCAAACTTATGTGTGAAGGTGTCTTCAAAAAGGAATATACGGCTTAATTTTGGAATATGCGAAAATTCTGTGGTGGCCTTTTACGTGTGTGAGAGCGACAAATGTCCCAGATTTGAAAGTCTTAGGTCTGTTCTACATAATTACTTTGACAGCCACAACAGAGAGACTCTGAGTTACAGCTTGGTGAATAAACTGGAAAGCGTTGATGATTTAATATGTATTTTTTTAAAGCGTTTGCCAAAATCACTTAGGCATGCTTAAAAAACCCAGCAAACATATATTTTAATAAAATACGGGCAGATCTAAAATACTACAAATAACCAGTCGTTTTAGACTTCGCTGAAAGTTATACTTTCGTCATACGAAATGAAGTGCAGCCATACCACTGGACAAATGAACAAACCACCATCCATTTGGAATTTATTGTCGAACAGAGGAAGGAGTAAAATTTACAAATCTTGTAATCATATCCGATATTATGAAACACAACAGGATTACACTAAATCTGTTTTTAAAGAAATTTGTAAGTTTCATAATGGAACATATTAACATGCCATTAAAAGTGTACTACTTCTCTGATGGGTCAGTCGCTCAATATAAAAACAAAGCACATATATGCAACCTAACATGCCATGGAAATAACTTTGGAATCAAAGGAACTATTTTTGTCCAGCTCATGAGAAAAATATTTGTGACTTGGCGGTACACTTAAAAGACTAGTTGCACCGAAAGTGCAATCAACTCTCCTTTTGCAATGAATATTTGGGCAAACAACAACAACATTAAAAATATGAACTTTATCTACGTTTCCCAAGGGGAGTAAACAAAGAATAAAAAACAGTTTAGCGAATTGGGTCCGCAACTGAAATCTGTTCCCAAACACACAAGCAATTCATCGTGTCAACCCATTATTGTAAAAGTGCAGATAAAATAATTTTTACAGTCAACAGAAATGTTATTAAAATTATTAAACAAAATAAATTTACAAATACAATTAGTTTGTTTTCACTTTAACTTTCAAATAAATTACTCTTGATTGATTGGTATTTTTATGCATTTATTGTATGTAACTTTTGATTTGATGGAGATTCATTCCAATTTTGAAATTTCACTATGTTGTAGAGAAAAAGATAAACTTTTTTTTAGTACGAGGGTTGCTATTTATATTTCGGGTCCGGCAATAAAAACAATAATTTATCATTGAAAATTTATCATTGGAAAATATTCTCCTTTAACATTAATACACTTTTTTATGCGCACAAACAAAATTTCGAAGCACTTTTTCCACTCCAAAACATGATTTTTGATCGCTTCAACAGCATCTTCTGGCGACAAAAATGGTTGACCACGCATTTTTTTCTTGATGTTCGGGAATAAAAAGAAGTCATTGGGTGCCAAGTAAGAGCTGGTCGGCGACCCATCAATTCGACGTTTTGGTCGGTCAAAAAGGCGCTGGTTTGAGCCGATGTGTGAGAGATCGCATTGTCATGGTGCTCAATGATTCGTCTTCTCTTGTTCGTTTTTCGAATTTCTCCCAAGACTTCAGTAAAACAAATTGTGGTGTACCACTTTGGATAGACCGTCCTACTTTGCTCAAGCGGAACAGTAGACCGTCCTACGTTGCTCAAGCGGAACAGTTGCCACATGACCAGTTTTGCCTCTTGCTTCTATATTTACATAGAAGACAAGTTTTTAACAAAATGGCCAATCGACACGAGCGTTTTTTGAGCGATTGTCAGATTGTGCGGGATCCAACGAGAACAAACCTTTTTTACCTTTTCATGCAATATCGAATGTATGCTGGTGCAAGAAATGTCCAAGGATGCCTCTATCTAACGGTATGTCACATGACGATCTTGCATTATCAGTTCATGTACGGCATCAATGTTCTCTGGCACAACGGCCGTTTTTGGACGAATTTCACGACCTTCGTCTTTGAGCGAGCGTCGGCCATCATGGAATTCATTAAACCAGTTTTTCACAGTGCTATAAGATGGTGCTTCATCGCCATACAATGGTTTAAGTTTATCGATGCACTCTTGTCGTGATAAAATTGACTTTTTTAAGCCACTGGAAACAACACAAATGATGGTCGTACTTCAAAACGTTCTGAGTATGTTTATGGTAACAACGTCAAACTTTCCAATAAAAATCGTTCCATAGTTTGAAAATAGGATGAAAACTTCAAAAGTTATTACACTTTCTAAAGAGAAAAAATAAGAATATGTGACGCGCAAAATAGAAAGGGACCTAAGGGTAAAAACCAGTTTTGTTCAGGAGAGCCATTTTAAAGATTTAAATACGTGTATCTTTGGTGTACCATCACTTTCACAAAACGCGCATATCTCTGGGAGGGAACACTTTTGGTGTTCAGATGTTATCCACATCAAAAAAGAAAAAAAAATGAAAATTGATTTTTTTTACCCTTAGGTCCCTTTCTCTATGCGCTGTCACATATTGAGAAACACTACTTCAGGTTATTCTGACAAACATTTTTCTGCTTGAAGGTGTCAAATGCTATTGAAGGCTCTTTAGATAATTAGTTTTACAGTTTTCGAGCGATTTTGATAAATAGCTCTTGGAAAATATGTTCATAAATATAACTTTCATAGAAACATCATCAACAATTACTTGTAGTTATATTGGAGGCAAAGAGCTAAATATTTTTTTTACTTATGTTGCATAATGTTTTATTTGTAGGATTTAAAAAGCTTGTTTTGTGAATCATGAAATGAAAAGGCAGTAATTGACTATTCACAACAACATGATACCTTAACTTGTGCCATGTAAAAAAAAGCTTGCACGATAATGGATCTAGCGTAAAACAACATCCTCTACAATAGCTAATGAGACAGTAGATATTGATAATTCCCATTCCAGAGCCCCAGAACTGGTTATTTAGGGTGATCCATCTAGAGGTATTTTTTCAGAACAAAAAAATATAAAAATTCAAATCTAGTGTGGAATCTTTATTGGTAATTTGAAACACATTGTATGGCATTTATTTTTTTTAATATAGTTTCGTTCAAATGTTGGCCCCAACTATGCCTCAAGGTTTTGATTCAGCGTAGACTTTGGACTTTATGTAACCCCAAAGAAAAATATCTAAAGGTGTGATATCAGTCGATCTAGGTGGCCAACTCACCTGTCCAAAACATGAAATTAGATGATCTCTCAATAGATCCATTGTTTGAGCAGCTGTATGGCAATTGGCACCGTCCTGTTGAAACCAAGTGTCGTCAAAATTACGGGCTTCAATTTAAGGTAGCATAAAGATCGATATCATGGCGCGATAGCGAGCACCATTCACGGTTACGTTCCGGCCATCAACATTTTTGAAAAATATGCACTGATGGTTCCACCAGCTTATAAACCGCACCAAACCGTGGTTTTCTCTGGGTTTAATATCACCTCTTGAACCTCTTCTTGTTGCTCTTCAGCCCATTGAGCCAAAAAATGGGACGCATCACTCAACAAAATTTTGGTCGAAAACAGCGGACCTTCCCGTTTCTAACCGAACTCTCTTTTTTATAATACTGTTGCCAACATTTGAAGGTAATTATTTTCAAAAAATAAATGGCATAAAATGTCCTTTCAAATTACCAATAAAGATTCAACGCTTGATTTGAATTTTTAATTTTCTAAAAAAAATAGCTCTAGATGTATCACCCTATATTTGTACGTAATTATTAGTAGGCGTGAACTTTAAGTTCTTTTCTGATGAATATTTATGAAAATAAATGAATTTTATTTTATGTTTTTTATTATTAGAAAAAGTTTTAGACTATTCCTTTATGGGATTAATGGTCACTGTAACCGTTCACTGTGTAGTAGTGAACGGTTGGACTCCGTATGCATTGTCTAATTGTTTTACACTCTGTGTTAAGTTTCTTTATTTTCTTCAGGCTGTAAATATACTAATAAATATTAGTCTGTTTCAAAACGCTCGTCCTCGGTATACATATGCGGCTGTGATTCCACACAAATTATACTGTACTTGAACTATTCCAATTCAGTGCGTTCGTATAAAAGTATAAACAATGCGAATAAAAAGTCGTGGAATGAAAACAGAAATAACAGTCGTAGAGGGTTTTCAAATAAAAATAATAGAAACGCTTATTCAACATTATTTTTTTCTTTCTTTGCAATGTTTGCTTAACAACGAAAGCACACAAAACCGCTCCTGTTCGGATTTCTTTAGAAACGCTCCGCTATGCTTATGTGCGAGCAATTTCTTTTTTTTTATTCTCAAGCCCTACACTGCTACACTTTGTGCGTTTTTCCATGCAGATCAGGGATTGTTTTATTGCTTTCCGACCCGTAGGAAAGGCAGTGGAACGAACATAATAAGAAGCGGAACACAAAGGCCGAGAAGAATAAGAAGCAACAGTCTCGCCCTCTCGATGCAAGTCAAGTCGACGGTCGACCTTTATTGTATCGGAGTTGACGGTGTAAATTCACAATTCGTGGCTGGCATTGTACGCACTCTGCCATTGCTGTTTTATGCGGCTTCTGGTTCGCTGTGCTTTTAAGCGGGTTCCTATTTTATGGGATTTTCTTTGTTTTCGGCCGTGCTTTTTTTATGACCATCGCAATATGAACAAGTAAAAATGTCGTTATGTACGGCTAGGCCGAACATTATATACCCTCCACTTTTGTCTCTTGCGTCCGTCCCTAATTCAGCCAAAACATCCAAATTAATCTATATTTACGGTTCGTAGCTAAATTTGCTCCAATTTGAGTACAAATATGTCCATTTTGCAATTAATCCGCTTTTAAAATACACTTCTGGGCCACATGAGACAAAAAGTCTAGCGACTATCTAACACGGGCGGACGGGTGGCTATATCGTCTTAGGATTTTACGAAGATCAAGAATGTATGTATATATAAGTATAAGTACTTTATAAGGTCTCCTATCAATATGTCGTGGTGTTGCAAACGAAATGAAAATTTTTATATACCATCCACCCTTCGGTGAAGGGTATAAAAAAGTTTTAGTGTGAGTAGACACACGTAAACTTATACAAACACACAGATGTAAGACATACGAGGGAAGTTCAATATCTAGCCGCTTTAATTATGACACATTTTTTTCCATTTAATTTCCTAACAAAATCCCCTTTCTAGCATTTAGTTAAATTTTTTAATGCCATCATTGAACAGGGTGGCCCAAATAAAACCTGGAATGACCATAGTTTGCTTAACAGTTACGCAGTCGCTTAACCTTGTTGAAATTTTCGTTGGCTTCTACACCCGTTTACATCCAAATTTTGCATAGTACGTTGAAGCGACAATTAATTAACTGTAGTGAAACTAGTTCATATAGGTCTATATTTTAGTATAGCTCCCACATAAAGTTTCTTTACGATTTCAGAATCTGCAGCTTAAGAAGCCATATTTTAAATCCGATTCCGAGTTCAGTTATAATAAGTAAAAACAAAAACTATAAACAATGTTAATCGATAAAAAAGTTGTTAGTTTTTACCATCAATTAAGCCACACTGTAGTAGGATTTTTAAGTATGTAAGCGGGATTTTGTTATTAAGGGCTAGTTCTAGAGAATATGCTGGATCTAAAGGCACTTTGCAGCGTAGTGTATTAAAATTCTTTTGGCTTTCCGTGAACTGCGTGTCCCTGTATTGGCTTAACCACTAAACAAAAGGGAATCTTCTCAGAAATCAGTGAGGTGTACACGATATGTGCTCTTTGCGATTTGTTTTTGTAATCCTACTTGACAATTCGGTTCCACATTTATTCCCACATCAACTTATTAAATTTCGACATTAATTTCCAACCGTCAACACTTCTATAAATTTGTCTAGAATTTTTCATCAATATTTCTTTAATTTCGATGAACATTGCACTTTAATTTACTATTAAATGTTAACCAATTTGGAATGGTCATCGAATTGAAAATAAGTTTACATAAATTTAATGAAAATATACTTTAATTTGAGAAACAAATTTCATCATTTAATCAAAAGTGTATCTTATTCGGATGAAAATCTGCGTTAGTTTATAATTGTACATCAGTTTAATAAAAATTTATGTAACTGTTAGTTCATAGTCGGATTTGAGACCATATCTCTATTGAACATTTCATTCAATAGAAACCAAGAGTTATTCAAAAAAAAAAAACAAGTTACAAGCAGGTGTACCAGTGTAGTTTCGGTGAATTTTTCACGCTATACACTTAAGAGCAGCTAGAAGAGGATTCCACCATACAAAGTAAACACAATGATAATCACTCGAATTACTATCCAATTTTGCATGGACTGGCATCGTTTGCCTTATGCTCTTAATGTTTTATAAAAGACAACGACCGCGCACGGTATCGCATGTGTGTGTAAGTGTTTTGCTATGTGGAGTTGAGGTAATTTTACTCTGAATATCTACAGAAACTAATGGGTGCTCCAAGTAGAGATACTTTTTTCAATACAATTTATTGACAGATCTCGTGTGAGTCGTGTCATGCTGTCATGTTATTTTTGTTTAGTATTGTTTGGCATATCATAATGGAAAGACTTACGCCTGAACAACGTTTACAAATCGTTCAACTTTATTACGAAAATTCACGTTCTGTGAGGAATGTGTTTCGTGCACTTCGTTCAACTTATGGTCAATATAATCGGCCTACTGAGCGTACTATTCGCAACATTATCACCCGTCGTGCGACCCAGCATTCATTATTGGATAATATTCGACCGAATAGACCACGCCCAGCACGCAGTGAAGAAAATGTAGCGGCCAAAGCTGAGAGTGTACACCAAGACCGTGAAGAGCCGATACGGCGCCATTCGCAGCAACTCGGATGAAAAACAACGGTTTGGTGTGGTTTGTGAGCTGGTGGAATCATCGGTCCATATTTCTACAAAAATTATGCCGGTGAGAACTAAACCGTCAATAACGACCTCTATCGTGCCAAGATAACCGACTATTTGATGCCAGAAATTGAAGCTCGTGATCTCGACGACATTTGGTTTCAACAAGACGGCGCCACTACCCACATATCGTATCAATCAATTGATTTATTGAGAGAACACTACGGTGAGCAAATAATTTCGTTTTGGGTAAGCAGATAATTTCATGTGATATCACATCGTTAGACTTTTTCCTGTGAGGATATGTAAAGTGTTAAGTTTATGCGGACAAACCCGCTTCGATTCAGACCTTGGAGTAAAACATCACGCGAGTCATTCGCCAGTTACCAGTCGAAATGCTCGAACGAGTTATCGAAAATTGGACTCAACGGATGGACCATCTGAGACGTAGCCGCGGGCAATATTTGATAGACATAATCTTCAAAAAAAATGCCAAAGAATGATCTTTCAAAAGGTAATAAACATTCCCCATTCAATTTGAATTTTCTGGGTTTTTTTTTAAATAAGTAGGGAACCTCAAAATGGATCACGCGTTAGTTTATGTTGCACATATTGCCTGATCTTCAATTTGCATTTACCAAGGGTTCAAGGGATAGTCATTTACCAAGGTATTGGTATGTAACAATGCGCAAGTTCAATGTTCTTGTTGATAAATATTAATGATTAGTTAGGATAAGTTTTGGCAAAAGCCAGTCGTCTCAAGACAATCAAAATCTTTTAATCGACTCTAGGGCCTTTCAATTACATGTGCTGAAAGGGATATTCGGACAACAAGGTCTAACCCAGCAGTAGGCAAGGATCGTTGAACATTTTTCAGTTGCAGAACGCAGTTTGGTCAATAATCTTTAAGGCTGCTCCTAGTGGCGGGCAAATTTCTTTGGGAAAGTTGGTAGTTTGAAGGATTTTAAATCAGAGATGCGCCATGTCGTCCATTCCGGTATTACTTAAACTTCAGTAATTAAAAGAAGGACCCTGCAGAAATTCGACAAAACGGGCGGCGAGTTGGGCCTTCTCGTAAAAGATTCCTTACAAATCGAATACTTTTAGAATGATTGTTATTCTCAGATACATTTGCTGGCTCAGGGATATATGGAGATATTCTAAGCTGAAACAATACTTTTTGATAATAAAAGAGCTGTCTACGATACCAACATTTCACTAAAAGTTATTCCGGACCCAAGCCAATCATTGGCTCTATCATTATTATATTAGGTTTATAACGGGATTATCAGCCATCGAGGCATGTTTGTAAATTCCAGATAGATTCCAGTAACAGACAATGGAACTGTACGAGTATAATGAATCATGGAAACAGATACCAAATTCCTTGTCGACTGGCCGACATTATCAAGACTGCACATGATGTGCAACCAGCAGCAGTTACCAAATCCATCAAGTACCAGTTTCAGTGAAAACCTTGCCACATTTTAAAATCACGACTCCAAAATCTGACAGCGACTTCTGCAAATGGAGGCAGTTCTATTACATGTTATCTCAAATCAGCAACATAATCTACTATTGAAGACAAATTTATCAGAAAAACCGAAAAAGCTTAACGACCATGTTTCGACAAGGGGGCAACTATTTTTTCGCTTCGACGATGCTACAAGATCGGTACAACAACAAAAGAGTTCTTTTGTGCAAACTTAGCCGAAAAAATACTTAGTTAGCCAACAGCGACTTCAATAAAATCTTTGCACGACACCACACGATAGTCGAGGGTATAAAAACATTGAGTATAATAGCTCATAAAATGTACAAGATACAGTTCAACAGAGTCCAAAAATAAAAGCACACTTTTTCAATCAACAAAACCCGAAAGAAGCGAATATTTTGTAATACGAAAACAATTTTTTGTGTGTTTTATGAAACTAAAAACGAAAAGCGCAGTGACAGTGGAGAGAATTAAGATTCGGCCTGGAGGAATTCAACGACGTATTTACTTGTTCATAATTAGTCTTGCGAATTTTCGTTTATGTTGGCTGTCCATAGAGTTTTCTTTTCAATTTCGGCCGCTTATTAAACTGCCCTCGTCAATGCTTCATATGCTGCTCCACATGTGTATGTGCGAATGTACATCATCATGCTTAAATTTATGAGCGATGGCAGCAGCCCCAGGAGACCTTAAAGTTTAATTCGAACATTTCACTCACTGTCACAGTCCCTTCAAACGGAACGGGCGTCATTTGATTGACCTTAAAGCGAAGCTGGAGGAATGCTTTTCTTCTCGCCCCTGCTGACTGGTTGTGCTTTTGTTCGTTTCTTTTCTTCGTATGCTGATAATTCCTGATGCGTAAAAAAGGTTAATGCGTAAATAATATGGCATTGTATTTTCGTTTGGTCTCGGTTTCGGATCACTTTCAGCTGGCGTTTTGTGCCATAAAGGTCTCTTTAGCGACGGGTCCCTGTAAGAACGTCGAATTGGTTTATGGGATACCGGATGGGGAGATTTAGAAAAGGGACATAAAACAATATTTGATTTATTTGAATATTTGGGCATTTATTTGTTAAAAATCACTTTTTGTGTCAATTTAGAGCAAATAAATCTACAAAAGGATGTAAGAAAACGAAATATTCAAGCCTTTTTATAGCATCCAAATTGTGTATATGGCCAACCAAATACAAAAGTATTCATAAAATTGAAATGTGTTAACACATATCCATATACGTCAATAGGCATATATGAAAACAAGTATCCAAATCCCCAAACATACATAATTACATACATGTATACCGACACTCGTACATATGTACGTACATGTACATGACACGCGTCGTCATCAATATAACAGATCCGATGAGATATCTGGAAATTCGTTAAGGATTTTGTTTCATTTAAATAGTGGAAATCACATTTCATGGATACTACTTCGTATTGTGGTTAAACTCATCGGAAATGCCAATCATACAATCTTCCGCTTTACTGGCATGTAATCAGCAACCTATGCATGCATTTCAAACGAATGTCTATCAGAAGTATTAGAAATATTTATGGCGTTTTCAGTAGCCGATAAACGAGCATGTGTTTGAGCGTAGACATTCAAAATGATTCAAGCCCAATCCGATTGTATTTTGTGTGACAGACAACCAACATTCATTTGTACAAGCACTTATTCAATATCGATGATATGTAAAGTTTTAGTCCTGTATTTTCTTTGAATTTGTAGAGGAAATCGTACTGTCTGTAATCCCCTGGGACAATTCGTACAAAGGTCGTGAGTATTAAGCCGTCTCTCGGTCTGCGCAAAATATAAAACTATCTTTTGCATGTGTGAATTGGTCTGCAAGCTACGTAATTAGATCAGTTTATCAGCTATAAACTAATTTCGATAAACCTGGAGAGGCAGTCTAAGTTTAACAGCAGTAAAATCCTCTAGATTTCAACGAAATTTGATTTGTGTGCTATTTCGCGTATAGAAAAAATACTGCTGACCATAAAACATATCGGTCCTGCCGATTTAACAGCGGCATATTTTATCAGATTTCAACAAAATTGTATTTATGGCGAGATAGAAATCTCCTAGTTTATGGTCTAACCGACCTTACAGCGGAAAATCTCATTTGATTTCCGCAAAATTTGGTTTGTGGCTCTATTTTGCATACTAGAAAAACATCGCTGAAATAAGCCCAGATCGGTTAGATGGGTACTGACTCAAAAATCGGCCTATATGGTGTAAAATTGGTTATTTGTCCATCGCAATATTATATTTCAAATTTGATCAAATGGGAACTGAAGTGGGTGTTCTGGAGCGTCTGTATGTAAAATCGGAATGGACCTTTGTACTGCGGCTATACAAAAACATAAACCGATATCACCCATTTTTATGAGCTGGTAACTGATTGGTCGTAAAGAACTATGCCAAATTTCTTCACATTGGATGTTGTATGTGGTTTCCAAAGTTAAAGACAAAAAATTGGATCAATATATTTGAGGAAGCTTATTCTAAACTTTTTTTTACTCAATTTCAAAAGGGTCCGCTTTTTCTCAAAAAACTTGTTTGTGCTAAATTTCATCAAGATTGAATTTAAAATGTTGCTGTAGAAGCTGAAAACATGAAATAGGATAAATATATGTGACAGCACATAGAGAAAGGGACCTAAGGGTAAACAAATCAATTTTCACTTTTTTTTTTGGAAACATCTGAGCATCGAATGAGACCGATCCCATGCCCCAAAAGTGTTCCCTCCCAGAGATATGCGCGTTTTATGAAAGTGATGGTATTTAAATCTTTAAAATAGCTCTCCTGAACAAAACTGGTTTTTACCCTTAGGTCCCTTTCTATTTTACGCGTCGCATATATATAAACCGTCCTTTTTATATATATCGTGCGCCTTTAGACTAAAAAGTTTACTTGTGCCTTATTTTATCAAGATGGAATGTAATGTGTGGATTCTAGAGATATATCTTATTCTGAACAGATTTTCATTCAATAATAACTTCCGCCCTTTGACCAAACAGCTTACTTGGGCAAAGTTTCATCAAGATTTTGTGTAATATGTGGATTCTAGAGCGAAGAACATAGAATCAAAAGAACATTTATGTGGGAACTGTATTTAAATATGAACCGATGTTCATCAATTTCCACATATGTGAAGTAAAGACGTCGTTAAGTTCGACTAGGCCAAATTTTATATATTCTCCACCGGTAACGAAGTTTCCTGTTTTTTGGGCCGCTTAGGTCAACAATTCTGGCCCCAATCCCAGCAAATCGTCACAACTATATTTGCATTCATTTTCGAGCCGTCCTTTATTTAAGTTCTCATATTTACGGGTTTCTTTTCTTGACCATAAGATTCGTTATTTGGCCCGTTCGGGGTATGATTCCGATCCTTATCTCAGTGAAATAAACCCACCTTTGTAATCGTGTTTGCTTTAATTTAAGTAGGCCTATGTCCATTTTGGCTATTGTTTGACTATTTTATGGTACGGACCGTTTAACAATATTTATGAGCTTTTAACTGTTCCATCGTACAGAAATGTTTTTAAGATTGGATTAATATATGAATTCTAGAGCTTAAAAAACAAAAAATGGTATTAACATATGTAAGGAAGCTATATCTATTTCGGATCCGATTTTCGTTATTTGTGTTTGACATTTGTCAAAAGTCATCAAGATTAGATTTAATATGTAGCTTCTAGAGCTGAAAAAATCAAATAGGATGAACCGTAATATAAACCGATTTTCTCCAATTTCAAAAGCATCCGCCCTTGGTCCAAAACACTTACTCGTGCAATATTCCATCAAGATAGGAATAATAACGCAGAAAATCGGATGAACATATGTGTGGGATCTATAACTAAATCTGAACCAAAAATTCTCAATGTCAATAACGCCCGCCCTTTGATTAAAATGGGGACTTGTGCCAAATGTTTACAATGGCTGTGTTTTATTGTAAACTCGCTTGGGAAGTCTCTTATGCTATAACTTCACACTATTATACAATAATAAAGAATAATTTTGTTTACCTATTTTGTGTTTAAAGACGTTTGTTTGAAATAATTAAAATTTTTGGGACGAAAATTATTTAAGAATAACCTCTAGCAAGTTTAAGCGAGTTCGGTTATTACTCGCTTATAGTTTATATTGAATAACATTTTTCTACATATCAAATCAAACGGTTCATGATACATAAAGCCAATTAGTTCTTGTATACAAAGAATTTTCAAATTTCCTCGTAAATTTTTTAAGGTACCGCCTTACCGACCACTTTTTTGTTTAATGAGCGAGTACCACTAGAACACATCTAACATTGGATGCTTCTAAAGCTAAAAAAATAAAATCTAATTTACTTATGAGTAGGAGGTTTATGTAAATCTGAACCGATTTCCTTCAATTTCAAGCCCAAAAATGTTACTTGTGCCAAATTTCATCGATTGTATGAAGTATGTGACTTCTAGAGCTATAATACAAAAAGGAATTTGTGTGAGAGCTTTATCTAAATATGAAATTTTCTTTACTTTTAATTGGCGCAAAAAACTTACTTGTGCCAAATTTCATCAAGATGCGAAGTAATTAATCTGTCTCTTCTAGAGCTTGCTTAAGCAGAACATTGTATTAACATACATACGTAGAGGCTATATCTAAATCTGAACCGATTTTCCTCAGTTTCAAATGCATCCGTTCTTGGTAAAAAACTTGATTCAGCAAAATTTCATGAAGGTCGAAAACAATTGCGACCTGTATTTTTATAACAAGCTATAGTTTGACTGATGGACTGGCAAAAATCATTCAATTTAATGACGTCATAATTACTGGCTTCAATTTTAGGTAGTAAAAAGTCCGATATCAAGTCCGATATCGAGCAACATTCAGCGTTACGTTTCGGCCATCATAAACCGATGATTCCACCAGCCTATAAGCCGCGCCAAATCGTGGTTTTCACTGAGTATAATTGCACCTCTAGAACCTCTTCTGGGTGCTCTTCAGCCCAAACGCGGCATTTTGTATATTGGTCTTGCCGTTGAGCCAGAAATGGGCCTCATCGCTCAACAAAATTTTGGTCGAAAATGTCGGATCTTCTTCGAGCTTTCGAAAAGCCCAAACATAAAAATGGCAACGTGCAGGAATATAATTAGGCTTCAATTCCTGAAATGATAAACAATACTGAAAATAACATAAATATAGTTTAACACATCTCAAGCGTAATCTGTGAAAAAACCCCTGTTGAAAAAATACCTCTAGATTGATCACCTGTTAATAACCGCTGGAACATACTTGTATTCACATTTGTCAAGACAAAACGACGTTAAGTTTGTCCAGGCCGAGTTTAATAAACCGTGCACCGTTATCGAAGTGGCCCATTTGTTGTGCTGCTTGGGTCAAAGATTCTGTCATCAGTACAAGCCAAATCATCACACCAATCTTTTCATTGGTTTAAACCGGCTCAAATTTGAGTTCAGATCTTTTCTCTTTCTTGGTCATCGGCCAAGATTCCGTAGATTGTCTTGGATCAGTTTCATCAATCTGCAGAACATGTCCCAGCCAATGCAATATGCTGTACATACGAGTACGAGTATTAGATGATTGTTTTACTTCATTGAGTAAGGACTTTATTGTTAAGTCCAAAATAGCGCCTGCTAGATAATATCATTCTTAGTTTTATTACCGGGCTGACGACATTTTCTTTGTTCGTGGCTGATTCGATATAAAAAATATTGAGCATGTTGCACGATATGTTATCACCATATCTGAGGCCTCTTTTCGTATTTAATGGTTGCAAAAATTCCTTCCCTATTATAACGTTTTTTGGTTTGCGGGTATATGAAATTTAGACTTGGTTTTAAACAGATTTGATCTGACAAGGGCGGTCGAAGGCGGATTTATAATCGACAAACAGATGTCTATAATAAATCCTCAGTCGTAGTAAATCTATACCACAGTAGTGGGCGCAAACGGTGCGGTCAATCTTTTTATGGACAGGACACAGTGAGCTGTGATTTAAATCATCAAGCTTGATTTCTTTTTTCAAAATTGTGTAGGTGGTGCATGCTCCTAACCAATCATCCACCTTCAGCCTTAAACAGCTCTATCGGTAAACCATCGCCGCCTTATATATTTTAAGGTGCGTGATTGCAAATTTGACTTCTTCTAGACAAGAATAATGGAATTCTACGCCGTCATCAATGATTGGTAGAGGATTGTCGTCACCAACAGCATCTTCAGGCATTAACAGCTTGTAAGTTGCGCTTACCGTATCTGTCACCATGTTTCTATTTCAGAATCTACAGCTCTTAAAGCCACATATAACATACTATTCCTACCAAATTTCGCATCGTAACGATCAACCAACACTCATGTTCTGGAACAATGACCCATATCGGTCCATGTTTTCGGATAGCCTGCACACAAGGGTCCAGAAAGAGTTGCTGAATTCCCTGAATAGCAGTGTGGTGTAGGGTACCCAAAGACGGCAACGCCTGACTTAAACTTTTTTGTTTTGAATACGCATTGTCATTTCCATCGTTCTTCCTGATGTCACACATATATCTTTTCAGGACATCCGCCATTTCAGGTACATATCCGTAGACCATGTAAGAAACGTTCTCAAGCATATTGGAAAAACATATGCTGACATGTAAGCATATGAATGTCTGAGAACATTGCTACATGCGTAATAACATTTGGTAGATTACTATTTCGACCCAAAGATATTTGTAATCAATTGGTAAATTTATGTCCTTAAACTTGTCTTCCACTTTGTACCCACATCTTATTTAAAAATCTATCTCTGGCTCCTATAGGGGGTAATTGTTTCGACAAAAAATTAGTTTGTTCTTTAGTTTTGCTTTTGGCCTTAAGCACATCTTTGAGGAGATTAACACTCAAGCTATGTGAGCTCCAGGAGCAAGCGCGGAAACCAATCCCATCGTATAAGTTTACGCTTGAACAGCCCCAAATTTACCTTTAAAATTTATTATCGATTTTAATTAAAATGTATTTTTTTTTGCAGGCTTAAAAAATACTTTATATGCTAGAGCACTAAAATCCTTCCACTGCAAGTACGTGGGGTCACGCAGTAACGACCAACCGACGGTCCGGTAAAAGACCAAGTCCACACGCAGAGAAAAAACATGGTTACTATATGGTCACGACAATAATAATAAGTTCTCCGCAGCAAAAGTATGTTCGTCGCAACTGTTTACTGAATTTAAATAAGAAATAGTATGATTGACGCAATATTTATATCGTTGAAATGTAACAGTAGTATTATTGCCAAATATAAAAATTAAAATATGGTTGTAGCAAGAATACAAATATGGTTGGCGCAATACTGTATCATTGTAATTTTTCTTCATTTGAATATGCTTTTAAGAAGAATGTTACTGTTACGGAACTTATGCAATAATACGAGTAGTACTATTTATACAGAAACTAAAATTTTTCAAACAAACTGCTTTGGCTTTGTTTAACTGAAATATTTTTTTAAACAAAGGCTTATGTTTTTTTAAACTGATTTTTTCTACTGTTAAATAAATCACTCCTATTTTTTTAAATTTTATGTTATTTTAAATAATTTTCATAATTCAAATCTATTGATGACAACTCAAACCAATTCTAAAAAATAATATTGAGGAACACAGTATACTTTTGTGTGATCATACTATGGTTCTAGGGATCATAACATTGCTGCGTGTGAATCATACTATGGTTGCTAGAATCATAATATGGTTGTATGTGAAACATACAACTATGGTTGTGAGGATCAAATATGGTTGTGGATATCATAGTATTGTTGACTGTGAATCATACTATTGTTGTGGGGATCATAGTATGGTTGTGAGGATCATAGTATGGTTGTATTTGAATCATACTATTGTTGTGAGTATCATAATATTGTTGTACCATAACCATATACTACATAACAATAGTATGATGCTCTTCGAATATTGTTATCCCAACCATCCTTTTTTCTACGTGCAGGAAGACCTAGGGGTTCGTGGTAATGTCCACAGAAATGTTCGTCAGCCACGCAACTATTTGTGTGTATCACATCGTCATCTGATGGCGTACCAAAGTGAAGGGCATTTTCATGTTATTTCGATTTCGAAATTGAAACTTTTGAGGAAGTCCAAAAAACCCTTGTTGCTACGTAAAATAACAGGAATTCTCGCTTCCAGCCGTACCAAGTCTCAAATTACACTACAGTTCGATTTGCCTTTACAGAATTTTTGGCCCCAACCAATTCAGATTATAAAAATTTTAATGTTTGCCCATTTACTACATGGTTGATTCTTTGAAAATACATTCGTCCGAAACTGTTACTAATAATTGCCGATGCTGGCTTCTCAACTTGGTACAAAATCGAGTTGCAGTTGTAGTCATCAATGAATGCTTCATTTCCACAATTGTAAATAACACAATAATCCTTTCCTGAGAAGTTCCAGTTATTAAGAGCTCTCGGATGCAGATCTGAAAGCGTAAGAATTATTTCGTGTGTTTGAAATTAGCAAATTAATACCATTTCAGGCTTCTCAACTCGGTGTAGTTTCATTAAGTTTATTTGTGTGCATTGCACAGTTGGTAAAAAGAAAATAATACCGTAAAAGTGATCAAAGATTACCAGCAAACATACATCACTCAACATTTCGGTAGGGTAAGCTGTGTTTTTCAGCAAAGAGTCGGGAGTTTAGTTCAAAACTATGTACATATGTGAATTTTTTTCCATTGAGGGCGTTATTGCAAGTGGACTAATATATAAAGCTTGAACTAGTCTTAGCAATTAATATATCTACTTTGGAAATTTATGAGGTGTTGTACGCATGCAAGGCCTTACTACTTTCTGGTATTTTTAAATTATTTTCAATCTTGACTGGGAACAATATTCTCGAATTAAAGGATATTCAATTGGTAGTTACTGCGTATAGAATGAAGTTCAGTGCCACATGTGAAAGACACAGTGATGAAAAATTGAGAACGCGTAACACTTAACCTTTTTAAAATGGGTAAAAATATCTATGGCAAAAAAGTCGATTTCGACCAACTCGTTCACATTACAAATCGACTGCAAAAAAGTCGATTGTAGAGACCAAAAGTTGACTTACAACTAAATCGAAATCGATTTACTAATCACTAGTCTTATCGAATGCCTTTTGAATAACTCTTTTGTGTCTTTTAATGAAATGTTTTATAGAAACACGGTTTTACACCTGACTATGAAATAAGCAGATAAATTTGAATAGATTTTTAAAATAAAGTTAATTTTTTAGGTTTTATGTTTAAAATAATATGATTACGGCAACCGCGGTTGCATAATCACGGTGTGATTTTTTTTTCTCCTCAAAAAGAGTAAACAAACGGATTAGCAAAGAAAGCCATAAACGGATTAGCAACGTTTCTTCTTTGAACACTAGTTAAACACAATAGATATATATGCAACAACAAAAAACTATACTTTTGCAACAAGCAGCAGCTGCAGCGCTTCGACAAAAAATGGTAAATTTAAGTTCGAGTGAAGAAAGTGATGATGATGACTCTAGTTGGCAATTAATACAATCAAATAAACGTAGGCTTCTACATTCACCAAATCTTCACCAACACAAAAAGCAAAACATCAATAACAATGAAAACAAATCAACTTCTATCAATAAATTTCAAGAAGAGGAAATCCAGCTCTCAATTCGTAAACCCCAACCCATTTTTATTCCGGATGTTGAAAGTATCAACGAAATGATAAAGAACCATCATTTCTTATGAAGAATTTCACTACAAAGCTCTGAGAAACAATCAAGTCAAACTTCTAATAAAGCCGGTGGAGGCACATAGAACGGTTATTAAACACTTTGAAACGGCTAAAATTAGCTTCCACACTTTTCAATTAAAACAAGAGCGCTCATATAGAGTTGTTCTTAAGGGCATTCATCATCGTACACCAACAACAGATAAAAAGCTGAACTAATAGCATTAGGGCATGGGGTTAGAAACATTGTCAACGTAAAGAGTCGCGTAACCAAACAACCACTACCAATGTTTTTCGTCGATCTCGATCCTAACCCTAACAACAAAAGTATATATGATATTAAATATATAAACAATGCGGTAATTACCGCATTGTTTATAATTAATTATAATTAACGTCGAGCCTCCAGAAAAGGTTGTGGAACTGGTTCAGTGCTAACGGTGTCAGATGAATGGTCATACTAAAACATATTGCGAAAGGAGTTTTAAATGCGTAAAATGTGGTTCTGACCATCCGACAGCCGAATGCACTAAATCTAAAGGTATGCCACCAACGTGTCCATTGTTCAAAACATCACACAGGAAACTATAGAGGATGCCAAATTTATAAGAATTTATTACAGAGAAGAACTCAAAAGCGCGTAGACAACAGAAATTACATGTACAATACCAATCATTATTCAACAGATAAAGATAACAACAACCCAAACATTACAAATACTACCAACAACAAAATTCCAACATACGCTCAAGCGACAAAATCTAATAACGAATCCGGATCCCTACTATCAAAAATAGCAATCATGATAATTAAACAATTAGAACTTACAAACACCAGCATGAACATGATGTCCATGTTAATATCAAAGTTATGCAAGTAAACTTAAGAATCGCTTTATGGAACGCCAATGGCCTTTCTAATCACTCACATGAACTTGAAATATTTTTAAACACCCATTTTACGACCAGAAGCTACTTTAAAATCAAAGGCTACGACTTTATTGTCACTAACCATCCCGACAATGGGGCACACGCTGGAGCTGCAGTTTTGATAAAATCCAAAATTTGTTATAAGGTTCTACAGGAAATCAAATTCGACTATTTGCAAGACGCAGGTGTGAAAATTATAAGTGGAAATGTCTATACAATCTATTGTCCACCCAGGCATAATATAGATTTCATCAGTATAACGACTTTTTTAAGCAACTTATTGTCGGTGGTGATTAAAATGCTAAGCAGCCTTGGTGGACTTCGAGAATAATTAATCCAAAGGGTAGAGAACTATTCAAATGCATTCAGAAGCGTGGCTATTCGGCATTTTCTGCTGGGAGTCCAACATATTGGCCAAGGGACCCCAGATAAATAGCAGAAAGGCATCTCCAGAAACAGCTTAGGAATTGTCAATAGTGAACTTAGCTCAAATCACACACCACTAATATTAACGTATTGCACAACCTTTGTTAAGGTTAAAAAATCAGTAAAATAATAACGCACAAAACGGACATAAAATCATATCAATATTGGATTGACAAACCAAATTGACCTACGAAAACACTTTGCTACCACAGATGATTTAGCTGATGCTGTGCAGGATTTTACAAATACTTATATAATCCACGAAGCTGGTGTGCTTTCTACACCAAATGTTAGGACCATCGAAAATGATAGAAATTTATGTTATACTTCTTCTGAAATATCTTATAAGATATAATAGTAGATTAAGAAGAAAATGGAAATCCACTAGAAATCCCCAAGACAAAACAAAATACAATAAAATTGCTAAAAAATTTAAAGAAAAAATTTCTGATTTTAAAAACAAACAAACTGGAGATTTTTTGAAATCACTAGATGTGAATGTTCCCAAGGACAATGAATTTTATCTTTGGAATTCGGTCCCGCTAAAAGAAATGTTCCCATACGACTATTTTTAAAAAGGTTGCAGCCAATACTAGACGCCAAAAAGATTATTTCTGATTATCCATTTGGCTTTCGTCACAAACATGGGAGCAATGCCATAGAATAATAAAGGTTATAATAGGATCCTTCGAACAAAAAGGAATATTGCTCTGCTGCATTTTTAAATATCCAGCAAGCATTTCATAGAGTTTGGCATGAGGGGCTCCTTTATAAATTGAAAAAACGTTTACCTGCTCCATTTTAAGTCCTTCTGAAGTCATACCTCAACCAGAGAAGGTTTTATGTAAAAATCAATGAATATTTCTCTGAAATTTGTGATATCTTTGCCGGAGTTCCACAGGAAGTGTGCTGGCTCCAATATTGTACACGATCTTTACCTCAGACATGCCACTAAGCGCAGATGTTACTTTTGCCACATATGCTGATGACACTGCATTGGTGTCTTCACATAAATCATCAATCTAAGCTACAAGCGCAGTCCAGAATGCCGTGAATGACTTCGAATCTTGGTTAACGAAATGGAATATAAAGGTTAATGCAGATAAATCCACACACATAACCTTTTCGTTAAAAAAGGTGATTGTCCTCCATTTAAAAGTACATTGAATGGTTCTACGATTCCGATAAAAAACAATGTCAAATACGAATGTGGGCCCCTATCATATCATTTCATATCAAGTCAAAAAGAGATCAACTAAAGATAAACGCCAGAAAAATGTACTGGCTGTTCGCTAAAAAATCGGAAGTAAGTCTAGATAATAAAGTGCTACTTTACACATCAATTCTTAAACCCGCATGGACGTACGGTATCCAATTTTGGGGAACTGCCAGCAATTCAAACATTAAAGTTTTACAAACTTATCAATCCAAAGCACTACGTATGAGTACTACAGCTCCATGGTTTATCTCTAACAAGAATATTCATAAGCACCTACAAATACCTACTGTGAAAGAAGAAATCAACAGAATTACTACAAACTATCTGGAGAGGCTAAGCAACCACTCGAACCCGCCAGCAATCTCACTACTGGACGATACTGATGTTTCGTTTTAAAAATATGTACTTTATAAAATGTATATAGCTTTTTCGATTTTAATATCCAAATTTTATCATGTTTAATGTCATTCAATTTACTTATTGTCGCAAGACGGATTGTAAATAAAATATCGAAAAAAATTTAGGCTTTATGTTAACAATAATATGATTACGGCAACCATACTGTATGATTGTAATTTTTCTTCATTTGAATATGCTTTAAAGATCAATGTTATTGATACGGATCTAATCCAATAATCGTACTTTTTATATGGAAATTTAGCTGAAATATTTTTAATAAAAACGCTTACGTTTTTTTAAATAGATTTTTTTCTGGTGTTAAATAAATCACTCCTATTATTTTACAATTGATTTTTTTTAAAATTACTTAACCCAATTATAATAAATAATATTGGGGATCATAGTATAATTGCGTGTGATCATACTATGGTTGTAGGGGTCATAACGTGATTGCGTATGAACCATACTATGGTTGTATAGATCATTCTATGGTTGTATATGAAATATACTATGGGTGTGAGATCTTAGAATGGTTGAGTGTGAATCATACTATAGTTGTGATGATCATAGTATGGTTGTAAAGATCATATTATGGTTATATTTGAATCATACTATTGTTGTGAGGATCATAATAATGTTGTACCGCAACCATATACACAGCAATCATAATTAAGGTAATAGACTCACAGTAGTTGGAAAAAAATATTTTATAAGATAGTCTCTTATTTCTGTTGTGCTTTTTGTAGATACATTAAGATTCAAATAGCTATAGGCATTCGAGATTACAGGAACATTTTTAGACCTCGAGCCAGAATAGCCGTCGTATATCTCCGCTCCGAAGTTGGCATCCTTAGGTGATAAAAAAAAACTTATTATGCTTTTATCCGATTTGACTGACATGTAACTTTTTGTAAATTGCTTTAATTATATCATAAGAGTTATTTTTAATCAAAAATTATATTTTCCATCAGCAGAGCAACCAACAGTTCTCTAAATGAGTTATACGAGTAATCATTTGAACTCCAAATTTAAAAAAAATATTTTTCTAATTTTATTTTTGGATTAAACGTATTTCATATTAAAATTGCCTTTAAATATAACTAAACTTTAAAAAAAAGTTAGTACGTTTCGGAAAGAGGACTTTGCAGAGGGCAAATCAACAAAAACAATTTTTGGATTACTGCAATAATTTTATCGCCCGTTGCACTAGAAAATGGTAAACTCTCATAACAAAACATATTTAAACTATAGGTACTTGAAACGGAAAGCGGCGACCCCAAAAGTCAGAACTGAAACTGACTGGAAAAATTCTAAAATTTGCCTGAATCCCATAAAATATACAGTAGCATAAAATATACAGTAGCATAAAGTATACAACTACTTAATTAAAAAAATACACTCCTTCAATAAATAGGAACACGAATTACGCTGCTGGTGCTGAGCAGCGTATTTCAGGTTAGGTTTACGAGTTCACATGAAGGCCTAAAAGACCCATTGTAGAATTTTGATGAAACGGAGAATTTTGATGAAAGGGAGAAAACGAGAGAGGGGAAGATGGAAGAGTTATTAGAATTTAAGGTTCATCAAAGTATCTTCTGCCATTTTTGAAAACCCGTGCAAGTGCACCGCAACTGCTCCGCTGACTCCTCTCCTGCTGCGTCCCGGCAACGTCTACAAAGGTCCCTGCACGGGATGCATATACGTGCTGCCATAGTCCCGATTAAGCAGTGCCCCGTGTGGACTCCTATGAGGGTTGACATCGATTGTTTTCTAATTGCAATTCCCTTGTTCTTTTTCGGTCTATTGTCGGCCAGAGATACCGGGTTATTCCGCCGTTGTGAATTGAGTTTCGCCTAGACCCTGCTTCCAAAACCGCCACATCACCGATAGCATTCACCAGTTCGACGAGCGGGATGTCTATTCTGACACGTTCGTCTGCTATCTCGTTAAGGGTTATTAAAGTTTGTCTTCCCTTCAACTACATTTTACCATACTAGCGCTTCATATGTTATAATTGATCTAATGATTGCAGTTAACATCCTGTGTATCATCCTTGGTTAAATGCCCCACTCTCCACCAAACATCATTTTGCAAGTATAAAAAGCACAAAGAGCCTTCTTTCCTCGTTCCTCCACATTTCGCTTCGGGGAATGTTGGAGTCAAGGATTACGACCAGGTATTTTTCTTCTTTCGACAGTTGCAGCTTTTTCCCGTTCAGTGATAGGATTTCAGAGTTTCCTCAGTGACCGTTCCATAATGTCTCAAATCGTTGGCAGCAATTTGTCTCGGACCAACAGCACCACATTGTCGACATACCCTGTCCGTTTATTTCTAGATTCCACAGCTTAACAGTCCTAACTTTCTTCCTTACATCTCCTTCTCCAAGGAACGTGTTTATGATACTGCGGCCTAGCATGTTGCCCGTCCATCAAATTATGCCTGGTTGTACCCCAATGCGTTTAAGAGCTTCAAGAAATGAGTTTATTTCAACCTTGTTGAAGGCTCCCTCGATGTCCAAAGAGGCTACCATCGTGTTATCCTTGTGGTGTAGAGAGTCTCTACGAGGATAACCTCTTCGTGGGCTGTTTCCACTGACCTGCCCTTGAGATAGGCGTGTCGTGTCTCATTGACATTTATGAGTGTTAAAAGTTCTCTTAAATGAAGGTCCAAGAGTTTTTCCAAGGATTTCAGAAGAAGCGATGAGAGAATAATGGACCATTAATCCCCTGCCGTGTTGTAGTTTATTTTTTCAGCTTTGGGGATAAAGACCTCTCTCCATGCCTTCGGTATATATGACGATCTTAGGCTTGCACTTGAAAGGAACGTACTGCCCACGTTATTTTTTCTTCGGCGACGAATTTTCCTTTGAATTCCTCCGTGCATGATGTGGTTGAAGCGCTTAGATTACCTGTATCGCGTTGCTTGTCATAACAGCACGAAAAAAAAGGTTAATCGTCTTGTTCTTACTCTCCGTAAATTGTTCTTTGTGTTTAATCAGAATTCCTGCTTTGTTGGCCTTCTTTATTAGCACATTGCTTAGTCTTGCTACTTCCCTCATACTTTCCAATTCTTTGCAGAATACCGACCAGGATCTCCATTTTGCCTTTCGTATTTCCGTCTTGAGGTAGTTGAAGCAGTTTTGGTATTCGTCACAGTTTGTTTCCGTTTTCTCCTTCTTTGCTATAATATACTCGTTATACCTGTAACCTGTTCCCTGAACATTCCATTGTCGCAAATAACCAAATCAGTGGATATAAAGTATTCATAAAGCGACTCACCAGTCTATAAGGGTTCTCACCGTGTTTATGGGGGGTCGTCAATGCCATGTGGCAGTTACCGATTTCTAGGATTTGTATGTTCGAACGCTCCATGGCTACCACCGTTAGGTCTTCATTGCTGTAATGAGACTTCAGCTTAATATTATACAAACTATACTATACAAATATGAGCGTGAGATTGCATAATCCAAATGGACGTACCTTTCTACCGTGGATCCATGCTTCCTGCACTAGAGCTACGTCGGTGCACTCATTGCCTCGGAGTAATGCAGATTGATAGGCACCAGCTGCATTTCTTTTCTGCGCTTCACCATACTTGCACTCATTCGGCACGGCCATCCTAACTCTGGTTTATCCCGCGCTGAACACATTGAGCCTATTTGAAATATCAGCAGTAACCATTAAACACACATTTCTGCTAAATTGCTAAACTGGCATACGAAGAAATATGATTATTTTTTTAACACAATGTTTTGTGCGGATCCTATGCTGTCTATAACGGATTGAATTCTACGATACTAATCAGGCTAGGACGTTGCACAGTGGGATTTTGTCGGAAAATTACAGTTTTTAGAGTGTAAAATATCAAAAATGTAATGATGTTGAGAATTCTAAAATTAAGTATTTCTCATTATTTTTTTACTAAAATATTTTTTTTGTACAAAATAACCCGGCGAAGTAATCTAAACGAATCCCTGTAGTAACTGCCTCAGATATTCATTTATTTCAACGGGCTTCAAAAAGATAATTTCCTTTTGTCGTATCTATTTGATGTAAGAGAATTTGTAAAATATATAACAACAAAATAATTGAATAACAGTAATGGTTTAAAAAATATTCACGTTTTGATGATTGCACTCAAAAAGACAGTGTTTCTTGGACAAAAAAAGGTAAGCTCGGTTGACCTCGGAGTTCCGCTTGCAAAAAATTAAACGTATTAAGTTTAAGTAATTGAGTCTTACTTTATAAAACATTTACAGAGTGTCATGGGAAATTTGCATAGAGAAAGTTAAGACTATAAAGTATTATCTTAATTCCTTAAAGATTTGTAAAAAAAAACAACATCATGCTTCACCATAAGTGTAATAATAATAATAATGAATATTAACAAAATAGAACGCCCTTGCTCCTGGAGCTAACTAGATTCAGAGTGTGCCCTCGGACCCGACCTAATATTTGTCAGTCTCTTCCTGGAGGCATTAGCCTGTTTAAGTTCCATTCTCTTTAACTTCCAATTGTGTACCAATTGTATTTTACCTTGTACAGCTTCTTTCAGTGATCGGAGATAATGAATTATATGTCCTCTCATTCGAAAGATTTCTATCCCTTACAGGGAAATGATTCAGGAGCTCACGATTTAAATCTATCCCAAATTCGTCCCAATCAGTAATAACAAAACTTAAATATCTTAATAGAGGTCTCTAAATAATCTCGAAATTGGGAAGAGTTACATTTGGCCTAAGACGAAAGTGGTCAGAAAACCTTGAATAGCGAAAACTTTCCAGGAAGTATTCCAGAAACGATGATCCTTTGGGAGTATGTGGGACAAGTAGCACAGTGTTGAACTAAATATATGGTGATCCATCTAGAGGTATTTTTTCAGATGAAACAAATAATATAAAAATTCAATCTTTGTTGGTAAGTTGAACGGACACTTTATGGCGTTTATGTTTTCAAAATAATTACCTTCAAATGTTTTCAACTGTATTATGGAAACGAGGGTTTGGTGAGTTACGGGAAGATCCGCTGTTTTCGACCAAAGTTTTGTTCAGTGATGAGGCCCATTTCTGGCTCAACGGCAAAGTCAATGAACAAAATTGCCGCATTTGTGCTGAAGAGCAACAAGAAGAGGTTCAAGAGGTGTCATTATAACCAGAGAAAACCAAGGGTTGGTGCGGTTTATAAGCCGGTGGAATTATCGGTGCATATTTTTTCAAAAATTATGATGGCCGGAACGTAACCTTAACGACATTTGGTTTCAACAGGACGGTGCCACTTGCCATACAGCTGCTTAAACAATGGATCTATTGAAAGGTCATTTCGAAAAGCAGCTAAAGGTCCCTTAAGCTCAAGCAGCAATTTCACAGCGAGGAAATGTCTAAAAACAGTCCCGTATCAAAGTTATTCTTTCTAGAAAAGACAGACATTCATTCTCAGTTACCATTTAGTTCCGTTCTGGCCCAGTTACTAAGCGACTTGCATAGGGTATAAGTTTTCCCATTCTTAATATTCTTGTGTTAACACGACCCCCAAACCGACGTAACTGGCATCCGTTTGCAGTACAAAAATTCGGTCAAAATTTGTCACACTTCCTCAAACGCGGCAGTCTGCTTTGTTCTCCATTCTGATGTTTAGTCTTTCCTTAGCAGTTAATTTAAACAATTGGTTAACGCTGAGCAGTTGTTCAAAAACGGCTGTACCAGGAAACTGTGTTCAATAACGAGCGTAGTTATTTTAGAGCGATGGGTGCAGGGATTGCAAAAACTGCGCTTAATTTCTCTGTGTCGGTGTGTATCCCTAGTACGAGTACACTGAAAACGGTTCGGAGGTATCGAACTTTTTTTAGCAAAGGTACACTTCTCTTTGTTAATTTTGAGCTTAGCCGCCACCAGATGATGGAAAACGGTTTTTAGGTTTACTAGGTGATTTTTTACAGAGCTTCCCAGAACAACAATGTCGTGTGGATATGCGAATGCGAAGAATTCCAATTACCACATCTAACGCTGTCAGAAAAGCCGCTGGTTCCGAATGTATGCCAATGGCATCAATGTAAATGCAGTGTACATTTTGCTCTCATTGGCCATAGGGATCTGCCAATACCCGTTTTGTAGATCAATTGTACTAAAGAATATACTATTGTGGAGTTTCTCAACGATAGAATTTATTTGAGGTATAGGATATGCATCTCTAATAAAACTTTTGGTTTTTTGGACGAACATCAGTACAAAGTCGAGAACCTTTATTTTTTTACGCGCCAGAACAATATGTGAACTGTAGGGACTTTTCGATCATTCTTTTCTACCTTGTGGTAGAAGTTTGCAGATTTGCTCATCAATTAATTTTTGCATAGCCGAATTGTGAAAATAACGTTGACGTAAAGGACTGAAATGTTTCATCGTTATAACGTGTTCAGTAATAGTTAAGTGACCCTCGATTGCATCAAATAGAGGAAGTTCGTCTTCTAAGAATGCTTGAACTTGTTGCTGCACTTGCAAATCCTCTTCAGAAGAACTGTTGGTGAATCCTGGTATGACCTAATCTGGGCAATATTATACATATTTGTTGAGCCTGATAATCCACCGCTTGTCCTCGAAATATGCAGCTCGCTACCAGTTTGCTGTATGAAATTCATTCCAATGATGATGGGGTCCAAACTAGGCCTTGGCAGCATTATATCGGTAAACCACACTATTTAATTTAAACCAAAGATTGACGGAACCATCTACCGCGACTCTTCAATGATCTATCAGTACTAAATTCAGCGATTTTGGTACTGAAGTTTTTCCACTATCACCAAGTGTATAAACGAATGCGTAGCACCAGTGTCCGATTTTGTAGGAATCGTTTTGTTTTTATATTTAGCCATGTTCGTAAGCGAAAGTCGTCAACCTGTTGTATTGTAACTGGGAATGATTTTACTATAAGAGATCGACTACTTACCTTGCCGAAGGATCTCTTTGGAAGTGTTCCGTACCAGATGTGCAGCAATCTGTTGTCTTTACGTTTCTTTTGCCACAATTCTAACAAAATAACATCAAAGGGTCTGAACAAGTTGCTGATAAGTTTAAGGCATATAATTTAGAAGATTACTCCTAGATATCGTATATAAAAATAATAAAGGATCATTTCTTTCGGATGCACGGCTTTTACCTTGGTCGCTCCTTTATGCTGTGTACAGGACACTGGACATGCGTGTAGACGGAACCTTTGGTTCTTTGGCAGGTTCGTAATTCTCATATTTAAACCTTGTATGAAAACCATGTGGCCAGGTGGCGTGTCTTCACCATCTAGATATTTGCTCAATCGGGCCCTTATGTCGTGATTTCATATAAGAGGTGGCCATAAATAGCATAGGTCGTTTTTTCCTATATATAAGTACTTAAAGGAAAAAAATTATTATTTTTTGATATCTTCTTCAAAATTTCACACAATGTATCTCCAATTCGTAAGCAACTGCGGTGCTGATTTTATAAAAAATAACTCAAAGGAAACTCCTACCTCCCATATATCCTTGAATGAAAACATCTTATATATTTTTGGATTTTTTACCACTTATAAAGCAAATCATAATACATTTTAAAACATTGCTAACTGATCCTTTTATTTATTTGAAATAAAATGTAATAAGTACAGATATACATAGTTATGAAAAAATATACGACTCGCTATCGCTGATACTATCAGTTTCCGATTCCTTAACTTATTCATTGTTAGAGAGTATTGTTGCACAATTTTCGCTTTCAATGATATACTGTTTAAAAATATAGATTTAAAAAAATCTCACAGAAAACCATAACGAACTCGCATAACAAACGTCTTCTGTAAATTCAGTATCCAGCCAATCACTCAATTCATGTTCAAATCTAATTCTCACCCGGCAGTATTTGGCCCAATAATGGGTACATTTTAGAAACTCTTTGCAATCATTTTTTCACAAATTCATTAACATGATACACTATAGAATTGGCTTTATTTTGCTTCATCTCCAACCATATGCAAAAAATATTACGAATTTGCAGTGTGGCTGAAATTGAAAAAAGATTCGCCAATAAAATGTGTACAGATCTGTGCAGCTGAGATTAATGTAAGTTTAAAAACTTACTCGTACATATAGCAACAAAATATTAAAAAAATGGAGAGATGTTTTGTTTAATTGTCTACGCAGGTTTGACTTTATTATCAAAACCTGCCTTTACATCAGACCTGTCTTCTAATCTGTAAACAATAACAGCGTTGCATAATAGTTACTTTAGTTGTAAAAATATATCAGACTTGCATTTCAATGGTATTTTGTACCAACCGTTGACAAAAAACTTTAATTTAACCCCTTTTATTACTGCATGTGAAATTTCATTATGCACCTTAACAAATATCATGTTGCAAATACTCCACCACTTTGAGCCGCAATAATCCAAAAAGTACTAAATATTTTTGTCTTATATTTCATATCTTATCTAGTTGTTATGTTTTTATTTAATTTGTATAAAAAAATCAAAAATTTTGACCACGTTTTTTTAACTTGTTACACACTTTTAATATTTTATTTTGAATTATATTTTATCGAGCTGCCCGGGGGCCATTTATAGGAGTACTTGCCATGTTGCTCTTAGCCAGTGGTAGGATTGCTCATATCATACCTATCTTATACAAATAAAGCACATTTCAATAATAATAATACTTAAAACTAAGAATTCCAATAAAATATGAGCAAACGATATGAACCCACAGCTTCGTTACTAAATACACGAGCCAAAATAAAATTATTTTTGCAACTAAAAGTAAATAAAACAACACAATTTTATCACAAATTCAAATATGACATTAGAGCTCGTCCAAGGAGGTGCAAAACTCTGTTTTCAATTGGCTTATCTGATCCAGAAGAGCAGGGTATTAAATAATTGGCACCGAACGACTTTAGCTTATTTTACAAGTTTTAATTTGTACGTTACATCGAGTACACTATTTGTTATAGTTTTGTATTAAATAAGCAACTCAATGCAAAATTTGTATCAGTTCCTTAAATCCCCAAATCGTTAAACCGTTGGTGCGTTACGGTCGATTGGCAACCATAGGAAAACATGGACTGTTAGTTTCACCATGCTTGGCAGTTGGTAGACCATAAATTTCAATGCAAAATTTGAGCAAACTCAGATTTCATGTATGGCTTCTTGCGATGCAGGGCCTTTAATAGGTAGGGACGTTCGTGTTAAGGATATATTAAAGCATGGACCGCACGGCGTTTCAAGTTATCATCGAAAGGCTTTCATAGCTATGACCTGTACCAACGGGCATCGTAGTTTAAGATATGCTAAGAGATTCAACACATTTGAGTTTAACAATGGCAAAGTCTGCTACCGACTTTATTATGTTAATGTAAGTTTTCGAGTGTTAAAAACCCAAAAAAACAGCTTTTTGCAATATGTACTTGATGCAGATTTTGTTACTTTCAGCACTTATTTCTACATTTCTTAATGGATATTTAGGCGCATTTTATGCATGGAATGCACATTCTAGTTATGAATTCGTATTAGATGTTTTTTATTATGTGTGTTTTGTTTGCAATCTGTTAGTAAAACAATTAGCATATTTGATAATATAAAATCCTTAACATATGCTACTAAGTACCAGAGTACTCAGCAAACCAACTATATAATATGTAAAATTAGGTATACAAACAATAAAATATGTATGTACATATTAACAAAAATTCATTCTAATTTAGTTTGAAATGGCTCGTCAAGAATGTGGAGCCTCTTAAGTCTACGCACTTCATCACTGGCATCTAAAAGTGATATGGCTAATACATTCTGATGTCTACTAAGTCTTTCAAAGTATAGTGTGCTGTAAAGCTGAATTTCTGCACGAATTGTTTTTATGTCGAGATCCATATGAATGGCATTATAAAAATGTACTTCGTAATATCATTAGAAATATGTTTTACAATGAAGCCATCATCAAAAATTGATATTTCAGCCTAAAAAAAGTAAATACACCGTTTTTTCTATGAAAATCTACTCGAAATAACACAATTTGCATGGCAGCGCTAACTAGCGTGAGTTATATTACGAGGGCGACCGAAAAAGTAACTGGCCTAACATAAAAAGAACCGTTTTTTTGGAATTATTATTATTTATTTTTCAACATAATCTCCTTCAAACTCAATACACTTCATCAAACGTTTTTCAAGTTTTTTAATTCCATCCGAAAAATAAGATTTTTCAAGACCTTCAAAATATGCCTCAGTTTCAGCAATAACCTCGCTATTGGACGAAAATGTTTTGCCACCGAGAATTTTTTTTTTTTTTTGGAAACAAGAAATAATCAGAAGGAGCTAAATCTGGACTATATGGTGGATGCGGAGCAATTTCAAATAGTAATTCGGCCAATTTTATTGAGTTAAATATGCAGTGTGTGAAGGAGCATTATCTTGATGAAAAAGAACTTTTTTTTCTAAATGCGGTCGTTTTATCTTGATTTCTTCACTCAACCGATCCAATAATGCACAATAATATTCACTATTTATAGTTTTTCCTTTCTCAAGATAATCAATAAATATTATACCCCTTGCATCCCAAAATACTGTGGCCATTACTTTTCGTGCTGACTTAACAGTTTTCGCCTTCTTGGGACCACTTTTACCAGCTTCTATCCATTGTTTTGACTGTTCTTTGCATTCTGGGATGTAGTGATGGATCCATGTTTCACGATTTTTTGGGGAAAAGTCAACAAACGCGGCAGCGTTCTTGTGGATAGCTTTTTCATGTGGAGTTCATCATGTAAAATACTCCAAACTTGTTTTTCGTGTATTTTAACAATGAGCTTTATTCGTCTATCTTTAGTCACTTCATTAAATATTTTGTTTTAATGTTTTCAACAGTAGTATTAGTTTTCGGTCTTCCAGAGCGTTGTTCATCTTCCGTACTTGAACGACCCAATTTAAATTGTTGAACCCAGGATTTCACGGTGGAGTATGATGGTGCATTATCACCATGAACAGAATCCAATTCATCTTTGATTAATTGTGGCGTATAACCTTTCATATAAAAGTGTTTAATTACCACACGAAACTCTTTATTTTCCATTTTTCAAATATTATAAAACTTGTTTACTTCAATCACCTGTAACAAAGAAAATAATCATTAAATATTTCGGAAATTTTGACAGATGGCTTATTATTGCTTTTAAAAAACAAAAAAAAGTTGCTAGTAAAACAGAAAATGTGCCAGGCCAGTTAGTTTTGCGGTCGCCCTCGTTTATGTAAAAATATATATAAAATATGAATTCCTCGACCACAAATCAAATCCACCAACTTCAAATGCGTGTAATAATAACCTCGCACAGAACTAAAGAAAACGCTTGAAGGTTATGTTATGGATAATGCCAACTTCAATTCGATTTTGTATCACTGTGTTATTAATCAAATTACTATGAGGTTATGATTTTTATCATGTTGGAGATGCATTCCAGAGGAAAAATTAAAAGTCAGAATTGTTGGCAGCTTTTTTCGATGTCGCAGCAAGAATAAGCGAACCGTTTTATACTCGTACAATGAAATATAAACCAATAAAAGCAATAATATTAAATAAATATTAAATTAAAAACAGATTAAGGTCAATTATATGAAGGCCCAAATAAACAATAGGACAAAAAAACTCAGACTGACAATATGTGCAAACAAAAAACAATTATACACTAATACTACCTTATGTTAATTGGCTCAAATGGTTTTAATTTTAAATTAATATTTCTCAGAAACTTTATCAAATTAATTTGGAAAAAGTTTACATTAACTTATTCAATGCATCTCAATGGACGAATATTATTGCTGATGGGGACTGTTATATTGTTTTCGTTTAGTTTTCCACCAAAAGATGGAGTGAACACTAAAATTGTCATTCCATTTGTAGTACCTCGATATATCGCTCGTCGTAAAATTCTAACATAATCTACCCATGTTGTCCGTCATATCAAATTTTTCATGATAGTGGCATAACTTGTTTGGGATTGTAATTGAGCGGCAAAATAAAGTTTTTGTTGAGGGAACAGATGTAACTCGGAAAAAAGTGCACTCTTGGGTATTTACATAACAATAGATTTAATAGGGATTGCACTTAATACTGCAGAAAAGGGCCCAAAAACGAACCGTATGTATGCTCAAAAGAAGGGACGAAAATTGCTGGCGGTTTCACCACGAACTTAAATATGGCGTCCAATTAAAGCTAAAAAAGTATATTGGCGACTTAGTCCAAATGCGTAAAGTTAAACCTTTTTTAAGTAGCTAAAAATAATTTTAGGTATTATGCAAAAAAAGTAAAAAATTTGGCCGATTTATTAAAAAATCGAATTTAAATACTCAAAATCGAGTTTGAATTAGAATCAAAATTGATTTACAAAACACTAGGCAACATTTTGTTAATCTTGCACCATTAGAAGGTTTAAGACGCTAAATTCTCAATAATTGAGGTGCGCCTAAAAGAGTGTTGCTGGACCTTTGGCTCTTGTGACTAGAGCTTTCAAAAAACCGGGGTATTAGGAAATTCGGTTTCTTTTAAAACCGTCTTTTATGAAAACCGGCTCTCGATTTTTTTTTATTTATAGAACATATTTTTTAAAAAGAAGTGAAGTGATTACTCCCGTTTATAGACACTAAGAATTTATTAAAATTCAATGCTACGAATAGAGGGTTTTTTATTTATAACATAACTAGTAAATAAATTAAAGTCAGGCGTGGAACCAATTGAACAGAGGTTTTTAAACCCCTTGAGTTTGTGAGATAATTTCATGGTATTTGGCACCCATATGTCCATGTCTAAATAGGTATTTTTCCGACTCTAGGGCCCATCACCCAAGTTTAGACAGTATCAAAAAAGTGAGTATACATATATCGTATGATCCATCGTAAGATACTATGCCGAAGTAGATCCAAATATGATTTTATACGGTTGTTCTTGAGCGGTTGTATGTATAAAATAGGAAGTGATACTGGGTCTATATCAAAACGTTGGTTACTAACCGATCTTAGTGATCTGTGGCAAATTGTATCATGATTGGATGTAATATGTGAATTCTAAAGCTAACGACACAAAATGGACCTAATATACGTTCCAAATTTCATTAAGATAGCACAAAAATTGAGACCGTAGTTTGATTAGAAGCTAAAGATGGTCTGAAGACGAATGGAGGAACGCACAAATAGACATTGTTAAATCGAATCAAATGGTTAGTCCGAGTCGATCAGTATACTTAAAGATGCGGAACTGCAAATTATGAATTTTCTTTGCTTTGAAATTACAATAAAAAATCCGAAATACATATGGGTAATTAAGTCCAAATCGAATTTCGTTGTCAAACCATATTTAAATATAGCTCTCACACATATTTGTTCATCATTTTATGTTTTTAGCTCTAGAAGCGTTATATGTATTATATCCAATCTTGATCAAATTCGGCACAACAAAGTTTTTTGGACCAACGAATGACGTTATTGAACTCGATGCAGATCAGATCTAGATATACATCCCCATATACGTATCTGTGGTTTTCACAAGCAACCGCTTAAGTCTTAAAATTAAGTTTTTCAGGAGAGCCAAAATACATAATTTTCGCTATTTTTGGAGCAGTTAAAGACATTTTGTACCTTTTTTTTAATAGACATGTAAAGTATGATTTTACAAACAATATATCTGATTTTTGGATTAATATTTTTCAACATAAAATGCTAAACATATTTTAAAAACACGTAAAATTTGGGTGCAAAAAGTGTGATCAAAATAAAAGCGTATCTACACTTAAGCCGTTGTTTGTGAAAAAAATTTTGTCATTGAGAACACACATGTTGACTTATGTTGTTTTTACTTGCAAAAAATCGTCAATTATTTAGTGTTTTAACGGGAGATTTCAATCAAGATATAAAGTAAAGTGGAAACATCTAAGGTTTAACATGGTTTTGAGATTTCACAATGTTCACCATGGGGTTGGGGGTGTACCAACTATTTTTTTATTCCGTTTAAATAACCTACACCACTCTATGGAGCAGGGTATTATTTATTTTTATCCCAAACTACCAAAGATATTTGAGCTTAAAGTATATCGATCGGTTCAGAATCACCTCCGATTTAACGATCTTTGTCTTTCCGTCCGTCCATTTGATGGACATCGTATAGCTTATCATCAAACTCTAGGTCGCAATTCTAATCGGATCTCAATGAATTTTGACATAGATCTTTTTTTGGGCCCAACAATGATCGCTATTGAAATCGATCGGCTCATATTTTGATATAACCCCATACAAATGTACCCCCCGATTCGGGGTCTTCACGCTCTAGATCATCATCATGAAATTAAGCACGGATCGTTATTATTACCCTTAAATGAAATATTGCTAATTTGGAACGGATCGGTATATTTTTTGATATAGCTCCCATACAAACATACCGATTTGGGGCCTTGACGCTTTAGAAGTTACATCTAAGATCCGTTTTGATGAAATTAAGCATACCTTTATTTTGAGATAAGTTGCATACAGGGTTAATCCGATTTAACTAAACTGCTGTTTATAGGAGTGGTTTAGGTTATCAAATAGTCGGCATGGTCCGACATTTCCTTAATAGATAATATCTCAAAAAGGTTGATCTGAAGCCCCATTATAATAATCTAAAGGCCTATATTTTATTTGAAGCACTGCAAATAACAGTTGGCTGTTCCACATTCGTGTTTTCGTATTATTCATATTATGTTGGTTTTTGTCCCGAAAATAAGTTAAAGTTAAAACAACTTGAGATTTAACTCAAGATCTTAAGTAAAGTTGAGACATAACATTTATTATTATGCAGTTTTATTTATAAATTCAACTGTTATAAAGAAAAATAAAGTACGTAAGTAAGTTTTAACATCTAAATAAACATAAAATAATTCACATTTTTAAGATTAAGAGATATACTAATTTTCTGCATCTTCGTTGTTTATATATAATGTGTTATGTGATTTCTCGGATATCTTGAGATTTTTATAAAAGTCATGAAATATAGTTGGAATAAATAGCAGTAAGTCTTTTAAATCGTTTCTGAAGAAATACGTATTTGTTTCTCATTAATATTTAGAAGTTGAAAGTTTCCAATGTCATTAGTGGTAATTTTCTTTTGAGGAAGTTTATTTTAATAACATCGCTATTAAAATATTTTTTATATTCAATGTTATAATAGGAAGCATTCCTGTAAGTAATATTTCGTATATTCTTCCACAAAACTGATATCGTTTGTTGCTTTTTTGAAAATACTTTTAAAAGTTATGTCAAAGTTGAAGAAATCCGTGTTTTTCACTTCGATTACTACGAATTTGTTAGATTTCCTGCTACAAGATTTAATTAACTGGATCCAATCTTGAGGGAGAAATATTTCCAAGACATTCTTCTTTTTCTTACGTTCAATAATGCTGTGATCGCTATCACAATCTAAATGTGTATGACCTGGTTTGAAAAAATTTTGTTCAATAATTTCTACATTAACTCCAAGTTGGTTAATGAGGAGAACAAACATTGCGCTAACATAACTTTACTACTCAATAAAATGTTTTTTTTTCATAAAAACAACATAACGCCATTTAAGATTTACAAGTAACCGCTTATCCACAGTTGATGTACGCAAAAATTTCAATAATAAGCGCACAATTATTTTTAAGCGGTTATTAATGAAACGATATCAAATCATAATTTACTTTATTTTTCTCAAGTAACAACTTATGTGCATACAAGCTGTTATTAGTGAAAGGAATAGAACAATAACATGAGTTATATTTACTTACGTCGTTAATGATGACAGCAATCTGAAGTAAACATACTACTTAAGTTGTTTTTTCTAAATAAATCAGTAACGGTACTTTATTTTCAAAAAAAATTTAGGCAAATCAAATCCGCATGGAAAATGGAGCCATTTGGTGTCAAAATCTAAAAATCGATGAAAATGAAAACCACAGATATGTTCAACCGATTAAAAAAAGGCAATGAAATTGAAAATTGACATTAGTTTTAACATTTTCGCAAATTATCACTTTGACTGCCAAGGCCATTTTCAGAAAACTGGCCAAAAATGACATTTTTATTTTTTCACATTACGAGTATATTACTAAAAACTCTATTTCTTATCATGAAAAAGCAAATATGATGTTTTTTAGGAGAAAAAGGACCTACGAATTATCTCGTAGTTGGCTTCTGTGACAGAAATAGCTACGCAGAAGCCAAATACGAGTTAATTCGTAGGTCCTTTTTCTCCTAAAAAAACATCATTTTTGCTTCCTGTAATATTTTGTTTTATAGTTATTATAATTTTATTATTATTTTCTTTCTTTTTAGATTTATAAACATTCTCTAAGTTTATTGTTATAATTATCAAGAACCCAAAATGGATTAGAAAAGGTCACTGAATCAAAGTGAAATTGTGTACAATGCAAATCTAAGTGATTCAGAAAATGACGGAATTTTCAGCGATGATAGTAACTACATTTATGAGCCTTTGGTAGTGGTAGTGAAGATGAACCTGAAGACGGGTCCGAACCTGATGATAATGACGATGATCTTCAAGAAAAAACGTCAAATGGGAATGATGATTTGTGAACAGAAGTTCAACACAATCCTGATTTATTTCTTTTTGAAGAAATTGTTGGTGTGAAATCAGATACATCAAATTTTTCGGTACAAACGCTGGTGGATTTATTTTTTTCGGATGAGTTTCTTGCATTACTGGTAGAACAAATGGGAAAATGGGAATCAAAATGCTATAAAAAAACTAAAAGGTAATCAAATTGGCAAGACGCAAATGCTGCAGAGATGAATGTTTTTATTGCACTTTTATTGCAAATGGGACCTTGTACTTTTCCAACAATAGAACATTACTGGAGCATAAACAGGCTATATAATGTAAACTTTTGGCGCTCACATATAAGCCGAAATCGATTCCAGTTGCTACTTCGGTATTTTCATTTGGTTGATAACTCAAACGCATTTACCGACAGATTATAAAAGGTGAGACCAATCCTAAATCATTTCAACAATGTTATGCGTGAAAACTATGTCCCAAGTAAAAATATTTGTATTGACGAATCCATGATGCTATGGCGGGGAAGACTGCTTTTCCGCCAATACATAAAAAATAAAAAACACAAATATGGCATCAAACTATATGAACTATGTGAGTCCGACGGTCTTGTAATAAAAATAAAAATTTACAGCGGTGAATCTGAGGAAACTACCAATAATGTAGGTCAAACTGCTGACATTGTTTTACATTTACTTGACGACTATCTCGATAAAGGCTACGCGCTTTACATGGATAATTTTTATAATTCAGTTAGTCTTACAAAACTGTTATATACACGAAAAACTTATGTGTGTGGAACCCTGCGAAGTAACAGAAAAGGAAACCCCAGAGATGTGGTAAACCGTAAAAAGTAACTTCATCTAAAATAGAACTGATTAAGTTCAGAGAAAAATTCGTCCTCGCGTTGATTGGAGATTTTTAACCAGTTTTGAAAAAAAATAGAAGTCAAGAGCTCCATTATTTAGAGTGTTTACCACCAACGGAAAAAACAGCGTCCGACAAATCCATGTCGTGTATGTACCCAAGCAAAAAAACGCCGAGAAACGCCTTACTTCTGTCCAGCCTGTGGAAAATTGTTTTAAAAACTAACACAAATAATAAAATATTGCTATATTTCTTTTATTTGAGTTTATTTTTTCATTATATTGAATGAATTTTTACATTATATTGAATGAATTTTTCCATAATTTTTTTTCAGCTCACGCAAGCCAAAACTAACTTTTTTTCTTTTCCCAGAAGCCATTTATCGATACTAGCACTGATAAAATATGGTTTTACTCGTAACTACACATAAAGTGGCAGTTTTAGATAGTACGAGATAACTTGTAGTTGGCTTCCTGGAAGGGAAATCAATCTACTAGTTATCTCGTAGTTGACAGTCAACGTGTTAAATGGGGGAAAAGTGTCCGCGGGAAAAAGTTTTGCTCAAAGATTCTAAAGGTACCTCTTTAAGAGCATCATTTTTTGAGTATTTTCTTAACATATTATAATTTTTATGGGCGAATAAGGGTTAAAATGGGTTCTGTTAGTTGGGACGCACTTCATTTTAGGAAATTCCATCGTTGCTAGACGTTTTGGCTCAAAACGTCCCGCGTGGTCAAAACGGGCAGTAAATAGTCAATATGGACATACTGGTAGTGGAATTAAAGCTAATTTTGCTACGAACCCAGTTATAGAGTAGTTTGGAGTTTAAACTTACTTTGGAGATAAGGACGGACACATAAGCGAAAGGAAAGAAAGTCAGTATCATACTTCCGCAAAACGATATGGGTCGATTAAACAACGTTGGGAAATATAAAAACTTAGAGCTTAAAGTGGCCAACGATTTTGGGCGAAAAATTATCTTTTCTTACGAGGAGCATTTTCATCTCGGCGGGTACATGAACAAAATAAATTCATGCATCTGGGAATGAACACGCTCACATTATTGTCAAGACGACAATGCATCCACATAGATTGACAGTTTGGTGCGGATTGTGGAGTGGTTGAATCATTGGACCATTTTTCTTCGAAAATGTAGCTGGCAAAAACGTTTCGATCAAATTAAAATTAATACAAAAATTTAAATCAAGTGTGGAATCTTTATTATTCATTCGAAAGGAATTATTCTTTTTTGAAGAATGTTAGCCGCAACTACGCCTCATTGTGTCCATTCGGAGGGTCCAATTTTGGATGATCGTTCAAGTCTTTCGATGATGAAATGGCAAACAAAAAAAAAACCTAAAAAACCCCTGAAAAAACCCTCTCACATAGTGGAGTGAGGTTATAATTATGGTGAAATTGTAAAACAATAAAAATTACATCTAATCTAATATATCACATGGATTACCTTCTTTCTATCACTGTAGATTGCCTTTGAATAAGTGTTTGTTTTATTATTTTAGAAATCACATGTTGAAACATAGAAAGGTTTATTGGATGAAACATATATACAATTTGATTATCTTCTAATATAATTTTGCAGTTTTGTGGAAATCATTTGAGATGCAAAATAGCAAACAGTATTTTCGAAAAAATTTTCCATTTCGTATCTCTCAAACAATTTTCAAGGAATGAAAGCACACAGTATCTAAACAATCGAAGTGTACAAAAATGTTAACAGTCTAACACGCCACTGACAGCACGCGTTCACTCTATTCAACCGTAACGGACTTGGCCAAGTTGCGCGGGCAATCCACATCACAGCCACGGAGAACAGCAATGTGGTAGGAGAGCAGCTGCATGGGAATGACGGTGAGTATACCTTGGAGACAGTCAACAGTGCGTGGGATTTCTAAGCTGCGGGAACAGAAGGATTTCGTCTCCTCGTCACCCTCCTCACAAATGATAATTGGACAGCCTTTACGGGAGGTGACCTGCTGTAGAGCGTTCATGCACTTAACATAGACGGGATCACGGAGAACAATCATCAGAACTGGCATCGAGTCATCCACCAACGCCAATGGACCGTGTTTTAATTCTCCGGCCATAATACCTTCACTGTGCATATAGGTCAGCTCTTTAACTTTCTATTAGGACGACATAAAGAAGGACAGAGAAAAGTTTAATTTAATGGTGTGATTTTCGAGCTTAAAATACCACAACTTACCAAAGCACCTTCCAAACAGGTGGCAAAGTTATATCCACGACCCATAATCAAAAGGGATTTATGCTGGTACAAGTTCTTGGCTAATTCTTGTACTTGTGAGTCCAATTTCAGGACTTCGCGAATCTGATCTTCCAACCTTGTGAGGGCCTGTATAATTTCCAAGCGTCTCTGCTGCAGGGACAGTCGGTCCTCCGACATGACCAAAGCAAACATGACCAATGAGATGAACTGTGATGTGTACGCCTTTGTGGATGCTACGCCAATTTCAGGGCCGGCATTGATATGAACACCACAGTGAGATTCACGGCAGATGCTGCTGCCGACTGTGTTGGTGATGCCAACGATCAAGGCACCACGTTGTTTACAGTAACGCAAAGCCATCAATGTATCGGCAGTTTCGCCAGATTGCGAGATGAAGAAACAGACATCGTCACGGAAAATGGGTGTGTAGCGATCTAGGAAATCGGAAGCCAGCTCAACCATCACCGGCAATTCAGTAAGTTCCTCCAAGAGCTGACGTGTGGCCACAGCGCTGTGGTACGATGTGCCGCAACCGATCAACATCAGACGACGACAACGCTTAATTTCGGGAATGTACTCCTTGATGCCACCCAATACGATAGTATTGGTTTCGAAACGAACGCGACCACGCATGGTGTTGACGACGGACTCGGGTTGTTCGAAAATTTCCTTCAACATAAAGTAGTCGTAGTTTCCCTTCATGATTTGTTGGATTTCCATCTTGAGTGTGGTAATTTCACGAGCATGTGGATCATCGGTACATTTCTTCAAACGATGAATGCTTAAACCACCATCTCGAACAGCGGCAACATCGTCATCCTAAGGGAGAAAACCACTATATTAGCGACTATATATCTAAAAGATGCTTATAAATTCGTCCGGAATCTGTTTTTAAAGTTGGAAATTTTTAGCACTTTTATGTGGTTGTTTGTTTCGGTCCTGGTCTATTAATGGAAGTATATGAAAGTGATCAAGTGTTTCAAAATTGGTCCAAGGGCTGCTTTTATTAAATATAACGGTTTTTGTAAATATCTCCTAAACTAGAGCGAACCTTGCAATTTGGGGGCCAGATTCGTAATTCGAAATCAGCTAATTTTGTTGCCCAGTGAAGTCAACAGTAATTGGCTGCAGATAAGTACACCTTTGTGTTTCGCGAATATAAGGTCCAATACCCTAATTATTTGGCCCACTCAATTTTAATATATTGCAAGTTGATGCAATTTTTTGAGCACTAGTTCCAATAAAAATAAAAAATTTTGAACCAAAGCCGACATTATTCGTTTGACCGCTATTGTGCTTTAAAAAGACACGCAGACTGACGGGAATGGCCAGATCGTTTAAGAATTGCATAACAGTGAATGATTTATACTTATACTTTATAGAGTCTGCGATCAACATTCGCGGAATACTAAATTTAGAACAACCCCTTCTTCGTTGGAGTGTGTAACAATCAGTGTTTCCGTTTTGGGCTTTTCCTACCAAATTTGGTAGGTTTTTTCCGTATGGTAAATTTTGGTAGGATTTGCGGAATATACACATACACAATTTAAATTAAGCTTTTAAAGTATTATTCGATTTTTCCTACCAATATTGGGTTTGAATGTATACAGAAGATACATTGGGATCCCAAAAAGGATTAATGAAACTTTCATTTGTTGCCCCTGTCCACAAATAAAGCTAACTCGTCAATATTATTATATGCACCTATTTGTCGATGGTGGTTAGGACATAGGGTTTCGAGGTACAGATCAAATTATCAAAATCTTCAAATTAGTTCAATCTTGAATAGATAAAAACATTTCTGTGATATTCCTAAACCAATTACTTTATGCTATGCCCATGTTTGAAGCAGCTGGGGTTACGATTCTCCGAGTCTTAAAAATAGTAAACAAATTAATTTGTTTACCCATATGTGACAGCGCATAGAGAAAGGGACCTAAGGGTAAAAAAATCAATTTTCATTTTTTTCTCTTTTTGATGTGGACAACATCTGAGCATCGAATGTAACCGATCCCATGCCCCAAAAGTGTTCCCTCCCAGAGATATGCGCGTTTTATGAAAGTGAAGTCGACGATTCTAAGTGCAAATAGAAAGGGACCTAATCTTTAAAATATCTCTCCTGAACAAAACTGGTTTTTAACCTTAGGTCCCTTTCTATTTTGCGCGTCACATATGTACTTAAGAGCTGTGCAATACCATTTCAATGGCCATTCAAGACATTTGACTTTTTTTTTAAGACATTAAGTACGGTATAGACGCTACTAACAGTGTAGTTCCTTGCAGGTGATTCAAGGAAATCGTAACGCTGTAGAGTCTACAACGAAGCTGGTTACTTGTCGATCATATTAAATTGTTTGAAACTTAATAGATGTTGGATGTTAATTGTGGCTTATAAAGTTAAAGGTATAAAATCGGTAGAACATACATGTGAGTAGGTGCCGCATCTGCTACTTAACCGTTTTTTCAACGGCAATAGCGTCCATCTTGTTCCAAATATAACTTTGCCCTATTTTATAAAGACCTGACCACAATTTCGATCGTTATTTTGGTTACAAAACTTTAGAAGGCCAGCAGACAGACGGACAGGCAGAAATCATAGACTTTAATCAGCTGTGGATTTGAGTCGGTCGGTACACTTTAAGGATGATCGAATTCAAATATGTCTGGAATACAAATATTTGCCATGAAACTAACTTCTAATAAACTACGGTGCAACGTTTTGTTAAATATTGCAAGGTTTTTACTCAATTTGGTAGGATTTTTAAAGAACTTTGGTAGGAATAATTCACTAGTTAATATGACTTGATTAGTTTTTATTCTGATTTGAGACCTTTTTGTTGTTTTTTTTCAGAATCAAAGTAAAAAATTGGTGAAATGTAAAGCGTAAACAAAAAATATTTACGAATATTTTTTTTTACGCAAAAATCACAAACTAACACTTTTTTTGTGCGACATTCGTTTGAACGCATCCGCAAAAAAGATATTGTCAACTAAAAAATTGCAAGTGAACATATTTTTTTGGTAACAAAATATAGTACAAAATATTAAAAATTTAAAAAAATTGTTGATGCTACATTTTTGCTGAAGGTGGCTCGGGTTAGTGTTTAAATGACTGTGAACAGAATTTCATTTCCCTAAAAAAGATGGGCAGTCCATGGTATTAAACCGTTCCGAATGAGTTATACTCGTAATTAATAAAAATGGAACTTTCTCGACTTAAGGTGGTCCAGACTGTTATAGCTGCTACTGGCACGATTTAAGTAAAATCAATGTACATAGATCCAAGCGTAATTTTGGTGGCGGAAGCCTTATGGTGTTCTTATGAATATAAGTCACCGATTTGTTACATAACAACAAAAATGAATTTCGAAAATTATATTGAATTGTTGGAGGACGTGTTGACATCACATCTTGATGAAAATGTGGACGAATAAATAATTGTCCAGCAAGATAATGACTCGATTCATGTATCCAAGCAAAAAAAACATTGGTTTTGGACAAAAACATCAATGTATTACCATGGCCGGCTTATAATCCGATAGAAAACCTATTGGGCATTCTCGCAGCTAAGGTTAATGACGGTGGAAGACAGTTTTCAACAATCAATGATCTTAAATATAGGATTAAGGAGTGTTAGTTCGACTTTAGATTCACAACCATTCAAAATTTGATAGAATCAATGCCAAATCGATTTTTTCCGTCATAAAGAATAATAGAGGACATACTAAATATTAATTAAATACATATTTAGAATTTTGTTTAAACTTCCTATTTTGACATTTGAGTAGTGTGTGCGTGCGCAAACGAATTTCTCGCCTTTTTGTCAGCTTTTAATTTAATTTTTCATAGTGTAATATTTATTTATTTTTTTATATTTGTTTGTTTTTTACTTACATTTTTCAAATATAAAATAAACTACTACTTCGCAAAAAAACATGTTAAAAAATATTTTATATCACAAAAATAGACAAAAAGTCGTCTGCGCCCAAACGATTGTCTACCACTGTATAGCAAGGTCTTTCGCATGTCATGTTGGCTGTGTCCGAAACTATTAAATACTCTCCCACTTACCTCCAAATAGATGACACGATTGGTGTGTTCAATCACAGCTGATGCATCGGAGGCAAAGAAATATTCCACCTCCTTCTGTTCCATTGGCAAGAATTCTGATGTGCTATCCGAACGTGGCAAAACTGGTAAATCACGATTTTGTCCATGCGGACGATGTTCTTTTTGATTAGTATTCAACAAGATATATTGGGTTTTTGGTTTTTGTGGATTGCATTTGATGATGTCAATAAATAGCGGTAGTGGTGATGGCGTTTGCAGAGGAAGCATAAGCATTTTGGATTCAATGCCATTCGGGTTTCAAACATTATTTATTTACAATATCATCGATTGTGGACAGATGCATTGTTGGCGTAAATTTTTATGTATGTAAAAGCCATCGGATGAACGGGTGGCATTCCGAGGCGTTTTTTGTTTTGTGAGTCAGTGGCGAGCATATTTGCATTTCGTTCCATAATCCATAAGTAGGTTCAATAATATTTGTTCATCGCAGTTTGTTTGAATGCGCAGAATGTGCGTATGTGGGTATAATTTAAAATGATGCGAGTGCGTGCCAGAGATTTTCAATAATAAAATCAAAATGATAAATTAGCATTAAATTAACTTCATAAAGAGGATGCATGTAAAAGTACATAACTAATATACGACTAAGAATACAGCGAAGCGGAAAAATGCGGCTCACACCAGATAAAAGCAGTTTAAAATTAAAAAATAAAATCTTCGTTAAGTTCGGCCAGGCCGAACCTTATGCACCCTCGTCCGTCCCTAATCTCAGCCATACTTTAAAATTAGTCTTTAATTAGATTCGTTCATTTGACTACCCATATCTCCATATTGACTACTGAGCGTCCGTTTTGACCATGCGGGGCGTTTTTTGAGCCACAGCAGCGAAAACGTCTGCAACTATGCTCTTTTGAGATATGCTCTTTTGTCCGTCCACAACAAACTAAGATTTGGTAAGTAAATGCTCAAAAAAGTGTACCTTACAAAACGGACATGTCTAGATCATCTTAGGATTTTAAGACGATCGATAATATATATATATATATTTTTTAGGGTCTCCAATCAAGATTTCGTAGTGTTGCAAACGGAATGACAAACTTAATATAGCATCTACTTTTCGATAGAGGGTAACAAAACTAATTGCACATCAGTGATGACTTTAAAAAAAAATTATTTCGCGCTTCTTGATGCAGTCTCAATTATGTCCAAATTGCTCAAAAGCCTATTTTTAATATTTTTTTTTGTATAAAACCTTTTTGTATTGTGCAGACACCTATCAAGCCGTTACATGTTTCGCATCTGTCTTTTTGTATCTCTTTGCTTACCAATGGCATATCTAATGCGTCTTCAAAAACAGCTCAACTGACTAAATGTATTTTTATCCTATGATTTTGATACAGCCCCATACACACGTATGTACGTCTATTTTTAATAATGTGTACTAAAATGATATTACATGTTTAATATTAAAATTAAATGAACAGTATTTTTTATAAATCTTCAAGTTTTGTTTAGTTGTATATCTTAATTGTACTTGTATATTAGGGTCTAATAAATCAATTCTCAGCTAAACGATATTTGGTTAAAAAATTGCTAAAAAAAAAATGAAGTCAGCTATTAATTTTAAGAAGATCGACTTAATTTAATATTTTCTGGTTTTACTGCTGGGTCTGAATATTTTATACGTACCTAATTTGTTTTTGCTGGAAAAGTTTATAAGACGCTGCTTTGAAATCGTATTTTATTTTGTAATTTTTGGAGTTGAAAAATTTAAAATGGTCAAAATCTACATTTTTTGGGCTCTACTAAATATCTTGCTGTTTGGAACGGATTGCCGATTTATATCAAATTTGGTCAAATTTGTAGGTCTAGCAAAACAAATCCACATCACAAATTTTTAAAAAAATGACAACCTACGTCAGTGTTTTGCCCATAACTTCAACAATTATGGCTATCCCAAAAATCTAATTACTGTATTGGATTTGATAAAATGTTTGTAAAGAAACATATAAATACTTGTACAGAAACATACGAGTATAAATGTTTGAACACAAAGATATGAATGTTTAGAAACATAACTGCCAAAATATGAATATTTGGGAGCATTGTCGCAAACAAATAATTATATGTTTGCACATAAGCATAGAAATGTTTGCGAACATTGCTGCAAACGTATTAATGTTTCCTGCAAATGTCATTTTTCCTCCGACTATATAACCCTTTTCTATGGGTATGCACATTGTTTGATTTCTTTTTGTTCTTTTGATGATCATATAAGCGTTAACTACGACTGCGAAAATGAAATATTTTCTTAATTTTAAGTAGAATATTCTGATTTTCAAATTAATATTTTAATTTTGATCAGGAACATCCTAGAGATTAAATGGAATTTTTTTAATATATATGGTTTTATTAGAAAGTTGAACTTTGTCATTCAATAGTGGGACACAGATGCGTTTTCGCTTCGCCCAGTGGGCTTCGAAAATGAGCAAGGAGCCGTCGTTGCCGTTAACGGTGAGCGTTACCGCGCCATGATCAACCAAATTTTGTTTTCAAAAATTCACGAGAATGACATGGACGACATTTGGTTCAACAAGACGGGGTCACATGTCTCACAGCCAATTAATTGGTTTTGAAAATCGAATAATTAGCCAAAAAATTGTAATTTCCAATGGCCTCCTCGGAGCTGTGATTTAAGTACTTTGAATTATTTTCTCTGGGGAGCTATAAAGGATAAATGTTACGCAAAGCATCTAAAAAGATGTACTGAAAAATTGGGTTTATCGGATGAGGTACTGATGGACAGTTGTGGTAGTTATACGAATAATATTTTGTTTCATTATTAAATGGCAAAGGTCAACCTTTCCAAGAAAACCAGAGAAGTGAAAACATTATCCGTATTTTTTTTACATCCGATTAAAATTTATAGTTTTAAATGGCCCACCCTCTATATATATTTTACGATTAAAATTATAACAAACTAAGTTAAAAGGATTTAGCATTAAAGGCAATGACAATGTGTACTATTATTTTATATTCGATTAATATAAAAGCTGGTAAGGTGGAATAACATGGGTGCCTATATTCCAAACTTTGGTCTGCAATATATTTGTTTTTCTGAAACAACTGTTAAACATTTTAGAGGATAGTAAAGAATACAATTTCGAAAGAACTTTATTGACATCGTTTTTCATCCAAAGGGTCAACATTAAAATTGCATAAAATAGCCGCAATTCACCTCTTGTATGACCTCAAACGACAAGTAACTGATATTTTCTAAAAATCATATTTCCATTAAACGTTAATGTCTTAAAAAATGGAAACTGGGTCAAAAACTAACCAAAAGTAAAATCACGTTTCGTATATCATCTGTTTCAGGTAGAATCTGTATGTACTGTCGGGCGGTGCTATGAGTTGCTCGAGCCGAATGAAATTACTGCTGGGGGATCTGGCTAGAGAAGATTGAGCACAGCGTTTCAAAAAAAGAGTCCAATACTACGAGGGTTGCTATAAATATTTCTGGCCTAGGCAACACTTAGTATTTCCAATAGAATCTGATATTTCCATTGGAAAGTTTGACATTTTTCAGCATAAACGTAGTCAGAAAGTTTTGACGTACGACCATTGTGCAGTTTACAGTGAAAAAAATGGAATTAACTCGTAAACATTTTCGTACGATCATTTTTCACAACTCCCGACGTGGATTTTCACGACAAGAAGGCTTCGATGAACTTAAATCTTTGTATGGCGATGAAGCACCATCCTAAAGCACTGTGAAAAACTGGTTTAATGAATTCAATCGTGGCCGACGCTCGCTCAAAGACGAAGGTCGTCCAAAAACGGACGTTGTGTCAGAGAACATTGATGCCGTGTGTGAACTGATAATGCAAGATCGTCATGTGACATACCGCAAGATAGAGGCATCCATAGGAATTTCTTCCACCAGCATACATTCGACACTGCATGAACACCTGGCCGAAGGTTTGTTCTCATTGGATCCCGCACAATTTGACAATAGCTCAAAAAAGGCCCGTGTCGATTGGTGCAAAGAAATTTTGAAAAAATACGTTCAAAAGACGTTTATAAGATCGTCACAAGTGACGAATCATGGATCTATGCGTATAAGCCCGAAACAAAACAGAAATCGACCGTGTGGGTTTTCGAAGACGAGCCAAATCCATATTGGAAGAAGCACTTCGAAGCAAATGGTCGCCTGTTTCTTCGGCGACTGTTCCGCTAGAGCAACGTATGAGGTCAATTCTGAGTGGTACACCAAAATTTGTTTGCCTGAAGTCTTTGGAGAAATTCAAAAAACGAACAAGAGAAGATGAATCATTGTACACAGTGACATTGCGAGCTCTCACACATCGGCTCAAACCAGAGCCGTTTTTCCGGCCAAAACATCTAATTAATGGGTCATCCGCCATACAGCCCTGACTTGGCACCCAATGGCATCTTTTTATTCCCGCACAGCAAGAAAAAAATGGGTGGTCTACGATATTCTTCGCCAGAAGATGCTGTTGAAGCGTTCAAAAACCATGTGTTGCGAAAGCGTATAGAGCATGCTGGAGAATACTAAAACCATTTCTAATGATAAATATTCGCTTTTTCATTATTAGGCCAGATATATATATAGCAGCCCTCGTATTCTAGACAAGACATAATTATCCTCCTGAGGAATCCTATGCCACCAGGCATCTGTTAGCGTGCCATAATCGTAGATTATGGCGTTCTATGCAAAACAAATACTTGAAAATGATCCAACGTATAAAATATAGTTAAATGAGAGTATTTTGTAGCACTCGTTTCAACTAGTATTGGATATCCGTTGCGAATAAGTTGGGATTAAAGTTTTTTATTTATACGAGTATGGGACCTCACATGTGTATTTGATAATTAATAAATTGACAGAGTCAGTGTGTACGGAACGTTTACATTTCTCGTATTCTAGTCTCATCCCCATTTACTCGCTTATTATGTAGTTTAATTAGATTAGTTAAACAGAAACAAATTACTTGATTAATTATACAGGAGTGTCGTTGTTTTTTGTTGTTATTTAAAACCGCATTTCGCTCAAATTGAATGCTTTTTTTGGGTTTCTGCAAATTGTAGTTGAATTATTCATTTAATTGTGTTTGTTTTACAAAGTTTTTTTTTTTTTTAATATTGAGATAAAAACCAACGCTCGGTTTCAACATCAGACTACAAAATAGTTCTAATCGCAATACATACATACATATGTACATATATATATTTGTATACCAGTACAACTGTTGGTTTTTACAAATTTCAGCAAAAAGTTCAGTGCTTTCCGGTATGTTTTTCTAGTATAAACGTACGAAATGAAACTAATTCGAGATTTGTTTTATTTATTAAATGTTATTTAACTAATTCCCAGTTTATTTGCTGAATTGAGTGGAATTACTTGGATGTCGATTTAAAGAGAATTTTGATGAGCTAATATTTAATAGTTTATTTTTTTCATGAGTTTAATTTTTTGATTTTTAAAATTTTGCATTTTAAATTTGCAAACTCGGAACGTGCTTAATGAATTTGCTAGATGCTTAAGTTAACGAAAAGGTCCTGCATTAATACCCTGAACATACCGAATATTGCCAAATGAGTATAAATGGTAATTATGCGAAGCCCTGAATTCAAATATGTACGAGTATATTGCCTATGTTATCTAGAATTCGTTTTAACATTTTTTAGACTTCAGTCGGGCATAATAAATTCTACATCACTTGGGATTTGAGCAAGGTGGAATTTAATATGAAGCTTTCAAAGCAATTGGCGCTTCTTTCAGCCCAAAGACCGACTGGTATTAATTTACCAGATGGGATTTAAATTACGGCTTTTTGAGAGGCTGGTCATCAAAGTTGGAGGGACTTTCGTATTGGCGCTACATCATACATATGCCTAATATGCAAAAATTGAGCATGTGTCTTCTAATGCGACCCATACAGCTCAATTTCGGTGATCTTGGTTGTTTACCCGTCATAACTTAATGTGCCGATTTTGATGCAGATCTGACATCAAATGTGGCTATTAGCGTTGAAGGATACTTATATTATATTTGGAGTGCCTTTTTGTATTTTTTTAATAATCCATTGTCCTTGGTCTAACACAATGTGCCCTGTACTTGGACGGACAAACGGATATCGGCCAAACGAGTTGAATTGTCATTCTTAGCCAGTCAGTATAATAAACATCTACTTTCAGTTTGACATTGCTACAGTGTGGTGTAGGGTATAAAAACGATTAAATGCTACTGTATTTTTTAGGGTATATGAAACAATGCCAAAGAATACAGTACTGTATAAAAGCAATGTGTGGGTTCAATTGGTGTTGACTTAGTAAGTGAGTATATCATAACTGAAATTATTTTGTGGAAGCGATTACTGAATATGCCATACATGTCAATTTGTCTGTAAGAACCACGTGAAATTGTTCGTCGCCAACCAATTTGCCCATACAAAGTCATTCAAAAAATATATCGCTCACACGCAGAGAAAAGATATGGTTACTATATGGTCACGGCAACAATAGTATGTTCTCTGCAATAAAGTATATTCGTCGCAACAAATGTATTGTTTTTTGAATTTCATTTTGACAATAGCATGATTGCGGCAATTTTAATATTCTTGAAATGTAACAGTAGAGTTTTTGCAAAAAGAAAATATGGTTGCAGCAACAATATAAATATGGTTGGTGCGGCAAACGTGTTGTTTTTTAGGTTTTATGTTAACAATAATATGTTTACGGCAAACATACCGACAAAATCGTATTTTTTAATTTGATCATGTTACTGTTACGAATCTTACGCAATAACAGTACTTTTTACATGTAAATTAACTTCTTTGAAAACAAATTCATACGTATTAGTATAACTGATATATTTTAAATAAATTAATTTTTTCTACTATTACTTATAAATAAATCACTCCTGTTATTAAGAGTTTAATTTACGAGAAGTTTTAAATCATTTACTTATTAAGTATCCATTGTTGACTAACAACTTAACACAATCCTTACAAAAAGCTTTGGGGATCATAGCATGGTTGTGTGTGAGTCATACTATGGTTGTATGTTAAACATACTATTGTTGTAAGGATCAAAATATGGTTGTGGGGATCATAGTATGGCTGAGTGTGAATAATAAAATGGTTATGGGGATCATAGTATGGTTGTGTGTGAATAATTATACTGTCGTGAGGACCATAATATAGTTGTATGGAATCATATTATGTTTCTGTGTGAATCATACTACTCGTATTGTTATGATGATTATAATATTATTGTGGCACAACCATATACCTAACCCAACCATAGGTTTTTTCTTCGTGCATGTTCTCAAATATCAAGGAAGTTTTCTATAATTCTTCAATGGGGTTCGCACTAAAATTGCCTTTGTATACTCTTATGTAGTGGAGTTCATGCTTCAATGTAAGCAGAACTGGAAATACGTAAACTTGGTTAAAATTTTTCTAAGGTAAACTTGATAGAGTGATACATGGACAAAAAAAATGATTGCTGGCTACGTAGTAATACCCGTGGAGAAGAATGGTAACAGTGTGAGGAGGTTTGCTGAAGTACGTAGGTAGGCGCCAGTACCTATGGTGAATCGAGCATAGCAATGGATCGGGCCACTTGGACCTACAAAGATTCCATAGTTCCGTCACGCAAACAAAAAAAACTTTGATGTTTGTCAATTCATGAATACTCCAACTAAGTACACGAGTATGTGTACACTAGTTCTTGAATTAAAATTCGAAAAAGAGAGGTTGCTGTTGCATACTACCTACTTAAGTCCCACAACATCCCGATAAGGAACAGGGGGAATTTTTCTCAAATCAGTAAGCTGTACACGGTTAAGTTCTTACACTCACTGGCAGGGACCTAATGTTTAATGCCGGCTCCGAACGGCTAATGCATTTTTTTATAGAGAAGGTGGCCAACAAGGACAGAATTGTAGATGATTAAATGTTAAATAGATTCATTTAATATAGTCGTATATGCAACTTTTTACAATTGCAAATCATAACATAAAGAAAACTGTGCTTAACATTTATAATTAAAGATTCTCCAATTAGGCCGTGTTGATGCGGACTGTTTTTGAAAGCCAAGACCCTTGTAGTAGTTTTACGATTTTAACGTAGTCTTACTATAAAATATTAAAAACATTATTTTGTTATCTTTATTTCTTTCAGGAGAGAATTTTCTCTTGTAGCCAAATACTTTCTCTAAGCGAAGCTTTCTCGTCTACATTTAATTGATGTGGATGGAAATGCTTTTTTGTGTGTAATGAAGATTGCACATATTCCTTATTCAAGCGTGTATAAAAGTCATTCAGTCTTATAATTTTAAATATAATTTCAGCAAAGTAAATGTGTTTGTTTTTAAATAATACTGTCTGTAAAAAAGAATGGGTCGTTTTGATGTGCGACATAAACCTCACTATGAATATAGAAATAAGTTGCCTCATATTAAGTAATGGATGTTTTATGTAATGCGTAAACCGATTTTGAGACTTTAAACTACATATGAAAGGTGAAGTCACGTAGGCCGTGCGATGCAAACACACCTCAACCAATAAAATGGAAAACCCTTTTGGAAAAGCCTCAAAATAATTTATCCTGCATCAGATGATAGAACTAATAAATAATCTATAACCAAGAGTACTGCAGTAAGTTTGTATTCCATTAAATGGTAAAAAAATGCATACAGAACATGTTATCTATTTAAATCCCAGAACATGCGAAGGAGATGTTTGAGAAAAGGGGAACTTTTCTCAAGTCAGTGAGCTGTGCCCGACTCAATTTTTATGCTCACTAACCGGGACCAACTGCTTAACGCCGGCTCCAAACTGCTAATTCATTTTCAAGAGAAGTTTTTTTAGCCGGCTTGAACCTGGGTTAACTAGCATTATAGTCATGCACACTGCCATCATACCACGGCGGCCCAGAACATGTTACTTCTGTTTATTTCTCTATAAGCATGTACGGGACAGCGAAGCGCATCGGACTGCAGCTGACCGTAAATTCAACAAAATAAATTGTGACTGTCGATTAAACAAGTGGACAAATTAAAGTCGGCCGGGCCGAAGCACCTCTCTTTTTTCCATCTGGGTGTGTTTCTATTTATACCAACATAAAATACTTATTCCAACATACCGGTATAAGTCCACGAGAAATGGCCTTTCTAAGTTCAGAGAAGACATATTTAAGTCATAAATGTATTTCTGTTAAAATTTTAACAATCGGTCCATTTATTTGGTCATTTGGACGATTTTTTTATGGGGGCGTTGCTGCTCCCACATTTGCAATCAGATATGTTTTTTTCTCATACTACTATCATATGTTCCAAATATTATCGTCATATCTCTAGTAGTCCTTGAGATATGGTCTTTCCAAGTTCAAAGTTGAATGTGCTGATCCACGTCCCTTGCCCAGTTTTGAGTGACTCACAAAAACACAGTGTCCCACTTATAGTAATAGATTTAAACGATTATTCGAAAAATTATTCAAATGTATGGGTCTTATCGCACCAATTACGAGTAATATATGTACCCACTCTAATGTGTAATTTTGCCTTCTTCTATGCTCATTTTATATAAATATGAATGTAAATACGTATTTATGAATGGATTGAGTGGAATCTTTGTTTGAAACAATAGATACTTGAGAGAGATACTAAATATCAAGTAGCTACGCAGGAGCGTGAGAAAAAGAAAGAGCGAATAATAAATTTAAAAAATGGGTTAGAAAGCCATTGATGGAGAATGGTAAGAAGTTCATCTACTGACCACAACCAGTATTGATTTGTGAATAAGGTTTCAATTGGCCCATTGCACCCAAAATTCGAGTGGATACAATCTTGTAAAATTTATGTTTACTGAATGCAATTGATTTGTTTACCTTGTGGTTTGCCGCTTTCTGTTTTTTGAGTTGAGTTAATTGTTCGATTTGTTCATTTTCCGATTTTGTTATGTTTCGTTTTTTGTGTGCAAATTTAGTACATTGTTTTTATTATTTGTTGTTTGCGGTTTTGTAATTTATATTTTATGTGTTCACGTACATTCAGTTGTCGGTAAGGAACAATGGGGAAAGAAAGAAAATAACAAAGTAAATGTTTAGAAATTTTATTTGTCGTTGTAAATGTGCTGGAGTGGGGCAAAGTCATAAATAAAATATTTACAGGAAGCAAAAAAAGAGAAAAGAAGCCCAAAAACAACAACCAAATAAATTGAGAACTTAATAATATTTTGTATACATGCACACACACACACACTCATATGGGTGTAACACATACACGCAACCTGTGTATGTGATGAATGCTCATTTATAATACTCGTACAATACGTATGTTAGTAGACACCTTCACCATTGCCCCGTTGTTAGTGTATGTTTCATTTCCGGATAAAAGAAAGCATTTCCGCCGCCTTCTCAGGGCGGTAAACCCATTAAGTTAGGAAAAATTGTAATATGAAAACTACCTTGTTCACTTTGTTGTTTCTTATCGTCTATAAACATCGTTGGGGTAGTGTAGAGCAGTAGAGGTTGACATAAAGATAGTGGTAGTGAGTAGTGGTATTGGCCACCGTAGAATGAGTGACGTTAGACACGGTGCGTGTTGCGTTGTTAGCGAAGAGGGTAATTCCGTCGATTTAACCCAAAGAATATCGGAGGGGGATTCACAACAGCACCCGATAGGCAAATCGGATGACAACAACGAAAGTGAGTGTGAAAAACGCAATCAAGTCCGGGTAGATTCAACACAGATAATTTGATGCGCATTACGAGGAAACATTATACGAAAACCACATACACACATGCCCACATACAAAAAATAACACAAACATTACACCGAGGGACGAAATATAGGAACCACCAGAAGAAAGTATAGAACGAAACAAGAAAATAGAAAAGAGAAAAGAAGAAGAAACAATTGACTATTAATAAACACAAATAAGACACAGGGATGACAGGCGAGGTAGACGATTTTCGAGTTAGAATACAATTTACATCCACACTATGTACGTAGATTTAGTTATTCGATCCCTCTTTCGTGGATCCGTCGAATATCGCGAAAAATCTTACCTTTGCCATAGAGAATCGGAATGTGATCGGTGGCCAAGCGTGTTTTTGTCTTAATGGCCACCAACAATGGCGAGCCACGTCTGGAAGCGACACATTCTCCGGGGAAGTACTTCGATTTCATGGCAATAGCAAATGCACCTTCCTAAAGAGATAAAAAAAAAAACAGAGAGAGAAAACTGGTTAATATTGTGAATTTTCATAAACTAAAGGAAGTGAGTGCAGTGTTGTCACTGAAGTGCATATGCGTATATTATCAATGGTTGTAAAATCTAATTTGATCCATCGATGCTTGTCTTTCCGTTGATACGCGATACAGTCGAAACTAAAAGCGTCTTGTTCTTAATATCGTATGTTTTTGTCAGTGAAGTTAAGAATAATGAATTTTCATACAACTGACAATCTTTAATGTAGAAATGGCAATTGCTGTTAAGAGTGTTTTTTTTGCTTAGATAGGACTTACGGGAGGTTAGCTTTTAAAGGAACTATTATTCTGAAATATATAATGAGTGTACTCTGGCAAATTATCACGAACAGACTCACGCTTGAACAAAGCTAACGGGTGATCAATCTAGAGGAATTTCATTCGAAAGGGTTTTTTTCACAGACTTGGCGTGTGTTGTGTAAAACTTTATTTTTTTCTTTTCAGAATTGTATGTCATTTCATCATGAAAAACTTATACCGCAACAACGTCTTCCAGATGTGCAAATGTATTAAGAAAATGAGCTTTCGGTGAGAAAAGTTTTTCGTGCATAATTTTGTTCAGAAAACACCACGGTTTAGTGCGGTTTATGGGCTGGTGGAATTAGCAGTCTATATTTCTTTCACAGATGATGATGGGCGGACCGTAACCGTAAATGGTGTTCGCAATCGCACCATGATATCTGACTTTTTGCTACCTGAAACTGAAGCCCGCAATCTTGACAACATTTGGTTTTAACAGGACAGTGCCACTCGCCGTAAAGTTGCTCAAACAATAGATCTTTTGAGAGGTCATTTCGAAGAGCAGATAATTTCACGTTTAGGACCGGTGAGTTGACCGCCTAGATCTTGTGATATCACACCTTTAGACTTTTTGCTTTGGGCCCACGTAAAATCCAAAGTCTATGCTGAGAAACCAGCTACGATTCAGGTTTTGAAAACCAACATTACGCGAGTCATTAACGCCATATTGGTCGACATGCTCGAAAGAGTCATCGAAAATTGGACCCTCAGAATGAAGACCCTGAGGCGTAGTTGTGGCCAACATTTGAAGGAAATTATATTCAAAAAATAAATGGTATACAATGTCCTACAGATTTGAATTTCTGTATTTTGAAAAAAATACCTCTAAATTGATCACCCGATACCAAAGTTTACAAATTTACATTGAAAATCTCTAAACGATTTGATGCCTGAAATAATTATCATATGTTATGCGAATGGATTCTTCAAAAAAATTGTTTTTTTATCCGACTTCAAAAATACACAATTTAATATGAAATTTTAACACCGATTTGGTTTCAAAACATTCCGCAATAGAACAAATATTTTTGACGAAATCTACAAACGAAAAAACGGTTTTAAATAAATATGTTTTAAAACACAATTATTTTCAAAAAATAGCTGATTTTTTTCCACAAATGGTAGTGGGTTTTTTTTGCATCATATGTAATTATGACAGTTCTATGCTGCTTGGAAAGGTTAGTATGAACAACGTTAGGGAATTAGGGAAGTCCGATGCAAATCTTTATTAAAAAGGTTTTTTGGCAGAAATGAGCAAGTTTGTGAGGCATGTTTGTGTCTCACCTAAGTTAATTCGTCACCTCTGATCTGCGAATTTCGAGCAAGCCATTCGTGAGACACATCCAAGTCACATAGGTCATGGGAAATTCGATTGATAGAAATAAAATAGTGTTCCACCAAGTAATAAACATAAAATTTGTTAATTTTTTTAATATTAAAAAAAATATGTTTTGCTATTTTTTTAGTAGTTTTGGTCTCTTAGACCATTAAAATTTTCTCACGAATCCAAGTAATACACTTTTTTTCTGAATTTGTTGCATGCACCCTTAAATGTTAAATTAAGGTTAAATTACAAAGAACAGACATGACTACCAAAATTAAAGAAACTCTCCTTACAGTTCTGAATAAAACTTTCGTCTACTGACCTTATGGATACTGAAAAGCAACACCAACTCGTTACGAATCCCAAATACCGCAGATAACTGAAATTTGAGCTAGTACTCTAATCACAACCACGACACTGGCAACGTCATATTGGAATACAATCTATGGTGCATTGTACGAGTATAAAAACACAATCGCCAGTCTGAACTGATTCTCGTTTTTAATCACGAATTGTCTTCTTACTTAAAATAAATATAAAAATTTAATAGAAAGGAAGGAAGAGCAAAAATTCAATTTTACCTATACGTAATAGATGAAGATCTTAACCTTAATTAATAAACTAATAAAGGAAATTTCAACTTTTAATTTTAATGAGACATTAAATAAATTTGTTTTTCCTAAGAAATTCTAAAAGCAATGCTCCTTTTAAATCGACTGTCGGTCGAGTTTGACACAGTGTGCCAACGCACCCTAATATTATATTTTGTTATCAAACAATGATAACTTTCCTCAAAAGCGTGGATTAAGCTTATTACAATTAACAGATTCGGTAATTCAAATTAAGTACAATTATTTTTCTTATATGGACCACTGTGCTGAATATTAATTGAGTACACAATCCACCACAGTCGGCCTTAATTGAATTGGTATGATTTTAGACAGCCATAGAAAGCGGAAATTTTTATTTAGTCAAGACAGTCACAAGTTTATTGATGCTCGTGGCAAAGTACTGCAAAAATATTTATTTATTTTGCTTTCATTTGGGCATCCATTTTACAATCGGTCTGTGTTGTTGTTGAAACGGCCGGGGTCGGGACCCAGGCATGGTAATTTCTTAATAAACTAAAATTGTTTGCGAACGAACAAGGTGAACCCTTGTGTACTGTTAATGCATCAAAAAAGCCATATTTGTCCCGTATGATCATAACGGGCGATCAACAGTCGATATGGATATATGCATAGGTTGTCTTATCAAAGTAAATTACGAAACGAATCAAATTTTAGTTATCTACGAGTATTTGGAAGATCTGGCTGATTTAGTCAGTCTCGTGGATCCTGGACACTCGGAAAAACGAACCATTATTTTTGTTGGCTTTTAAAAGAAGCAAAGTCATGGTAGATAAAGGTTTGCTCAGCCAAACTTACGACGCTTTTACTTGTTTTAATTGTACTGGCCTCTTAGGTCTTGCATCAGTCGATACACATATAGTTTGAATTATAAGGAAATTACTTTTTTGCAAAACTTCTTTGCTGAAATCAGGAAAAAGCATGGCAAGTTCTAAGCGGATTGTGGTTATAAAGTTAGTACCTTCATGATGGCTGTTGCTCAGAATTAACACCTAATTCTAAAATTAGGTAAAGAAACACTAACTCTGCTCAAACCGGCTCTGCTCAATTTCCAAATCGGCAAAAAATGGCTCAAGTCAACAAGCAAATCTACTCAACTTTTCTGGACCTTGATATACAAGATTATTTGGAAGGGATAACAATTTAGAGAGTCTTCCAACTGTACTCTCTTGTTTGCGTAAAACATGTCTTTTATTCAAAAGCCAAAACTTTCAAAAGACACGATTTTCTGAAATTCGAATCTTAACGAAACTCAAGAATTGTGTTGATTTCTGCTCAGGCAAATACTTACCAATTGTTGGATGGCTTGTTCGACCAATTCTCTGAAGGAATAGCCTGAATGTTTCTTCCACAAATGGTGTACAAGTTTAGCGATAACTTCTGTATCCGTTTCCGATTCAAACTCATAACCTCTCTTCTCCAAGAAGGTCTTCACGTCCTTGTAATTCGTGATGATGCCATTGTGAACCACCACAAAGCTATTGGAATCGTCTGAACGTTGAGGATGCGAATTCCTCTCGCAGGGCACGCCGTGTGTCGCCCAACGTGTATGTGAAATGCCAACGTGTGTTAAAATGGGTTCCTCATAGTCTTTGCCACTGAAATCTGCAAAAGACATTCATTTTTGATGTATTGCCAATTTGATTAATTACTTACTCTTAGCAATGGAGTCCTCAAGCATTTTGACTTTGCCCACACTCTTTACCATGACTGTGTCCTTGCCATTTGGTCCATCGATAGCAACTCCAGTAGAATCATATCCACGATATTCCAAACGTTTAAGACCATTGACCAACAACTCCAAAACTTCCGAACGCGATTTGGGCGTCAAATAATTAAGATAAGCGAAGATTCCTATAAATATAAGAAAATAAATAAAATATTCGTTATGAAATTGGGAATTTATAGTCACATAGAGACAGATTTCAATACGTTGTACAAAACGTAATAAGTTGGAAAAATTTCATATTAGAGCAACCTTCATTTACCAAACGTTTAAGCATATCTTCCGCAATAAGAGATACAGGAATGAGTGTTTCTCCACCTGCTGGCAGAGAAGTTCAAGTATTTATCTAATAATTTCCTTTTAGCAGATTTTCTTAAAAACGCGCCAAGTGCGTGATCATTTTTCGTGGCTCTCTGAAATGCCAATTTTAGAATGGCCTTAAGAAGGACTTCTTTTAAGAAATGTTTGCTTCGTTTTGTTCGCTGCGATGCTTCTAATTTTGCATGTTACTGCTGTCAAAAACTGTAGCACTGGCCAAGCGGGCTTCATATTTTAAGAATTGAATAGAGAAATTAAACCTTTCTTCTGTGCTACATTCATTAGTAATAATCTCAGGAATATAGTCATCTTAGCGGTTTCACAATTGCGTGATGAAATGACTAACTTCAGAGAATACATTGGCCTACGCCATATTTTTATAAATCAAGAACGAAAGCAATATGATCAAATGCGATCAGATAGCTAGTTTTTGAGTTTGATGGCTTTAGGAAAACTAAAAGGATTTAGCTAAAATTAAAAGGATTTGACTCAACGCGGGAAACCTTTTACAGTCCGGTCTTATATCTGCAAGACAGATTTAGAGCTCTTTCTCAAAATGCGTTTTCAGTACACCCTATTGTATAGATATTACAACTACTGAGCGCTTTAAAACATATTTATTTGGCGACTTTTTTGTTTCTATTGTATTCCGAGTGTTCAATATTATGACGGCGTGTGAAATCCGGCCAATAAAGCACTTTTAATTTGTATTGTTCATTTGGGCGATTCTTCGGCGTTGCCATGATAATTAAAAAGTCATTGTGTTTTGCCATTAGCCGCTGACGGCAAAGAATTAACGTTTTTTGGTTGAAAAAAAAACAAAAAGGCTATCCAAATTGAAAAGCGCGCTGATAATATTTTTATCCATTTATTGGGCATAACCTTAGAGTTTGTTGCAAAATATGTGCTAAGTAATAATTTAAACGATTTCCTTTGTCCACTCCTTTGCCACATACCTTCTAGGCGGCAGTCGGCGAAATATGAAAAAGGTTTGCCTTGAATGCAGCTAAATTGCTTTTCGCAGTTCGGTCCCTCTGTGTATTGTAAATGTTTTTTCCTCTCCAATCCCCGATGACGGTACTTTCATTTCCTTCTGCAGGTTCTTTGTATGTTTTTACTTTTTTTCTATGGTATAAACGTGATTGAAAAGGATTTATTTTCTGAAAACGTTTTTCGCTCGCAACCAATTGAAATTTCCGCATGAATAACGGCTATACACAATAGCAAATCCCGAAAAGGACTTCCACAAGGAATAGAGTGGTCAGACTTGATTAATATCATGGCTATTTTTAAATTTTTGTTTTCGAACAATTCTGGGTCGATTGGTAATGATGGCAGACAGAAGGCAATGTTGAACAATAGCGCTAACTATACACTGAACTTCGTGCAGGGAAGGGGTGAAAGGCTCTAATGACCAGTAATGGAGGAGCATGGGTACGATTGAAAATGGCTCCTTTTTAATGTTATTGTGATTTCAAGTTAAAACTAAGTTTTAATTAGAGGGTTGCTTTAACACGATAATTGTATTGTATAAGTGTATTAGACCCTGTAGAGGGCTGAAATTTACGACCAAAACAGAGTAATGTAAATCAAATGAGACAATTAAGAATGAGTTGAGAGACATTTCTGTCAATATGCTATATATTTTAGGTGTGATTTGGCTGTGAGTCCTAGTTTACATATGCGTGTCTGCCGGTTTCTGGCATACGACAAGCATATGTGAACTTGATTTTTGTTCCTTATTCTTTACTTGAAAAACAGGGCTAATAAAGGGTGATCCATCAAATGGTATTTTTTCAAAATAAAAAAAAAATACTAAAATTCAAATCAAGTGTGGAATCTTTATTGTTCATACGACAGAACATTTTATTCCATTTATTTTTTAATATAATTTCCTTCAAATGTTGGCAACTGTAATATGGAAATGAGGGTTCAGTGAGAAACTGTTTTCGAGCATAATTTTGTTCAGTGATGAGGCCCATTTCTGGAGCAACGGCAACCTTAATAAACAAAATTGCTGCATTTGGGCTGAAGAGGAACTAGAAGAGGTTCAAGAGGGTCCATTTTATCCAGAGAAAACAACGGCTTAGTGCGGTTTATGGGCTGGTGGAATTATCGGCCCATATTTTTTCACAAATGAGGATGGCCTAAACGTAACTTTCAATGGTGCTCGCTATTTCTCTATCATATCGGAATTTTCACTACCTGAAATTGAAGCCCGTATTCTTGACGACATTCTGTTTCAACAGGACGGTGCCACTTGTCATGCAGCTGGTCAACCAATGGATCTAGTGAGAGGTAATTTCGAAGAGCAGCTAATTTCACATTTTGGACCGGTGAATTGGCCGCCTAGAAAATCCAAAGTCTATGCTGACAAACCAGCTACGATTCAGGTCTTGGAAGCGAACATTATGCGTGTCATTCACGCCATACCGGTCGAAATGCTCGAATGAGTCATCCAAAATTGCACCCTCAGAATGGACACCCTAAGCGTATTTGCGGCCATTATTTGAATAAAATTATTTTTAAAAAATAAAAAAAAAAAATCCTTCGAATGAATAAAAAAGATTCCACACTTGATTTGAATTTTAGTATTTTTTATTTTGAAAAATTCCTCTAGATGGATCACCCTAGTTATTTCATAAGTTCTATAAGAGTATCTGAGAAGAACTCTTCCACAAAGATTGTGTGTTAGTACAGAACCGTTTGGATCCAAACCATATTATTGAACCAAATGTACAAAGTTTCAACCCTAGATCCGTTGTTCACGCCAAGAGATTCTGATTCATAAATGCATACTCATCCTTGTAAATTCTAAGACGATTATCCATCTCCGCCTGAACGTCCGTCCGTTTATCTGTTGAAAGCATGAATAAATATAGGAACCTGAAGTTTCGCAAGAAATTAGCATATGCCTATCGGCGATTGCAAATGGATCAAATCGGCCGAGGCAAAAAAGTACCTCCGAAAAGTACACTTTTTGGAGTATTTGCTTAAAAATCATAACTTTTTGTGGACGAACAATGGATGAAATCGCTTCTGATCATGTGGCATAAAAGCGGACCGTATGATCAAAGCTGGTGATTCATAGTCCATATGGTCCATAATGTTGCTACGAATCCAAATATAGAGTCGTTTTGAACCGAACTTAATGACGGTTTTACGAGTATTTGTTTATTTTTAAGATGTGTTCTACAAGCTCTTTGTTCATATTCCAAATATTATACACTTTGAATAAACTGCGTATTAACCCTTAAATGCTCACTGTATCTTTGAAGATACAACCACTAAAAAAATTCCCAAGACTACATCTTCAACTCAAATATGATTTCATCTGCATAAATTCATTTAGAAAACCAAAACCCTTTACTAAAAAATACAATTTCATAAAAATTTTATGAATTGTGAACTAACTTTGTGATAAAACATAAAAAAATATAATCGAGCTGAATTTAAAAAAATCCATTTTTTTTCTTGGAAAATATGAGAGCGTATTAATATTTGATGCCCAAAAAAAATATAGGGTAGGACTACAATATGCCTAGTATCGACTGAAAGTTATTTGAGAACATTTTCTTTCATGACCCGAGCGGAAGAAGAGATTTAATGGTTGTATCTTTAAAGATACAACGAGCGTTCCTCCACAAAATTCAAAGTCGGTTGTTTTTAAATTTTTTACTGGTGTCGCTACACAATTTCATTTACATTTGATGCGTTGATGCAGCAAGTTCACTTCTTTTGAACTTAAAAATTATTTTAATTAGAATAACTTTTTTAAAACAGTCATGTCAGGTTTTTTGAAAGTTGGTGGAGTCAATATGACTGAAGGCGAGGTATGCGAATTATTGTGCAATAGCGAAGATATTGCTTACGATAGTACCGATTGCAGCGATTCAGATATTGATAACTTGGATGACACTATTCCACTGGAGAAGGTATGTAGAAAGAAGGTTACTCCGCTAGGAGAAACTAACATGCAAGTGATTGTCGATGAAAATGATACCGATGATGAGACCGTGGATGAAATTGACCTCAATACATCCGTACATGATTCTTTTCTCAAAATGATAAATGACGATAATTATGAAGGAAGTCCAACAAATGTTGATCTTGGTGAACTGGAAACGCTTGATTTTGGGCCATCAACTTCTTCTGCCGCAAAAAGAAATAATTCGGTTTCATTTGCATCTCACTTCCGTGAAGTAAAAATTGATCCTAAATCTTCTGAATTTGAAAGAGTCTTATGGAAGAAGGGTAATCTTCAATTTAATGAAGAGCAAGTTCGATTTAGTGGGGATAGTAGTCTTTCGGAAAATATACAAAATTTAGAAACACCATACCAAGTTTGGTCCTATTTGTTTTCACAGTCTTTGGAGGAACATATCGTTGAAGAAACTTTAAAATATGCCGGAATTGACAATGCATTTACTTTCAATGTATTTGACCTTCGTAAATTTATTGGAATCCTCTTCTATATGACATACTATAAGCTCCCAAACTCAAGAGATTACTGGTCTCAAAACAGTCATCGTTGCGTAGATGTGATAAAAGCTCAAATGAACAGAAGACGCTTTGAAAAAATAAGGGAAGTATTACATTTCAATGATAAAGATAAACAACCTGCAAGAGATGATCCAAATCGTGATAGGCTTTATCTAATTCGACCTGTAATTGACACTCTCAACAAAACATTTGGTAGCATTCCAAAATTAGACAGGTTATGTGTAGATGAGCAAATGTGCTCCACTAAAATTGGTAGCTATATGAAGCAATATTTGCCAAATAAACCAAAAAAATGGGGCTTCAAATTTTATGTCATGTGTGATACTACGGGATACGCTTACAAATTTGAATTATATAGTGGATCGATTAATATACCTACTGTATTAGAACCGGATCTTCAATCTTCTGCAAATATAGTCATCAGACTGCTCCGGGAGGTGCCTCGATTTCAAAACTATATAGTCTACTTTGACAATTTTTACACCACAGTGCCGCTTTTAGTATATTTGCGAACACAGGGTATACTTGCTGTAGGTACTATCAGACGCAACAGAATCAAAAATTGCAAGCTTCCTGATGAGAAATTAATGATGAAATATGAGCGGGGAACAAGCCAAGAATTTATTTCCAATATATATGGAGTCGATGTAACATCACTGTCATGGAAAGACAACCGAATTGTCAACTTAGTATCTACTTATGTTGGCACTAAGCCAATATCAGACACTAATAATTCGGAGACGCAGCCTCTAACAGTGAAGCGATTTGACAAAAAAGATAAATCTGTTAAAAATATTCCTTGTCCACAAATCATAAAAGATTACAACCGTCACATGGGCGGAGTTGATTTAATGGACAGCTCAATGGGTCGCCACAAAATAATGATGAAAAGTCGTAAGTGGACAAACAGAGTATTTTATCATCTTCTTGATATGACTTGTATAAATGCCTGGTTACTATACAAGAGAATAAATAAAGGCCGGCCGGGATTTAAGGAATTAAGATTAGTGGACTTTAAGCTTGAGGTGGCTGACGCTTTATTTTCATTTAATACTAAAGCAGCTCCTGAGCGTGGACGTCCAGGTCTAGAAAAACAAATTCTTGAGAAACGTCGAAGACCGAATGCACAACCGATTCCTCCTAGAGATACCAGATTAGACTTGACCGATCATTGGACAACGATGGACAAAAAAGGAAGATGCAAGATGCCGAATTGCACAGGACAAACCAGAATGTTTTGCACAAAATGTAAGATCAATTTGTGTATAACCTCGGATAAGAATTGCTTTTTTGATTACCATCATAACTAATGATTTTTAGATGTTATTTGTATTAGTATTGACTTGAATTTATTTTATTTATGTTTTTGTTGTATTGAATTTTACCTTTTATTATTTAGTTTGCATTATATAAGTTGTTTAAAATAAAAAACCTTTAAAAACTAAAATTTTATAAATTATTTTCGCCTCATTTTTTAACCAAACCTTCTGAAAAAATGATATGGGTGAGCGCTCACTGTATCTTCTAAGATACAACCACTTTTTTGAAAATAACTGCTAAAATTTAAATTTTTTCAAAAAAAAAAGTATGCAGCTGTTATTTTTTTACCATTTTACATTATATATATTTTTTTCATTAAAATCGGCGTTCATGAGCATTTAAGGGTTAAATTGATTTGATAAGTTAAGATAATTAAACAAATTAAGTTCTGTCTGATCGAAGCCTATATACCCTCCTATCCCACCGGCTTCCTTTCTATCAGGCTGTGTTTGTATCCATGCCAACATCATATATACTAACAGCTATCGTCATATCGGTCTTGTTCACGAGAAATAGCCTTTTCAAGTTTGGGGTTGTATGGGCGGTGTCACGCCAATTTTCGCAGACATAGTCTATAATAATATATTAACCATTGATTTCACTCTGTTAATGTAACAATTGGCCATAAAAGCGGGTTTTTAAAAGACATCATCGTCATATCTCTAATAGTTCGTGAGACTTTCTTATCTAGGATGGGCAGTGCCACGCCCCTTGTCCAATTTTAACATAAGATATTCGATAATGATTTCAACTAAGTTATAGGCTTATAAATGTGAAAAAGTGATCAAAAGCGTTTTTAAACCGGGTTTCCAGGTTTTTGGGGTTGTTTGCGAAAATTCACCAACCGATTCCTGTTGTACTCGACAAGACCTACAGAAAATTATTATCTCTTTTCAGACATTTCAACTTCATATTTTTGTAGCACTGTGTTTAAATCTTTTAATAGGAGCCACAAATTCAGAAATTCGAAGATTACAAGCGGAATGACAAACTTGTTTGCAGTCCTTCCAGAGTGGAGTGTAAAAGTTATCATCAGGGAATTGATGAAAAAAATTAAACAGCATATTTGCAATTGAAACATCAAATTGGTCTTATGTTTTGCTTTGTTATTTTTTAATTTCTGAAACCTACACTATTTTTTTTCAATTATTTTGCATTAGAAAATTCAGTTTATTTAATATGCATGATGTGCTACATTCTGTTTATAATTGCTTTCGTTTCAAGTTAGCTTAAAAAAAAAATACACTGCCCTACACGTGTTTTGTGTTTGACTTTATCAATTATGACTGGAAACTATTACAGTCGAGTGAGCCGACTCCCAAGTTACCTTATTTTTTTGAAGCCAAAGGGATAGTCTTTAAATGTTTTGTCTAACTGTTAATTTCCGATAGCAGGACTACTACGTACCAGATTTGTTAACATTTGAATGTACTTAGTTAAGATATTACACAAGTCAAAGAGGGTAGGTAGAAGATCTTTTGTTATGATTCATGACACTAAATATATGTTTCCACCGATGTTAATTTAATTCCCCATAATAGTATTTATATGAGGAGAACCAAAATTACTTCTTATTCAGATTTGAAAATGCTATAAAAAGTTCAAAAAATTAAGTCAAGCGTCTAGACTCTTGAATTTGGAATCACATTTTCGGCATCTTGACTGGGAGTTCGATCGATAACAAACATGAACTCGTCTCTGTATGCCCAACAACGATTGTCTGTTAGTCATGCACCCTTGACCACCTCCGGAGAGTGGCCCCCTTTGGTTTGGGGAAAAACAAACTCTATAATAAAATAAAAAAATACGGTCATCCCAATATAACAAGCCAGAAAAGACTTTAGATAACAATCGAACTATCACGAAAACTCAAATATTTTATTTTCCCAAAACCAACAACAAAAGGCAACACAAAATGCCATGTTGGCAATTGGCTTTACATATTTATGAGCAAGCGACGAGTTTGGTGCCATTTGATTCTGGACAATCAGATGTAAATTGTAATTTGCAAATATTTCAGCAACCGGCATCAGCTAACATACATTTGCAAATTACATATATATTTATGGATATATGAACATACGTAGGTACAGTGTCATTCCAATAACATGCAGATACATAATAGAGCGATTGAAACTGAAAGCAAAAATCCGGACAGGCGGGTTTTATTCTATTGAACAGATGTAAGGCACTTGACCCTTTTCAACAATTAACTAAGCCAGCGGTGTCTTTCTTCACCAGATGCTGATGCTTGGAATGCTAAATATTATTGGCAGAGGATCATAAACATATTCGGCATGTTGTCGAAAATGGTCCAGTTCAAAAATAGCAGAGCTCTTCGTTTTGGAACTCCATAGTTGCAGTTTAACGTGTAGAGCAAATTAAGATTTTCAAACAAAAGTGTATTTTCCTTGATATCTTTAGTCCCTTAAAAGGAAACTTATTTCTGGGCCTATTCACGATCACAATCGCAAACATCGTATGACTATAAGTCTTTATTATGTACAGTTCAATGGTTAATTCGTTTAACCGCTATCGTGCTTTCTGCAGTCACACAACAATGGAAACAAAAGTCGTGGATCTATTCCAAAAAATACTCGCAGAGAAAAGGTACGGTTACCATATGGTCAAGCCAACAATAATATGTTCTCTACCATAAAATAATATTCGTCGCAACCATAGTATTGTCTTTTGAATTTAATTTTGGCAATAGTATGATTGAGGAAAAATTAATATTGTTAAAATGTAACAATTGTATTGTTACCAATTATAGAAATTGTAGTATGGTTGTGGCAACCATGTAAGTATGGTTGGTGCAACAAAAGTATTGTTGTTTCAAATTTATATTAACATTAATATGATTACGGCAATAATACTAAATGGTTGTAATTATGAACTAAGCATAACAGGTTATATAAAATAACTTTCATACATGTATGTGTGCGTATGTGTAAACCCACGATACAGTGCATGGTTGTTGTTTATTATAAAAACAACAACAATCGGAAGGCAGTTCGAGGGATTTTTAATGTGTTAACTTTGTTTGGTATGGTACTCTACTGCCGGCAGTTCTCATTAACTGGGAATCTGTCTGCTCTTAATCATGTTTAAAGAACATTTGTTGCTTGGGGGCTGATGACTGTTCACCGAAACGCAAATTTCACTGCTTTCAACTAAAAGTTTTCTACCGATTTTTGAATAACTTTTGGATTCTATTACATGAAATACTTAATAGAAAAATAGTCTTAAATCTAATTTTAACTATATCTGGGCACGAACTCATGGTACCTATGTGCTAAAAATGTCATTCTCGCTTGGTTAAAATAAATGTACACTAAACTATTGGCATATGAGTTCTCAAAAACGAAGCAAATTTAAGTACGAATTCAGATGCATTCATTTTTAAAAAAGATTGGGCCCATGCAAAGTCGTATAAATCGATTCTCGACTTATCGATTTATGGCTAATAAAATGGTAAAAAATAAAGTTGTTTATTGATTTCAATAATGTCGACTTTTTGGTATCGGATTTTTTTTTTGTTTTGCTGCCACGAATACATTTCTTTTGCCTGTCTGTACTAAATAAATGCGTGTTACTTCAGATCAGTAGATCTATATAATTAGATCATCCTGAATGTGGAGTCTTCGTAGAGGTGGTAAAGGTGAATTGTATTTTCGTGGGCAATTGTTTTAAGAAAACTTGAAAAGTGAGATTTACAACATACGTTTGGTGAGAACCTGGTCTTATGGAGTAAAGTTTTTCTTACAACAATTGCTGTAATGCTTTCTGATGATGGTCGTTACGGACCTGAAATCATGTCACTTTCCAATTTTGTAAAAAAAACTTGTCTTTTATTAAAATGTAGATAAAGGAGTTCTCGAACCAGTCAATCTCAGTTCAAAGTGTAAAAGCAAAAGATTGAAATAAATAAACAAGATAAACATATACAAAAATATAATTGCTTTCAATTGTGACTCGGAAAGTCGACTATTGCTTATAACCATTTAACCATATGCCCAGAAAGAGGCTTTTACAGTCTAAACATGCGACCAACAATAAACATGGTCATGGGACAACTAAAATTTAAGAAAACTTTATTTTCAATCCAAAAACGGAGATTGGGGTCCGTCCAATGATCATTAATTTTAAATAAAAGAAGTTTATACTATTTTATTTCATACTCGAGGTCTGTTTATAAGGTCATGGAACAATATCATTGGTCTTTTTTGTCTTTCTTCATAAAATGAAGACTTGTTATTTGATGAACCAAATACAATTTTAGATATGGGGGTACTTTCGTTAGAGCAAGTTTTACAATTTGACATGTGTCTTTTATCGCATTATTGTCCTATCCTTCGATATTTTTTAAATCAGCGAGGGTTGCTACTAAAATGTTTACATCAAGGAAAGGAATTGCGACGCTAACAACAGCGTAAGTTTCAATATAAAATTCCGGACGTTATACTTTCGCTCAAGGAAGCTGGATGGATGAAAGATAAACCATTGAAGGTTTATTTTATTACAAACTTTTTGTCAAGATATTTAATAAACAAGTAACGTACCATCGATATTCACTGTGTGTTATTTATTGTGCGAGTACGTTTTTAAGTATTACATAAATTGTTACTTTTCCTTGTTTACAAAGCCTTTTTCAACCGGTTTTTTGAGGACTGCCGACATTTTGAAATTTCGTTTTCGAACAATACGCACTGATGAAGGTAGAACGTTTCGTATATCTGTAACTATGCCGCAACAAGATGCAGAACGTGCCTCCCTAGGTTTAAAACGGACCCAACCGACGTAGGAAGTGTGGAAAATTCCAAAAAATTAAGAAAAGCTGCTAAAAAAACAAAACCACGTTGGGATAGGCACAAGCCACTATAATGATGACAAGAGAGGAAAGACGAAAATACCTACGGAGTGTGGCAATGTTTGAATTGCAGACACATCGATGAGCTGGTAGGCCAATCATAACACTAAATACGTTTGTATGTATGTATGGATGTCGGGTCTAATATGTATGGTTGATGTAGAATGAATGCGGTTAGTAAAACAGGGCACATGATAGCAACACCCACAAACGTGTCTCGTACAAGAATTGCTTAACCAGTGTTGCCGCTTAGGGGGACAAGCCTGTTTGCGGTTAAGTCTTCTATTCCTCGAAAAGAAAGTCGTTTCGTTTAAAACTATAGCTGGACAAGAAAATTCCTAAGGTCCTATGTCCCAGAAACATGGATGCTTGCTAAGCAGATGAGGCGATGCTGTGTGAGTTATTTGCAAAATCTTTTGGACTAGGTGCTCAGTGTAAAGACGTCGAACAAATTGTGTATGCATACTGGAAAAACTTAGGTTAAACGCATTAATAAAGAAGTAAGGAATTATTGATCGATTGATTAGAGTTACATATAGTTTTCTTCTTCTTTATTTGCATATAAGTTTTCCGAATTTTAGCGGCCATTACAATTACAAATAATTTTTGCATACTTTCCACAGAAGAGTGGAAGTTGCACTAAGTTTGTCATTCGGTTTGCAACATCACGAAATACAGATCGGAGAGCCTATAAAGTGTATATACTATTGATCCGTGTAAAATTTTAAGACGATCTAGCCATATCTGTTGATTTAATTTAAATTAAATCCTTAAATTTTGCATGATGATGGCTTATGATCATAGCTGTTTGCGATGGTAAATGGGCGAAATCGGCCAACGAGGAAACAGTTTCCTTTAAAAGGATTAAAGGTACGAGTGCCTTAAAGTACACTTTTTTTAATATTTGATTAATAAATCATTTTTTTTGTGGACGGGGAATGGTTAAAATGGCCATTGTTATTTAGATCGTACTAATTCCTCAAAGAAGGGAATAGTTACAGGAAATTTTGGTAAATGTAGTCACAAAAAACGTACGGCTTGGTCAAAAAGGTGTATTAATGGTTTACGTTGGCATATGAGTACGCAAATACTACCAATTCACTATCTTTTTGCGCTTTAGTAGCTCACGTACGGACGGACAGGTGAATATGCGTCGTTCGGTATACTTAAAGGTGAGTCTATCTAAAATATTTTCGGTAGTTACAATCATTACCCATGCAACTAACTTATAATAGCCTGTTCCACATGGTATAAAAGGAGTGTTTCATCGCCTAATTAAGGTTTTTGATGTGGGCGTGGCACGACCAACTTAAAGTATCTCTAATAACTACATAGGTATTGATGTCACCTTTCATGGGAAGTTAACAGATTCAGAATCGGTTCACGCGTTACAGAGAACATTAGTTACTAAAGAACACAACTTGTTTTAATATATAAGTAGATATCGTTTTGTAATGTGGCTGTAGGGTGCTTATTTGTCTTATTTTCAACAATAAATTTTGTTTTCTAATATTAATTTTCAATCCGTATTTTTCCCCCTACATGCAGTTTAAATGTTCAGCATCGTGCAGTCCAAATATATCGTACCATCTGCCATTAAAGGTATAATCTGCATAGCTGATGTTGCTTACGAACATGCCACTTATGAATATACTTTTACGAATATTTGAAATGGATTTTTAAAATATTTTTTCAGAGCTAATGTTGAATAGTAATGGGGATAAAATACAACCCTATCGGACTCATCTGGATATGATGATATTTTCAGTTAGTTTTTCGTTGATATCGATTTGTGCGGCTTGGTTTCAATAAAAGTTCTTAAAGCATTGTATTCGTTGCCGTTTATGCCGACAGACATAAAATTTCCATCATTTTGTCTTGCTGTATTCTATCGAAGGCCTTTTTCTAATCAAAAACGGTTTTCATGTTACAATAATATGATTACGGAAATCATACCGTATGATTGTAAATTTATAAGTTTGAATGTGGTTTTATGTACAATGTTATTGTTACGAATCTTATGCAATTATAGTACTTTTTATATGTAAATTAAAATTTTTCAAACAAATTGCTTTGGATTTGGTTAACTGAAATATTTTTATTAAAATATTTTAATTAAATCGCTTTTGTTTTTTTAAACGGATTTTTTTCTGTCAAATAAATTACTTCTATTATTTTGAATTTAATGTATTTTATATAATTTACTTAATTTAAATCTATATTGTTTACCTAATTCTAATAAATAATTTTGGGCCGCAATTAAAAATATACCCAACAATAGTTAATGCTCTTTTAATATTTTTATCCCAACCATACTTTTTATCTTCTTGTAAGTTTCTGCGTTTCTGTATAAGCTCCTGTATAGAAAAAAATGCTCTTCTTGTACCCATACATTCTTTAAAAACAAATTGCGTATTTCCCATTACCCTTCGCGCTTTTTGAGAGCGTGGATCTGTAGTCTTATAAGAGTATAATCGCTGCACAGTTTTATTTGGCTTTTCTTGAGAATGGTGATATAATTTTTTTTCAGCCATTCTTAAGGATACGAGTATATGCCCGAATATATATCTATCCATATTTCAGACGAAATTTCAGCGATTCTGCTAAAATTAGTAAGTAGAAAATCGAATATAAATTATATTAGCTGACGAAAATTTGGACCATTATCCACTCTCCTTTTTGTACCTCCCACACAAACGGTACCTACTATCCGATCGTAGATTGAAACACACATAACTTTTATGCCAGTGCATGAATTTCGGTTGAATTTTATTTTCCGCAATTCATCTTTTTATACGCATAAAAAAAGTGGATGTTATGCCACATTCTAACACCTTCCACTTAATCTTCTCTTTACGAGAACGGAAGCAAGGAAAATTTAAAATCCGTATATGGTGTGAAAGTCGGTTCAACCGACTGAAACTTTTTATTGGTTTCCTAAGATTTTTGACTAATTTATGTGTCTTTAAATAATATTCCAGAGAGAAGAACATCATTACATTTCAATTATTTAAAATCATTACACTTTTAAAGGTTACAACATATAATCAGAGTCAATTTCCGAAAAAGTATTCACAATTATAGTGATTGAAAACACTAATGTTTTTATGAAAAAAAATTATTATAATGAATATATATGTGAATTTGTTTTATAATTATTTGCATAATTGTTATTTATACAAACTTTTAAATCTATGGCAGTTTGTAAAGCATATTTGATTCAATTATTGCAAGATATAATAGTAAATACAATTGGAATTTCCCAGGATCTATGAAACAACTACGTTTTAGGAATTTCCGGAGTCCTGTGTTATGTTTTTTATTTACGTCAGATTAGCTAAGTATTAAGAAACAGAGTTATTTTCGTCAAATGTTTATGTTAACATATCTCCTACGATGAGAACAAATTTGTTAGGAAAGCCCCAAGGGAAAAGCTTGGACCAATTTCCTGTAGTATTTGCCTTTTGTGTGAACAAAAGCTATAACCCAAAATTATTTATACGACCCCAAATTTATAGGTATATTTACTTATACATACACGGAGGAAAAAAATGGTCTTCCTAACATATGCAAGAAACATTCATGCAAGTAACATTGATGTGTATGATAATGTTCCCAAACATTCATCTTTTTATGTACTAACATTTATATGTTTGCAGCATGTTCTAAACATATAAATGATTTCATGTACAAATATTTTAAGCATATTTCTCCATGTACGTACACTGGACGTACATGGAGACTGATGTGGTCGACTTTCAACTAGCGCCGCAAACAAAATATCAATCATCGAAATTTGATACTATTTACTACTCATCTTGAAAGATATATTTGTATTGGGGGCATTATAGTACGTCCATGATAGGATCAAAAATAATGTGCACATTTCATCGATATTGGCCTTCTATAACAAGGGTATGTGGCCAGACGAACATGTCTAAATTGAAGCAGATTGTGATTCGGTATAATTAATAATGGGTCCGTCATGCTTCGTTCAGGTGGCACAAACAGATAAAAAAAGGTCAAAATTGTTTAGTACTATAGTGTCGTAAGGATATTAAAAGTATGCCTGGACTTCCGGAAATCGTCTGCAAATGGGGGAAACCAACCCGAAACATTTCAACAATGCTTTACCTAAAATCACAGCAGATGTCACTATGGAAGCAACTAATCAAAAATCGCTGATTAGGTAAAATTATAAAGGATCATTTTCTTAAAATATAATATTAATTAATTATTTTAGTTATTCAACTTTTTAAGCCTTTAAATTATTTATTAAAAAATTAACAGCATTTTTTGTAGGAACTGTCGGGTTTAAGTTATGGGCGAAATTTAAACTTGGGGTTTAACTTAAGAGGAACTTCAAATATTGTAGTTTCTTTTTGATTGCACGTTAGCAAAGTAAGCAAGGATTATTAATATAATTCACATAGTTTCTAAAGGATCCCTTTGTTTTTGACTCATGCGATCATAACAGTACTAGTCAACAAAATTTGAGTAGGTTTAGATCAACCCAAAAACAGTTGAATTCTGTTCATTGGCACCATCAACCAATATTCACTAATTGATTCATAGGAAAGTCGTTCATCATGATTTTGAAAGATAAGTGATCGCAATTTTCATTAATTTCGTTTTTAAAAGAATTGAAGTCTAGACTAAAAAATGTGATAAACAAATTTTTCAATAATAATTAGATCCAAGCTATTATCTAAGTGAAAACGTGAAGATTTTTTTAACTGGAAGCGGTACATTGATATAAAGAAAGTTGCATAATTTTATATAAAGTTGCAATATTTGTTTGAAAAAAAAATTGTTAAACGCCCGATAAAACATCACTAAAAGTAATTCATTTGTATACCAATAGGTAATTTTGAAATCGCCATTTGTAATTTGACTTCGGTCTCGTGGCAACACTGCCGGCAGACACGGCCGGCTGTGTGCGAGTGAGTTTATAGCTTAGTTTTCTTGTCGCTATGCTTGCTGTGCGCTGAGAAATACATACAAACAATCGCAATCTGGTTTCTGTTTCTCGTTTGGTTTCCTCACAATGTAATTCAGGTTTTGACTTCTTGCAAAACTCGTGTCATATAATTTTTTTAATTTCATTTCTTGTTGTTGCCGCTTTATTGTTGTATCTTAAACTTGTGCTGCTAATTTGGTTGCTCTTACAGTGACTGTTACTGAGCGATCGTTATTATTAGATATTTATGTCTTCGCTTGCTGTTAGCGCGGGAGTGGGCCACGGGAAGGAGGTGGCTATTTTGTGGAGCGAAGAAGTCGAAATTGGTAACACACCCGTTTTATATTGAATGTGAACGTGTCTGAGATAAATTTGGCCAATACCGAATTAATGCCGAAAAAATACAACAACAGCCACAGTGCCTGTCGAAATAACCGGTGAACCCACCGCTCAAATACGTTCAGCACAAACCAAAACCAATTGAATATTTTGGCAATTAATGGCTCTAGTGCGGCGCCGGGATAATATTGAACATATACCAGTACTTGTATATTGCATAATAATTATTTGTGAACAGTCACAGCACAATAGATTTTTGGAATTTTTCGCAACCAAATGTTGTATATCACTGAATACGCGCGCTTCCAATCGTGTACTCATCTGTGCATACTTTCAATTTCATGCTAAACTATGATGCCCTTCACTAACTGATGTGAGGTTTATTATCCAGTTGGTTGCTGCATCCAAAATTTCAAATCGAGTTTTAACGATGAACTCATAAAAACAAAGGTATTTCTTAAAGAATGGCCAATTTCTTAATAAAAAGGATAAATTAAATATGGTTGATAAACTAATTTCGTTGATTTTCCCATTTTCCCTCGTTTCTGTTTTGTACGATGTTTGTGATTTTAGGCAACTGCATTATCGAAAGGAAATCTACAGAGCCACGACCTAAGTCTGTTTGCAGAAGTATTAGTACATGTTATGTACTAGAATACTGGTATTCAAAAGCAATTAAGAAAGTTTCAGTCGGTTGATTCGACTTACATATACCCTCACACATATACGGATTTTCCGTTGTTCCGTTCTTCACTGCCTGTAGCGTACCGATTGAAGTGAAATCTCTAGGGTCGTTAATGTGGAAAATACTAGAATGGGACTTTGTATCTTCTCTTCGTACTAGTGGTTAAAACTATTATAAAAATACTATGGAATTCACAATTTCAGAGAATTTCATGCAATAGAAGACAAGTTAAATACGTTCTAATCTTCACTGACACTTGGTCATTTGTGTAGGAGGTACCAGAAGGGGCGTGGTCTTATTACACTGTTCTGAAAAGAAAATTACTCTGTTCTTAAAAGAAATTAGCACTCATTTTGGTTAATTAGAAAAGATAACATTTTCAATTATTAAGGGAATACAATTTTATTTTTGTGGCTGGCTTTGCTGTATCTAACACTATCAACACAATTTCCAAACATCTGTTAAGATGTTTTTGGCTCTATCTCACAAAAGGCTAGCTCGACAATTGCCTTAAGAGCTCGAAGCGTTATTGGAATTTTCGCATAACATCGGTCCGTCGGGGTACCACACAAACTAGTCAAGTCGCCGCGACGGCTGATACGAGTAGCAGCAAGCTGGTACGGCTACGGCAGCTTCATATATATGTTATATCCCCTGGAATGTCAGTCTCACAAACTTGCTTACTTCAAGTGGGAAAGAGCTGTCTTTGTGAAAAAAACATATGTTTCAAAAGGATAGCACTAAAACACACGACAAAGTGAGAAGACCTGTTTTCTCTTCGTATTTGTCCGATAATATTTTATTATAAAATTTAACATTGATTACCAATAATAGTAAGTACCATGCAACTTTCATATGTACGCAGACGACGTGCAGCTAAACCGAAGGATGTTCCGTTACGCATTTCGCTTATAAATAACTAACTTCACAACGATGAATAGCTGAACTTTACATAAACTATTATACGAGTATTACAATGCATCAAAAAATAAAAGTACTTTAATGGCCCCTAATGAAGCTCTGATTAGATAAATATGCCCTCGAGCTTTTTTAACACATAATTTAAAATTCAACATTTTGTATCTGAACAACTGCTAATGGGGGACCTACTATTATTGTTTCCAGTGACCTTTTTTGTACGTTTTACAATTTTGAAAAAAATCATAAAATTCTAATACATAAAATTGTTTCCTACAACGATTTATGAGTTTTGGCCAAACTTTAATTTTGAATAAATAGCTCATATTTTGTTTTTATTAACGATTTATTTGGTATTATTCAAAAATAATAAATTTTGCAATGTTTTCAGTTTTCGAAAATTAAAGCTAAATGAGAAATGTTGGTTTATTTCAATTATGTAGAATCCACTGTTTGCCAAAATACAAATGATATGCATACAATGTAGAATAAAACTAATCAGCTTTTATTGCTTTCAATGGATTTCAACGGCAAAACCTAAAAGGTAACTTCGCAGTGATACTTATAAACAGCAACCCAAGTGAAATTACGGGAGCCAGAGTGGTGAATCTGGGCAACTGAATTATAAACGGATGTTTTAGCTTGCCAAATAAAACACGACTAATGTTCTTTCTGTTTTGCTAAAAAGTGCAATCGAATAGAAAGAATTAAAAAGTGTTTGTACTAGCTCAGTTTCAGAAATTGAACCGCAAATTTAAAACGTTTACATATTTTAACATATTTTATATTGCATTTTATGTCAAGGTGACGACTGGTGGAGTAGTGTTAGTGTAGCTTCATAATCATCTTGATATGTTTTGGCATAGTTTTTTTAAGTATGTTTTTGCGTTAATTCACAATACGGAATAGGTTGGAATATAGTTTGACCAATAGTAATATCGTTGTATTTACTAAAATCTAATCTTCTTGTAAATAATGGATAAAGTAAATAATGCTGCAAAATCATATAATGTTATACGTTGGTCTAAAATAACTCCCAAATAAGGGGGGATCCCCCCTATGTTAATTGTGAGTCACATCTTTACGTGGAGATTTTTGCCCAACTTAATTTGACATTTATTTGATTCAGCATTTGACAAATTCAAACATAGAAAGGTACATAATTGAGCAGCCCGTAAAGCTTGTTGAATGCCTTTACGAAAATGACGTTTAAAATGCACTTTGTGCACTTCGTGATTTTTTGGTCGGCATAACCGACCAAATGTATCTACTTATACAATCGAGAGAATTGTGCTAAAATATTAGCTAACCGGGTCTATTGGATATGTGAAAACAACTATGCAAACTCGCCCAGTTCGTTCTGTTATCGGGCCGTACTTTTTCGAAAATGAAGTTGTCCAAGCCGTCTCTGTGAATGGATGATATGCGGTTCCAACAGAATGGTGCAACTTGCCACACAGCCAACAAAACAATGACTCGTGGCGATGTTAATTGGCCGCCACCATTATGTGATATGACACCGTTGGACTTCTTTCTTAGGGTACATTTAAAGGAAAAACTGCACGTCAATAAGCCTAAAGGATGAGATAAATCGACACAACAACGACTTTGAACCTCTATTACTCCTTAGAGTCATTGAAAATATGGATCATCGAGAAATACCACCGAACCCGTAGCGAGCCGATATTTTATTTTTCACGCAAAATTGTCAGACATGCTTCTATCATTTTAAAAATTTAATAGGATAATTATTCTGTGCAAACTTTTTGTTTTTTACAATTTACATAGTGGGTTTAAGTTGGACAACCCTTTCTTAACTTTGTTAAGCCAGGGTACATCTAGACCATTTATGGTAATACGAGTACATCTTTCGGCAAATATGAAATACTAATTTTTCATGTAATAGTAGTGATGGTTTGCGATTAGTGTGCGCTTATCTTAATTTTCCAGTTATTTAAGTAATAAGATAGAATAATTATAGCATTTTGAAAATTATCTATAATGGGTATCGGGTTTACACCGTAATTCGAAAATGGCTGTATCGTCCGCATAGAAAGCATAATTGCATATATTCAATTTGGACTCGTACAATTAATATCAGCACAGTGCTGCGGAACTCCGTCCTACATATCAGAAAAAGTAGTGTTCAAGGAAATACAAACAAAAGCATCGATCAGTATGACTTTTATGAGGTGAAAGGGAAAATTAGCATACAGTTTTTTATATTTTTTTTTTACTTACATGTTATATTATTTTAATTTATAAAATTACAAAGGCCTCAGCGCTGTAAGGCATTTTAGAGTCAGGTTGGCAAACATATTTTAGACTTAAAAATTTATTTGAAATGTAAAAAGGTGTTGGTAATACACATATATCAAATAATATTTTAAAAAACTGTATATTAATCTAAACTATATCAGAAGCTTATTAATTTACTGTATCAAATATTCTGTACTCTTTATTTAACAAGTGAAAGGCTTGTAATGGATTTTATTTTATGAGCCAAATCTTCTTATTTCCTACGGCCAGGATGTTTAATGCGTTGTTTTGTGGTTTCTGTTCTGGTAAATATTACATTAACTACATTATTATTTAGTGTGATAAATGGAGGATGTTTACGGCGGGAATTAATCTTTAGTGCCATACTGTATCACACCCTTTCTCTACATCTAGGAGAACCGAATCCTATCTTATAGTGTTATACTGTGATGAGACTGAAAGCCAAATTGTTTATTTGGAATTGTTTTGGTAAATTGCGAATGTTGTGTAATTTTTTGCTTTAACTTTTTTTATAGACCTTTCCTAAACTGCTTAGCATACTCAGAGGTTCATTTGGAGGTTTGCCAGGTCCACAAATTGGGACTACTTTCGCTGAGCGCCATGTTTTTGGATGATACTGCCTTCTTAGACACGAATTATAAATAGTTGTCAATATTTTATACCGTATTTAGGAAGCTTCTTTAAAAAATTGTTTTAAATGATTTTTGCTTTTTTACATTTTTCAACAAACCTCTAAGAAACTAGCTGCAATAAGTTCTTCCAGAGATAAAATAGAATGTTAGTTGAATTGGTCTAAAACAGCACTAACAGTTTGCTATACAGCATGACAATCAAGGCTCTCGAATACTAGATGGTTTTGGAAGAATGTTTTGGCATGGGCGCCTGCTTTGTCAGAGTCATTAACTAGTATGATGTTTTCATATGTAATAGCCGCTATGTTGGACACTATTTTTCACAAAATCTTGGGCGTCTTCCTAAACGGTTTCAAATTTGTTCATTCACCTCACGTTTTCTGTCGACCCAGATGCTATTTTTTTTTGTTTTTCAAAATATGTGAAGTACTAACAAAAAGACTGTCGTCTATACTTTTTTTACCGTTGTCTATAATAAAGTAGTTTCTTTTGATTATCAAGTGTGTGATAGATCTGGGCTGTAACTGAAACAGTTGGTAATTATATGTGCGCTTTACTCAATTAATTTTAGAATATTTCTAATTAAGACAACAACCATGTCGTCTATATCGGCAAGTTCTGGTATCTTGGTATCTTCAGATAGGTGTCTTTGAGGTCATGAATTATAACTTTCCGAAAACATTCCCAGTTTACTTCGAACCACGAATCGTAAACAAATCCGGCAAGTGATCGGAGGAAAGTTCATTTAAAACTTCTGGTTGTGTGATAAGACCAGGTACATTAGCCAGTATGGTGTATAGGACAAATCTAGAAAAATGAGTAATGCGAGTATGTCTATTAAGAAAAATCACTGTATATGGAAAGCGATAAGTAAAATTAGAATAATGTTTCTGAAGGAATTACCTATAAAGTAACCCCAATCACAGTGTTTATTATTCTGATCAGCACTACTTTTTTTTAGTCCCTTTTGATAGTATATCTGCATTTCCCCGTCCTGCTGGAAAATATATAGAGCATAGTTTGATTTCAGTAACAGTACCCAACTTTAGTTTGGTGCCAATATTTGCAATCACTTCAGTATGTATATTTCTTTTAAGTCCCTTGTATACCTCGATCGAACATAGCTTAGATGAATAGGAACATACTTATACATAAAATTGCCTTGGTATATAGATGTGTAAATGTTTAGTTCTAAAGAGGAGGAATTACGCAGGAAGATTTCAAAAACACATTCTGTTGTCTAGATTGCCTGTCAATTTACTTGTGTTTACTCTTTTCTCCCAATTTTAAATACATTTCTCCGTGAGGGCAAGCAATGTCTGTTGATTTTGTGTATGCCATTGCAGTTTTCATATTAAAACTGGTTTGTGTTCTTACAATTTCCCAGTGCAGATTGCGCCGTCATCGTATTTAGGTTAACATTAAAACAAAAAAACAATACTTTTTTCGCACTAACCATATTTTTATTGTTGCTGCAACCCTATTTTCATTTTCATATTTGACAGTAATACTATTGTTACATTTCAAAAATATCAATATTGCCGCAACCATACGAGTACTATTGTCAAAATGTAATTCAAAAAACAATACTATGGTTGCGACGAACGTAATTTAACTGCAGAGAACATGCTGTTACATGCTATATATATGCTATATATATACCATGTATTAAACATATCTTTCCTCTGCAAGCTTTAAACCAATTTTGACAACTCAATTTTTAATTTGGTCTCAGTTTATTTTCAAAGCCAAGCAATACAACTTTGAAATTCTTTTATAGATCGATTTAACTAGATTTTTCGAAGAAAGAGTTTCACAAAAAAATTTTGCTCCAATCGACATTTTTTGAAGCCAATAATTATTAAACCTTTATTGGATAACATGGTATGATTGGAATCACCAGTACATTATAATTTCTCAAGAAGAAAATGCACGTTCTCAACTTAAATTATTACACCATATTTTTGGATTTTTTTGAATCGTATCCATCAATTAGCCGAAAAATCGACCACCCCTCCAAATATTTCAAAGAAGGCCCCATAATTTTATAAGTACCATTAAGAGGCTGGTGTTAATTCCCTCCCAACTTTGCCACAGTGACACTGCCATTAATCTAAGCCGGCCACCAATAAAATCGAAATTTAACTTTTATGAAGCCGACCAAATTATGTGCAGCTCTTCTATTGGACTTGATCTTGTAGTGTGCATAATGTCCATCGGAAAGTAGTTTTCGGTCCTTTTTCTAAAGGTAACTTTCAACTGAAAGACCAGAAAATCATTTGTTAAGGGGGCTTTTAAATAAGGATTGGAAAATGTTCTTAAATATAGCAGCTAAACAAATGTTGGTTTGACATTATATTTGGACTAATATTGTGGAAATTTTCATAATAAAGTCCACCTAAGCTTTTTTTACCGTATAGTTATGTCCACTACTGTAGGTACATTTTACTATATACAATATATGTATGTGTGTTTGCCGGAGTTCATAAACAGCCCAAGGCGCCACGTATTTTGTCATTTCATTATTTTTCCATTAATTAAAGTTTGTTATGGGTTTACATATTTAAATTCAATATTGCTTTTCATTGCAGTTGAATGTCGTCGTTTCGTTTAAAGCAGTTTCCTCTCCTTTCAGTTTTTTTTGTTATGGTTCTCGTACTTACCGCACATTGTGTAACGTTCAGTATTCAATGAATTTCGTCGTAATGAATATTTAACAATCTGCAAATAAAGAGAATTAAAAGGAATATTAAAACAAAGAGTCCTTTCGTTCTTATCAATGAATTGAATTTAAGTTAAGAAAACAATTTGTTTAATTGCTTCCGTTAAAAAGAGCATTCAAACGAACGCTGGACAAGGGGATTTATGTTCTCAAGGTTCTCGTTATTTTTGCGACTCCTAGCGACGTGCTAGTGAACAGTGGTTGGAGTCCCTTCGTGATGTTGACAAAAATATTTATAGTGTTATAGGTATGAAAAAGTTAATTCAACACTTCTTATGCCTGGGTCATATTATGATGTTAATACCCGGTATGGGAAATTAAATTGAAGCATATTTTAGTGTGAATTTAAAGTGTTGTCTGAGATTGTGGTCGGACGCATGGGCCGAAGGGGCCTAACCGCGGTCCGTATGTTCAAAAGAAGGACCCAACAGTAGATATGGGTTTATGGCTACATACATACCGGTTGAATGCGAATCCAAATATGAATTCACTTTAAAGATTTAGCTGGGGTTGGGGACGGGCACATAATGCCAAATGCCCCCAAAAACAGGCCACTTTAATTAAAGATGGATGGTATAAGATTGAAATTAATTTATTTCCGCAGCTTTTGCGTTTCATAAAATAAAGCCAAATCGCAATTTAACATTCTATTTCAGCCCTCGTACGTTCACATGTATGTACGTATTTACAGCTGTTCATACATTAACGTTGGGCATACATATCTACTTAAATACTTCTATAAGTATGTACTGTAAATATGTATGATTATGTGCACATTAGACCACCTCCACTTAATACCATCACAAAAATTAGGTTTTTAAAAAAATTGCACATTTTGTTCACAACTTAATGACAAATATTATCCGAGAGAACGCAAACGCGATAAATTTACACCGAAGTACAGAAATAAAATGTGTTTGTCTACAGAAAACTATAAACGATTTGCATCGTTAACCGTTTCTTTTGGAAACTTAGTTATAAAAAAAAGTTATTTGAGAAAAACTTTCGATTATAATATTTCTTTTTAAACCATTTTTTCTGTAAACAAAGAAATGCTGAGTTTATTAGCCACGATTTGAAAACAAACAATCTTCGAAAATAAATATCTTTTGTCTATCAAGTTTCTATTACTATTTTGTACTATACGAACTTATTTTACGACTTTTCATTTATTAATACTGTAAAAGAACTAAATAAGATTAACATACAAGAGCTTACAAATTATTAAGAATAACTTGTGAGGTTATAAAGATAAAGTATTTTGTTTTCTTAGTACTATTATTCAATCAAATTTTCAGAAGTTTATATTCCGATTTCAACGGGAACGCAATGTGATAGGTAATAATTTTTGATTAAATATAATTATCAAAACAATGTAAAAAATGTGATAAATACTGTTATTTGTTTAAACATGATTACCAAAATTTCAAAACAGTTTGTTAAATCGAAATTCTGAAAACAAAGAAGTCTACAGTAAGGAGGAAACGACTATATGATGCCCTATTCCATTTTTATAAACAAAATAACCATCGCTTCTGTACAGCGCGGTTGAGCATCAAATATGGCTACCATTGTTTTTGGGATATATTTATCAAAGCCTTAGTTAACAAGTAAACACGTCGTGAACTTATATACCCTCTACCGTAACAACGATAATAAAGCCCAAAGAATATAAAGAATAAATCGTCTAATCCTCCTCTTAGCCAAAATTTAATATTAATATACTTGTCTATTTGGATTTGTAACAAAATTTTCTTTAATTTAAGTACCCGTACCCATGTCCATATTGACTATAGATATGTTGTTCAGACCATGGGGCCGTATTTTGGCTACATGAGCCAAACGTCCAGCAACTATGGCTTTTTAAGGCCTTAAGAGCGTTCCTAATATCAGTAACCATTTAAACTACAAAAAATTATGATTCATAATAAGAATCAAAAAGAGTACCTTTTTCTAAGATACGTTTATTCCCTTGAAGGGAAACATTTTACCCCCTGTTCTAATTTCGTCCATTTATTTTAAGCGTATGACGACCATTAGCCATTATCTTGTCAAATTGCAGCATCCTAGGAAGGACATAGCTATATTGTCTTAGAATCTTACGACATATTATATATACTTTAGAGGGTATCCGATCAATATTTTTTGATGTTGCGCACGGAATGAAAGACGTAGTATACCTTCCATCCTTCGGTGGACTTTTTGGAGAGCCACTGTATGTAGGCCGTTATGGTCCAAATTTATGGTTTGTTACCTAAAATGTACATTGCTTAATTTGAGCACAATCGGATGTAATTTGTGGGTTTTAGAGATGCAGAACCTTATCTTTCATAATGCAGGACCTTTTATTTCATAAATAAAAGAACAGTGCTTAATTTAAGGTAGATCTCATCTTTAGTGTGGCTTGCGGAGGGCAGGGCCACAAATTGCAGAGTGATCTTTGCAGGATATGGGCTTTTCACCGGCATTAACTATTGGCCGCTTAAAAAGTACCATTTGCGGTTAGTAATCACAACTTCAAGAGGAAAATCCGGGCTCAAATATGGGCAAGAACATCTACAATACTTCAGCGGTAGGTTTCCTACGTCGTCAATATTTTTAAGACGTGTTAAAACTTCTCTATAAAATGCACTACCTTTTTAAATACGGAGTATAAAGCATTTGCTATATAAGCTGTCATTCTGTATTGTCACCAGTGTTAAAAAGTTAATCCTATCCTACAAATTTATACAATTCCCATTATTTATGAAACACAATTTTACTCATCAGATGGCTTTTCAGTAGCATAATCAAATTTTCCAAGAATTATAGTCACGGTATACCTTGGTTGCTCCATACACCTATAGAACGATCGAAAGATAGTGCTGGCAATTAGATATTATTTTGTGCTCTATAAACTGCATAAGAACATAGTCTTTTCTCGAGTGGAGAAGATTGCTCTACGCAATGTAAATAAGACTTCCGTTTAAGTCATTTGATTTGTAGCTGAATAGTCGTTGCAAAAGACTGCTGAAGAAAAACTTTGGCGGATTTAGAAACAGCTGTACAATCTGCTTGTCAACCATGGCCAATCCATTTCACCAATTTTTTTAGTTGATTGTGAAAAATAAACACGAATGGCCTCCAACCAAAATAAAAAAAACTGTTCAAATATTAATTTTCTGATACATGTATGTAATAACATTTCAGATATTAGACGTACACCCCAATTTGAATTCATGATCATTATTATCTACACAACTTAAAATCATTGATCCAATTGACACATGAATTGCAGTTTCACACATTGTAAATGGTGATCCAACTAAAACGCAGGGTGTTAATGGAAAATAAAACAAAAAAAAGTTTTCAGTGAAGTATATTAATCATTTTTATTAAGATAGAAGGAGCTATGTCAATTATGCGTAAGACAAAATATCGGAAAAATACTCGCCACGGCTTCGGTCGGTCCATATTTTCAGTGACTCTGAGACATAATGGAGGTTCAATGTCGTTAATTTGTCGAAATATATTATCATTTGAGTCTGAAATTGTTCTTGCTTTTTATTTTAAATCATTAAAGAAAGCAGTCCGGCAATGTTAAATTGCATAATTGCGGCGGCCAATTAACATCAACGGCCATTGAATTTTTTGCCCAAAGAAGCCATTGTTTTTTGCCAAAATCCGGCAATTCTGATTATTAACGAATCCACTGAGGTGAGTGTGTGCCTCGTCACGTATAACGAAGTGCACGAAATGCATTTTGATTTAAATGCCCATTTTTGTAAAAGGCTTCAACAATCTTTTCGTGCAGCTCAATTGTGTTCCTTTTATGGGTGAATTTGTCAATCACTGAAACAAAAAAATGTCACATTAAGTTGGGCGAAGAACTTGACATTATGGTGAGACTCACACATAATATCGTGCATTATGGCTGGACCAGCCTTTTTATTTTTCAATTGTACACTTATTGCCACCGACACATGAACAGATTCATGAACAGCTAGAAAGGCGATAAACGATAACTACGAGCCTTAGCCTAGCACAAAAAGCGCGGTATAAACAGAAAAAAGTTAAGTGTTTTGGAAACTTCCATCTCTGCTATGAACACATGTTAAATTTTGTTTCGATCTGGCAACTCCTTCATATAGAAACAGGTGTTCACAAAAGACGCATCCGCGATTTTTTTACAATGGAAAAATTAGAAATGCATGGTGTCATTAAATATTTACATAAGAAAGGTTTATCGGGACAAGAAATTCATAATGATATGGTGAATGTGTTAGGTGTAAGTGCTCCTTCATAAGCAACAGTAAAAAATTGGGTTGCTGAATTTAAACGTCGTCGTACAGCAACAACAACAGAAATTGTAGCCAAAGTGCATGATATGGTATTAAATGATCGACGAATAAAAGTGCGTGAAATAGCTAATATCATGGGCATCTCAAATGATCGAGTCCATTTAATTTTGCATGAAGAACTACAGATGAAAAAGATTCTGCAAGAGGGGTGCCGGACTTGTTAACAGTCGACCAAAAACGCATAAGAATGAACATTTCTCAAGCTTGTTTGGATCGTTTTCAGCGAAATAAAATGGATTTTAAGCGTCGTTTCATAACTGTTGATGAGACATGGATCCACCACTATACTCCAGAGACAAAAAAACAATCCAAACAATGGACTGAAGCTGGAGAAAGTGCCCCAAAGAAGGCAAAAACAATTCAATCGGCTGGTAAGGTTATGGCAACGGTTTTTTGGGACTTCAAAGGTATTTTATTGGTTGACTATCTGCAAAAGGGTAAAACAATAAATTCAGAGTACTATTGCAACCTTTTAGATCAATTAAATGTACAAATTCGAGAAAAACGTCCTGGCTTACAACAAAAAAAATAATTCATCAAGACAATGCACCAGCGCACAAGAGTGTTTTAACAATGGCTATCGAATTAAAGTACGAGTTGCTTGACCACCCACCTTATTCTCCTGATTTAGCTCCCAGTGACTTTTACCTGTTCCCAAATCTAAAAAAAATTCCTTGCTGGCAAGCGTTTTACCTCAAATGAAGATGCAATTACAGTTGTAAACCACTATTTTGAAAACTATTTTAATCAAGAGATAGAATTGCTAGATAAGCGTTGGACTAAGTGTATTGAATTTCAGGAGATTATATTGAAAAATAAAAATATTTTTGAAAAACTGACTATTCTCTTTTATTGATAGGCTAAGAACTTTCCGAACCGCCCTCGTACAACGGAAATCGCAGACGCAGAAGACCGAGACTCCGATGGACAGACCAAGTGGTGGATATTGTGAGAATTTTCGGTATCGAAAGCTGGAGGAAGTTCACTCAAGGCCGGTCGCAACAACATTTTTTAGTGTTTCCGCAGCGCTTATACGCGTATATGGCCGAATTAGCGTTCCTGCCAACGTTTTCATAGCTTAAGCGGTGGCTTAATCAGAAATCATCGATGAAGATCGTTTCGTAAAATATAATCATAGAAGCAACCCTTACATTTTCTTTTATGAAGTTTCATTCTTAGTCCAGAAATCAGTAAGAATTCATATTTTGTGGCCTTACCAAAAGAGACATTTTTAAGCATGGAAACATGGAAAGTCATGATATTGTCCCTCGAATATGAATTTATTTGGGTTGGGCCCATGTTTAAGGGTCATTGGCACCGAAACACATACACACGTAAACATGGACATACACTTCGTTACTAATAGCAAAGGCCAATATGAGGCCTGGATCTAAGTATATGGTTTCAACTCTGACACACCAAAACTGCTGGCCCTATACTGCCAATGTACATTCAAGGGCAATTGATGGGAGATGTTATACGAGTATAAGTCCGAACTTAATCGCGCTGGTAATAACGATTTTCCCCATCGCCTTGAAGTGATGGAAGCGAATTTTTCGTGAGTTACTCTAATGTACTAAGTTGCGTTCTACGTCAAATGAAATCATTTTGTTGTATAGTTTACACAAATGGTAAAGTCATACTATTTTATAGTCTTTTAGCGTTGTGTTTGAATTTAAATACAGGGCTGGATTATTGCTCCCCATTGAGCTATATCTGCAAAATTCCGCAAAAAATATTTAATCACATACGAGTACAAAATTGTAACCCACGCCCTTGGATTATATGTAAAGTTTTTTGTACCGCTAAGTTGGACCAATGAAGTTATCTAAAACGATAAAATGGAAGACCCCGAACCTTGTCTGCCAACGTTGACGATTTATCGTCATTTTGAAAAAAATTTAACTAAACAATAGCAATTTTTGCTTTTATTCCAAATATATACTTTATAGCTGAGAATATAAGCAGATGCATGGACAGAAAGGACCCAAAAACGGATCTTTTCTTTTTTGTTTTGTTTTTTTAGGCTTTAGTAGATTAGGTTTGCGAAAAATGCCTAACATGTGGTGCTGTGTATATACATTCTTCGCAGCTTGAATTGTCTATTTGAGAAACTACAAGAACTGTGTGTTAAGTTAACTTCTAATGCGAAACTTGACAAGTTTGTGTGTGACGATTTTACGGCGAATTATATTTTATTATATGACGATTTCTTTAAAAAAGCACGACGAGTTTTTATTGATTTTGGTTGCCAGGCCTGGCAAGAGAAAGAGATTTATCACGCAGAGAAAAAATATGGTTAATATATGGTCACGGCAACAATATTATGTTCTCTGCAATAAAAGTATGGTTGTCGCAACCTTAGTATTGTTTTTTGAATTTAATTTTGACAATAGTATGATTGCGGCAATATTAATATTGTTGAAATGTAACAAAAGCATTGTTGCCAAATTAAAAAATGAAAATATGGTTATAGCAACAATATAAATATGGTTGGTGGGACATAAGTATTGTTTCATGGGTTTTATGTTAACAATAACATGATTACGGCTATCATACAGGCAAAATCGTAATTTATTTTTAATTTGACAATGTTATTTTTACGATTCTTAAGCAATAATAGTAGTTTCTATATATAAATTAATTTTTTTCAGAACAAACTACGGATTAGTATAACTGAAATATTGTTAATAAATGAAATGTTTCTACTGTTAAATAAACCACTCCCTTTATAAAGAGTTTTATGTATTTTTACATAACTTATTTAATAAAAATCTCTATTGTTGAATAACAACATAACCCAATCTTTACAAAAAAAATTTGGGGATCATAGCATGGTTGTGTGTAAGTCATACTATGGTTGTATGTGCAACATACTATGGTTGTGAGGATCATAGTATGGTTATGGAGATCATAGTATGTTTGAGTGTGAATCATACTATGGTTGTGGGGATCATAGTATGTTTGAGTGTGAATCATACTATGGTTGTGGGGATCATAGTATGGTTGTGTGTGATAATTCTATTGTTATGAGGACCATAATATTGTTATGGGGATCATAGTATGGTTGTGTGTGAACCATACTATTGTTGTGATGATCATAATATTGTTGTGCCACAGTCATATAACCAACAATAGTATGATGCTCTTCGAATATTGTTACCCCAACCATACTTTTTTTCTGCGTGATCTCTAAGCCATGTAAGAACGTTTCTATAAAATGCATTAGCTGTAAGGATCCCGCGTTAAACAGTAGGTCCCACCAGTGAGTATAAGAATTGAATCCTACACAGCTACGTCTCTTAAGCTAAGTTTCAGTATGACAAATGTAAAGAAAAGAAGTCAACCTACAGGTCGCGCCGGTATCTTAACCCAACTAATTATTTTTGCCATGGATTTGTGGAATAGACCAATTTTATATTTATATCACAAACTTTTTATTTTAAAACAATTAAAGATTTGAAAATTTCTTACTTTAAGATTTTCAGTACTCAGTACTCGTATATTTACGAAATGGAATTATTTTTACAATGCCTTGGCAAATATAATTATTTGAAAATGATTTTTGCCTAAGGCCAGATTAAGACTTAAAACGGCTCAGCAATTGTACGAATGTGCGTTGTTATTTTGTTTTTCTTATTTCAGCTTTTCCCGTAGTGTTTTTGTTTTCTTTATACAGCTTGATTACAACAAACAGAAGCGTCCACCGATAATGAGAAATGTTCGCATTTATTCTTGTGGGTCCGAAATGTATTTAACATAGCTACGAGTACATACATACACCCACCCACCCACGCAGCCATACGCAAATGCATGTGTGAGGGTTTGTATAATTACATCAAAAGAACGTGAGCGGAGTGACGTATTTTAAATTCTTGCGCTGAAAGCACATTGGGGCTGAAAATGCAAAACGGTCATAATAATTAATGACAAGGATGGCCGGTAATACATACACCTGTATTGAGCTGCTCGTTACGAAACGTCATCTTAGAAACAATTTAATTGTAACAATAAAATATGAAAACTTGTTAATAAGGCAAGACCGAACTTTATATACTCTCTACCGTCGAAACAAACAAATTGATCCGTTCTGTGGGCCATTTCGGTCTATGAGTCCGTCCCTAATCCTAGAAAAATCTAATCAAAATTACTCCATATTTGAATTAGTAGCAAAATTTGATTTAAATTGAGTGCCCTATTGACCCTTAAGCGCTCGTTTTGACTATGCCTGACGTTTTCTTTTAGGTCACATGAACCAAAACATCCAGCAACGTTGCACTTATTTATGGTATTTAGATCATCCCAACTAACAATACCCCTTCTTACCATAGTCACAAACAATCATGACTTGTTAAGAAATTATTTAAAAAAGTGGAATTTTTCCCGACCATTGTGTGATTCACATACAACCATAGCATTATCCACACAACCATAGTATGATTCGCATTCAACCGTACTATGATCCCCACAACTATAGTATGATCGCCAAAATTATTTATTAGAATCGGGTTATGTTTTCATTTCACAATTGATTTTCAATTAAATTATTTAAAAAAAAAACAGTAAACACAAAATAGTAGAAGTGATTCATTTTACAAAAAAAAAAACTTTTTAAAAAAGCCGGTTTAATTTCATAAAAATATTTCAGTTCTACAAATCCAAAGCACTTTGTTTTGAAAAATTTAAATTTACAAATAAATTGTACTATTATTGCATAAGATTCGTAACAATAACATCGTTTCAAAACCCATACTCAAACTAATAAGAATTACAATCAAACGGTATGATTGCCGTAATCATATTATTGTTTGCAGAAAACCAAAAACAAACAATGCACCAATCATAATTATATAGTTGCTATAACCATATTTTCATTTTTAAATATGACAATAATTTAATTATTATATTTCATCATCATTATTATTGCAGCTATCATATTATTGTCAAATTAAATTCAAAAACAATACTATGGCTGCGACGAATATACCATTATTGCAGAGAACATATTATTGTTGCCGTGACCATATAATAACAATATTTTGTCTCCGCAAGTATGCTACTATTTTAAAACGGAGAGTATTTACGCACTTAATAAGTAGTATTCTTTACTTTTCTAATAAAACGTGGTTCAACTTCAAGCAATTTTAAACCGCTTTCCCGGGAAAAAAAATTCTAATCATACTTCATAGCTTCCTACATATATTATTGTGCACTGCTCACTGATTAAAGAGAAGTTCCCCGATTGTTCTGTAGTGCAAAGTTGAGGGAATATAGTAAAAGTGAAGTTACTTAATGTAGTGTATATCAGGGGTGTATAACTTAAATTCGCAACAAAGTGATGGGAGACTTTTAAACTAAAAATTTACTTTATGTGAAGGAACATGAGGGTGACTTGTTTGATTGTTATGAGGCATAAATAAAAGTTTTGACCAATTATTTGTGCAATTGAACCGTATCTTGACAATACTCCACACATTGATGTTCCCAAGGCAATAACGAGCTTAAGCCTAGTACTCTCTTCGATTTTTTATATGAAATACTGTCAAACTCCATATAAAAAAAACCAAACCAAATTTCTACGAAAAATAAAAAAATCAAACGAAATTTCTACGAAAAGTTGATGCTGAAGTAGTACTCTGTTCATAACGTTGAAAAAACGCTGGGTTGTTATTATTTGTTGTTTGTCACATTTCATTAATGAAATAACTGATGTTGCTCAACATATTTCACAATTTGGAACAGAGTACTAGGCTTTAGGGACTGAGAAAATAATTTACAGGCATTTAATCACATAATCTCGGTGGCCATCTCAATGGTATTTTCAAGTAGAAACGCGGAAACAACTGTTTCGTTGAATAAGCCAAGTTTTTGAAAATGATTTTATTGAGCTTCATCGAGCTTCAAGGCCAGTTTAATTGAATTCCTTCATCAGATGGTTCTAATAAAGCCACAATTTTCATAAAGAGGATAGACACAGCTCTGACTGTTGCGTAAGATAGCTCATAAAAGCCTTGCTCATGACCTTAGCTGTACAGCATTATTTGTTTTTCTGTGAACACTTTATGACGCATCAGAAGACATCAATTGATTTTTAGAAGTCGGGCCGTTTGTCAGTGCTGGCACTAATTTACCGTTTTGCGGTTTTAAGTTTGGTTAAACTAATTTTTACAAAAGATCAATCATCTAAAACTAGTCTCACCTTTATTGTCAGAAAGTGTGACGACTCGAAAAAAGCATTTTAGATCCTACATGTGTTTTGACCAAATCCGTTTCATGCATTTTTATGTCATTTCAGCCATGTCCGTCTGTGCGGCTGGTTCGCACAATAACTCTGCAAACTGGACCTACTAATCGGTTTTAAATTTTTCTTCTAATATCGTCAATACTGTTTGCACGATCTCACAAAAATCAATACTTAAGAATGAAGTTATAAGACAAATTTTGTGAAAAAAATTAAACTTTTAGCCCCGCCCCTTCTAGTAGCTCTAACACAAATGACCCTGTTGTAGTGCAAATTCGAACCCAGTATAACTGGATTCCAAGCCACGCCCCTTCCGGTATCTTCCACATAAATAACCCTATCTCAGTGCAGACAAGCCGGGACTGCCAGCCCTCTAGATTTCAATAAAATAGACGCAGAGAAAAATATGGTTACTACATGGCCACGGCAACAATAATATGTTCTCTACAATAAAAATATGTTTGTATATTTTTATAGTATTGTTTTTTGAATTTCATTTTGACAATAGTATGATTGCGTCAATATTAATATTGTTGAAATGTAACAATAGTATTATTGCCAAATTTGGAAATGAAAAAATGGTTGTAGCAACAATATGTATGTGGTGGATGAGACAAAAGTATTGTTTTTTGGTTTTTATGATAACAGTAACATAATTACGACAATCATACGATATGATTGTTATTTTTTTTTAATTTGAAATTGGTTTTTTGGAACAATATTATTGTTACAAATTTTTATGATATTACTTTTTATATGTAAATTAAAATTTTTCAAACTGCTTTAGATTTGGTTAAATGAAATATTTTTAATAAATAAAACTCTTACAATTCTTAAACAAATTATTTCTGCTGTTAAATAAATCACTTTTATCCTTTTGGATTTTAAGTATTTAAAAATAATTTACTAAAATCTCTATTGTTAGCAACATGGTTGAGTGTAAATCATACTTGGTTGTGAGGATCATACCATTGTTGAAAGGTTTATAATGTGTTTGTGGAGGCGATAGTACGGTTGTATTTTAATCATATTTTTTTTGGGAGGATCAAAATATTGTTGTGCCACAACCATATACCCAACAATTCTTATAGTATGATGCTCTTCGAATATTGCTATCTCAACCATAATGTTTTCTTCGCGTAGGTACGTACGCTTCAAGCAATGGAGGACGGAACGAAGAAAAAAAATCATAAATGGATATAGTTCCTTATCGATGCTATGAATTCCACTGTGCAACTTAAAAAGACAAAATAGCTTATTAAAAAATTTGTTCTAATTGCCACATGAATAAAAGTAAGGCGAAATGTGTCTCCTCCATCGATATAAGTAGAAAAGAACAATTAATGCAATTTCCCACATTAATCGGCATACCACCTAACCCACTGTGGTGGCGTGAAAACATCCAAAGCATTAAAGCCTCGCCGCTGAGGTTTCTTTATCTTGAAAATGGCCGAAGAGGCCAGCAGTACTGTGGAATAATAATGCCCTCGTAAACTCAAGCACACGTTTATCAGGCCCCGTATGTACATACCCAGCAAACAATATAAGGTTCTGCAAGTTAAGAAGAGCACAACAAATTTCATGTTATTAATCAAGAATTTGCGGGAAAATTATGACATTAACTGTATGAAATATTCACATGATCTTGTTACATACTGCAGTCCCACAACATACGAGATTAAGAAAAAAGGAGTAAAATATTCTCAAATCAGTAAACTGTGCCAGCTCCAAACGGGTAATGCAATTTTATGGAGATGTTTTTACATGACTTAGAGATTTATCTCTTACTCGTTAAATCGCCGCCATTTACGAGGCGATAGCCAGCCGTAGAAAATTGTTCATGTTCATACCCGGAGTTGAACCTGGTTTGACTGGCATACTCGTACTCGCAATAGTCGTGCACACTAGCCATCACACCAAGGTCGCCCTGGGTACATGGTCCTTCTTTGCGCGTTTTTTGGTGAGTATTAACTCGGAGCAATTTTAAAAATTATTGTCATTGTTTTCGTTGGGTATACTTATACTCGTACATACATGCGTATACGCATACCAGTAGCGTTGCGGCGACAGTTACAGGAAAACACGTGTATTTTCATTTACATACTCGCATCTGGAATGTCTTCAATTGTATTTCAATAATTTTTATGAAATTCAATGACATAATTTCATAAGTTCTCACCCACTCCCAGTATACCGTTCAATGTACGCGCCTGAGTGGCTCTGCATATTAATCGTTTGGTTCCAAGAACTTCCAGTAAGTGATTTAGCCCGTAGAATGTTATAACGGTGTTTTGACAAACCCGCCAACGTGTTAAGAATATTTAATGGCTTCTGTTTCATGTCTTTTGAGATGTTGTCTGCCCAACAAACGGCGGGCATTTGAAATAATTATTTTACACATTTTACTAAATTTTAGGTCAAGGTCAATTACGTCGGCAAATGTGATGTCATCTGCAGCACATTAATTTTGGGTGGGACTATTTTGTGTTCTCATCGTACAATTTCTTCCTTTCTACGCAAAATTCTAAGACGATCTTGCACGATAGCGGTTAAACGAATTTACATAGGATCCTGAAATTTTGCATTATCACGGATTATGGTCGTAAGCTGTGTGATATTGGAAATAAACGAAATTAAACTGTGTATGACTTGCTTCAGGGTGTAGTGACTTAGTGCTGTTGGAGATCCTTAAAGGAATTGCGAAAGACACCATGTTAGGCATACTGGTCGATGTAAAATCATTAGCTGATTCATTGAGCGATACCCCTCCATCTGTCCAATTTTGAGAATTGTCCACATCGGACCATTCGATAGGTTCGATGTAAGAACCTACAGCTATTAAAGTTACGTAAAACATATAATTTCGATCAAATTTTGCAGAAAGCGTTTAAGCGACCAATACCCATTTTTCGTGAAATTGGGCCACATCGGAGCATGTTTTCGAATAGATTCCACACAAAGATCTTGATTTGAGGTCCTGCAGCTCTAGAAGCTACAATTAATCCTGATCACGCTCAAATTTCGTGACCAATAATTGGCCCTGGAGAGTAGTGGTCCATGTTTTCGTATAGTCTCCATACAAACCTGCAGCTTTAGAAACCACATTTTACCGATCAACATTCATCTCTAGTGAAATTGGACCTTATCGGTACATGTTTTCAAATAGCCGCATACAAAGGACCGATTTAAGGTCCTCGTCCTTTTAAAGCCACATTGTTAATCCAATATAGATCAAATGAAGCAAAGTTCATTACCCCTAGTGAAATAAGTTGGTGATTCATTCAGCCCCACGTAATATGTTCTTCCCGCACTAGAAGTTAAATATTAAGTTTAAGACGAAAGCGCGGAATCTGCTGAATAGCTGAGTGTGTAGGGGTATCTCATAGTCGGTCATGTCCGCCTTTAGCTTTTTGTACTTGTTATATATGAAGAAAATTATCGTTTTAAAGACGAAAAAACAGCCCTTTAGTTGGGCACGCAAATCAAAGCAAATCTCGCATTTATTTTGAAAATTAGGCTGATTTTATTCGCAGCACCTGATGTTGCCATTTGGCTGCCGATTTTTTCTTCATATCTGGTGCTTATATTTGAGTTATTAACCTAAGTACCCACTATACTTGAATGAGTTTCCATTTTTCTTGTCCGCTGGAATTTATTCGAGCCGTCCGCTGCGGCCACTTGCCCGAAATCATTTTTAAAACATAACCCTCATCTTTATAATAAAGCCAAATTCTTGGCCATAACATTAAATAATATGCGTTTTATTTCTTCTTGAAAACCACATGTCTAAACGAACACCCTTTATATTATCCGATATCGAGTTTGAATCAGATTTCAAATCCTGAGCGGTTATAACTTGTGTATCGGAAAACACTGTACTTTGTTTATTGGATACAAATTCAGTGTTTCTTTATAACTAATGTACAAAAATTTTTTGAAAACTTAAGGTATTTCTGCCTTTCACAAACTTTTGATATTTACGCTGGTACATTAAATTATGATCTATTTCTTCTATGTTTTAAGCCGTATTGCGTCTTTTTTTAGTTTGATCCACAAGGAATTCTATAACTTTAATAATATTACTTTTTAATTTTAAATTGTCCGATAATGCAATATATAAGTATCTTCCAATGACATCAGCTTCTTTGGAATTTTGTGTAAATAATACAATAGTTCCTAATATTTAGGAACTGGGGTATTTATGATTAAAAGTTATTCGTTCACTTATCGTGATTTTTGGAACACTAGTCGTCCTTATTTTAAACATAACAATGTCGCTAATACCAATAATATTGGTAACAATAATGAAGACATTCTGAACAGTAAAAAGTCATAAATTATTTGCTTAATTTGCGAAACAATCGATAATTTACCAAAAAATTGGGTTGATCGGATGAGGTACTGCCGAGCCAGTTGTGGTAGTCAACCTTTCCAATAAAATCAATTATTTGAAAAAATTAACCGAACCTTTTTTGCAGCCGATTAAAATTTGAAATGGCCCACCCTGAAATGGCGAACTTTCTTCATCTGTTTATGAGTTAATTCGGGTTCATTAAAAAATAAATTCATATCAGTTTTAAAAAGGCCACAAAAAAGCTAAATAATTTCTTAAGAAGGCTAGAGAAAGGCTTAAAGGTAAATGCGAAATCGTTCCGCTAAACCAGTTTAAAACGCTAAATCTAGAGGGGAAAAGCCAAATTGCTAATGCTGCTATCGACATTAAAGTAATTAGAAAGACATAAACATTCAGGAAATTGTAAAAGAATATATTATGTACAAATGTTCAAAAGATCGGTGCCATATTGTTACATGTAATATCAAGTAAACTTTTGTTAATCTTAACCTTTTCGACTATACATCAAAACATCAATTCGAATGTCGCACTTACCACCTTTTTACTCAAAGGTAGAATATTACTGTCTACTTTGTCTTCATATAAAGTCAATACATTGAACAGGGATTTACCGGCTAGAGACCTCTTGCATTAACATTAAAAATAAAGACAAGTTTTTCACAAAATGGCAAAGCGACATTGATTTCCGTGGGTGCAACTTGCTTTTTATTAAACCTTTTGCAACACCTGTAAATATTAATCGTAGACCCTACAAGAATACGCAATGAGCTATGTTCCTGAAATTTTGCACGATAATGCTGCTCGTGGCTAAAAATGTGCGAACACGGTCCCGAGTTTCACATCAAGGGACTAAATTTACCTTGGGAGTATATAAGTTTTTAAGTATTTCAATAGTGGGATGTTTATAAGTATAATGACGTTTTTGCCTGATTCTGTATAAAGTGCTACATACAATCATGCAAAGTTTTCCACTTCAAAATTAATGACCAAATGACTAGACACAGAACGTTTTCGCTTTGTTTTATTTTAGGTCGGTGGACTTAGTGTCTTTACGATTCAGCTGCTAATGCAGGCGAAGCATACATTTTTGTTTGTTTCCAAATCGATGTATTTCTATCAAATCTAGCATACCGCGTCAAAAAACGCATTTTCAAAAATAATGGACTTAGCGCCTTAAATCTTTTGGGTCGCAAAATGCTAATGCTAGGTGTTGGTTGAACTGTAAACGCATTTATCACTTTTTCAATATCTCCCAAGCGATGTGCTGTAGGGTTAAAATGCTATAATATGGTTTCCTATGGTTTATTGATTAATTTTGCAAGTGATCACAAGAGCCCGATACATGTCTTCGATACATCGTCTCTGTATTTTGGAATCTTTCGAGTTTGACCTTTTGAAAGTAAGCCTTTGTTGGCAAAAAAGGAAAACTTGTATATGTACGTTTTCTTTTTAATTAAAATGTTGTTTATTTGAAGTTGTGTTCCGATTAGTCTAAATTGAAAGATATGTATTTCCACTGTCTTATGGCACCGCGTTTAAACTTAAACTAATTTGTAAAAATACCATAAGTAGAATCATAAGTATGTTTGTAATTACACATATTAAAAGAGTCACATTTCTGAATTTAAACTAAACATTTAAGGTAAAGTTAAAAATATGGATATTGATTTGCAAATTATGTTTAACTATAAGCTGACCTTTATATAAAGTACAAGTATAAGTACATATGTACATACATTAATACGTATGCCTGAATGTAAAAAGAATTGCTTTACATTGCACATGTTTTTAATAACCAAAGCAACATTTATCAAAAATTATGTATGTAAAATACATTGTCATTGAAAATTTAATATGAGTTAAATTCTATCTGAAATGATTTATAATGCATGTAAATTTCATTACACGAATATAAACCTATGTAGGTATAAAAAACGAGCTCTTTTGTTAGGCCGGTAGCAATATTGCACAAAAATATTCATTTAATTTAATATTTTTTCCATTTTGTAAATTACGTATCGGAAATCAAGCGAACTTGCTCTCGCAGCAAACAAATGTGAAATTGAAACAGACTGTTTTTATTTATTTTAATATTCTGATATTACAAAATAGTTATTATTGGGAGTATTAACGACTAATGTGGGCCCTAACATAAGGTGAAATCATAGTGCTCCTACAGCTTTAACACTTAGCCACAGCTGTAAAAATACATATAGTTTGTCTGGAATAAAGAAAGGCGTTATAGGAAATGCTGTTAACACAATTCTGAAATAGAGCTGATTAAATTTTTGGAGCAATTTCGGCACTTTTATTACAACACATATGACATATGGCAGAATTTCGACCGTTTTATCCCCACAAACGATGCAAAATTTAACATTGCCTGAATATTTGTGTCTGAGACCTCTGTTCATATCTATGTATAGGCAGTTTACTCTTTTAAGAGAACACTTAGAAATGCAGCAATAAGATCCATTTGACCCAAACTGAAAACCGCATAGTCCGCTAATTAGGTTCCAAAGTAATTGCAAATTTAGAAACAAGACATCTTCAGTGCAAAGTTCAATCTTGGTTAAAGGGTTTAGCGAATAAGTAACCTTTGCACATATGGAGCGAGAAAATAATTTGCAGCACACTTAACTGCAGAAATTAATTGTTTGTGCGGATATTTTCCGCGAGTCTTGTCTAAAACTAAATTTCCAATTGATCGTGCCAAGAAAACTGCCCTACTTTATGATGATCGAAACAAATTGTTCAAATGCGTGTCTACCATGCTGTGATGTATTTGCTTTAACTTCGCTCTCTAACTTTTCCTCCCTCCTACCACAACAAACCTGATCCTATTAGCTGGTGGAGTAATTTACTCTTTCAAAATATTTAATTTTGAATAATATTTTTAGACACGCGTAGGTAAAATTGATTTATCCTAGGTAAGGTTAAATTAAAAATCTGTGCCACACACTGAGTCATAAAGTCCGTTCTGATACAACGGAAACTAGCCAAGATTCAAAGTAGTAAAGTAAAAAAGGGATCAAGTATCCATTCCTTTTCGTTCCGTACATTTATCCTAAGATGGCCAATAGCGATATCAGCAAAGTCGGGTAACTAGCAGTCTGTTTGGTAGATAACGCCACGTGAAAAGAACCTATTTTATGCAGTCATTTGTATTCTTTTATTTTCTGAAGAAGTCGCTGGTGTCAAGTTTAAGACTCATATAGGACTCATAACACTGTGCGACAGCCACAATCGGTTTGGGATGAAACCACCGGGGAAAGTTATATCGGTCAAAAAAAGGTCATACGTGTCCCAGCGTTTCGTTGGGTCTCATCTAGGAATCGAGATATATCGATTTGAAGTTAGTAAGTATCGTATAGGGGAATTTGTCACGTTTGTGGCTCTTTTGTTTGACATAACTTGAGAACCACTCGTCCGATTTAGCTGAAATAAATTTTAAAAAACCAAGAATTACAATTCCCTTAATCTGTTCATATATTATTTTCCTTTACAAGTAATAGTTTCCAAGTTAAAAATAAGCGCATTTTTTTTTATTTTTTTTTTTAAATACATTTATTTTCGTTTGTTTCGATTAAGGGAATTGTAATTCTTGGTTTTTTAAAATTTATTTCAGCTAAATCGGACGAGTGGTTCTCGAGTTATGTCAAACAAAAGAGCCTAAAACGTAACAAATTCCCCTATACGATACTTACTAACTTCAAATCGATATATCTCGATTCCTAGATGAGACCCAGCGAAACGCTGGAACACGTGTGACTTTTTTTTTACCAATATATATATAGACGGTGTCCTTTCATGATGGACACAATCATGAACTGTACTGGACCCTTGTCCCTGTTGTCCGAAACCCACATAAGGTAAATGAAAGCCATTGTGTTAGGCCCAAATGCAAATATAACGTTAGTTGGGCTGAGAGGTTATATTTATCTCCACTATCGAAATCACAGATATTCTGCAAGTTCTCAATTACACAGAGTAACGCCTTCATAAACACATCGATTGGGCCGCACCGCCATACAAAGATTGACCTCTTGGATTGAGTCGTGTCAACAAAGTCGCTAATACGATTTGAATGTTGTCACTTCCAAACCGTGTTAGTATTCAATTTGCAATAAAGGTTTACGTTATGTAGAGGGAATTAGGTAAGTGTAGGGTGACTAAATGTTTCTGCTAGTCTTTAACAAAAGGCGAACGCATTTAAGTGTACATGTGAACCAAATACAATCCTCTAACCAATTAAAGTCATGCGTATATTCGTAAAAAAGTCTACAATGGATGTTAGCACATACTCGTATATGCACCATGAACTGTTACATACCTAGATACATACTACTTACTATATATCCAACGGCCATACATTTTTTATTTGCGTATGGTTAGAGATGGCCCCTGTATACTCGTACCATTTCTCACAAAACTATTCAATTTTAAAATATTTAGTTAAAACCATTTTTGTGATATGTGCATTCAAGTACATATGTAATACAATGAAGTCAAGGCAAAAATCACAAAAAAGATAAAAACAATCAATTTTCTAAAATCGCTCTCAAGAACTACCCACTCACTGGGTGGAGCAGACACCATCAAATAAAAATAATAAAAAAGAAATATTCAACAAGAAACAGAGAATAGTACTTAACAAAATTTGAAAGAAAACAATTCTTTGGAAAAAGATAATATTGATAAGAACAAAGCACACAACAAGAAACTCATTAAGAAGTACAATTACGAATTATTATATCGCCCACCGAAGAGTGGATGGTATACTTAACTTGTTATTCCGTTTGCAACAGCACGAACCATTACTCAAAGGCCTTATAAAGTATATATTATTGATCGTAGACATGCGCGTGTGCTAGGATCCTGAAATTTTGCGTGATGAAGGCTTGTTGTCATAAGCTGTTTGGGATTGAAATGGACGAAATCGGCCCAGGGGAAAAAAGATTCCTTTAAAGGGATTAAAGTTTAAATATTACGCCAAATAGAGCCAATTTTGACTGAAATTAGGGACAGACGCATGGGGCAAAAAGACCCCAAAAACGGACTATTTGTTTACGCTTTATTAGATTAGGGAGGTGGAGGGTATATAAGGTGCGGTCTGGCTGAACTTGAGACGTTATAACTTAACTTAAAGGGATCGCATTTTTAATGACCGACGTTTTTTTGTGGGTGTACCCAAATACATATTCACTGGAGAATGTATGGGCTGTATGAAGCCATTACCATCCACATTGCATGCCAGTAGAAGAATGGAAACGCAGTTTCTGAATTCCTGTCAGATTGGTACAATGTAAATAATAATTACGTACCTCTGCAGAGATAACACTGTGGACGAGACAATGTCTGAGGCAGCAGATAAGGAATTATAACAGTTGGTGCGGAAACATTCATGCGATACCGATAACAAATTAATTGCTGACGTATCTTAGATTATCATATTTATAGAATTCAATCATATAATACGACGGAAAATTCAAAATAATTAATGGAAAGACCACTTCCAATGGAATGATATTTCTTAGAAGTGGCAACGAAATAAATCAGCTTATTGCTGAGTTGTTTTAACGAATTATTTTATCACAAATTTTAAGAAATCGTACAAAACCGTCATGGACCAAAAAACGCAAATAGAAGCTGCATTCGGACAACCAAAGGTTTATGATATGATCCAGGTTAGGGTTTCATCAGTTGACTAAACGATTAATTTGTTTGTCAGATGGACTTATAAAGACATTGCCGTAGTCTGACATATGTTCTTAAGATGATATATGGTAGCTGGTTCTGCGGTTCTGGTTTAAAGTAACGTTAAATGCCACTGTTGAGCAGTATTCATCAAATATTAACCCCACTATACCGTTTAAAACAAACTAACTCAATAAGCGTGACGAACCCAAAGCGGGCACTTTTTCAAAGACACGGACTCCTTAGTCCCGTATTTAGTAGTCAATACACGTACATACGTAAGTTTAAAAAACATACTAAAAACTGATTTGTATGGGACAGCAAAGGTAAGGTTGTATAATCGCATATCTTGGGAAAGTCACTGGTCGTTGTACATGGTGGTGCCATAGGCATTCGAAGATAACTTAACGCAAACGGCATCAAGTCTGTTTCTACGGACTATTTTATAATTTTACCTAAGTGTTTATTCAACACCATCAACATAACCTAGCAAATCCTATGTTCAAAACTTGTCTGACGTATTTTTTACAGCAGATTAAGTAAGCGGCTCATCCGACCTGTGTGTAGAAACTTTCAACTGGTGTAAAGTCTTTAGCGCTTGAATGCAATATGATAATAGGTAAATGGCTAATCGAGGCAACCTGCAGGGCGTATGGGTACCTGGCACTGATAAGGTTGATGAACGGGTTAAATAGAGTTGCAGGTTTATGACAATAGGAATTGTCAATAAGAAATCGGCTATGATTTAAGTAAAAAATCAGCTATAGGGTTTTACGAGTATTCGATGTTTTTCATACAAAAAAATGTTAACAAGAATGCACAAATAGAATTATTTTAAATTTTGCGTCCTTTAGTTAATCATCCATAAATATTCATAAACAATCAGTTTAACCTCCATTGCCTAAGGCGAACCGATTTAAATGAAATCTAAAAAATTATGACATGGTAAATTTAAAAACGACTGGTAACTATTTTCAAAAGTTTTCGTGCGAATCAGCCATTTGATTAAATTGACTTAAAAAGCCTTTAATCGAATATGGTCAAAGCAAATGCGTTACACTGTGTTACAGTTTCTTTCATACCAAATGATATAAACCATCTTAACAAATAATGTGAGAGTTTAAAAATAAAATTGCAGTGAAGTCTCTTACTTTGTTTGAATGCGAAGAGAAAATCAATTGGTTACTCATTTAGAAAAATTTGGGCTACAGTGATATCGAAAAGCTTGACGACCCGGTTAGTAAGAGCTTAACGTTTCGATTTTGCGGCTTCAAAATCGATTATTTTCAAGCCCCCTCCGCATGTTAATCACCCCGTGACAAACATAGTTATAATAATAATAATTTATGGAAAACTTATAATCAATATATCATTTTTATTCGCAAAGAAATCAATTCAAATGCCTCCACAGAAAATTTGAATTAACTAAATCAAAATGCTGTGCGGATTTAAGCCCTACATGTTCATCGATGAATAGCTCAACGGTCAAAACTTTACATCGTCTATGTAGACCATATTCAGCGCAGTTGGTTTTATCCTTAATAAAATATGATTTCCAGAATGTGCCACATCTTGGTGCCCATTTGATCGTATCACAGTTGACAATTAATTGTCTTTATAAATGTACTCGTGTAATCTTGTTATAATACGAGGGCATATCAATAATTCCGTGACATTTCCAACTTCCCTCGTAGGTATATAAAATGCAACTCTGTTCCCATCAAGTACCATCTGTTAATAGACTACTGTCAAATTTTGAGAGACTTCCGTCATTTAGTTTGTGTTTAACAGCTGTTCATAACATACAACCTCGTGGACTTTGTTAAAAATAGAAAAAGTATATTTTGAGTGCATATTAAACATTATTTTTTGCGGAAAAACCCGACTCTGCACCATCGATTTGAATAGTAAAAAAGTGGTTTACGGACTTTCGTTGTGATCGCACAATGCACCCGAAAATGTCGAAAAAATGCACGATATGGTGTTGACCGATCGAAGAGTAAACTTGCGTGAGATTTCATATGACAGTGTGCTTTCGATTTTACTAGTCGGTTGGGTTTAAGAAAGCTGTCTGTCGCATCTGCTCTTAATCAACCATAAACGTAATTATGTGACAACTTCAAAGGATTGTTTGGAGTTGGTTAATGAGATTCGAATGAGTTTTGCGGCGTAACTGTGGATGAAACATGGATCCATTACAACATTCTGGAGACCAAGCAGAAGTCTTAACAATGTGTTTCTCCAGGCTAACCGGCTTCGAAGAAGGCCAAGATGACTTTGTCGCCCAATAAGTTGATGGCAACAGTTTTTGGGATGCACATCGATTACTTTCACAAGGGAAAAACAATAAACGGAGAATATTATGCCAACTTATAAGACCGATTTAACGAGGATTTAAAAAAACGACCCAATATGACCAAGAAAAAAGTTATTTTTCATCAAGATAATGCACGGGGCACACGTTCTCAGCCTCATTGTCAAAAGTGCATGCATTGGGTTACGAATTGGTACCTCATCCGCCTTATTCTCCGGATTTTGCACCCAGTGACTATTTCCTAATTCTAAACCTAAAGAAATGGCTCGGTGGAAGGAGATTTAGCTCCAACGATGAAATTATTGATCAAATAAATGCCTATTTTATGAACCTCGAAAAATCCTACTTTTTAAGAGGGATACAAAAATTGAAGAAACGTTTGACTAAGTGTATTGAGCTAAAAGGAGATTATGTTGAAAAATTATTTTTTTTTCAAAAAAAAACTATTTTATTCGAAAAGTGCCGGAATTATTAATATGCCCTCGTATTTCCTTTTGTACTTGTTGTTTGATCGTCCGGCTAAGAATCTTAAATTAAAATACATAGTTTTAATTTATGACATTTATTTTGTTCCCGATATGTTGACTAATTTCCATTAAATGGTATGCATCTCTAAAACAAACATCCTGTTCAACATGTCACAAAAGTGTACATACGATGTCGAATTTGGACACGTTATCATTGTGTTCCATAAAGAATGTTTTCTGCCAAAAATTTACATTCGTGGATGAAAATCAGAGGACTAAAAACGTTGGATCTTTAAAACGCTGATTTTTATTTTGTTTGGCGTTTGGCTAGCCATTTTATAATATTTACTTCTCTAATTAGTGGTTTCTTTTGAGCAATTCCTGACGATAATCCTGCTATTTTCAAGGAACTTCAAATGCATTCACAATTAACATCAATTTTGTCAATATGTCACATATACATAGTTTGTCAGTTTAGCAGCACTAGTTTTGGGATTTCCAGCAACGTAAGACATTGTTTTGCTCTAAATTCGTTCACCAACTCTGCCGGGCCGAGCCACCCTTCGTTTACTACGTACGATCCACACGCAGAGAAAAAATATGGTTAGTATATGGTCACGCCAATAATAATATGTTCTCCGAAATAAAAGTGTGTTCGTCGCAACCATAGTATTGTTTTCTGAATTTAATTTTGACAATGGTATGATTGCCGCAATATTTATATTGTTGAAATGTAACAATAGTATTATTGCCATATTTAGAAATGAAAATATGGTTATAGCAACCACATAAACATGGTTGATGCAACAGAAGTATTGTTGTTTAAAATTTACGTTAACAATAATATGATTACGGCAATCATACCGTATGGATGCGACTTTAAACATAGCAAACGGGTTTTATAGAGCTCACATATATGTGTGTGCGTATGTTTTTTTGGTATACAAAAAAAAACACATGCACACGATTCAGTGCATGGTTGTTGTCCATTTTAAAAAACAACAATCGGAAGGTCGTTCGAGGGATTTGTATTGTGTTTATTTTGTTTGGTGAAATACTCTACTGCTGGCAACTAAAAGTATTTTCGACTGCCGTTGGAATATATATTTTTGTTTCTTGAATGAAATGTTCAATAAAAGCAAGGCCTCAAATTTGGCTATGAACTAATTGTAATGAAATTTAGAATAACTTGCTTGATTAAAATTTGAATAACAACATTACCCAATCCTAATAAATAATTTTGGGGATCATAGTATGGTTGAGTGAATCATACTATGGTTGTATGAATAATAGCATGGTTGCGTGTGAATCATACTATGGTTGTGAAGATCATACTATGGTTGTTTGAGAAAAATACTATGGTTGTGAGGATCATAATATGGTTGTGGAGATAATAGTATGGTTGAGTGTGAAACATACTATGGTTGTGAGGATCATAGTATGGTTGTGTGTGAATAATACTATTGTTGTGAGGATCATAATATTGTTGTGGCACAACCATATACCCAACAATGGTATGATCCTCTTCGAATATTGTCACCACGACCATACTTTTTTCTGCGTGCAGTAGTGTTATATTTTTTAACTGTTCTTTGCACAGTAACCTACTTAGTCCAATAATTTCATTTGTTTTTCTTTTCTTTCTATGTTTAACTACGATCCACCAATATTCGGGAAACATTTCATTCATTGACGACACGTAAGAGCACACAAAATTCATAAACTCGTATATAAATATTAAAGGAAAAGTTATTATTAAATTACTCTTCGAATATAACTCAACTATTATATAACAATAACCGTCACCGTTTCATTACGGAAGTTATGCTCAATTATTCTTTTTTAAACTTTCGTTACCAATTTAAAAGATTTTCACTGTTTAAAAAAATGTCAGATTTTTCTATTGCGTTAGCTTTGTAAATTAAAAACATTAAAAGGTAGAGCAAATTTATTTTATTTGGATAAAATGCCCAAATTTGACTTCGTATGTAGTGTATTTTATATAGGGATTAACATTAGTGTCTATACGGAAAACACTCAGCATAGAGCAAAGATGACATTTTAATGTCATATCCCATTTCCCATAAGTATAGAATATGCAGCTGAAGACTGACGCATTTTTTACCGCAGGCGGTGCGCCAGTTGTGCTTTGACTATGTGTGAAAATGAAAAAAAAAATGTTGTACCAAAAAATGATCATCGCGTACCACTGTGCCCCGTAATCAGATATACGATGTTGTTATTTATGTTAAGGAAAAAATTATAAAAAAAAGCAATATCAACGTTTTGTATAATGTTTTTAAATATGGACTTCAAAATGCCCGCCTGTTGTGGCACCATAACCAAGAGGTAAATAAATTGGATGTTATTTTCTAAATTTTTGCACATTCAGCAGATTCGCACTAGCGCATCCGCGACTGCCTAAGGCGATAACCTGGCATATGTCAACAACACCAACTCAAAACAAAACAAGAGCGAGAACGAGAACGAGAACTAACGTCGATTAAAGTTCGCATGCGCTTGGCGCAACTAGCATAAGTAAGATTTTCATTAAATTCATATGATTGACTTTTACCGTTTGTTGCTCGGCTGTTCCGATCTGGACGGGTATTCACTGCGATATCTTGTTTTTCTATTTTCAATTACAGATCTTATCTAACTTTCTTTCTTTTGTCTTGTTATTTTTCTTTTGTGTTGATTTATTTCTGTTTGTTTTGCTTTCTTAATTTTCGATGTTTGTATTTATTTCTTCTTTTGTTTAATATCGTTTATTTTTGGAACACACACGAAAACTGAACTGAACCCACTTAGTTCGCGTCTTAATTAACACTGAGCTCAAATCAAAAAGTATCGCGAGCAAAATGCTTCACTTTTATAGCAAAAGTCGGTGCCAGCGAGCCAAACAGTAACTGCTAACGCTGACGGCAATGATCGTGTTCCGTTCGAATTGAATTGTTTGGTAGCGACTGTTGCGGCTGCAGAACCAACGTTTATAAACAAGTTAACTTGTTGTCCATGTTGTTGTTGGTGTCGCTGATGGTACTGTTGGTATTGTTGGTAAGTGTTTGGCAAGAAAAAAAATGTTACTAGGTTTGAGCGACCAGTGCATAAGTAGTACGTGCACACGAGTGATGTAGAAATTGTTGACAAGTAACCGAACACTTTTAGTCGATCACTTCTTATGCGCAGCATGTACGAGTACATACATACATATGTATGGATGAAAGTCTGTCGGTTGCATGTATGTTTGTACTATGTACCGATGTTGGTGGCCCCCATATGTTTGTGCTACTCGGAGTGTGACTCAAAGAACCCACTTGTTACAAAAACAAATCACACAATAGAACCCAACGCTAGTTAGCAGTAAGTGAGATATACATTTTAACCATCCAAATAGTGTATATGGATACAATCTATGTATGCACATGTTCATATGTATCTAAAGAATACAGAGAGCACGTATATGTGCGTACATACATATGTGTACCTTGGTAATCGAATTAACCCGATTACTAGCGTACAATGAATGATCTAGAGCAGCGGTCGGCAAAGAGCGCCCATGGGCGGCTCTCTCACACCTACATGCGCTCACATATAGAACGTAAACAAACAAATTCATTCAGTCTCGCTTGAGCGTTCGTTCGAAGAGGTGGTACCGACGCATGTTTCTAGCGATACAGTGAACGAAATGTCATATGAAGAATGCGAATATAAGTTCTTGTTTGCAGAAAATTTTTTTGGCAAACCTGAATGCTTGGTATGTCAACGTACGTTGTCACGATCAAGTAGATATTATTTGGAGAGACATTATTTATTATGTCATAGTGAATATGACAATATAACTAATGATGCAAGAAAAACTCTAATTTTAGACTTAATTAAACCATTTTATGAAAAAATGGTCGCTGATTCAGAAGAATCCAAAAAGGAAGACGGATGTTTTTTAATAACAAAAGCATCATTTGTCATAGCCGCTTCACTTGCAAAACATTGCCGCCCATTCCAGGATGGCCAATTTTACAAGGAATTAAGCAATGATGTTTTGGCGAAAAGGGCAGAGAAATGCTTGAATTAATTAATGATATTCCCCTGTCCCCTCGCACGATTTCCCGGCGAACTGAAAATATTAGTGCATTTATCCATGAAAATATTAAAAAACGAATTCTAAATTGTAAATATTTTTCAATTTGTTTAGATGAATGCACCGATATTAATGATATTGCACAGTTGCTTATTTGCGTAAAAACCGTTGACAGGAACTTCGAAGCCCATGAAGAAATGCTAACAATGATTGCATTTCATGGCAATGTTCAAGGGAAAAATATTTTTGATGCAGTGAATGAAGAGGTTTTTTCTTTTTCCGATAAGAGCAAGTTGTGCTCTGTATGTACTGATGGTGCCAAAGTAATGGTCGGGAAAAAAGGGGGTTTTGTGGGATTTTTAATACAAAATAATTTTGAAGTTTATACCTTCCACTGCATTATTCATCAACAGGCCTTATTCACAAAAAGTCTTAATTTGGTGAAAACTATGGAAATTGCAGTGAAAATAGTTAACAAAATTCGGGGTGGCCATAACGCTCTGAGCCACCGAAAATTTAAAAGTTTCCTCGAGGAAGTACATGCTGAGTATGGAGATTTACTAATGTACACTGAAGTCAGGTGGCTCTGCAAGGGACGATGCCTTCAAAGACTATTCAGTCTACGTGAAGAGATAATTTTGTTTTTTGAAAAAAATCCATCAGAAGAAACAAATGAACTTCTGTTATTTTTAAAAGATCATGGTTTTATGATGAATTTCGCCTTTTTAACAGATGTTACCGAATTTGTTAATAAATTAAACCTCCATTTACAAGGTAAAAATAAAACCATTTTTGAACTGGTTTTTGCAGTTAAGCAATTTGTTATGAAAATTGAGCTATTGATAACAAACTTAAAACATAAAAATTTAACAAGTTTAATAAGAACTTCTGAAATTTTTAATGAAACTTCAGATAATGACAAGCTTTTTGATTATGTTCATTTGCTCGAAGGTATTTTAACAAATTATCACAGCCGCTTTTCCGACTTTTTAAAAATTGAAAACCTTTTTGAATTGCATGATAATCCGTTGTTTTGCAATATTGATAACCAAAAATCTGATATAAGAGATGAGCTTATAAAAATGCGAACAGATTTAAGTTTACCACTTGGTATTGGCATTGAGTTCTGGAAAAACATTGACGAACACAAATACCCAAAAACAAAAATTGCAATTTATAAATTATACTCAATGTTTGGCTCGACATATAGTTGTGAATCTGCATTTTCTTTTTTAAAACTAATTAAAAGTAATGTAAGAAATCGTCTTACAGATGAACACCTCGAAAATCTTCTTCGCATAAAATGTTGTCCATATCCAATTGATATTGATGCTGTTATAAATTCAGCACACATTTGAAAATATTTTTTTTTTAATTGTAGGTTTTTCTTTTTTAATAAAAACGCTTTATTAATCGAAACGTTGTCTTCCTTTTCATGTGAACCTCTATATACAAATGAATATCAACTTTTTCTATTATATAGATCACTACTTATTTTTCAAATAGTTCGCCACTGAAAATTGTGTCTATTGCTTTTGTTTTTCTTTTGTGTAAATATGTTAAAAAAATATATAAAACGAGTTTTTTTTATTTGGTTTATTAATACAAACATATATATGTATCTCTTAAAACTAATTTCATATAATATTATACATATTATGTATGAATATTTTTGGTTTCCTTCAATGAAAAATAATTCCCTGATCATTTTTTATTTTTGATTATTTTTACACACATAAATACTTCTGAGAAAATGACATGAACATTTCTTTCAGTACATTGAGAGAGAAAATCTGCAGCTCACTAATACAATCACACATTTGTCGTTGTATGGGTGTGCCGACCGCTGATCTAGAGGAATGCTCGTGCTGTAGGCACCAACCGCACTTGGCTTACCGGTAACTCCATTTGACTCTCAATCCATTGCTGCTCTCTCGACGAGCCATAATGTTGTCTGACTGGTTTCGCTCTTAACACAACAAACAGACGGTGTTACCAGATGAGCATCGGAAAACAGGTAAAAACCATTCTAATAGCCAAGACAGCGTTAATGTGCATTAAAAATCCACTAATGCAAATGAAAATATTAGGATGGCTGTCAACTAGTCATTTACCATTAGCCATTTACTTCGATATAAAAGGGATAAAAAGAAGAAATAACGATTAGCAGTTATGTTGTTGGGAAAAAACAACAATTTATTTAAAAGAAATTGCTTTTGCTGGAATTGGCCCACAATGTAAAAATTGTACATGCGCTACCAACCACGGATGATGAAGTTGATGCTTTGGTACCTTTTTGATACATTTTGACGAAACAAATAGCCATTTTTACGTACTAAGTATTTCTTATTGCTCGAATAGATACTTAAACCAACAAAAAAATCTTTGAATAAAATTGAAATAGAAATCACGTACATAAATGGCGCAATTTCCAAAAATGGACCTATATGGTCCGATTCGGCTCTATCTCCTTGTATTTGGTCTTACAATCATCAGCACTATACTATAATATCCTACCACAAAGTGGTGTAGGGTACACAAATGTTGTACCTTTCCGGCTTTAAAGGTACTTTTTTATTTTTTTTGTGTCAATTCGCCAACCACATGTTTCATCACTGCTACCAACCACAAACAACTTAACTGCTGATTTGATTTTTGATAAATTGTGATACTGTTACCAGATTGTAATACCTACATGCAGTTTGATTTTGTGCATTTACGTTTCGGTGGAGTTAATTCACGAGTTAATTTGCATTAAGTTTTTTAATGCACTTTAACGCTGTCGTCTGTCTAGGCTATAAAGGCACATACACAGTAAAACATTGTATTTTCTGTGAAGCTGGGGAATATGCCAGTGGACGCACCAAGATTCTCTTAACTACACTCGTCATGTTCATATATGAAATCGTGAGAATTTGGTACTTTTGCTATGAAACACAAGCAGCTAAGACAAAAAAAGGTTCAGTTTGTTTCCGGCCTTAAAACTGTGTGTAGAAAAATATATAGTAGACAATATATTTTTAAAAGAGTGTATTGTAACATAAGGTTTTTTCATATTAATAGGCGAAAAGCAACATTCCAATTATTATTAAGGGATTCAATTTTATAAATGTGGCTGCTTCGGCAGGCTGACAGTAGTGCATCCTGTCAACACAATTTCCGAAGATTTTTGTTGCGCTTTTTGATTCACGAATTTTCCCGAATGTAAAAGGATTGTTCCCAAAACATCGGTCCTTCGCGGTACCCCACAAAAGGGTCCAACGGCGTCAAGTCAAAATTAATGTAAGTTTCGTATTCGTGACGAAATTTGTTGTTGTGTTTTAATATTCATAAGCTCGTAGTTGAAGGACAAACTGCAAAAATTGTCCATATTGGGATTTGTGAGCAAGTTTCGCCGTTTCCAATAACCCATTTGTCCACAAACGTTATGGCACGGTTTTTGATTATGGGAAGATAGAAGCATCTATGCCTTCCACGAAAAGCTGATTAACAAGTAATTTATTAATTTGGTCAGGACTTTTTTTAGTTCCTGAAAGAGAAAGTTATTCCCATTTTGCACGATATGGCCCATTTTCAATAATAACCGACCGTCATCTCTAAAACATTCATATATTTGGTAGGTTAGAAGACGCTAGCTCTAAATCGGGCTTTCAGCAGACGGACATGGCTAGATCGTCTTAGAATTTTATCAATCCATAATATCTATGCGATTACATAGCCTATCGTACTCAAATGACATCCTCACCCACTGTTCTCACAGAACTTGGTGCTCCCTGTATCGCTAAGGCTCTGTCATCAGAAAATAGGCGGTAACTGCATAGAAGAAATGTATGTAACATTTCCTCTATGCAGGCCTGTCTGGAGGCTACAATCGGCAGTTCCGATACCAGACTCGGATGCGAGAGCCCAATCAACCACCCATCTTTAAGATTCTTGAAACCATAAACAAGATGAATGCAAAGGAAACGGATTAACCGATGACGACGAACTCTAACGGAACCACCCAGGCTTAGCCAGGTATGCAGAGAGTTCATGAATTATGGAATGCTAATATTACGTTTGTATAAGAAAAGATGGCCAGACTCAGGAAAGTTTAGAACATCGGACGGCCTTGCCTTTCTCTACTCAGGCAAAGAGACTCCAGAAAGGACTCACTCATTTATTGGAAGCCACACTCAGAATAAGAATAGTTACGGCTTGGTTCAAAACAAGAGCGCGGAAGCTTACATGCATACAATGCTATGCACCTACAAAGATGGCATAATACAGCATCGAGGAAAAATTTTACAGCTCAAGAAGTAATCAACCGTTTCTCAATACCGACTCACCGATTAAAGATGTTAATAGTGCCTTGGAGGTATTATCGACAGCAAAGAAGGGTCAAGTTTGGATATCAAACGCTGCATACAAAATACCAAGCGTACATATGGAGCCTTGAGCCCCGTCTGGAATTTTTACATTACTACATTTCCAGAAACACAAAGATAAACATTTTTAACTTCAACATTAAATCAACGTTGTTATAAGTATATGACTGTGAAATATGGAATACAAGCTCCTGCGATCTGAATACAATATAAGTCTTTAGCAACGTATGCCTAAGATGAATAATAAAGATTTTCTGGCAAGCCACAATCTCCAACAACGGCCTATGGCTAGCTACAGATCAATGTCTTTTTGCATCATTAACCCTTAGACGTAAGTGGAAATGGCTTGGAAATACACTACGAAAACCTCAGGAGGACCTAGCACGAGCCGCAAATGATTGCAGTCCGCAAGGAACTAGAAAGCGAAATTGCGCAATTAAATGAAACCTGGTAAAAAATAAAACTTGTTAGCTTTTAATAAAATGAATGAAATTTATTAGTTATGGCCCTAGGCTGCACACTGGAATGACGGGAATAAATATGTAAATATAGGGTGATCAATCTAGAGGTATTTTTTCAGAACAAAAAAAAATAAATTCAAATCAAGCGTGGAATCTTCATTGGTAATTTGAAAGGACATTTTATGGCATTTATTTTTTGGAAATAATTACCTCCAAATGTGGGCAACTGTATTATGGAAATGAGCGTTAAGTGGGAACAAGATCCGCTGTTTTCGACCAAAATTTTGTTCAGTGGTGAGGCCCATTTCTGGCTCAACGGCAAAGTCAATAAACAAAATTGCCGCATTTGAGCTGAAGAGCAACAAGAAGAGGTTCAAGAGGGGACATTATACCCAGAGAAAACCACGTTTGGGTGCGGTTTATAAGCTGGTGGAATCATCGGTGCATATTTTTTCAAAAATAATAAAGGCCGATACGTAACCTTGAATGATATCAGACTTTTTGCTACCTGAAGTTGAAGCCCCTAATCTTGACGACCTTGGTTTCAACAGGATGGCGCCACTTGCCATATAGCTGCTTAAACAATGTATCTATTTAGAGGTTATTTCGAAAAGCAGCTTATTTTACGTTTTGGACAGGTGAGTCTGCCGCCTAGATAGAGTGATATCATGCCTTTAGGCATTTTTCTTTGAGGTTACGTAAAGTTCAAAGTCTATGCTCACAAACCAGCTACGATTCAGGTTTTGGAAGCCAGCATTACGCGTGTCATTAAAGTCATACCGGTCGAAATGTTCGAACGAGTCATCCATAATTGGACCCTCTTAATGGAAACCCTGAGGCGTAGTTGCGGCCAACATTTGAGGGAAATTATATTAAAAAAAATAAAATGTCCTTTTAAGTTATCAATAAAGATTCCACACTTGATTTGAATTTTTATATTTTTTTTGTTCTGAAAATACCTCTAGATGGATCACCATATATATGTATATATAATATATACTTTATATACGTTTTTTGAGATGTTAGAAATGACAAACTTGTATATACTCCCAAACTTATATATACCCCTACTTGGATTGGTTTTCAGAACACTATCTGATTCTGCATTGATCGGTATACTTAACATATTTTTCTAAGTCACAATATACTGTATCACAGTGTGGTACAGGGTATACAAATAGTACCAGTATACTTAGTAGGGACAAAAATACTGTTACAACATTGAACACACCCATTTCAATAGTAGAACTGAACATACCCCGTTAATGTCATATGGGTTTTGAAAGCTAACCTCAATAGCGTTAGTCTGTAACGGGACTTTAAAATTGTTTCAACTTTCATCATGGATTGGTCAGATAAAGAGAACCGTATCGCTGTAATAGCTATTTTCAAGTGTGAAATAAAATAAACGATATTTTCAAAACGCTCCGGCCACTAGGGATTAGCCGCATGTTCGTCTACCGATGCATAAAACTGTTTGAGGAGACTGGAGATGTAAAACACCTCCACCGATCGGGCCGTCATCTGAACTGACCCCAAATTTAGAAACTGAACCCAAAATATATTCACATATTTGTACGTGAACTAATGAAAGTTGCCATTGGTAATAATTTACGGTATGTTTGCACTTACACATATGTATATTTAATTTTGTGAAGCATTTATATCCCAGTGTGCAGAGTCAGCTCTTTCTTTCGAACGTTTCGTGAGCTACCTTATAGTTATGATTTCATTTATGTACGATATGGAATCTACAATTTTAAAATGTATGAACCCTATTTTGTATCGATTTCTCTGCTTATGTTACAGCACATTCCAACTATAAGGTTTCAATTGGGCTCATTTTGTTGAGAAATTCTCATATGACCTTCAGAAATATGAATCGGTTGAGATTCTATATTTGTCTATATTTAAAATTTCTCGTATGCATCAAAAAAAAGAACGATCTTTTATTTCCACCAATTTTAGTATTTCATGTTTGTTGTTCAGTACGAAATTTGTGTTTCCGAAAATAGGAATATGCACCAGGGTTCCTTTGATAAAAACAAATTTGTAGGTAACTACTTATACGATTAGGTAACTACTTAGATTAAGGTCGGTCTACATACTTTATAATAACTATTATGAAATGGTTCCTGGCAAAATATTGAAGATATTTCGGATATGCTACATATTTTCCGTTAAAACGAGTCTATTATTTTATTTGAAATAATATAGGCTAATTTTTTTTTACATATTTTAAGAACCGATTATATAATAATTATCGTATCGAAAAAAAGTTAACGCCTCGACTAAAATAGAGGCGAAAAATCATCATCTTATCGGGTCTAAAGCCTTACACGAATATAATTCAATTAAGATTAAAATATGAGCCATTTTATATACTGGGTTGCTTAAGGAATAGCATTCATAAGTTTGAAGTCATGTTACTAAATGTAAGCATATTGTTACAAATAATATCGCGGCCTAACCGAGAAAAGACGCAAAGCTTACTTTTTTCAAAATGCGTTATTTGACGCGGTAGAAATGCGTCGACTTGAAAGCAAAAAACCAAAAAATACCATTCTTTGTCTTCTTTAATAGTTGAATCGTTAAGGCGCTAAGTCCCCAGTCCGTTAACAAATCAATGGGAAAACGTTCTAAGTCCAGTTATTTTGTATTAATATTCAGTTGGTAAAATTTGTATGGATAGCTTCGATAAAAATATAATAATTGTTGTAGCATTCTGCATAAGAGCATGTAAAATAGTGCTTATGTTTGGACAGGCGGAATCAATACACAATTCACCGCCGAAGTAATTTAAAATATGTGTACTTTTTTCGAGGCAAATTTAGTACCTCGAAGTGAAACTTTTTTCCCTCTGGACCGCGTTAGCCATTTGAGAATCCAAACAGATTATGGATATAAGCTATAATCGTGCAAAATTCCAGGATCCTAGCTCATTTCGTATGAACGCTAGCGTGCTTTCAACGGACCCAGAGCCGGAATAAGATAGATCCTAGCATAAATCCTCTTAGATTTTTAAGAAATCAATATTTTCTGGTGCTCCAAACGGTATGACACATTTTGTATATGCACCATCCTTCGGTGGAGACGATAACGTGATTTTAATTGACATGATATGATGACAGAGTAAAAAGTGTTACAACACTTTTCAAAGTATCAAGTTGGTAAGTGCCACATTCGAATTAATGTTTTAATATAGTCTTAAAGGTTTAGAAAGACTAAAATGTACATTGTTAGACATGTAACATATAAAGAGACGGTACCGTTTTTGTGGCTAATTTTGTCATAAAATGTTTTATAATAATTTCCTGATCGTTTGTTCCTTACTAATACCTTTAATGTGGATAGGACCGTTCAACCGCCCACTCTGCACTAGCTCATGTTTTTTCTACGCCACATCATGTGCGCCAAACATCATCGTCATATCAGTAGAAGAGGTGATGAATTGATAAAATGTTCCCAGTAAATAATTTCAGGCCGAACTTAACATTATGTTCGAATTTTAGTACCTCTCGAGGACATTTTAGTGCCTTTAGAGGGATGATCCATTTTCAATACCAGACGTTCTAGAGCATCGTTCTTACTTTATTCCCACATACTTTGTTCCCACATGAATCAGGGAGCTGTGCACAAGATCGTTTTTAAACTCGCTGTCCGGGATTAACTGTTTAAATCTGGCTACTGGCGGCTATAGTGAACCTTAACATGATAACATAGAGATTAATCGAATTCTTACAAAGTCGTTAGCATTGACGAGGCATATTACACTTTTACATGACTTCTAGGAATAGTTTGGGCTGTTTATCGTTTATACGTTAATGCTTTCATTGTCAGATGAGCTATCGTGTTGGGCTTATTGTCAATGTTTCGAACTTTTTACATAGCTCTAGAGAAAGAACTTTGTTGAATGATATAATGCATTCGCATCCATTGTTAATTCCTCTGTTGGAATTCACACTGTCCTGTTGAGACCACATATTTTCTAAGTCCATGTTATCTAACGGAGAAGGTTGCGTTGCGGCTCCACAACAGTAGTAAGTTCGACCGATCGACCTGATACATGGGTGTTGTTACGTCATGTATCGTCCCAGCTTCTGCACCAAACGGTTGATTCCTGATTCAGATGACCAGTTATGTTAAAGGAAAAAATCATGGGATTTTCAAAATTCACTTCATGCTGAACGAAGATTTTCCTTAAATGTTTGATTCGTCACTATAACGAGTTGTTCTTCAACGTTATCATGTTGTACTATTGTTTGAACATTCACATATCACAAATTATTACTGTCAACGATCTGCATTACTGTTGAATCACCCTCTATTTTATACTTATATAGACACAAGTCACGAAAGATGTTTGAAAAGGAATGACAAAATAAATAAAACCTCTTTAATATGATGATCGGTATAATAACCTAAACATAAAGATTTTGTTGTCTAATTAGAAAACCCCTAATGCAAAAAGGGTATAAATCCGAAAACACCGTCCACCTTTTAAAGCGAAAACGTCCAAAACTGCTCAGAAAATAGAATCAATCATATTATTTCATATTTTTTTATTTATTAAATTCAAGCTTCTAGCTTACTTATAAATTATAAACGCTAAAATGAAACTACAGTGCATATAAAAGTTCAAAGAATGCATTGGTTAAACATTTCCTGCAAAATTTGTAATATTGCACTTAGCACCTTTTCTTTCTTAGGTCGCGATATGTGTAAGATAGCTCCCCAACATTAAAATATTTCAGTGGTCCATTTATACGCCTATTTTAAGGTTGTATGTTGTCCCAATCATTATAGTATTGGTGTTTTTGGTTAATGCTTAGTTAACTAAGACTGTATAGTAAAACCATAAGTGCAAACTCCGTTCGTGTGGAAAATTCCAGAAGAACTAGCTTTTTCAAAAATTACTAGACTCCTACACAACGGCGAGCCCAGTAAAAATATTTTTTTTGTTTGCCAGGCATTTGCAAGATTTTTTTTTACTTCCCAGTAAAGTAATGAAAATGCCACTCGTTAAATATAAATTTACCTTATTTGTATTGATTTTGTACGAGGCATTGGGAGAGAACATTTCCCCTGCTTGTCCGATTTTCAAAACCAGCCGGTTCATTCTTATATTAGACATATTCACTATGTTGGAAGCACTACTACAAAAAGGAGGACAGAATTAGATCGTCTACAACTTTTGTGACGAACAATACAAAACAATCATTCGGTAGTAATGAAGAACTTAGCATACCTACCATGGTATAAAAACCAGGAATTAAAGCAAAAAGAACTTTTTGCCTATCCATTTTAAAAATCTGGCATCACTTACCGCAAGTACTCGAGTGACGGACGAATTCCGCATTGAAACCAACGCTCTCGATACGCGGTGCTCAGTCACATACGTATGAGCATATCCATTTACTCGTACACAAACACTTTTAGCTCTATTTTGCAATCTCAAAGAGTGAAATGTTCTTTTGTCTGCTTACTCGTACAAATGATTGCATCGGTATGTATCAAAATGCATAAATATGCATTAATGTAAGTACTTATGAATATGTTGAAAAGGCTAAGGCGTTAGAAGTGTGTTCATGAATTACGTTATTAATAATACTCGTAACAGGCAATTCTTTCTCTTTTCCTGACAATGGCATGCCATTTAATTTGCACCTTCAGTTTTTTTATCTTCTCCCTCGACCATCGGCGTATCTCGACATTGTTTGTGGATGCAAACAAAATAAACCCGATCAAAACAAAGACGACATAACCAATTATCGGCTGGCAGTTTGAGAAAAAACCCGTTTAAGAATTAGCCAACATTTAAATCAGGTTTTTGTGGTAGTAACCGCTGCTGTCGTGACCTATAACATTTTGTAGAAATGTGAGGTTTTTTTGGGACTTTATTTGGCATTTAATTCATCGAGTCGTCAAATGTCACTAAATTGAACGTAAGTTAAGCTTTGTTTTTCGTATACGAACGTAGTTATAAATAAACACATGCACAGTGGGCGACTTTAAACTGCCTTCGAACTGTATTAACTATTTATCGCATCTATACGACATTGCTAAAGTCACATATCGCTCATTTGTTGGAGGAAAACTACGTTCTATTTAAAACTAAACATTCAAAATGCTTCGAAGTGGATATCAATGATATGGGATGGTCCGGAAAATATGCTGCGACTGTACGATCTAAAAAAGTCTGCTTTTGAGTTTAGTTTTAGAAACTAAGAAGACAACCTAACCTAAGTCGAAATCTCTACAGAAACTTTTCTTATAACGTCATACCGATTATAATGGCCACATTTTTAAGTCCCGAATCACAGCTGCTAAGCTGTTTTATAAATCACAATTAACGACATTCTGGAAACAAGGTCATATTTTTAACTTTCATACAACAAGCAGGCTACACTTTTAATCGAGAAAATTTTGTTTTGTTTGCAGGTCATAAAAAACTGCAGAAGCAAAATATAAAATCCGATCATTAAAAAATTTGACACATTTCATTGTGAGTGACCGAACCTCGACTACTTGGTGCATCTGCTAAAAGTACCCTTGCAAATGTCGTTCGATTTAAAGTGCAGAGCTTGCGACCTAGTTGGATTTGACGATATCAGTCTATGTTTTATATAGCCCCTATAAATTCTGTAGTTTCCTTAGAAAGACCCTTTTGATTTTTTTTTTTTTTTTTTTTTTGTTTTTTGTTTATTTATTTTCAATTCATATTTTTTTTTTCTATACTACAATAAACAATAGTTAACAAATATTTACATATTTACAACGACCCAAACGGGTACTCTAGTAAAGCCTTATATTATATTACAAGATTATCGTTACTAACTTAGCTTATTTTTACTTTTTCTGGGAATTCATGAATTATTTTTTGTAATGAAAATTGTTTTAAGAAAAACATTACATGGATTATTGTTTAGGGTAAAACTATGTCAGTATAAGTAAAAGAAAAAAGGTTAGTTATGGCTAAGCCACCAAAATTTATTATTATTATGAAGACTAGAATGTCTGTCTTTTTGGGGGATTGATGTGTCAAATCTATAATTATCAATATCCGCCCTATTGCAGTCAATAGCTTTAATATTGGCCCGTCTATACAAATGATAGAAAATTGGGACACCTGATTCATTCTGCATAGCGCGTTTCATATCTAGATATAAAAAGGACTCTGGTGGAACAAAGCCTGACAACATGGTATTTTTAATGTACTCTATGTCTGTATAGTACGGCGCCATTATTAAATTGTAGTCTGTGCATTGTGTACATCGTAATATGTGCTTTCTTATTAAGTGTATTATAAAATTGTCTATCCTACTAATATTAGCGGTATTATATAGTTCTAGATTTGATACATATTTTTGGAAGTTGCTCTCCTGGGATCTGTTCAATGACGTGCATATTCTTAGACATTTTCTCTCGAATATCCGAATTTTTTCCATATATGATGGTGATATATTGAACCAAATAGAGCAGCCGTATGTAATTATTGGTCTTATTAGAGATTGGTACATTATAATTTTGACTTTCGCTTCTATGAACTTAGAATAAAATAAATTTTTGTATGCAAAAAATGCCTTTCTTGCTTTATTTATAGCATTGACAACATGTTTGTCATAATACAAAAACTTGTCCAAATAAATACCAAGGTATTTTACAGTGTCTTTATTTGCTATTTTGATATTGGATTGGTATGACGATATTCCGAATGATTTCCAGTTAGTTTTAACGTTATAATTGCATTTGTCTACCGTTGGACGAAATAGAATAGTTTCGCATTTTTGAATATTAATTTTCATATGCCAGTTTTCGGCGAACTTTTCAACAATGTTAAAGGTAGATTGAAGGTTTTGATTTATGTTTACAATTTTGTTTCCTGCATGGTAAATTATAATATCATCTGCAAATGATATAATGTTATCTATATTATCAATTAAATCGTGAATATAGATATTAAACAAAATCGGTGCATTCACAGTGCCTTGTTGCAGACCATTGAATAAATTATAGGTGTTACTCATCTTATTTTTATGGTGTACGGTGAATGATTTACCATTTATCATATTAAATAAGAGAATTACAAGATTTATTGGGAACATATAGTCAATTAATTTACATATCAATCCTTGAATCCAAATGCTATCGAACGCTTTTTCCATGTCTATTAAGCATGCTCCTGTGCACAGTTTTTGGTTCCAGTTCCAGTTAATGTCTGAAACCAGTTTGTTTATAGCATTAATAGTGGAGTGTTTATGCTTAAATCCGAATTGTTTATCATTAACTAGACTATTACTTATGCATAATTTATTGATAGTGTTGTTAACGCACATTTCGAATATTTTACTAATGTTTGGCAAAAGACTTATTGGACGAAGGTTCTCTGGTTTAGCAGGGTCTTTGTCCTTTTTTGGTAGGATGACAACTTTCGCTATTTTCCAGTCTCTTGGGAAATATGAATTGTTGATTATATTATTAAACAGAGTGCAGTAGTCAAGAATCAATTTTTCGGGAATGTTTTTTAATACTATGTTTGGTATGTTATCTAGACCGGACGAAGTTTTGTTACGTAATTTTTTAAAGATATATTTTATTGTGTGTTCCGTTACAAAAAAATCATTTGCTTCAGTGTCAGATAAAGAGTTAGCTCTCTTGATTTCAGTAAACTCTGTCAGGACTGTCCGATTGCGCTCAAATAACGTTTTTGTCTCCAAAAATGTATTGAATGTTCGGTTGACGTGAGTATGTATTATGTTGTTGTTGTCAATATCCTTATGTGAATGTATGTTTTCAAAATACGCTCCAATTACATTAACAACTTGTTCTTCATCATTGATAACAAAATTTTGATTTGAGTCCTTTTCAATTGTTTGATCATCAATACCTGCGTTATGGATGATGTGTACTAAATTCGGTGAAATTGTTAAAGTGTCTAACTTGGCTGATTCAAATTTTCTGAAATTTTTTCGTACTCCTTCAAACATTTCCAAGGATTGATTAGCCCTAATTTTTGAAACTTTATTTTTAAAATTATTATTTATTGCTAAGACCAAATTTTCGCTGATAAGCTTACTAATTCGTTTCAGTACTGCTTTTATTTGAGACAGTCTGTTTGGAGAGATTGTGATCTCTAATCTGTTATGCCTTTTGATAAAAGTTAGAAGTCTGCTCTTTTCTGCGTGTAGTTTTTCAATAATTAGGTTCGTTGGAATAAAATGCTTACATTCCTTGTATTTAGGGACCACCTCATCAATCACATTGTTTATTAAAGCATTTATTTTAATTAGATACGATTCTATTTCGTCATTACGTAAATTATAGTTGTTTGGGACAATATATTCGTTATTTGATTGTATTAAAATTTTTGATTTGAATTTATTCCAGTTTGTAGCTTTAAAATTATATTTTATATTTTGTGGTTCTTTATAAAATGTAAATAATGGCTCTTCTCCGTGCATTGAGGCATTGATTTCTAACGCACTATGATCGCTATCATAGTCTAAGGTTTTAATACAGTTTAAGGAATTGTTTTCTGATTGTATATCTATTCTGATGTCAGAGATGCATACGTCAATAAAAGATCCCGATCTTGGATAAGATGCTCTGGAAGAAGCGTAGAGTTTGGTTCTAAATATTATTTCATTTTCTGAGAGCCAGTCTAACAACAAATTGCCTTTCGTGTTGTTGTTATTATTACCCCATTCAACTCTTTTACTGTTTAAGTCACCAGCAAGTATATAATAGTTATTTACATTTTGGATATTGATGGATTGGAAAAGCTGGTGCAATTCCTGTTTAAAGTATGAGTCGTTGCTTCCTGAAGGGAAGTACGCTGAGACTATATACAACATTTTGTTATCCCTTAATGGGATTTTAATAACAGTAGTTTCTAGAAACTTAAACGATCTTATTGAACTATTAGTATGAGTTTTATATTTAATAAAGTTTTTTATCAAAATCGCCGTTCCTCCGCTTCTTTTTGAATTAGGTCTGTCATTTCTTATAATGTTGTAATGGTCAAAATGTAGTTTATGTTTCTTGTTGAGCTTCGTTTCGTTGAGTAAGATAATGTCTGGTGTATTTGTTTTTATAAATTCGTTAAGTGTATATCTACGATTTATAAGTATCAAAGAATTGACATTGATATGAATTATTTTCAGTTTTTTTGAAATAGTGGTTGCAGTGGGGTAAGACATGATTACACTTCTATTAAATTAAAAAGTGTGTCAATACGGGACGTTTGTATTTGCAATTGTTGCTGTAAATTTACTAACTGTGTTGTTAAGTTTGTCATGATATTTTTAATCTCTTGAAGTAATGAATTACTTCCGGTGGGATTTAAATTGGATTGTTCAATATCGTTTCTTAGCACGTTTGAATAGCTCATTCCTGGATTAGTAAAGGATTTATACATTGGTTTATTGTTTATTTTTTCTATTAAATCTTGTTTCTTATGTTTAAGTTTTTCTTGCAGCTTTCTGTAGACTTCACATCCCTTGTAGGACGCTGGATGGCCAAATTTTTTGCATAAAACGCAGTATAACTCCTCTTTTCGGGCTTCATTTAGTTCGCATTTTCCTTTTTCATGACTACTGTTGCATTTTACACATTTTGTTGGTAGGAAACAATTTGAGGCGCTATGAAAAAAACCCTGGCAATTTCTACATTGGATTATTTCAGGCCGACGTAACATCTCCCATTCCACGACACGATAAAGTAGCGTTTTTATTTGTTTCAGTTTGTTTACATCACTTTCTGGACTCAGTTGTACCATGAATATTGGCAATTTGTAACCGTTTTTAACAGAGGTTTTGGTGCTAAACTGATTTATCTTTAAAAATTTGAGATTATCACATTCATGTGTGCAAAGTTCATTAAAGATTTCCTCTGTATTGCAATTAGCATCTAAACCTTTCAGCAAAAATGTTTTGTTTTTTATTGATTTTGGTGTAAACGTAAAAAATTTCGCTTTAATTTTTTCAAGATAGTTTCTAACCTTGACGTAATCATTCATCGAGTTAACAAAAAGGGATTTTTTATATCGAAATTCTTTGATTTTGAATTCCTTTATTTTTAAACCTTCTTTTAAAAAAGAAATAAGTTGTTTTGTTTCAATTTCACATATGTTGATAGGAGGAATTTTTTTGTTGTTTGTCGATGCAGCATTGACAATTGTTTCTTCACTGTTCTCTTTTTGCACTGTTTTGTTAAGATCTGCTGGTGATCCACTGGCATTATTGTTCTTGCTTTTATAGTTTTGCACATGCTTTTCGAAGTTTTGCACAATTTCTATGTCACATTCGTTATCGTCGTAGGAGAGGGGGGCATAATAATTGCCCCTGGTTTGTTTTGTGCCGATAGTAGCATTCATGCTGTCGCTGTTTTTTCTTTTTCTTTCTTCTGTTGACATGAGTTTGTCTTTTACATTGTTAGTTTTTTTGTAAAGAGCATTTTGCTCTGTCATTACAAAAAAATAATTGACTTATTATTACTATTTATTTTATATTATCTTATGGATTTTCACACGGTGTAATTCTATGTACAATATGCGTAGAATGTTTTATGTAAAGGTGTTTTTTTTTATTCAGAGATATATTAGATTTAATTAGCACACACTTGATGAATATAACACGTCTTACTCTCATCACTGTCGCGAGCGAACTCCAAGACCCTTTTGATTTGAGGTCCAGCTGCTTTGTACAAAAAGAAAAAAAGTATGGATGGGGTGACAATATTCAAAGAGCATTATCCTATTGTTGGGCAAATGATTGTGACAACCATATAGAAACATCCTACTATTATCATAGTATAGTCCTAAGAACCATAAAGTTATGATATACTCAACACAACTGTATAATGATCACAAAACAACAACACTATGATTCTACACAACCATGTTATGATTCACGCAACCATAATACTTCTACTTCCATTCGGCCCAAGCGTCCGTCTCTTATCACGGATCAAAATTGCTCTATATTAGGATTCGTAGCAAAATTTGCTTTCATTTTAGTACCCATATATCCACACTGACTATTAATCGCCTTTTTGGCCTTGCAGAACTTTTTTTTGTCTACATAAACCAAAAAGTCTATCTACCATGCCTTTTCTTGAGTTATTTAGTGCGTCCGAACCTATACATAACCTATTTTACCAATCTTCGTCCACAAAAAATTATGATTTGTTAAGCAAATACCTAAAAAAGTGTACTTTTAACCGGGGTAGAATTAGTCCCTTAAAAGAAAACTTTTTCCCTCTAGACCGATTTCATCCATTTACAATCTTTTCACCATAAGCCATCATCATGCAAAATTTCAGGATCCTAGGTTGATTCATTTGACCGCTTTCAACAGACACACTGACGGACGTAGCTAGATCGTCTTAGAATTTTATTACGATAAAGAATATACTTATATATATACTTTTTTGGTTCCCCGAAAAATAGTTCGTGGTAATAAAAATGGAATGACGAATTAAATGTACCATCCAACCTTCTTCGATGGAGGGTATAATTATAATTCGTACAAAAGTCTTATTGAAATAAGCAAATCATTACACGATGGTCATCGTTACCAATTAATGATTCTCATAAACCTACTATTGTTGTGGGTTGTCATACTTCTGTCGTGAAAGTATGATTTGTAACAATAATATTGTACAAACAACCACATTCAGATTTACAACTTAAAATCATATGGTAAAATTGCCGTAATCATTTTATTGTCAACGAAAACCTAAATAACAATACTTTTGTCTCACTATATTTATACTGTTGCTACAGCCATATTCCCATTTCGTAATATGTTAATATTACCAATGTAACATTTCAACAATATTACAATTGCCGCAGTTAAACTATTGTAAAAATAACATTTAAAATCAATATAATGGTTGCGATAAGCAAAAACTTATTATTGTTACCCTGACAATAGAGTAACCACAACTTTTTTCTGCGTACAGGCCTCATTTCAAATTGGATCTAGCCCGAAAAAGCGTAGCTGGTTAACCTGGACAATATCAGTCTATGTTTTTTAAAAATTCCCTATGAAATACGACTTTGCTCATATCTGGACTTATCCGTCTCTTAATTATTTCGTTGCATTGATTTAAGCGGACAAATGGTTATTTGTATACCCTCACCTTACTGGATAAAAGGGTAAAATCATTTGGTAAGGACAAATATGGTAACGCATCGAAATACGCATTTTAGACCCTACATATTTTTTGACTAAGTCCGTTCATGACTTTTAAAGTCACTTAAGGCATGTGCTGCTGGTTCGCCCGATAACTCAAGAAAGGAGCTTCCAATCGTTTTTAAACCTTTCATGTCGTAATATTTTTCCAAAGATGTCTTCGGTGTTGCAAATTGGCAACATTGATTGACATACCTCTTCTGGTACCTACCACACTAATGTACTATTTCGCCTATCTTTGGTATTTTTGGAATATCTTCAATACTGTTTGCACGATCTAACTTTTTCAAAATGGATATTACAACGTACTAGTTAGGGTAGGAAAGGGTAGCAGGCTCGAAACTTTACATACTGGGGAACAACAATTAATAGTTATTTCTCTTGTGTCCAACCTTTTTCGTTGTCAATGTTGTATTTGGCTTAAGAAGCGAATATAAAAATATTTTTGCACAACATAGGGTGATCCATCTAGAGGTATTTTTTTCAGAACAAAAAAATATAAAAATTCAAATCAAGTGTGGAATCTTTATTGGTAATTTGAAAGGACATTTTATGGCATTTATTTTTTAAAAATAATTACCTTCAACTGTTGGCAACTGTATTATGGAAATGAGCGTTAGGTGGGAACAAGATCCGCTGTTTTCCACCAAAAATTTTGTTCAGTGATGAGGCCCATTTCTGGCTCAACGGCAAAGTCAATAAACAAAATTGCCTCATTTGGGATAAAAAGAAACCAAAAGAGGTTCAAGAGGTACCATTATACCCAGAGAAACACTCGTTTCGATGCGGTCTATAAGCGGGAGGAATCATCGGTGCATATTTTTCAAAAATGATGATGGCCGGAACGTGGCCGAAAATGGTGATCGCGCAATGAAATCGGTCTTTATGCTTCCTGAAATTGAAGCCCGTAATCTTGACGACACTTGGCTTCAACAGGACGGTGCCACTTGACATACAGCTGCTCAAACAATGGATCTATTGACAGGTTATTTCGAAAAGCAGCTAATTTCATGTTTTGGACAGGTGAGCCGCCTGGGTCGAGTGATATATCACCTATAGACATTTTTCTTTGGGGTTACTTTAAGTCCCAAGTCTATGGTGACAAACCAGCTACGATTCAGGTTTAAGAAGCCAACATTACGCGTGTCATTAAAGCCACGCTGGTCGAAATGCTCGAGTTAGTCTTCCAAAATTGGACCCTCAGAATGGAAACCCTGAGGCGTAGTTGCGGTCAACATATGAAGGAAATAATATTCAAAAAATAAATGCCATAAATGTCCTTTCAAATGACCAATAAAGATTCCACACATGATTTGAATTTTTATATATTTTTTTGTTCTGAAAAAATACCTCTAGATGGATCACCCTATACTAAAATGCACATTCAAATTTTACTTTAAAATGCAAGAGTTCAAACAACAAACACTAGTCTGTGACCCAGCTTACGGACCACTAAATACCCACCACACACAGACATCACACGATGTGTTGCATGAAATGTTCTTCTCATGCCAAGTCACAGCGTCCACCGAAATGGTGCTGTTGTTTTATTTACTGGCTTTACGATGGGTCATCTCTGGTTTTTGCCAGTTCACCTTGAACTATTTATATTAAGGCAAACAACCTTAAAGCAAAATGTGTCGCTACGAGTCGATTTTGAAATGATTCAAACAAGATGTAAATAATTAATGTGGAACGTTTCGATAACGGGATATATTTTGATCAATAGCCAATTAATAATAATTAGCCTAGGAAAGCTAGCAATCGCAATTCGAAGAAGATACCACATTGCCGAAAACGGGAATACATATTTTCTTCACTAGCTTTCAGGTGTGAATTCATTAACTCGGTATTCATTATCTCAACGGACTGTTACGCAAATTGCTAACCTTGGCTCTCGTATCAAAAACATATTAAAAAACAGTAACGAAAATAAATATCAAATCGTCTACCAGCGAATCATTTTTCGAAATGAAATCTAAAAAGATCTGGCAAAAACGAATATACTAGACGGACTCAATGAAATAAACCTTACAGAATAAAGGGTGTGGTATTATCAGTAGATTTGCTTGCATGCATTTGTGTTGAATCTTATTTGATGAATTTTACAAATGTGTCTATTTATTTTACCACACAGTGGTACAAGTTATAAGTATTTAGTGCTAATGATTATAACATCTTAAAAACTAGAAGTGGATATTTTGAATGCCGATCGATTAAGAAGCACTACCAGACTCCTTTGAGCGATGTCCGCCAGTATGTCCATCCATCATTGATATCAAAGTACAGGTCGCCATTATGAACCGATTTCGATGAAACTTGGGACATTGTTTATGATTCGGCCGAAAATGAACCCCACTGAAAGTGATTCATTTCAGTCCATATGTTAATTTTAATACAAATGACTTTACTGTTTCAAAGTCTTATAGAAAAACCACAAATTGAACACGGTCGCGCCCAATTTGTGGGATGGGTCGTAAATTCTTGTTATAGGTTGAGGTTTTTGAATAGCCACCACACCAAGGCTACTATCAATTTGAGGTCCAGTTGCTCGGAAAGGCACATTATAAGTATAACCTCGACCATGCTCAATTAAACATAGTGCTTTATGAGCGCCTACGTACCGATGTTTGACCATATTGGTCTATCTTTTTATAAGTCCCCATACAAATGATGCTCCTAATTTAAAGTCCCCCTTTACAGAAATATTTTAAATTCGATCTAGCTCAAATGAAGCATAAAGCGTTATGCGACATTTAACTATTATGGTGAAATTAGACCATTTCCGTACATGTTTTAATATAGCCCTCGTGCTCTAGAAGTTTAAAGTCCGACCTTGCCTAAACTGCCTTAAAGCCGGCCACGTCCGATTTAAAATTCTTTACTTTGTTCAAATAAAAATTATTTTAAAAACTACATATATTTTCTTAGTACCGTTAAGCTTATTTAAACCTCCAATTAGTGAGTCATTAGTTGCCCTTACATGAAGTACAATGCCCGCAGGGTACGAAATTTTTTTAAAGAACATTTTATTTTGTTTTATTATTATTTACTAATTATAAATGTATAATTAATTTTAGAAAGTAATTTTTTTATTTTAATAATAACATAATGTTATGTCTTCCTTGGGGAGACTTCTCAGGGAAGCTCGTTATGCTCAGAATCTAGTTCCTGGCGAACTCTACAAGAACAGTCCACCTGAAATAGATCAAAATCATGCTATAATCAAGGATGCCAATAGAAATTGTATTTCAACAGCAGCAGTTTTGGAAAAAATTGTGCTTCTGGAGCTGTCTCGAAAATCAGAAGCTGTGTAATTGGAGACGACCAAACGTCTATTCTCTAAGGTAGTATAGTGAAGGGAAGGCAACCAACCAGTATTGACCAGAATTTTCAAGATCCAATTGTCCAACCCCATTTGAAAATTTAATGGAATATGATGACCCAGCCGCCGCTAAGTTATCCAACTAAAACGCACGATGTTAGTTGAATGTAGAACAAAAACTTTTCAGAGAATAATCTTAATATTTTTTTTTAGAAGGAAATACCTATGACAATTATGTGTGAAACAAAACATCAGCTAAATATTCGCCCCAGCTTCGGTGGCATACCTCTAACCGATGGTTCATATTTGCAATGACTCTGCGACATGTTGGAGCTCGTTAATTTGCCAAATTATCTCATCGTTTGGCTTTTGAACTGTTCTTGCCTTATTGGCGTACACTTTTTTTTTAAGTATCCCCAAAGAAAAAAGTCCAACAGTGTCAAATCACATGGTCGTGGCGGGCAAGGGAAGGGAAGGCACTACTGATTAAAGTAGCTAGCTGCTTAAGTGGCCCATAAGGACCCTACCATAATAAAAACTGCTGTCAGTACCCTTCATAAGAAAAGGCTCTACGGATTAAAGTAACTTATTACTTGAGTAGGCCATGAGGACTCTACGCAGTACCATGATATTAATGGCACTACGAAAGTGAGTCAAGGGGACTCTGCGCAGTACCCTTTAGAAGGTAAGGCGCAAATTGCTCCGATTGCGGAAATATGCTGTTCAAGTGGCACCAACTTTGTGTATAATTTTCCATCACCAACAAAACAAACTAAAAGCAAATATGTAATGCTTCAATTACAATGCACAAATAAACATCCTTTAACGGCCGAAAAAACATTTATTTCTAAAATAAGTAAGAATGTGAATAGCTCTTGTTAATGAATGATCAACAACATATCATACGCTAAGATCGGATAATAAATAAGGAAGCAATGATCGGTTTTGACGATACATTTTTGACAAGTCCCATGCGGTTGGAATCCCTAGAAAAAATCTAAAAATATTTGAGACTGTCGTCTAATAAAGCTATTTTACATTACGCAGTGTGACAGAGAAAAATACATGGGAAATGATACTACTTTTCTTGTAGATCTTTCTGAGCACAACAAGAACCCGGTTTTGAAATTATCCAAACACCTCCAAAATCTGGAGTTACGGGTAAAAAACCGATTTTTCGGAACTTAAGCACTTATATCCCAGTAACTTGGTTGAATATCAACCGATCTAGTTTATGCCAGAGCTGATGATGCCAAGTCATAGGCGTACAAAAGGACAAAGAAATTGAAGGTTGAACCTTGGCTTTTTTTAATTTTGCACAGCAATTTTCACAAACAAATTCTGGCTAATAACAGCGACTGAATTTGAAAGAACGATTGAAGTGATAAGAAGTGATATATCAAACAAAACAAAAAAACTAAAACAATATGTTTACATGACAGACGCGAAACTGAGAAATTCAATAAAACAAAACGGTCAAACAAACATTTCTAAGTAGTATTACCAATAATTGTTTTTTTTTAACATATTTTGCTTTAATAAAAGTTGAATAACACAATCAGTTTCTTACGGATTTTTAAAAAATTGTTCACTTCCTTTAAAAAAAATTCTGTGTAAAAACGCATCCAAAGTTAAAAAATTACAAAAAAATTTAAAAAATAATGAGTTTTCAGGAAAAATAGACAGATTTTTTTGTAGTGTGAAAGTGTATACACCATTCAATATTCAACCGGTTTTTACCCGAAAAACCGGTTTTTACCCGTCACTCCAGATTGTGGAGGTGTTTGGGAAATTTCAAAACCGGTTTCTTCTTGTAGTCAGCAAGATATACAAGAAAAATAATATCACTTTTGACTTCATTCTTTTTTGTTACACTGTGTTATCTATGCATCGTTTTTCGAGTTGCAATGATTTATTCTTGAGTCCATGTTACAAAGTCGCATCGGAAATTTCATCATTGGTTTTTGTCTGAGCGATTAGTGGCAATAGTACGATACGTAGTGTATCTACGCTCCCCTACTGCCGCCGTGCTAGTGTTTACGCTGGAGCTGGTATCGAAATAACGATAGTTTCGGTATTCTAAATATTAAGAGTAGCTCAACCAAAGTATCCGCATTAATTAGTAGCCAACCAAAATGTGCATACTTGCATGCCTTCGTGGCTCTTGAACAAAAGGTAAGTTTACCGATTTTGTATTTCTTGTTAGTGATCAGTGATCAAACCAGAAGTTTTATTCACATATTAACCATAATCTTGTCTGAGCGATTAGTGGCAATAGTAAGATACATAGTGTATCTACGCTCCCCTACTGCCCCGTGCTAGTGTTTACGCTGGAGCTCTGCTTGCTATCAATTGGCTGTCTGACTGGCTTGTGGTGTCTTTGACGCCTTTAAGACTGGCGAGGCAACAACAAAAGTCGATCAACCGCTGAGGTAGGCGACCTTGTATTCGAAAGGTTCGTATAGACATTTATACCGACAACAGGTATGTATATACGAGTTTCCTCGTACTTATACCGGAATGTTTGGCTGCTGAAACTGTGTATGGGTGTGTGCATAAGTATTTCTGAAAGGTTTGTTCGGTAATAAGTACACATACAACACATAAATTAAGAAAACGTAAGTGCAACTTTTAGTTTTATCTATTCTTTGTCTTAAAGTCATGACAAGTTTAAGACACGGAAATAATGTATAGCCACTTAAGTCGAAAAACTTCTGGAGAAACTTTACATGACTCTGTTATAGTGTTATCTATTAAGAGGATGGTATCATATGTTGTGCTCTTCGCGCTACATATGAGGTGCATAATCGACCTTCCGAGGCCACCTTTGCCAATATTATCCACACGTGTCCGTCTCAGTCTACGATATTGGGTGATACGGGGCAAAAAGGCCTTAGGGTGGAATATTACAGAGGAAACGGAGAATGTGTTTGTGGACCGTGACCAATGGATTCACTGAGTGGGCAGCATATTTGATTTTTATATTTATCACTCTGGCAAATTTAGTCAAGAATCTTGATATTAAGGCACAAGATCGTACACATAAAAGATTCAAGTCGGCTTAATTCTTTTACGATTTCATTTTGTTAAGTGAAAATCACATTTGTAGGGACGTCACACATATTTGGCTGCATGAATAAGGAACATTCTGCCCCAGGAAAACGGACGCTTTTTTGAACCATGATGATTCACGGCCCATTGTAGGTTTTAGTTGAGTTTTTCATTTTCGCTATACAGCGACTACATTAGGCTTGACAATATTACAAGTTAGGTTCAGTACTAAGGTTTTCAATAGCTCGTTGATTATTTGCTATATTTTCTGTATGTATTAACTGGGCGATAAATAATTTTACTTTTAGTATGCCACAAAGCAGCCTATGACCAGGTTCACACCTTTCATCGGTAACAGAAAATAAATTTCCATTTTAAGTCTAGGTTAAAGATCTCAGCGACTTACTCCGAAATTTTTTCCAAAACTGTTGTTATACAATTCTCCACAGATGTACATCGAGTAAAATGATTAATGTTGGCTTCTTCTGTAATGAAAGTTGTTGGCTCGCCCACTAAATAGTGTGCTGGAGTAAGGCCATTACAATCAGAAGCATCTGTTGATAAAAGAGCTAGAGGTCCAAAATTCAAACCGCTTTCCATCTGAAATAACAAGGTTATAAGTTCCTTAAAATTTGAATTCATATTGCGTTTCGGGTGATATTTTGTAGTCTCCCAGATATCACCCAAATTTGTGGCAATTTGATTCGTTCGGCTTGGTGGAATTCTTCGGGGAGTGTTCGCGGGTTTTAGTTGTAAAGAACTTGCGGTTCTTTTGTGGCCCCCTCAAAATTCGTCATACAACTCGAGAACAAGTCGATACAGGAATCACTTTTTAAAGTAAAACGCCAAAAGAGAGCAAGACCATACATTAATTACATGATCAGACCTCAATCATGAGGTCTATAGTGTCCAAAAACTGGGATTTTCAGAAAACCGGTGCACAGAAGGTTGAACCCATCAAAAGTGGCGATTAATAAAAAGAAATAATCTTTAACTTTCACAACTGTATTTGGTACCGAGTGAAAGATGATGAAATTCTACATCTCCAATTGCAAAAGTTGTTTACTCTGTTTGCAGTTGGTATTTAAAGAATGTAATTAAATATGTTGTGTTTTGTTTATATAAATGTTTTGGAAATGTTGAAAAGAATCGAATTGCTCCAATAATGAGATTTTTTTGATATTTGTATTAAGTTTCAACAACCTTTCGGTGAGATTTCAGTTAAAAAAAATCCTAGAATACGAGGGTTTCTATATGTATTTCTGGCCTAGGCAACACTTAGTGTTGCCTGGCGCCAACTGACATTTCCATTGAAAAGTTTGACATTTTTTAGCATAAACGTACTCAGAACGTTTTGACGTACGACCACAAATGATGGTGTTTGCAGTGACTTGAAGAAATCAATTTGGCAAAAAAATTAGAATTAACTCGTGAACATTTTCGTGCGTCATGTGACAAACCGTAAGATAGAGGCATCCATAGGAATTTCTTCCACCAGCATGCATTCGAGACTGCATGAACACCTGGCCATAACAAAGGTTTGTTCTCGTTGGATCCCGCACAATTTGACAATCGTTAAAAAAGGTTCGTGCCGATTGGTGCAAACATATTTTGAAAAAATACGCTCGCGGTGCTTCAAAGGACGTTTATAAGATCGTCACAGGTGAGGGATCATGGAAGCAAACTTCGAAGCAAATGGTCGTCTGTTTCTTCGGCGAAACTGGTCATGTGGCAACTGTTCCACTTGAGCAACGTAGGACGGTCAATTCTGAGTGGTACACCATAATTTGTTTGCCTGAAGTCTTCGGAGAAATTCGAAAAATGAATAAGAGAAGACGAATCATTGTGCACCATGACAATGCGAGCTCTCACACATCCTCTCAAACTAGCGCCTTTTTGACCGGCCAAAACGTCGAATTGATGGGTCATCCGCCGTACAGCCCTGACTTTTCAAACCAGCGCCTTTTTGACCGGCCAAAAAAAAAGCATGTTTGGGAGGTGTCTCAATCGAAGTGGCAAAGTGCTTCGACAATTGGTTTGAGCGCATGCAAAAGTGTAAAAATCATGCTGGAGAATACCTTGAAAAACAATAAAACCGTTTTTGATTATAAATAATCCCATTTTCATTATTAAGCCAGAAATATATACAGCAGCCCTCGTATTTATTTTTCGGCTTTTGACTTATTAAAGTTTTGTAAAAGAACTACCGTTGCTAAAAATGCGATTTTTTGACTGTCTTATTCACTTAATATATAAACTTTCGATTTAAAATGGCAAACTAGAAGTGTTGACGAAAAAAAAATTGCTGCTAAAAAAATCGAATTTAAAGGGAATTCAGAGAGAAAATTCGCAGATTGTTGACCTACCACAACCCGGCTTTGGAAACTCAAACGATAGTAATTCTGCAATTTATTTATTTAAGGATGCTGAAGTCTCTGCAGAAATAACAAACATTTATTTACAGCTAATGAAAAATATGCACATAATATTGTTTCTAGATATTGTTTCAATATAGACTTAGGTCTACCTTGAAAAATTTTCAAATTTCGCTAATGACACTGCCAGACTATTTGTTAAAATGTATGACTCCTACTATACATAAATACTTCATTCATGGGCCAGAAATTATATCGCTTTTACCATTGCCCATTGGGCAGCTAACTGAAGAATTCCAGGAAGCCAGAAATAAGGACTTCAAAAGTTGTGGGGAACGCTTTTCGCATAAATGCAGTCGGGAAGCAACAATTTAATAGATAGATTTCCTTTAAGTTCTGGTCCATTCATTTCAAGCATGAAGAAGTGTCTGAGCAATTGCCGCAGTCTGCATTTGACTTACTTATTCTTCCAAAATGATAATGTTGACGACGAAGATTATACTATTGAATTTTATGAATATTAAGAAGTACTCGTATATAATATTTTTAAAAATAATAAAATGAAGTAAATAAAAACAATATGTTTTTGCTCAAAACATTTTTGTATGAATTAATTATTGTTTTAATTTATGGGATTTGGACAAAAAAAAAGGATTCAGTTAAAATTTTGCTAATTGAGTAATGCCCACGAAATTCAAAGTCCATTACCTGGGAATAACACACAAAATATTGGCCCGCATTCGCGGGAGAAAATCCCTACACTTGATTAATTCACTTAATTATTGTGTGTCGTTGGTAACTAATAATAATAATTGTACGGGCTAGTCTAACTATTGGTATGTTTTTTTTATTATAATCTTTACTAAGTTATTAAATGCCAAGATAAGTTTTCAAAACTTTGCCACACCATTTTGCGCTGAAAGTTTTGAAATCATGACTTTATCCATATAGATCTAAAGTGCACGCACAAATCGTTTTAATTGCAGAAACAGAATTTAATTTCAACTGAATTTTAGAAGTCCCACGCACAATCTCACTTTTCAGTTGTAATCACCCCTATTCTGCACTACAATCACGATTGGATTTTCTCCGTTTTGGCAAATTAGGTATTCTGCACTACAAGTTCCATTCCGTTGCGTTCCGTTTGCGTTATTTTTACGATTGTAGTTATTCTGCAATACAATCGTAGCAACGTTTTTCTACGTTAAGACATTTGTGGCGTAAAGACGATAAATAAATAAAAAAAAATGTTGCACTTACAGCACCCAGACCTTAGTTAAGAGCTGTGTTTTTTTTTATTTTCTTTACAATTTTTTTTTTCTTTTAAAGTTTCCTGGACTGAATTGTTTTGTTTTTACTAGTTATAGTATAGATTATTAGAAAAGAACTGAAGTTGCCTTATTTTATTTTTATAACTATATATAAGGAAATATAAGGAAATATATGAAAAAAAACTAAATTCGCTTGATTTTATAAACTTCTTTTATTGAACTTATTTGCTTTTATGGACTCTTAAAAAGAGGAAAGTATATTACTACGAATAGTTTGTGCTATGGAACTGTAATCTAAGGCACTGCTTTCGTCTTCTCCCTCTTCTTATGCACTTCCTAATTCGGTTTGATCCATATCCATATCTTCCACTCGGTAGTGTATACAAATGTTGTGTAGTGCACGAACAACATTTATAATTTGAGTGGCTTTCTGTGGGGAGTAATGAAGCTCTCGAGCACCCAATAAACAACGAAATCGGTTCTTCAAAACCCCAATCGTTCTTTCCACAATGTTTCGCGTCTTTGAGTGCTGCATGTTGTAGTTGCTTTCCCGGCTGCCTGCATTTGGAGACCGATATGGTGTTATTATCCAGGGTTCCAGGGGATAACCCGCATCACCTGTTAAAAATATGATTAGCTTCTGCAATTTACACACAGTTTTACGAAAATAATTACCTAATAGCCAACTATTTCTTTCTCCGTCCCGATACTTCTGTTTTAAGAAAGACCTCGCTTTGCTTAAGCTCCATATATGTGCATCGTAGTTGCATCCTGGATATTTTGCGTCAATAAATCTTATACGTATTTCGTTATCGCATACCTAAAAATATATATTCCATTTGAAGCACTCTAATTATTAAATCAATATACTCACCACCATAGCATTAATGCTAAAATATCCCTTTCTATTGTAGTACAGGAACTCCTCCTCGGATGGTTTTATTATTTTTATATGTGTGCCATCAACACACATAGTAACCCCTGGAAAGCAGGCTTTCGCATAAAAGTCACGCTTCGCTTGCGACTTTTCCTCCTCGGTCTGCTCAAATTTGATCCACTGTGAACAAAGCTTTCGCTGCATGACATCCAGGAAAATGGATAGCGACTCCGACACAGTGGATTGAGCCATACCAACGTTATTATCAGCACCAACTCCGTGTTGGTAGCTTCCTTCAGCGAAGAATCTAAACGCTGCCATTACTCTGTTAAGCGGTGGTATCGAAGTTAACTTATTCGCCCGTGCTTCTTGAGCAAAAGTATCTAGCACATACTTAAAGGCATCTTTGTTTAGGCGGTAATTTTTTTTGAATCTGTGAAAGTAAATTAATTATATCACATATCAATAGTTTTAAAATAAATGTCTTACCTTTGATCGGTCATCTCGAACGGATTACAATTGTCTCTTAGGTTCCGCTTTTCAAGCCTTGCGTCTGCATTCTGGAGCACATTGTTCTCCTCGTCCAACAAAACTGCCGCTGCTATTATTTCCATTACTGCAATGTCTTTTTTGTCTTTATTTTATTAGTACTATGCACGACATTCAACTTTTTCACAGATGTTCACAAAATTGTTTGGTTTTCTGTTTCGATCTCACACGTTCCACAGGCAAACAGCTTATTGTGAATACCACTTATCTTTTTCTTATTCTTTCGATTTCGTTTTATGTTGGAATCCAAATTTTCGATCGATGCGTAACGTAATGCGGGAACGTAATTGTAGTGCAGAATAGGGGTGAATATCTGAGACGCGACATTTTAACTGGATTCGCCCGCTCAGCTGGGCTTGACCGGACAATTATAGAGGTGCAGCCCCTGCAGAACTTAGAGCTATAAATTTTGCTCTGCCAAAGCTCAATCCCTCTGGTCATTACCTAGGAGAGAATGTCACAATTGTGGCCGGAGTCAAGCTCAGGCGCGGTAGGTCTGTACTGAACGGAATGGTGTAACAGGAGAGCAAGTCCGCCACCTTAAATTCTCGTATGATCCTTGCGAAGCACAGTGCAGGCTGCAGCTGCCATTCAGCATAGTTTCCTGAATCGCAGCGACAGTTCTATTTCTCTTTAATTTCAAAATTGATGCACTGTTCGGGGTGGCAATAGCAATCTGTGGCGTCCGATGCTTTACATGTTGATGCTGTTGCTAGTTAGACTGCGGAATATGATAATTGGATGATGATTATGACGACGAAGACAAAAGTGTAGACGGCAATGGTGACTTCAAATTCATAGACCCAATGCAATCAATGTTGATTCAGCACGAGGCCACAAAGTACGTTTCGCTATACTCCCTGATGTGGTTTAGACCTAAACAGCTGCTAAAGTATACGATTTTGACAAACCGAGCACATCTATGGTCTGTGGTTTTGTTCGATCCCTGCTGGGACCAGTAATATTAGAAGCCGAATGTTACTTTTGAATCAATCCAGTACATAGATAGTTAAATTTTACATTCCGTTTGCAACACAACGAAATATCGATCTGTAGGTTCATCTCCCATTTGTATGACCGAGCAAATTCCACTTGCGTCTTAAATATAAAAAAAAATTTACCACATATAGTAACATTTTTTTTCGGTCGCATCAACCAACTTTGAAATAAATTGAAGACCATCTGACATATGGTCAAATCCGGTACCACAGAAAATATATTCGAGATTTTTAATTAGGAGATCAAATATATTACTCTTACAATGAAAATTTCATAAGCAGAACTTATTTCCAACTAATATTTTCCCTGTGTATAATAATAGCTATATTAATTTTTAAAACCATATCTAAACTCGTATTGAAACTACACTTCAGAAAAAAACACCTCATAAACAAGTGATTAATCCAAGCCTCGCTCAAACGCTAGCTAGAATAAAGAAATTCAGGGATACAAATGGCCTAAAAGGGGAAATATATAGCGTGGGCCAAGCACATTTTAAATTTGAATCGGCTGTTAAATTACAGATAATTTTTTGAAATTTCTGGTTTTATTGGAAAGGTCGAACTTTGTAATTAAATAATGGAACACTATCCGATGCGTTTTCGCTTAGCCCAATGGGCGGAAGATTGTTTGGTAGGAGATAAAGAATTTTACCAAAAAATCGTGTTTTCAGATGAAGCTCAGTTTCATCTCGGTGGCTATATCAATAAGCAAAATTGCCGCATATGTAGTTCCGAGAACCCACACGTGACACTGTTTGGTATGGATTTTAGGCTGGCGCCATTTTTCGCGCCATGCTCAACTAATTTTTGTTGCTAAAATTCAAGAGATTGACAGCGACGACATTTGGTTTTAACAAGGCGGGGCCATTTGTCACACAGCCAAGCAACCATCGATATTTTACGCATGATTTTAAAAATCAATTGAGCAGCCGATTTGGATAATTTCCTGTTGGGAGCCATTAAGGATAAATGTTGTGCAAAACATCCACAGACACTTGAAGCGTTGAAACATGATATCGAATTTGCCATTGAAGGTATTCGAACCGAAACAGTCAAAAATGTACTAAAAAAGGTTCAAAAAGGGTCAAATATTAGTAAGTAAAAAACAATATTAAATCAAAAGTTGGCATGGGAAATAGAAATATTGATAATACGGGATTAAAGAAGGGCATAAAACAGATGCTATTAAGTATAAGTAAAAAGTACGCTACTAAAGCGCAAAAATGGCCCACTCGTCCGTCCAAAACTCTACACCATGCAAAATTTCCTAGGTTGATTTGTTTGACCGTCATCGTGCATTCAACAGACACATGGACAGACATGGCTAGATCGTCTTAGAATTTTATGACGATCAAAAATATACGAGTATATACTTTATAGAGTATCTGATCAATATATCTTGGTGTTGTAAACAGAATGACCAGTTTAGTATACCATCCACCTTATTTGGAGGGTAGAAATTTTGAAAAAATAGGAGAAAGTATAAGATTTAGAACGACAGAAAAGTAAAATTGTTTTACCAAAACCGTTACTTATATTAGTCGGAAAGTAATGTAAAGGTCGATATTAACTTTAATCAAAAGACCTACGAGTAAATAAGAACCAGGCTTTAGAGAATAAATACGAAAAATTTAATAAATACTCTAAAGTTTGGATAACCACTCAATAGAATACTATAAATTTAGAAAGTCATATTTAGAATAGTGGAATGATAGTTTGACACAACAGTTTTCCGCTCACGGGTATTTGCTAGTACTGTTCGTTTTACTAGTCGTATTACCTTGACTTTATTACTCTTAAGCCGCAACCTAACATGAATGCGAATCAAGAATGGTCAATGTGCCATAATTATATCCATTACCACGTAATGTTGGATCTGGATTCAGTCTTTCAGAGACAAAATGTTCAACAAAATTTCCGTGGCGAAATCCAGGGTTGGATTTTTTTTTTAAAATTTCACTAGTTTTTCACAGTAAAATGCCGCCATGAAACCACTCTTACTTTAAATACCTTTAGGACAAACGTACATTGCAGCTTTGACGTATATAGTCACAAGAAATTATATAAGCTTTTTATGTTTTATTGTTTTAAAGGATTCTTTGATATCAACAAATATAAGGTATAATGTTAATCGCTTTTAACTGATCCATAATTATGTGGGGAGTATTTGTTTGGTCCAAGCAGCTTCTGTGAGAGTTTGATATAGCTTTCCTTGTCCATTCAGTGAGAAACCTTTCATTGGGTTCTTGTCCATGCATCTTGTATATGGCGTTGTTTGCAGTAGCTCCGAGGGAATAACGTCTTCTTCTTGTCCAATGTATAAACTTGGTTGTAATCTCGGTATCTTGTAGACATGGTGTTTCGATAGATTTTATTTTCAACATAGGGAGTTTTTTTGAACACCCTCCTTTAATTTTTATTGATCTCTTGTTTGTACAATAAGAGCCGTTTTATTGGACCCCCTACAGGTAACACTCTTGATGCATCAAATTGTGTTAAAATCGAATTTACTTAAAGTGGCTATGTTTACTAGAAATCGTTTCTTGGAATAGAACCGAAACGTCTATCAACTGTGCCTTTTTTGTGCCAAGGTGTGCCTCTACTAACAGTCCCCATTTGATCCTGCTTTTTTCGAGGTACCCTGGTTTTTAAAGAAAAAATGTTCACTTAGCCAGCATTGTTCAAAATTTCAGTGCCCACGAATAGTTCGATTGACAGAAACACTAATCAGATGTTGCTTTAACTTTGCCAGAAACATTTCGTGTTTTTTCACATCAGCAACAATTTTTCGTAGAAGTTTCATTTGTGTTTTTTATACGGAGTTTGACAGTACAGGGTTGCCCATATTCGACGGACCCATGTTTTTTTTAAAAAAATCAAAGAAAAAAATAAAAATTTGGCGGTTGGCAATCTTAATCATTTAATTTGTTCCAAGTAGATTTGTTTACATCAATTTTTGAATATGATATCTCTCAAATGGCCGAAATGGTGAGATGGGCTTCATCGGACATGATAATTTTGTTCCAAAATTGCTCGTCATCTTCGGCCATTTCGATGACTCTTTGGGCCCATTCCAATCGACGAGGCTTGTCCACAGGCAACAATCTTTGCGTCAATTGAATTTTGTACGGGAACAAATGCAAATCAACGCGAATAATCCGTTGTAAAGTGGACCGAGCCATGCCCAACTGCTGAGAACCGCGTTTTTGGGATGTTCTTGGGGACCTCTCAACACTGGCTCGTACGGCAGCGATATTCTCGGCCGATCGCCTGGTCGACTTTTATTTGGCCTCTTCGGATTAGAAAGAGCCTCACCAGTCGAAAATTTTTCGTATAAACGCTTAATGGTGTTCTTAGAAGGCGCACTTCTCCAGATGGGTCCGTCGAATATGGGCAACCCGGTATTTCTAGTACGCACGACTGGCAGTTATGTGCACCGGATTGAACAGAAATAACTCTCTTAAGCCAGGGACAATCACCAAGTTTATACACGCAGAGAAAAAACATGGTTACTATATGGTCACAGCAATAATAATAAGTTCTCCGCAATAAAAGTATGTTTGTCGCAACCATAGCATTGTTTACTGAATTTAATTTTGACAATAGTATGATCGCCGCAATATTATCCCTTTTCTTACCGCCGTGTGTTTGAAAACACGTTTATCATTTCCCGACTTTGAGTAAATATAAAACATAGATAAATATAAGTAATTAAATGTGTAGGGGGTTTATATTAAGGTTTGATCTATTTCCAAAAAAATATATTTATTTGGAAAATTTTGGCAAGCCTCTTCCCTTCACAAGAACAGAGGTTAATAAATCTGAAGATAGAGGGTAGTAAATATTGGCGTGTGTTTCACAACACGCTGGCAGTGATGATGATTTGACACTTGATATTATGAGATTTGTTTGTGTTTTGTAACAGAAGTAGCGTGTTACTTTTACAGAACAGGTGATTTATGGTATTTTTTCAATTATTTCATATTAATTCTTCTTATTATTTGAAATTTGTTAAAATATATTTTAAGTAATAGTAAAATTCTGTGAAATGTCGTGTCGGGAGTACCTCACAAACGCACAATTACAAGACATCATCGATAACTGGAGCGATGATGAACGCGACAATCCAGATGAGACTTCATCTGTAACTGAAACTGTTATTTGTTTACCTCCCTAGAATACAGCCGGTTATATTGATTGTGAAGCAATAGACGACGACAAATTATCAACGAATATTAAGTCCGATGAGAGCCCATTAGCCGAAATAGCAGGTATTATTTTTCATATTGTTTCTTTTTTGCTTTTAATTATGTGTGTGTTTTTAGGCGCAATCGAGGTAATTGACACATCCGCTATTGAAGATTATGGTAGTCGCGAAGTCGAAGTACTGCAGGAGGAACCATAACCATCAATGTCAAAAAAAAACTGTCCATATATAAATATCGTCCGGCAACAGATTTTAAGCCGGTGTGGAAAAAAACCAAACGATATGATAACGATATTCAACCGGTACATGCGTCATTGATAAATGAAAAGCAACATCCGCTACTCCAAACTATAGGCGACAAAAGTCCATTTAAATTGTTTCAATTATTCTACGAAGGTGAATTAATTTCTTTGCTTGTAGATGAAACCAATCGATATGCTGCCCAACATTATATAACTCAAATGTTCGACAAATATCTTATTTAATGCTTCATGGTAGTTCATTTGTTTTCTGGTCATCACAATATCCCACAAAACCCATTGTATTGGAGTCTAGATCCAGGATTCGGCATTCCTCTTATTCGACAAACAATGTCGCGGAATATGTTTACGAAATTGAAAGCGTACTTTCAAATAGCTAACAATGACAATTTGGATTCTTCTGATAAATTTGCGAAATTTGACATACTCAACAAACGTTACATGCAGTTTGGTGTTTTTGCGGAACATTTATCGATCGACGAGACGATGGTTCCCTCCCTACTTCGGCCGCCATTCAGCGAAAATGTATATTCGGGGAAAAGCAATTCGTTTCGTGTTTAAATTGTGGGCACTTTTTCTGGCCTAATAATAAAAATGCGAATATTTATCATCAAAACTGGTTTTATTGTTTCTCAAAGTATTCTCCAGCATGATTTATACACTTTTGCATGTGCTCCAACCAATTGTCGCAGAACTTTTTCAGTCCGATTGAGACACCCCCAAAACATGGTTTTTGAACGCTTCAACATCATCTTCTGGCGACGAAAATCGTTGACCCGTTGAGCACCGCGATCGTAGTTTTTAAAAAAATTTTCGCACTAATCGACACGAGCCTTTTTTTGAGCGATTGTCAAATTGTGCGGGATCCAACGAGAACAAATCCTTTGTAAGGCCAGGTGTTCATGCAATATCTCTGGCACAACGACCGTTTGTGGACGACCTTCACGACATTCGTCTTTGAGCGAGCGTCGCACTGTGGCTGAAATTTTGATTTCGTTGGCCAAAAGTGCATTTTTTTCCTCCAATTTTTAATATTTTTACGCCTTTTTGTAGTCTATATATCCAGATTAAGGTAGCCAAAAAATTAAGTTAAACTATTGATAATTGTGGGCGTGGCATGCTGTCAAACTCAACTTTTTTTTTTAATTTCATAAAAAGGTGTTTTTGTTTTGTTTTTTTTTTTTATCAAAAATAAATGGTTACTACAAGCCATCATCGATCTTTTTTATAATGTTGATATCGATCGATCTTTTTTATAATTTTGGTAGGATTATAGTCTTTAGCTGTTGTAAGTGGTCACAGCTCTAGCGCTTAATATTAGGGCGCTATGAAATATTTATGAAACTACTATATTTTTCTCAAATTTAAACTTTAGTAAAATAGAACTTCTAGGGAACAAAAGGGACAAAGAAACGTGTACCACCCGGAAAAAGTGTCTTCTTTAACCCTATATATACTTATTTCATTTTAATAAAATGGCTCTAAAAAAATTTAAATTACGATAATTTAAAGAGCCTTATAAGTACTCGTGTACAATGGTGTATTAAATAGGTGCTTTAACAGTTTTTGCTATACAGTTATGTATAGTAAAAACATTTTTGTGTGTTTATACTTTTCTGAGGAACCCTAAGAATTTTGAAATAGACCTAGTTTTTCCCACTTGCTTGATTTCAAAATCATATGTTAAGCCGAAAGTGACCTTATTACTGCACTTTGACTTTGTAGATCTAATCAGTACGCTTTAGTCCCTACTAATTAAAATAGGCGATTTTACAACTATGGGTGAGGGCATATGTAAGTCGGATCAACCGACTAAAACTTTCTTACTTGTTTTCGTCGTAGATTGTCCAATAACAGTTATCCCTTCTTATAACTTAAAGGATTTGTATTAAAGATACTACACGACTTTTATGATTGGTTAGTTTTTGGTTTAGCGCATGTTAAAAAGAAGTGATATTTAGTTTATAATGCTAGGTCACCCTTATACCGCTTTTCTGTTGGTTTTGCAATTATTTTCTACATTGTTGACGGCACAAATTTGTCGTTGTGAAATCGAGTCTTTCGTCCCACCCTATGTACATATGTGATAGTGAAACCCTACGTAGCATTTATGGAGTTAAGTTAATGTCATGTATGAAATGAATTAGTTTCGTTTCTTTTGCATACTCAGGCTTCCGTAGAGCTGTAACAAAAAAAAAGAAAATTTCGAAAATTTCATATGACCAAATTGACATCGTAGACATGGAACCAACCGCCCGGGCAGCACATCTTGTACAAGTGTCCATATGAGAATGGCTACTGCATACACAAATTGCATTGTCATTTGACCAGAATCAGAACTGCTGGTTACATATAAATGTTCGGTCGACTTCAATGGAAACCAAAAATTATTATAACAATGAAAAACAAAATAAATGAACAGAATTACAGGCAATTGACGTTGCCGGAATGACAATAAGTTTTAATTAAATTTCAAATAAGTTGAAGAACAAATAGAAAATCTGGGTTTCGTATTCTCTATAAAATTCAGGCACACAAACGTACATAAAAGTACTTCAAACCCCCACACTCGGCCGCGAAGACTGCTTGTCGTGCCTTAAATATACAATGGTCAAGTATGTTTTTATGGCTGTTCCTTCCAAACATGATCCACAATAAAATTTTGTGTTTATAACATAAAACTCGTAAAATTAAATCCATTGCAATCATTCTTTGTCATCTGTTTCTTGAGTTCAGGTAACCGATGCACAGTGGTCCAATCGAAATACAACTGGATTCATTGGGGCAGCTTCTGCATGCAGAGAAAAAAAATATGGTCACTATATGGTCACGCCAACAATAATGTGTGCTCTGCAATAAAAGTATGTTTGTCGCAACCATATTAAAGTTTTTTGAATTTCATGTTGACAATAGTATTATTGCGCCAATCATTCAGTATGGTTGTAATTTTTCTTAATTTGTATGTGGTTTTTAGAACAATGTTATGTTACGAATTTTATGCAAAGTAGTACTTTGTATATGTAAGTTAAAATTTCTCAAACGAACTTCTTTGGATTTAGTTAACTAAAATATTTTTTTATAAATGAGACGCTTGCGTTTTTAAACGGATTATTTCTACTATTGAATAAATCACTCGTGTTATTTCGAATTTAATGTATTTTTAAAAAATTACTTAATACAAATCTCTTTTGTTGACAACATAAGCCAATCCTAGTAAATAATTTTGGGTTGTAGGTATCATAGCATGGTTAAATGTGAACCATACTATGTTTGTAGGGATCATACTAAGGTTGTAGTGATCCTAGTATGGTTGTATAAGAGTCATACTACTGTTGTATACTTTTACTCTTTTTCTTTGTGTGGGCGACTGAACCAATAAAATGGAACAATATTACAATTTTAGTTGCGTTTTAAAAGTTTGTGTAGTTACCACACATCTTCCGTTGAAGTTCTATTGATAAATGTTCAGTAAAAGGTACACATTATCGGTGTTTCAACCAGATGAAAACTCAGAAAAACAATCGGAGACGTAAATACGATAGGAATACCAGAAAAGGAGATATATTTAGGAACACGAAATTTTTACAAATATGCATACATACATATATAGGGTGGGCCATTTAAATTTAAATCTGCTGTAAAAAAGCACCGATCATTTTTTCGATTTCTGGTTTCATTCGATTTTCAAAAGCAGTGCGTAAAATATCAATGGTTACGTTGGCTGTATGATATGTTGTTGAAACCAAATGTCGTCCATGTCATTCTCTTAAATTTTTGAAATCAAAACTTCGTTGAGGATGGCGCAAGGTAACGCTCACCGGTGACGGTAACGGCGGCTCCTTGCTCATTCTCGGAGAATAATGACCAAACGATGCCGCCAGCCCAAATCTATAACAAACAGTTAGTCTTTGTGGATGCATTGGCTTCTCAATAGTCTCGTGTGGGTTCTCTGAACCCCATATACGGCAATTTTGCTTTTTAACCTAGTCTTCTTCATCTCCTGTTAAACAATCTTCATTCACATGAGGCTTCAGTTCCTGAACCATGTGAACTTTGTAAGTCTTCATACCTTTATGCAAAATTCTTCTCAAAGAAGTGCGAGAAATGTTCACTTTCTGAAAACTATGAGCATTTGAAGTTGATGGATGCTTTTAGACATTCTCAACCACATAAGCAATGTTTTCGATTGAACGCAGTGGACGAAAACGTACTCGGGTTGCTTTGTAGATCTCTTTCAGTTTGCGTTAAAGACGCACTACTTTGGAAGTAAATTTTTAATAAGAGAAGCCATAAATTACACCCGATCACGCCCAAACTTTGCAAGGTACGCTATGAGAAACCACTTATTAACTGAACTACATAGGTCTATATTTTCGTAAAGCCCCCACACAAAAGTCCTTCCCGATTGCAGAACCTATAGCTCTAAAAGCCACATATTACACCCGATTCCGAGCAAATTTCGCAAAGAGCATTACGAGTCCATATTTTCGAATAGGTAACACACAGAGGTCTTCCCGATTTGAGGTCCTGCAACTCTAAAATCCACAATTACACCCGATCACTCCGAAATTTTGCATGGTACGTTCAGAGCGACCATTAATTAACTGTGTCGAAAGTTGACTACATAGGTCCATATTTTGCTATAGCCACCTCACAAAGGTCCTTACAGATTTTAGAATCAGCGGCTTTCGAAGTAACATTTTATATCCGGCTCCTACCCACGCAAATGTGCCTCTCCCGATTAGAGGTTCAGCAGCTCTAGAAGCTACAAAATGTACCCGATCTTGCTAAAATTTTGTATGATACGACATGAACGACAAATGATGAACTCTAGTCAGATGGGGTTAAACATCCGAATAGCATTGTGGTGTAAGGTATATCATAGTCGGCCACGCCCGACTTTAACATTTTTATACCAGTCCATCTAAAACTTGTAATCAAACTACAGGTCGCAATTGTTGTGCAATTTCCATGAAATTTGCAAAAGTAACATTTTTGGACCAAGGATAGGAGCTGCTCGATCTTAGATACAATCTCTTTGAAATCAAGAACACGTTACTTTTTTGGATCATGGAAGGTTACTAAAATTGACGAAAATCGGGTCCGATTTAGATATAGCTCCCACCTTTATGTTCATCCGATATTTATGTTTTAAGCTCTAGCAGCCACATCTTACATCCAATCGAGATGAAGCTTAGCACGACTAAGTTTTTTTGGCCTTGGAAGAACGTTATTAAAATTAAAAAAAAAATGTGCAGACAACGCTATGTATGTATGCATATGTTCATTCGATTTTATACCTTTAGCTATAGAATCCACATATTGCATCTAATCGTAATCAAATTTGGTACACTTTAGTTTTTTTGGACCAGGTAAGGAAGTTTCTGAAATTAAAGAAAATCAGTTCCGATGTATATAAAGCTCCCACACATATGTTCAATCTTAAAATATAAAATTAGGTATCTAAAAATTGTATTTGTCTGTAAGATGCGTTTCCGATAGTAACACTATATCAGTACTCTGACGATTTAGGTACTCTGTAAGTTCGTGCCTATGTTGGATTAGACCGTTAGCGTTTCATGTATAAGTACATATCTAAGAGGACGCATTTTTTGCTAAGTATAACTTAAATTAGGTGATATTGGTAACGCGTGAATTCTTGCATCATTGATTGCATAGTTGAAATGAGCGTACAATAGGGTGGAGTGAAAACATGCTTTTTTTATAATTTGAAAAAGTTAACCTCGGAAAGAGATGTAGTCTGGGGTCCTATAGAGGGGAAAAATAAAGAAAAAAATTTAAAAAAAATTTTAGGGGTCGCGCCACTCCCTAGAAATTTGGAAATTATCGCTATTTTGGCGTTGATTTTAGGAAAATCCTAAAAATTAACGACTTAACTTATTCGAAATTTAAAAGTTTGAGCTTGTTCAGTGCCCAAACAAAAGTATTTGAGGCAAATATGAGGATAATCGACTAATATTTGTAGCTTTGGTGGTGATTTCATTGTTCAGTCAATTTTCTGAAGAAGGGACGATTTGACTTATTTTACTTTTTGAAATTTTTGAACAATGAGAAAAATTTTTTTAAATTTTTTCATGCCCTTATTTCATTGTTTACGCTATTGCAAACATTTATTGACATAAAACTTTTTAGGATTTTTCTAAAATCAACGCCAAAATAGCTATAATTTCCAAATTTCTAGGGAGTGGCGCGACCCCTAAAAATTTTTTTAAATTTTTTTCTTTATTTTTCCCCTCATTAGGACCCCAGACTACATCTTTTTCCGAGGTTAACTTTTTTTTTTTGAATTTCACTCCACCCTAGCGTACAAGCTGTTAAATCAATTATTTAGCGATTCCAAATTCTTGCACAGGGTCATATGCCTAACAATAGCGTTTCCGACTTTAGAATAAACTGGGATCTGTTGGATGTCTATTATAAGATTCGGCGCGTTCGGGTGAGAAATTAATTTAAGCTTCTCTTCTAGTTTCTGCTTAAGTTCTTTGTAAAACCTGTAGTTTACCGTATGTTGATCCCCGCAATTGCTGCACTTTTTCTGTTCCTGCGATTTAACTTTGAAGACGGACGATTGGTTTAAGTCGCCACATACAACGCAAACGGTTGGCAAAGTGCAATACGACTTTCTGTGTTCGTAATCTTGACAAATTTTGCGTTAGGCAGGCCCTTTTTTGTTGGGTTCATCAACCGCAATTCTTCTACATAACAAGTATTGAAGATTGTATATAGAATGAACTTAATTTTTCTTTAGTTTCCGCGAGTCGTATTGAAGTTCGACCCTGTACATTGGTTGGGGAACCTTTTTATTATTAAGAGCATTTACCACAGAGTGCACGTTAAAATTCTATTTTTACCTCATTTGGTCCTACAAATGATACAATGCTTTTAAGATTACGGCTAACTACTCTTTGGACGATACGAGAATTTTTTTATTTCCATCGTTAGAATACCTTCCTGTGTGCTTTCTATGCTCTCTGAACTTACTTTGTTATAGATGTTGTTGCTAGCACTGCCGGATGAGAGAGTTTTTCGTCTTTGTGACGTAACCTCTCTCATTCCATTGTTACATCTGCATTTATGGCGAAATATGCATTTAGCGAAGAGCGTTGCGTTGTTCTAACTCTAGAGTCATGGTATAAAAATTTGTATACCATGCTCCATACTCTAGAGTCTAGAGTGAGACGATGGCTCACGAAGTTGTAAGTTGTTTAACTGTGTGTGTGTGTGCTATTTTCAGTTTCTTCACAAGTGTCTTTGTTATTAAACTTCAACTTTATTTTGTCAGAAACTGCGTGAATTACTTAAAAGTTAATATTTACTTATAATGATTTCAAACAATTTAGTGTCTGGTTTGCACTATCCCTGCTCATATCATTTGAATTAATTTCTAAGAGAAATTTATTTTCAACCGTTCTTTACGCGCGCAGAGAGTAGTCAACATTTCATCAACAATTAAAATTAATGTTTTTAGTGATAAGCTCAGTGGAACTATTTTTTGATGAAGAACTGGGTTATTTTGTTATGATGTGCGGGTTATTTTGTTATTTCCGGGATAGGATGCCTGTCCTCGTTGACGCAGTATTAAGTTTTCTTAAATTAATAACAACACGGTAGTTTCTCGTGCCAGAAGAATCCTGTTTTTTAGAACGACCCGTATTGGTGAGTTGTAAGGTGAACGGGAAGGCCTTATTATACTACTACCGTTTAAGGGCTTCCTTAATTATCTCTTCATCGACTAATCCCTCAAGTGCCATTGGTGTGCGTTGGGGTGTAAAAAGTTCTTTTGATTTCTCCTATTACCCTCGTTGTGTAAGTCAGCCTTTCGCCAGGGTCTGAAAATAATGTCATGTTCCTTTTTATTATACTTATATTAACTCAAGTTTATGCTTGTCATTGGGACATCCTGAAATTAAAGACAAATGTGAATAAGCCGTACTCCCTCTTTCCCCCTCTGCTCCCCGACTTTTCAGCCAACATCGCAATGCACTGCATAGATAGGCTTACCCCCTTGGTGTTGGTCAATTAAAAAAAATGGAGTATGGATTTGGACTTTGGTAAAATTATGGCCAATTAACTGACTGCTGTTGGAAATTTTAATTGTACGTTCGGTTTAAAAATATTCGTGGGGGCAAAGGTGGCCTACATGAGCTAAATCTGGATAAAACATTGATTTTGCATTTGTTGAGGGCCTTGGCATGCTGTTTAACTTTGAATTATTCGACATTTTGCTTTGCGCTTGGTTCATGTGATAATTCATACTCGTATTGTTATGTATGTGCAATGCTGGAGGAGGGAAATACTGTTCTCTAACACTTAATATTATAGGGAGGTCTCATTTTAAACCCCTTATGAAAGTACCTAGAGTCTTGTCCCGATATGCGTTAGTCATAGCGGCAAGACTTCCATTATCTAATTGCAGACAAGCTATTTTTCCAAATTAATAAGTGTTGATAGACAGCCTTTTGCCTTTTCAGTACACGGCACCCTTGTACTGAAAAGTCTATCGTTTTGTCAGAATAGTGCATCATGAGACCTCTCCTAAATTGTGGCCAATCTGAGGCATGTAGCAGTCTATTATAGACTTGTGCCTTTGATTCCACTGAAACGTTATAAGACACTCTCGACAGACTTCCTCCAAGAACGGAATTCTCCTAGTTTCCGGGAAAACCACTTATCGTATTAAAAATATCGTCAATTTTAATTGTCCCCGTAGGCTGGTCCTCAACGTCATCTGGTGTCTCTTGCCTAAAGTATTGAAACACAATGTTTCTGATTTATTTTCTTTGGGCTGAATTAAATTTAGTACCCATAAAGCAGGTTGATGTTCAATTAAAACATTTGTTAAGCTTGTCCTTAACCCGTCTACAGAATTCGACATTTTGAATTTGTAAGGAATGGTGTGGGTATTTTTTAGGAGGGTGTGTTCATTCTGTCTTTTTAGACAAACTTGTCTGTCAAATGTTACTTACCAGATTAGAACTCTTGGCCCATACTTTAGTTTAATATAATTTTCTATTTTCAATGATAATAATAATGTTTACTTACATTCCTTGTTAAGAATTTCTTTCTAATATTTTCTGATTTTAATTTCATTCTAAATATTTTTTCATAAGCACTTTGCATTTCACTTTGTATTATTTTAATATTATGAGTTAAGTTACTTTAATTTTATTAGTTAGGTTGTTTTTATGTTTAAATTATTATTATTTCACTTGTAAATAAATGATTTTAATTATTTTTTATTTAATTAATTTTTTCCTTGTTGACTGAAACACGATTTTTATCAATTAAATTTTCGTAGTAAATTGCGAATAAAATCAAAAGTTGTGCTCCTATTTTAAAGCTCATTTCACTCGAAATATATGGAACATAATGCTTTTGAAACAAAACTGTGATTTTTTGGAGCGTTTCTATTTATTATGAATTTTTAAAGAACAACTTGTTGTTAATTGTTTTTTTACAACTTCAACGATATTTTAAAAAGTACCGGGCAAATTTAAAAACAATGTTTTGACTAGGTCTGGATATTTTTAAGTGATTATGGTGAACCGTTTTGACACTCTTGTCTTGATAACCCAAGCCGAAAATCGTAAAAAATCATTGCACAACAATGTTCTCGGGATATTTCCATTTTTTGACTAGATGAATTTTTCAACACACTGTAAACAAAACAATTCGCCCTCAAATAACAAAACGTTATGAGTGAAGTTATGCTAAAAAATGTCAAAGTTTCTAATGGAAGTTTCAGTCTGCATCTGGGAACAATAGTATTGTCAGGACCCGAAATATAAATAGCAACCCTCGTACTACTTTAAAGAAGCGATTAATAAACTTATCCAGCAAAAAAATTGTTTTTGTACATACCTACAGCATTTCTTGCACTTGTGTACAAACACTCATAGTGAGTAGCTGAGTACATATGTACATACGTATATTACAGCTATGCGAGGAAGTCATTTCTGTCGCATTATTATCTTTATTATCTTAACAGTAAGAAAATTTAACCGGCGAATGAGAAAACAAAACAGAAAATGCTTAAACGCAAGTATATCATTTCTAAAAACTAAGGTGCAAGTTAGTTAACCGGCACTATAATCGGACATTCAGAGAATGGCGCTTAGTGTACAATAGGTTCTTAGCTCAAGAATCCAATTTGACGCTGTACCTGACGATCGACCAGTTTCAAGCTCAGATAAAATCGGTTCACGTTGTTGTATAGTCCCAGTAAAAAAACTCCTTCCGATACCGATCAAATCTGGTATAGTATAGAACGATGGATGGATGGATAAATCTCCATACAAATTATCCCAGGACGGACTTTCTAGACTCGTATACATGAATAAATGGTGAAATTATCTTACGAAGACATTTAATGATATATATATTTGCGAGTTGGTCAAATTAGGAGTAAAAATTCAGCCCAGTCACATAGACCAAGAGAACCCAAAATCTGTGGAATTTTCGCACAATTAGAATTGTCTTTTTCGGTCTTTTACTTTTTTCGGAAAAGCGGGAAAAATGTTTAAAATTCTCGAGATCCATGCCGGGAAAAATAACAAATGTAAATTCGATTAACGTTGAACAAATTTTTTATTACAAAAAGTATAGAATACTATCCATAGAATTCTATCCACAACCTCGATTTTAAAATAGGAACATAAATTAGTGCTCAACACCAAAAACTTCTTCGGAAATGTTTGACCTTATATCCTTCATTTTAAAATCAAAATTTAATTCAAAAAATCAGTGGAATAATGTTCATAGTTATGCACTGTTCAATTGAGAGCAATTATGAGAAATAGGGTTAACATTTTGCAAAAGGAATTCTAAAGCCCACATAATGTTAAAGTCTAGGTAAATTACAAAGAATGCCTAACAGCGCGCTGATAACCACAACAAGGCATGCCGCTGCAGCATCTCTGTAAGATTAAGAAAGCTTCTAAAATTCTCCTTACGTGCGCCAGTCTTATAACAACACGATGCCTATGATCTCCACAACCATATTATGAGTCACACTTAACCATACTATTATTCCCAAAAATATTTTTTAAATTGATTTTTTTTTATTCAACACTAGAGATTCTTATTCAGCCTGGTTCTATCTAACATTTTATTTAAGAAACAAAAATATATTCAAAAGACAGTCAAAAAGACTTTTAGTTGCAAGCAGTGGTGACTGCAGGGGATGAATGTTTCTCTACCATCCGTAGAGCCCAAGTTATGAACATGATTAAGCCATGATGAATGGCTATATACTTAAGTGCAAGCAGATTTTAAATAAACGAGAACCAGTCTGCAGTAGAGTTCTCCACCGAACAAAGTAAACACAATAAAAATCGCTCACAACCTTGCACTGTATCGTGTGTGTGCATGTTTTTATTGGTATATCAAAAATGAACACACACACACACATAGTCTTTAAACCTGTTTGGCATAGTCTCAACCATACAGTATGAATGCCGTAATCATATTATTGTTAACGTAAATCGTTAACAACAATACTTTTGCCGCTCTAACAATATTTACATGGTTGCTACAAACATAGTTTCATTTCTAAATTTAGCAATTATAGTATTGTTACATTTCAACAATATTAATATTGCCGCAATCATACTGTTGTCAAAATAAAATTCAGAAAACAATAGTGTGGTTGCTTTTATGGACAACATGCTTTTATGGACAAATTTCACCAGCGTATTCATTGGCTCAGTTCATGAAAATATGTCCATCTACGATCTAGCCCGAAAATGCAAGGATTTGAAAATTTTCGGATTGGTTGGCGGAGGGTACTAGGTTAAATTGCTAGTGGTCGGATTTCCTTTGTCTCTAAAAAGCCCTACCTCTTACCCGTTCCAAAGTTATGACTAGCTGACTGAAATGAATTTTTTTTGGAAGCGAAATAACAGCATTCATTTATATGTTTTTGTAAATTAACACAAACATTTTTTTGCATTTCAGTCAAATAGTCATATCTTTGGAGCGGTAGGACATCTGGGCTTCGTTTAGGAATTACCCTGTATAAAACATTGTGGGTAATTTAAAATTTTAAATTTGAATCGGCTGCAAACAAAAGGACTGATAATTTAATAAAAAACGAATCATTTATGTACTTACTCGTATATGAATCATTTATGTCCTCCATATTTTGAAATTTTTCAATTAAACTAAAAAATACACACAGAAAATATGTAGCTAGATCTAGCAGCTACATTTTTAAATGGTATATATGTAAGTATATATATATATATATATATATATATATATATATATATATATATATATATATATATATATATATATATATATATATATATATATATATATATATATATATATATATATATATATATATATATATATATATATTCGTATTTAATGGAATGCTTTTTCAGGTCCATTTTCGAAAATATTTGATTACTTCGCAAATTTAGTGTAAAATCCCTCAAATATGGCAGAGGGTAACGATCTTGCAACGTCTGAACATTTAGAGCATGATAGTCCCATCATGCTCTCCAAGTTCCATCACTTTTTTGTACTAAGTGCAATGGACTAGACCAGTTGTTGGTATTGTGAGTTTCGATTTACAACCGAAGATGTTATCAACAAGTCAATTGCATTTAAGATCGATCAGTAAATCGTAGTATTTTTTGAAGTCTAAGCCGATGATTGGAGTTGTTACGTCAACGATGACAAATGACCACTAAACATCTTTTTGATGTCCAAAATCCAGTTTGAGTCGCTTTTAACAAATGGCCTTGATCGTAAACCGTTCGCGCATTAAGAACAATTGCGGGTGGACGGAGATCAAAAGTTCTGAAAGTCAGTGGAAAAATTGATACTTCGGCGCCACTGTTCACCAAAAATGTTTTTTGTGTATATTATTCTTTTACTTGAAGGCAAAATTTTTTACCTTTTGTTGAAGAACTTTCGCTGGAGTTCCTCACGGGCCCAAGAAGTCAATTAGTATGTCGTTACTTTTGGCTGAGAGGGCTTCGACAGTTTTGCGCGTTACGAACATACGTATGGTCAGACCAAGACTCGACGGAATTTCCATTCTTGTCACGCTTTTGGGTATCGGTTTCGTAAAACGATTTCTGAATTTCTCAAAATTCTTACCTCACTGCACTTCGGGGGCTCGGAGCTCATCTATGTCACTGGAATATCGGTGGCGAAATTCGTTGCAATGTCCAGGTGATATCGCATTGACAACAGGATCTGCAATTTTTGTAAATTCTGCAGCTGTAGCGGTTGACGCTGCTACGACGGGCTAAAAAAATTGTAGAAGTCGCTTTGTTCAAAGCCTCTTTAATGCTGCTTCACCCAATGTGCTGCCAGCTACACGCTTCATCTCAAAATAAAGCTCTGAGGGTTTTTGTCACCAAGGGGCAGCTCGCCTGTGCTTATTGTCGGCAAAATGTCCAATAATTTTTTGTTTCATGTACTCAAATCTTTTGGTGTGTGAAAGTGTCGTAATAACGTCAGAGAGTTCCGCTATAACACTGGGATACAACGCTGCAAGTGCGGTTGCTACCTTCTGCTTTTCCGAGGTAATGCCCGATGGTGCAAACGTTGTAAACCAGGCTTCGATGTTGGTAGTGCACATATGAGGAAAAGGTAACCGAGCAGACACTCCAAAAATATTGCTGAAGGTCCAAGGATAATTTTCCGTGTTCTGACTGTACTGTTGATAAGCCATGGACGGATGTGGCAAGGACAGGGTGACACACGGGGTGACATGTAATGTTATAAATACTTCTGTTTTCTACTATTACATAAAAAATGTTAACCATACATTTTTCAATGAATTGTTTTTTTTATTTTCTATGCTATCTATGCATTCTGCATTAAAAAATTGCGTCCAAAATAAGTGTGCGACTTTTATTTGGAAAATGACTTTTTTGTGTGACTTTTTGTGTAAATTTTTCAAATTTCTCAGCGATAACCCTAGTTGGCATGCCTGAACTTAACGACGTGTTTACTTGTTTTTATTTAATATGTTGTAAACAATGAGAATAAATCAAAAAATATTTTTTATACATTCTATCTGAATAAATCATGAGTTTTGGGATACACTACCCCGCTGTCAATACCGGATGATCCGACCACAAACGGATTATCCAAAAATGGCGTCGCTGTGCCTAAATGTCGCATTTTAAGTGGTTCATACATCAGTTAAAAATTTAGTACCCTGTAACACAATAGGGTGTATAGGAAACACGCTTTCGTTTATATAATCGACTGGCTTAATTGAGTATTAAACCACAAAATATACATTATTGATTTTGAATAAACGCCACACAATCTAACCATATCCGTCTCACTGTGGAAAAAGGGGTAAACACATAATTCACATCTAGAGTGTGGCTGACAGATGTTTACCCTGCTGCTCTCGCGTAACATCGCTTTTATTGGGTTCTTAAATTCTGCTGAGTTTTCTTTCACCAGTTCCGATGGAGATACACCAGAACTTGTATTCACATGTACCTCATACAATGTGTTTGATGAGATAATCCGATCAGAGTGCAGGTTTTTTAAGCGAACAAGGAAACAATTATGGAAAACATACGTCGGTAGAATACTAAACTGAAATATCCGAATGGAATAACATGAGAATTCTTTCCTCCAAAAACCATGGAAACATTGCCGAATGATGGAGTCTCTTTGAGTTTCGTAAAAACGTAATTATTAAATGGAACTGTGGCTGGAAAGCTCTGAATCATCAGATATTTAAATGATGTGCAATCTAAGCAGTTGAAGTGTTGACCAAACAATTGCCATTCAAAAAGCGTAGCGGTCCTTTGAAATGTACTAAGCCATTGCCACACGAACGTGAGTTTACGTACTGTCTGTCTTGTCTGGCTACCTGGGACATCAGTTTATGTGTGTGCCAGTGTTTGAAAAGGCCCGCATGAGTATGTGCACAACAGACGGTGGAAATAAAATACACTGTGTAATTAAATTCATTCCCAAAGCCATTGCCCCATAAATGACTTATTTATAATCTTCACAAATATCCTGGCCAAGCACACACAGATGTAATTACAGCAGCCCACAAATTAAGTGCAGTGCAATCCTCCGGATACTCCTTACAGCTCTCCGCCACAGGATATCATATAATTATTCGAATGTACATATGTATGTAGACTTGCACACTGGGTCTTTATATTATCCATTCAATGTGTATACGAGTACATACGTATACGCGACCTAAGAGAGAAAAGGCGCTAAGTCCACTTACTTTCAAAATGAGTCATTTAATGCAGGGTGCTAGATAAGCTAGCAATGCATCGATTTGGAAACAAAAAAACCTAAAGAATGCCATGCTTTGTCTTTTAAAAGCTGAATCGTAAAGCGCAAAGTCCACATATCATAAAAAAATAATGCGAAAACATTCTAATTTTCCTGCATTATTTATAAAAACAAGTAAAGACGTCATTAAGTTCGGCCAATCCTAATCTTGTATACCCTCCAACGTCGAGCAAAAACCCAAAAGAGAATACTTGGTCTGAAGGCAACCCCAAAAATTATCGTACACAGCTCATTTCGTTTAACCACTGTCGTGATTTTAACGAACAGACAGATGGATGCCGTACAAGGCTAGATCGTTTTAGCATTTTCGGATATAATATATACTTATAATAATATAGACTTATACAATAAATATTTCGAGGTATCTCAAACGGAATATTAAATGTTATGTTATGCACTCGGTGGAACGCACGCAGAGAAAATATATGGTTACTATATGGTCACCGCAACAATAATATGTTCTCTACAATAAAAGCATGTTCGTCGCAACCATAGTATTGTTTTTTGAATTTCATTTGGACAACAGTATGATTGCGGCAATATTAACATTGTTGAAATGTAACAAGAGTATTATTGTCAAATTGGGAAATAAAAATATGGTTGTAGCAACAATATAAACATGGTTGGTGTAACAAAAGTATTGTTGTTTAAAGTTTACGTTAAGAATAATATGATTACGGCAATCATACCGTATGGTTGTCAATATGAATATAACAAAACATCCCTGTAGGAAGTCTGGGGACATGTGTCTCTATGTCACCACTTTTGTCAACTATTATGGTGACATTGTCGATAATTTGTCTACAGCTTGTCTACAAATATTTCTCTGGCTTTAATGTGTAGAGAAATGTATGCCAAATGAGCGTTAATGCTTCTTCTTCATTTTCATTGTTTCGCTTTGTTATGGTGACATTGTCAACAATTTGTCTACAGGCTTTGATGTGTAGAGAAATTTATGACAAATGACAGTCAATGCTTCTTCTTCCTTTTCATTGTTTCGCTTTTTTTGGTTGTGAAAACACGTGGTATCGCAATAATTGGACAATAGTTTAAAAAGAAAAGCGAGTTTTATAAGTGAATTAAAAAATGAATAAAAGAAATTACAAAAGACTTGTGAAAAAGCAATTAAAATTGTACAAGGATAGAGCAAATGCTGAAGAGGAGTTAATTTCTAGAGAGAGCACTTTCAGTTATTTTGTGCTGCAAGAAGAAAATTGTGAAACTTTTGAAGAGTTTGAGTTAGCTAGTATTACAGAATATGTTAAAGGTATGGCCAGCCCTGAAGAAATAGTGCCCATGAAAAAGACTGAATTTTTCTTTAATTTAATTAAATATACATAATAAATATGATTTTAATTTCTAATTTTACGCCTTTTTATTTGGTAAAAAAGTGTTGACAAAATGGTGACAATGGACTACTGATTCAGTGGTTCCAATGTCTCCATATGGTTCCAAAAGTACCACCTAGTCAGTAGTTCTTGTGTCAGTAGTTCATTCTCAATGACAAGTACATGTTAAATGTCAATAGAATTTTACATTGTCTGGGGTATATTTGGTCAGTAGTACTGGCGACAAAGTCAATAGTAAGTCAGTACTGTTTCACTATTGACATTTCCTACAGGGATGTTTTATAGAGCATACATGTATGTGTGTGAGTATTTTTTTTTTTGATACATCAAAAAAGACACATACACACGATATAGTGCATGGTTGCTGTCCATTATAAAAAACAACAACAATCGAAAGGTAGTTCGAGGGATTTCTATTGTGTTTACCGACTGGTTCTCGTTTATTTAAAATCTGTCTGCACTTAAGTATGTAGCTATGGATCATGGATTAATCACATACGTTACTTGGGGTCTACGGATGGTGAAGTAGCATTCACCCCTGCTGGCAACTTAAGGCATTTTCGATTGTCATTGGATAAATTATTTTTGTTTCTTGAATGTACTGTTCAATAAAAACATGGCCCTAAATCTGGCCATGAACTAACTGTAATGCAATTTAAAATATCTTACTTGATAAAAATCTCTATTTAAGAATAACAACATTAACCAAATCTAATAAATAATTTTGGGGATCATAGTATGGTTGAGTGAATCATACTATGGTTGTGGGGATCAAAGTATGGTTATGTGTGAATCGTACTATTGTTGTGAGGATCATAATATTGTTTTAATTTATTTATTTTAATTTATTAAAACATTGCACATTAGACTTAATAAGTTGTTTTAGAGAAACCAAAAATGTACTTTGTCATACACGTAACATGTAATAAGATTACACCGTTCTTTAAAAAAATGTTGACATTATATACTCGTATTCTATAACAATTTCCTGGTCGTTTATTCATTATTTATAAATTAAATGTTGCCAGATTCTTCTTAGAAATACCACAAATATATGAGTTTTTCCTGCGGTTAATAAGTACTTTAGTGGGGGAAAAATTGTACCTCTAGAGTGTGGTCCATGTTTAATACCACGCGTGCCAGAGCATCATACTTTCTTATTTCTACAACATCCTATTAAGGAATAATTAGGAAATTTCCTATAAATTAGTGAGCAGTGCACGACACAAATTTGTACACTACTGATCGGGACTCTAAGTTGTTAAGTCGCAGGCACTAACGAGGTGATGTTTTTTCACCCTTCAATATACAAGCCAATTAGCTTCAATATTGTGGTCTGTAGTTTACATTTAGCAGGCAAACAGACGGACTTAGCTAGATCTTTTTAGATGATTAAACTGATTAAAATTATATTTGGTGGATTCAATAAGACCATTTAAATTAAACAGACCAATATTTTCAAATGAAATGAGTGTATTTATACTGAGTCATTATTTTTAGTACATGAAATTTTTGTAGGAAACACACTATCTGTAAAAAGCAAACCACGACTCAAATGGTGACAAATGATGTGCATATTCATATTATACCATTAAAACGTATGCTTTCGTCTGCAGCTCTAGAATCATTGTGAGCTTATTAGTACTCGTACGGTTGTTATTGTTGTAGAGGCACCATAGTGTCCGCAACTGACCAAAGAATTGCTGGTTCAATATTAGTATAGCCTATACCTTTCACGTAGCTCTATTGATGCATTATTCCTCTCGTTGTACAAATGGCACTGTACTGTTGAACCCACATATTGTCTAAGTTCATGTCAACAAAAACAGATCATACAACGTTTGCAATTATACTGTAGGAAATGAGGAGGTTGTCCCTCTTTCTTCGATTTTCCACACCAAACGGCTGAATGTTGACTCAGATAACCAGTTATGTTAAATGAGAAAGTCACTTAATTCGCAATATTCACTACATTTACAACATTTATAAAACGTTTAGGTTATCTCATAAACTTATACGCATTGTTCTATTGAATATCGTTTCTTGTCAACGTTCACCAAAGTTTGTAAAAACAATTAGTACACTGTTCTGCAACAAAATCCTTCTTTGAATGTAACAAACTGATCCTTGTGTAAAATGATCTCCTTAATCAGAATTGAGTTTCTGTTTGCCCCATTACGTATAGTTTTTGAGATATCGTGAATATGACATTTTTCTGACTTTATTTCATCAATTTGCTTTACCTCTGGCAACAAGCTGGCGAATGTACACGCCGAGCAAAAATATGGTAACTATATGGTTAGGGCAATAAAAATATGTTCTCCGTAATAAAAGTATGTTCGACGCAACCATAGTATTGTTTATTAAATTAAATTTTGACAATAGTATGATTTCCGCAATATCAATACTGTTAAAACGTAACAATAGTATTATTGACAAATTTAAAAATGAAAATATGATTGTACCAACAATATACGTAAGGTTGGTGCGACATAAGTATTGTTGTTTTATTTATTTGTTAGAATTAAAAGAAAATCGGTTCAGATTTTGGGATCGTAGTATAATTCTCTGTGATCATTCTATGGTTGTGGGATCATAACTTGGTTGCGTGTGTATCATTCTATGGTTGTGAGGATCATACTATGGTTGTATGTGAAGCATACTATGGTTGTTAGGTTCATACTACTCATAATATTGTTGTGAGGATCATAGTATGGTTGTATGGATCATAGTATGGTTGTGTTTAAATCATATTTTTATTGTAAGGAACATAATATTGTTGTACCACAATCAAATACCCAACAATAGTATGATGCTCTTCGAATATTGTTATCCTAACCGTACTTTTTTTCTACGTGTACTCTCGCTTTGTCACTACATTGTAATAAACACTTGGTATCCAGACTCTATAAGATCCAGTTTCTCTTGGTAAGTCTAAGCGCAAATTGTTCTATTTCAACAGAAATATTTAATCTCTATCCATAAAATGTTTACGAGATGGTTACGAAAATGTACCAGGCTAGTTAGTTTTGCGGTCGCCCTCGTATATGTTGTGTTTCTTATTCTTTCTTTCTTTCGGCGAAAAAATCTTATGAGCAATATTTTCAAGCCCTTGGCAATATTTTTGGCTCACAGCTTGTTCAATACAAAACCATTTTCGCTACAGGAGATTCCCTAAAATCATTTTGCATTTCCCCTAAAATCTAAATGTCATTCACATATCACAATCTATATATCTAAATTAACGCAAATTTTAGAACTAAGGCCATGTTTAAATTTGTGAAAAAAATTCATTGTTTAAGTTAAAATTGGTTGAACATACAGTGGGAGCTATATTTTAATCTGAACCGATTTTTGCTAAATCCAAATTTTATCAAGACTGGATGTAGTGTGTGGATTTTAGAGCTAAAGACATAAAATCGAATGGGCAAATAAGTAAAGGAGCTTTTATCTACATTTAAACCGATTTTCCTCATTTTTAATAGCGCCCTTCCTTGGTGCAAAAAGCTAACTTGTGCCAAATTTCATTAAAATTGGATGCAATATGTAGTTTCTAGAGCTAAAGAAACAAAATCGGATTAAAATATATGTGGGAGCCATATGTTAATATGAACCGATTATCTTCGATTTTAATAACGTTTTTCCTTGTCCAAAAAATAATCTGTACTAAATTTCATTAAGATTGGATGCGATATGTTGCTACTAGATCAAAAAACAGAAAACTCAGGAGCTATATCCAAATCTATACCGATTTACTTCAATTTCAGCAACGTTCTTGGTTGGCCCAAAAAACTTACTCGTGCTAAATTTCAACAAGATTGGATGAAAGATGGGGTTTCTATAGCTAAAAACAAAAAAATCGGAACATATTTATTAGAGCTCTGAACTGATTTATTTCAATTTCAATAGCGTCTGTCTTTGGTCCACAAAACGTACTTCTGCAATATTTCATGTAAATCGGACCGTGAGTTTGGTTTCTAGCTTTAGATGGACAGACATCGTTAAATCGAATCAACTAGTGATTCTGAGTCGATCGGTACACTAAAAAGTGGGTATATCTCAAATTTTAACAATCATTTGCATTGAGGCTAAATTACTTAGTAGGGACATAAATACTATTACAAACGTTTTATGCTGTAAAATAAAAAGTACTGAATGTTTTTGGACCAAATATTTTTTAATATATTTATTGATGTACTTACTTATATTGTATCCAACAAGAATCTACTTATTCGAAATGTCCGTCTTTTGCCTTTACTCACGCCTTAAGTCGCACTGCCCAATCGTCAATAGCTGCACGAACCTCGTCCATTGGAAAATTGGCCACAGCTCGAACCGAAGCATTCTTAAGAGATCCAATGTTGGGGTATCTGTTGTGACAAACCTTGTCTCCTAAAACCGTCCAAAATTTGTAATCCAATGGATTCAAATCTGGACTGCCTGAGGGCATTCTTCAGAGGAAATAAACGCTGGCAAATTGTGACGAAGCCAGGCCTGGGACGTTATTGCCTTATGGGCCGTCGCAGAATCTTGCTGGAAAGTCGATGGCTGGTTTTGGAAGAGGGAATTGTTAAGAGGCTTCACAACAGCTTCCAAAACGGTTTCTTGGTAAACTTTGTCCGATGTTTTGACTCCTTGTTCGCAGAAATGCAGGTCAGTGACTCCATCGTAAGAGACACCCCACCAAACCATGACTGAAGCAGGGTGACGACCATTTTCCACCCTTGGGATCAGTTCAGATGCTTCATTATATGACCGCGCATACACTATATCATTTAGCTTTTAAAATTTTTCCTGAACGGTAAAAATTTTTTCAACGGTGAACAAAACTTTTCTGTGCAAATTATCAGCGTGCTTCACCAAAAGACGTTTGCATTTTTCAATCCAATTTTTTTTAAAGCTGCAGTCAATAAATGTCTGGTACGTCGTTGAAAGCCCCAAGTCCCAAGTCTTTTTAAATAATTCGACTCATGGACTTTTGCGTGATATTCATCTCACGGGCCATGATTTTCTGTTTTCGGAGCGGATTTCTGTCAATTCTTGATTTAACGGCTAGCGGTGTTCGAACAGAGCGTGGGCGGCCCGACCGGTGGCGATCTTTTACGTCTCCAGTCTCCTCAAACAGTTTTATGCATCGGTAGACGAATATGCGGCTAAACCCTAGTGGCCGGAGCGTTTTAAAATTATCGATTTTTTTCATTTCACACTTGAAAAGCGCTATTACAGCGATACGGTTCTGATTATATGACCACTCCATGATGAAAGTTGGAACAATTCTAAAATTCCGTTACAGACTTACGCTACTGAGGTTAGCTTTCAAAACCCATATGACATAAACGGGGTATGTTCAGTTCTACTATTGAAATGGGTGTGTTCCATGTTGTAACAGTATTTATGTCCCTTCTAAGTATAATTATCATATTATAATAAAAATAATAATAACAATGAATAAATGATTAATTTTTTATTTAAGTATTATCTATTTCTTGGGGTTCATTTTGGAATCCATTTTCAAATTGTCATAGAAAAAATGGCATTCTTGTGGAATCACAGGTTTAAAATCTTGTAAATTTTTCCATTTATTTGGGGGTACTGCAAGTGGTTCAGAAAAAAAAAGATTTTGGTTCTATAAGTATATGGCAAGAGTGTGATTTAATGAGAGTAGCTAGATCAATGTGGTTTTCATCGAAATTTACTTTATATTTAACACTGTCATTTGGAAGATATAACAGTGATTTGAAGTCAGATACTGTATGATCATTCTTTACACGACCTGGTCTAATGGTTGAAAAACGTAGACTTTCACAATCCTCGTAATTTTTAAAAATCGTTGTTTAAATACAACGCAATATGGCTTTTTTTTATAACTTTGAGGTTGACTTTAATAGGTTGTCTGGCCTCTTTAGTAACCCGAATGTAATCATATGGCAAGTAAATTGATTGATTTTTTAATCTGATCTCATGTCTGCATGTTTAGTATCACACTTCATTTTTGTATGACCTTTTTCTAAAAAATTTTGTTCTATGACTTTTTGATGTTTTATAGCAAAATGATGTTTTATCGCAAAAATGATGGTTTCGGTTTTGATATACACAACCGTCTGAGAAAATTGTTATTGGCAATGAATCTGACAAGCAAAGCGTTTCTAAGTGATTAATTATGCAGGAAACTTTTTTTTATAAAAAACAAAAGTAGTAGGCGCCTAAAAACGGTAAATATTTTCAACTAAGTTTTGCTGCTCTATTCTTTGCAATGATTGTCTTCAACATAAAAACAATGACACAGCCTCCTCCTCCCGTTGTTGGTGCTGCACTTCGCAGTAAAGCAAAAAATGTAGTATTTTTTAGCCGCAAAAAAGTATGTTTTTCGATATTTGAAGATCAAAATTTAAAAATAGTTAAAACAAAATATTACCACATAGTTAGAAATAGACATAAAAATAGTCATAATTTGAAACTAAAGCTGCAACTAAAGACCAAATTCGGGTTTAGCATACCTAAAAACCATCGTTTAGAAAAAAAAAAAAACAAAAAAAATAGTCCCAAATTATATGAAGAGACAGAGGGTATTACATTGAGAAATTACAAAAATGACCATAAAATCTTCTTTTTTTTAATTTCAAAATTAGTACCATAGATGGGCCTTATTTTACCGAATATTTTAACATCAAAATCTCATTTTTGCAAAAGTTGAAGGTAGAGGGTTTTGAATATAAGCTCTCGATATACTTTAAATAATATGATGCTCATCAAATATTGTCACCGCAACTTTTTTCCTTCGTGCACTAATAGCGAATCGGGCATTATTCGCAAGTGAACTCTGCGAGGAATCGCATGGGGAGCAAAACGCGATTAGAGTTTACACGTATTGTGCGAAGTTAAAACAGAGCAAAGACTTCTTAAGTTTTGATATATTACTCGAACAATTTTATTTTCCTCGTTCACTTGACTCGTAAACGACAGAAAAAAAATCATAAACGGATTAGCTCCGTAGGTCGCAGAGTTTGCGCATCAGTTGTGTGTGCAATTGATGCACTTGCACTTTCTGAGTCTAACAACAAAACAAAAACCACACATCACGATGACCGATGAATTGTCTAAAGAAGTCAATTTAAGTGAAGACAGCTATGATGATGATTGCTGATGGTCGCCGTGATGATGCGGTTCCACAAGTTATTTCGTCGTAAAGGGCTTTTGGAAGGCGGGGGGGGTACTCGCCTACGGTGAGCCGGTGATTATTCGTTCGATTGAGATACGCTAGTATTAAGGGGTAACATGCTTTCGGGTGATTTGTTATCAATGTGTGTATGGTCGTGATTGAATAACTGGGCGACCATAGTTTTGACTTTTCTTTTGGCGTGTTTGTTGGGTATTCTTCAGGTATGTGAAGCTTTTTAATCCCTATTCCGCTAAAAACGTTAAAATACTCTCGACGTGATTTGCGAACCGTTATGAATAATTTTTAATTACGGCGTACCCTAACGAGGAATAATGCGTTCTCGGCAAGCCTTAATTGGTCCATAGCAGTAGCTTTTCGTAGAGTGACTAATTCATCCATTTTTTTAGGAAATCCGCAAAATAGTTGACCAAGGTTCCTCGGGTCAGCGTTACACCAGCCGGACGTTGTGTGTTGACAGGATTCACAATGACAGACATTCCTGGACAGTACTGACGATTTTCATTTTAAGAATAGTCTTTCTCACGCCAAGACGTCCGGCTGCCGCGCTGGCGTGATTTTCTTCCAACACTCGTTTTCGGATTGTTGTGGCCACACATAATTTTAATGTGGCACAATCGACATCATTTAAATGACGTGCAAAATGTAGATACAATTTGCTGTCGAAGATCGCATTGTCTTCATATTTTGCTGGATCGGTTTTTATCTCTACCTACTTCCTGCATCACCGGGAAGAATCTGGCAATGGCTGTTAAACTTCGGCGTGATTTAATATTTCCATGACGTGATAAATGCTGTTTTTTTTATTGTTTTTTTTTTTTCATCTATCATCATAACGCTTTAAAAATAATTAACAATTTTAACATGTACAGACCTTGAGTTATAACTTAAAGTATTGCAGCAAATAAAGATATTTTTTTTTTCAAACAAAAATCAATTTCTAGAACTAGTGCTGTTGAGTTAAGGAAAAAGATTGGATAAACCCGTATAAATGTCGGAAAAGAAAAATTTAAGTTTCAAATGAAACTAATTATGTAAATTTCTTCATATTCTATAACTTGACAAACTATTTCGGCATTCAAATCGTTCTGTTATTTTGTCAATGAAAGTACTTAACATATCCTCATTAAACCGTTGCACATAGGAGTATTTCACATGTAAAACCGGACAAAATTATTTTATATCATATTTTGCTATTTTATGAAACAAAAGTCAATAATTCATCATTTATTTTAAAAAGCTTTTATTGAAAAAGAAAAACAATAAAAATCATTCTGAAACACTGTCTTCGAGTTCACAGGTGATTTGGTTCTCATCATCTTCGTCGTGGAAACTGTCAGAATTCAGTGTTTTCGTGAGAAGCATACTAATAGCTTCCTGTAAAAAAGACTTGCTTTCTTCTTTCGTTTTATTCTGTTGCAGCTGATGAATCAGATGTCAGCAACAACCTATTTAAAATATCTCTGTTGAAGTCCACTCTTGAAAATTTTCTACGCGATAATTACGGAAATGTTTGTTCCGGGCTTCAGCTGCCTCCTCTGATAGCTGTCCGATAGATACAATGTGACTTGATATTATTTGAGCGCAATGCATCAGAATTTTGTGAACTGTAGGTGACATGGGATGCCACACACGTACAGTTTGGCAGTTTTGTGGGCAAAGTCATTAAATTTTGCAGGATCAATACTATATCCGCTTGATATCAATTTGAGAATGATTTGGAACCGAGATGAGCATTCAGGATTGTCAAAACCGACTTTGGGTATGTCAACAAGAAGGCCCATCTCTTCTTTGAAGCTTATTTGTATTTTCTGTTTTGTTTCTTTCAAAACATTTTTGTCTTCTGCCGTTCGGGCGTGCCACTTCTGTAAGGGCGCTTTGTACGCCAGATGCAACATTAGCTCGAAAAAGCGATTTCTCGCGTGCAGAATGGAGAGTCCGAGACTCTTCACAAACATTACTTCTTTTAAGTTTGTTGAAGTCCTTAGATGTCTGTTCACGTCTATAGAATCTCATAGTTGAAGCCGTAGCAGTCGCGGCATTGTACACCTTTTCATCGACCATTGTGAGCAAAATGGTATGGTTTATTTTAATGGAATCTTCCATAGCAAATGTTTCTTTGAGATTCCTTGCTTGTTGTTTAAAATACTTATTGGTGATTTCTACTTTGTGATATCCTTTGTTTCTTTAATATACCGAGCCCGGATAGGACGACAGAATCTCACTGAAGAAGGCACTGGATTTTGCCATACAATTTTTGTTGTCTCTTCATTTATAGAAACAACCATTCTCACAGCTACAACAAAACTTAAAAATATTATGGCATCATCGTCGCCAGTGTTGGCAAATGTCTGCTTAAACTCTGTCCGATTAGATCCATCACAATCCCATTTTGATATTAAGGTAAGATGTTGTTTCTCCAACTCTGATATTGTTTCAATCACATCTTTTAAATACTGTTTTCGGAACTTTTTAGCTCTAGAAGACGTTGACGTAATTTCTTTCATAATCTTGGACGCATTAACATTTCTCGAAGTATATTGACTCACTCTTGCAGCGTACGTCAATTCCGCAACAGGTACCCGGTCTCGAAACTCTTTTGTTCTTCGACGCTTGCTTCGATCACACAATTCTCCGAAAAAAACGGGTAGGAACACATGTTTCTTCGGGTGGACATGAAATTAGTTAGCGGAAACTCGAAAATTTTTCTTCAATCATCTTTCCTTTTTTTTTACGATCGTTCCCACGCCACTTAAACCCGCCCCTGCCGACCGAGGAGGCCACGTCCCCATGACGTAGGGACAACGTACACATTATGGACCGATCCATAATGGAGCATATGGAACATCATCCATGTAAATTAGCTACAGATATTTATCAACAGCCAATCGGTACAAAAAAAACAATATTAAAATCTAATAAAAATAATATAAAGCATAATATACATAAGTATTTACGAATAATAACAATTACTAAAATTTTTTATAACAGCCTAAATTCTTATGAAGACAATGAGCCTTGGTGTAATGAGTTTAAATAAAAAATTATTACAGTTTTTAATGAATCAAAACCTAAGGAGAAATCAATTAAATGATACAACGAATTAAAATCAGCACACATTCTACGAAATGGGTCACCACATGCATAATTGTGTATTTGAAAATCCAAGTGTAAGAACTGATAGTATCTAGTAGGTCTAAATGGGACGTTAATAGAAATTTTTGATATTAAGTATTCAGAAGCCACAACCCCACATATAATTTTATATACCATCATCGTATTCATCATAGTTCGCCTACTCTTCAATGAGGGCAATTTAATAAGATTAAACCTGCCATTATAAGAAGGAAGTTCATAACCAGTATTCCAGTGAAGACCTCTTAAGCAGAATATTAAAAATTGTTTCTGCACGGACTCAATTTTATTAACATAGTAATCATATTGGGGATCCCAAACCACTGATCCATATTCTAAAATTGGCCTTACTAGGGATATATAAAGCTGTTTCGTAGTATATGGATCAGTAAACTCTTTTGTCCAGCGTTTCACAAAATAAAAGACACCATACGCTTTATTTACCATAGTAATGATATGGTTATTAAAATTCAACTTTCTATCCATCATAAAACCGAGATCAATAAATGAATCGACCGATGCCAATTCAGAGCCACATAAATTAAATTTAGTAGCCAGCAAACTACGTCTAGAAAAGCACATATGCTTACACTTTTTAAGGTTTAATTCCATAAAATTAAATTCACACCAAGTAATAAATCTATTCAAATCACCCTGCAGTATGTGACTGTCCTCAAAGCTAGCATAAGAGGAAAATAATTTAACGTCGTCTGCTAACATTAGTAAATAAGAGTTGATAATAGAGGCGGGCAAGTCGTTAATGAATAGTAAAAAGAGAATAGGTCCAAGGTGGCTGCCCTGTGGGACACCAGAGGAAATACGAATTGATCTGGAAAGACTTTTTTCAAATAAAACTACTTGTTCCCTCCCAATTAGGTAGGAGGAAAGCCAATTTATGAAATTATTACTAAACCCAATTTTGTTTAACTTGAATAGTAATAGTCTGAGATTAACTTTATCAAATGCCTTACTAAAATCAGTATATATAACGTCAGTTTGCTTGCGACGAATAAATGCATCTATAACTTCAGAGGAAAACTGAAGTAGATTTGTAATAGTAGAGTGACCCTTACGAAATCCATGTTGGCATGGATGGAGTATGGGCGCCACATTATGTGAAACAAAATTTGTTACAATTTTTTCAAATAACTTATTAAATGCGCTTAATTTAGCAATCCCTCTATACTTCAATACATCCAACAGACTGCCAGATTTGTGAAGTGGAAACAAGTAAGACCGTTTCCATAAATCAGGAAAGTACCCCAATTGTAATGATGAATTAAATATTAAGGATAAGGGTAAGACCAGGGATTCCGAGCAGCCTTTCAATAAAACATTTGGAATGCCATCGGGTCCAGAAGTACTAGTGGGTTTGATATAATAATATTATAAAGCTCCATTCTGGTGATTTTTTCACTCTTTCCGAAGGATCTATGACAAATGAAAACAAAAAAACTAGCTTTGTCAATATAATTAAAATCTTTCCCATACAGTTTGAAGTACTATAAAATATACCCCATATAAAATATAGGGTACTTTGGGGGGACTTTTTATTCATGTTTCTAATTCCTTAGAGTCTACATTTTATGCCCACATAGAAACTTTGAGGCGACAATGCGCGACACATAAACAAAAACACTAATGTATTTCAAATTTCTTTTAAAAACAAGTCAAAAAGTGCCGCTGTTTATTTATGGCTATAAGTATAAGAATACAAGTAGCGAATTTGGAAGAAACATATTAAAATATACTTCAGTATATGGTACTTACTTTCTATATCTATGTCCAAATAGTTTATTTCCTGTTGTTTGCTACACGAAGCCATTTAAGCATAGAAAACTGATAAACATAAACGAGAGCGCCGAGAATAAAGACACGCGTACAGTACGATGGATGACTGGGTTCCGACTGATGTTGTAGTGCATGTGCAGTGGAGTTGAGGGTTTGGGGTCTGCCTTTTGATAAAACGGTTAGCGTAGGTAAAAATAAATGTATTTTGGATGCAATAGGATTAACATCACTCTTTTCAATTTTGTCCGGTTTTTGATGTGAATTACTCCTATGTGCTTTGGTGCAGATGGGAAGTAGAGTAACGAATATTTAATCCAAAATGTTTCTTGTTCTGAACAACTTGAAGCCTTTTAAAGTATGTTTTTGCACAAAAAGAAGCCCATACGAAGAAGCTTATTTTTTGTGTTTAAATGCGATTTACAATTCGTTAGAGGAAAAAATGCTCTGTCTGATTTCATCGATTTATCGGCTGATGCGGGAACGTGATCCTTAAGCGTCAAGTTTTTATCCAGAATTATTCCTAGGTATTTTATTGATTTTTGGAGGGAAATGTCGGCACCAGAAATATTGAGAGAAACAGAACGAATTCTTGTGGGCGATTTGTTAAAAGGATCTTAAACAGATTCCTGTGGTTCACCAACAATAATATTTCGAAAAGATAAATGCGCTTTGTCAAAATAAACAACATATGATCTTTCTGACAGAAAACTTTTTATACTTTTTTGTAGCTATAAAGGATATCCGAACTTTTAAAGTGCCATATGGAATCAAAAGGTTTTTTTGAAGTCCAGATAAACTATTCCAATGTTATTTCGCTGCCTTTTATTGTGGTCAACTTCAGTCATAGATGTGGCTTCATAATCTCTTTGTGCTACGATTGTCTGTCAAGCCATTCAAAGTGTCAAATAACACTTTGCTCATTTGGAGCCATAACATTTAATGAAATTCTGTGAGAATCTTCAAAACCCTATGCAATAATAATTGTTTTATCAGCATTGATAAACCGTCAACGCTATACAATCCCAGCTTTAGCGCCTCTCATGGCTTTCTTTAGCAAAAAAAATCATTTTTACCAAGTGGCAACGATCGCAAAACTTGTTCCAGCTGACTTTTCTGTTATTTATCACATTGTATTCAATAAGTTTGTCCAGCTGTTTAAGAAAACTTATCAACTTTATTCTTTTCGGCAAATTAAACCAATCTGTTTCTCAGCCCAACACGATAAAGATTTAGACGAGAAAGTTTTTTTTTCCAAAATAACTCTTCCAACAAGCGGAACTTTCCTCTCCGCCTATTGGATGATATTTGTCGTTTTTGACAATATACGAGTATCTTCCACGTTCAGTTGCGAAATTATTGCAGTATCAAGGTTAAAATGTCTAATACAATTATTGACATATTGACAAATAGTGTTTTAATTTGCTTTGTGGTAGTGTACGATTTGTGTAGACTTCGTAATTAGTGAACCGAAGAATCTGCATGTTATCGGCATATGATATGACCAGACCAGGACAAGTTTCCAGTTGCAAAAATTGAAGACCGGAGTTTGTGAGTAAAATATCCACAACAGAAGGCATTTTTGACGTTGGAATCTGGTGAAGTTTATTGGGCTGTGAACGTAGTAGTTGGATGTCATCTGGTGGCTTAAAAGACTTCTAACAGCTGTGTTGTTATGGTAATAGTTCTAGCTTATGTAGAGGGCATCAAAATCGCCAAAAATAAAAAAATCCTCTGTTCCCCCTCTTGTAATCTTATCCAAATCATTAATAAAATTAATACTTTGGCAATAGGCTGTCGTTAGCCTGACTGGTCGTTTGTTTATACGATTTACAACAGAAATGTTTTCTAAACATGACGTCGAAATCTTTGGAATACGTTGATGTGGGATGTGGCTTTTAATTACAAGTAGGACTCCACCCACATGATTGGTCTGTCTTTCCTGTAAATTATGTAGTTCCTCAACTTAAATTTATGGGTTGGTTAAAAAAATATTTCGCTGATGAGTGCGATGTTTTTTTTCATTTAAGATGTGTTCCAAATCCAAAATTTAATAGAGATTTGTTATGCCTTGTGTGTTGAAGTTCATAACATAAAGTTCGCATTAAGTTTTTTGATTATATGCACGCAGGAAAAAAGTATGGTTGGGGTGACATTATTGGAAGAGCATAATATTATTGTGGGGTGTATGGTTGTGGCACAACAATATTATGATCATCACAACAATATAATGGTTCACAAACAACCATACTTTGACCCCCCAACAATACTATGATCCCCACAACCATATTATTATTCACACTCAACCATACTATGATCCCCACAACCATATTATGATCCTCATATCCATAGTATGTTTAACATGCAACCATAGTAAGATCATCACAACCATAGTATGAATCACACACAACCATACTGTGATCCCCAAAATTCTTTGGGTTAAGTTACTATTCAACAATAGAGATTAGTTTAAGTAAATTATGAAAAATACATTAAACTTTTAATAATAGCAGTGACTTATTTAACAGCAGAAAAAATGTACTTATTAAAAATATATCAGTTATACTAATCTAAAGTAGTTTGCTTTGAAAAAAAATAATTTTCGTATAAAATATACTATCATACCAAAAAAAATTATCATATTATCATACTATTGTTTTGTAAAAGCCAAAATAAACAATACTTTTGTCGCACCAACCATATTTATATTGTTGCTACAACCATATTTTCATTTTTAAACTTGGCAACAATACTATTGTTACATTTCAACAATATTAGTATTGCCGCAATTATACTATTACCAAAATAAAATTCAAAACACAATACTATGGTTGCGACAACCATACTTTTATTGCAGAGAACATACTATTGTTGCCGCGACCATATAGCAACCATATTTTTTGTCTGCGTGTGGCATATTTAAGCATCATACCCAAAACTCTTTTTTTGTCCTAGTTGTTCTGACACTTCTGCAATTTTTTTTATTTGAAACGTAGTTGCCTTTGTTTTGATTACTCAACTTAACTTTTGAGCATATTAAACATTAGTGGTAAATATTCTGCTATCGACACTTGGAAAACCGTTGAATAGACTAGGACGAATTTCTTTCTCACGCTGAAAGTCTACCGGTTCAAACGATCTGTTTGCGTTACACGATCGACTAGAACTTGTAACTTTTTCACGAATTTTCAAGTATTCAGTACGAACTGGGCAATTCTTATCGTCTGCTGTATGGTTAGCATTGTTAAATTAATATATATATAAGGTGATTCATCTAGAGGTATTTTTTTTAAAAATAAAAAAAAAAATACTAAAATTCAAATCAAGTGTGGAATCTTTTTTGTTCATACGAAAGGACATTTTATGCCATTTTTTTTAAATATAATTTCCTTTAAATATTGGCAACTGTAATATGGAAATGAGCGTTCGGCGAAAAACAAGAAGATCCGCTGTTTTCGACTAAAATTGTGAGCAGTGATGAGGCCCATTTTTGGTCCAACGGCAGGAAGAGGAACCACCACGCACCGCACCACGGTATGGTGCGGTTAATGGGCTGGTGGAATTATCGGTCCATATTTTTTTACAAATGATTATGGTCGAAACTTAACTTTCAATGTTGCTCTATCATATCGGACTTTTTACTACCTGAAATTGAAGCCCGTATTCTTGACGACATTTTGTTTCAACTGGATGTTGCAGCTGGTCAAACAATGGATCTAGTGAGAGGCAATTTCGAAGAGTAGATAATTTCACATTTTGGACCGGTGAATTGGACGCCTAGATCGTGTGATATCACACCTTTAGAGTTTTTTCTCTGGAGCTACGGAAAGTCCAAAGTCTATGCTGACAAACCAGCTATGATTCAGGTCTTGGAAGCCAACATTACGCGTGTCGTTGCACCCTCAGAATGGACACCCAGAGGCGTAGTTGCGGCCAACATTTGATGGAAATTATATTCAAAAAAAATGGCATACAATTTCCTTCGAATGAATAAAAAAGATTCCACACTTGATTTGAGTTTTAGTATTTTTTTTATTTTGAAAAAAAAATACCTATAGATGAATCACCCTATATATATCATTACATATCACTCCATTCGAAGATGTTTTATTCAGTTGACATGTTGCGTAATCGTGTGACCCTCCACAGAATATAAATGCAACTTTTCTGTGACCATTGGATGATTCGTGTCCATACATAGCGCACTTGGATCTAAGAGGAGTTTTCCAATGAACTACAATTCTACAGAAATACTTTATTTGTTTATCTTGACTTTTGTTGATATATAATGTTCATCATATATAATGCGTCGTTATGATTGCATTGTTTTGTCTGCATCCATTTTATTGAAGCTGGTTCAATGATAAATGTACTTTTGAACTACTCTTCAGTTCGGCAATCCAAATAACGTTTGTTTTTAACATTTCTAATCATCAAAAGTGGATGCGTAAAGAACGGTATGCTCATAGCCTTTAGTAATTTAACAGCATCTTCGAAGTGTTCGGGTAGATTTTAGTACCTAATAACACTTCGGACACTGTCATCATCATCTAGGTCAGATAGACTAGGTAAATGGAAGTCTTAACTTGTTTGAACTCGGAGTTATTGCCCGACAGTACTTAAAGTTTCGTAGTCATTATAACGAAGCTTTAAAATCAGACAATTATTTATTTTCTGCTCTACCTCAGGCGTATGTTCGTTCGGGGAATCGTGGTGGGAGTAAGAGGATGCAATAGACCCAGAAGTGGAAGCATTAGAGTTATAGGATTCGATCACCTGGTACCCTATGCTTGTTGATTTAATTTCATAGTTTTTGATTCGGTGTACATTTAATCGACGGGGTAAATGGTCTAGTACGACGTCGTACAGTTCAGCCACTTCTTCGACTCGTTCTATGAATCCGATTGTATCCCCACCTCCTTCATATTTAAGTCCCCATTTTCGTACTAGTTCGATTAGTGCGATTTTGCCCCTTTCGTTATTTGATGACACAGTAGTTTTTGATATTGATATACTGAGTGTTGCCGGAGTTTTATTTCTGACAGGCCACGATGTGGCTGCGGAGCTGATATCCGATGTGATGTCCAATATTTAAGTCTAATTTGTATTGGATTTGGGGGCTGCGACATACCGATAGTTTCGTGTTTCTTTTGGATCTCTAAAAAAACATTGGAGGCGACAGCGTGGGTTCTCCGACCAGAAATGTATCAAAACGATTTCTCATTTTTCTCTCCTTTGAAAATTCCTCAAGCTAAGGGTGTATAAGTATTCCCTCGAAAATATAAATATATATTTATTATTCGTACAAAAGTATAATTATAATTTTTTCTCTAGTTTGAAACAGTTTCCTGCTCGAGTGCCATTGTAACGAACTGGGGTTTCACTTTATGCTGGGGCGAACTCATTGGGTACCCAGAAAATTTTTAAACCTTTTTATTTAAGTGAGAAAGAAATATATGACACGTGTATAAATTCAATACGTTAAAATTTTTATTCTTAAGACTACTTCGGTGACTCGGTGATTGAGTAGCAAAGCGCTGAGCTGACCCGGCGCAGTGCCTAATCCCATAGAGGTGGACCAAAAGACTAATTAACAAATCGCTGAGGTGATCCGGCGCAATGTCTACTCTCGTAGAGGTGGCCCGATGAGTGAGTAGCAAAGCACAGAACTAACGTGGCGCGGTCTCTACTTTCGTAGAGGTGGCCCAATGATTGACTGTGCTTCCTTAGTCGTGGTCCGGTGACTACTTAAACTAAGCACTGAGCTAAACCGGAAATATATCTTCTTATACAACACTGGTCTTACCTGATGGCCGACTAACTGCACCGCATCAGTAGCATATTTGTGATTTTATAGTATTTTTCCCCACACACATGCACTCATAGAAGCAAATACATCATCATCTGATCGTAGCAGCGAAGTAAAAAGCAGACAGGAATGCCATTGCTGCCATTCATTGGTACTTATTGCTGCAAGTTTGTTCCATCGTTGTCGTCTTGAGGACCGTTAATGATTTTGGAATTCGAACCCTTTTTTTTCTTGAAAGCAGATGTTTATTATAACTGCTGTTGCTAACAACTTTAAATAAATAGTATTTCTTTCAGTAAACATTAATAGTATTGGCATATGTTAGTTTTTCACTACTGAAATTAAATGCTTTTCTACAGCAACTAAGAAATTATTTTTTTGACAAGTTCGCAAAATCGAGGCTGCGACTTTTGCCATCACAAGTATGGAGCCAATTCTTGTGGAATGTAAATGGTATTTCTATATAACACTTAAGAATTGTTATAAGTACCTCTGATAATTAATAAAACTATTATCTACTAATATTGTTCTTATTGTGTTGTTGTAAGTTGTAAGTTTTATTTTTTTATTTGTTTATCAATTAAATTTTCACTACCAAAGGAATCAATGTTATTGAGTTTCTTTTTTTTCTTTTATTGTCGTTGACGAACCCTGAATGCATTGCGCATTTTTTTGTCCACACTACCACAGCATAAAATTTGTCACAGACGAACCGCGAATGCATTCTTCTACCAAAGCGATGTTGACACTAATTCCGATAACACGGCGCACTTTGGGGTATTTGACCACCAAAATGGAGATTAATTGAAAAATGAAAATTTAGATATCCGATTAAAGTTTTATACTCGATTATTGTAGACAAAATTCTCCATCATTAGGCAAAAGATTCGATAACATATGTTGCTTAATTCAATTTGTGTTTTGTCTCAAAATTCGTAATTTTTTTTTGATTTTTCTGCTTTTTTGCAAAAAGGGATTTTTTTGTTTTCAAGTGCAAGTTTTTTCATTTTTGCCATTCAAAAGCCAAATATTATTATGGATCCTTCAACTTCAGGTAATTTCGAACAAAAAAAGCATTTGCATGTCGACATTTACCCTGTACAACTACGAGTATTTTTAATCGTTTATGGAAAAAAGTCTAAATTTTAGCCATTCTTGGGAAGTATGTACAGTTTTAAAATGATACCGGTCAACTTCGTGTTCTGAAATTTATATATTTTTAAAGCTTAGGAACTGTACTAATATAATTAACAAAAACATCTTGCGCGTTTTTGCGCCAATTCGTGTATTTACAGATTTTCTTAAAATATTCATATGTAAAAATGGAGAAAATTAACAGTGACTCTACTTATTGTGTTTACATTTAAATCGTTGTTGTATATATTGTTATTGTTATCTATATTTGTAACTAACGGTGCATTACCATGCACCCTAAAGCAATTTTTTTATTTCATATTAGCAATAAAATGGTCACGATAACTATTTAAAATATTTTTTGTTAAATATAATTTCGTGTCAATATTCGGTGATATTTTAAACTCTACCATTATAGATGTATAAGGTGTTAACACTTCGATGTGTCTGGTTTTTATTTATTATTTTTAAGTACAAAGCAAAAGTGACAATTAAAACGTGATGTTCCAAAAGGAATATATAAAGATTTAACCCCGTTTTCTTTTCACAGCAACATTAATAATTTTACGAATACCATTGGGATATAAAACAAAAAATTTTCAATATTATAAAATTATTTGCTTAGTAGTTCTTTAATAAAAATATCAAATTATTATTTTTTAAAAATATAGCTTTTATTACATTTGTTCACAACTAATAGAAAAATATTACATAACACAATGTGAGCAACTTTATTCTCATGTTAGTTCGAATTTAAAATTAAGTTGCGATTTTGCGATTTTGATTAAATTAAGTGCAAAGGATGCAGATTTTTGAGGGCTATAATTCTAGTGTTTGAAGGTGCCACGTGGAATGCATACATCGGAAGTTATAGCCCAATATACGTTAAAAAATTATTTTTTTGGCATATCTTTCCCGATGTTTCGGCCGTATCTAAGCTATTTAAAGGGAGATTTTGATAAAATCAACTGGAATCGGCTAATAATCTCAGAAATAGTAAATATAAATAAAGATTACATTGCCGGAGAGCGTCCTTTAATTGATCTCCATTTTGGGGGTACAATACCCCACTGTGCGGCGCACAGAAAAGACCTGTTACGAAAACTGATTAATCCTAGTGTGGCATATGTGACAGCGCATAGAGAAAGGGACCTACGGGTAAAAAAATCAATTTTCACTTTTTTTGATGTGGACAACATCTGAGCATCGAATGAGACCGATCCCATGTTCCAAAAGTGTTCCCTCCCAGAGATATGCGCGTTTTATGAAAGTGATGGTACACCAAAGATTTACGTATTTATATCTAAAAATGGGTTTTTACCCTTAGGTCCCTTTTTATTTTGCGCGTCACATTTGCTAGTGAAGAGCACTCATCTAACGACTGTCCGAAGAAAGTAAACCTGCGCACAAGACATGCAGGCAGTCTTTAATCGCCGGTTTTGACCATGTGGTACGTTTTTTGGCCACATCAGACAAAAAGTCCAGCAATAATGCCCATTTAAAAGGTATTTAATGCGTCCCAACTAACAGTACCTAGTTTAACCATTGTTAACCCACAAAAAAATATGATTACTTAAGTCAATACTCAAAAAGTGTTTTTTACTGAGTTACCTTTGGTCCCTTAAAGGGAAACTTTTGCACCTTGGCCGATTTCACCCATTTACAAACCAAATTAGCGTGTGGCCATATGCCATCTTCAAGCAAAATTTCAGAATAAGTCGATTCGTTTGACCGCTAGCATGCTTTCAACAGGCACATGGACGGATGTGGCTAGACTGCCTTAGAATTTTATGACGATCAAGAAAAGATATACTGTATAAAGTCTCCGAGCAATATTTCGTGATGTTCAAAACGGAATGACAAATTTTATAAGCCAGCCACCCTTCGGTGTAGGGTAAAACAAAAGAGTATTTTTTCTATAATACGGTTATACAGCGTCCCTCTTTCTAGGCCACGGTTGCTTTTGAGCTCGATGTTTACTATTACGTTTACATGAATGTTTTGAGTCCAGGATTACGCCTAAGTACTTGATGTGATACGACAGTAGTATTTCTTGACCGCGTAAACAGGCAACTTAAAATTACCGAGTAAACAGGCAACATAAAAGTAACTGCAATCTAAGTTTTCCTCTGTTCACTCTCAGACTACTTGTGGCCTAAGTATCAAGTGTTTCAGGGTAATTATTCATGATGTCACTCATCACGAACGGTAATAAGCGAGAGAAAAGGATCACTACATCTTCTGCATATGCTATAACCTTAATGTAGTCGAATCTAACTAATATTTCGTTGATGACAAGGATACATAGCGAAGGCGAGACTTCCCCACCCTATAGATTGCCTTGTTTGACGCACTTTGACAGATTGCTGTTAACTATTGTAGCGTTTAGGATTCTGCTCTGCAGCATGGTAAGTATTCAGTTTCGGCTGATATATGTTAGAAGCAGCTAGGGTATGTTGTTTGTGTTCAACGGATCTCTCGATGGTCCTAACATCTTTATGTTAGGCTGTGTTTGTCGAGCGTTCCTTTAGATAGACATGTTGGCTTACGGATATGTTGTTGGAGCTATTTATGTCTGAGCTATCCATCGACGAGTCTTTCAAGCGTTTTTAGCAAAAACGTTTATAGACTATGTAATTGGTCTGAATAGCTTGCGTTTTCGTGACTACTTTATCCTGCCTTGGTTATGAAGATAAGTTTTTCCCTCTCCAATTCAGTGCTATGTAGCTGAGGGATAGGTAGAATCTAAATATGTGTACTTGCAATGGGTTGATTATGCTCTCCGCCCTTAAAACTTTTTTTGGTTGTAGTGTGAATACTGCTGTTAATGGCCCTGGTAACTTTACATGGACCCTGTCAACTTTGATACTCTATTCTTGGTTAGTTATTGGGGTTTGCTTTTCGTTAGCTGTATCCGTACAGTCTGCGAAGTGGATTTTAAAAAGAACACCAAGTGATTCTTCTAAGTTGCCTGACCATGTAAGTATTTTCGTCTATCTTTATAGGGACGGATTCAAGTGACCTTTTGTCATTATTTTGCTCAGACTGGCTGTGTCTTTGGTATTTTCTAGCGATCCACAGAAGTCCATCCAGGATTGCATCTTGGCTCAGGCTGAGGCTTTTCATAGTCCTTTAGTTTATCCTTGTATGGGTGTCTGGATTCGTTTTGGTTACTTGCATTGAAAGCTTTCCGCGATTTTTTCGAAGCTGTGGTAGGTCAAACTTATACTATGGTGGGTAGAGTTTCTTTGAGCTTGTCTGCGGGCACAATACTTCGAAGGTTATATCCAAAGAGTTTTCGTGATGGGTACAGCATTTTCTATTTCTGCCGTGGTGTTATCTTGATATGTTATGTTGGGAAGTTTACTATCAAGGACGCTATTGAACTTGTCCCTGTCAGTCCTTTTAGGACATTTGCATCACAGCCCAAAAGGATGTTGTAGTGTGGGTGTATAGCTTTCATTGCTTTGTAAAGAGTGGTGCAGCATCAGATGAATGAGCCATGTAGCAAGAGGCATCGAGGAACTGCTAACCGTTTTCTAGTTCAAACTTTGCTACGGTCTGCTGTGCTCAATTGGGGACGTAAGAAGATGTTTATGTAATTTTTTACGATTTGGCACGATATTGGCTTAACGTTATCCTTGGCGTATAATGTTTAGTATCAGTGGCATTTGGGTGATGTTGTTGCATATTATCGAGCAGCTTATTGTCATCTTTGATGTCGTCTTTTCTATCAGGACCGGGAGGACATAGAATTTTTACTCTGGCCTCCCCTGAGCCAAAGAGGAGCTTGTTTTCCAATTTATTCAGAGCTCCTACTCTTCCAAATTATCATCCAAAATTATCATCGTCCATATGATCCACCGCGTTCATTTCTGCCAAACACTCTAAGAGTAAATGGCCAATTCACTGCATCTTGGGTAAACAAACTCTGGCTCGAGGTCTCTACCGGACCTCGAATGATTCTTGCGAATCTCGATGTTTGTAAGTCCCCGGGCCCGGATGGTATCTCATCACTAGTCCTATGTAAGTGCTCCTCGACGCTAGCCCGTCTTGGCCAATAATCTTGGCCAATAAAATTGGCCAATAATCTTGCGAATTATCGGCCAATCGCGATCTGCTCTGCGCTCTCCAAGGTAATGGAGAGCATGGTTAACCACCATCTTGTAGGGTATCTAGAGTCCAACGACCTGCTTAGCGACAGACAGTACGGCTTCCGTAGAAATCGCTCTGCGGGTGACCTGATGGCTTTCCTATCGGAAAGCTGGAGTCGGTCTATCCACCAGTTTGGTGAGAGTAAGGTCGTGGCTCTGGATATATCCAAGGCATTTGATAGAGTCTGGCACGGTGCATTCTTATCAAAGCTGATCGCTTTTGGTGTCGGTAATACATTTGCTCGATTTATATCGAGATTTCTTAGAGATCGCACTATACGAGTTGTTGTAGATGGGTTCTCATCCGATAACATAGGTCGACCGCTGGTGTGCCACAAGGCTCTGTCCTTTCTCCCTCATTATTTCTCATTTTCATTGATGATCTTTTGGGTCAGACCGTGAATCCAATCTACTCTTTCGCGGATGGCAGCAACCTATGTCATTCATATTCATTCGACCGTAGGCCGAGGCTTCAAGATATTGAAGACAAAAGGCGAATAATGGAAGAGACACTTGGCCGGGATTTACTGGCCATCTCCGACTGGGGTCGAGTGAATAGAGTAGATTTTAATGCGCGTAAGACACAGTGCTGCTTGTTGTCTCAAAAACGATTCGCTGACCCATCAGTGTCGTCATTATCTTTCGATGGTATGGATGTCGAACAATCAGATGCTCTTGATGTTCTGGGCATGAAAATACAATGTGACGCTCGTTGGGCGAGACATGTATTCAAAGTGTCGAAAGAAGCACTCAAGTCATTAGGCTTCCTAAAGCGGTGCAAAAAATATATCACTCCTTCTGATCTTTTCGATATCTATACAACATACATCAGGCCAAAGATGGGATACAACTCCCATATATGGGCAGGTGCTCCAAAATCATCCTTGGAGCTTCTGGACCGTGTTCAAAGGAGAGCGATATTGTTTCCCTGGAACATCGTCGGAATGTGAGTTGGGTGTCGCTGTTCTATCGCTACCTCCATGGGGTGTGTTTTTCAGACATTCGTGGCCTTATTCCTGACGAGAATATGTTCGGCAGGGATACACGACTTTCCAGAAATTCACACCCATTTGTTATCGATTGGCCGGTTGACCGCACTATACACTACAGATCGAATTCGTTTTTCGCCCGTACTGTCCGTATGTGGAATCGACTTCCGGCAAATGTATTTCCCACCAATTACGACATCCAGAAATTCAAGGCGAATGTCAATAAACATTACTCCCTCTTTCCCCCCTTTGATCCCTTGCTTTCCAACGTCCAACGCAATGCATTGCATGTATAGGGGAATACCCCTGAGTGTTGGCTAATTAAAAAAAACCTCGGTGAATCTGGCTTAACTCGCTACAGTAGAACCTTTATCGGCGAGCATATCTTCCATAACAAGATCCGACGACATAAATTCTACTCTTCCCCAGTCCGAGGTTATCGGTACCGTTGGCCTCGTTTGATGAGCATTGTGCTGTGGAGACTACTGCGCTTAGTGTTTCTGCTGCGAGTTTGCTGGCGGGTGTCTTGTAAAAAGTACTTCTTCTTCTCATAATCGTCAACAAATTTAAACTTTGTGGTACAGTGACTTTCGAACATTGGACGAACACTTAAGTCTGCTATTTTCGTTGCCAATCTGTCTATCGTGCGGGACGGGCAGGACCGGTGCTGAATATGATGTTGTCTGTTATAGAATTGCGACACTGCTGCCACTGTTCTGAATAAAGGCTCAGTTCTGAATAAAGGCTCAAAGATCATCCTCTGGTGAGTTGCCAGACTGCATCCGTGGTGTTGAGTTTTATGGGATTTTTTGTGTAAGTTGGAATTTGTGTGTTGTGTCCTCGAGTGTTCGCAGACTAAGCGACGTTGAGTGTACAACCGACCCGAGTTGCGCCACTTTATACACTTGCTGGCCATACAGATTATCAGCACAATTCCTTCACCACCTTGAACATAAAAGTGTTTGGGTAACCTTTTGTCATACTGGCAAACACCATAATCTCTTGCTTACATAGATAAAGATTTAGAGATGTAATAAAGAATTAAGCACAGTGTGCCTGAACTTAAGGCCTTACATCGCAACAAGATGGTTACGTCTGGCAATGTTGTTTCTAGTTTCCAGATATTGCATCCAATCTAGATGAAATTTTGCACAAGTCTGTTTTTGGACTAAGGATCAAAGTCATGCCAATTGAAGGTAATCGGTTTAAGTTTAGATAAAGCTCCCACACATATGTTCATCTGGTTTTATTTTTTCAGCTCTAAAAGCCACACACGAGTAATACACCCAAACTTGATGAAATTCGACACAAGTAAGTTTTTATGGAAGAAAATCAGTTCGAATTTCTATATAGATCTCACACATTTGTTTGTCCGATTATATGTTTTCAATTCTAGAAGGCACATATTACACTTAATATCGATTAAATTTGGTACAAGTAAGTTTTTGGCAAAATGTGGAGGCTTTAAAAATTGAAGAAAATCGGTTTAACTGACACATTTTATTACATCCAATCTTGATTTGTTGAGGCTCAAGTAAGTTGTTTGGATAAAGGGCGGATGCTAATGTAGTAAAAGAAAATCGGTTTGGTTCAGATATCACTAGTTCCCACACACATATGTTCATCTGATTTTATGTTTTTTTTTCTATGAGCCACATATTGTATTCAATCTAACTGAAATTTGGCACAAGAGCCGAACTTATAAAAACTGAAAGAAATTGGTTCAGATTTAGATATAGAACTTACACATATATTCATCTGATTTTATGTTTTTACCTCTACAGGCCATTACTATTTTTGAGTGCATAATGCAAATTATATAACTTAACGTTCTCAAAGTACATAAAAAATGACTGCGAAAGGGACAACAAATTTAAAAATTAGTGAATTTTGTCGCATTATTTAAAGTTAAATCTGTTATCTATAATGGACTTATAGAGTTATTGGCATTAAATTCCTTGATTTTAAGTTTTTTTTTAAAAAAAAAAAACATTTTAAACTTTCGTGAACGGGACATAAATTCCAAAAAAGTTTTTTAGATTTTACTTTTCATTAAGATCGGTCAAGGCAAATCCTATATAAGTATCCCTCCACCGTTCCTACGCTACAACAGAGCAAAAGTTGGTCCCTTTCGGCCCATGCTTACCTCCATTGTCTTAGCCAATATTTGTAAATTACTCTTATTTGTTCTCGAAACAAAATTTGCTTCAATTTGAGTACTCATATATCCATATCGACCATTAATCGCCCGTATCGACCACGTGGATCATTTTTTGGGCCACTTGAGCCAAAAAGCCCATAAAAAACAATGTCGTTTTTTAGGTATTTAGTGAGTCCCAAATAACAATATTTATTTTCACCTTTTTCCGTCCTCTAAAATGTATGATTTGTTAAGCAAATACTCAAAAAGTGTACTTTTAACCGATGTACCTTTAGTCTCTTAAACGAAAACTTTTATAATCTCACATAGCGCCCGTTTATATTCCCGCTCTAACATAGGCCACCATCGTGCAAAGTTTTTTTGGCCGCTATCGTGCTTTCAACAGACACACCGACGGACGGACAAACCGACTAGGGTAGGGTGGAGTGTATCAAATTGTTGTTGTTGGTTGATATTGTATGTGACAAATAATGCTAAATTTGCTGTCACTAAAGTACATGTCTGTGTATGTTTATATACTTATAAAACAAAAGTAAATGTTAATCCGAAGTTGAAGACGGATTTCTAGTGACAAAAGCAAAGATCAATACTACATTCATAAAAGAATAGTAATACTTCTTTATTGAACAGTTTATTTTTTAAATATCGAAAAAGAAATTGTTTAAGCACTTTTGATTATTTCGTCGTTAACTTCCGGTGGAAGTCCCCATATATATTATTTTTAAAGCTCACTCGAAAACTTGACAAAACGTCAAGTTTTCGAGTGAACAAAAAAGGCTGCTTTATGCTTGAACAACGTTGGGAAATAATGCAAACCTTTTTCCAGAGTCAATTCTGTGAAGCCGAAACAGTGCGTTTCTTAAAAAGAAATGTTGGCCTTAATGAAGCACCCAATGCGCTGTGTGAGACACACGCAGAAAAAAAGTATGGTTGGGGTAACAATATTCGAAGAGCAACATACTATTGGTGGTTATATGGTTGTGGCACAACAATATTATGATCATCACAACAATAGTATGGTTCACACACAACCATACTATGATCCCCATAACAATATTATGGTCCTCACAACAATAGAATCATTCACACACAACCATACTATGATTCCCACAACCATATTATTATTCACATTCAACCATAATATGATCCCCACAACCATATTATGATCCTCATAACCATAGTATGTTTAACGTACAACCATAGTATGACTAACGCACAACCATACTATGATCCCCAAAATTGTTTGTAAACACTGGAATACGTTATTATTCAACAATAAAGAATTTTATTAAGTAAGTAATGTAACAATAGGAGTGATTTATTTAACAGTAAAAAAAATCATTTATAATTATTAAAAATATTTTATTTATACTAATAACTATTATTATTATTATTATTATTATTATTGCGTAAGAATCGTAAAAATAACATTGTCAAATTAAAAAAAAAAATTAAGGTTTTGCCGGTATGATTACCGTTATCATGTTATTGTTAACATAAAACCCATGAAAACAATACTTTTGTTCCACCAACCATAGTTATATTGTTGCTACAACCATATTTTCATTTTTAAATTTGGCAACAATACTTTTGTTACATTTCAACAATATTAATATTGCCGCAATCATACTATTGTCAAAATAAAATTCAAAAAACAATAATATGGTTGCGACGACCATACTTTTACTGCAGAGAACATACTATTGTTGCCGTGACCATATAGTAACCATATCTTTTCTCTGCGTGCAGGCATGGCAGTTGACAACATTTACGGTCCCCGTCGTCGTGCAGTGCACATTAACGAAAATGTGGGTGCCGTAACCCAGGGTGTGCGAATCAGTACTTGAACTTACTCGTCATCTATAAGTATTTCCACAACTCAAAATGTGAAGCAGCATCCCAATGCCACCTTTGCAAAAAAACACGCATTATGCTCTAACAAGGTCCAATTGACTCAGTAACTGAAGCCTCCAGTTTCGGTCTAAGACTTCGCTCAAAACTCATTTTATTTTTCTCAAGAGAATTTTTACCTCGGCTGCAGAGTACGCCCCAAGAAACTAAATTGCCCCATAAGGCTGTCCAATATATCCTTGAAGAGTGAAAGTTTAGCCAGAATTTTTGAACGGTGCCCAATTTGTATTTAAAAATGCAGCAGGAAACTCTATTTCGGTTAACGGAGAGTGCAAGAGATGCATGATAAACTATTGTTTGTGGCCAGAGATTGCAGACATTGTTAATAGAATTAAAGGTTACGCATTACATTGGTCCGCTATTCAATGGGTGATCGAGAGAGTAAACGTCAAAGTCTCAGTTGTACCATTTCATGTTTACTCTGGTTAAAACCGCTAAATTTGAAGTTATTATTTGGTCTTTTTTGCTTAAATCAACTCTATAAACTTCGATCGTTACAAAATTTGCACATAATGTTACGTTTGGCCGGGCAATAATTGTAGGGTATATTACGAGGGGAGTGGCACCGCCCAGCTCTGAACTTAGAAAGATTATGAGCTCATGATCTGTTAGTTAGGACGATTTTAATTGGATAATATCAGTCATCGTACGTAGCTCGCCTACACCACACGTGTTTTCTTTTTCTGATCGGACTTAATTAGTGCTGTTTCTTGTACTGTTTCGATAGTTAAAATTACCATCATGAGTGATACACCGAACCGGAAAGGTCTAGACAACTGCAATTTGTCTTTCGATAAAACCAAATTGATGACTATCCTAACTGCCGGACCTAAATATTTAATAATGAAACGTGTTAATAGTGAGAAAACACTTTCTGAAGTGTCTCCGTTTCTTATTAAAAAGGTTATTGATGGTGTATGCGGGGGTGAAGTGGAAATGTGCAAAAAATTGCAAAACGGCACAATTCTGATAAAAACAAAAACGTATGCTCAAGCCAGAAACCTCATTCAATTGACATCGTTCGCTTTAACAATACAAATTGAAGTGAGTGAACACAAATCACTCAATTTCGCCAGAGGGGTTATTTACTCTTTCGATTTATTCGGAACGCCAGAAAGTGAAATTCTTAAAGAACTAAAACCACAAAACGTGTATAATGTTGACAAAATAAAACGAAAGGAGGAAAAAGAACTGAAGGAAACAGGCCTAATAATTCTTACTTTTGCCACCCCTACTCTTCCGACAAAAATTTCAGTCGGCTATGAGATGGTTTCAGTAAGACCTTATATACCTCTTCCACTTAAATGCAAAAACTGCTTTCGCTACGGACACACAGCAAAAGCATGCACGAATAACAAAGCATGTTGGAATTGCTCTAAAGACTATCATCTGGACGACGACACCGAAGAAAACTGTACTTTTGGAAAACACTGCATTAATTGTTTTGAATCCAGCAACGACAACAATAACACTCACTCCCCCAACGAAAAATCGTGCCCAGTCTTTCTAAAAGAGAAAGAGGTACAAGCCATCATTACTCTTGAGAAAGTAGGCAAGAAAGCAGCCCTAAAAAAATACAATGAACGGCACCCAACAAAGACGTTCTCTTCAACAACAAAAACAGTAAACTGTTCCCATATAAAAACTACAAGCAACTCAGAACACCATTCGCAAAAAACAAACTCCTCTTCCCAAGAGAAACCATCAACAAGTCGCTCTTCGGCTACAACAACGATACCGCTAGCAAATTTATCACCACCAACATCACATAAATCAATTGATCATTCCCCAACAGAGGAAAAAGTTGATCTCTCTGAGCTATCATATGAGTCAACTGATAACGAGAGCAATACCACAAACACCAGCGGAAAAACTACCATTCTACCAAAAATGACATCAAAACGACACCTAAAACAACTTCAGAAAGAAATCAATAAAAATATCCCGAAGCGATTAAAAAAATAACTAGATTCTACCAAAAGCAAATCACTCTCCTGTTTACCGACAAAACGCATGCCGATACTTATAACGTCTTTATTTATAAATTTAATCAACATAATAGTAGTATCCTGTCAAAAAACAATAGTTCTTTACATGTTTAACAAAAATGTTTACATACCTAATGTTCAACCTACTCAAGAGTTAACAAAATGACACTCCAAATATTGCAATGGAATATGAATGGCTTTATTAACAACTATAGAGAACTACAATTACTTCTAAAAAAACACTCACCAAAAATTATATCCATCCAAGAAACTCATATACATGACCGGAGAAATATATGTATACCAATAAATTATACCCTTTATGACAAAAATACTTCAAAATCACGATATGGCGGATCTGCCATTCTAATACATAATTCAATCCAACATAAATTAATTCACATACCTAACGACTTTGACAGCATTTGCGTTGAAGTGCATTCAAAAATAAAATTCCGAATATTTTCAATATACATGCCACCCAACAAAGCCTTCAGCATTGGAAATCTTCAAAATATCATTGGTCAGTCCAACCTTCCTACGATTATCACTGGGGATTTTAATAGCTGGCACACGAGCTGGGGCTCCCAAATCAATAATAAAAACGGAAAAATCGTATACAATTTTATATTAGATTCCAACTATATTTTGCTAAATGACAATTCTCCCACCCACTTCAGTACACACGGATCGTTTTCCAATATTGATCTCTCCTTTTGCAGTCCAGACATTGCATTACAGTCAAACTGGAAAGTTTTAGAAGACTTATGTGGAAGTGACCACTACCCAATATGTATATCACTATTCAATTATAATTCAAATAGAGACCACAATCTTAAACAGAGACCAAAATTCAAGGTTGATTTAGCTAATTGGAAACTTTTTCAGGAAAAATGCAACATTTTCGAGTCTAACCGAGAAATAAGTAAAAACATAAATCAAGAAGCTGCCAATATAACAAAGATTATTCTACAATCTGCTAATATTTCAATTCCTCAATCTCATAACACCTTCAACAAAAAAGTTCCCTGGTGGACAAAAAAATTAGAAATACTTAAATCTCAAAAAAATAAATCATGGCAGAAATTCAAGCGAAATATAAACGAAACCAACCTTTTAGAATTTAAAAAACATAGAGCGAAGTTCAAGAGAGAAATCCGAATCGCTAAAAATTTGGCTATTAACCGCCTTGGTACCTCTATAAATCCAACAACTCCTACTTCTAAAATCTGGTCCAACATCAGAAATTACACCGGTTACAAACAATCAAGCGAAATACACTGTATTTCAAAAGCTGAAGACCCTCAAGTTATGATAACGGAAAAAGCTGACATTGCCGAAGAATTTTCCAAATTTTGGTCGAAAAATGCCTCAAATAATACCTTCTCTAACGCCTTTACAGCATCAAAAGCAAAATCACTCAACAATACCATGTCCATTAACCCACACCCAAAAGCTCACTTAATTGAATCGCCAATCACATGTATAGAACTTTCATCTGTTCTTAAAAAATTGAATGGAAAAACACCTGGAATGGATAGAATCACGTATCCCATGTTAAAAAACATGCCTTCTTCTCTAATACATAGGATTTTGAACCACTTCAACAACATATTCAACTCATACCTTCCCCAACAATATAAGACCAGCATAGTTCTTCCAATACCGAAACAGGGCTCAGAAAAAACGTTGTTGAAATCATATAGACCTATCTCCCTTAACCCATGTATCTCCAAAGTACTAGATAAAATAATAGCCAATAGACTGTGGTGGTTTATGGAGTCATTTAAACTTTTAGATTCCCATCAACTCGGGTTTAGAAAAGGAAATTCGACAATCGACCCTCTCATATACATGGACTACCAAATTTCCAATAGCTTATCGGCACGCAAACACATCTCGATTATTTCCCTAGACTTTGAAAGGGCATTCGACCGAATAGGAATCCATAGCATTTTAGATCAACTCAGATCATGGAAATTGGGACCTAAGGTAACCAGATATATACTTAACTTTATGTCAAATAGGAAAATAATTGTCCGAGTTGGATCAAACTACTCCTCACCCCTCCCCCTAACCAATGGTATCCCACAAGGATCACCCCTGTCTGTAGTACTATTTCTAATTGCATACAACAGATTATGCCTTATCATATCACCTTACAAAGAAATCAAACTCATATCATACGCTGACGACTTTAACCTTATAGTAGAATCGAACAAAAACAAGAACCCGAATATAGACTTAACCAATCTTTTTAATGACATAATTCAATGGAGTGCTACATCAGGAGCTATTCTTTCAACATCAAAATGCAAATTTATGCATATATGTCGCAAGAAACATTGCAAAGTCAACCTGAACACGGGCAGTATTAACTTAACCCAAGTGAACACAATGAAGATTCTAGGGCTGTTTTTTAACAAAAAGTACCGTTGGGACACACATATAACATATTTATCATCCAAACTTACTAAACAGCTAAATATTATAAAATGTCTTTCTTCAACAAAGATGAACTGTAATATAGTTACGTTACTGTCAGTATTAAAATCAATCGTAATATCCAAAGTCAACTACGCCTTACCTTTATACGGGCATTCACCTAACAATCAATTAAGGAAAATAAAAACGATAATAAATACCGCTCTTCGATATGCCCTGGGTGCTTTCCGTACCACTCCAGTCCACAACATGCTTTTTGAATCGGGAATAGTCCCATTAGAAACTCAAACAAAGATTATGACAGCTAAACTATCCAAGACAATAATATTCAGCAATAACACACTTATTCAGGAAATAACTAAGAAGTGCAAAACTTCAAAGAAAATACCTAAACTTCCTTCCTCAATTCACCGATGCCTCAACTATATCTCACAGATAGAATCCACTTTATCAATACCCAACAGAAAAAACACCCAACACCCACCGTGGCACTTAAAACCTTATCAAATCAACACCAATTTAAACAAACTGAACAAATGCAATACACACCCTAAGATATATAAGCTTTGTTTTGATGAAATTAAAAATAATCTACCCGGATACAAATTTATTTTTACTGACGGGTCTAAATCCGAACACTGTACTGCCTTCGGTATTACCACAGAAGACACCACAATCCGATCAGGTCTACTACCTTCTTACAGCTCAATATATACCGCTGAAATTACAGCAATATATGAAGCCTGTATTATTGCAAAAACCCAAAGGGGTAAATTTGCTGTTTGCTCTGACTCCCTATCAGCATTAAAGTCGATTGGAAACATATCCAATTCAAATTTCTACACCTCACATATAAGAAATATAGTTATACAGAATCATTCTAAAATTATGCTTGTTTGGGTACCCGGCCACTACGGCATCAAAGGTAATGAATTCGCTGACGAAGTAGCAAAAAATGCAAGCACAGCTCCACTAATATCGTTTGCCAACCTCAACCACAAAGACTTAAACAACCATATATGTCAGTACTTTGCACAGACCTCGACAAACTACGACCACACTTCCCAGTGGTATAGAGATGTAAATCCACATAAAACTAATTTACACTCCTACTTAAAAAGAAACACTATATTAAATAGGTGTGACACGATCAAAATACTTAGGCTAAGACTCGGACATTCTAAACTTACACACGGCCATTTGCTAAAAATCCAAATCCCATCTATTTGTAACTGCCTACCTGATAACTCTTCCAATCCTAAACATTTTCTGAAAGATTGCCAAAAATTCAATAATATAAGAATAAACTTATTTGGACAAAACGATCCTTTAAAAATCCTGACAACTTTAACCTCTTTGGAAATACAACAACTAATTGATTTTCTGAAACAAACGTATGTGTACAAATTAATATTAAGCCGCTGATATTCCACCAAAGTGGTTTAACATAACATAAGTTACTAACATAGAATTAAGTTATAATTTAAGATATAAATGTACTATGTATATATAAAAAAAAAAAAAATTCAAATTACTGTTGAGCTGAAGGCCTAGATGCTATTGCTCACTCCTCACATATTAATTGATAATTTGTAATTATGAATTAATATCTTCAAATAAATAAAATAAATAAATAAATAATTGGATAATATGATATTGGTAATAAACGCCCACCGAGGTGTGGGTTGAATGGAAGGCGACGCCATGCCTCCCGTAGTAAAATGGATCGGTATACTAAACATGGTGTCTATTTCCATTCCTTTCAGGTGTTACAAACATTAGCACTAAGTCATAACACCTTGTAGCCCAGTGTGGTGTAGGGAATAACTATAAACAAACAAATGAATAACGAATTTTCTTTGATAAATTATTTTCACGTTAATAGCAATAAAAACACCGACTGCGAGAGACGTAACCGTGAGTTCTCTCAGCCGCGAAATTAAAGTATCAGCAGAAGGTCGTGTCAATAGGTTCGGTAATCGCCTTATTAACCGTGTCGGCGATGTGAATTTGCCACTTCGGAGCTGCGATTTGAGCGAGCCGAATATCGAGCACCGAAGTTATTTTTCTACTCTAATTCATAGTATGGGAGTATACGTATATATGTTTGTCATTTCGTTTGTAAGATCTCGAAATACTTATCTAAGTTTGTATATTATTAATCTTTATAAAATTCGTTGACGATCTAGGTATGTCTGTTTATTGAAAGCACAATTCAATTTCAACAAAAACAGTCGGAGTCTTCAAACTTGCCAGATATATGTCTTATAATCGACAATTAGTTGGTATTGAATCGGACGAAAGTGAAAAAGTTCTCCTTTGGAGGATCAAAAAAAGTCCTGCCCCAAATCTTAAGTTTTTGAAATTTGCGCTGAAAGTGTTAGCCATATATGCTTTAACCTTTCCAATAATGGTTGTAATCATTGGGCCCTTGCGCAGGTATGCAGAAACGGTGCAATCTTGTTACAAAACCAAATATGTACCTACGAGTATATTAAAGATTTGTGCCAATTTGGGAATCGGTGAACATATGTGACGCACAAAATAGAAATGGCCTAAAGGTGAAAACCAGTTTTGTTCAGGAGAGTCATTTTAAAGATTTAAATACGTGTATCTTTGGTGTACCATCACTTTCAAAAAACGCGCATATCTCTGGGAGGGCATGGGATCGGTTTCATTCGATGTTCAGATGTTGTCCACATCAAAAAAAAAGTGAAAATTGATTTTTTTACCCTTAGGTCCCTTTCTCACATATGGTCATAGAGCCTTTATGGTTCCAAAATATTCCTACTTGAACTGTGGACACATGTGTATTAAAAACAATAAACCAGTTTAAATATCCGGCATAATCATGGATCTCCCCACATGTTTCTTCTAACACATTTTTATTAATTCTTGAGTTTATATTTAATAGATCTGCTGTTCTATTTTAAACACAACACTGATTTCTCCCATATTGTCTCCGTTAATGCTGGTAAAACACAAGGCAGCATCCTTCGTCCCTTACTGTACCATATGCACGTCAGATTTACCAGTGTACTTACGTATGCAGATGACACAGCTTCCTCAGATTCAAGTCACTCTGCGACACATGCCTCTCCATTAATAAAATCCAACTACATAAATTGCAAAACTGGCTTGTGAAATGGAATATTAAGCTGAACTCCAGTAAATCTAGTTTTACTAATAGGAAACAAGATTTCCAACATTCGCAATAAACGGAGACACAGTTCCACTTACAGAGTGTGTAAAGTATCTTGGAATGAACTTAGATCCCACATTAAATAGAAAAGAAAGCATCCCTTCATAAAGTTTAAAATAAACTAATAATTTATAAATCTTTTTTAAAACCGGTTTGGATACACGGTTTAACATTTTTGGGTACGACTCTAACGTGAAAATATTGGCAAGATTTCAATGGTTCGTCAGAAATGATATAATTTTCAAAGATCTTAAAATGACATTGATGAAATCAAACTATGCTCTGAAAAATATTTATCAGGACTAAGCAATCAATCAAATTGACTGGCTGCCTGTCTATTTGATAATACTCGTGCTAACGAAGCAAGGCGTTTATCAAGACTACATGTAATGGACCTTCCTTTTAGAACAAAAATTAAGGGTGGTCCAACTAAAATGCACGAGTTAATTGTAAATAAAACAAAACGTTTTCAGAGAATTGTCTTCGTAGACGGATCTATGGCAATTATGTGTAAAACAAGCTGTAGGTGGCATACATTATCCAATGAACCATATTTCCAGTAACTCTGAGTCATTATGCCGAACTGTCCAACAAAACCACGTAGTGCACGAAATGCATTTTGATTTGAACGCCCATTTTCGTAAAAGGCTTTTCCACGGCTAAATTTTTCAAACACTAAGGAAAATATAATTTAACACATCATTGCACATTTTTTTAATTTACTTATAGATAATTTTACTTATTGTAGAAAATCTCATTCAGTCATCTTATACAGGGTGGCCGTCGGGAAGGTATACTACTTTCTCTGTTAATAATTTTTGATTAAATCAAAGAGAATGGATCTTATATTGATAAATGTTTTATTTAATGTCGGCAATTATGTATGGAATACAATATCAGATAAATGTCCGTCTCTGTTAGCCGCACAAATGCAATCCCTTTTGAGCACATTTTTCATTACATTCTCACACATTCACGCGGTATTTCCTTAATTTCATCACGAATATTTTTTTTTGAGTTGCTCAAGCGTTTCTGGTTTGTTTGCATGAACCTTGCTTTTCAGATATCCCCACAAAAAGAAGTCCGGAGCAGTCAAATCAGGCGACCGTAGAGGCCAGTCATCATCACCATTTCTTGAAATAACTTGTCGTGGAATAAGGTCTCGCAGTTATTCCATTGTAATCCTGGCTGTATGCGATGTGGCACCGTCTTGTTGATACCACATGTAAATGAAGCCCCAAACATGCAGTTCTGGCGTTTAAAAGTTTTCAATCATATCACGATCTCGCTCCCCATTGAGAGCTACCGTTACGCCGTTTTCATTTTCATAGAAGTTAGGTCCAATGACTCCTCCTGACCAAACTGCACACCAGACTGTCACTTTTAATGATGCAAAGGTGACTGGCTGATGAATAATTTGAGGGTTTTATTATTCTATTCTCTTAATTCACATATCCATTCAAATGAAAATGTGCCTCGACACTCATTATGATTTTTTTCATGAAAATCGGGGTTTTCATGACGAGCTGTAACATCCTATTCGCATATGTACGGCTGCGTAAATGGCCTTGTGGAAAAGGTTTGTTTTCGTTGGATCCCGCACAATTTGACAATCGATCAAAAACAGGCTCGTGTCGATTGGTGCAAAGAAATTTTGAAAAAAATAAGATCGCGGTGCTTCGAAAGACGTTTATAAGATCGTGACTGGTGATGAATCATGGATCTTTGCGTATGAGTACGAATCAAAACAGCAATCGACCTTGTGGGCCTTCCAAGACGAGCCAAATCCAACGAAAGTTGTCCGTGGAAGAAGCACTTCGAAGCAAATAGTCACCAGTTTCTTCCGCAAAAACAATGCCTTCTTTTTATTCCCGCACATCAGAAAAAATGGGTGGTCAACGGAAAACTATGTTTTGGAGGTGGCTCGATCGGAGTGGAGAAATGCTTCGACAATTGCTGGAGAATACTTTGAAAAATAATTAAACCATTTTTGATGATAAATATTCGCATTTTCATTATTAGGACAGTAATTTATATAGCAGGCCTCGTAAACTGGATGATGTCGGTCAACATTTTGATATAGACGTAAGACAAAGGTCCCTCCCGATTAAACATGCAAGCGATTAGTACATCCATTTTAATTCTAATAACGATCAAACCTTGTAAAGCATATGACGATGGACAAACAAACAATCTCATACCAAATTGGGCCATATGGGCTAAATTTTTGATTTAGTTTCCAAAGAGCGAATTGGCATCCAGTAGACATGGATGATACGGGTACCAAGAAACTAAAAAAAATTTACAAGATGCAAAACATATTTTTTTTTCGCAGTTTGGCTAAATTTAGGTGAAGGATACTATTTTAAGATGGACATATGGACCAAAGAAAACAATGAAATTTTCCCACAAATTTAAACACGACATTAGTTTTAAAATCAGGGTAAATTTAAAGTCCATCTGACCATACAAATTTATATGTATTTATATGCAAATTCGTTGTTTTAAGGATGGCGCCTAGACTTCATGACCCAGCAAACCAAACTTCCAGAGTTCGGTCAGCAATCGCTACGAAAGTCGGCAAATTCAACAGCATTCGGAATTCAAGTCTGACCGATTTATTATTAAATATATGTGGACTCCGGATGTGTTTTTGGATTCCGGATGTGTTTTTCGACTCATAGTTCAGAATTGTGAATTGGTTTCTAGCTGTATTCTGTTTTCTTATACATATCATCCTTAGAATTATGAAGTGGTTTCTTTAGAATTCAGACGTTTTTAATGACTTGCCCTTCAAGTGTCGTGCTTAGCCCTGTGCCTTGTGAACAAATAAAAACATACCGCACCACATTGCTTTTGACGGTTGGCTAATGAGTAACTAGCATAACAACACAAAAAATAAAAAAAATAACAGCAAAGAATATAAAAACATAAAAATCCTCAGACAACAAATTCCCAACGGTTTACGTTGTTATATATCACGAAAATTAAATTTAACATTTCCGGGGCCGTGAACGAATCTCGGTCATTATCGTCCTTTTAAACAATAAGCAAAAACGAAAATGCCTTTAGGGAATACAAAATTCTAATTGTTGTAATTAGCTGAAAATTGTCTGATTTATTCTCCAACTATTAACCTCAGCAATCGTTATAACCTGCTCGACTCTTTGGAACAGGGTAATTTTTGAAATCTCTGGTTTTCTTGGAAAGGTAGAACTTTGTCATTTAATAATGAAACACAATAACATTCAAACGAGTATGACTACCACAACTGGTTCGGTAGTACCCCATCCGATCAACCCACTTTCAGTACATTCACGATTGTTTCAACAACTTTGATTTCATGTTTCAACGCTTCGATTGTCTCTGGATGCTTTGCGATAACAGTGGTCCTTAATGGCTCCCCACAGAAAATAGTCCAAAGGGCTTAAATCAGAAGCGGCCAATTGAATAATTTGGCTAAATATTCGATTTTCAAAAACAGTGTGTAAAATATCGTAGGCTGTGTAACATGTGTTGAAAAAAAAGCATGACGCGGTAAAGCTCTCCGATGACGGTTTCGTCGGCTCCTTGCTCATTTTCGAAGAAAAAATGGCCCAATGATACCGCCAGCCCAAAATCCACACCAAACAGTGACTCTTTGTGGATGCATTGGCTTCATTTGTGGGTTCTCTGAACCCTATCTACGGCAATTTGGTAATTGATATAGCCACCAAGATGAAAGTGAGCTTCATCCGAAAACACGATTGTTCCAAGAAAGAAGAAAAAATGGCCCAATGATACCGCCAGCCCAAAATCCACACCAAACAGTGACTCTTTGTGGATGCATTGGCTTCATTTGTGGGTTCTCTGAACCCTATCTACGGCAATTTGGTAATTGATATAGCCACCAAGATGAAAGTGAGCTTCATCCGAAAACACGATTGTTCGGTAAAATTCTTCATCTCCTGCCAAACAATCTGAAGCTCATTGGGCTAAGCGAAAACGCATCGGATGGTCATGAGGCTTCAGTTCTTGGTGCAATTGAACTTTGAAAACCTTCATACCGAGCTCTTTATGCTAAACTCTTCTCAAAGAAGTGTGAGAAACACGATATTCATTTCGTTAGAACGATGACGAGTTGATTTTGATGGATGCTTCTGGAACACACTGGACGAAAACGTACTCGGGTTGGTTTTTCTAAAAACGATCCGTTTTCATGAACACGCCTTACAAACTGAAAGCCGATCTCTTCTCGAAAATTGTCCACTCAAATTTCTTACAGTTTAAGTTAATGTCTAACTACTTTGGAAGTAAGTTTTTAATATTTCCCAATTATAGTCGAGCGTATAGCGTCCATTTTGGAAATTCAAACAAAATTCTGAAAGTAAAAATTTATGTTATTCTACCTTTCAAATTCAAATTAATCGGTAGTTCAAACTTTAAAATGGCCCACCCGTTATAAGTTATTTTCATAGGCCTGATATAATCAAAAGCTGATTCGATTTAACGATGTACGTCTGTTCATCTAAGTCATGTTATTAAACTACTTCTAAACACAGCTGTACGATCTTCATGAAATTTGACAGCAGTAAGACTAAGAGCGGATACTATTAAAATTAAAGAAAATTGGTCCAAATTTAGATGAAGTTTCCACACATATGGTAATCCGATTTTTATGTTTTAACTCCATGTAACATCCAATCATTTTCAAATCTAGTACAATTTGGTTTCATAGGCTAAGGAAGGACGCTATTATTTAAAGATTTAGATATAGCTCCCAGACATATGTTCATCCTATTTTTATGCTTATAGCTCTAGAAGCCACGTGTACTTAGTAGGGACATAAATACTGTTACACACGTTTTATGCTGTAAATAAGAAGTACTGAATGATTTTGGACCAAATATTTTTTAATATACTTATATTTATTGATGTATATTGTATCCAAAAATAACCTACTTATTCGAAATGTCCGCCTTTTGCCTTTACACACGCCTAAAGTCGGGCTGGCCAATAGTCAATATCTGCATTGGAAATTTGGAAAATTGGCCACAGTTTTAACCAAAGCAGTCTTAAGAGATCCACTGTTGGGGTATCTTTTATGACAAACCTTGTCCTCTAAAACCGTCCACAATTTGTAATCCAATGGGTTCAAATCTGGACTGTCTGAGGGCCATTCTTCAGAGGAAATGAACGCTGGCAAACTGTTCCGAAGGCAGGCCTGGGACGTTTTAGCCTTCCATGGCTTGTTTTGGAACAGGTACTTGTTAAGAGGCTTCACAATAGCTTCAAAAACGGTTTCTTGGTAAACTTTGGCCGATGTTTTTGACTTCTTGTTCGCAGAAATGCAGGTCAGTGACCCCATCGTAAGAGAAACCCCACCAAACCATGACTGAAGCTGGGTGATGACCCTTTTCCACCCTTGCGATCACTTCAGATGCTTCCTTAGATGACCGCGTATACCCTCTATCATTTAGCTTTTTAAATTTTCCTGAACGGTAAAAACTTTTTCAACGGTGAACAAAATTTTTCTGTGCAAGTTATCTGCGTACTTCACCAAAAGACGTTTGCATTTTCCAATCCTATTTTTTTTAAAGCTGCAGTCAATTAATGTCCGGTACGTCGTTTGAAAGCCCCAAGTCCCAAGTCTTTTTTAATGATTCGTCTCATGGACTTTTGCGTGATATTCATCTCACGGGCCATGATTTTCTGTTTTCGGAGCGGATTTCTGTGAATTCTTGATTTAACGGCTTTGATGACAAGCGGTGTTCGAAGAGAGCGTGGACGGCCCGACCGATGACGATCTTTTACGTATCCAGTCTCCTCAAACAGTTTTATGCATCAGTAGATGAACATGCGGCTAATCCCTAGTGGCCGGAGCGTTTTGAAAATATCGTTTTTTTTAATTCAAACTTGAAAAGCGCTATTACAGCGATACGGTTCTCATTATCTGACCACTCCATGATGAAAGTTGAAACAATTTTAAAATCCCGTTTCAGACTAACGCTTTTGAGGTTAGCTATCAAAACCCATATGCCATTAACGGGGTATGTTCAGTTCTACTGTTGAAATGGGTGTGTTCAATGTTGTAACAGTATTAATGTCCCTATTAAGTATCTTCTAATCGTCATAAAATTAAGCACAAGTATAATTTTTGGAACACGGAAGGACGTTATTGAAATTGAAGAAAATCGGTTCCGATTTAGATACATCTCCCACACACATATATTCATCCGATATTATGTTTTCACCTTTAGAAGCCACCTACTACATTACATCTTGATGGGATTTGGTACACGTTACTTTTTATTAAAATTGAAGAACATCGGTTTAGATTTAGACATAGCTCCCGCACAGATGTTCATTTAGGACAGTTCCTTGCGATCGGACAGTATCCAGGTCATAAAAATAGGTGCTATCGGTCCATGGTTTGAATGGGCTCAGTAAAATTCTCCCTTTCTTAGGTTAAATAAATTTGTTTTCGCAATTTAGCTAAATTTGGGTTTCGGACTCTAGGATCGAAAACTAAGCCCAAATAAACATGGAAATTTAGGTACCAAAAACGAGTAAATTTTTTTATAAATTCAAATAACGGTTTAGCTCGTTTGTTTTATTTCGGTCTATTGCTTTAACACATTAAAGAGTGATTAACCCACTCAAGCCCTCTTGTCTCTTTGTTAAAATCGAAGACAAGTTTTTAACAAAATGACAAAGTCACGTTAATTTTCGTGACTGCTTTTATCGCGATTTCAGGTCTGTGACAACCCTCTTTAGAAAGCTTCGCTGCAATTGTTGATAGAAAAACCGAACTCGTTAAGACCAGGCAAACGAATGAAAACTACTGTTGTAACTCTTACTTTTCAAGTTTTCTTCACACAGCTACCCACAAAAATACAACTCACTCTGACCACCTCTACAAAGACTCCACATTGAGAGCACTCAATAGATTATTGCTATTGTTAAAAACTGGGTAAATTTTGTCCGTTCGTCCAAGGGGGTTCCAAAAAAACTGTTTTTAATTGGCTTTTTTGAACATCCAGAAGTGCAGAGTATAATATTGTCGGCCAGTCGCGACTTATGCTTTTTGTTACATAAATTCTCCGTGTGTTAGACAAAATTAAACAATTGTACGACGGACAAAACGTATTTTTTTTTGAAATTTTGATTATTTCAACCGTTATTTATTTTTTTAAATCTGACTTCCTTCTTATATTTTGTTGGCGTTCTTAACGCTAGGTGCATAACAAATGAAGAATTGTTTGGCTGAGTTGATGCCGATAGTGCTGAGGCTTCTTCTCCTCTTTCTGATTGGACTTTATATGTCCTTCACATTATGTTGTTGTTGTTGTAACAACAATATATTTATATGTATTTTGAAGTCTTTTTCGTCTATGGGGATCTGCTTCGATATGTAGGTGGATGCGTCCACAGAGTCCTGGGGGTCAGCTGAGTGGGCTTGTCCGGACAATTGAAGAGGTGCAGCACATTATGTGGTCCCTGATGGCAGGCGGGACAGATGTCCGGAACGTTAGCATCAATTCCTGCCCAGTAAGAATGAAGGCGGCTGCACTATCTAGATCTCAGCTGCGCCAGAACCACGCGCGTCTGCCGAGGTAGTACCTTCTCCTAAGGTGAAATCTCCGGGGGATGCTCCCCTAGCACTACATTCACACGTTAGCTGGGTACTGCTGCGACTTCATCGGCGTAAATGTTGTTCAGACCTGCGTGATAGTTTCGATGATCTCAAGGTTCTCTCTTATACCGCTGGACCTCTCTCTCTAGATCATGAAGAACGTACCTGATCTGCATGGGCGGAGGCATCCTGTCCAAGAGATGGTGGTTAGGATGACTGCTGCGGAAACACCCTAGCAGGTATTTCTTAGACAGCAGGAGATTGTGTCTGTGCACGGTAAGGACCTTTGCCTCCTTATGTAGATGGTCCTCAGAAGACATAAGAAGACACCCTGTTGATGTTTTGAGGGCGGCATTTTGGCAAGTCTGAATTTTCTTCCATTGCGTCGTACTTACGTTCGCCCACCATATAGGTGCTACGTAGTTTGCTACAGACCGACCTATCGTAAGAGGTCAACAAGGTTTCTTTGTCAGCTCCCCAAGTACTGCCGGCAAGTGACTTGAGGACCTTGTTCCTACTTTTGTGTTTATCGCATATAGCTGTATCATGTGCAGATGATCGAAAAAGGCTGTCCAATGTGACCCCAAGGATTTTCCATGCAGTAAACAGTGTGGCTGATAGTTTGGAGGCGGATATTTTCATTTTCCTTGTAGTGAAAAAGCGTGCTAAGTCAGTTAGGTAACAGTTGATTTTCTCGCATATGTCATCCACTTTAGGTCCTGACGCCAGAATTGTGCAATCGTTAGCGTACGACACAATTTCAACGCCGTCTGGCGGTGCAGGAAGTTTAGAGAGGTAGAGGTTAAACAGAGCCGGGGATATCACTCTATCCTGGATAACGCTACGGGGCTTCGACTTTCTGTCTCTAAATTCTACATATGACTGGCGTCCACACATATAGTTTACGACCCAACGTTTCAAACTGGGCGGAAAGGACGTTTCTTCAATGTCCTCTAACAGAGTGACATGATGACCCGTACCGTGCTTTTGTTAGGTTAAGAGTCACGAGGACCGTCCTGTTGTTAGGCTTGTTCTGGTTAAGGCCCGACTTACTCGTATACGTGTGGCGATGGCGTGTAAAGCAGCTGTTGTTCTGTGCTGCTTGCGGAATCCATGCTGATGATCAGCACTAGGGGAGGAGCAGTGCTTCAAGCGTCTTTGCTAATGGAAAGCAACGAGATCAGCCTGTACGAATCTCCTTACTTGCGTCTTTGCCTGGCTTCAGTAGCGGAACCACTCTGCCTATTTTCCAGGCATCGGGAACTAAGTGAGTGGCTAGCGACAGATTGAGCACTTTGGTCATGTACTCTACTCCCGGGGTATCCAAGTGCTTTAACATCAGCATTGCGATTCCGTCCGGACCCAGCGCCTTTGATGACTTTGCGCTGCGGATGACATGGGCAACTTCGCCAACGGTAAATTGTGGTGGTGCCAATACTCTCCTTTTCGCCCTATCACTCTCTAGGTGCTCAATGAAAAGCAGGTTAAAATCACATTTTGTAGTTTCTTTCACAGCAGCTCTATCGCTAAATCAAGGTTTGTTATTATTAAATTCAAGGTTTTTCTAAAACCACTTCTAAATTAAATTTTTCTTTGTTTCCAAGAGCAGGACTGTACAGATTCACATTTTGGCAATTATTTAAAACTTTAAACATCCGTTAATTCCTATAATGACTATTAAAGCAGTGAAAAATGTTCAATGCTGCCAACACGAACAAGAAACGTGGAATAAACCAGCTCCTTTACATAAATATCACGTTTTAATCTGCAAACGAAAAATGACAGAAAAGCCCGCTCCCAAACCCAAACAAGGGAACTGTCGCCATTGAAACCCCTACTAACACAGTCGACATAGGGACCTTCACACGCATACATAAGTACACATACATTGAGCCATCCATATGCGGCCGCCAGGACGCACAAACACCCACGTCAACATTCAGCACTGCGGAGGAGACGAGAATTGCTGGAAAAGTTTTTATTTTTTTATTTTTGTTATTCAATCCGAAATGGTAGCTGGATGGTGAGGACGATGAAGAAGCTGCTGTTGGTTGTACAACTTTAACTTTAAGAGCAGTGCGATGACGACGGCCTCCGGTTCGGTTTCACAATGAGAAATATGTTTGTTTAGGCTGACAATGGAAAGAATTGCAAAGTGTGCACATACTCGTCCACAAAAGGCGTACAGCGGTGTACAGAACCGGAGTGAGTGAACGAAAGCAGGGAGGAAGTTTGGAATAAAATACAAAAAATAACTTTCAAATAAACATAAATATCTTAGATTATACGAAAATTTACATAAATGCACAATTCAAATTCGCATAACCCTTTTGCGAGGAAGACGACACATGTTGTAATATCCTCTTGTTGTTGCCGGTTTCGCTTGTTACCAGTGCGTTCAGTTCAAATGTTTTACGAGAGTTTGAAAGTGTCGGTGTGTAAGTTGTTGGTGGCAAACGGGAAAATATACAAGGCCTCCAAAAAAAGGGTCCCGCTAACAGCGAAATTCCAAAACACATTAAGGAATTTCAAAAGACCAGCCTGTAGTGCGATTCTGTAACTTTAAACAATAACAAGAATTGCTAAAGTTGTCAACTTTTGTTGTTGTTTGCAGTAATGAATAGGTGATTCAGCAACTACTGCTTAACAACAGTAGGCAACTCTGCCGAACGAACAGTCAAAAAAGCGAAAAGTACAAAGAATAATAGGAAAAAAATAAATGAATACGAACCACAAAATGTTAGGAACGTTTTATTTAGAAAATTAATTAATTAAAATTTTTAGATTTGGATCACATATCTATGAGTAGAATAATATACATAAAGTAAAGTATATAATTTCGAATGTTTTTCATGTAATTTTCCTTTTACCATTTGCGCATTGATTTAGTTGTAGCCACGGTGGTTGACATACGCCTCCTCATGATATTTTGGGGCCAAAATGGAGACATGTGTACAATCGATAGCTCCGAAAGTGCCTCCTACAAATGGTGAGGGTGCTGAAGCAAACACTGTTTTAGCCGCTTGGCGCTCCACTTGAGTCATTAGGGATCTCACCTTTGCAAAAAAACATGGAGTCGTTTATTGCCGTTACACGATGTATATAACGACTAATTGACCTTTGACTCATTGATAACCCCCATTGCTCTCCCGCGGGCCGTTGGTATCATCCTGTTCAAATATGACCCTTTGCACGATTTTACCTGTTTTTCAGTGGAAATTGAAAAACAAGATTTTCAACTATGTCTGGATATAATCTGTAGAGTTTCCGAAATTCGGTTCCAGTCAATGCGAATGGGTTATCTAAATATCAGAGCAAGCGCCTATAAACTGTTGGAACACAATTAAATGAATCATACCGCGACAAAATATATGCCAGATACTCAAAAGACTTTTTAAAAACGTTGAAAACAGTTTATCGAATTCTTAATAACACAATTTTTTTGTAGTTTACTTAACAACAACAGCTGATTTTACAGTAACGACTATCGGTAAAAATTTTACTGAATTGCAAAATCGACAATTTTGTTGTTAGCCGTTTTTAATCATTCCGATTATCGTATCCGATTATCCGATTTCGTATAAATTTGGATGTGGTTTACGCGTTCTGTGAACTGTCGGAGAGAAATTTGATGTTTCTGGCGACACATCGTACCGATTTCTGGTCTAACTCTGAATTAATGTCTTTGGCATTTCTGAATGGACATTCGAAATGTTGTTAAGAATTCTGACCTAATTCTGAACTGATGTCTACTGAAATGATGTCTTGTTCCTTTTTTTAAAAAAGAAATTCGTAAATGTTTGCCCACTCATCGCACAGAATTAGGAATTGGATTTTTTATGGCATTCTGACGTTTTTGCCGACTCATCGTTCTGAACTCTGACCGAGTTCTGAAGTGGTTCTTTTAGAACTCTAACGTTTATTCAGAATTCTGAAGTGTTGTCTTCTGTCTAATATCTGACATTTGGTTTGCTGGAAAGCTATAAGGCGAGATGTTAAATCCGTATACATAGTGTATTACAATGTCCGATCTTGCCAGACAAGTCAAGGTAAAACAGTCTCTTAAATACAAACCATTTTTTATTGGACAACACCTATTTATTCCATCGGAATAATATGTGAACTGCTGCGTTGTAATGTACTCCTTTCCAGATGATTATTATAAAAATCATCTGGTATCACCGAGTGGTGCTACTTGTATTACATTAAAAATGTTTATAAATATTTCATGGCTATAAACTGGAAAGGAATACATTACAACGCAGCAGTTCACATATTATTCCGATGGAATAAATAGGTGTTGTCCAATAAAAAATGGTTTGTATTTAAGAGACTGTTTTACCTTGACTTGTCTGGCAAGATCGGACATTGTAATACACTATGTATACGGATTTAACATCTCGCCTTATAGCTTTCCAGCAAACCAAATGTCAGATATTAGACAGAAGACAACACTTTAGAATTCTGAATAAACGTTAGAGTTCTAAAAGAACCACTTCAGAACTCGGTCAGAGTTCAGAACGATGAGTCGGAATCAGAATGCCATAAAAAATCCAATTCAGAATTCTGTGCGATGAGTGGGCAAACATTTACGAATTTCTTTTTTAAAAAAAAGGAACAAGACATCATTTCAGTAGACATCAGTTCAGAATTAGGTCTGAATTCTAAACAACATTTCGAATGTCCATTCAGAAATGCCAAAGACACTAATTCAGAGTTAGACCAGAAATCGGAACGATGTGTCGCAGAAACATCAAATTTCTCTCCGACAGTTCGGTCACAGAACGCGTAAACCACATCCAAATTTATACGAAATCGGATGTATTGGCCGACTTTCGTACCGATTTCTGACCAAACTCTGAACGTTTGGTTTGCTGTATTCTAAACCGATAAAGATATAAATCGCAAAAAAACTTGGTATGGAGGCTTTAGCAATACGTACATGGACCAAAAAGGCACAATTTTGCTGTGGTTTGCAAAAATTCCCTCAAATTTTGAAAAATGTCGGGACTTATACTCGTATGTGGCTTCTAGGGTGACGAGATTGGAAATCGGAAAATACTTTGCATTGGCGCTATCTAAAATCATTTACCAAACTCCAATGGGGTTAAACATTGGCCAAAAAACGAGCACATTTATAACGGTTGTCGTTATCGAAATTCGACTAGTGTTTAATGTAGTCGTCGCAATTCAATAAAAAACACTAGCCATATTTCGAGCCGCAAAAAAGGGGCGATTGTACGAAGTTTCCTATAGGTACTCAGAGTTTTTACAAATGACAGCTATGTAAACCGCTTTGACTCATATCTTAAAGTACCACGTATGTACATAATCGCAGTGTGTGCATTATGTTGTGGTGTACATAATAATTTTTTTTGACAAAATGATAAAAAAAACGATGTTCTTTTAAAAAAGTGTCACAAAATTACCACGAATAGTATCACAATAAAAAGTTTCATAAAAGTATCAAGGCAGAAAAAAGTGGAAAAATGACACTCTAGTGGCGCAACGGTAACAGTGCTCGTACCTAATGCATGGTTAGATAGACTTTTAGCACCCATTACAAGGAATCGGTAAACATTCTTATTACCTATCTAGTAAAAGGCCTCTAGAAAGACACACTCCAAAGAATGGAATATATAGTAGATTTGTTTTTTTTTTATTTTTCAAAACCTCGAAGTATAAGGTAGTTATATACATCTATTATAGATCATCGTAAAATTATAACACGAGCTAGCCATGTCCGTCCATTGTGTGCCTTTAGCACCATAACGGTTAAACGAATAAAAGCTAGGTCTTTTAAATTTAGCAAGATGACGGTTTATGGACACAGGCTGTTTGCGATTATTAATAGGCAAAATCGACTAAGGGGAAAAAATCCCTTTAGCTGTTCTTAATTGTAAAATATGTTGATCAACATCAGTCATTTCATTATTGAAATTTGACAAGTAACAAGTAATATCAACCCAGCGTTTTTATACTTGTACAAATGTATACGAGTATAACTCTAAAGTAAGCCACATTGTCATACAAGATAGAAACACATGTCATATGTTTTCTCACTGAATAATTGAATTTGGTCATTATTTCGGTTGGAATGCAACTTCTGTGTTTTATCCCAAATATGTCTCTGTTTTTATGAACAAATTAATCAAGACCAGAAGAAATCTAAAAATGCCGACCAACTGTTCAATGATATTTCATATAAAGTAATTGCCAATACATTATTTCAGTCAATAAAATTAGATGTTGCTTTATTGTTGCCAGATACATTTCGTGTTTTTTCACTTTATGAACAGAGAGCTACTTCGGAAACAATTTTTCGCCCAAGTTTCGTATGATTTTTTTGTATGCAGTTTGCTAGTATTTCATATGTAGAATCGAAAAGAACACTGGGCTTAAGGGACTAATCGTATCTCCGAAAAAGTATCTTTTTTTGAATATTTTCTCAACACAACATAATTTGTTGTTGCGAACTATGGTTTAAATGAAGACAGTTAGCTGAGACTGACCTATTACCTTAAAAATTGGCACAATGGCTAAACGTCGGTTTGGTCTGACCAACTTAACGACGGTTTTCTTGCTTTAATTTGTGAAAGATTCGCTTCCATTCTGAATAAGTTAAGGCAGTATCACTTCCCCCATGGTTAGGGATCAAGGTCTACCTAACACCAGTGATCTATGTGTTTGAGCACAACCAAGCCGTAGCTCTTCCCGCGATTTGGTTTAAGACCGCAACCAGCACGATACTCCCTGAATACCCGCACAAATTAGTACTAGTAAGTCTTGGGGCTCCTGACTTCCTATGGTTCTGGACTGAAGTCTCTGGTCAGATCTCGTAGCTACTGACCAGCTTGTTATGGCATAAAACCATGTAGTATATGGGAACGACTTCCTGACCGCTCAGAGCGAGGTTCATCTCTAACTTTTCTGTTCGACGACAATAAACGGCAACCAAACGCATCCCTAGCAAAGACCCTAGGGTCTATAATGACAGGATGAGGTCTTAAGAAAATCCCATTATTTGCAGTCTGCCGTGATACCTGGTCAGGTTTTTTTTTTGACGTTAATTTTATTTCAATTTGTATGATAAGACTATAAATAAACCAATAGTAGGGATTTAAATATTATATACAAAATCCCATAATCGGACTGTCAAGTATAGCTACTATACATTCATACAATATTTAAACTTTAATAGTATTATTTTATTCGTTTTTTACATATGTATAGGGTGATCCAGCTAGATGAATTGGTAATTTGTAAGGAAATTTTATGGCATTTATTTTTTGAATATAATTTCCTTCAAATGTCCTTAGGGTTTACACTCTGGGGGAACCCTCGTTCGAGCATTTCGACCGGTATGGCTTTAACGCCACGCGAAATTTTGGCTTCCAAAACCTGAATCGTAGCTGGTTTGTCAGCATAGACTTTGGACATTACGTAACACCAAAGAAAAATGTCTAAAGGTGTGATATCACTCGATCTAGTCCGCCAACTCACCTGTCCAAACCGTGAAATTAGCTGCTTTTCGAAATGATCTCTCAATAGATCCATTGTTTGAGTAGCTGTAGGCAAGTGGCACCGTCCTGTTGAAACCAAGTGTCGTCAAGATTACGGGCTTCAATAACATAACGTAACACAAAGATCGATACCATAGCGCGATAGCGAGCACCATTCACGGTTAAGTTCCGGCCATCATCATTTTTAAAAAAATATGCACCGAAAATTTTTTGGGAAAAAACTTTATTCATATATTAGATGCAAGGATAAAATCAAAACTAGTTAGGGTATAAAAACGGTGGGAAAAAGTTTAACGAGTTAGAATATAGGAATGCCGTTGTGGTCTTGGATAAATACGTGGCTATCAATATATAAAAATGCTTCTGGTGGTACTTAACCAGATAGTTACGAGTATGTATTACATACATATGTACTTGCCACCGACATAATAGTGTGCCAAAATCATATTATCTTACGTAGAGTCAAAGCTTTTCAAAATGTGGTTCCTAATAAGATGGATAGTAAAATTATCAATCCTACTTATTTAAGCTAAATTATACAGTTTCAGGTTCAAAACGTATTTTGTAAATTGGCAATCTGGAGATCTGTAGAGTATTGTACAGGCTCTTAGACATTTCCTTTCAAAAACTCGCAGTTTCTCCATATATGAAGGAGAAACGTTGAAACATATTTGACAACCGTATGTTTATATAGGCCGTATTAGAGTTTAATATAGTAAGACTTTAACTCTTTGATTTAAATTATTTGAGAAGAAAAAAAAATCGTTTGTACAGCAAAAACGCCTTTCTTGCTTTTATAATCTGCAAAACGATGTGTTTGTTAAAGTTGTCTAAGTTGATACCCAAGTATTAAACTATTTTTGATCGCAATGCCGCCTGTAGATTTCAGACCGAAATCCTTCCGATTTTCATGTATCACTATTACATTTACTCACGGGGGCCGAAAAATTATGGTCTCAAATTTATTATATTTTTTTTTATTAATTTTCCCATTAACTGAATACTTATCTATGAGATTAAAGTAAGACTGTAATTTGTTGTTGATTTTATTCACTTTGTCATCTGCATGGAATATAATCATATCGTCAGGAAATCCGATTATGTTGTTAATCTTTTCAAGAAGTGCATAAATGAATATGTTAAATAGGATTGGTGAATTCACAGTTCCTTGTTGCAAACCATTTACAATAAGAAACTTGTTTGTACACTGTTGGTTCATGTTGAAAACCCGGAAATTAAGATTAACCCCAGCAAAACGCAATCTATAATTTTACCATACAACAATTCACCCAAACGAACACCAAGTCGGCAAATTAATTTCGAGAACGGCAGAATCCCCATTCAAGATGACGTTAAATACATTGACGTTTCTCTTGATAAAAAACTTTTATTCAAAAAACACATAGACGAAATCTGTAAAGAAGAATTGAAAACATTAAAAGCTCTGTGGCCGTTGCTAAATAAAAGATCTTCTCTCAACCTACATAATAAAAACCTTATTTATAAAAGTATAATAAGACCAACGCTAACATACGCATGTCCCATTTGGTATAAAGCTGCTAAAACACACATTAAGAAGCTGCAAATAATACAAAACAAGTGTCTCAAAATTATTAATAAAAAGCCTTGGAGGTACCCGACATTCCTACTCCATCATGAAAGCGGTTACGAATAAATTCACCAATTTATAAAAAGAATAACAGATAACTATATTAGCATCATTGAAAATTCTTCCTATCCACTGATACAAGAACGTATACAATTGCAATAATATTTATTTAAAAAAATCATCAAATTGAAAACTGCGCGCACATGAAGGTTTACTCGTGTTAGTAAATCAACCACATGGCACACAATTTTTCTAATAATATTTGATTTCTTTTTCGTCAAATGAAGGCTTTTCCTATTTTTCCTTCAAAACTATCAATAATTTACAAATACGTTTTAAGATCTAATATTATAAATTTTATTTGCTGTAATATCCTATGATAAAATCTTATAATCTGTAAAATAATACAAAATATACTATGATTAAAGATGAATTTACTAATTGAAAAAAAAATGTTGAAAACCATGAACAATTTGTGATAAGGCATATTATGAATAAGTAGTGAAATGTAGTGAAAACTTGCATTTTAAAAGTTTGTATAGCAAGCCCGGAATTCTAATACTGTCGGATGCCGTTTCAAAATCTACTCGTATTAGGCACGCACCCTTACATAAGGATCTTTTTAAGTTCCAGTTAATACCTGAAGTAATATGATGTATTGAATGAATTGTCGAATGTTTGTATTAATTAATATATAAGTATATACTTATCATTTATAATATATTATAAATTATATATATATATATATATATATATATATATATATATATATATATATATATATATATATATATATATATATATTTATAATATACTTTATATAATTTGTCCCTTTCTGCAGTGTTTAAATATGTTTTTGTTGACACAAATTTCGAAAACTTTACTAGTGTTGGTTAATAAACTAATGTTCTCTGGGATACTGGAATCTTTCCCTTGTTTTGTGTAGCACCACGACTTTTGCATTCTTCCACGCACAGGGAATGTATGTCTTATTGAGCATATTGTTAAATATAATACAATAAACCAGAACCATTTACCCTGGGATATTTTTCAAAATAATATTAGGGATGTTGTCTAAGCCTGAAGACATCTTGTTTCTCATATTTTTGAAAATGTATGATAAGGAATCATTTGTAATGAAAAAATCCTCTGACGTGAAAAAAATTTTATTTATTAGAATTCTTTTTGGCAGTAAATGATAGAAGTGTAGAATGATTTGATATATAAGTATATGCATTCTTCGTTTGCAAGACGTTTGAGAAACTATTATTCACGTCAATTTGTAGGTTATTATCAGGGTCGATTTCTTTGAAACATTACACCGATTCAATATATGCTCCAATTATGTAAAGTATTTGCGATTGTTCCTTCAATATATACACGTTATCATTAACATCTTTAACTACTTCAGAAGGATTGACGCCGACATTTTACAGCAGAAATTCCTTACTCTCTGGAATTTTAAATCGTCGATACTTGAATCATTACCGTTTGCGAACTGCTTCTTTATTTTGTTGAACATATGTGAAGTGTTTCTATGATTTATATTTCTAAGTTTTGTTTCCAAATGTTTTTTTTACAGATATAACAAAATTGCCGCTAATAAGTTTTTTTTTATGAATTTAAGTCTCGATTTTTGAAAATTTAGTTCGACAACACTTATACAACATTTTAGCCTGTTATGTTTTTGTTTAATTATTGTCAATATTTGACATTTTTCTTGATGCAATTTCTTAATAGTCAAATGAAAAATTTGCGCGTCGAATCGAAATTTTTAAATTTCGGAACTGCCAATTCTACGGCTTTAACTACTACATCATTTTGCGTTAGATAAAAGTCCATCTCTGAATTTGTGAGACTCCTTCTGTTTGGTATGGAATAAAGAGCGGCTAGTTCGGATATTATTGATTTAATTTTTTTTTCAGTTGGTTTTTTTATGGAGGGTCTCTTAAAAAAAACTTAAGTGGGTTTGAGTTTTCGTTGGGCTATAAATGGAATTGTGTTGCGGTCACTATCGCAGTCAATAGTTTTAAGGCAATTAACCGCGTGGTTTTCTTTATGTACTTATATACACAAACGGGAGTCAGCTTAACAAATCTCTAGATAGGATCCACATTGCGGGTAAGACGGCCGTATAAGTTACATCTTACCATAATCTCATTGTTGGTTAGCCAACCTCGTAAAATGTTTCCTTTCGTGTTATTAAGCGTATAGCCCCACTCTAGGCGTTTCCTATTCAAATCACCTGCGACAATGTAGTAATTTTCAGAGTTTAATTTTGTTTCGTTTAAATCATTTAGTTTACTAATGCGGATAAAGAATCAACTTTTATTTCGATTATATTAAGCCTCTTAACAGTTTCAGTCATCATTACGATTTAATCAAATAATGGTATCTATTCTTGATGTTTGAAGCTGTTTTTGTAAGTTCAAGATTTGGTTTGACAAGTTGTGCATGGAATTAGTAAGTTCCTTTAAGGCAAGGTGAATAGCGTTGTTGTTTTCTTCGTTGTGGGGTGTTTAATTTTGTAATATATTCGAGTAGCTCATATTTGGGTTTACAACTACTGGCGGTTTACTAGTTCTAATCCCCGATGAATGTTGCTGTTTAGCACGCAGTTTCTTTTGTAGTTCTATGTACTTTTCGCAGCCTTTGTATGATGCTGGATTACTGAATTAATTACACAAAACGCGAAAAAGTTTCTTTCTTTAATTTCATGGCGCGTAGTAAAGACCTGTTAGAAAAACAGACTAATCGCAGTGCAGCATGAACTAGTGAAGAGCACTCATCTGACAACTGTCAAAAGAATCTACGTCCTGAATGTCCTTGTAAATTAAACAATCGGACAAGACATGCAGACAGCTCTCGACTGGCACAGCACAACTGCATACCTTACTATCGCTTTAGGATTCCTTAAGCATAAATTCAATAAGCGAACTATGTTCGGTCAGCAAGAAATTTAAATAAAAACCGATGCCAATATCCAGACTTTTAATCTCAAAATGCTGAATTTAGCCCCTTTTAATAAAAAACTATGCAGCAACCATGTCTTAAAGCTCCTTAAAAAGGCCTCCTGGAAGGCCTTGCAAAAACCTTCCTATTACTGCAAGCTATATGTACTCGAACACATTCATGCTGTCTTTTGTAAACAAGCCATCGAATTTGACGGCATTACAGGTTTGGATTTCGTAAATTAATAACTGATTCTTTACACTTACAATACAATCGAATTTTTGACAATGCCTTTTATCAGAAAAGAAGAATTCTGGGAATACTTGAAGCAGTACGAGTACCATACCTTTGCAGGGGGTATCATACAACTCTCTTCAGAACATTCAGAAGTTATAATACGAGTTTTATATTTTCTGTTATGTTATGTGTGGTACATAATTCAGATAGTTGAACAATTTTTCCCTGAACCTATTGCGGTTGAGCAGGCCAATTCGACTTTTTAAGAGTGGTTAAATTTTAAGGGCCAATGTTGAATGAAACCTCATCTAAACGTCAAGTTTTTTCCTGCATTTCATTTGATATTTCTCAATTTCAGACCAATTCAATTTGAATCAAGGAAAGATACACAAACGAGCAACGCGTTTAAGTTATTCAGGCTTATTATGAAAATGAAAAATCAATTTTCGAAGAAAATCATCTCCGTGATGAGGCACATGTTCACCTCAGTGGATTCGTCAACAAGCAGAATTGCCGCATTTGGGCGAATGATAATCCAAGAGTGATTGTCGAAAAAACCATTCAGTTTGGTGCGGTTTATGGGCTGGCGCCATTATTTGGGCGATTTTTTTTCCCAAAATGAGGCTGTGAATGGTGTTCGCTATCGTGATATGATAACGAACTTTTTATGGCCCGAATTGGAAGATATGGATGTGGACGATATATGGTTTCAACAGGACGGTGCCACATCCCACACAGCTAACGGAACAATGGCTCTTTTGAGCGACAAATCCATTGGCCGTGATATCTTACGTCGTGGCGATGTTAATTTGCGGCCAAGATCATGTGATTTGGCCCCGTTGGACTTCTTTCTTTGGGGTTATTTAAAAGAAAAGGTGTCCGTCGATAAGACAGCAACAATTCAAGAGCTAAAGGATGAGATAATTCGGCACAGTAACGGCATAGAACCTCAATTATGTCTCAGCGTCATCGAAAATAATAAAAAGAAATGACAATAATTTCCTAAATAATTTGTGTTTAATTTAAAATCAACATCGGCCCTTAACATTTAACTACCCTTTATAAAAGGTATGATATTTGTCAGATTCTATGAAGTTTTGAAAATTTTCAATTTCGGCGTTTTTATTTAAAAATGTCGTCAATCGTTATTGGTTTAAATTTACTCATAAAATCGTCAATACATATTGGGATCCCAGGTTGGATATTTTCATCAAGTTTGTTTCAAGGACAAAACCTATTGATATTATTCCATATCCCTCCTTGTTTGGGTATCGTATATAGGTCTTTTCTTTTCAGAACCTACAGCTCTAAAAGCCACATTCCGACCAATTTTCGACCAAATTTCGCACCTTTGCATGGGAGGGATCCTCACTATTAAAGGTCCACCAGCTCTTTAAGCCACAAATTGAACTTGCTCATACTCTACACTAAAATATATATGTTCATCAAATCAATGAAAACAATTCTTTAATATTTCTACATCAAATTGAAAAAAAAATCATTGATTTGATAAATAAGTTCTATAATTTAAAGTATTTAGGTATTTTGGCACTTTTCTGCGTTTATAAAATTAAAGTATTATTTTACGTATGTTTAGCTCGTTTGTTTTATTTCGGTCTGTAGCTTTTACACATTGCACAGGGATTAACCGGCTCAAGACCTCTTGCTTCTATATTTAAATAGAGGACAAGTTTTTAACAAAATGGCAAAGTGACATTGATTTTCGTGGCTGCACACTGCTTTTATCATGAGTTCGGGTCCGTGACAACCCTCTTCAGAAATCTGTGCCGCAATTGTAGAAAGTAAAACCAAACTTTATAAGTCCAGGCTTTCCCCAAACGAATGAGGCCTTATAAAGTTCGGTTTTACTTTCAACAATTGCAGCAAAGCTTTCTGAAGAGGGTTGTCACGGACCCGAACTCATGATAAAAGCAGTGTGCAGCCACGAAAATCAATGTCAGTTTGCCATTTTGTTAAAAACTTGTCTTCTATTTAAATATAGAAGCAAGAGGTCTTGAGCCGGTTAATCCCTGTTCAGTATAATTTTACGTTAACCCTACACACTTTTTCGAAGATATTTGAATTTAGTCAAAGAATGGTACCATATATAGAAGAATTTAATATTGATTCGGAACATTTGTTTGGATTCCGCCATAAACACGGAACTCCGGAACAGTTGCATCGCATCGTTAATTATGTTACTGAAGCACTGGAGAACAAACAAAATTGCTTTGCTGTCGTCCTCGACGTTTAACAGGCATTCGATCGAGTATGGCATCCTGGGCTATTGTTTAAACTAAAAAGCTTTCTGCCAACACCTTCTTACCTCTTTTTAAGGTCATATTTGAACTACAGATTTTTTTTATGTGAAGCACAACAATGACTACTCTGAGATTCTATCGATTAATGCAGGTGTACCGGTAAACAGTGTCCTAGGTCCCATTTTATATACCATATTCACATCTGATATGCCAACATCGGATAATGTCTTAATAGCAACATATGCAGATGACACGGCAATCTTGGCAGCTAGTACCTCAGCGAGCAGAGTGTTAATCAAAATCAGCTTAATAGATTGCAACGCTGGCTTTTAAAGTGGAACATGAAGGTGAACTCGGGCAAATAAAATCATGTCATTTTTACAAACAGAGTACGCGATTGTTCGCCAGTCACGTTAAATGTCGAGATAGTTCCAAGGACAGATTTCGTCAGATATTTGAGAACGCACTTGCCCCGTCATTTGAACTGGAAGTTCCACATAAAAACTAAGCGAAAGCATCTTAATGTAAAGTTCAAGAAATTATACTGGTTACTTGAACCAAAATCCCAGCTCAGCGTGGAAAACAAGTTAATTTTTTATAAAGCACTACTAAAATCGGTTTTGGTATACGAAATACGTCTTTGGGAAACTCCTAAATGCCAAAATAGTATAACGCTTTCAATCAAAAACACTACGACTGATACTAAATGCACCATGGGACGTTAGAAATGATGTTATACTCGATGATTTAAATGTACCACCCGTAAAAGATGTAATAAAACGTTACTCTGAAAATTAATTGGCTGGACTCAGCACACATCCGAATCTACTTGCGATTTTTTTTCTAGATGATACCAATAAAACGAGGCGTTTGAAGAGGCTACACGTTCTGGACCTGCTCTTTAGAAATTGAAGATAAGCTGAAGATATTTAAGCCTGAAGTATTTTTTATTTATTATTGTGATTTTACTTATTGAAGTAAATATCTGTGATTGTACTTGTACCATAATCTATGCTGGAAAAATAGCTTATTATCTTACGGTAGATTGCAAATAAATGACGATTTCTTAAAAAAAATCCTACACATTTTACATCAATATTTCATATGTGGTAGCCAGAGTAAAATGTATGTAACAACGGCACAACTAGACTAGACCTGACTTTAAAGCATTTCTTTGAAACTTGGATGTGGGTAGTTTTCAGGCTAATCGGATGGTGCCAACCCGTGCCGCAATGAGGATAAAAGTCAAAATTTAGAGAAAGCACCAATATACTTCATTTTGCATTTCATAAATTTTTTAATAAGAAATACAGGGTGGGCCAAAAGTTACCATGCGGTTTAAAAATTCAATAACTTTTTCGTTTATATATTTTTTTAGATTTTATAAATAATACTTGGAGAATAAATAATGGAGAACTTCACAACCGAACAAAGTACCAGAATAAAAGAATTTTATTATTTGAATCAGCAATCAATTAATTTAACGCAAAGTGATGAAGCTCATTTTCATTTGAATGGGTTCGTTAATAAGCAGAACTGTATGTTCTGGGATTCTGAAAATCCAAGAGCCTCTCATCAACGCCAATTGCACCCTATTAGGTGTACTGTATGGTGTGGGATCACATCTGCAAATATCATTGGGCCTTACTTCTTCGAGAATAAAGATGGAAGTGCTGTAACCGTAAATAGAGAGCGGCATCGGTGTATGATAAAACATTTTTTACATCCTGCTCTTGAAAACAGACCTAAGATGTGGTTTTAGCAGGGCGGAGCCACTGCCCACACAGCACGTGACACAATGCGACTTTAAAGTCAAACTGTTGCATTGTTGCAGAAATGTTAACGCTACAGCCACAAATTTTGATAGATGTAATGGAAAACGCTCTAAAACGAGCTCATCATTGCGGTGCTGAAAACGGAGACATTATTTTTCATACTTAGTGTAAAAAAAAATACATTTTGTATATAATAAGTATATAATCTGAGCAAAAAAATAAAAAAAAAATAATAAACGAAAACGTTATTAAAGTTTTAACCCCATGGTAACTTTTGGCCCACCCTGTACTATAAATATAATGTTTTTCTTTATTTTTATCTAATAGGCTTATTATTTCTTCATTAATTAATAATTTAATAGGCTTATTATTTGTATTTTAAATCAGTGACGATTTTGTGTAGGCTGGAAAGTTCTTGCCATAGCCCCCAAAAATGAGTAACGGGTACAGTTTATCGTCTTCGTTGTGTGTTAAGCATCAGTTAAAGTAAGTTATTAGCTTGACTTTTATTTTGGCGACATCATTCACAACAGTAATGCTTCGCCCTTAGGCCAATTTGACGGATCAAAGCGTAAGAAAATCATAGAAATTTAAGAAATTTAGTAGGGACATAAGCACTGTTACACACGTTTTATGTTGTAAAAAAAAGGTACTGAATGTTTTTGGACGAACTATTTTTTTATATACTTATTGATGTATATTGTATCCAAAAAGAATCTACTTATTTGAAATGTTCACCTTTTGCCTTTACACACTCCTTAAGTCGCACTGGCCAATCGTCAATAGCTGCACAAACCTCGTCCATTGGAAAATTGGCCACAGCTCGAACCAAAGAGATCCAATATTGGGGCACCCTTGGTTGACAAAGCTAACCTGTTAGCTGAAATGTTTAAAGGAAATTCTTCTTTGCCGGAAAGCAATAAACCGCTTTTCGAGATCAAAAACGTTTTTAGCTCAGAAAAAAGATATGGTTACTATATATGGTCACGGCAACGTAAGTTTGTTCTCTGCAATAAAATTATGATCGTCGCAACCATAGTATTGCTTTTTGAATTTCATTTTGATAATAGTATGATAGCGGCAAAGATAATATTGTTACATTGTAACAAAAGTATTGGTGCCAAATTTAAAACTGAAAACATGGTTGGTGCGACAAAACTATTGTTTCTTTTTTGATTTCATTTCAACAATAATATGATTACGGCAATCATACCGACGAAATCATAATATTTTTTTAATTTGACAATGTTATTGTTACGAATCTTACGCAATAATACTTTTTATATGTAAATTAATTTTTTTAAAAAGAACTATAGGGAGATCCATCTAGAGGCATTTTTTCAGAACAAAAAAAAGTATAAAAATTTAAATCAAGTGTGGAATCTTGAATTGGTAATTTGTAAGGACATTTTATGGGGGAACCCTCGTTCGAGCATTTTGACGGGTATGGCTTTAATGACACGCGTAATCTTGGCTTCCAAAATCTGAATCGTAGCTGGATTGTTAGCATAGACTTTGGACTTTACGTAACCCCAAAGAAAAATGTCTAAAGGTGTGATATCACTCGATATAGGCGGTCAATTCACCTGTCCAAAACGTGAAATTAGCTGCTTTTTGAAATGACCTCTCAATAGATCCATTGTTTGAGCAGCTGTATGGCAAGTTGCACCGTCCTGCTGAAACCAAGTGTCGTCAAGATTACGGGCTTCAATTTCAGGTAGCATAAAGATCGATATCATGGCGCGATAGCGAGCACCATTCACGGTTACATTCCGGTCATCATCCTTTTTAAAAAAATATGTACCGATGATTCAACCAGCTTATAAACCGTACCAAACCGTGGTTTTCTTGGGTATAATGGCACCTCTTGAACCTGTTCTTGTTGCTCTTTAGCCCAAATGCGGAAATTTGGTTTATTGACTTTGCCGTTGAGCCAGAAATGGGCCCTCGTCACTGAACAAAATTTGGTCGAAAACAGCGAATCTTCCCGTTTCCCACCGAACGCTCATTTCCATAATACTGTTGTCTACATTTAAAGGAAATTATATTCAAAAAATAAATGCCATAAAATGTCCTTTCAAATTACCAATAAAGATTCCACACTTGATTTGAATTTTTATTTTTTTTGTTCTGAAAAATACCTCTAGATGGATCACTCTATAGAAATACGAGTTAAAAACCAACTAAACAAAGCTAAAACAGACGAAACAGCAAGAAGTGAAAAAAGCAATATTATCTATATCTGCTGGATGGCTTAGAAAATATAAATGGGACAAAACGGCCGAAAGTGAAATGGTAAGAATAATTACAATGTTATTATATAATCGATAAGATGCCATAGAATTGCGAAACAATAAAGTGCCTTAATGATCAGAAAACAGGAATAAGGATAAAGGAAAAAAACAAACAAAGTATCAAAAACCAACATCATATGCGCAGGATGGTATATTTATAGAATATTGAAATATAAATAAAAATGGGTCAAAACAGGCGATATGTCCAGAAGTAGTACCCCGGTATAAACAGCATAATATAGATAAATAAGTGGGGATCAAAACGAGCAAAAAGGAAGCCAACTCAAAATGTTAGAATAATATTGTCAAATCAACAGAAAAACATAAAAATATGAAAAAATGACAAGATGGGCGAAATATGAATAAAGAAAACGAATATTAAGTAAACTAGGGGACTTAGAAAATAGAAACTTCGTTATAAATGGCTAAAATGTACGAAATAGAGTGACATTAAAAATATAAACGCTTATGAAAAGGGCCACCACAGGCGAAATATAAAAAATTGATAACAACAATATCAAATCAAAAAAATCGCAACAAGAATGGATATAAAAAGGGATGAAAAGTGGCAAAATGGATAAATGTCCATTCTAGACGCAAAAAAGTCTGGACATAATGATGACTTGGGGAAAATTATAAAATTAAAAAAGAACATTTTTTTTATAACAGCTTTTGCCAACGTTATTTGGAACGGATGAGAGTGAAATGAAAAGGTCGCAATAAACTGAAACCGGACTAGAAAAGGCTAAAAAAGGAATATATGGGAAAGATTTCGAAGTGAACCTGAGAGGTTGGGAAATGGAAAAAACAACATAAATCAGTTTCAGGCTTAACTGATTAAAATGCGCTAATCTTATAAATAATACATTAAAAATCTTGAGCCATAATTAGGATAGTACAGGGTTTTTCATTAAGGACATAACAATTTTTTTTCACAAATCTGACCTAAAATAGGCCCATAGAACAAAAGACCGCACTTGCGGCCCACTGTACATTGACTGGACATAAGCCTGACTTTTCCGACGTACAAATTGTAGCGCAAGAGAGAAATTATAGAAGAAGATACACTCTCGAAATGCTTAACTTTATTGACGTACCTAATGAGAGGAGAATTAATTACAAAACGGACACAGATGGGATCGCACACATATGTGACGCGCAAAATAGAAAGGGACCTAAGGTTAAAAACCAGTTTTGTTGAGGAGAGCCATTGTAAAGATTAGGTCCCTTTCTATTTGCGCTTAGATTCGTCGACTTCACTTTCATAAAACGCGCATATCTCTGGGAGGGAACACTTTTGGGGCATGGGATCGGTCTCCTTCGATGCTCAGATGTTGTCCACATAAAAAAAAAATTGATTTTTTTACCCTTAGTTCCCTTTTTCTATGCGCTGTCACATACAAATATAGAAATGTGGTGCATAAGCTCAGACGCAAGTTGAAGCGTAACACAAAAATCAGTTGACAGCGATAATCAGACGGACAACATTGTTTTGTTAATGTAATTATTTTTCAAATATTGTGCCAATGTTTTGTTTATTAAATGTAATCATGTTTTGTATTTTTTCAGTGACAACCCCTCAAGATAATTGACGAAGTCAATCGAAATATTGGGATAAATAAAAATTAAACAACTCATAGAACAACGAGTTTAAATAAATGACCTCAAGCCGAAAAATAATTTTATAAAATAACAACACCAAAGGTCAACTATTCACTTACAACAATTTTATATATTAATAAAACCCAGAATATTTAAGATATACAGTTCAAATTTATTCCCGGTGTAGTTCAAATGTTACATTTTAAGAATGAAATTAGATTTCGGCCATAAGACCACCAATTTCCCACCACTCTTGCAGATATTTCGACCGGAACGTTAGCAATTTCGCGTTGGATGTTGTCTCTGAGCTCATCTAAAGTTGTTGGCAAAGACCAATAGCATAAACGAGGTGGCCATTCGAATGGACCATTTCTCGAGAAACACACACGCTCACCTAATTTGGCTTTCAGTAAATCGATTGTAACGCGTGCTGTGTGGCTAGTGCCACCGTCCTGTTGATATGTGAATATTGGCGATGTCAACACAAGAAAAAAGGTATGGTTGGGGTAACAATATTCAAAGAGCATTATACTATTATTGGGTATATGGTTGTGGCACTACAATATTATAATTCTCACAACAATAGTATGATTCACACTTAACCTCACACATATTATGATTAACAGAGGACATGTGAAAACAGAACCTATTACACAACTGGTTTGGTAGGGATAGAATGGTGTCAAATACTTGAAATATTCAAAGTCGTCAAAATATAAGACTGCATACCGATATTCACACAAAAGGATTTCACAAGGATGATTTCACAAATCCGCGGATTTTAGCTGTCTTTTAAACCAAATTCGCTCGAAGTGGGGTTTGTTAAGAAATGTATTACAATTTGTATGACAATTGGCGGCTAAATTCCACGGATTTTGTGTGCGTATCTGTGAGCGGTTAAATTGAACAGATGTGCGTCCAAAACTTTTGTTGTAAAGTCAGCATCGAGAATAGCGCCATGGCAATTAGCATAGATATTTCTGTTGGGATGTGTTCTGCGATGGTTACAATTGAGAGGTATTCCATAATGGGTTCTATAATGACACGTACGGTACCTGGCCTTTCTGAGCAGTTCCGTAATAAGTCATAGGGTATCTGAGCAGGGTTAATGGACTACCTCCTATAACAAAGCCATGTAAAAGCTACTGGTTCATTCCATAAAGTTGTATAGATACCGGGACCGGTCCATATCCATGAGGGACCTACCACATGAATGGTTCTGTACCGGTTCAGTTTCCCATAGGGATTGGCAACTCCATTAAGAGGTCGCTAACGCGATTACTTCACACCATTGTACAAGAATATAAAACTGATTATGCTTCACAAAAGCTTTCGACAATTTGATTTAAATCCCGATTATGTTTAACAATTCAAATTTTTGGTAAGAATGTTATTCAAGAATAATCTAAGCGATCTGAAGCGAGCTTGGTTATTAATCGCTTATAGTATTGCTTGAATAACTTTTTTTCAACAAATTAAAAATTTTCAAAAAAACAGTTTGTGATGCATAAAGCCAATTAGTTCTTGTATACAAAAAAAAAATTAAAAATTCCTAGCAAAGCTTTGAAGTTATCGCCTTTTCTACCACCTAATCGTTTAATAACACTCTGCGACAAATGGTAAGGGTCAGTGATCGGTTTGGAATGAAACCACCGGGGAAAGTTATATTGGTAAAAAAAAGTCATACGTGTTCCAGCGTTTCGCTGGGTCTCATCTAGGAATCGAGATATATCGATTTGAAGTTAGTAAGTATCGTATAGGGGAATTTGTCACGTTTTAGGCTCTTTTGTTTGACATAACTCGAGAACCACTCGTCCGATTTAGCTGAAACAAATTTAGAAAAATTAAGAATTACAATTCCTCTAATCTGTTCTTAAACCGTTTTCCTACTTAAGCAACAGTTTCGCAATTATAAATAAATGTATTTAAAAAAAAAATAAAAAAAAAAATAAAAAAAATTTTTTCTTCATGCGCTTATTTTTAACTTGGAAACTATTACTTGTAAAGGAAAATAATATATGAACGCATTAAGGGAATTGTAATTCTTGGTTTTTTAAAATTTATTTCAGCTAAATCGGACGAGTGGTTCTCAAGTTATGTCAAACAAAAGAGACAAAAACGTGACAAATTCCCCTATACGATACTTACTAACTTCAAATCGATATATCTCGATTCCTAGATGAGACCCAACGAAACGCTGGGACACGTATGACCTTTTTTGACCGATATAACTTTCCCCGGTGGTTTCATCCCAAACCGATTGTGGCTGTCGCACAGTGTAATCGAGTACCAATAGAACACGCCTATTATTTATTGGTTATTGCAATAATGGCCGTGACTCGAGTTGAAAACGGTTTCGGTGTTTGTTTCTACTCAAGCGTGTACGCTTATAAAGCACTGTCCTTTTACCTCGTAGAACGTGAGTGCTCTACTGTTTTAGAAATTAAAAGCAATAAGAAATGGCATTATGAGTAGCCGAATACTCGCTAACAGACATCATAAAAATAAATTAAAGGCTTACAGCGAAAACATGCCGCTGTGTTAGTACATATCGTTCATAGCAAAAAGTGATTTGGTCTCGATCTCTGTGGACATGCATTGATTGTATAAAGGTTTAGGGAAAAAACCATTTGTGAAAAATTAATGCATTTTCCACGAAACGTTATAAACAGTCGCCGCACAGTGTAAGTGACAACGGCGCTACCCATGTTTCATTTTTGGACACATCTTATGTTGCGTGACGTGACCTGTCTGTTCGCAATTCTCTGTGCGAAAAAAATTTTAAATTAAATGGAATAACAATGTAATTATAGAGATATGGCTTGAAGAAGGAATACATAGGCCAGTCTGGGATGTTTTAATTTCTGCTCAAATTCTCGTTTGTAATTAAATGACATTAACACAACACTAACGATAAGGTTAATAACCCATTTAGCATGAAAAACAAACAAGGTCAGTTAGCAGGAATTTAATTTATGTAATTTTAAACTAAGACATATTCATTTGAACACTATCTATTGGTATAAAATCGCCATGGTACACGTAAAAACCGAAAACGGTCTTGCGACGTCTATCTGTCTTTTGTAATTACAATAGATTTCAAATGATCTAGCGTCTTCTACCCTCTGTTACTATTGTGTCGCTAATGTTACAATTTTGGCACTATTTTAATGCCATGATACTTTTATGCCCATTTTTTATTATGTTACTAAGTGTGCAACTATTTGTACTTTTGTGCACTTTTGAAACCCTCTTCCTTATTTTCATCGTTATGATGATCTATGATCTGTCTTACACCACAAAAAAATATCACGCGCTCTGATTTTAAAAGTTTTACTTGAAGTGATGTAGCAAAGCTGTTGACACATCGTCACAGGTAGGAACATTTTGGTCCAAGGACGAACCGAATTGAATTTGTATGTTTTGGTACAGCTCCGACACAAGCCACGTGGAAGCCACAAATTCGCCTCGATCTTCGTTACATTTTATTATGAGTCGACAACTGCTAACCATGAGGTAGTGCTTATTTGGTCAATTTTTTTTAAGGTATCTATACTTAAAACACGACCTGTTTGTTACATGTTTCTCCAGAAGATATTATCAGGTACGCTGTCAACTTAATTCCACATAGTTTGTTGTCGTGGAACAGTTATCTGAACTATAGGAAATAGACCAATTTGGTTAATATTCCGTCCCATTTGTATTTGTGTCTAAGTTATTCTGCAAACCAGATGTTAAGTCCCATTTTCCACAAATTGCATACGAAGGCTGCTATATATATTTCTGACCTAATGATGAAAATGCGAATATTTATCATCAAAAATGGTTTTATTGTTTTTCAAAGTATTCTCCAGAATGATTTATACACTTTTGTATGCGCTCAAACAAATTGTCGAATCAATTTTTCCATTCCGATTGAGACACCTCCAAAACATGGTCTTTAAACGCTTCAACAGCATCTTCTGGCGTTGAAAATCGTTCATTACGCATTTTTTTCTTGATGTGCGGGAATAAATAGAAGTCATCGGTGCCAAGTCAGGGCTATGCGGCGGCTGACCCATCAAATCGACGTTTTGGCCGGTCAAAAAGGCGCTGGTTTAAGCCGATGTGTGAGAGCTCGCGTTGTCATGGTGCACAATGATTCGTCTTGTCTTGTTCGTTTTTCGAATTTCTCTGAAGACTTCAGACAAACAAATTGTGGTGTACCACTTAGAATTGACCGTCCTACGTTGCTCAAGCTGAACAGTCGCCACTTGACCAGTTTTGCCGAAGAAACAGGCGACCATTTGCTTCGGAGTGCTTCTTCCAGGAACAACTTTCATTGGATTTAGCTCTTCTTCGTATACCCACACGGTCGATTGCTGTTTTTTTCGTGCTCATACACATAGATCCATGATTCGTCACCCGTGACGATCTAATAATCGTCTTTTGAAGCACCTTAATCGTATTTTTTTAAAATTTCTTTGTACCAATCGGCACGAGCCTCTTTTTTGAGCGGTTGTGAAATTGTGCTTGATCCAACGAGAACAAACCCTTTTTACTACCAGGTGTTCATGCAATATCGAATGTATGCTAATGGAAGAAATGCCCAAAGATGCCTCTATCTCACGGTATGTCACATGGCGATCTTGCATTATCAGTTCACTCACGGCAGCAATGTTCTCTGTCACAACAGCCGTTTTTACTACTATTGAATTCATTAAACCAGTTTTTCACAGTGCTATAGGATGGTGCTTCATCCCCATACAAAGATTTAAGTTCATCGATGCACTCTTGTGGTGATAATCCACGTCGAAAGTTGTGAAAAATGATCGCCGAAAATGTTCACGAGTTAATTCCATTTTTTTTTTAAATTGATTTTTTCAAGTCACTGTAAACAACACAAATGATGGTCGTGCGTCAAAACGTGCTGAGTTTGTTTATGTTAAAAAATGTCAAACTTTCCAATGGAAATGGCAGATGGCGTCACTTAGTGTTGTCTAGGCCAGAAATATATATAGCAACCCTCGTACATCCAATATTAAAGAAATTTAGTACTTTTCTGTTAAAATTTTAGAAAATCGGTTCAGATGTAGATGTAGCTCCCATACACGTATGTTTATCCGATTTATGTATTAAGCTCTAAAACCTAGATGTTAGATCCAATCCTGATGGAATGTGGCAATTGGAGAAAATCAGTTCAGATTAAGATATAGGCTCCATATAATTGTTTAACCGATTTTACCAAAAACAATGAAATAATCTCACAAATTTAAATATTACATTACGTGTATGTTATATTTATTGTTAGCTCGATTCCTGAAGATGATCTTCGATGAAGATTGAAATTAATCAATAAGTATAAGTATATTGTTTCCTTGGGCTTTTTTTTTGTCTGCGTAGTTTTACGTATAATGTAATTTGGTGTAAATAAAGTCTACTTTTTTTCTTCTTTATTGACGTTTTTTTTTTCAAGGGATTTGTCGTTTCCCAAATTCCTGTAAGTGGAGAATTTATTCCGAATCTATCGAAAAAAAAATAATATCGGATGAACAAATATGTGTGTCTATATCAGAACCGATTTTATTTAATTTCAACAACGTCTTTTTAAATTTCATCAACATACGACGTAAGATGTCTCTTTCAGAGCTACAAACAGACAAATCGGACGAAAATAGGTGTGCGAGTTATTTCTAAATTTGAACCAATTTTTTTGCAATTTTATTAACGTCCTTACTTGGCCCAAAAAAACAAACATGTGGCAAATTTAAACGAAACTTGAAGACCGATTGCTAACTGTAGTTAACTGCAAGCTAAAGATGTATGGATGAACATCGTTACTGTTGCAAAAGTTCACAAATTGTATTTTTAAAAGAAAAAAATATTTTGGTCTCAATTTACGCAAATTTAAAAGCTACTGTCATATTGTCTTTGATTTGTTGTCTTTTAATCGACCTTTTTTGTAAATGTTCATGAAATGTTAAAATCTACGAGTAGCTCAACGTCAGTATTTTGTATATGTGACGCGCAAAATAGAAAGGGACCTAAGGGTAAAAACCAGTTTTGTTCAGGAGAGCCATTTTAAAGATGTAAAGACGTGTATCTTTGGTGTACCATCACTTTCATAAAGCGCGTATATCTCTGGAAGGGAACACTTTTAGTTCATAAGATCGGTCTCACTTAATGCTCAGATGTTGTCCACATCAAAAAAAAATTGAGTTTTTTTTACCCTTAGGTCCCTTTCTCTATGCGCTATCACATATACTTAGTAGGGACCTAAATACTGTAACACACGTGTTATGCTGTAAAATAAAAAGTACTGACTGTTTTTGGACCAAATACTTTTTAATATATTTTTTGATGCATATCGTATCCAAAAAGAATCTACTTATTTTTTGCCTTTACACACGCACTGGCCAATCGTCAGTAGCTGCACGAACCTCGTCCATTGAAAAATTGGCCATAGTTCGAACCAAAACAGTCTTAAAAGATCCAATTGGCTACCACAATTTGTAATCGAATGGGTTCAAATCTGGACTGCCTGAGGGCAATTCTTCAGAGGAAATGAAGGCTGGCAAATTGTTTCGAAGCCAGGCCTGGGACGTTTTAGCCTTATGGGCCGGCGCAGAATCCTGCTGGAAAGTCTATGGTTGGTTTTAGAACAGGGAATTGTTAAGAGGCTTCACAACCGCTTCCAAAGCGGTTTCTTGGTAAACTTTGGCGATGTTTTTACTCCTTGTTCGCAGAAATGCAGGTCAATGACCCCATCGTAAGATACACTTCACCAAACCATGACTGAAGCTGGGTGACGACTCTTTTCCACCCTTGGGATCAGTTCAGATCCTTCCTTAGATAACCGCGCATACACTCTATAATTTAGCTTGTTAAATTTTTTCTGAACGGTAAAAACTTTTTCATCGGTGAACAAAATTTTTCTGTGCAAGTTATCAGCGTGCTTCACCAAAAGACGTTTGTTTTTTTCAATCCTATTTTTTTTAAAGCTGCAGTCAATAAATGTCCGGTACGTCGTTTAAAAGCCCCAAGTCCCAAGTCTTTTTTAATGATTCGACTCATGGACTTTTGCGTGGTATTCATCTCACGGGCCATGATTTTCTGTTTTCGGAGCGGATTTCTGTAAATTCTCGATTTAACGGCTTTGATGACATGCGGTGTTCGAAAAGAGCGTGGGCGGCCCGACCGGTGGCGGTCTTTTACATCTACAGTCTCCTCAAACAGTTTTATGCATCGGTAGACGAACATGCGGCTAATCCATAGTGAGCGGAGCGTTTTTAAAATGTCGTTTTTTTTCATTTTACACTTGAAAAGCGCTATTACATCGATACGGTTCTCATTATCTGACCACTCCATGATGAAAATTGAAACAATTTTAAAATCCCGTTACAGACTAACACTATTGAGGTTAGCTTTCAAACCCCATATGCCATTAACGGTGTATGTTCAGTTCTACTGTTGAAATGGGTGTGTTCAATGTTGTAACAGTATTTATGTTCCTACTAAGAATATAAAAATGTTGAATTAACGTATTTGTTTACAAATACTGTAAATTTGTTTAAAGGAAACGTCAAAAAGTAATTTTCTCGAAGAACAATAACATTAAACTACATGTCGTTACCTGTATGGTACATAGTCTTAAAGATATCTCCTAATTTGAGGACCTGTCCCTTTTAAAGTCACAGGTGAGGCTTGTTTCTATTCCACTGTATGCTTAAGTTTTTATTAAGTTTAAAACTAGAAAAACAGCTTTAGTCTGGCGTGGCCGACTATATTATATCTCGCACTTTTGGCCGTTAGAAAAACCAACTGAAAAAAGTCGTTTGGACCCCCTTCAACGGGCTCCTAATTTTTAAACTTATGTAAACATAGGTATCGAAATCCGAGCCAGCTATCTTCAATTTCAATAGCGTCCGTCCTTGGTCCAATAAACTAACTCGAGCCAAGTTTCATCAAGATTGAATGTAAGATGTGGCTTCAAGAGCTTAAAACAGAAAAATCGGATGAACAAATATGTAAAAGCTACATCTAAATCTGTAACTGAATCTGAATCTAAATATCTAAGCCTAAAAAAAATTACGTGTACCAAATTTCATTAAGATTAGATGTTCATTTAATTAATATTAGGTGTTGCTTCGTGATCCGAATACATATGTATATGATGAACATATACATATGTATGGAAGCTATATCTAAATCTAGACCGATTTTTTGAACAACGTTCTTCCTTAGTCCGAGTAAATAACGTGTGCTAAATTTCAACAAGATTGGTATAATATGTGGCTTCTAGAGCTGAAGAAATAAAACCGGATAAACATATATATATTTTCTTCATACATATATGATTTTATTCAATTTCAATCACATCATTTCTTGCTCGTGCTATGTTTCATCAAGATTGGATGTAAGATGTGGCTGCTAAAATTAAAAACATACAATCGAATGAACATAAATGTGGGAGCTTTTTCTTAATCTGAGCTGACTGCCTTCAATTTCGGCACCGTCCGTCTTTGGTCCAACAAACTAATCTTAAGCTAAAAACATAAAAATCGGATGAAAATATATGTGGGAGATATATCTAGTTCTGAATCGAATCTAGAAACCATATAATACATAATAAAATTCAGAACGAAAAAGTTGAGCAAAGTAGGGATGTTATTGAAATTGAAGAAAATCGGTTCAGATTTATACATAGGTCCCACACATCTATGTTCATCCGATTTTGCTGTAGAAGCTACATATTACATCCATCCTTGGTCAAATACAGCACACATGATTTTTTTGGACCAAGGAAGGGCGTTAGATATAGCTCCCATACATATACGATCATCCGATTTTATGTCTTTAGCTTTATGTCTATTGCATCCAATCTTGATGAAAATTGGCACAAGTGAGACAGTTTTGATAAGGAGCGGCCACTATTAAATTAGAGAAAATCGGTTCAGATTAAAATATAGGTTTCTCATGTATGTTTAGCCGAATTTATCAAAACAATGAAATTTCCGAAAGATATAAATATAACATTAGTTTTAAAATATGGGTAAATTTGGAGCCAGTGCAAAGGGATCAAAAAACACATTAAAAGATATTATATATTAAATATAATGCAGTAGGCCACGCCCGTTTATCGTTTTTTACTAGTTTTGTATATAAAACGTGATAAAATGCATAAAACAACAAAGAAAACGTCGGCCATGCGGAACCTTATATAACCTCCACCGTCCCTACGCTATTAAAAAGGTCAATTTTTGGGTCCTTTCCGCCTATGCGTCCGTCCCTGACGTAAGCAAAAGCTTTAAAATTATTCTTTATATGCATTTATTTCAAAATTTGTTCTAAATTAAGTTACCATATTGACTACTGATCGCCCTTTTGACCATGCAGGACGTTTTTGGACCACATGAGCCAAAATATTCAGAAACTATGCCGTTTTTTGATGTATTAGTTCCAACTAACGATACCCATCTTAACCATAGCCCGTTCACAAAATATTGTGATTTCTTAAAAAATCCTCACAAATGAGTACTATTTTCCAAGGTACCCCTAGTCCCTTAAAGGTAACTTTTCCCCCCTAGGCTGATTTTGCTCAGTTAAAATCCCCGATGTTGCCACATGGCATCATCATGAAACTGTTCAGGATCCTAGGTTGAATTGTTCGACAGCAACAGTGCTTTCAACAGACACACTATCGGACATGACTAGATCGTCATAGAATTTTACGACGATCAATAATATATAAGTATACTTATATCTTTATAGGGTCCCTGATCAGTGCTTCCACTCTTCGGAGGAGGGTAAAAAAATAAATGCAAACATTAATTTATAAAGAGGATTTTCTAAAGAAATCAATATTTTGTTAAATGGTTAAGATGGACACCTCAAAAAATGGCATAGTTGCTGAAAATGTTGGCTCATGTTAGTAAGAAGCACTTATAAAGTTTTCGAGCAAACAATAAGTGGACAATTCGTAAGTTCAGCCGGGACGAAGCTTTATACTCTTCATTATGGATTGCGCTGTAGTATGGCTTGACAGTATTAGGGGATATGGTTCTTGTTGGTGGGTCCATGTTTGACAGAACTACATGTTTGAGGCCCTATGAGACTCGTGAATTTCATTGTTTTGGAGGAACCATATGTCCATTGTTAGGGGGGCACTAGGGGATCCGTAGTAATATTTAAACAACTCTTTTAAGTTAAAGCAAATTGATTTTAGTGTGGAAATTCCACTGTTTCTGAGTAACCATATGTCGATGTTTGAAGGGACCCCATTTTTAGCACTCCCTATGCTTTAAGACATTAAATACAGTCAAATCCTGGAATTAAAGTTATTTTCGGACTCTTAACGGTAATAGTTATTGTTTTTTAATACCCATATGAACATAGTTTAAGAACCCCTATGGGCCAGTCCGAATGCAAAATTGTCTTACTCGTAAATCTAAAATCTTAGAACATAAATTGTTTCTGGATACCCATATGTCTCCGAACATTACGGGGCGGTTTTGGGCCCCAGAGCACATAGACGCCCATAGCTCAAGGCCTCTAATTCAGCCGAGTAGTAAAATTAATAACATATTCAGATTCTTCAGAAAATTCCACTGTTTCTGAATACCCATATGTTCATGTTCGATAGAACCAGGTTTCGGGTCCCAAGGGACCAAAGTCCAATGGATCAATGATTTAAAATTAATCAAATATGTCGTATGTGCGTTAAAGCTAAAGTTAGAGAAAAACTGCTGCCAAAAAAAATAAATTGAACAAACTTGATCAACTGTCAGAGTTGCAAGATGCCAAAAGTGAAGCCGAAGTAAGTGCAACAGATGCTGTTATTGAGAACTCTAAGAAGGTGGGCGTGGAAAGTCTGAAGAGAAGAAATATATAGGTAAACCTAATCAAAGCCTTGTTGTCAGATTTAATAACAAATCTGAAAAAGAGCAACTTATGACTGCCGAATTTGTCACGACTGGACCAATTTCACCAGCGTATTCCCTGGCTCATTTATACAAATATGTTTATCTACGAACATGCCCGAAAATGCAAGGGCGAAATGGCAGCGGTTTGAAAGACGGATTGGTAGTCGGAGGGAACTAGTGTAAAACTAGAGTTTTTTCTCTTAAAAAATAGACTTACCTCTTACCTTTCCAAAATTACCTAACGAGCTCAGAGGTCCTACCATTCCAATATTATGACTATTTGACTGAAAAGCAAAAACAATTTTTTTTGTTGGAAGCTAAACGCTTTTATTTGTATTTGTAAATAAATTGAGATTTCTAAGAAAGTGGGCGTGGAAAGTCTGAAGAGAAGAAATCTATAGGTAAACCTAATCAAAGCCTTGTTGTCAGATTTAATATCAAATCTGCAAAAGAGAAACTTATGACTGCCGCATTTGTCACGACTGGACCAATTTCACCAGCGTATTGCCTGGCTCATTTCATACAAATATCTTTATCTACGGCCATGCCCGAAAATGCAAGGGCGAAATGGCAGCGGGTTGAAAGACGGATAGAGTGTTTTCTCTTAAAAAATAGCCTTACCTCTTAGCTTTCCAAAATTACCTAAGGAGCTCAGAGGTTCTAATATTCCAATGTTATGACTATTTGACTGAAAAGCAAAAAAAAACCTTTTGTTGGAAGCTAAACGCTGCATACTCGGGCATGGTTGTAGATGAACATATTTTCATGAAATGATCCAAGGAATTCGCTAGTGAAATTTGTTCAGTCGTGAATGAATCACCGTGTATGTCAACGAAACCAAGGAGGCTTTGGAGCTTTTTAAGTATGCTAGAATGTTGGAATCTGTTGGATATAGAGCTGTGTATTCACATGGTAATACAATTTTTGCAAAAAGACAATTTCTAAGCCCAATGACAATGTGAATCAACATTTATTAGATGCTACAAGAAAACATACTGATAACCGGAGATTGAGTAGAAAGATGATTGCTGTTGACAATGATGGTGATGAGGAAAATGACGCCAAATCCCAGTTAAATGTATCTCCATCTTAAATGTATGTAAAACTAAATTTTTGTATATTTTTTTATATATATGATTATAACTCAAAATATTTTTAAAATGGATTTAGTGATAAATAATTCATAATCATTGAATCTTTTAATGAGAATTTAAAAAGTATAAATGGTGAATCAGTAAATAAAATGTCTCTAAACATTAGAGGCATTTCCTCTGTAAATTAATTTAATGAGTTAAAATCAATGGTTACCGAGTTTGAGATTCTGCCGGATATAATAGCTATTCAAGATGCAATTGGATGTAAAAGAGACATATAACATTGCAGGGTACAATTCAGTACATTGCTGTAAATTCGATGGTTATGGGGGAACTTTGATCTTAGTAAAGAAGAATATCAAATATATTGTAAAAGCTTTGTTGGGAGCATAACATATCCTTGGAGAATGTGAGTATAAGAGAAAAACATGCTAAATAACCTCTTTTTATCGATATAAAAAGTGTGGTTTGGATACGTTTTATGCTTATATTGAAAACCGTCTACAGCGTAATATTAACTTTCTAAATAGTTTTGTCGGAGGTTCTAATATAAATTTCTTAAATGCAGCTTCGTCACAAGAACTTTCAAATTTGCAGTGTCAGTTTGATTACAAAAACTGTCGTTGCTTAATTCAGCAACATTCCAAATGAGATATCAGTTGATGCCCTCGAGTGTAAGCTGGCTGCCACAATTAGATCATGTGTAAACTACTTTTGATGTCGGAAAGCACCAAGTACACGAAAATATCTTACCACAAATGTAATTACAACAATATTAGAGAAATCGCTAAGCGCCAGTGCATTTAACATGATTTTGTGGATGAGGTATCCAAGGTATTAAAGATGGAAGAAAGAAGAAAGAAAATCAAAAGAAGAAAGAAAATAAAAAAATAACAGAAATGGCAATTACATCTTGGGTTAGGGAAAACTTAAAATTCCTTAAACAAATGTAACAAAAGTTAATGGCGAAGCGGCATAAAAGAGGATCAGATTATATTGTCGAAAAAATGTTACAGAATATAATTACAATCATAAAAAGGCAAATAAAATATCTATGAATAATTTTTACCAAGAGAAACTTGAAAACCTACAACATATCCGAAGAAGTGTTGGAGTTCTTAAATGAACATCTGAGAAGATCAAAAAGGTCTGAAATATGACTAAACATTGAGAATGTTAATTTTGTTGTGGATAACACTCCAAAAAGTGATATTCTACCATGATGCAATGCCGAGAAAGATTTTCATTTGTTCATATCATCAGTGCTGAAAGTTTTGAGCATATTTCAAATTTGCAAATTAACAAAAGTCCTGGGCAGGATACCAAGTAAAGTATTATTAGAATGTGGCAATTTACTATGTTTAAGAATTACAGCTATGTTTAACGATATTGAACATATTTTTATTTATCTAGAAGTCCTTTAAACTTCCAAGATTGTTCCAATTTCAAAAAAGTCTTAGTATACACAGTTGACAAACACAGGCATTTTGCTTTGCTGCCGAACATGAACAACCGAATTGAGAAAATATTACACAAACAGTTGACGAATTTTTGGAGTAATCTAATCAGATGCACAGTTTGCAGTTTGAATTTAAAAAAGGTTGTCGTACACAGGAAGCTGTGGTTCGATTTTGTCGAACACGATATTTTGGTGCATTAACTTTCGTATTTGGGCGTTCTGGAAAAATCTCTTCAATTGCTGGACAATTATCTGCGAAGGAAAACGAAGTATGTGGAAATAAAGGGCTTTAGGAGTACTAGTTAGACATGGTGTACTCGGACCTCTGCTTTTCACAATGTATATATCGTATTTTTAATTTCAGACTTCATAGAAAGATATTAATGTATGCAGATGATATTAGCTTATTTCCCCTATAATACGTCAGAATGAACAAAATGGTGTTAAATGCAAAAAAAAAAACAAAATTAATTAGATACCGACCATATATCAATGAAGTGATAACCATTTTAGCCCCTTAGTAAGGGGAAAACATGAAATACTTGGGTATTCATTTGCAATCCAACTTGTCGTGGAATACGCACACACACCATTAAAAGAGGAAAGTAGCCCCGACAATAGGAATTCTGTATAAATTCAAAAATAAACTTGATGAAATAAACTAACTTTTAATTTACATCACCCTCTGTGGTTTAAAAAAAAGCACGAAGTTGAAAAGTCTCCAAAGATCCCAATAAAAAGCCCTGAAAATCGTTCTCAACCTTCATTTGACGTATACATCATTTCAATTGTACGGCAATATATCTAAAATTATTTTACCACTATAGGTATATGGACTGTATAAAATGCAGCTAATTATGTTCATGTACGAGTACAAACCTGCGAATCAGATTGGCGATCAAGCTATAGAATTTTTAAGAAATCAATCCGCGCTCAATACCAGGAACAACCAAACAATGCTATGAATTCAATCATTTGCCTAAAGTTGTTAAAGAAATCGTCAGAATTTTTTTTAAATCTTATCTGAAATCCCATTTACTTCAGAATTTGGAAATGCTTCTTTTGTAATAGTTTATAGCACACATAGTATGCAAATTTGACCAATAAAGTCTTTGCGGCGCTGGGGCACTTTTTACATTTTATATATAAGAAATAAAGGAATTATTATCAAAAAAAATCGTCAAATTATTATGATTTTTTGATCCGTGACGAAATTTTAATATTTTTTAAACCCCATATGTCATTATTCCAATAGCTGATAACTTTGATGATATCGACCTTCTTGAAATCTGCACCGATTTTTTCCCATGTCAACAGCGTCCTTTGAACGTCTTTGTGCCAACATTTAAGGGGAAGGGAAGGACGATATTTTAATTAAGAAAGAAAAAACGGTCCAGATTTAGATACAGTACCATACATACGTGGGTATCCGATTTTATGTCTTTACATAAGATCCTATGAATATCTATTTTTTTAAATTTTTTTAAATTTCAACAAATATGTTCCTTGGCCCAAAAGACATACTCGTGCTAAGCTTCATCAAGATTGGATGAGAGATGCAGCTGCGACAACTAAAATTCGGATGAACATAAAGGTGGCAGCTATATCTCAATCTGAACCGAATCTGCTAGTCAAGGCCTACAAAAATGTGTGTTACACCTATGCATTATCTCGTGTAGTTTATAAAATATATGTGTTTAAAAGTTAAGCTATTTCTTTTTCTACCTTGGTGTAGAATCTTGGTAATACCTGAGCCAAATACTAACCTATTAATTTCATTTTAATTTTGTTTGAAAACAAATTGCTATAAAAAGAAATATTGCTTAGATATACCTTTTGAGTTAAAAGTTATAAGCATTCAAAGTTAAAAATTTGAAAACTTTCGATTTTTCAAATTTTGAAAAAAAAAGTACATGTCTTATTTTGGAAATATTGCAGAAAGTTGTAAAGAAATCGCATAAATTATACTTATATACCTTCAAAATCCTAAGAGAATAGATTCAAAAAAAAAGTTCAAAATTGTTGTTGTTAGTTGCTGTAACTGCACATGGTGCCGGGGTGACAGCCTTGGCCGAAGAATTCCTCCTTCGGGTCGATCCGGTGCATAGAACATTCATTTTGATATATCACTAATACCTGGTATCCAAATTGAGCCTTTCAATGGAAATATTAAGTATCAATGGTGTGATTGGTAAGAATTATCTTCTAAAAAGCACGAGAAGGGTTGTCCAAAGTAACTCACACCCACTAATTTCATAAATAAAGGGTGGTTTTTAGGCGTGTGGTTTTCAGTCTGTCCACAATTTGTTCGGTCTTTTTGACAACTGTCACTTGATTTATGCTCAGTTTACTTTGCCATTACACAATGAATAGACTTACTCTGGAACAACGTAAGCAAATCGTGGTGAATTTGCCCAAATTGGCGATAGCCACCGATCCTGATTTTTACAAAAAAAAAATTTGTTCAGCGATGAAGCTCACTTTTGGTTGAATGGGTACGTTAACAACCAAAATTTTCGCATTTGGAGTAGTGCAAATCCGTAAGTCATTGTTAAGACTTCGTTACATCCTCAAAAAGTCACTGTTTGGTGTGCTCTATGGGCAGAAGGAATCATAAGTCCATATTTCTTCAAAAATGAAGCCGGCCATAATGGTACAGTCAATGGGGGAACGCTAAAGAACCATGATTATTGACTTTTTCGTGCCTAAATTGGAGAAACAATTCATTTATTGAATTAAACTTTTGTTGAGCGCATTATCTCGCGCCGTGGGTCTATGGCGTTCCCTCTAAGATCGTTGTCTACGCAGATAAGCATGACACGATTGACGCCTTGCTAAAGAATATTCGGCGCGTTATTGCTGATATACGGCCAAAAATGCTGTAAAAAATGGTTCAAAATTCGAGTCAGCCAGGGCACGAATTATTTTTAAAACATAATGGCAAACACTCATATTTATAATAAAGCTTAATTCTTGGCCATAAGATTAAATAATATGCCTTTTATTTCTTCTTGAAAATCATACAAAGACACCCTTTACCTGTCGGGAGAAAATGGGATTACCCATAAAGGAAAAAAATCATTACGTCATAAAATGTTTAATAGTGTACTCGTATATAAAGGTTGGTTAAATTTTATGGGCCGATGTTGATTTTGAATTAAACAAAAATTATTTTCATTTCTTTTTATTATGATAATATTGGTATGGTTCAATTATGTATGGACCTCGGCGGCACACCACCATCCGATGTTCCAAATTTTCGATGACTCTGAGGCATAATTGAGGTTCTATGCCGTTAATGTGCTGAATTATCTCATCCTTTAGCTCTTGAATTATTGCTGGCTTATCGATATACACCTTTTCTTTCAAATAGACCCAAGAAAGAAGTGCAACGGTGTCAAATTACATGATCTTGGCGGCCAATTAACATCGCCACGACGTGAGATAACACGGCCATTGAAATAGTCGCGCAAGAAGCACCGTCCTGTTGAAACCACATATCGTCCACATCCATATCCTCCAATTCGGGCCATAAAAAGTTCGTTATTCACATTCACAGTAACTGCCTGACCGGCCTCATTTTGGAAAAAAAACCGGCCGATGATGCCGCCAGCCCATAAACCGCACCAAACACTCACTCTTTGTGGTTGCATTGTTTTTTCGACAACCACTCTTGGATTATCATTCGCCGAAATGCGGAAATTTTGCTTATTGACGAATCCAGTAAGGTGAAAATGTACCCCATCACTGAAGATGATTTTCTTAAAAAACTGATCATCCACTATAAAATTAATTTAACGCGTTGCTCGCTTGTGTAAATTCCATGGTTCATTTGTTAGTCTGAGTTAGTCTAAAATTGAGTTAGTCTGAAATTGAATTAATCTGAAATTAAGAAATATCAAATGAAATGCAGAAATAAACTTGACATTTAGGTGTGGTTTACATTCGACATCGGCCCTTAAAATTTGACCACCCTTTATAGCATTGCAACTACGAAGGTAGGTATTGACAGTAGAAACATACGAAATAAATAAAAAAATTATATTGTTTTCAGACAATCCCACAATTCCCAAAAAATATTTGAAAATCCAAAAATTGGAAGAAGCACTTTTCTTTAAGATAAATGTATATAAGTTATAGCTTTCTTTACAACTTTTTGCAATAACTCCAAAAAATGACAAGTTCTTTTAACGCAAAAAGTTTAAATTTTGATCTTTGAATGCTTATAACTTTTTACTTAAAAGTAATATCTTAGCAAGATCTTTTTCTTTTTTTTTGTTGTTTTTAAAATAAAATTAAAATGAAAAGAATGGGTTAATATTTGGCTTAGTTATTACCAAAATACTACACCAAAATAGGGCAAAATTTGTTTAATTTTTTAAACACGTATATCTCAGAAACTGCACAAAATACACACTTTTTGAAGGATTCGACTAAAGTAGTAAATTCCATAGTCAATCATATCGGCTCACAAATACAAATGTTATATGCATTTAAAAATTGTATAAACTCGAGGTGCCCAAATTGGGGACCCAGGAGCTCCGCTCCTGCATATCGTGGTGCCCAAACTCAAAAATTAAGCTCCAAAACACCTCTTCTATTTATAAGTGTGTGAATTTTATCAATTTTATCAAAATCCGACTGTTAGTTTAGAAACGGCTGAATAATTTCTATATTTTCTTTATCTCATCCCACTGTGCATCGTTGAATGAAATAAGCAGGTTTATTTACGCCAATCGGTATACAAAAAGGTGGGTCTAGCTCAAATATATTTGGTAGTTACAAACATTTACCATAAAACTAACTTATAAAACCCAGTACCACGGAGTGGTGTAAGGTATAATAATAAGGTTTTAGTAATGTACATATAAAGGGTGTTTTTTATTTGGGTATAGAACTTTAAGTTGACATCACTTTTTTAACTGGCGGCCATTTTGTCAGCTGTCAAGTGATTAATATTTAGTTTGGTTTGCCATTTCATCATGAACAGGTTGACAAAAGAACAACGCTTGCAAAATGGGCCGAAAATGAGATTCATCTCGATGCTGATTTTCATCACAAAATTTTGTTCAGTGATGAGGCTCATTTTTGGTTGAATGGCTACGTCAACAAGCAAAATTGCCGCATTTGGAGTGAAGAGAATCCACATGAGACCCTTGAGACGCCATTCCATCCACAAAAACTGACTGTTTGGTGTGCTCTATGAGCTGGTGGAGTCATTGGGCCATACTTCTTCCGAATTAATGCTGGAGAGTCAGTTACCGTTAATGGAGACCGGTATAGAGCCATGATAACCGACTATTTTGTTCCCGAATTGGATGGCATGAATGTGGATGAGTTGTGGTTCCAACAAGACGGCGCTACATGCCACACAGCGCACGTCACAATCGAATTATTGAAGGAAACATTCGATGAGCGCATAATTTCGCGGAATGGACCTGTCAATTGGCCACCAAGATCGTGTGATTTGACACCATTGGATTATTTTCTTTGAGGATATGTGAAGTCGCTCGTCTACGCCAACAAACCAGAAACGTTAGGGGACTTGGAAGCCAACATTCGTGGCGTTATTGCCAACATACGGCCCCATATGCTCGAAAAAGTGGTTGAAAATTGGACCTGTAGAATTGGCTTTATTCGAGCCAGCCGCGGCGGCCACATGCCCGAAATCATATTTAAACATTAATGGCATAAAATTATCCTTCCAATAAAGCCAAATTGATGGACATTAAAACGATTTTCTTGTGTTTTATTTCAATTCGAAGTTCTATACCTCAATAAAAAACACCCTTTACAAGAACAATTTCGTGGTAAATAAATACGAAAATAGTTTTTTTTAGTGCAGGGACTTAAAAACCTCTTCTATAATTATAGGCTCTCGTCATAATGACCATATTTTTTGAATCAGTCCTATAATTATTTGTAAAATCATGCCAACCTGAAAAAATCTTGGCTTTTTTATCACGGGAAGGTTAAAATTGGACTAATATGAAATGGCAATGTTCTTTGGTCAAAAAGCAAAAAGAACTCCAATAGATTCCATCGAGTTAATTTTCACAGTGTAACTGTTTCTCGGCTACTTTGATTTGTTCGTTTCGAAAAACTAACAAAGCGCAAAAATGCCCTAATAAAAGCAGCACTGAGCACAACACAAAATGTTAATTAAGAAAACGGAAACCACAATCCTCTGCAGTGCATGGAAACGAAGCACATTTTACTCCGAGCAGCACTAATTTTCAAATATGCTAAAATTGAAAGGAACAGAACCTAAATTAAAGTGCAAACATTTTAGCGAGAATCAAATTAGCAATATAATAATTTGTACGGCACCCACTTGTAAAAGCACAAAGGCAAAGGAATGTATGACGAGATGAAGACACAAACGGCCTGGAGTAAACAACACAGGATTCTGGTTTAAAGACTCTCGTTGCTGCGATAAAGCAAATGAATGAAATTTAACAGTAGTTAAAAGAAATAGTTGGTCAGCGTAAATGGTTAAATTAAAATTGTTTGTTAAATTAAAATTCCGTGTCTTTCTGTTTAAAAAAGATCGAAATATTGGTCGGGGACCCCATAAAGTGTGTAATTTCTGAATCGTCGTAAAATTCTAAGATGGTCTAACCATGTCCGTCTGTCTGTAGAAAGCAAAGTACAGGACGCACTATAAAATCTAGGTGCCTGAAATTTGTCATAAACGTTTGTTGCTGGATTGAAACGGATTGTATTAAAAATGGGCCAGATAGGGCATCAGGTAATTTTTACCTCACAAGGACTGGATCCAACTCTGGAAAAATCAACTATCCTGAACTGAAAGAACAATATCTATATATATAGAGATACGTCAGTGATATTTAGAACATAACTATGATGTAGGTATGGATCGAAACACATTCTATGGTAAAAGTGGGCGGTGCCAGGCCTCTTCAAAAAAACGCACTTATAGCTAAACTAGTCGATCGTTCTAAAATTTTAACTGAATTAAATCAATGACTATGCAAATATTATAGACTATAATATGGTTGAATTGAAGAAAAGGTCGTGGACCACCCCACAAAACTCTGAACTTAAAACTAGTAAAAAATGTTAAGTCGGGTGTGGCCGACTATATCATTTCCTACACTTCTGGATGTTCAGCAGATCCAGTTGAAAACTAGGATTTGTACCCCTTCAAAGAGCTCTGAATTTACCGAAGATTTTTAAAAATAATCCACAGAGTGGTGCAGGGTATAACAAATTGCGAAGTGACAACTACTTCTTTATATTCTTCTTGGAATTATTGGTTTCTTTTCATTCAGAAATTACTCAGCCCACGTCACAGCTTAAAACATAGAATCGGATGAACATACGTGTAGGACCCATATCTAAATCTATACAGATAGATAATATAGATAAACTAAAGTGTACCAAATTTCATAAAGATTAGATGTAATATGGGACAGCTAGAGCTACAAACAAAAAATGTGGATTTATCTAAATCTGAGCCGATATTCTTCAATTTTAATAACGTCCTTTCTTGGTTCAAAAAACTAACGTTTGCCAGATTTCATTTAGATTGAGCGTAGTATGTGACAGCTAGAGCTTAAAAACATAAGACCGTATGAAGATATTTGTGTGGGAGCTATATCTAAATCTTAACTGATTCAGATTTCAATGTCAATAACGTCAAAAAAAAACTAACGTGTGCCAAATATTATTAAGATTGGATGTAATACGAAGTTTCTTGAGAATAAGAAAAAAATCGGATGAAAATATACGTGTTGTCGGATCGGACAACAATTGCGACCAATATTTTGATTACCGGCTTAGATGGACGGACACGTAGACATCGTTAAATCGAATCAGCTACTGATTCTGGTCGATTGGTACACTTACACGATTTATCGTCATTTTGACGATTTTTTGACTAAAATTTGTTCACATGGCGATTTACGATATTTCAGTGTAAAAACGCCAAAAATTTCGATATTTAAAAACATATAAATTTTGTGAAATAAAGAGGAAGACATTTGTAAATGTTTATCATGACAACCCTTATGATTTGATAAGTTAATACATCAATTCCATGTGAAACCGATCAATTTTTACCAGCAGGTCTTCGATTTTGACGAAATTGTGTACATTAGTTTACTTTGGTTTTATAAAAAATTTGAGAATTCTAAAAATTACAGCAGTCGCAATATTTTCAATACGTTTTTTTTTTTAAACTCATAACTTTTGTTAAAGTTATGATAAATGACAATTTTTTTTTAACTATTAGGATTAAGTAGAGTTTTACAAAATATATTTTTTTTAAATAATTTCTTTAAAAAGTTTTTTATATTATGAGAAAATTTTTTTTTCGCGATTTTGAAAAAAATTACCATTAACTTTTTTTAAAAAAAATGTTGGTAAATGGTTATTATGTTGGCTATTGGCGCAAAAAAGTTTTGGGTGGCCGCGCTTCTACTTTTCGAGTTAAAAATGAAAATGTTTGTCGGTCTCCATATTATTTCCAATTATTTTCTATTTGTCATGTATAAGGTTTTTTATTTCCATTACAAATAGCAACAATGGGTAATAAATAAGCATTAAAAGAATTAAAAAGTTGTAGTAAGATGAAACCGATTTACCCTCACCCATAGAGGGATACGTTGTAACGCTTGCATTTGTCCTAACCGTAAAGAAGACATGAAGGAAGTTGAACATACACCGTATGTGCTTGTGCTCTGCACCAGAATGTCAAACTTATGTTCATGGGAGGAAAAATTCAAGCCTTATCAGAGGCAGCAAATCTGTATGTTCCTATCTATCAACACTGGATTTCTCAAATTATTTGCAATCTAACGACAATTAAGTGTTACATGGGAATGTGCTCCTTTTGTCCCGGTGATGAAGTTCTTTAATATAATTAACATGTGGCGTATATACAGAAGAATGTGGATTGTATTACATTTAAACAGTGGGTACAAGTACATCGAGCAAACCTGGTTACGAAAATCATCTGTGTGAAAGAATTTTTAGATGTTCTTGCGATACAGATGAAAAAATTAATAACACAGTTTTATAGCAAATTAAAAAAATGTTTTGGAGGATAAAAAACCTAGACTAAATTTTGGAGAATATGTTACAATTTGCGATTATGCCGAAAACTATTCTTTTAAAGTTCAAGACTTAAAACAAAGTTTTCATTGGACTAGTACTCTAGCTACAATTCACCCAGTCGTGGCATACTCGTATTTTAAGAACAATGAGGGACAAATCATGCACATCACTTTTGTAATAACTTCCGACATCATGGAAAACAAAGCAGTAGCTATTCATCGATTTAAAAAAAAAAACTGTTGGAGTTCTTAAGAACAACTTCTGATCGGCCCCCGAAAAAAATTATATACTTCTCTGATGGTTGCGCCGTACAGTATAAAAATTACAAAAATTTTGGTAATCTGGTTCACCATGAAGATGACTTTGGACTTTGCAATGCTGAATGGCTTTTTTTCACACATTCACATGGAAAAGGAGTGCAATGGAGTCGGAAGAGCACTGAAAACAGCATCAGCAAAAGCAAGTTTACAGCGATTATTATAAAACCAAATTATAACCGCAAAAGTTTTGGTCGAGTACACAGAATTGTTACTAAAGATGAACGCTTTGTTCGCATTTTATTAAGAACACCAAAGTAAACCAAGGCACAATTTTTTTTAAAATCGAAGACCTACTTGTAAAAATTGATCGGTTTCACATGGAATTGATGTATAGTAAGAAAATGTAAGTGCTTCACGCGTCTTTTCAATAATTTATGAAGGCAGAAATATTAAGGCTAAGATCGATATTTCAGCCAGATTTTGGAAAGGAAAAATAGAAAAAAATATTTTTGGTTTTATTATAAATATACTGAAATAAACATTACGAAGTACATAGACCAAACCGATGTTATTATGTTTTGTCGTTATTCTCGCATTCTCCAACATCTGAAGTTACTTTGATTATTTTTATTATTTAAATTATTTATTATACTAAATTTATGAATTTTTTCCAGAGACCGTAAATAATGATTATTGTTCATTTTTTTAACTCAAAAAATCAATCACTTAGAACAGACATAAAAGAAAAATAATTTCATCATTCTGAATTTTTTGGACAATCTTTGCATTTCCGCTATGATTTTTAAATTCTTTATTTTTACCGTTTTCATCAATGACAATGATGAATTTTTAGTTATATTATAAAAGTTATAATTAATCATTATTTTTGAGCAAAAAAAATAAAACTCAAAATAATAATTACACAGTACAACATTTTTCTGATTGATTCGGGACTCAGTTCTGATAATTGTTTGTGAAAGTAGCCCCAAGAAGAACTTCTGCATCATTCGTTTGGTCAAGGTATATCAAATAATAATAAAAAAAAAAAATATAAATTACAATTCCTTTAATGTGTTCATACATCATTTCGCTACATAAGCAACAGTTTCGCAGTTATAAATAAATGTACGAAGAAAAAAAAAATTTGCCTAAAAAATTAAAGTTTTTTTAATTCATAAAAAATACAAAACGTTTAGTGTTATAGGTAGTTTGATCAGATATAACCTAAATAGAAAAGAATTTCGAGCCTATACCAATATTGTAGTGTTTTAAATACGAAACAAAGTTGTACACGGCCAAAGTAGAAGAATAATATGAACCTTCTCAATATGAATCGGAATGTTTATTTTCATGCAAAATAAAGAATCAATAAAAAATGCATTATTGTTTTTTCCAAAGAATTGTGTACATATCTCGAGCAAATGAAATTCATACCTTCACATAATTGTACATAAAAGCGAAACGCGTAAATCGATTTTCATGATCTATGTCTCATTTTGTTCATAGGTTATGTGACTTTACGTGAAAGTAATAGGACTTGACACTTTTTACCGTTTTGTATTTTTTATGAATTAAAAAAAAAATTAATTTTTTAGGCAAAAAATATTTTTTTTTTCTTACATTTTTTATAGCTGCGAAACTGTTGCTTATGTAGTGAAACGATGTATGAACAGATTAAAGGATTTGTAATTTTTAATTTTTTAAATTTGTTTTAGCTTATTCGGACTAGTGATTCTCGAGTTATTACAAAGAAAATAGCCTAAAAGGTGACAAATTCCCCTATACGATACTTACTAACTTTAAATTAATTATTAAATTAATTTTTGATGTACCTTGACCAAACGAATGATGCAGAAGTTCCTCTTTTTGGGGCTACTTTCACAAACAATTATCAGAATTGAGTCCCGAAATCATGTGTTGCACTGTGTTATATAACGCAGTTATTCAAAAAAGGTACAGATTTAACTTAAAACGGTATTTACTTAGAATTATAAAATGTTCATTTTCCCATAAACCAATCTTTTTAAAAAGCTTTCTTTAATTTCTCCAGTCTTTCGTCAAGTGAACTACCTGATCGGTTTGATGTTTTCAGTGAACTTAAAAAAACATAGAGACGATTATAAACTAGAAATGTGATGCAAGAATGTTAAGATTTAGAAAACAATTGTTTAGGTTCCGCTATCTAGTCAACTCTACCGATACCTATTACCGACAATTGCAGTGCATTTTTAACAATGGTTGTACTGATGGAAACTTTATTGTTAATGCAACCTCAATCCTTCGGTTGGCAACAAAAATCGATAGTGGCAACCAATCCTTTCTTAGTGGCACTAATGGATTTTTCCAAATCCAACACACATAATCCCACCAAACTCTTAAATGATTACTGGCCTAGTTTATCATAATCTTTTTATTTGATAATAACAAAGTAGTATACACAAAATTAATTTTTAAGGGGATAATGCGCTATCTAACAAACAATTGTCATGACAAAGTGATATATAGTTTTATGTTATAGGTAGTTTGATCAGATATAATCTAAATAGAAAAGAATTTCGAGCCTATACCAATGTTGAAGTGTTTTAAATACGAAACAAAGTTGTACACGCCCAAAGTGGAAGAAAAATATGAACCTTCTCTCTCAATGTACAACAGGCGTGCTAATGGTTAGGGAATGTTTATGCTTGTACCTTCTGTTTGGGAGGGCATACACGCTATTGAAATTTTATGGATGAACTTTCAAGGTAAGGGCCATAAAATGAAATATTATAGCCTACGACCGTCTTTAGTGAAAAAAATAAATTGTTGGAATGATCTTCATCAGATTGCTTTGTACCGCACACACACGCTCTCATACAAATAAATATCATAAACACACATTCATACATATGTTCATAAGCACACACACTGAGAGACGGAAGGATACGCCCGTACATTATAAACCTTTTACAAATTTCCATCCTAAAACTGTGAATTGACCCAGTCCCTAGCCACATATGTGGCAAATTTTATGTTGCGGTTGACGGTGCTGAAATGCCATCCACTTAAATGGGCAACAACTATATTTGTCGTTCAGGGATGTGGATGGGATTCCATGGCTCAATTCTCATATCGTCGTCTCGCACAACAGCCGTAACCGGGTATTCGAGGATTAGCGATAATAAATTGAAATAGTCAACAAATTAGCACGACTCACCTCAGCTAATATTACACCAATACATTTCTGCTAATGTATTTAGGTGCACATGTATGTACATTACACTGAAACAATTATGTTCCTGATTTGTAAAATTCTATAGCGTTAGGAGGTTGCATTATATTTATAATTTTATGTTAGGATCGCTACCAATAAGAAGAATATGATTGTTACGAGTACTTGTTCCAACTGCAAGGTGCGATACTTTTGGGGAGACTTTAAGAAACTTGTAATTCTACACCAAAAACCGGATTATTCAAAAACCGGAAAATATAAAAATTTTTAAGAATTCTACTGTTTTTTTGTGCCAAGAAGCCCAACTGCTTTTTAAAAACGGACTTCTTGACTTTTAAGAACTTAATGAAAGATTTTCTTATTTTTTTTAAGAATTTTTACATATATGGGTTTCATACGTGTTATGAAGTAGTTTAATGATTTAAAGAATGGTTTTTAGACGTGTGGTTTTCAAGAAGAAATAAAACGCATAAAAGTTAATGCTATAGCCAAGAATTTATCTTTATTTTAAAAATAAGGGTTTGCCATAATGTTCTAAAAATGATTTCGGACAAGTGGCCGCATCGGCTGGCTCGAATAAATTCCAGCCAAAAGGTCCAATTTTCGACAACTTTTTGCAGCATTTGGGGCCATATGTCAGCAATAACGAATATTCTCTTCCAAGGCGTTAATCGTGTCTGTTTTATCTGCATGCGATAATGCGCTCACCAAAAGGTTCCTTCAATAAATTGATTGTTTCATTGGCTGTATGGAATGTAGCGCCGTCTTGTTGGAACCAAACGTCGTCCCATCAACATCCTCCAATTTAGGCACGAACAATTCATTAATCATGGCTTAACAGCGTTCTACATTAACTGTAACGTTATGGCCGGCTTAATTTTTGAAAAAAATATGGACCAATGATTCTCTCTGCTTATAGAGCACAACAAACAGAGACTTTTTTAGTATGAAACGGCGTCGTAACAATGGCTTGTGGATTTTAATTACTCCAAATGCAACAATTTTGGTTATAAACGTACCCATTCAACCAAAAGTGAGCTTCATTGCTGAACAATTTTTTCTCGTAAAAATCAGGATCGGTGACCATCTCGTTTTGGCCCCATTCACCACGATTTGCAAACGTTGTTCCGGTGTAAGTCAATTCGTTATGAAATGACACATCAAACTGAGATTAAATCAAGTGCAAGCTGTCCAAAAGACCAACTCCTAAAAAAGGTTGACCGGATTGAAAATACACGTCTAAAAAAATACCCTAATATGAAATGTTACTTATATACCATGCAGCACTCGGTGAGACAGAGTATTATAAGTTATATTCATGGCAAATGTTTGTATCGTAATTACCAAAAAAATTGAGCTAGACCCACCTTTATGTATACCGATCGACGTATAACCACCTGCTGATGTCATTAAACGATGTCTGTCTGTCCGTTCGCCCATCCATGTAAAGCTTGTAATAAAATAACAAGTCGCAATTTTTTTATAGTTTTATGAAACTTAGCAGAAGGAACTTTTTGGACCAAGACGGAAGGATTTTTTTTGAAGAAAATCGGTTCAGGTTTAGATAAAGCTCCTACCTTTGTGTTTCTTCTATATTTATGTATTTAGCTCTAGCAGCCATATTATTCATCCAATCATGTTGAAATTTGGCATACGTTCTTTTCGCGCATTGCGGAAAAGCTTTTTTAAAATTAAAGAAAATCGGTTCTGATTTCGATAAAGCTCCCACCTTAATGTTCATCTGAAGTTTTGTTTTTAATTTTAGCAGCCACATCTACCATCCAATCTTGATGAAACTTAGAACGAGTAAGTTTTTTTGGGCCAAGGAACAACGTTATTGAAATTAAATAAAATCGGTTTAGATTTAGATATATCTCCCATACAAATATGTTCATCCGATTTTATTTCTTGAGCAAGAAAGGACGCTATCATAATTGAAGAAAATCTTTCCAGTTTCAGATATAGCTCCCACATATATGCTCATCCGATTTTATGTTTTAGCTTTAAAAGCTACATATTACAACTAATCTAGATGAAGCTTGGCACTGGAAAGTTACTCTTGTCAAGGACGGGTGCTGTTGAAATTGGAGAAAATCGGTTAAGGGTAAGATATAGCTCCATTAAATACATACATATGTTCAATCGATTTAACTAAAAACATTGAAAGTTTCGCACAACTTCAAATTTGACATTATTTTTAAAAACTGGGTGAATTGGGTCCAAATACATATTTTTAATTGGATTTTCTGAACATCCAGGAATGCAGGGTATAATATAGTCAGCCACGCCCGACTAGCTTTTTTTACTAGTGATGCGTTAGTTCCTTAAAAGATTCAACAGATTTTGTTATTTTAACGTCCGACCACTTGTAGATTCCAAAGTATTGATACTCTTGTAGGTTTACAACCTTTTTGTATGCCTTTATCCTTGACATTTTCTGAGGCTAAGTTCTAAAACGGATACTACACACTGTTCTTAATACGTTTCCTTTACACAAATTTGAAATTCTTTAAAAACAAATGACTTTATTAATTAATGTTCATAGTTTACCAGTTTCCCAACATTTGTGCAAGTGATGATGTTTTTACAATGCTTAAATTCTGACACGAATAACGTTTTGGATACAAGTCAAATTGTTTGTTTTATTTCGGTAGCGGCACGTTATTTTAAATTTGTTTTGTAACGGGAATACCGTTCCGTTATAACATACATATGTATTTGTATATTTTAAGCAATTTCATTCTTTTTTTGCTACCCAAATGTCCACACTTATCGGAATGCTATTCTGATCGATCATAAAAAAACAAGCCACCACATCTATCTAAATCGTACAAATAATTAAAGTTTGGGCTTTGTGTTGAAATTTTACTGTTATATTATAAGTATACCCATATGTTCGTGTTTATACAGTGTTCGCCAAAAGTTACCATGGGGCTAAAAACTTGTTCGTTTATTAATTTATTTTTATTTTTTTTCTCAGATAATATTATATACAAAACAGAAATTTTTTTACACTAAATATGAAAAATAATGTCACTTAAATGACCCCCGTTTTCAGCTTCGCAATGATCAGTTTGTTTTAGAGTATTTTCCATAACATCTTTCAAATTTTGTGGCTGTAAGATCGAATTTCTGCAACAATGTTGGACTTGGGTTAAAGGATTGTCTCGGGCTTGTTCACATATACTCCCTCCTTTAAATAACCCTCATAAATCTGGCGATCGCGCTGGCCAAATAAGTTCCGAATTTCTGATTATTATTCGCTCTCCAAAAATTTAACTTAAAAGTGTCATTGTGTCTTGGACAGTAGCTCTGTCCTGCTGAAACCACATCTCAGGTCTGTTTTCAAGTGCAGTAGTGCGATCTGTAACTTTTTTAACACTTATCGGAATGGTTAAAAATGACAGACAACAAAATTGTCGATTTTGCAATTCAGTAAAATTTTTAACGATTGTCGTGACCGTAAAATCAGCTGTTGTTGTTAGGTAAACGACAAAAAAAATTGTGTTGTTAAGAATTCGATAAACTGTTTTAAACGTTTTTAAAATATCTTTTGAGTATTTGGCATATAATTTGTGGCGGAATGAATCATTAAATCGTGTTCCAACAGTTGATAGGCGCTTGCTCCGATATTTAGATAACCCATTTGCATTGACTGGAACCGAATTTCGGAAACTCTACAGATTATATCCAGACATAGTTGAAAATCTTGTTTTTCAGCTTGATTGCAAATTAAGAGTTTCGAGAATTACAGCAATTTCGACTGAAAAGCAGGTAAAATCGTGCAAAGGGTCATATTTGAATTAACTTAGAAGCGTTGTTTTGCTAGGTTCTAGCTGCCTTGAGATTCTTTCCAACAGGATGTTACCAACTGCAAATGGTAGAGCAATGGGGGGTTATCAATGAGTCAAACGTTCAATTAGTCGTTATATACATCGTGTAACGGACGCAATAAACGACTCCATGTTTTTTTGCAAAGGTGAGATTCACAATGACTCAAGTGGAGCGCCAAGCGGCTAAAAAAAGGAAAATTGCATGAAAATGCATTCGAAATTATAAATAAGTAGTATATGTATATTATTCTACTCATCCTACTCATAGATCCAAATCTAAAAATGTTAATTAATTAATTTTCAAAATAAAACGTTCCTAACATTTTGTGGCGTGTATTCCTTTGTACTTTTCGCTTTTTTGACAGTTCGTTCGCCAGAGTTGCCTACTGAAGCCAAAATTATCTACTGTTGTTAAGCAGTAATCGTTACTGCAAACAACAAAAGATGTTGACAACTTTAGTAATTCTTGTTTTTGTTTAAAGTTACAGAATCGCACTACAGGACGTAAAAAATTGTCTATCATAAACCGATTCCGCTCTGCATTACCGGTTACAGCACTTCCATCTTCATTCTCGAAGAAGTATCACACATTCTGTGCACCAACTGGGGTGCAACTGGCGTTGATTACTGGCTCCCGGATTTTACGAACCTCAGTACATACAGTTCTGGTTATTAACAAAACTATTCAAATGAAAATGAGCTTCATCATTTATGCGTTTGCGTTAAAATAATTGATCGCTGATTTATATAATAAAATTCTATTATTCTGGATCTTGTTCAGTTGCGAATCTCTTCATTATTTATTCTCAAAGTGTTATTTATATAACCTAAAAAATAAAAATATGTAAACGAAAAAATTATTAATTTTTTAAAACCCATGGTAACTTTTGGCTCTCCCTGTAAAAAACCCACGGACAATGAGTATGAAAACTAAATCAATACGTGTACCTACGTCATACACTTTTCCAAGTTTAAGCGAAAGCGGTGGTATTTAAAATCGGGTCGGACCTTTCTACTGATCTTTAGCAAAATGTGAATCGATATAGTCCATTTTTATCTGTGTCAAGTTAAATCTAGATAGGGTGCCGTATAAGCTTTCCTGTCTTTTAATATCGTCCGTGGACTAAAAGAAGTACCTTCGCCAAATTTTATTGAAATCGAACTGTAGTTGCGACCTTTAGTATGATTATAAGATTTATAAGTATATGGACAGAAGAACGAATGACAGACTGATATCGTTCAGATCTGAGTCGATCGGTACACTGAAAAGTGATCTAGCTCAAACATTTTGGTAGTTACAAACATTTGCTATGAGCTAGCTATTAATACCATCTTCCACAGAGTGGTGCAGTGTATAAAAAGGTATGAATATATTGCTGTAAATGTGTATTACATAAACATTTCATAAACAAAACTGCATTTTAATTTTTTTTTTAGACGAACGTTCCCACGCCACTCACACCCGCCCCTGCCGACCGAGGAGGCCACGTCCCCATGACGTAGGGACAACGTACACATTATGGACCGATCCATAATGGAGATGACAAGAAACGTCATCCATGTAAAATAGCTACAGATATTTATCAACAGCCAATCGGTACAAAAAAAAATTTTAATAATAATCACTAGAAAATATAAACACCAAATTTAATACTTTATAATATAACCACCACCTTAATTTAATACAATAATACAATCCAATCAAATTATGAGAAGGACTAGAAACATGCAATACAAAATCAAAATATAACCACCACCTTTCTTTATTACAATATTGAAATCTAATAAAAATAATATAAAAAATCTATATGATATCCTTTAATTTAGTTTTAAAAATACAAAACAAAATTCAATAAATGATCTTATACTCGAATGTTGTTCCAGATAGCAAAAAGTTTCTATTTAAAGTGTGGTACTATATTCGTTTAAATAGAAAACTACTACGACTACATACAATTTTTCAAAGTTTTTTTTAATGAAGTGTAGGTAATGAACGTAATTTCTTAGGGAAATTAAAAAAAAAAAATAGTAAAAAAGCTAAAGTCGGGCGTGGCAGACTATATTATACCCTGCAATTCTGAAAGTTAAGAAAAGCCAACCGAAAATAAATTTTTGAACACCCTGGGCGGACTCTAAATTTATCGAGATTTTAAAACATATGCCATATCTAAATTTTTGAGAAAATTTCATTGTTTTTAGTAAAATCGGATGTACTTATATATGAAGCTTTATCAAAATTGAACCGATTTTCTCCAGCTTCAAAAGCGTCCGTCCTTGGCACAAGGAACTTAATTGTGTCAAATTGCATCAAAATTTTATGTATAAGTAATATGTGGCTTCTAGAGTAAAAACAGAAAATTCGGATGAACATAAATGTCGGACCTATATCTTAATCTACACCTATTTTTTCGAATTTAATAACGTTCTTCCATTGCCTAACGTGTATCAAATTTCGTCAAGATTCAATGTAATACGAGTATGTGGCTTCTAGAGCTTAACACTTATCACTTTAAATCTGAACCGATTTCAATAAATTTCAATAGCGTCCGCCAAAAAAAACTTACCAGAACATACTCGTATATGTATGGGAGCCAGGACCGGTTTATACAGGGTGGGCCAAAAGTTAGGCTCCGTCCTGCTCGTATACAGTATTTTAAGTATGGCGACATTGCATGCGTTTCTAGTCACGTTTTTAAAGAGTAAGTAAAGTCATAAGTCCTTTTTAGACTCCATAGTTTAAGTACCTGGCGCCATCTGACATTTTCATTGGAAAGTTTGACATTTTTTAGCATAATCGTACTCCGAACGTTTTGACGTACGACCATCATTTGTGTTGTATACAGTGACTTGAAAAAGTCAATTAGGTAAAAAAAATGGAATTAACTCGTGAACATTTTCGGCGATCCTTTTTCACAACTTTCGACGTGGATTATCACGACAAGAGTGCATCGATGAACTTAAAATCTTTGGATCCCGCACAATTTGACAATCGCTCAAAAAAGGCTCGTGTCGATTGGTGGAAAGAAAATTTGAAAAAATACGATCGCGGTGCTTCAAAAGACGTTTATAAAATTGTCACAGGTGATGAATCATGGATCTATGCGTATGAACCCGAAACAAAACAGCAATCGACCGTGTGGGTCTTCGAAGACGAGCCAAATGCAACGAAAGTTGTTCGTGGAAGAAGCACTTCGAAGCAAATGGTCGCCTGTTTCTTCGGCAAAACTTGCCATGTGGCGACTGTTCTGCTTGAGCAACGTAGGACGGTCAATTCTGAGTGGTATACCACATTTTGTTTGCCTGAAGTCTTCGGAGATTGAAAAACAAACAAGAGAAGACGAATCATTGTGCAGCATGACAATGCGAGCTTTCACACATCGGCTCAAACCAGCGCCGTTTTGACCGGCCAAAACGTCGAAATGACGGGTCATTTGCCGTACAGCCCTGACTTGCCATCCAATGACTTCTTTTTATTCCCGCATATCAAGAAAAAAATGTGTGGTCTACGATTTTTGTCGCCAGAAGATGCTGCTAAAGTGTTCAGAAACCATGTTTTGGAGGTGCCTTAATGAAAGTGGAAGAAGTGCTGTGACAATTGTATAAATCATGCTAGAGAATACTGTGAAAAACAATAAAACCATTTTTGATGCTGAATATTCGCATTTTCATTATTAGGCCAGTAATATATATAGCAGCCCTCGTATATGATAGTTTCAATGTAAAAGAGATATATATCACCAATTGAATCCAAGATCCCAATGATGGCTATATGAAATCATACGAATTACAGCGTACTCACCGAATATTATTAAAGTTTTCCGTTTTTTTATATTTTATTAAACATGAACCAATTAAATCTGCTCTGTACAGTGATTGTTCGTTTGTTCAAGTTTCGTTGACATCTGCTTTCTTAGATAGGCCAGACTCTAAATTGGAGGTATATTTCTTATAACCACACACGCAGAGAAAAGATATGGTTACTACATGGTCACCGCAACAATAATATGTTCTCTACAATAAAAGCATGTTTGTCGCCACCATAGTTTTTAACAAGAGTATGATTACGGCAATATTAATATTGTTGAAATGTAACAATAATATTATAGCCAAATTTAGAAATAAAAATATGGTTGTAGCAACCATATAAACATGTTTGGTGCAACAAAATTATTGTTGTTTCAAATTTACGTTAACAATAATACGATTACGGCAATCATACCGTATGGTTGCAAATATAAACATAACAAAACAGGTTTTATAGACTATACATGGATGTGTGTGGGTATGTTTTTTTGATATACCAAAGAAAAACACATACACATAATTGTTGGCCGTGATAAAAGCAAAAACAATCGGAGGGATTTTTATTGACTGGTTCTTGTTTATTTAAAATCTGCCTGCACTTAAGTATATAAAGTAGCCATTGATCATGGTTTAATCACATTCGTTACTTGGTGTATACGGATGGTGAAATAGCATTCACCCCTGCTGGCAACTAAAGGTATTTTCGACTGCCGTTGGAATATATATTTTAGTTTCTTGAATAAAAATTTCAATAAAAACATGGCCTCTAATCTGGCTATGTACGAGTACTAATAGTAATGCACTTTAAAATAACTTACTTGATAAAAATCTATTTTTGAATAACAACATTACCCAATCCTAATAAATAATTTTGGGTATCATGTCGTGGTTGAGTGTGAATCATACTATGGTTGTGGGGATCATAGTATGGTTAGGTGTGAATCATACTATGGTTGTGGGGATCATACTATTGTTGTATGAGAAACATACTATGGTTGTGAGGATCACAATATGGTTGTGGAGATAATGGTATGGTTGAGTGTGAATCATACTATTGTTGTGAGGATCATAGTATGGTTGTGAATATCATAGTATGGTTGGGTATGAATAATACTATGGTTGTGGGGATCATAGTATGGTTATGTGTGTATCATACTATTATTGTAAGGATCATAATAGTGTTGTGCCACAACCATATACCCAACAATAGTATGATCCTCTTCGAATATTGTCACCTCAACCATACTTTTTTTCTGCGTGCAGGATGATGCAAAATAGCTCTACAATCCAATTTACAATAAAATGCGATAGAATTTTATGCATTTAAGTCCGTCTGGCCTCAAATCGGCATGGTAATTTGTTGGGGCTATATGCGTGCATAGAACAATATGGTCTATTTTCAGAAATGTTTATCCTGTTTGCAAAAGACCGCTACAAGCGGTCGATGCTAGGTGAATAAACAACAAATAATTAGATACATTTCTATATAAGATATATTAGAACATGAAAGTCTCCAGTATCAATGGCTACAGGCATTAACCAGAAACCAAATAATGTGCAAAGTTTCATCGAAATCGGGCCACTTTTTCGACAAAGACAGAGTGGCAGAGATGTCTAAATCGACTGATCAAATAGTTCATAATCAATAAGTGGGCCTATCACACTTCCTTCTGGGTGTTTCAAACATCAGCACAAAATCATAATACCTATGTACCACTATGTCGTTAGGCTATAATTATAACCGCAATTGTGTTTCGATCAGTACTTAATTCCCTCAGTGGTGATAGTATGGGGAAACTTCTCATGAATCCGTAAGCAATGTACGAAATAGTTTGTATTCTCACTGACAGGCACCTACCGTTTAACGCCGGCCCCGAACGGCTAATAAATTTTATAGAAAAGGTTTTACATGGCTCAGAGTAGCCGCCGGTATTTACAAAGTAAAAAAAAAGCCGCTGAAAAGATTTAGATGTTCTTGCCCTGAGTTGAAACTGGGCCTTCTTGTAAGATAGTTGTGCACGCTAACAATCACACTATGTTTTTCAATTTTAAATGGACAACGGTATTTCAGAGACGACGGTATGCAACCTAATATTTTACTAATACTATCTATTATCTATTTGTTTGTCTGTTTGAAGCTACATCACGCCTTAATGGTACAACGCATGTGGACAGAGACCAGGAAAAAAATGTCGCGTGCTAGATTTTTCAAGTTTTAGTCTCTGGGCGTGACAAAAGGGGATTTTATCATTATATTGAAGGTGCGCTTTGGTGTATTTATATTTTTTTACAATAATTCTAATTGGTTTATACTTAGATCCTCCATAAAGTATTCTTTGTCTATTTTAATAAATATATTTAAATAAATCTTCTTATGTACATACATACCCTTTTTACAAGTGATATAATTTATTTGGTTTTACGTTTGTTAGTAATGGGCCGGAAGTAAAAGCAGGCGATACTCTTCGCATTCGTTCTTGCACAACGGACGTATTTGTGCCAAATTTCATCTACACTGGAACTAATATTTAGATTCAAGAGCTAAAATCATAAGGTCGGATGAACTTATGTCTATGGGAGCTATATCAAAATCTCATACGATTTTCTTCAGTTTAAATAGCGTCCGCCCTTTGTCAAATACACAAATTTTATCAAATTGGACGTAATATCCCAGTAAACCAAATTGGCCGACAATGTCTGATTTCAGACATTTCTGAACAATATTTGAACTCTATCGAGATGTCTTACCGAAATCGTCACGAATTCTTTTCGGTTTGCCTGAGGATTTTTTTCAGAGAATTATTCAGTACTCGTTTCAACCCACGCATATGTTTGTCGTTACAAACTCGGTAAGAATTCTGTTCCGAAATCGGAACATTTTGCCGATTGTCGTGATAACAAAAATATATGTAAACAAAAAATTTTTAGGGGTTGTCTTGGCACATGTGATCCAAAAAACGTTCGCATGGTCAAAACGGGCGATCAATAGTCAATATGCATGCTTAAATTAAAGCAAATTGTTCTACGAATCCAAATATAGAGTAATTTTTAAATTTTGGCTGTGATTAGGTTCGGACGCATGGGTCAAAAAGGCCCCAATAATGAACTTTTTTATTTGCATATTAGTACGTAGCTTAGGGGCGGTGGAGGGTATTTTTGATTCGAATGGCTGAACTTAACGAAAGTTGTACTTGGTTTTCATGTTTTTATTAAATTTCGTTATAGCTCCGACATAGAGTGGCTAAAAACCCGTGGCTTTCAGAAAACCAAAATTTCGCATTTTTTTAAACCCTGTTTTAAAAAAAACTATACAAAGTTTTTTGAAAATAAAAAACATTCCTAGGTTTGAAGTAAAGCAATAGTGTCCAGAAACAGCTCTCAATTTATCCATATTTAGGAAATAAGGGGTTTCTGGTACCCATATGCCCATGTTTAAAAGTGTCAGATTTTCTAAAATATGGTGCCTCAACCAAATTTAGCAAAACAGCAAAAATAATTTTATATTTAGCATCGTGAGAGTTATTTTACAGGGTAAAAACCAGTTTTGTTCAGAAGATCCATTTTAAAGATTTAAATACGTGTATCTTTGATGTACCATCACTTTCATAAAACGCGCATATCTCTGGAAGGGAACACTTTTGGGGCATGGGATCGGTCTCATTCAATGCTCAGATGATGTCCACATCAAAACAAAAAAAAGTGAAAATTGATTTTTTTACCCTTAGGTCCCTTTCTCTATGCGCTGTCACATATGCTTATGTATACGAAGAGCAATTTTTGGGCCCAGACGACTTGTACGGGGACTATATCAAAATAAAAGCCTATTTGGCTTAAATTGGTCCAAGATTAGTTGTTTGTGAATACCATTCCAAATTTGATTGAAATCGGAGTTGAATTTTCTAGAGCGGCTGTATGTTATACCGGGAGAGATTTTTGCACTGGGGCTATATCAAAACATGGACTTGTATTACCCATTTTTATTCGAGCAGAAATGTGGCTTCTAAAGCTAAAGACATAAAACCGGTTGAGTTGATGTTATTTTGTATGCTAAATTTATTTAAGTCTTTTAAAATCATTAACACAGAGGAGTTTTCATATTTATTATTGACTTATATAAAAGTGGAAGAGTGTTTGCTCCCGGCACTAAAATTTACTAGTAGAGTATGAATCTACTTAAATGAACTTAAATCCAAAGTGTAAAAAATAACAATACATAAATTTTATACATTTCTACCCCCTATGGACACCAGGGGTTGATCGTAAATAAAAGTTTTGACCAGGAAGATCATCATGATCCCCCCGTATGCATACTGCAGACAAATAGTTGGTATTGGAGCAACTAAACGGGAACTCCATGGATAGCATATTCTGAATTATGCTACCCATCGAAATTTTGTAGATTTTCCACGAAACGTCTCATATTTTGTTGAACGTATTCCTAGAAAGGCAATAACGATGACTCCTTATAAATAGATTGGTTCGAATATAGCTTGTTGTACTTTTCAAAATTCTTGTTGATACACTTCCGCGGTATGCTTTTTCGACGCGTACTATTTCTCTAGTCACTGTAGGAGACATAGCAAATCATATTGGAAAAGCATACAGGAGAATTGGACGAATGCTTGCTTTGTACAACAATTTTGTTTTCTTCGGAAGTGCTTTGCTTCAGATCAAATTTGAAAAAGTTCCATTTGTAAAAAAGTTCCGGTTTGCGTTTTGTAAATTGTACGAGTACCTTGCGAGGTTATTAAATGTTAAAAGTTTACTGAACTGTTTAGCTCGTTTGTTTTATTTCGGTCTGTTGCTTTTACACATTGAACCCGAAATCATGATAAAAGCAGTGTGCAGCCACGAAAATCAATGTCACTTTGTCATTTTGTTAAAAACTTGTCTTCTATTTAAATATACTTATAGATGAAAGAGGTCTTGAGCCGGGTTATCCCTGTTCAATGTGTTTGCTGAACTTTAAACCGAGGTACTTAAAACCATCTTCAATTTTTATTACATAATTACTCAAAAACAGTTTTAAATTCTTGCTTTGGGGAACTACAAACCGTTGCATTTACCTGAGGCGTTTTGCAAGAACAATGCCTTGTTTTGGAATTATTGAAAGCGCTCAAGATGCATGGACTGGCGATTCGTGATGAGCATAAAGTAATGAATCATCGTCATAAAGTATACCCCTAGCATCATGGAACTCGTGGGGAAAGTCATATAAAAGAATGCTGTATAGATGTGGTGCTACGAGTAATACAGATCCTTGTGGAATACCTCAAGATATACTTTATTACCCTTACCATATAATCTGCCGCCAAACTGAATGACAAATTTCCTTTCGCTAAAAAAGCTTTTGAAAAGTTTTACAATTGATAGTGGGAATCCAATTGATATTAATCAAAATAATATTCCATTATGATATGCCTTGGCAAAAGCCTTTTCAACGTCAAGAGAAACTGCTACTGTGCACTAACTAAAAGGTAGTTAAATTTTAAGGGTCGATGTTGAATTACTGTGAATGGTGTTCGCTATCGTACTTTTTTGGGGCCCGAATTGGAAGATATGGATGTGGACGATATGTGGATTCAACAGGACACTCAGCTGAAGAAACAATGGCTCTTTTGCGCGACAAATCAACATCGGCCTTTAAAATTTAAACACCCTTTATCTCGTACGAGTAAATTCTCCAATCTTGCCTATTCCTTTTACATTGACTTATATTTCCGAACAAAGTTTTCTGCTCTATCCTCAAGAGTTATTAGTTCTGGGCTACATAATTGTTTAGCAATCTTTAAAAATCCGACAATCAGAGAAGATTTCTCATGTCATTGTTGTAGAGAAGGATTATTGTCCTTTAAGCGGCTGGCAAAATTTTCAGCAGGAACTATAAACCTTGACGAAATCTGTTCTTTCCTCACATTTTCCTAGGCTATCAACTTTCTAGTCTTGGATTCCTTCGTCTGCCCTTTCCGTGAAGCCACATATGACTTATATACTGAACAACCTCTAAAATTTAAGAAATGTCCTCTTTCGCGACAATTGACGCATAACACAGTGCAACAAAAAATAATGAAGTCAAAATACCTGGGAAGTGATATTATTTTTCTTGTAGATCTTGCTGAGTACAACAAGAAACTGGTTTTAAAATTTCCCAAACACCTCGAAAATCTGGAGTTACGGGTAAAAAACCGTTTTTTCGGATCGTACGCACTTATATGCCAGTAACTGTGAATATCATTCGATTATAAGTTTTTCGGCTGATTTGGAAGGAAGAAACTGCGGCCTTTTCAATGGTGTATACACTTTTAAAGTCACACTGAAAAAAATCTGTGTATTTTTCCTGTAAACTTATTTTTTTTTTAAATTTTTGTAATTTTTTAACTTTGGATGCGTTTTTACACAGAATTTATTTAAAGGAAGCGAACAATTTTTGAGCTGAGTAGTAAAAAGAGTGTTTTAACGAATACAATTCGGTATCATTTTTAAAAATCCGCTAGAAACTGATTGAGTTATTCAACTTTTATTAAAACAGCATTTTTTGAAAAAATACAATTATTGGCAATACTACTTAGAAATGTTTGTTTGACCGTTTTCTTTTTAATTGAACATCATCAGTATCCCGTTTAAGTGACCAGCAATATTCGAAAATCATTTTTATTTTATCTTTTCCTTCAAAACTTTTTCCATTGTAATTATATCTTGATGAAAGTGTTCGCCTTGTTCATCACTGTACTGGTCTAGGTTTTCTGGGAAGAAGTCTAGATGTTAATGGAGGAAATGAATTTTAATTGACATGTTGCACCATTACACCATACGCACTCAAAAATTCATCAACAATCGCGACATAGCTGTCCCTCCGTGATTACCAAGAAAGTTATCACATAGTGCAACAAAACTCTTCCATGCGCGTTTTTCAACGGAACTGAGCTTGTTGATAAAATTCTCATCTGTCATAACTTTACGAATTTGAGGTCCAATGAATATACCTTAAATGCATCAGAACTGATAAATTCGGTAACAAATATTAGATCTGTGAGAAAATGAATACCTTCTTTAATTTTGGCTTCGCTTAATATTGGGAGCACCGCTCTAAGATAGCGGAAAGCTTCACCGTTTACATCAAGTTTTTTTTTTACAAATTGTTTCATGTTCCCTAACTTTAGATGCAGTAGTGGCAGCACAACCTGATCAGCTGTAACTAATAGGGCGTTAAAAACGTTTTTCCTGCCTATTCGATATGTGTCACGAGATGGCTATAGCTTGCGATCGTAGCTATTTTATGCACGACTATCCCATTCACAAAGATAACATGGATATTTTGTGTAACCAACTTGCATACCAAATAAAATTGTCAAAACCATTAAATCAGCGACGACTTTATATTTATGCAAGTCATAGTTGTCGAATCGCATTATTTGGTTCATAACTGCATACGTTTCTTTTTTTACTAGTCGCATATGCGATTGGAACAGATGGTAACAGCTTTTTGTTGTGCAGTAAAACAGTTTTCAAGCCTAGAAATAGCATTACAAAATCAATATGTTTGTTGAATACGTACTTTTACATGAACCGTCAATGAAACGTCGCCATTCGTCTGCCTTATAATTGTGACTTAATGCCGAAAAAAGCGCAATATATGAGATTACTGTCATTTTCACCAGTCTTCAAACTTTCTTCAAATAACAATGTCCGGTCACTTTTTCTACAGAAAGTTACACGAAAATCTTCTTCCAACTTCTGTCGTTTTGACAAACTTAAATCGCGACCGAGATCGCAGAAATTTGCATATAAAATAAAATGTCCATCCGTTGATGGTAGGTACTCTTCTTCCACATAATATTTTTCAGCTTCAAAACCACATATGCTCGTTGTCGGAACTTGATCATTATCAGATTGAGATATAGCTGCTACAAATATGTTCATCCGATTGTTTGTTTAAACCTTATGTTTTTAGCAGTGACAAAGCCAAAACCCGTTTTTTTTAATTTGATTATTTTAGCTTTGTTACTAGTTATACTCGTACACTCCATCATAGGAGTGAGAGTATAATCACTTGCAATACACCGTAATACTGGTCGGAGACACCATTAAGTAAATGATGCTTTCCACAGTATTTCAGCAAGTGGTCCAACCGTACCTTCTCCGATTTTATTTTTTTGTGTTCTTGAAGTTTAAGAGTGACGAAAATCTGCTGAAACCGTTGAACTGGGATTAGTCAAGACCTCTTGCTTCTATATTTAAATAGAAGACAAGTTTTTAACAAAAAAGCAAAGTGACATTGATTTTCGTGGCTGCACACTGTTTTTATTATGATTTCGGGTCTGTGACAACCCTCTTCAGAAAGCTTTGCTGCAATTGTTGAAAGTAAAACCGAACTCTATAAGGCCAGTCTCTCCCCAAACGAATGAGAACTACTGTTGTAAACCTTACTTTTCAAGTTTTCTTCACACAATTGTCCACGAAAATACCACTCACTCTTGCCACCTCTAAAGAGACTCCACATCGAGAGCCATCAAATGAATTTCCTTTACAACGTGTGTGTTGTTAAATGAGTTTAGTTGACTATGTCAACTTGTGTGCCGTGCCGTGCATGTACATAATATGTACATGCACGACACGGCATATTATGTTTAGCTCGTTTGTTTTATTTCGGTCTGTTTCTTTTCCACATTGAAATATAGAAATGTCACTCATATATATTCTGAATCGTCGTAAAATTCTAAGATGGTCTAGCCATATCCATCTGTCTGTCTGTGGAGAGCAAACTACATGTTGCATTATTTATTGAAGCTAGGTTGCTGAAATTTCGCGGAAACAGGTGTTGATACACTGAAATGGTTAATATTGACAATGGACCGGAGTAGTCAAGATGTAAAAACTTTACTCTCACAAAGACTGTGCCAACCTCTGAAAAAATCCACAATCCTAAACTTACCGATTACACAAATTAATTTCTGCGTGCCGAAGCTTATATAATACACTACATCACGGATTTGTTCAATGGTATCTGTTTCCTTCAATGCCAATACGAATTATCATCATCATATGGTATAAGTTCACAAGTTATAGCCTTTTAAAGTGCAGTTTTGTACAGACGGGGCCGCTCTCTTCTCAAATTTTAACACAATCTATTCTATAAAATTATTATAATCTTTGTTTTTAATTTGTAAAAATTTTAAAACGTCTATTACATTGGTGATTATATGCTCTATATATTTACGTCATAGCTCTTTTACGAGTAATTCATGAGATATAGTATTAATAGCCTGCACCACTCTGTGAAACTGGGTATTATAAGAGTAAGGTAGTTTTAATGGCAATTGTTTGCACCTTCCAATAATATTTGAGCTAGACCCACCTTTAGGCATACCGATCGACATTTAATCACCTGCTGATTTCATTTAACGATGTAGGTCTGTCTGTCAGTCCTTCCGTCCATCTAAAGCTTTTAATCAAACTACAGGTCGCAATTGTTGCTAGATTTTCATGAAATTTAGCAGAAGTAAGTCAAGAACAAACGCTAATTCAATTGAAGGAAATTTGTTCAAATTGAGATATAGCTCCCACCTATTTTATCATCTTAAATCCAATGTTCATGCGCTTTTATGTTTTTTAGCTCTATCTGTTACATATTATATCCAATCTTAATGAAATTTAGCACACGTTAGGAAAATTAGTTTAGATTAACACATAGCTCCCATACATCCATATATGTTCACTCCATGTTATGTCTTTAGCTCCAGAAGCCACATAATTACATCCAATCTTGATACACTAGATAATGTTTGTTATTTGGACCTCGGGCGCTCTTTATTACAATTGAAAACAACCGGTTCCAACACATATGTTCATCCGATTTTTACGTTTTTAGCAATATGCCACATCTAACAACAAATCTCGATAAAATTAGCCACACGTTAACTTTGTGGACCAAGGAAGGACCTCCTTAAAATTTAAGAAAATCGGTTAAGATTTAGATATATCTCCCACGTATATATATGTTCATTCGATTTATATGTTTTTAGCTCTAGCAGCCACATCTTACACCCAATCTTGATGACTAAGCACGATTATGTTTTTGGACCAAAGAACAACGTTACTAAAATATATGTTTATCCGATTTTTCTGTTTTTAATAACAGTTTGGGGTTTTTAAAAAAAACAGAATTCTAAAAATTACAGCAGCGGCAACATGTTCAATACGTTTTTTTTTTTAAACTCATAAATTTTGTTTTACCAGTATTTATCTTATTTGAGAAATTTAAACTATTTGTAAAACTATCAGGATTAAATTGAGGTTTACAAAATATATTATTTAAAAAAATGTTCTCTATAATTTTTTTTAATATTTTGGGAAAAAAAAATTTCGCGACTTTGGAAAAAATTACAAGTGTTTTTTTTTTTCAAAAAAAAATTGGTAAATAATTATGATGGCTAATGGCACAAAAAAAGTTTAAGGTGGCCGCTTCTACTTTCGGTTAAAAATTTTAATGTATGTCGGTTTCCACATTATTTTCAATTATTTTCTATGTGGAATATTTTATTTCCATTACAATAGACATACAAGTAGAAGACATGGCATTTTTTTAAAAACCAATTCTTTCACAAAATTTTTATCTAAAAAAATTCTCCGATTTTGAAAAGACGTACGAGTGTATACATTTTTTTTCAATTTCGTTTTGGTACATGGTTATAATGTTGGCTAATGTGTGCCATACAAGTTTTTCGTGGCCATGCTTAAATTTTTTAAGTTATAAACTAAAATAAGCAACGGTCTCCACATTATTTTTAAACAAGAAAACGCTAACTTGGGTTCTATTTGTGATTTTTGCGGATTTTTTACTTCCGTTAGAAATATCTACAAAGGGTCATAAAAGAATATTAAACATATTGATATTTAAAAAAATATTTTTTTTTTTTATTTTGATAAAGTCGGCCACGCCTGACTTTAGCTTATTGTACTACTTTTATATTTATGTTTGTGTGGAATTTGTTCACAGCAGAACAATCTGTTCAAATTTCATTACGATCGGCGTGGCAACATCCACTTTTTTCCATGATGTGTTTTGATTCATGCAATCATTATATGCTCCAAAAATATATGAATTCATGTGATATTGTCTTTTTACGATCAGTTTTTTGTAGGCGACGCCGACATATCCAAAAATCTAGAATAATTGCCTAGTCATTGCTTTTATCCTGTTAAAATTGTTAACGATCGTGGCACCGCCTTTTTTTCCTCCGTATTGTGTTTAGATCTGTTCCAATAACATATGTATCAGTTCCTAAGATATTGCATTTTTATACTCTTTATCTAGGATGTATATTCATATGGTATATTCACTTTATCGATTCATTTGCAACACCTCGAAATTTTGTTCGGAGACCCCATATTGTATATATTTTTAAATCTGATCTAATTCCTCATTTTCCTTAAACTGTCTGTTTTATACTTATCGTATATATCGACAATTTGAATATTAAGACACAAGAACGATTAATTTTGTTCAAAATTACTTTAATTTTGAGTAGGGACTTTATTATTTAATTAGTATTGGCGCATTTTTTTTTAAACCTTTGCATTATTGAAAAAATGAAAATAAGTTTGTATTTCTTAATAGTATTTTAGTTTGCATTTCACAATAGTATTTAGCCAAAATTACTTTTAGACTGACAACATCAAATAAGCATTTGCATAGAATTCCGATCCTTCTGTTCATAAATGTCCAAAGTATGCACAGTTTGACTAGATTGACAGCTAAGCCTTTCGTTAGTTCTATCGAAGCAAAGAAAAACAACTGATTTAATATATTTTCACGGTCTGCTTAAAATTTAGACTCGAAGGTGGTGACCCTTATGAGCAAAAAAGACGTAATAGTTAAATCAAGCGACCAATTTAAAATTCGGACATGTGGGTACACAACATGAAGCAGACTTCACTTCAAATCAAAATATGAATTTATTTTTATGATTAAACAGGGAGCTTATGATTGAACAAAGAGCTTTTAGACAAAAGAAGCGACCAATTTTGATTTAAGCCGTATGGCTTGCCAAGCGAGTAGTAGGTGTGCCCACTATGACGCTGCGAAATGCGATCCGTAATACGATAATAAGAACTGAATTGACTACTTGACAATGTAATAAAAAAAATGATGTATCTGCTTAAGTTGTTAAAGTATTTCACATTTGCACTAAGCCCACCAGTCTTAATTACTGAGATAAGTTTGTCGCTCTACTAGGATGCCAAAAGAAAACGTCATATTTCCATTCTATGTTTATTGATGGCCACTCTAATGTGCACGCCACTCCCAAATGTACAGTGGCATGTCCAATATTTGCAGATACTTCATGCTCAATGTTAACAAAAAATTATGTAGTGACCTTCAAAAGAATTGCTTCTGTTGCAATGAAACTTAAATGTTTCGCTTTGCTTCTATTATCGCCCGGTGTTCGGGTCTGGGAGAAGTTTCGCCGGAGTGTGAGCGCCAACCATGAACAACAGCACGTGACGGCAAACAAACTAATGAAGATTTAAAGGATTTTAAGCACTTTTACTTCACAAATACAAACATACATACATATAAGAGTGTATTTCTCGTGCTCTTGTTTGACGCAACACACTAACATACATGTGTACTCTGTCTTAATGCTTGTTCCACGATTGCTTACAGATACTGGCTCTAGGGAGTCATGTGAACGATTAACTTTTGATTGCAATATACGAGTATGTGTCCATTATCTACGCCCTGGCTACTGCACATACCCGTACCTACTCGTGTTATGTCTATCCCAATGTTGTGCTGTTATTAATGGATTTTTTAGAGGTAAGAGCAAAACGAGATGGTCGTAGGAGGAAACTACGACTGGGCCCGTATATATCGTAGTACCTGCAACGGAGAGCGCGTGAGTTTGCAATATAATACGAATGCGATTAGGGTTGTTTGGAAAGTAACTGCTAGATAAATTATTGATTTGAAACTTCATTTCTTTCAACACATTATCTCAGAGATAGGTTTTGTCTATTAGTATCTGTTGACCAAAAGCCGCGCTGTGGAAGAGAAGATGTTCTGTTGTCTACTCCTCGTCAATGTTGCAAATGCCACAAAAGTCTTTCTATGACAGACGCATTATCCTTTCGTGAACTCCTAAAGGCCAGTAATGTCGGCAAAGAAATTTCTTACATGGATCTTTGGCAGATTAATAGCGGTCCGCTGTCTTTGCTTATCCACAACAGCTCTTTCTGGTCTCTATGCAAACTGATTCGTCTTCCCACCCATCTTTGGCAATGAAATAGAGTTTCCGTGATATAAGCTGCCTTATTTGCAAGAGGAATGCCAGTATACTCTTAAATAATAGGATTATTTGTATTCCGGGCGCCGGCAGCTTTTGCAAGTGTGTAGTACTACCATTTATCTCCCTTTGTGAGGATTAGCGACTAATTTCTTGCTTTCTCCTCCACAAGGAGAAAAAAATATGTTTGGATGCAAACATTTATATGTTTAAATATTCTTATATGTTTGGGACAACAGTGTAGCTTAGTGAAAAATATATTAGTGAAATAAATACGATTGTGGAAAAATATAAATTCTGTGTACGTAACGTTAGAAAATTTTTAACACATAATTTTTTAGTTGCTAGTGACGGCTAGATAAGACGGTGTGATAAGCAGAATGCACCTAGAAATTAGTAAATAAAAAGCTAAAGTCGGGCGTGGCTGCCACTCCTCGATGTGCCGAAAATCCAAATGAAAACAGCTTTTTGGACCCCTTCTATGTGCTCTAAATTTAGACCGATTTTAAAAAATAGTCCACTTAGAGGTGCAGGGTGTAACAAATTGTGAAATGAAAACTAGTATGCCTTTTCATTTTATATTGTTCTTTCTTGGTTTCCTTTCATTCAGTACTCAACTCTCCCGCCACGTCACCGCTTGAGACATAAATCATAAAGCTTTCAATGTAAAATCGGATGAACATTTGTGTGGAAGCCGTATTAAAAGCTGAGTTTGAGGGGTCAAATTTTGACATTTTGGCCTAACAGGTGTTCTTTCGCACCAATGTAACTTGTTACCTATTGTTCCTAGCAAAATTTGTGGAGAAAGTTTTAGATAGCTAAATAAAATTAAAAACCAAATTTCACTTTTTATTTAAAAAACAAAATTATATTTTTTCCAAGAAGTGCTAATTTTTTTTTGTTTTTTGCTCAAAAGAAAGCATAGGTTTTTTCCAGACCATAATGGTCTCGTAGTGGGATGCGACCTTTCTATCTATACCAACGATGTACGACATGCCTAAATAAAGTTTCATAACCTCGATATTATAATACCGACAGAATGAATTTAACACCCACAGTAAAAAAACGAAAAAAGTAAAAAAAAAATTGATTTTGCAAAAAACACTGGGCAAAAAATAAAAGAAATTAAAGAAACATTTGCCATGAATCTAACTTGTTACACCCTGGAGTGGCACAGGGTATAAAACTAGGCGCACTACGGCAAAACACGAATGCATTATAATTTTGTGCCAACTGGCTCACATTAGTTTTTTGGACCAAGAAGTAAAGAGTCTGAAATTGATAAAAATCGGCTCAGATTTAGGTATAGCTCCCACACACATATGTTCATCTTATGTTATGTGTTTAGCTCTAGAAGCCACATATTGCATCTAGGGTTTCTCTCTCGGGAAATCCCGTGAATCCCGCTCAGTTTTAATTCCCGGTTTCCCAGGAAATTCATCCGGAATTCCACGGAAATTATTTTTTTTGTTACAAAAAGCACTTATTGATTTAGGGTATACTCGAATTGAGCTCCGTAGTGCGATTTACTAACAAAAAATATCCGACAGTCGCGAACGTTGTATACAACTTCTGTTGTTTAGAATAACGACTGTGTGATCCACTAACTACTGTTTAACGATATCCGAGAACTGTTGGTGTCAGGTGGCATCTCTGGAGAAACGAAATGTAAAAAAACGAAAAACAAAAAGAAGAATAAGCAAAAAACAAATAAATAAATTGACAAATCCATAAAGGTGTGTGAAAGGTAACATTAATTTTCTTATTTTTAGTCACTAATTTTAGCCATACTCATGTTTTATTTAAGGTTGTACGATGACAACAAAAACTGCTCCCAAAAGAAGCCTCGCCATACCGGAACAACTGCATCGGCTATCGGATTTTATGCTGGATACGCAAGGACAGACTGAAGGAAAGTTTTAGAAACTCCACGGAAAGTCCGAAATGAGTGAGCTTGCGGCAATGCTGAACAGTCGTGGCGGAGCAGTGAAGACTGTTGAATAATTGCAGACGGTAAGTTATTTTGAATATTTATTGACCAATTGCCTAAATTGTTGTTAACGGACAGGAATGGAAAAGCCGATCAAGCATGAAATTGCGAGACTGAAAAAGGCAGCAGGTTAAGACCGGCAACAGAGCCATCAACCAAGAAGGATTGGAACGACGTGTGGTTGCCCTAACAGGAAGTAACTACATCGAGGAACATAAATCGGTTCCCGAAAATGTGAAACACCAATTTCCGGTACATCGTTCGACAAACGCGGTCCTCCGCATGTGACAACAGCGATAGGCCTACCCTTTCTCCCAGCCCGAAACCTGGGTCCACCTGTTATGATGCACCAGCATATGGAATATGCTGCTACAAATAGCCTTCTGCTGAAGCCAAACACCAATACTTGTATTCAAAACTAATTGGTTTTCCCGTGTTCATCAGTCAAAGGTGGTGAGAGAATACACCACCTGGATTACAACGCCAACAAATCGGGCGTTGATACAATGGACCAGATGCTTGGCACATATACATACAAGCGCTCAACAAAACGCTGGCCATTGGCACTTTTTTTAATATGGTGGACATTGCTGCATTAGCTGCATTTATTTCATACAACGACATGAAGCCAATAAAAAGAAGTGCCTGACGACGGCCAATCCTACTGATGCTGACAAAACAATTGGTAAGAAAAAACAATTCTAATGTTCAAAAGCAGAATAACTACATAATTTTGGTCTTTTTAGATATTATTAAGACCGGCAGGAGGAGCTAGCTGCACCGTCGTTTGCGTCTAGAACGAACAGACCGTCATGTCGCCTATGCCGTTCTGAGTACGGACGGTAGCGGAAAAAACTGCCTATTGCCATTCCTATAACAATACAGTTTGTACAGTGCATTCAACACTTATGCATCGATGCTACACCTGCACAGAAAATATGTTGGACGAGGGACAATCAACACACCAATAGTTTTTTAGGCTTTTTTCATATAAAACTCATTAAAAAGTAATAATGTTATATATATAAAAAAAAATTCTAACATTCATTATACATGTATAATAAGTAAATAATAATAAATCAAAACAAAAAATGCGTTTTCATATAAATTTCCATACAAATAGAAATAGGTCCCTGTGGACCTTGTACTTCGAATAAGAGCAACGAATGACTCAACCGTCGGAGGGTTAAATCTGTCACTTGAAATACATTCTTTTACATGTGCACATCCCAATGATTCTCGATTTGACCAATAGATATGTATTTTCGGTATTTTATTATGTGACCGAGGCCATTTTGGTTGGATTCCTTCATTGATTTTGGGTTGATTCGGTGCCTTACTTGACTTCAGTGTTGAACTAAGACCACTAGATATTGAGGCTACAGGTTTATCAATTTCTTCTTGGTCTTCTTCGGGTTCATAACTTACCGTATCATTATCACCATCTGATGGCATGATCTCGTTGGTGTCATTGTAAAAGCATTCGATTTCGAATTGTCCCGCAATCTCATTGGGCAGCTCCGGCTCATCGCGCAAGAATTGAATATTTTCGTCCATTCTCCATTTTCACTAAGATTATCGACGTCATCGGGCGGCGTTATGACGATATCAACGGCATCTGCGTGCTGGAAAAAGTTCTCCTCTCTATCACTGTCCTCATCAATACAACTATCAAAAGAGCTTGCAACTCGATAGCAGTTTGAACTTTCTGTCGACTAATCATTTTGAATCGAAATATTTAGTATTAGATTGCGATAATCTGAAAATTAATATATTTATTTATAATTATGTCAACAGAATAGTTATGTCAACAGAATAGGCAGATATGATAAAGTGAAACTAAATGCTTAACACCAATACCCATGTCATATCACAGGTAAAAATTAAGGTTTTTTTCTTTCAACTTCTATGGTCTTTTGGACATAAATTTCCAAATTTGATACAAATCGTACGAGCCGATCTATGGGCCGGCAGTAACGGGTTAATAATAATAATTAAACAGTTTATTAATTCTTAAAGGCACAAAAAGTTTTGTCGTTTACCTTGCGACATCAGCTGATTTTACGATAGCGAATGTTTGTGAATACCAATATCGACAATATTGTCGTTAAAATTTTTAACTATCCGACAGTCATTAAAAATATATACTAAATCGCACTAATTGATTTGAGATAATGTTAACATACAAACCGATCTGTTAATTATTTAAAAATATAATAAGCTTTGTAATTGATTTGTCGACGAAATATGATTTTATAAGCCACAGAAACAATATTAACAACTTTATGTCAACAAATTTCTCCATTCATACACCATTGGGTAAACAATATTTAGAAGCTTTAAAGAATTGAATCGTAAAAAGATAAACAAGCGACTTTATACTTTACTAAAGTATATTAAGGATGCAGCAATATTTAAGCACAATAACAATGTTTTTCAAAATGCTCTGAAACAAAATGAGCTGGCGTACATGGAAAAAAGTACATGGAAATCGTACTCTCTGATTTCTTAAGAAGACAGCGGTAATTCAGAAGATTCGCAATTGGACGATATTTCCATAAGTGGCATTACTAAAGTCTGATCATTTGAGGATATTTTAAGTGTTGCTATAACGAACGCAAATTAAAATGATGCACTGAAAATAAATGAATGGTCTAATAACTCAATAAAAAAGGATTAACAGTTTTATGCACCAAGTGGAAAAACAACGGACAACGTCTCCAATTTATTTAACGCCAATCCGACAATAAGATCAACATCAGCGGAAAGCGAAAGAATAAAAAAGGGGTGATTCATTTAAGGCTTTACAAATTTCACCAGCGTTTTCTTTGGCTCATTTCATGAAAATATGTCCATCTACGACCATGCACGAAAATACAAGGGGACGAAATGGCAGCGGTTTAAAAATTTTCGAATTAGTGGTCGGTGGGTACTAAAAATTCTAAACCTGTGGTCGATTTTTGTTGTTTTTTTTCTTAAAAGATAGCCCTACCTAAACGAAGACCAGAGGTCCTACCGTTGCAAAGTTATGACCGAAATTGAGGGAAATCGGTTCAGATTTAGATATAGCTTTTACATATGTTTTTGTTTTGTTTAAATTTATTCGGTCTTTTATTATTATTATGACTTAAGCAGTTTTTATTCTGGCTCGAGACCTTTTTGTTGTTTCTTTTTCAGAATCAACTAAAACACATATCACACATATATGATCATCCGATTTTATGTCTTTAGCCCTAGAAGCTACGTATTATATTAAATCTTATCAAATTTTAAGACACGAAAGTTATTTATAGGAAAAAATGACGTTATTAAAATTCAAGAAAATCGGTACTGATTTAGATTGAGCTCCCACATACATGCTCACTCGATTTTCTGTTTTTAGGTCTAAAATCCACATCTTACATCAAATCAAGCACGAGTAAGCTTATGCGTCAAGGAAAGACTTTAATGGCATGCAAGCAAATCGGTTCAGATTTAGAATCCACACATATGTTCATCACAATTTATGTTTTTACCAGTAGTACATACAAATTACGTCCAATCTTGATGAAATTTGGCACACGTTAGTGCAAGCCAAGGACAAACACGTCCTAAATCTAAACTTTAGATAACGATTTAGCTCCCACACGTAACGGGGTTTCCATAACAATTTTCGCATAAATTTTCAATGATCTTTTAGTGTAAAAACGTTAGTCAAAGTCAACATTTTATCATAAGTTCACGAGCAACGTTTGGAAATCATTAAAAATTGCTACCGAAATTTTTAGTAGGTGGTCGCAACTTTACGAGTGCTTACTCCAATTTTCGGTGAAGATGATTTCTGGCTGAGTGGTTTTATCAATAAACAAAATATACGTTATTGGACAGAAGCAAACACACATGTGCTTCAAGAGACATAATTGCATCCCCTGTGTGGTGTGGTTTTCATGCCGGAGGTGTGATTGGACCTATTTTTTCGTCGATAAAAACAACCCTCATGTTACCGTCAATGCAGAGAGCTATCGTGCCAAGTTAGAAAATTATTTTTGGCCAGAATTATATGATATGTGGTTTCAGGGAGACGGTGCCACTAGCCACATAGCAGGTGTTACAATCAATTTACTGAAAGGCAATAGTTCGAAACCAACTAAGGATGTTAGAGTGAAAACCAATCCTAAATAGTTTAAAAAGTATACATATCATGTGGAACTATATGAAAAGTCCGAATAGATAGTATCCACTTGAATTTATACGTCATCGATGAATTTATACGTTCAAAGTTATATAAAAAGTAGTCATAACAGAGTTGATGTTGACTAAAATTACATGCGTATTCATAGAATTCAATTTTAAATTGGCGAAATCGAAAATACACATTCAGATACCGAAGATTAAAGATTTTATTAACTTGGGCCATACTAAGGCTAAGTAAAGACTCAATTACTTTAAATTAATTTCATAAGTTTTATTTACGGTTCTAGGAGGAAAACATTTTGAATTCTCAATATATGTCCAGAATTCATATTTCATTGCATCATATAAATGCAAAATATTCGGAACAAGACCAGCATAAATGTCATTCGAGCTATTTGGAGCAATGTAAGATACACAAATAAAAAGAGCATTCTTACTAGAATTAATCAATCATTGGAACATGTTTTAAGGCTCTTGAGAAAACCCTTGAGTGGAGGAACTGTAACATCCGCCGTCCTCAGATGAGGTTCAAATAACTCAATAAAAGTTTATAAAATTTATAAACTTTTAATCATTTATGGATACATTCTTCTTTACGAAGGATGTTTAGCAGCATAAGTAATTATATGGTCTTCAATAACAGTGTTCATAAATGAAGATAGATGAATCCATTTTTTTAGCTTCAGAGAATTCCAAAGTCACACCATAGTTGCAACAACTCCCACATCTAAAGAATCAAAACTAACTTCCCAGAAGGAAAAGGTAATAAATAGGAATCGAGAAGGTAATTCATAGCTTGTACTATATGTTGATTCCAGAATGCATTATCCTTAACACATAAGATGTCCTAGGAAAAGAATAATTATTTTAATGTTTCCAGAGAATGCTTGTTATTCGTTGAGCTCGTTATTTATAACATAGTACAACACATGATTTCGGGACTCAATTTTGAAAATTGTTCGTGAAAGTAGCCCCAAAAAGAAGAACTTCTGCATCATTCGATTGGTCAAGGTACATCAAATAATAATTTAATAATTAATTTGAAGTTAGTAAGTATCGTATAGGGGAATTTGTCACCTTTTAGGCTCTTTTGTTTGTCATAACTCGAGAACCACTTGTCCGAATAAGCGACAATAATTTAAATGAAAATAAACATTCCGATTCATATTATACTCGTAGCTATTCTTACACAGAAAATATGAGATTTTTATAAGTGTCCACCTTGATACCTTTTTGGCACAATTACCTCAGGAATCGGTCGAACAAGGAGAGAGGCGTCAACTTCAACGAGGAAGGATAGTGACAATAATTGAAAATGTTTTAAATTTTGTTTCCATGCATAGATAACATATAAAAATCTCATATTTTCTGTATAAGAATTGCTGCAATATGAATCGGAATGTTTATTTTCATGTAAAATAAAGAATCAATAAAAAGTCATCAATGGTTTTTTCCAAAGAATTTTGTGCATATCTCGAGCAAATGTTTGAAATTCATACCTTCACTTAATTCTGCATAGAAGCGAAACGCGTAGATCGATTTTCATGATCTATGTCTCATTTTGTTCATTGGTTATGTGACTTTACGTGAAAGTAATAGGACTTGACACTTTTTACCGTTTTGTATTTTTTATAAATTAAAAAAAAAACTTTAATTTTTTAGGCAAAAAATATTTTTTTTCTTCATACATTTATTTATAACTGCGAAACTTTTGCTTATGTAGCGAACTGGTTATGAACAGATTAAAGTAATTTTTAATTTTTTTAAATTTGTTTCAGCCTTTTCGGACTAGTGGTTCTCGAGTTATGACAAACAAAAGAGTCTAAAAAATGACAAATTCCCCTATACGATACTTACTAACTTCAAATTAATTATTAAATTATTATTTGATGTACCTTGACCAAACGAATGATGCAGAAGTTCTTCGTTTTGGGGTTACTTTCACAAACAATTATCAGAATTGAGTCCGGAATCAATCACCTGAAAAATGTTGTACTGTGTAATGCATTCTTTGACAGTATTTTAAGAATTAACTATTTAACTCATTCTTTGTAATGCATTATGTTACAAATGTATTTATGATTAGGCTTATAATGTATTACACCGACATATATTAAAGAATATATTCTGTTTAATATTAATTTAAAATTATAAAATATATTTAGAGTATGTAAGCAAACAAAGGGTTGGTATAAAAATTTAATATTTAAATGTGCTTGGTTCGCATGCACATTTTTTTTCTAATTATTCTTCAGTAATGCCGTATAGAGTAAATTTTTTAACAACAGACTTCACTGGTAGGCGTAGCAACAAAAACTGAGTTATACTTATATTTACGTAGAGTAGGAGTCAATTAATACCATAAATACATTTAACAAAAATACTCTTTCTTCTAGCGTCCATCCAAATGTATGCTCTGTCCATGTACCGAAACCGTGACATATACACAATCAGGCCACCTATGATAAACTAATTAATCCTGAATCCACTTCGTTTAAGATTTAAATATATCGAACACTCGATAACAGATCATAAACTGAAAAACCCGATAGGAGAGGATGCAATGAACGTGAAAGTGGTAAAAGAACGTTCACATTCGGCTCCCAGAACAATATTTTTTATCTTCAACAGCATGTTATGGCTAGGTTACTTCCATCAATCATGAAAGCAATCTGTAATAGTTTTGACTCCTAGGCCTGGCAAAGACCCAACTCAAATTAATTTGTATCAACCGATAAGCATCTTATTAATTTGGGGGAAAATTTGTCAATCATCGATTACTGTGACGACGAGGAAGTTACGTGAAAATTTTGGAAAAAAATAACGTGCTAACAAAACGCGCTATTTATCGTGTAGTGAATGATTTCAAAGAAAAAGGGTCCGTAGCTGATAGGCAGAAGCATGGACCACAACGTACTGCAAGATCGGCTGAAAATTATTTAATCATGACATTACTGCGGCTCCAGAAAGTGTTCAAAGCAATCCATCGACCTCAATTCAACGTCTTGCTTAAGAGCTTGGTCTTTAAAGAACAGCTTTGGCCACAATTTGCATTTGTTTCGTTTTAAGATTCAGTTGACACAAGAGCTTCTTCCACAAGATCATTTACGCCGTCGAACATATGCCAATAGTATGTTAAAGATCGCTTATGACAACCCCGACTTTCATGAAAAAATCATAATGAGTGACGAGGCACATTTTCATTTGAACGGATGTGTGAAGAAACGGAATAGTCGGTTCTGGGCAATGGAAAAACCACGGTCGCCTGATTTGACTGCTCCGGACTTCTTTTTGTGGGGATATCTGAAAAGCAAGGTTTATGCAAACAAACCAGAAACGCTTGAGCCACTCAAACAAAATATTCGTGATGATATTAATGAAATACAGCGTGAAATATGTGAGAATGTAATGAAAAATGTGCTCAAAAGGGATCGCGGACACAGAAGCGGACATTTATCTGATATTGTATTCCAAACATAATTGCCGACATTAAATAAAACATTTATCAATATAAGATCCATTCTCTTTAGTATACCTTTTTTTAGTATACCTTCCCGACGGACACCCTGTATATTGACAAAACATTTTTTTAATCTATTGAAGCCCGAAGATTCTGTTGCAGAAGACGACCCAATCATTAATGATGGTGTAGCCAATTACCTTGCCCAAAAAATAAGAAGGTTGTAAGTGCATATGGCTTACTGACTGAGCTGTTCAAGGCTGGAGGGGATGATTTGATTAAAAACAAGCACCAACTCATCTGTATAATTTGGCAAACAGAAAGCATGCCTGATCAAACCCAACTGATCATATAAAATCGAAACCACACTACAATATTAAATGCGTATGGCATCAACAATCCTTTGATTTCAATATCTTGGTACCAACAAGACCTTAGCCAAATTTAATGAAAATCGGACACAAATTCCGATTACAATTAAGTATGATTTCAAGCTTTAGATGGACGGACGGATAGATACTTAAAAGTGGGTCTAGCTCAAATATTTTTGGTAGTTATAAACATTTGCTATGAAACTATCTTCTAATACCCTATTCCGCAGAGTTGTGTAGGGTATAAATATTATTTTTTACACCCTGATTTATGATGATGGCATATAGCATAATATCGGACGTTTTGCTACCTGAAATTGAAGCCTGTAACCTGGGCCACATATGGTTTCAACAGGACGGTGCCACTTGCTATACAGCTGCTTTAACAATGGATTTATTTAGAGTTAATTTCGAAGAGCTTATTCTACGGTTTGAACCGGTGAGTTTGACTTAAGACTTTTTTCTTTGGGGCTACGTATAGTCTAAAATCTATGCTGATAAACCAGCTACGATTGAGGTTTTGGAAGCCAACATTACAAGTGTCATTAACGCCATACCGGTCGAAATGCTCGAAAGAGTCATCCAAAATTGGACCCTCAGAATAGACCCCCTGAGGTGTAATTGAGGCCAACATTTGAAGGAAGTTGTATTCCAAAGTAAATAGCACAAAATGTCCATTCGAATGAACTATAAAGATTCCACACTTGATTTGAATTTTTGTATTTTTTTTATTTTGAAAAAAATACCTCTAGCTTAATCACCCGATATAGCTATGATGGATATAAAACATTAATAACAAATTCGTTGGCAAGATCTCGCGTTGCTTAATCCTTTTTAGTGCAAATATTAAAACATATGATTTTAAAAAAGAGTGCGTCAAGTTTTAAAAAATAAGTCTGGTAACTACAGCGGTTTCCATTAAGGCAATTTCGCGTTGGATGTTGTCTTTAAGCTCGTCTAAAGTTGTTGGTATAGACCAATGACTTGAAAAGGCCTCATTCAGTAAATCGATTGCTACGCGAGCGGTGTGGCTAGTGGCACCATCTTGTTAAAACCACATATCGGCGGTGTCAAGCTCATCCAATTCTGGCCAAAAATAATTTTCTAACATGGCACGATACGGTCCAATTACACCTCCGGCATGAAAACCACACAGTATTTTTTTGCGGATACAACTGTGTCTCTTGAAGAACATGTGGGTTTGCTACTGCTGTCCAATAACTCATATTTTGTTTATTGACAAAACCACTCAGACAAAAATGACCACCTGTTGGGTAGGACGACTATTACGGCCGAAAATTCGTAAAAGCGCTCTTAAAGTTGCGACCACCGACTCCAAAGTTCGGTCGTAATTTTTAACGATTTCCAAATGACGATGAAAATGTTGACTTCGACTAACGTTATTCACTGAAAGATCATTAAAAATGTGTGAGGGTGCGTTGACATAAAGACACGAAATTGTTATGTCCCTATTGGAAAACCCTTTGTTACTTGTTTTTTGGTGGCATTAAGCCAGCTAATAACAGTACTCTTGCAACCGTATTTTAGAAATGCCAACTAGCGTTAAGTTGCTCCAATCGAACACAGCTAGTAACATTATTCTTACAATCATATTGATCATATTGATTTCTTAAAACCATGCGTTAATTGCCGTAACTATATTGTTGTTAACCGAAAACTAAAGAAACAACACTTTTGTCGCGCCCTCCATTTACACATACTTGTATTGTTCCAACAACCATACTTTCATTTCGAAATTTGGCAATTATACTTACTTTACATTGTTTTAATACTTATAAAATTAAATTCTAATAACGCAAGCACATTTTTGTTGTTGGAATAATACAATTGTTGCAGTGACTGTGTTATTACAATATCTTTTCTGTGCGTGTGATCTATAGTTTTATGCCTTTGTCGTGTCACTGATCCATGTACATTAACCTTGGTTTTCCAGTATTTTCACATCTAGCATCTATCTAAAAACATTATGTTCGAAGTCATGCCTTTACGTAAACTTGGTAACACTTCAATCGCCTAGCCCTGTACTGTGCAACGAGCACCAACCATTGTAGTCAAAAAAAAAATGGAAAAAGTGGTTAAACCTTACAGCTCCAGTTATGTTACAATCGCTAAAGCAATTATTATTTTTTTTTAATTAATATTCGCTCGGGTGCATTTTTGTCCTCGGTGAACTTTAATTTGTAGTAATGTTTTTTTATGCTTCTATTCCACTAAAAAGTTTGGTGGTTGTTGCTGTTGTTGAATGTCGCATTAAATTTTATTTTTTTTATTTACATTACGTTTAGCTGTTTTTCTGGACAAAAATTCTGCGCATATTTCTCCACGGCCCCGTTGTCCATAACTAAGGCATGAGCAAAATCTGTAACATGGTATTTGACTTTAATTCCCATATGTTGGCAGTTCAGACTACAAAGTCACATCTGTTGCTTAAATTGTCAAATAATCAACTATTCGATATCTGGCGCAAGATGTTTTCTTCCTATGACTTTTTCTGTTCTTCATATACGTACAACATAAGGATAGCTTCCGTTAACTGATGGGAAATTTTTAACGACAAAAACAACCCGAGTCATCAAAAAAAACATGTGAAAAAAAGGTAGTCACAGGAAAATCCTTTCTATTCAACATCTTGTCATTGCCATTTAAAAAAGAGTAAAATGGGCAGTGAAGGAAAAGAAACCCTAGTTTGGGGAACGTAAGAAAAATTACAAGAAAATCAGTTGTGTTTTTATGGATAGTTGTGACAACGACCTTTTTTCCGCACGCCACTTTATAAAACAGTCGCATAATGAACAGCACGATGAGGATGGCGGTGGATCTGCCACGGTCCTATTAGAATAAGAGGAGCATTTTGCTCCTTCGAAAAGGGCGGTAAAAGTACAATAAATATGATTTTTTAGAGTTTTTCCCTACAGCACTTCGCCACTTCATACCGTTCGTTTAATTTAGGATAGCAAATCACTCCAACACACACTCTGACATTAAAAATCTCTTTGTACGGATACTACGTAGTACATGTTTTCTCACTTTATTCCAGACATTCTTCTTTGAAATACGAGTAATGCACACATGATAATATTTTTATTATATGTGAAACATCACACTGTGGTAGGACATGAGATATTGTTCAATTAAAAGACCTCGTAATTGCAACCGTCCGCAAGTATTCCGCCTTGAGAATTTTGTCTCGAAATAGTGTTAGTATGTGCAAGCACCCTGTGAGGAATTACGGACGATTTCAGAGAAAAGAACACTGACAAAGCAATTGGAATCGGGAGTACAATTAAAAACGTCGCTAAGTTCGGTCAGGCCGGGGTACATTTAGTTCACTTAAGGAAACCAATTTCTCCCCTCGGCCGATTTCGCCCATTTACAATCTCAAACCGCTCATGACTTTTAGCCATCATTGAGGGACCTAGCTTACTTCGCTTAACAGATATCTTGATTTTAACCGACAAACGGACGTACCGACATGGCCATTTACTCAATATTTCCTCCGATCAATATTTCGAGATGTGCCAAACGGATTGGTTTACACTTCATTCTGCAGTGGATGGGATAAAAAGCACTGACTGTAGCCCGTTTAACTGTTAATGAACGGATGCGTGCAAAATACTTTTACCAAAATTGATTTCGCTAATGTCTTAAGATGTTTGGATTGACCACTGGTAAAGCTATTCTTAACACTCTAAATTACAGCCGCCTAAGCGTATATGGATGTAATAATTTTGTACACTTCGCTAGCAGTGCTCCAAGTCGTCTTAAGGGTATCGGCCGCTTAAGAAAAATTACCCGCCGACTGAAGCCGACATTTAATTTAACAGTTTTTACTTTCGGCAATGTATTTATCGTCGGCATCGTTGATTTGGATTTGTTGGTGGGGTAGTTTTTCGTTAAAGATGTGTTTGTCAAATGCGAGTCTTGGGTCCCGTTGTGGAGTACCTTTTTTTGGTATTTCGTTTATTTGTAGTCATCGTTGTTTCTTCTTACTAAAATACGAATGCGACCGCAAAAGTAAATGGCCTAACATACAAAAAACCGTTTTTTTGGAATTATAACTATTTTTTTTCTACATAATCTCCTTCCAACTCAATACACTTCATCAAACGTTTTTCAAGTTTTTTAATTCCATCTGAAAAATAAGATTTTTCAAGACCTTCAAAATATGCCACAGTTTCAGCAATAACCTCGCTATTGGACGAAAACTTTTTGCCACCGAGATTTTTTTTTTTAAATTTGGAAACAAGAAATAATCAGAAGTAGCTAAATCTGGACTATATGGTGGATGCGGAGCAATTTCGAATCGTAATTCGGCCAGTTTTTGTTGAAAAAGAACTTTTTTTTCTAAATGCGGTCGTTTTATCTTGATTTCTTCACTCAACCGATCCAATAATGCACAATAATATTCACTATTTATACATTTTCCTTTCTCAAGATAATCAATAAATAGTATACCCCTTGCATCCCAAAATACTGTGGCCATTACTTTTCCTGAAGACTTAACAGTTTTCGCCTTCTTGGGACCACTTTACCAGCTTCTATCCATTGTTTTGACTGTTCTTTGCATTCTGGGATATAGTGATGGATCTATGTTTCATCAACAGTTAAGAAACGGCGCAAGAACTCTATTGGATTACGCTGATAAATCGCTAAAAGCTCCTCGGAATTGGTCCAACGGACGATTTTTTGGGGCAAAGTCAACAAACGCGGTACATATCTTGCGGATAGCTTTTTCATGTGGAGTTCATCATGTAAAATACTCCAAACTTGTTTTTCGTGTATTTTAACAATATCTGAGCTTTATTTGTCTATCTTTAGTCACTTCATTAAATATTTTTCTAATGTTTTTAATAGTAGTAGCAGTTTTCGTTCTTCCAGAGCGTTTTTCATCTTCCGTACTTGAACGACCCATTTTAAATTGTTGAACCCAGGATTTCACGGTGGAGTATGATGGTGCATTATCACCATGAACAGAATCCAATTCATCTTTGATTAATTGTGGCGTATAATCTTTCATATAAAAGTGTTTAATTACCGCACGAAACTCTTTATTTTCCATTTTTCAAAAATTATAAAACTTGTTTACTTCAATCACCTGTAACAAAGAAAAGAATCATTAAATATTTCGGAAATTTTGACAGATGGCTTATAAAAGATAGCTTTTAAAAAACAAAAAGTTGCTAGTAAAACAGACAATGTGCCAGACCAGTTAGTTTTGCGGTCGCCCTCGTAAAATTAGTTCATGTGAAATTATTGTCTGCAATGCTTCTTGCGAAGAACTCTAGTACAATTATTTATAATGTCTTGGAAAAAATAACTTATAACTTGAAATCCGTGTGTTTTTTGGATTACAAATAAAAAAGGGTCAAAATATAGCAATAAAATAATCAGATTTCTGCAAGCTAAGCCATCAATATTTGGTGGTGTTTAATTTGGCAAAATTGTGCTTATCTTTATTTGGTATACTAGTGTTGGGTCTTATATTGGTATCGCTACCTGTGTTAACTTCAATACTTTTTTTTGAAGCCCTTTGATAGTGATGGTAGAAAATCGGAGTCCCATCAGTCTTCTGTATATATATATATATATATATATATATATATATATATATATATATATATATATATATATATATATATATATATATATATATATATATATATATATATATATATATATATATATATATATATATATATATATATATATATATATATATATATATATATATATATATATATATTGCTTTCCACAGACAGAAGGGCATGGTTAGATCATCTTACGAGTACAATATTAAGACGATTCGAAGATACTTTATGGATCTCCGACCAGTATTTCGAGGAGTTGAAAACAGAATGACAAGGTGAATATACCCTTTATCCAGTGATGGGCGGCATACTCGTAATAAGCGACTTACGGTAGATACGAGCATACGGGTACTTAAATTCACTACGAATCCAAATACGCGATTTCGGCAAGTTCTGCAGACCATGTAGCTTTAAAAGAAAGTTATAATCATATAAGGGTGACCAATTAATGTTAATCGGTTTAAACCTAAAAATGACAATTTTCATGAAACCGGTTCCATTTTAAATTTTCTTAAGAAACCGGTTTTTCCTTCAAATGGAACACAAGCTGCTAAAATTAATATTAAAGAATTTACATTTTAAATTATTATTTCTTTTATATTATTTATTCGAAATAATTTTTAGCACGCGGTGGCTTTACTCCTTGTTTCTGGAAATATTGCTACAAAAACAAAAAATAATGTGTGGACACATTTTGAAGTCAGCTATCTAGGTTCAGCACATAGAGAAGAAGTATATAAATTAGAGTGCCTCAAAAAGAAGTTAAAACCAAAGACGATAAATGGTAGAAGATGAGCGATGTGCTTCTTTTTTGCAATAATGTAGAAAAACTGCACTCTGTACCTCACAAATTCTCTTACTTTTTTTTCTATATTCGTTTGAACACAATCACTAGAACGCTAGAAAGCCAAAATTAAAACAAAAAATACAGAAAACAATAAATTCGCACACTTTAAACACAAAAAAATAATAGTTATCCCAAAATGACTCTAACCTTACTCTTCTTTTCGATTTAACCATAAAGCTCAAATCGCCCATCTTTACAATTTATCATCTTTGGATGGAACTTTTTGAATGATGATTGATATGTATTAGAGCGATAGTTTGGCTGTAGAACTTAGCATTCAGTAACATTCTTGATTTAATACTATTCGTTAAACATATGGCCAAACACGCGTATACCAGAGCGGTACCAGTACTTGGACTTTTTTGCATGCAAATAATGTTAAAACAAGTTTTAACATCATTATTATTTTCAGACAGTTTCAAAATTTTTAAACATTTCTCATAGTTCTATTATTATTTTTTATCATTTTCATGAAATTCAAAATAAATCGAGTATTTTTAATTTCATGAAAATGAGAAAAAATAACCGAAGAAACTGCTTAAAACTCTTAATACTTAATAGCTTTGAAACAGATCCAGCTCACGTATGCTGGCAGCTAAAGCCAAAGAAATCCATGAGAAGTTTCTCTAAATACACAAATTACACATCGTTTTTTATTGTTGGCCAGGTCGACAAGGATCCGAAATTCGCGATAAAAGCAGTGAGCTGCCACGACATGCATTATCACTTTGCCATTTGTAAAAATGGCTTCTTTTATGCAATAGGCCTCGAGCCGGTAGTAATAACTTTTCAATTTGTTTAACATTGCATGCATAAACAAGAAAGTACAGAATAGTTTGTGGTATTCAAATTCAATGTAACAACAGAAATGGCATAGTTATTTTATTTATATTGGTGAATTGTTAAAAAGGCTCTTATAAAAGTATTTTACTTGTTCCATTAATAAACCATAACCATGGGCTTTAAAAATTTAATAATTTTTCGTTTATATATATTTTTCTTTTTCCGAATAAATAACATTTGGAGAATAAATAATAGAGCGATTCACAACTGAACAAAGAACCCAAATAATCGAATTTTATAATATAAAACAGCGATCAATTATTTTAACGCAAAGTAATGAGATAGTCACTTTGCTCTCAACTCTCCAAGCAATAATGAACAACTTTTTGGTAAGATGCCGCACACGCATTAACGAGCAGGGGGGAGGGGGCATTAAATTCCATTATTTTTAAACTAATTAAGCTATATTTAATAAAATTTAATGAGCATGACATGAATTAAAGAAAAATAAATTCCATACATTGAAAAAAAAAAGTTTTTTGAGTTTCTTAACGAAGTAATATTCATCAGCCACCCTGTATATGTGTAAGTGTTTCTAAAACCTTAAAAATAAATCTTATACTGAGAAACCAGACAAATTAAACTTTCCAACGGCGTGTAACAGGCCTAACTAAAATTGTATACGATCGATAATATTATACTCCAATGTATCTACCTCAGGAATATAAACAATGTTTTTATACACAAATAATAATAAAAAAAATTTGAATACCCTTAGTATTTAAATATTGAAAATTTTTCAATACTGAGATTTTATTCGCCTATTATGTGGCGTTTTTGCCAATCCTTTAGGTAGTTTTGCGCGCACGAAATATTCAAAGTGATTTTTATCGTCAAAATATCATTTACCCTAGAGACATATTGTTGAATGAGGTGGAAATACTTAAATTATGGGCATTCTCCGAAATTTAATTACACTTGACTTCAATAATTGGGTAAACAGGTAGAAGTTAACAGGTAGTTTATTTTAATACTATATTTAAAAGCTAAAAATTAACATTTGGTTAACCCTCATAGGTACTCTATTATTTCTATTATGTAACAAGCCCTTCTTGACCCTACGAAAATATTTAAGACTCATTCATCAAAATATACTACCTAGAAGATCTTAAAAAAACTATTTATTGCCATTTTGAAGACATTCGGAAATTACGAGTAGTTTTTTAGAAACAGTGTTAATGTTAAGACGTGCTATGTTTACATACGAGTACATAATTAATCTTCCAAATGTCTATGGCTCCAAACGGCGAATCTTGGAAGAGAAATTTATTCTTCGTTTTGTTTTAATCCCTTGAACAAAGAGAAGCACAGATCATCAGATTTGCGACATATTTCCGACGCCTTAGTATAATAATTCCCCACGAAAAAAGCTTGGGAAGTTGAATGAACTACCGGCTTTGAATAATCATGAGCCTTGCGTTAAAGTTATTCCAGATAGAGACAAAAGTAATTCTGAGAATGATGACAGAACTGTTGACAGAATCGATGGCAGTTCTTACTTTGCAGAAGAAGTTTTAAGTACCAAGAATAAGTGTCAAAACCGATATAAAAGAGAAATACAAAGCGTCAGAGACTAAAGCTGAAAGAATTCAACTTCTCACGCTTGCTTCATCAACGTGTATTTGAGCAAAAATAATGACGGAGTTTAGAACATATTAACGAAAAGCAAACTTTAGAGTGCAACATTGATGCTCTGGTAACATAGTTTTATCAGCGAGATGATATGAGTGGAAGATGGGGATGAAAGACTGAGTTTCTGTACGCATCGATGGCAAGAATACAAAAGCAGAAGGGAATGGTTCTCTGTAACCAGGATGAGCTATTCGCTACATTTCAATCTGACCACGAGGATGTCAAATTTCCCAATTTTACCCAACTGAGGCGTTTGTGCAGGAAGCAGCGGTACTCACACAGTATGTGTTTGCATTTACCATGAAAATGTTAAACTGATGTTGTAGGAAATTAGCTACTAAATAGATAATTCGTCAGATAATTTGCACAATAACCGCGATTGCCTTAAATTGACTATGTGTCCTAATGCATACCTAGACATACCGTGGGTAATATATTATCGAGAATGAAATTTAAGTTTGGCATGTTACATACCGTTGGAAAGGTTTGTCCAGTCTCTCGGTGATTTATTTATTTTAAGGCTTTAGCAACACTTACACAAAATTAGGAACAAATCAAATTATTGCATATGCTAAAAATTTAAAAAAACTGTTTTGAGTTAAAAAACAATTTTTTTGGTAAACAAAAAGGTCGCATCCCACTAAGAGCCCATAAATCTCTTAAAGGAAAAACCCTTAGCTTTATTTTGAGCAAAAAAGGCCTTTGCAAAAAAAAAGAATTTTTTTAATTTTTATAAAAAGATTTATTCAAAACACTCGGGACAAATTTAGCTAGGAACAAAAGGTAATAAGTTACATGGCCGCTAAAAAACACCTTTTAGGCTAAAATGTCAAAAATCTTACCCCTTTAACTTAGGAGTCCTTGGCCGATCTCTTTCAAATTTTGTGTCTAAACACTATCCAATAGGGCTAACTTTTGTGCAACTTTAATCCCGATCGGAAGACATCGATTCCAAAAGTTGGGTCATGTCAAGTGACCCATAAAATGACCCATATACTTATATAAAATTGTAGCGTTACTGACTGATTGACTGAGTGATCCCTGCCCAGTCAAAACGGCTAAAGCTAAAATCATGAAATTTGGTGGGAAGGAGTAGGTCAGACCCTCGATAAGAAGTGATTTTCAAAAGACTAAAAAGGGGTAAAGCTGGAAAAGCGTATCTCTCAAAAACGGTTAGAGCTAGAATCGCCAAACTTTGGGAATATGCGTCCCTAATAATTTGGATTCGATGCTAAAAAGGGAGTTTTGAAACTTAAAGCCTAGGGAAATAAACAAGGATAAATAAATTTCATACCTTCTTTTCCAGAGCACGTAGAAATGTAAAATTCGACAAGTATTTCCATTTTGACAAACGAGAAGTACATGCGAAGTGATTTAGACAAACTCATAATACAGGCTGTCCATCGGGAAGGTATATTAGTTTGTTTGCTTAAAATTTTTGATCAAATGAAAGAGTATTGACCTTATGTTGATAAATGTTTAATTTAATGTCGGCAATTATGTATGGAATACAATATCGGATAAATGTCCGCCTCTGTTAGCCTTACAAATGCGAGGCATTTTGAGCACATTTTTCATTACATTTCATCACGAATAATTTGTTTGAGTTGCTCAAGCATTTCTGGTTTGTTTGCATAAACCTTGCTTTTCAGATATCCCCACATAAAGAAGTCCGCAGCAGTTATTCAGGCACCGAGGAGGTTAATCAACATCACCATTTCTTGCAATAGCTTGTTGTGGAAAGAGTTCTCGCAGTAATTCCATTGTTATCCTGGCTGTATGCGATTTGGCGCCGTCTTGTTGATACCACATGTTGATCAAGCCCAAAGCATGCAATGCTGGCGTTAAAAAGATACCGTTACGCCGTTTTCATTTTCATAGAAGTAAGGTCCAAAGATTCCTTCTGACCCAAGTTTTATTGGATACAAAGGTGACTGATGAATTATTTAAGAGTTTTTCATTGCCCAGAACCGACTGTTCTGTTTTTCACAAATCCGTTCAAATTAAAATAAGCCTCGTCACCCATTATGTTTTTTCATGAAAATCGGGGTTGTCATGGGCGAGCTGTAACATCCTATTGGCATGTGCACGACGCACAGTGGCTGAAAATAGTTTTTTGTTGGCCAAAATTCTGTTACTTTTGAACCGATTAAAATATTTAAGTTATTTTTTAATGGATAGATATTTAGTTCAGCTTGACTAAGTTTTAATTACATTCAAACTTTTTAAGGAATTCGATGTCAAAGTTAAACTTTTGATTTTTTTAACTTTTAGAGTGAAATATGGCTTTATTATTTTTTTATTTATTAAAAAATTTTATATTTGGATTTTAATAATAATTATAAATATTTTTTGTAATAATGGAATTTTTTTATGTTACACTCAAATAATTTTTTTATACTCAAAAAAAATAGTAAAATCAACTGGAAATTTTACTATTATTACAGAAAAATTAAAAAAAAATTGGTGTCAAATTTGCAAATTTGTTTACACTCAAAGAATATTTACACTTAAAAAAAAGTAAATAATATTATCTAAAAATCTTGCTATTACTACAGAAAAATTTATTATTTTTTGCTGTCAAATTTGATAATTTTAAAAAACTTTTTAAAATAAAAACTGTAATAGATATTAATAGCATTTGTAACAATGGTAGGTTCTGTTTATTACTATTTCTTACTAATACTATGTTTTTTGTACTTGCAAATATTCAATATTTTGGTCTGTGCTATTTCTTTTCCTATAGTAGTTTTTTGGGTTCTTCATCTAAATCCCGATGTTCCACTTTCTATTGATTGCGAATACTGGAGATGAACGGATCTGTCGTTGCAAATAATATATTAAATAGATCTTCATTTGTGGAATTTCGTGAAATTTTTCTAGTGTTGTGCTCTCCATAAAATCTGTAATCCTTGTTCTTTTTTTCCTGAGCCTCCTCTGATAGTTCTCCAAGTGGCACCAAATGATATTTAATGACATCATCTCCATGGTAAAGGATTTTGTGAACTGTTGCAGACATATTTTTCCATGGGTAGTTGGTTGTATATATTTTAACAGTTTCCTTTGCATAATCTCCACATGTTCTAGAGTCAATTTCGTCATTGCACGCAAGTACTTCTAGGATTATTTTAAATCTGAAAATAAGGCTTAAGTCCACTCCTGTTATTTCAGATGCTGTTTCTGGATCTGAAAAGAATCTTCTTGCGGTATTGCCATTATTTGTATTGCCTGACCCTTGTTTTGGCTGATCTATAACACCGTAAGACAAATTTCAATTTCAATGAGCAAGACCTTATACACGTGAAACTAGAGGCTCTCTGGAGTAAAACTGCGTTTACAGTTTTTCATTCTCTGGTCATTTGTCCTTTTTAGAGGACTTTAAAGTTTTAAAGGACATTTAAATAGAAAAAAATATTTTATATATTTCTACTCATCCTACGATGCTGAGATAAAAAGCAAATGAAAGAGGAGACTCCCCTCGATTTGGCAAAAATATTTGTGTTGTTATATCAGGACAAAAGGACCTTATTCAAGTCCTTTCAAAATTTTGTCCTTTAATATCCTTGAGAATTTCCAACCATTTCATCCAGAAAAAATATATGTTAAGGACATTAATATACGCTAACACGTTGCTGAATTTCATTGTACTCACTTTGTTAGTCTCCTTTTAAAAGCACTTTAAAGTTTTAAGGGACATACAAAATTCAAAAACTTTTAATATACATACAATGTATATGGAGTCAAAGACAATAATTTCAGATGCAGTTTTACGGCTGTCACATTTCTAATTATGTGTAAGACAACAATATTTATTTATTAATCCATTAATTTTTTTTCTTTTAATATTAAACATGTACAAAATTAAAATTTAACTTGACCAAATTCATGACTACATTGTCCTTTAATGTGATAGAAGTTTATGTAACTACATAAGTATATAAGTATAAAAAACTATTTAAAAATTTCAATATTAGCGTCCTTCTCAGGTAAACCGTATACATTTCTGTTGGCGCTTATGAATAGTATTGGTATCGCGACAAAGTGTCCAACAATACTCTGCCAACATATGGCAAGTATTTTTTCCTTGGAAGCGATTTTCAATTGTGGTAAGATCTTGGTGAAATCGTTCACCATGCTCGTCACTAAAATCACCTAAGTTGCTTGGGAAAAAATCAATGTGACTATCCAAAAAATGTATTTTAAGTGACATGTTGACACCCATTTCACCAAAACTACGGACCATTTTACGAACAATCTCCTTATAATTTTCAGATTTGTTATTGCCTAAAAAATTTGTTGTTACATCCTTGAAGAAATAACACGCTTTTTTTCCACTGTTGTTAGAAAATTCGGAAACTCCTTACAATTTATCAATTTCATTAATTGTGGTCCGTTAAGTACACCTAAAAAAATAAGTATTTTTCGCTTTTAAGTTTATATGTACATACCTATTTAACTTACCAGCATCAATTTTGGCATTGCTTAATTTTGGGAAAATTGTCTTAAGGTGCATCATGGCTTCTCCTTCACGAGGCAGAGCGCGAATAAAATTTCGAATAAGCCCCAATTTTATATGAAGGGGTGGGAGAATAATCTTCGACGAAGGCACTAGAGGCATATGATCAATGCTATTTTCTCCAAGCTTATGGGTTATGCGAGGCTGCCATTCGTGATCAGTATAGTGTAATTCACGATGTCTACCTTCCCAGAGACACAAGAAACATTGATGCTTTGAAAATCTTTTTTTAAGCCCTGTTATAATAGCAACCACTTTGAGATCACAACAAATCACCCATCCATGGAGGTCATAATTAATTAATTTAAGAATATTGCGCATATTTGCATATGTTTCCTTTACATCGGTACCATAAACGATAGGCACTGATGGAAAGGCGTTACCGTTATGTAGTAAAACGCCTTTAAGACTCTTCACATAACCATCTATAAAAAGGCGCCACTCATCCGGATTATAGGGGTGACCGATGATTTCAAAAAGATTTTCAATATCTACTGCATACGTAATCCCACTTTGATCATCAACTTTAAAGAATTCATCAAAAGAATGCTTTAAAGTTGAAGTTACGCGAAAATCTTCAGAAACCAGTCTCCATTGTTGTAAACGGGATGCTAAAATTTCGGAATTGGTTTTTGTTAAACCAATATCACGCACGAGATCATCAAAATCGGCCTGTGTTATGAAATGACGAGGAGCAAAGCCGAACTCGCTGTTTATCGGTTGATATTCCGAAATATCTTCAATATCATTGTCGGCACACAATGAGTGCTCTTCAACGGCATCTGGAATTTGCTCTTCAGATGGAGCGCTTGTGTTTGTTCTAGACCGTAACACAGCTGGCTTCACTGAATCACAACTATGGTATTGGATTTTATGCCTGAATTTGTATTTTAAATTTGTAGTAAGCGGCTGCGATTGGCAAAAGTAGCACGATTCCACAGCATGTTCACTTCGATTCATCCAAATCACTGGGTAAACATATTTCATCGGATGCTGATGTCGGTTAACGGAATTCGAACCTAGTATACCACAATAACAATAGCCACACACAACTTCAGGCTGATACCACACTTTTGGTACAAAATTAATTAAAAAGTATTGTTCGTAACATTCCACAAAGGTTTTTGTAATTTTTCGCGATTTTTGATTCGGTACAAATAGTCCGCAGACAACACAAAATTTATTGCGATTGGGGCACTCCATAATTTGTTTTACTTTTACTCACTTTTTATTATTTTTTAATTTCTCACGTTAAAAAGAACAAAAAAAAAATCACTTTTTATTTGCATAACAGTTTTAGAACAGACAATTCTTCTGTGGCCTGCTTTATAAATCTGAATTTTTTTAAAGAGAACGAAAACGATGTAAGAATTTTAGTACAATTTCGGGATCACTAACGATTTTCATCCGTCATTAGTGGAAGCACAAATTTCAAAAACACTTTGTAACTGAAAAGCGCTCTTAAGGGGAGACCGGATCACCGAATGAAAAACTGTGACCGTACTTTTAATTCACGGGGGTTCCAGTTTAATGTGTATATCCATTTGTGCATGTGTTAGATTTTATTTTAAAAAAAAATTGGTTAATATTAGGGAGTTACGTATATATATTTTTTTTATAGTACATTTTGAAATTATTTGTACCCTAAACTAACAACGTGAGTAAAATGAAATTCAGCAACGTGTTAGCGTATATTAATGTCCTTAACATATATTTTTCTGGATGAAATGGTTGGAAATTCTCAAGGATATTAAAGGACAAAATTTTGAAAGGACTTGAATAAGGTCCTTTTGTCCTGATATAACAACACAAATATTTTTGCCAAATCGAGGGGAGTCTCCTCTTTCATTTGCTTTTTATCTCAGCATCGTAGGATGAGTAGAAATATATAAAATATTTTTTTCTATTTAAATGTCCTTTAAAACTTTAAAGTCCTCTAAAAAGGACAAATGACCAGAGAATGAAAAACTGTAAACGCAGTTTTACTCCAGAGAGCCTCTAGTTTCACGTGTATAAGGTCTTGCTCATGTGTTAAAATTAGTGTTGTACAGTGTAATCAATCCTAATTTCCGATATTTATCATGAACATGTTTCTTTTTTGAACTTCTTAAATCTGTGTTGGTTTCGTTGTTTCTCATTGATCCTGTAGACCCGAAATCCAAATCATAACTGATTTTTAGTATGTGTTCCATAAGTCGTATTCTTGCATGTAGTGGTGATAATCCAAATTCATATGCATCGGTATTATCTAATGATTTTGTCGGGACTTGATTTAATTGGGTTGGTGTTGCTTGGCAGATAATGCAGCTAGATGCAGCCTTCGGTCAGAGCCTGACCTACTTTTCCGTCTATCATTGTCAGCACTAATTGGTAGCTTACTTCAATTTGCTGCCCATGTAACTATAATTGTAATGGCTGTAGTGTTACAATTTGGGCCTTGATATCACTAACTTCTTGCTTAATGGCATCATGAGTTTCTTTTTTGAATTCAAATTTGATTGGCCTGCAGTATTTCGTAGAATAGTGTCTCATTTTTCCAAATATCCATTGTTGGCGTTCTTCTAGTGAAGGCTCTGAATCTTTCAAAATCTTTTTCAATCGCAATAGTGCAATTGACACTATGAACATATCTGAGTCCAAAATATTTCCACATACAACTTGTTTGTATTGTTTTTGTCCCGAAGAACCATCACATCCCCATTTACAAAAACTTTGTTGTTTCCATATTTCTTTAACTCATTTCCTGTTATTGATTGTAGCAAGCGTTCGGCTGTTTGATCAAGTAGAGATTGTAGTTGTACCTCTGCCGAAATTGGTGTGATTGGAATAGTGTCCTTTGAGGGCAAACAGTCCATTTTAGCAGCGGTTATGTGATGATATGCTGTATACAAATATGAGCCCTTTTCAATCTAAAGCAATCTGAGCTGAATATATTGCTGTTTTGTTAATTTTAAATCCAGAAATAATGCTAATGCCTCCTCATTTGTGAACTGCTTTGCATCGCTCGGAGTTGGTATACTTTTAAGCATCCATTTTGTTCTCACTGGACTAGCTTTAACAACTTTTTCGATGATATCCACTTTTGTAAATTGGTTCTGTAATCTTAATTGATGTAGGAAAGATTCTTTTATATTTGTAAAACCAATTTCATCGTCAACATCTTTAAGTTTCCGCCTCTTAGCCTTATCTTGTTTTGCTGTTTCTTCAGCGACAGTAAGTTGGCCTTCTAACCAATTATCACTTTTTATATAAAACTTTTGTTTGCTGTAGCTAACTTCTTTGTAGCGTTTTTAGTGCTTTGACGAAATTCGATATTTGTTCTTGTATTTCGGTGCTACACGAATTTAAGTTTAATTTTATTTTAACGTAACTAAGAACATCTTCCTGGTTTTTGTTTCTAAAATACTCTTCGACCAGTTCTTTATAACTGAAGCTCTCCATATATTTCTGAATATTTTTATTTGCGTCTATTATGTTTTATCACTTGCGAATATACGTCCGTACACTTAAAGGATTAACTTATTACTGAGTAAACACTTATCGAATCCGTAATTGTATAGATTGTATAGATGTATTAGATACATGATATTCACACATTGATCTTTAATTTCATAGCAGGTAGTACTTAAATTCAACAAAACTGCGCTTGATTCCAATACCTTAATATCAGGTAAAACTAATTAGTATCTCGCCAATATGGGGTTGTTTTTATCTTTAGTGGTTTAATGTTGCGATTATTGACACACTTATAAAATTGTTTATGAATTTGGTTGACCCTAAAATTTGATTACATGTAAATTTAGAAAGAGATCATATGTCTACTGTAGAACCTATTGTGATAATTTTATGACTTATTTTTTTGCTGATCAAAACAAAGCCATAAAATCCTTTCGCAGGTATTATATTTAATTATTTCATTATAAGCTATAAAAAACCCAAAGCACATATTTTTAATACACCATTGTACACGAGTACTTGTAGGGCTCTTTAAATTATCGTAATTTAAATTTTTTCATCATATTTTTTCATTGAAAAAAGTGTTCTACCCGCGGGTCGTCGCGGGTACAAGAGTATATATAGGGTTAAAGAATACTCTCACCTTTCTCCGGGTGGTACATGTTTCTTGTTCCCTTTTGTTCCCTAGAAGTTCTATTCCACTAAAGTTTAAATTTGAGGAAAAAAACAGTAGTTTCATAAATATTTCATAATGCCCCTAATCTTAAACGCTAGAGCTGTGACCACTTACAACAACTTAAGAATATAATCCTACCAACATTAAAAAAGAACGCAGGCCATTATCGATGATGGCTTGCGAGTAGTAACCATTTATTTTTGATAAAAAAAAACAGCTTTTTCTGAAATTAAAAAAAAAAACAGTTAAGTTTGACAGCATGCCACGCCCACAATTTGCAATAGTTTAACTTAATTTAATGGCTACCTTAATCTGGATATATAAGTTACAAAAAGGCGTACAAATTTTAAAAATCGGTGACAAAAATGGAAACAAATACAAATCCTTGTGCAAAATTGTGGCCAAAGTTGTTTTTTGAAGGCCAAGCTTCTGAGCACGGCGTCGAACTGAGGTTGGTGGATTGTTTTGAACACTTTCTTGAGCAGCAGTAATGTTTTCAGCCGATCTTGCAGTACGTTGTGGTCCATGCTTGGGCCTATCAGCGTTTTGTTGGCACGTTGTTTTTCACGTAACTTTCTCATCGTCACAGTAATCAATGACTGATTTTGATAAAATGTTTTAACGACTTAAACATGTTGGTTTATCGAATCTTTTTCCATCGTGAATTTGCCACGTCAATGTTTACAAAAATGGCGGCAAAACAAAGTAGTACACCTTTCCGGCGGACACCCTGTATAAAAGAAAAAAATTGGATCAGAAATATAAATACGGGTAAAGAATACTTTTTTATATCTTTGAGTTAGAAATTAATTGGTTTGTATGAAAATTGATAACAGTAGGAACGAAAAGTAGGAAAATTTATAGCGATGCATCAAATTTGTGGGTTAAAACGATAAAAGTTTATCCCTAGTACTTTCAAATTCTAATACTTGGCCCAAAATGGGCGAAACAGCAGTAAGTGAGAAAAACAATATTGAAAAGTAGGTAAGTAAGAAAAACAATATTGAATAAACAGGTTGGCTCTGGGTAAAAAAGTCTGAAAGGGGCCAAATTACAGTTTATGAGAGAAACAATAATTAATCAACAGGATGGCATAGAATATAGGAATGGGGATAAAAAGGGTTAAAAAAGTCCAAAAGGGGCGATATATAAAAAAGTAAAAAATATGTTTAATCAAGAGGATGACATAGAAAGATAAAATGAGAATAAAACAGGATTAAAAAGGGGCAAAGAAAGATGAAACAGCAGGAAGTTAGGAAAGCAATATTAAATTAAAAGGACGGCATGAAATAGAAATAGGGATAAAAAGAAATGAAAGGGGTCCAAACCATAAAAGAGAAAATGACCAAATACAATATTTAATCAAAAGAATGACATAGAAAATATAAATAACGATAAAAAGGACTAAACTTGAGGAAAATAAAGGAAGCCATAAAAGTAATATTTAATCAGCTGGTTGGCGTGGAATATTTGGAAGGGGATAAAAATGATCCAAAAGAGGAGAAATATAATAAAGAGAAAAAACCCATATTAAATTAGCAAGATGTCATGGAAATAGAAATGATTGTAAAAAGAGATAAAGGCGCCAAATATAAGAAAGTGAGAAAAGCAATTTTGAGTTAAAAGGATGGCATAGAGTATTGGGAATAAAAAAGGTCCTAAAGGGGCGAAAAAAAAACAATATTTAATAACGAAGATGACACAAAAATAAGAAATGTGGATAAAACGGGAGCCAAATATAAGAATGTGAGAAAAGCAATTTTGAGTCAAAAAGATGGCATAGAGTATTGAGAATAAAAAAGGTCTTAAAGGGGCGAAAAAAAAACAATATTTAACAACGAGGATGACACAAAAATAAGAAATGGGGATAAAACGGGCCAAGAAGAACGAAACAGCAAAAAAGTTAGAAAACCAACATTAAATCAAAGGATGCAAATGGACACAAATCGTCCAAATAGATGAATATATAAAAAAGTGAGAAAACTCATATCAAATCCGCAGGATGTCATGTAAAATAGAAAAAGGGATAAATACGAATAAAAAAGGTCAAAAAGGAGCCAAATATCAGAATGTGAGAAAAACCATATTTAATTAAGACGACTTCATGGAATATAGAAATGGGGATAAAAAGGTCCAAAAAGGGCGATTTTTAAAAAAGGGAAACAATATTTAATCAAGAGGGTGACATAGAATATAGCTATAGGCATAAAATAGAATTAAAATAGAAAAGGGTCTAAAACGGACGAAACAGCAAAAAGTTAGAACAGAAAATAAAATCAACAGAATGGCATGAAAAAATAACTAGGCATAAAAAGGGTTAAACAAAGTTTTCAAAGGTGCGAAAAGTAAAAAGTGCGAAAAATTATATAAATAAAAGGACCAAATTGAAGTAGAAATGAGGATAAAAAGGGATACAAATGTTCCAAATGGCCCAAAATATAAGTGAGGAAAATCATATTAAATCAACAAGATTCCATGGAAAATAGAAATAGAAATAACAAGGAATAAAAAGGTCCAAAGCGAGCAATATAAAAGAATGTGAGAAAAACGATTTTAAATCAACACGATTTCAGGGAAAAGTGGCGATATAAAAAAAAGAAATTGCCTTTTAAAGGGATAAAAATAAAGCCAAATAGAGCGATATGTCAGAAAAAGAGAAGAACAAAGTTAAATCGAAAGGATGACGAAGAAAATAGAAGTGGGCGAAAAAAGAACCTAAGAGCAAAAAATTAGAAAGTGCGAGAAGCCAAATTATATCGAAATGATGACATAGAAAATGAAAATCGGGTTAAAAACGGTCCAAAAGGGTCGAAAAAAATATGGGCAAAAACGCATATGTAATCAGCAGGATGGCATGGCAAATATAAATGGGGATAAAAATTGATTAAAAAAGGAGGCAAATATTAAAAAGTGAAAAAAAAGTATTAAATCAACAAGATAACATAAAAATGAGAAACGGCGAAAAGAGATAACAAAAGGTCCAATAGGGGCGAAAACGAAAAAAGCTATAAAAACTATATTGAATTAAGAGGATGGCAAAAATAATACAAAAAGGAATAAAAAAGTAACAAAACTGGCGAAACAGCAGGATTCTCGAAAAAAATAATAAATCTATGGGATGAATAAGTCAGAAAAACAATATTAAACCATTAGATGACATAGAAACAACATTGGAAATAAAAAGACAAACGGGAGAGTGAAAATCAGTAGGAAAACACTATTAAATCAACAGAATATAGGTCAACAAATAAAGAAAAAAACAAAAATGGCGAAATATCAAATTGACAGTACAGTATTATTAAATTAGCAGGCTTAGAAAATAGAAATTTAAAAACAGTATTAAATACAGCAGGCACAGAAAATAGAATTGGATATAAGATGTGTTAAAAGGGCGAAATAGAAAAAATATTAAAACATTATCAAATTACCATGTATATTTATAATTGCAATGGGAAGGAGAAGGGGTGTAAGGTCCACAACAGGCGAAACATTCAAAAGTGAGAAAACAATATTAAAATTTTAGAAATGATGAAAAAAGGGCAAAATGGTTGCAAATCACCTATTGATGCATCACTTTTAAGTGGCAATTTCATAAACATGACTTTGAGGTTTCTTTTTAAATATAAATATTCTATTATCATTCCCTTAGTTCTAAGGTGCATCGTTTTAACGATAGTTTCCAACATCTCAATAGCGCAAGAGAGAAGGAGCATTTATATGACCTGACTACCTACTGCTCTACCATGATAGAGAACAGTGGGAATAGTTCCTTATTGCACTACCTAGGAGTTGGTAAGGTTAACACGAGTAGTAACAATGCAGCAATTTACGTAAAATGTATGAATGCAACTAGCTAACTGAATTTCTAATTACGTAACAAGTAATTCGGTGGAGATTACTACCAAAAAAAAAAACTAAAAAAAACCGGCACTATATGCCGCTACAACAACAACCAAAAAACTAGGGGGAACACCATGCGGCAGTAACTTCTCTAATTATCACATATTTTTAATCTTGACGTTTAGGGTGCGTCTTTTGCTTTACTGAACATTTTCATTGTTTTTTGTTCCTTTTAGCTTTAATTAAATCTGTTTTTGACCTCATTATGACAAATTTGTAATTAAATCAACTCGACTCTTGTTTATGAATTAATGTTTGTGTACCGTCTAGCCAGCCAGTATGTCTCACTTTGTGTCTGTACATGACGTGTTGCCATGGCATGCCGGTCACAATGGCGTACTTAGGAGCCCTACAAATTTCGCATCCTTGTGCAGCTGACATTATGGCGCTCTGTGACGTACGTTGTGTCATTATCATGGGATGTTTCTCTAATTGTTGGAGTTCTCGGAAATACACTTTCATGGACACTTAAACTGCAACCTCTGCAGCTCCCATCGTCATTTGATTCTAGAAGGATTGTAAATAATGCAAAGAAAAAAAGTTAATGTCGAGCGTGGCAGACTATAAAATACTCTACTTATACACCACTCCGCTATTCAGAGGATTAAGCACCACTGTGTGGAGCTAACTATTTGTCGTCCATTAGGTACCATACAAAATGCAAGCTTGACCGGATATAATTTGTGGTTTTAGAGCTGCTGGACCTCAAACAAGGAGATACCTTTGTGTGGGGGCCATTCAAAAACATAGACCAATATTATCTATTGTACAGCACATGGCTGTTGGATGATCGTTATGCTACATGAAAAATTTGGAAGGAATCAGATTTCAGATAGGAATCAGTAAAATGTGACTCTAAAGCTGCAGATTCTGAAATCGGGAAGTACCTTTATGTAGGACTATACAAAGATATGCACCTATGTGATCCAGTTTCACTACAGTTAATTAATGTTCGATCATAACGTACCATGCAAATTTGATCGGGTGTTATTTGTGGCTACAAGAGCTGCAGGACCTAAAATCAGGAGTGACTTTTGTATTGGACCTATACGAAAATGTGAACTGATATGGTTAAATTTTACTAGAGATGGTGATGGTGAAATTTGTTCAAAATCTAATGTAATATTTGGCCTTAAGAGCTGTTCGTTCTGAGATTATGATATTAAAATATGGACCGATGTGGACCAATTTCAATACGGTTCGTCCTGGGACCAGACTTGAAGAATGTACAAGTTTCATCAAGATCGGTTCATATACGACCTGTAATATATCGACAGACTGACGGACGGGCATCGCTAAATGGAATCAGATAGTATAAGTAATTCTGAATCGATCGGTATATAAGTAATTAATATAGGGATTATCTCCATTTTTTATAGGGTGTTGCAAACATCAGCACTTTGTCATAACACCCTGTACCACAGTGTCGTGTACTAATAGAAATGCATGACATAATTAAAAGATGATGTCGATCCAACAATACTCGTAGAGTCCGCACCAGCTACGACTTGTTCAGCAACTTGATTGCGTTATAACTACGAGTAAGTTATTCAAGTTGATATTGTTAAAATTTTTATAATGAAACTGCTAAATGCAACGAATGCCGAGGAATTGTGGGATGAGGACAATTTAAAATGTGTTCAAGTTCAGGCACTGATTTCTGTTGCAAATCATATACAAATTTTTTAATTTGCACAACTAGAGCGGTCGTCATTAGAAAAGCTGTTCATTTTGAAAGTCTCAATTTTCGTAAAGGTTTAAGTTCAAACAATACGTTTTTTAAAAATGTTAATATATTTACTTCTAACTATGCAAATTGACATCAGTTAAAAGAAATTTTGCGGAAATTATGGCACTGTCACTGATGCATTAAAAGGTCTTTGGAAGTCCTTAAATCTGTGGTTTTCACAAGGAAACGCTTAAGTCATAAAATCGTAACATTTTTTTTTTTTAATTTAGTTCTTTTTTTTAGTAATCTTGATAATACAAACAATTTATCTTTTGAATTATTATTTCAAAAAATATGTATTTTTTTGTTTCAAAGTAAAATTATAATGTGCAAAACGTGCAAGCAAAAAAAAATCACTTTTTAAATGTTTTTTGTAAAAATAAATGTTGCCATTCAGGACACACATTATGACTTATGTTGTTTTTACCAGCAAAAAAGTCCTCAAATATTTTCTGTTTTGCCAATAGATTTAATCAGAAACTAAAGTAAGGGAAAACAGCAATCTTTGGGTATGAGATATTAAAATATTGAATTTTGATGAAGTGAATTTGTCATTCCGTTTGTGACACCTCAAATATTTATCGGATACCCTACGAAGTTTATATAATTCTCTGCAAAAGTCATCAAAAATATTTGTTTTCCAGAATGACATTTGCGCACAATATCAAAAATAAACTTGTTTAAATTAAAATTGGTCTTAATTTGGTGGCGGATTACACCGTACAACAGCCAATCTGGGGGGTGAGAAATTCCAAGTCAGGGTGATGGTACTAGGTCAGTATATTAAAACCCTCAAAGGGTTTTGCGTTCGTATAAGTAACTTCACTTAATTGTAAATAAAAGCAGAACGCGTTAATCGATTTCTATGATCTATGTCGCATTTTGTTTATAGGTTATGTGACTTTACGTGAAAGTTATAAGACTCTACACGTTTTTCCGTTTGGGATTTATATGTTTAAAAAAAAAAAAAAAATTTTTTTTGGCAAAATTTTCTTCATAAATTTATTTCTAATTGCAAAAATGTTGATTTGGTATTAATGGATTAAAGAAAATGTAATTATTAATTTTTCTCAATTTATTTCAGCAAAATCGAACTAGTCGTTCTCGAGTTATGTCAAACTACGTTTTTGCCAACATTTTACAACTAAGCGAAAAAACATCAAGATAAGAAAAAAATGTAAAAGGTCATAAAAAAAACTGGCACATACGAACGCAAAATCCTTTGAGGGTTTTAATATACTGACCTAGTACCATCACCCTGACTTGGAATTTCTCACCCCCCAGACAATAACCCCAAAAATGTTCCACAGTGTTATTTGAACCACTTAGATATGGCCACAAATAATCTCTCATAAATACAACTGTGACATTGTTTTTAACATTTGGGTATATTTAGAATCCATCTGCGGCTAGACCTATTTCATTTGGCTTTTCTGCACATTAAGAAATAATGGTCGCCACGCCCAAAATTTATTTTTTTTACTAGTTTATTATTCTACACGATTTTTTTAATACACTTATTCTCTTTGCAATAATGATCTGGGACACTATGACGTACATATATTCCTTATCGTCGTAAAATTCAACGACAATCTAGCCATGTCCGTGTGTCTGTTAAAGGCACGATAGCGGTCAAACAAATGGCTTGTGCACACAGAAATAAATCAGTTGGACATCGGTCTGCACTACAAAATTTTGGTCAGATAAACCGAATTTCTTTTGCAATAACCAAAATTCTATGGTACTGATGATAACATGGCTCGAGATATCATATGATGGTTGCTACAACTATATCACTGTATTTACAGCCAATAACACAGTTATAAAAACCGAATTCAGCTTAACTATTGGTTGCGACATCTGGCGGTTGTGGCAACTAACCAATCGTGATGTACAAGTTACTTTGGTACCAATAATTAGTGATGAACAGATTAGTTCTTTTTAGTGACCAAAACCTTTGTAGTTGGCTGTTGTAACATAAAATTCGTTAATCTAACACCAACTCTGTCTAAGCAAAAAAATATTCGAAGTCTCCACAAAATGTATAAAAACAAAAAACAATATGGTCAGACAGTTTATGTTTCGTGGGCTAGGCGGTTAATGCTTCCACATACTTCCATATACTGTCATATCAATAAACAAACTATAAATACAAAATAAATTAAAAAATATATACAAACTTAGCTGTAATTAAGCGACATAACTCAAACTTGATCAGAGTTTTCGCCTAACAACAAATCTGTTCTTTGTGTGTGGTCATACGCTGTTTGGGATTGTAAATGGCGATATCGGCTTAGGGGAAAGAATTTCCCTTTAAGGGACTGAAAGTACGTCGCTTAAGAGTTATTCTTTTAAGTATTTGCTTAGCAAATAGTAAGCCTTTGTGGGCAGACAATAGTTCAAATGTGTACAGTTTGTTAGCACACACTAAATACCTCAAAAAATGGCTAAGTTGCTGAACTTTCTGGCTCGTGTGGCTCAAAAACGTACCTGATGGTCAAAACGGGCGATTAATACATTTTGCTACACATCCAAATACAGAGTAATCTTCAAGTTTTGGCTGAGATTTACCATGGACGCATGGGCCTAAGGCGCACAAAACACGTACCATTTTATTGCGAAAGGACGGTGGAGGGTGTACAAGTTTCGGTGTAGCCAAACTTAACGACGTTTTACACTGTTTTTTCTATTTGTAGAGTATGTTTATGTATCGTATGTATATTAGAGCGCCCATAAAACAAAAAGTGTTATTTTTTCTGCTCCCCGCTCGTTTTCTATATTGGGCATCAAAAATAATATCCCTGCAAATTTTTTTGTTGTAATCGGATGGAAACCGGCCAGTCCGTCACGACGTTTAGCCCTTAAAATGGAGTAAAACTAGTTGCAAGCTTTGATGGGTTATAACACGTCAGCCAGACGACTTTCGGAAAATACACCTTAAGCATGCAAATATACAGACAAACAATTTTCTCTTACGCAATCTTGACATGTTTTTTTCAGAGGTCAATCTTCATATTTGAGTCAAAATTTCTTTCAAACGTTTATAAAAAAAATTACTAATTTACGTATGAAAAAAATTTTGACTTAAATTGCTTTAAAGATGAACATTTTTCTCCTGGACCGATTTTGTCTAATTACCATCACAGCTTATATCGTTTAGCCGTTATCAAACAAATTTTTTGAGTCCCTGGTTAATTCTTTTTGCCGCTTTCGTGCTTTTAACAGACAGACGGACAGGGCTTAATCGTCTTATAATATTTTATAAAGTATCCAGGCAATATTTCGAGGTGTTGCAAACGGAATGACAACGACTTAATAATTAATACCATTCTAAACCAATCTAGTTGTTTTTTTTTCAAAATAAATTTAAAAGAATGTCTTTGGTGGTTTATTTTTGGGAAAAGTAATGTGCATTTTCCGAAGGTATGACAATTTAAACAACTCCCTCTATTTTTTTTAGTTGTTTATTTTATTTAATTCAAGTTTACATAGTAACCATAAATAAACGAAAAGGTTTTAATTATATATTATAACTAAATATTATAACAATACATAGCCCTTAATCGGGAACTCAAATGCACTTAATATTATTTTCTACCAAAAATACATTTTAGATAATTATTTATTGTTGCTACATTGTATTATTCGAGGGCGGTTCGGAAAGTTCTTAGCCTATCAATGAAAGAGAATAGTTAGTTTTTCAAAAATATTTTTATATTATGGAAGTTTCCAAAACACTTAACGTTTTTCTGTTTATACCGCGCTTTTTGTGCTAGGCTAAGAAGTTTCCGAACCGCCCTAGTATAATAGCTGTAATATGTTAAATTATGCAATGATAAATTTTAAAAATCATTACTTTCGTATTTAGAGATGATAAAATAAAAAGTTTAGTTATTTCAACCACCAAAATCTATTTGTGTTTATTTTAATCCTTTCCTCGATACCTTTATTTGATACGCTAGTGTCGAATCTTAAATTATTATTAACTAACAGTTTACTGCATACAGCTTTTTCATTCGCTCTCCGATAACAATGATAGAAAATGGGAATACCATAGTTATTTTGTATGAAGCCTTTCTTGTCTAGGAAGAGGAAGGCTTCAGGAGGGACGTATCCTGTCAATAGAGTTAACTGAATGTAACTATCGTTCACATAGTGAGGAGCCATGGTAAGATTGTTTGAGCAGCATTGTGTGCTTTGGACAATGTGGTTCCTAATTATTTTTATTATAAAGTTGTCGATTCTTTTTATAATTGAAAAGTTATACAGTCTTTTATTACTTACATATTTTGTGTACCCACTACTCGTATTTGACATCCTATAAAGTGTAGTACAAGCACGAAGGCATTTTCTATCGAATTTTCGTATCAGTTCCATGTAAGATGGCGATACGTTAAACCAGATAGGGCAGCCATAAGTTGTTATAGGACGCACTAATGATTTATATAACAATGTTTTTATTTCTGGTGTTATGTGTTTTGAAAAAAATAGAGCCTTGTAGCTGAAGAAAGCTTTTCTTGCTTTGTTTAACTGGGTTTTCACATGCTCATTATAATATCAAAATTGGTCTATATGTAGCCCTAAGTATTTTACTACCTCTTTGTTTGGTATGCTTTCATTGCTTTGTGGAGCCTTTAAACCGAAGGTTTTCCAATATTTCTTGATATTATAATTACATTTTGCTACGGTGGGCGAAAAAGGATCGTCTCACATTTGTCGTAATTGATTTTCATATTCCAATCGTCAGAATATTTTACCACCGTATTGAACTTATGTTGTAGATTTACATTAATTTTCTCTAACAATTCCCTCAATTGCGAATCGCATCGAGCCTATATGTTCTTGTACAGAAAGAAAAACAGATTTTTCTATTGCTTGTGTCAGACGGTTTACTTGTTCAATGGTACTGTGACCTCCCCGGAATCCAAACTGATGGTCTGGTATTAATATTGTTTGACATAAGAAATGGTTTAATTTTTGATAGGAGAACTTTTTCAAAGATTTCGGATCAGAAGGAAAGTAAACTGAGTTCAATATGAGGAAGGGATTGATTTGTCCTTTCCAGGCTTTAAGATCATTTGAATCAAAGAAATTTTCCACGCTTTGGGAAGTAGCTATGCCTCAAAATTGAATTAAATTCACGTCAATAAAAGGAAGTTACATGATCATTTTAGGCGTTAAAGTATCATATCCGGGTGCTTTACCGGATTTACGGTTTTCCTTATAATATGCATTATTTCACTAGCAGTTGTTAACAATGAAATTTCGGCTGGATTAATTTCATCTGGACGAAGGAATCCTCTACTTGCAGGATTTGGAGGTAATGTCTGGTCCAGATGGCTTCCTCCTTTTCTGATATAGACCACTCGTCAATTGCGTTGCGTAAAGGAAATTGAGTATCCGCAGGCATACTTGCATTTCTTAGAGTTTTCCAAAATGAAGATGTTTTTGAAGCTGTAGAAGTAAGACTTGCCATATAGTTTGCATGCTGTCTTCACCGTGCGACCTCTTAGTCACTTCTAAGATGGAGTTAAAATTTGAAACGCTATTGTCGTTATCTATAGCATTAGAAATAAGTTGAGTAGAACCTACTTATATATGACAGCTAATGTATTTCCTGTATTTTAACCAGTTTGTGTTTTGAGACGTGAGTCTGAGAGGCTTATCTACTTATAAAACTACAGACTTCTCATGAAGACGATATGTAACAGGTGAATGGTCCGGCGATAAGTCCGGACAAGTACAAGCGGACAAGTTCGATTTTCTAATTCCTCTTTTTATATCAAAATCTATTATGTCGGGTTTCTTGTTAAGGTCTGGAGGCCAGTATGTTTGTCGACCGGACGATATAAAGTCTATTTAATGTTTCCGTAGCGTTAGGCACTTGTACCGCTGGTTTCCCTTAAGATTTGCTAGGCGGGATCCCCAGTGCATATGTTTGGCATTGTAGTAACCAGCAGCAAGAGAGTTGCGTCCGAGGCCATTTTCTGATATCGCGAACCGGAGGGATTTTTGTTTTTTGATCCGTGTTGCAGTATATAAAACAAGGGAACAAGATATTCGTTGATAAAGAATAGAATTATGTTTTTAAATCTGCGCTTGGTTTTTTCTATAAGCTCGACTTTTCGGATGAAGAATATAGTTTGAAATTGTTTTAGGTAAAGATATATCGGACACGGTACGAAATTTTTAAAAAAAAGTTAGAGCAAATTGAAGCCGAAGGAAAATAAAACAAATTGCTGTCAAAATCGATAAAAAATGCTCTTAAAAGGTTGCTTGTGAAAACCTTAGATATACTCGAATCAGTTGCGACAGCTGTTTTGTTTCGTTGCTTTTTGTGTAATATTAGCCATGTTTGGTAGGGCTTATTAGCTAAGTATCTTAGTTGCTTTGTACTTATAGTATAATAAAATGTGAAGGAAATAATAAAATCTATACTTTTGACTGCTGTATTTTAAAAATGGCAGTTTTGCAAGCGGAACAAAATAGGAGCAATTCCAAAACTTGTGTACGCTTTGGCGCCAAAAAAATTAACCCGCCCTAATGTAAGTTTGTCCAATGTGCTGTTATTTGTTACATTTCGCATACACGCACACACATACATACTAGAAGTTATTAGAACACACCAAGTGACACAAAACAGTAAAATAAAAATAGACACAAGTTGGAAAACCACAGCAATGTTGAACAATAAAAGCTATGCGGAAAGCCTTAAGTTTTCAAATATTTAAAAATGGGAAATTATTACCGTATGTATCATGCGGTGCTACTTTTCTTGCCTTCAATAAGACCATCTCTTCTTCCTTCAACTCAAACGGTTGGCCTGAATATAGGCTCTGGCCAAATATTGCATTACTTGAGATCCTCATTGAATTCTTTTATACTCAGGCTTTGTAGTACGATTATACTTATAATATCAACAAAACTATTATGTAATTTCAACTTCAACACATGATTTGGTGCCACTTGTCGTCATAAACCAATCTCGTGTTGTTCGTTCTTATTTTTCTTGTTTTATTGGACTTCCTTGCGAAGAGTTGTTCTTGGAAAATAAAGCTGATGAACAATATCACCATTTTTCATATTTTTTTTACCAAGCCGCCATTCAGCAAAATGTTCGGCTCAGCCGACCAGCCGCCGACGAACAATATATACACGGCTGAGCCGACCAGCCGCCGCCGACCATTTTGGGCCGGCTCGGGTCTGTGGTGGTGTGCAGTTTCACACGCTGCATTGTCGGCCCCTACTTGTGCTAAGAAAACGGTCACAACGTTAGGGAAACTGAAGACCAGAACTTTGGCATGTTATGACAGAATTGCGACTAATATTTCCCAATAAGCTAAGATCCCGATTAACTCCACACTCCGCACCTGACATTTTCTTGTGGGGTTATTGCAAACAGAAATCTACAAAACAAAACCCACAAATTTGAATAAACTAAAGCAATCAATTCGAGAAACTATTGCCGCTATTCCTGTCTCAACTCTCCAAGCAGTAATGAACAACTTCTTGGTAAGATGCCGCACGTGCATAAACGAGCATGGGGCATTTAAATTCCGTTATTTTTAAAACTTATTAAGCTTCATTTAATAAAGTTGAATAAGCTTTTACGCGAATAAACGAAAAATTAATTCCATATACTGAAAAAAAAATATTTGAGTTTCTCAATGTAGCAATATTCATCAGCCACCCTGTATATTTACATTCGTACGGACATATGTACCGCAAACCCATAGGTCTAGGCCTCAAATATCTTAAAATCTCTATATTAATGCCGTATTCCGATTCATGATGAGATTATTTATATAAATAATACTCATATGTCCTCAGTTCAAGAGCGCTAATTTATATTTGTATTTGTGAGAAAATGTCTTATTTATGAATTTTTGAAGATCAATAATATAAATGTAATATCGATGCATTGCACTACATATGTTTCAACTTAATCTGTTTCATGGCTTTTTAAGTCACAAGATACAGTTTGAAAGGAGTCACCAATGGTCAGAGAACGCCGCCATTTTTAAACTGTTGAGCCACTGCTGCCTTCTGCGGTTCACTTTGCATAAAGTTCTTAGCAGTTTCAATCTGATTTGGGTTCATACACATACTCAAATTTAATGGAAGAGTACGTATTCCTCATTCAAACTTCTTATACATACAAACATGATGTAAAACGATCTCTGAGTGATGCGGAAAATCTCTATAACGTGAGCTTTGGCTATTTTGGATACAAGCGGCAACCAAGTATGAACAGGGTGGGCCAAAAGTTACCATGGGGTTAAAACTTTAATAACTTTTTCATTCATTTTTTTATTTTTTTTCTCTGATACTCGTATGTACATATACGCAGATGAAGAGGCTAGAAGCCAGTAGTGCGATTCACTATCATTTATCGATCCGACAATATAAAATATTTTTTTCTTTTTTATTTTGGATATTATTATTTTTTCTTTTATATATTAATGTCAACTACACATTTTTTTATGGTTGTAGGATGACAACAAATACTGCTCCCAAAAGAAGGCGCGCTAGATCGCAACAACTGCTTCGGATGTTGGGTTTTATAGTGAATAGCCCGGGAAGTAGCTACGTCGAAGTTAATGATGCGGTTCCCGAAAATGTCAAAACAAATGGATTATCCAAATCTTTGAGAACTGAGAACTGTGGAACACTAATGTCCGGCTCATCTCGTGTGACTTGTATGACAAACTTAAATGCCACAGCTGATTTTACGTCCAGAGACAATTGAAGCGTTGAAACATGAAATCAAAGATGCCATTGAAGAGATTCGACCCGAAACAATAAAAAATTGGGTTGATCGGATGTGGTACTGCCAGTCAGTGGTGGTGTTCATATGAATGATATTGTGTTCCATTCTTAAATGACAGAGTTCAACGTTTCCAATAAAACCAGAAATTGAAAAAATTTATCAGTATTTTTTTTACAGCCGATTCAAATTTAAAATATTAAATCGCCCACCCTGCCATTGCCATTGAAGAGATTCGACCCGAAACAATAAAAAATTGGATTGATCAGATGTGGTACTGCCAGTCAGTGGTGGTAGTCATACGAATGATATTGTGTTCCATTCTTAAATGACAGAGTTCAACGTTTCCAATAAAACCAGAAATTGAAAAAATTTATCAGTATTTTTTTACAGCCGATTCAAATTTAATATGTTAAATCGCCCACCCTGTACATATCTAGCAACCAATTACGAATCCTAGAAATACACGTTGGTGAACTCAATTATAGCGAAATGTAACTAATAATTGGCCGTTCGCGTCATTAATTTTTCACTCGCTCATAAAACTTAATTGGCCGTATTGCAATATTGCATTTGTAATAGTCGTGTGTGTATTTTAGTGCAATAATCATTATCTAGGGTGTTTCATTCACGACTGGGCAAATTTCACCAGCGTATTCCTTGGCTCATTTCATGAAAATATGTCCATCTACGCCCCGAAAATGCAAGGGGGCGAAATGGCAGCGGTTTGAATTTTCGGATTGGTGGTCGGAGGGTACTAGGGTAAAATTGCTTAGTTTTGCACCAGTAGTCTGATTTTTTTGTTTTTTTTTCGATTAGAAGATAGCTTTTTTCTCTTAGAAGATAGCACTACCTCTTACCTTTCAAAATTACCTAAAAAGAAGTCCTACCGTTTCAAAGTTATGACTATTTGACTTAAATACGAAATAACAGCACACATTTATTTGTTGTGTATTTGTTTTTGTGCAGCTGATAGAAATTGCCGTTTCTTTACTTTACTTTACTTTTAATGGAAACCGAATTAATTGAAAAATGACGACCAGCTGTTCTTTGATATTTCATTTGTTTGCTAATACAGTATTTCATTTAATCAAATCAGCTGTTGCTTTAATGTTGCCAGAAACATTTCATGTTATTTTACATTATCAGCAGAGTAACACTTCAGCAACATTTTTTCGTAGAGTTTTCGTTTTTTATATGGAGTTTGAGAGCATTTGATATGAAAAATCGAACAGAGTACTAGGCTTAACAAAAACAAATTTGTTTTTTACGGCTATCTTTTAAGAGAAAGAGAGAAAAAAACACAAAAATCCGACCCTCGACCACCAAACCAAAAATTTTCAAAACTTTGCCATTTTGCTCCCTTGCATTTTGAGGCATGGTCGTAGATGGACATATTTTCATGAAATGCGACGAGAAATACGCTGGTGCAATTTGTCCAGTCGTGACTGAATCACTCTGTAGTATTTAGTGCTTAAAGGGTTTAAACATATGTACATATATTAATAACTAATTAAGCTATATATAATAATATTAAATGAACTTTAACATGAATAAAAGAAAAATGAGATCCATACACTGTAAAAAAAGTTTTTTGAGTTTCTTAATATAGCAATATTTATCAGCCACCCTGTACATCCAATTTATCATAATGTGTGTGACGTTCCGAAGTAAGCGTTGGCGACAATGCGGATAAACACACATCGATCATTTCATATTGAGCTTGACGTTGAAAAATAATGATGGCCGACGAAGCGGATGATGCAAAATATTCTCGTTTACGACCAATACACTTTTGCATGCGCACAGACTAATTTTTGAAGCAATTTTTCCACTCCGATTGAGACCCTCTAAAACATCATTTTTGAACGATTTTTGAACAGCTGCTTCGGGCGATGAAAAACGTTGACCACCCAAATTTTTCTTGATGCTAGGCAATAAGAAGAAATCAATGGGTACCAATTCAGGGCTGTACGGTGGATGGCCCATCAATTCGACATCTTGAGTGGTCAAATAGCTCATCGTTTCGGGTGGCCTTAATCTCACGGTAGGTCACATGTCGGTCTTACTTAATCAGTTCATGCAAAGCATCGATGGTTTCTGGAAAGTGACCGGAGTTGGACGTCCTTCACGAAATTCATCCTGGAGCGTACCTCGTATCAAAACAAGACAAAGCCATAGGGGAACCCCAGGTATAGACGTTGATATTGCTGCTGGATACCATAGGCAAGTGTCTGGAGAGTGTAATGCATAACAGGCAGTAGACTTCGGTCAAGGAGGTTGAAGGAATCTCTCCACAACAATAAGGCCAAATCCACCGTTGATGATATCAGCACACTATCGGGAGAAGGAAGAAGTCCAATTATATGCACACGCAGAGAAAAAACATGGTTACTACATGGTCACGGCAATAATAATATGTTCTCCGCAATAAAAATAGGTTCGTCGCAACGATAGCATTGTTAACAGAATTTATTTTTGACAATATTATAATTGCTGCAATATTAATATTGTTGAAATGTATTATTGCCAAATTTAAAAATGAAAATATGGTTATAGCAACAATATAAATATGGTTGGTGCGACAAAAGTATTGTGTTTTGCGTTTTATGTTAACAATAATTTGATTACGGCAATCATACTGTATGATTGTAATTTTTCTTCATTTAAATATGCTTTTAAGAACAAATGTTATTGGTACGGATCTAATGCAATAATAGTACATTTTTTATCGAAATTGAAATTTTTTAAACAAGCTGCTTTGGCTTTGTTTCACTGAAATATTTTTAATAAAAACGCTTACGTTTATTTAAACTTATTTTTTCTACTGTGAAATAAATCACTCCTGTTATTTTGAATTTAATGTATTTTTGAATAATTTTCATAATTCAAATCTATTTTTGACAACTGAAACCAATTATAATAAATAATATTTGTGATCAAATCTATTGTCGACAACTTAACAAATTCTAATAAATTATATTGCGGATCATAGTATAATTGTGTGTGATCATACTATGGTTGTAGGGATCATAACATGGTTGCGTGTGAATCATACTATGGTTGTGAGAATCATACTATGGTTGTATATGAAACATTCAATGGTTGTGAGGATCATACTATGGTTGTGGAGATCATAGTATGGTTGAGTGTGAATCATACTATGGTTGTGGGGATCATAGTATGGCTATGTTTGAATCATATTATTGTTGTGAGGAGCATAGTATGGCTGTATTTGAATCATACTATTGTTGTGAGCATCATAATATTGTTGTAGCATAACCATATACCCAACAATAGTATTATCCTCTTCGAATATTGTCACCACAACCATACTTTTTTTCTGCGTGCAAATGAAGCCATTAAAACGATTAAACTAGAACATTTGCAATAGGCAAATGTTCTAGCCAGAATGATGCCGAACTTCGGGGGCCCTAAGCAGATAATGACAGTAACTCGAAGAAGCTCATTGGCAGACGATTGACTGCTGAAAACATAGGCGACATCATGTTAAAGGGGAAATACAAGTGGGACACAATCAGCACATTTATATCATGCGTAAACCAAAAACTACGAGTGGCGGAAGATACCCGTAAAAACTCGAGGACGACGCAGTCGGAATGTAGAAAGAAGAGAAGCATCGTATATCTCTCTAAAGGTGGTGACTTTTAGGGAGGCGCAAATAGGAGATTGACGACTCCGTTGTGTCCCCCCAGTCGACACTAAATCCAGAAGCGTCTGACAGTGGGAGACTCTCTGCAGCTTTTGTGGCATTCTGATTGATACCATAAAAATCTTAAGTATGGGATACTGGAAATAATTGAATAACCCTTGGCTTGACGGCTGTGATATTCTGCAACCTGAGTATTTAAAAGTGAATTTCTACGGAAATGGCTTCTGGCTAATAGAACAGTTGCGTCTGTCATTTTGAATTCTATCAACTCTTAAAATGCGCTCGAAGTTCGTCTTAATTCTGTTGTTGGTGAAGTCACTAAGTCAATGACAGTCAATTTTACTTGTGCAATGGATATATATGAAAAATGCGAAATTTCAAAAACGCGATTTTAATTAATCCAAGTAGTGTCCGAAAAACTAAAGGAGGTGCAGACCTCCACACTTAACAAAAATCGATACGATAAGCAACGAAGCAGTCATCATGGACATAGGATACATGGATGAAACAACGGAAGAGCAAGATGTGCTGACTGCCCTGACCGGTGCCATAAAGACAAAGGAATCAAGTGCGTTTAAAATCCTAAATATCAGGGAATCACATGAAAAAGCTGATCTAAACGCTGGTCCATGTACTACTGTAGGCAAAGAAAAATACCGGATCAATATTCTTAGGATCCGAGAAAAGCGTTTCAATCTCACATGCTACAGATGCCTGGAACAAGAGCACATGGTCAAGGAGTGAAATGGTGTTCACCGGTCGAATGAATGCAGAATATGAGCCTTGCCAAACTGGAAACAAGGCTCATGATTGCAGGGCAAACATAATATGCACAATGCGAAGTGGCTGGATTTCAGGAGATCGCTCACTACACGCAGAGACAATATATGGTTACTATATGGTCACGGTAACAATAGTATGTTATCTGCAATAAAAGTATGATCCTCGGAACCATAGTATTGTTTTTTTGAATTTCATTTTGACAATTCTATGATTGCGGCAATATTAATATTGTTGAAATGTAACAATAGTATTGTTGCCAAATTTAAAAATGAATATATGTGTTGTAGCAATAATATAAATATGGTTGGTGCGACAAAACTATTGTTTTTTTTTTGGATTTATGTTAATAATAATATGATTACGACAATCATACTGACGAAATCATATTATTGTTTTGATTTGACAATGTTATTGTTACGAATCTTACGCAATAATAGTACCTTTTTATATTTAAATTAAATTTTTTCAAAACAAACTACTTTGGATTAGTAAAACTGAAATATTTGTAATTAGTGAATTTTTTTCTACTCTTATATTTAATCACTCTTTATTAATCACTCTTATTATTAAGAGTTTAATGTATTTTTACATAATTTACTTAGGAAAATCTGTATTGTTGAATAACAACTTAATTCAATCCTAACAAAAAATGTTGGGGATTATAGTATGGTTGTGTGTGAGTCTTACTATGGTTGTATGTTAAACATATTTTGGTTGTATGTTAAACATACTATTGTTATGAGGATCATAATATGGTTGTGGAGATCATAGTATGGTTGAGTATAAATAATAATATTGTTGTAGGGATTATAGTATGGTTGTGTTTGAATAATTCGATTGTTGTGATGACCATAATATTGTTGTGGGGATCATAGTATGGTTGTGTGTGAACCATACTATTGTTGTGATGTTCATAATATTGTTGTGCCACAACCATATAACCAACAATAGTATGATGCTTTTCGAATATTGTTATGCCAACCATACTTTTTTTTCTGCGTGTACATTAGGGGACCACGATGCTTGGATACCAGGAACAAATTGTACCCCAATGAATTTGAAATTTCTATAAATAAATCTATGGAGTATGAGAGAAGCACAAGACCTACTCTTACAAAAAGCAACAGAACTAAACTGCGACGTAGCAAAGATTAGCGAACCATTTAACAACCCTCTTCCGGGGACTTGGTATGAAGACAAAACAAAGCGAGTGGCAATACTGGTAATGAATAGACAGAAATGTAACCACATATAGCATCTGTGAAGAATCGTCAAGTTTTGTCTATACCACAATCAACGAAGAAAGAGTATACAGCGTGTACCTCTTACCAAACACAAGCCTTGATCAATTTACGGTTGCCATAAGCGAACTGGAGTGCAGCACTAGGTCGGGAAAGGCAGAGATTTCAACAGAAAATCCCCCGAATGGAATTTGAAAGTAGGACAAAAGAGAATTTTACTACATATATAAGACGGCAGAAAGATATAATGGATTGAATTTGAAAAATCTGAGCGATAAATTCGACGCAAATGTTAAGACGCCAGCATGTAGAGGACGCAGAAATACAATACGAGGGAGCAACGAGTCTATTGGTACAATCTTAATCGATCGCAGTCTCAACCAGAAATCCCAACATCGAAAACCTTAAAGTGGAGTTGAACCCCGATACGCTATTAAGAAGAGCAAGCGTGAAAAGTGAGAGAAGTAGAGACGAACCGAAGGGGTAAACCGTATCAGATTATAACAAAGATGGGCGGGAGAAATAGTGGCGATACTATTTCTAAATGACGCGAACGGCAACTCTGCTAAGCCTAAACTGACTCCTTCTACTAACATTGTGTCTGTTAGTATAGACAAATTTAGAGCAGAGTGCAAAAAAGATTAAAACCGGACAAAGCACTAAGCCAGATTGTATCCCTAACGAAGCTCTACGACTCATCAGCATGACGTGGCTGGAACAACTCCTCAACTGTTTAAACGTGTGCTTTCGAAACGCAGTATTCCCACAACGATGAAAGAGGAAAAGATTAGTCCTGCTGAGGAAAGAGAGCAAACCGCTAATATCTGCATTTCGGACTGTGTCCAGGGACGCAGCACTGGTACTTGCAGGCACTCGATTAAATCTAAAAAACAATTAGGAATAGAGATGCAGCTCAGGCCGATGTGAGGAGTAACACCAGAAAAATGGTTCTAAACGTATAGCAAACCGTTGGAAACAGGTTAAAGAGGGTCGATAGACCTTTTGGAACAGGATTATTAACAAGCTTAGAACAACTGTGTCCAGTAACATTTTTTTAGGAGAAATGCTAGCCTTAGTTGACAGATGGAAATGGTGCGAGGATTTTATAAGAGCGGTACCGGGATGGTTTGCAGCGATATCGTGGGGAGAACAAAATATAGCTCACTCGTTCAAAAAAAATTGGAGCTGATTTTAATGTCTGAGCAGTTGATTAGAGGGTCTAGCGCTCGAATAAGAGAGAACAAAGTCCATGCAAAAATGACAGTGTACGTATCAAAACTCGCCAAAAGGCAGATGGACATATAGACTAATTCCATACATAAATTAATGAATAAACAGGCGGCATGGTGAGGTACATTTTCATCTGACCCAATTTCTCACGGGACACAGCGGATTCAGAAGCTATTTGAATAGATTTTAATATGATAATTCTCCCTGGTGGTCAGTGGCCCGGGGAAGATGGAAACGTATTAAGATGCCCACGATTCGACGAACTAAGAATGAGGGCAGAGTTACACGTAGGCATAAGCCTCACTGTGGAAGATGTCGTAGACACAGTGCTGAGTTCTGAAAGAAACTGGGACGCAGTGAATACTTTCATAAAATATGTAAGTCAGAGACAACAGATAATTCAAATGATTCAATAATGTGCTTCCCAGTAGAGCGGAGAGCAGCACTTAGGACTCCCCACGAAGTAATGCCTTATGACAGTACCACGGGGATGTAGGCTGGGGTTTTGGGTTTGTTGTTTAGTACGTTGGCACTTCTGTGAATCGTACACCGGGCAGGCACTATCTTAAGAAGATAACACCTCTCCAGCGCATCACAAAATTATTAAAGATAGACAGACAGGCATCGTAACTTTAATCAGCTGGTGATAATACGTCGATTTTTGTTAGTCACAAACATTTGCCATTTAATTAAATTATAATAACCTGTTCCGCATAGTGATGTAGGGTTTAAAATTTAAAACATTTTTGAGATTTTTTAAACCGGAGACAAGCAAATGTTCTAAAACCAAATATTTTGCCAACATCACTTTTTATACCCTACACCAAACTGTTGTACATGGAATTATAACTTAGTGCTGATGCTGATGGGGATGGACCCTATGTAAACTATTCCGACCGACTTAAATTAACTTCTGATTCCATAGAGCCATGTCCGTCCGTCTGTTCATCTATCGTTGTAATGAAAGTCAGGTCGTTATTATAAACCGAATTCGATGAAACTTGGAATATTCTTCAATCGTAGGCCAAAGACTAGATCTATTGAAATTGGTTCACATCGGTCCATATTTTGATTTTTTTTTACCTTCAAAACCACATTTACATCTGGTTTTGGCCAAATTTTGCACAGAGCATTACGAGTGACCAACACCCATCTCTGGTGAAATTTGACCATATTCATCTATGTTGTTGAATAGTCGCTACACAAAGGTCCCTCCAGTATTGAGGTCCCTCAACTCTAGAAGCAACAAATTAACCCCGGTTAGGCCCAAATTCTGCATGGTACGTTACGAGCGACCATTAAAAAACTCTGGGTGAAACTGGACCACATTAGTAAATATTTTCGTAAGCCCCCACATAAAGGTCCTTCCCGATTTCTGAATCTGCAGCTTTAATAGCCACATTTTACATCCGATTTCTATCAAATTTCGCAGGAAGCGTTATATGCAACCAACCCCCATGTCCTGTAACATTGGACTATACCGGTCCGTGTTTTCGAAAAACCCCCGCACAAAGGTCTCTCCTGACAAGTTGTATCTCGATCACTCTCAAATTTTGTATGGTATGTTATGAGCGCCATATAAACAACTCTTACATACTAAGTCCGACCTTACTCATGCTCCAGAGAGAGGTGATTGCTAATTAATCTGAAAAGAAGAATGTAGGGTGTAGGGTATCTCATAGTCAGCCACGTCAGTCTATAACTTCTTTTAAATTGGTTTAAATTTGAAACTAATCACTGCCTCAAAAATTGATTCCGATCTTACTCATGCTCCATACATAGGTGCTTACTTTATCCTCAAAATAGTTGAGTATCTCATAGTCGACCACGCGCGACTTTAACTTTTTTACTTTTTTAATTTGGTTTAAATTCGATAAGAAGGCACTACCAGAAAAATTTCAAGGCAAGTGGTGCCAGAAAGAAACTTTTATTTCCTAAGTGAAAATTGCTACGCTAAAAATCGCTAGTTTTCCAAAACAGTGTTTTTGGTAATGAAAAATCACCACAAGTAGTAAAAAAGCACCAAGTTGACATCGCTGTTTTTTTTTGAATTTAAAAAGATTGTATCATTCATATCTCAATGAAGATGAAGTCGCAAGTCAGTCAGTCCTCTTCGATATCTTTACGAGTATACATAGAAAACACTCAAAACTGTGTGCATTACGGCCCTAATAGAAACGGCCATACATAGAAAATGTTTAACGTAAAGGAGGTGGAGACGTGGTACAGACCATACTAGTGAAATTTGCTTATTCAGGAGGGTGAATTAGATTCGTTTGAAGAAATCGCTATTGTTTCTCGCTTCGAATTCATTCGAATGACAGTGCGACATGTCTTCTAGTAAATCATAATGATTAATTGTTTATGGCCCGAGCTCACTGACAAATGATTGATTAAAGGAATCTCAATTTTGTCATTTGCAGCAAAAAGCCAAAATATGCGGTTATAATTAATAATTACAACAAATATTCTATGTCAAAATAACCACGTTTAGATAGTATCTGGTTTGCTGGCATACGTTTTGGTTTTGCAAAAGGGCGTTCTTAATATACGAACGTAGTGAATACCTCAGCTATTCACTTCCCCTGTTGCGTGATTTATGTTTTAAATGTTGGATCAGTTTGTGGTTAATACAGCTCTCTTTCTGTGTTAACAGTTTGCATGGACAGGTTCAATGCCAAATTTTCTAAATACAATTGAGGCTTTTTGAATATAAAAGTACCTGCTCCTCGATATTTTTGGACTTCATAGAAAATGATACACACAAGGATTATTTTCCTAGTTTTGAAAAAAAAACTACAAATAAAGTGAAATTTTTGAGAAATCGCGTTAGCAGTGTAGTTGGTTTGAGTGTTTTTTTTCTAACTAAGTAGTTATCAATCGCTCTAATGCAACAAGACAAAACTGAACTTAGTGTAAAAATATGTTTGCACAGGGAAGCATTTATACTTGAAACCCGCATCGGTCGTCTTGGTTGGTTGCTTTAAGGTATAGTGGTCCAAAAGGAAGTACCCATACCGTAAGGTTACACACCTAAGCCAGTACAAGGCTTGTTGTGCGCTCTTGTACGAAGGTTTGTCCATATTAAATTGTTAGAGACGTTCTGTGCCGTCTACGAAACTTTTTATACTCCATTTTTGAACGAATGTGCATTTGTGATGTGCGAAGTACTTCTTGCACCGCTTTAAACACCCAAACACATGAATGCTACTTTCAACACTTTAAAATATGTTTGTTCGTTCCAGCGACACCGCACTAAATTGTCATGCCCAGAACGTTAAGAGCGTCCGACTCCTATAAAACAACCAAATTCATCAAAAGTTTAACCATATAAATCAATCTTTGGCAGTTAATTTTTTATTTTTAATGAATTGCTCTTTACATAATAGTTATGTTAAATACAATGAAGAAAATACATTTAATTTTTGATTTTTATTTAATCACTTCACACATAATAATAATTTTTGATTTAAATTTAATTGCTCTTTCAATAAATGTTATTGTTGATTTATGTTTATAAAAGTCAGCAATCAAAGTCAGTAATAGATTTTTATTTATAGATATCCCAAATAAAATCAGTCAGTAAATTTTGTTTATTACAGTCTTAAATAAAAAAAAACAGTCAGTAACTTTCATATTTAAACGCCCTACATACAAATCAATTGGTGACTTTTAATGTTGTAAGTCGTAATATAAGTCATTTGGTTAATCTCACTAAAGGAGTCGTTGCAAACCAAAGGAAATATATACATTAGGATCAGTAACAATCACAAAAGTAATCGAAAATTTTATTGAAAATAACTGTTATTTTTATCAATTTGCATAAAAATTACATCAAAAGATTTTATTTTCGAATTTTTTACTTCAGTCCGCTGAGTGAAATTTGCATCATACTTAGTAGGGACATAAATAATGTTACACACGTTTTATGCTGTAAAATAAAAAGTACTGAATGTTTTTGGACCAAATATTTTTTAATAGATATATTGATGAAAAACAATCTACTTATTCGAAATTTCCGCCTTTTGCCTTGACATACGCCTTAAGTCGCACTGACCAATTGCTGCACGAACCTCGTCCATTGGAAAATTGGCCACAGCTCGAACCAAAGCAGTCTTAAGAGATCCAATGTTGGGGTATCTTTTGTGACAAACCTTGTCCTCTAAAACCGTCCACAATTTGAAATCCAATGGGTTCAAATCTGGACTGCCTGAGGGCCATTCTTCAAAGGAAATGAACACTGGCAAATTGTTTCGAAACCAGGCCTGGGACGTTTTAGCCTTATGGGCCGGTGCAGAGTCCTGCTGGAAAGTCCGTGGCTGGTTTTGGAACAGGAAAATGTTAAGAGGCTTCACAACAGCTTCCAAAACAGTTTTTTGGTAAACTTTGGCCGATGTTTTGACTCCTAGTTCGCAGAAATGCAGGTCAGTGACCCCATCGTAAGAGACACCCCACCAAACCATGACTGAAGCTGGTCGATGACCCTTTTCCAACCTTAGGATCAGTTCAGATGCTTCCTTAGATGACCGCGCATATACTCTATCATATTGCTTGTTAAATTTTTCCTGAACGGTAAAAAGCGGGTTCATTTTTGCAGCGTGCTTTGTTTGCATTTTTCAATCCTATTTTTTTTAAAGCTGCAGTCAATAAATGTCCAGTACGTCGTTTAAAAGCCTCAAGTCCCAAGTCTTTTTATTGATTCGACTCATGGACTTTTGCGTGATATTCATCTCATGGGCCATGATTTTCTGTTTTCGGAGCGAATTTCAGTGAATTCTTGATTTAACGGCTTTGATGACATGAGGTTTTCGAACAAAGCGTGGGCGGCCCGACCGGTGGCGGTCTTTTACATCTCCAGTCTCCTCAAACAGTTTTATGCAACGTTAGATAAACATGCGAATAATCCCTAGTGGCCGGGGCGTTTCGAAAATATCGTTTTTTTCATTTCACACTTGAAAAGCGCTATTACAGCGATACGGTTCTCATTATCTGACCACTCAACGATGAACTATATTATTACTCGTATAATCTACAATAATAAGCGAATCTTTGATTTCATTCTGTTAAAAATTTAAAACGATCAGTAAATTACTTTGGCAGTAAATTCTATTTTTAAGGGGGCGTGGCTCCGCCTACTTTTTATTCAGTAAGAGATTCGCACCATGCCAGCATCATAGCGTCTGTGATATTGTCTTTTTTAGTTTGAGTTGTTTAGGCGGTGCCACGCCTCCTTGTCCAATACTACCAAAACATAGTGTATTATCCACAGTCCTGATTTTATTCTGTTAGCATTTTATAACGATCGGTCCATTACTTTAGCCATAAATGCGGTTTTTTAAAGTGACATTCGTTTCATTCTGTTAAAGTTGTATAACGATCGGTCCAGCATTAGTTTGGAAGTAAATGCGATATTTCAATGGTGGCGGTGGCGAAATACAACCCAAAGGTTGCCAACATCGTATATTCCACTTACCAACCACAAACCTACCAAGAACAAACGCTGCTGATGTTGCAGAAAAACGGTTCAGATTATGATTTAACACCCACATATAATTTCAACAGCGCTTTACCAAAAACAATTAAGTTTTCTCACAAATTCAAAAATGCAATTATTTTAAAATCCAGGCAAATTAAAAATCAATTGATTTGGGTCTCAAAACCTATTTTCAGTTGACTTTTCTGAACATCTAGAAATGCAGAGTATAAGGAGGTCGACCACGCTCGACTTAACCTCTTTTTACTAGTTATACCCTTTACCACACTTTAGTACAGGATATTATGACTTAATGCTGATGTTTGCATCACCTTAAATAAATTGACCGATCGGTATAATCTATCTGATTCCATTAAGCGATGTTCGTACGTCCGTCCGTTTGTACATCTTTTCTCGTAATCAAAGTACAGGAAGCGATTGATTGGTACGAACTTGGTATATTAGACAAGTTTGGGCCAAGGACGAACCCTATTGAAATTGGTCCACAAATGTACATATTTTGATATCGCACAGGAAATCGATTTTAGAAGGAAAGCCACGTATTACATCTGATTGCGACCACATTTTGCACAGAGCATTTCGTGTGCCTGACACTTATCTCTGGTGAATCTCTATGTTGGTCCAAGTTTTCGAATAACTCCCACACAAAGGCTCCTTCCGATGGATCGCTATGAGCGACCGCTTATTAATTGTGGTAAAACTAGCCCACATAGGTCTATATTTTTATATATCTTACATACTTATATAAAGGTTCTTCCCGATTTCAGAACCTATCGCTCTACAAACCACATATTACACCCGATTCCAACCAAATTTCGCAATGAGCATTGCGAGTAAACAACATATATATCAACAAAGGTCCCTCCCGATTTGATGTCCTGCAGAAGAAGCCACAATAACACCCGATCCCTTCAAAATTTTACATGAAACTTTCTAACGAACATCAACGAACTGTGGTGAAGGTGGACTACAAAGGTCCATATTTTTCTATAGCCCACACACAATGGTCCTTCTAGATTTTACAATCATCGGCTTCAGAAACCAAGTTTTACATCCGAATTCGACATTACTTTGCATGTAGCGTTACGAGCTACTAACACCCACATCCTGTACTATTTGACCATTGCGGTCCATGTTTTCGTACAGATTCCACACATAGGTCGTTCCCGATTCAAGGACCTGCAGCTGTAGAAGCCACACATTTACCCCATCACGCCTAAATTTTATATGGTACATTAAAACCGACAAAAATTACCTCTTACATATTGATTCCGAACTTACTCCAGCTATAGTCAGAGGTGCTTAACCCTCTGAATAAGAGATTTGTTAAGGGTATCATATTGGCGGCCACGCACGACTCTAACTTTTCATACCCTGCACCATTCTGTAGAACAGGGTATTATAATTTAATTTCATGGCAAATGTTTGTAATCAAAAAAATATTTGAGCTAAACCTTTAAGTATACCGATCGACGTATAATCACCTGCTGATTCCATTTACAGGCTGCAACTGTTGACCGATTTTCATGAAATTTTGCAAAATTAAGTATTTTAGACCAAGGACGGACGCTGTTGAAATTTAAGAAAATCGGGTGGGAATTAGATATAGCTCCCACATATAAGTTTAGCCGATTTTTATGTTTTTAGCTCTAGCAGCCTACCATGTGGCTCCTTTTTTTCAATTAAACATACTATGTGTAAGTTTACAGGGCCAAGGAAGGTCGTTGTTTTATGGTTTTAGTTAAATGAACCACATTTTGTGTTTTAAAATGTTTGAATATTTATAACACAGAATTTTTATTAGTAATTAGTTATCGTTTAGGTGATAAGGCGTAGTGGAAGCATAGAAAAAAAAGACCGACTTGTAAGTTTAATTAAAAAAAACGATGTTTAAAAATAAAGTATGTGCTAAGTATCAGGCAGTTGTCGGCAGAATTTTTTGTTGTATGTCTGTTTATTTAGAATTATTGTTGTTTATCCGTTGTATTATGTTCCAATCATATATATGTTTGCATGCAATAATATTTTAACATATTTTTTTCTCTGAGTGTAAGTAATAATCCCTGCTTGATTTCTGCAAAGCTAACAATGGTTCTGTAAAAACATACATATATTTGGTGGTAAGCATACTTATGTTTTGGAACATAAGCGCAAACATATTAATGTTTGAGTGTATAAATTTATATGTGTGAATGTCTGGGAACATAACTGCAAACATTAATATGTTTGTTTTACAATTTTTTTCTCTGTGTGTAAGTAATAATAATATTAATGATTTAGTACACACATTTATATGTTTGAATGTCTGTTAACATTACTGCAAACATTAATATGTTTGGAGCAAAGTTCCTAAACATTCATGTGCTTATGAGCAGTTATATGTTTGGTTGTACCCAAACATTAATATGTTTGTTAATTTTAATTATATTTGATGCACTGAAACACTTTCTCTACTACTCACTAATGTTCTTTTCTGTCTAATTGCCTTACCTACATCTTATCAGTTTGCATAACCTACGTCTTATCAGTTTAACGATAATAAAAACTAATAAAAATTATGTGTTGAAAATGTTCTAAAATTTTTTAAGTTTATGTAATTTAAAGATAAATGAAATTTGAATATGCCAGTTTGTTGTCCCAAACATGTAATATGTTTGTGTAAGCCTTTTATACTGAACTACAAACATTAATATGTTTGTAACATGTTCCAAACAGACATACGCATTTACGGTTGTATGCAAAAATATTTTGTTCTCCGTGTTTAAAACCGTTTATTGATATACTTTAGTTCCCATACAAATGATTTGTATACATGTACATTTATTTGGGTACCAAATAACTATTAAACATTCTTACTTAGCCCAAAATAAAATAATTATCGTAATTTGGACACTAGTTCCGAGAAATTTTTAAAGGACATATAACAGGATATGTACCAAAAACAACAAAATTTTCCTAAAAATTCAAATGTGACAAAAAATTTAATGTCTGGGTAAATTGAGAGCCCGATGAAGGGGTCAAAGAACTTATTTTCAGGTGGCTTTTTTGAATATCCAGAAGTGTAGGAAAAAAACGGTCGGCCAAGCCCAACTTTATTTTTTCCTTACTTGTTTTTCCTTTGTAATATAAGTAGAGTGCTCTGTGTTTTATTATACTATAGAAGTTTATTTATTTTTATGTTTGGACACGCTTAATGTATCGCGAGTATAGGACATTTTCAAATTGATCTCTTAATAAAATTTAAGGTTTTTTTGCCTAGTCTACCAAAAGTTGTTAACTCCTGCACAAACTTTTGGCAAATATCCCCAGCGCCGTGTGACATGTAAATTGACGGGATTCTATTTTTTATCCGTTTGGCGATGCATTATTCGGCATAGTAATCAAATCAACGACCATCATCATGACATTCAAATCGTGGTCCTAAAAAGCGGTCCGCAGCTAATAAAGCGACCGGCAACATTTTGTTACGATTAAAACATTTGAGGCCATCGCAAAATACGCATTCCTAACCCGTTCACTTTTTTTTACTGGTCCGAGGTGTAAAATTTTGCGTTCGTCGCTGCTGCCGCTGGCATTGTGGTTGAGGGAGGGCGAATGAGATTATGTGTCAGTGCCATCAAAATTATGGCAGAACATCCACCTCGTACATCAGACTGCTGGTCGGCAACAGTCCTATTTACATTTGAGCTGATGCCCTTCGTCGCAGCATGTTGGCGGTGCTGCTGGTATTGCTGGCATTGTTGGTGTGCATCGGAATGTTGGAGATAGTGTCTACATAATAACGCGGCACTTGTTAGATCATAAAAGCATTTATTCTTAAAAAACATTGTTTTACAAGTTTTATGACAAACATTCACACCAGCAATAATCTTCATATATGCACACAATAGTTATGTTTTATCCGGCAATACAGCGTTACAATTAAACAACACAAGCATGTGGTTTAAAATATGTGGTGAAAATATTCTTGTACATGGTTGTGACACAGCAATACTATGATCCTCGCATTTATACACATCCATACTGTGATCCCACAACTATATTAGTAATCACACTCAACCATACTAGGATCCCCAAAACCAATGGTTGCTGTTGTGGAAGGTAGTTCGAGGGATTTTTATTGTGTTTACTTTGTTCGGTGAAATACTCTAATACCGACTGGTTCTCGTTTATTTAAAATCTGCCCGCACTTAAGTATGTAGACATTGATCATGGTTTTATCACGTTCGTTACTTGGTGTCTACGGATGGTGAAGTCGCATTCACCCCTGCTGGCAACTAAAAGTATTTTTGACCGTTGGAATATATTTTTTTGTTTGTTGAATGAAATGTTTAATAAACATGGCATTAAATCTGGCTATAAATTAATAGTAATGCAATTTAAAATAACATACTTAATAAAAATCTCTATTTTTGAATAACAACAATAACCAATCCTAATAAATAATTTTGGGGATCATAGTATGGTTGAGTGTGAATCATACTATGGTTGTGGAGATCATAGTATGGTTGTATGAGAAACATACTATGGTTGTGAGTATCATACTATGGTTGTATGATAAACATACAATGGTTGTGAGGATCATAATATGGTTGTGGAGATAATAGTATGGTTGAGTGTTAATAATGCTATGGTTGTGTGGATCATAGTATGGTTGAGTGTGAATCATACTATGGTTGTGGGGATCATAGTATGGTTATGTGTGAATCATACTATAGTTGTGAGGATCATAATATTGTTGTGTCACAACCATATACCCAACAATAGTATGATCCTCTTCGAATATTGTCACCCCAACCATACTTTTTTCTGCGTGCAGTCTGCAGATAAGTCAGGCCAAAAAGTGATTGACAAGCCTTGAGAGTAAAGAACAACTTTAGCGGCCCACTGTTCACTAACGAGACATAAGCAAACTTCAAAGACGTAGGCATAGCTTTTATACTCTATATCGTGGATTGCTTTGAAGCATTGACGGTATTAGGGGATATGATTGTTGATGGTGGGTCCGAATCGTGAAAAACCCCATATGTGTATTATTGAAGAGGGCCAAAAGTGTTATAGGGAACCCGTTAATAAGAGTATTAAATTTAGAAAAATATTTAAACTAAAAGCCCATTGAGATTAGTGAGGAGATTTCACTTTTTCTGAGTATCGATGTTCAAAAATACCTTATTTTCAAACTCGAGGGACATTTGCCTCAAATACAGTCAAATCGTAGATTTAAGACTGTTTGCGCATTCGTGGAGATACGTTTTGCTCTATGCAATACCCATATATCCATTGTCGAAGGGATCGATTTTCGGGCCCCTAGACCGTTCCGAGGTAAAAATTTACTCAACTATTAAATATACTTAGTAGGGACATAGATACTGTTACAGACGTTTCATGCTGTAAAATAAAAAGTACTGAATGTTTTGGACCAAATTTTTTTAATATATTTTTTTAAGTATATTGTATCAAAAAAGAATCTACTTATTCAAAATGTCCGCCTGTTGCCTTTATACATGCCTTAAGTCGCACTGGCCAATCGTCAGTAGCTGCTCGAACCTCGTCCATTGGAACATTGACCACAGCTCGAACTAAAGCAGTCTTAAATTTCTTTAAATCGTAAAATTTATGATTCGTGACGAAATTTTACTGTGGTTTAATACCAATATGTACATAGTTCAAGGAGGGGTTCTTAAAAATCGGCCCTAGGGTCCATACATAAATTTGTGAGAAGATTTCAACGTTTCTAGATATGTCGCAGAAGATTAAGAAACGATTTTTGGTCCCCAGCGCCAACGGACCAATCCTAGTGGTTAACGCCTCCAGTTCAGCCAAATCATAAATTAATGTCATAAATAGATTCTTCAGAAAAATCCACTATTTCTTTGTATCCATATGTCCATGCTTGAAAGAACCTCCTCTGTTGGAGAGTATACAAAAATATAGGCGAGATTTAGCGGAAGTGTTTCAGAGCATAAAATGCATTTTGAATTATTTGTATTTATTATTACAAATGCAGTTCTTATTGTAAAAACACGATGAGCCACACGATTTCATAAAGTGTTTCGTTACTTAATGCAGTTACTTTATACCAGTGCAACGTCCCCTGAAAATAGTTATGCCATTTTCCAATTAATTTCTGACCTAGCCGCAAGTGTCACTTTCTACATTTCGATTTTATTCATAATCATTTTTGTCAAAAACTCGATAAGCCACAACAATTAAGCAGACCGTAGTACAAAGCGATGGATTCTGATAGAGATAGCGGAAGTGATTATTTTGTTGAAGATACTCGTATTGATGACAGCGTGAAAGACAAAGATTTTTTGCCGACAAATGATGATGTAATTTCAGAAACCAGCGAGGTATGATTTATTTCAACTGGTGCGGCTTATCATGTTATTGCACAAAAAAGTCGAGTATTTATATTTTTGTGGCTTATAATAATTTTGTTATTCAGGAAAATTGTGTGTTGGAAGACGAATCGCGAAACAATAATACTGCATTCTGCTGGAGAGCTTGAAATGAAGATAATTATGATCGGAATAAGAACAAAAGAAAGCGCAACTCTGGTCATGAGTATTGGTGTCCAAAAACTATGAAAACTGTTGAAGCACGCAAACTGGGACCATCTTGTTTGTAGTTGCGAGTTGTCGTCAGAAGCTTAATAACACCGAAAAACTTATATTTAACCAGCTTTGGGAACTAGGATCTTATGATCTGCAAAATAGCTTCCTCTTTAGTTGCACTCATGTAGGAAAAAGAGATCATATAAAAAGAAAACTAAAAGACAACAGTCTAGAAGGAAGTTCTCAGCTCTTTATTTCGTAGAAATTGATGGTGCCCATGTACAAATTTGCCAAAGAGAGTTCATAAACTTACATGGTCTTTAGAATTCAAGATGAAGACTTGGAAATATGATTAAAACTAAAAAGGACGTTGCTGTAGTTTCTAAAACAGATGGTAGAGGTAAGCATACAAGTAGACATTATAGACTAAGTAGTGAAAAAACTAATTTAAATACTTTTAATTAGTGTCTATGGAAGACTGCTATCACATTCTAGTCGATGAATACCTAGAAAACTTCAGAACCGCTTTCTTCAACATAATAACAAGAAATAAAGCATACAAGTAGACCTTATAGACTGAGTAGTTAAAATACTAATTTAAATACTTTTAATTAGTGTTTATGGAAGACTACTATCACATTCTAGTCGATGAATACCTAGAAAACTTCGGAACCGCGTTCTTCAACATAATAACAAGAAATAAAGCAGTAACAAAGGCCTCTGGATTAGTTCTTTTGGACATTTGAAAGACACATTATGGTACAATGTCCTCCTATACAAACTATAAGTAGTGTCAGTGATTACCCCCAAAAAACATCTGTAACATCATTGCGGATTTCCTGCTCAAGAGAACATTTTTAGTTTCAGTAAACAATAGAACATCATCAGTTAAAAACATACCCGCCGGACTGCCACAATGCTCAATCCTGTCTCCACTTTTATATTCTATCTACACATCAGACTTCAAACCCCCAAAAGAAATCGACGTTGCGTATTACGCAGATGATACCGCTCTTTTTTCATCGAGTAAGTTAACAAGTGCTCTGCTAATAAAGATGCAACGTAGTCTTGTGGTTTGTCACAAGTACTTTAAAAAATTGAAAATAAAAATAAATCAATGCATAAGAGGATTCCAATGCGACCATTGTCCCTCGCAGGCAGCTTACTACACATCAAAAATTAAGTCAAATATCTTGGCGTAATTTTAGACAAAAAATTAACATCCCGCGGACATATTGCATTGTCTAGTGAAAAGGCTATAAAATAGTTAAGAGATGTAGCAGAAACACATCAATAATAAACACTGGCGCTACTCTACTTCAATGCTTCGCAACGAAATAGGCTAGGAACTTCTTGAAGGCATCGAAAAAACGATTAAATGAAAATTACTTCGGAAAATTGCGGACTCTCCTTAGGAGATACTATGTGAGTGTAATGAACTCAAAAACTATTGTTCTATATAAGTAGATAATTATTTGCACGAATAATGATGCTCAATTCTTTCTTTTTGCTTTATGTTTGAATCCTAAATCTTAAACTATCAAATTAGGTATTTTCTTAATCATTTTTGCCTTAACACATTACAACTGAAATAAATTGTTGTCAAAATAAATGTATTTCTTAATAGTCCCATTTGCTGAACTATCCTAGAGATAGAACCCAAAACTATGTAACATTGCATTCAATGCAATTAATTAATTTTAATCCAATGAATTGTGAAAATCATTGTTTTTCATAAATCTTCTAATGTCTGAACCATTAAACATACCTGTAGAATTAGAAAAAAATATTGTAAAAATATTTTTTTAAATCATTTACTTTATTTGTATACAATACCTTCTTTAACATTGCAATCCCTGAGTCGTGGAAATGTAGATCTTAAAATAGTAAAAGCTGGTCTATCTACAGAAAACATTTTTACAAATTTTTTGAAAAGACCCAATTTAATATGAAGTCTTTTGTTTGTATATTTCCATGCTCTTTAATACGTTTAAATGTTTTCCTTTGTGTTGTATAAGCAGTAATTACTGCAATACACTGTTTACCCTACCGTTTGTATGACTGCGCCATCTAGAGTGAGCTTTAGGTACAATTAAATATCAAGAATGAATTCCTTGACCCCAATTAAATATCATGAATGAATTCCTTGACTCCAAAAACAGTTAGATGTGGTATCTTTCCAGGATAATAAAAATAAATAAACATTATTGCACTAAAGAAAACCCTTGAAGGTTTTGTTATGGATAATGTCAACTTTTATTTGCAATTGGTCTCATCCCACTCGCATTCGGAAAGTTCGATTCTGTATTACTGTGTATTTGCTTCACCCCAGCTGACAGTACTTATTTCAACCAATGTTTGTCCACAATATGATTTGGTGAGCAAATACTCAAAAAAGTGCCGATTTCGTAATGTCTTACACTTTATATGGTCTCCGATTAATTGTGTAAGGTTTTGCAAACGAATTAGAGTTTCTCTCCCAAATGAATATCCCGGGAAACCGGTTATGAAAATTGTCATTACTACTCGTATAATTGTCAAATTATTATTTTCTTTTCCCGCTGTCATGACAATACAAAACGGAATTGTATGGTGCTAACGATAGAAAAGTTTTTACGTTTAAAAAAATTCCTATTTAATTTACAAAAAAAAAGATGTTGATTTTTTTTAATTTATTTTGTTTATTATATTTATTTTCCAATATTTCTATCGCTTTACAATCATCCGTAGGGAATAAAAAATATTACTAACAAAAAAGTGAACCGGTAAGCTTGAAGATTAGCTGCAAAAAAGAAATCCCCATCTTTTTATTTTGTGCATGACCTCGAGCCATACAATTCGAAAAAATATATAAAAAATTCTTTAAAAGCAGCTCCTTTTGATTTGAGCTCTCAATTGAAGATAATGTAAACATACTAGGAAATCTTTTAAATATTTTAAAACCAATTAAATTAGCTGTGGAAGCGCTTTGCCGACAAAATAGGAATTTCTGTAGCCGCGGATGCAATATTAACAATCTTCTATCAAAAAATTTCACACAGTCATACTTAGGGTAAATAAAAATAGAAGCTTCAATGAAGAGACAAGCGACTTTATAATTAACTAAAGTATCGTAAACACCGAACTAAATTTAATTACAATGATAACAATTTATTTCAAACGCTTCAAAAAAAAACTTGCTGCGTACGCAGAAAAAATGTTCTATCGGGTTTCTAAGAAGACAGTGTTGAAGTTTCGGAATTAAACGATATTTCTATTAGTCATTTAAGGATATTTTAAGTGATGCCATTATAAATTTAACGTTTTTTTGACAATAAGGCCAACATCAATAGAAAGCAAAAACTATTTTTTACTACTAGGCTATTTGTAAATAAAATTAACAACAGACTGTATGATAATAACATTAATGTTCTTGTGTTCTAAAACCGTATTTTCAAAGTCATATTTAATTAAATTGTTCAATGCAACTAAACTCTGAAACGTATGTTTTTGTTTCAACCGCAGCTTGTACTATATTTGCTCTTAAGTACTTTATTAAAAAAAAATATTTACATACCGTACCGGAAAATTCACAACCTTTGTCCTGGGAAACAAAAAAGTCCGGGAAAATAAAAACTCAAAATGAAATGACAAATTAAGCACATACTCGTAGTATGTTTTTCTTTTTCCAACAAAGTAAGGTTCTCTTCAAGTTAGCACTTTGCGTGTATTTGGCGCTATACTAGCAGTAGCCGAATAAAACGCGTCTAATATGTATTTCAGGGCCCACACACAGATAACAGAAATTTATACAGCAGTTCACTCAACACACATTCAACAATGGAAAGTCGTAAAAAAATGGTTGTGTCCGCCTTTCGTCGCTGTTGAAGTGGCTTAATCAAGTCCTTGGACTTTTCAATGTTCACTGCCACTAGCGGTGATTGTGTGACTGGGCGTCAGAGTGGGACGATGGCCATCTGAAAAACGGACAAACATTGTGTGGACATGGATGGTAACATATCAACGACACAAAAATGAACGGGTAGAAGTTTGTGAACAGAGGATACTTTGTGCCGTAGCAAAATTATAATTAACATAAAAAAATGGTAGCTCTATCCCTCTTTTTTCATTCCGTTTTCGTGTGGAAAGGCGTTGCTAAAACATGCGCATTTCATTAATTGCAAAATCATGAACCGTTGAATTTTCGGTCTATCCATTGTGTTTTCGTTTAGCCCAAAATGATTTCCAATTATAAAAATCAAGCCGCACTCCATCCCATAGAGTGCAAAGCTTGCTTGTGTGGGAACATTATCAATTTGAGAAGCAACTGTATTTAAGGCGAAAATTTATGCAACACATCAGATTAGGCAGATCCTATGAAAAACCCAGTAAAGTAAGTCTTCAGTCGGGCGAGGTCGCCTACGAGATTCCCTACACCAGTTTGATATTAAGAGAATTAAGCATTAAGTCGGACTTTATATGTTAGAGTCAAATTTGAACGTGATCGGGTATAATTTGTGACATCTGCAGCTGCAGAACCTCAAGTCGGGATGGACCTTTGCGTGATCTTGAAATCAGTAGGGACCTTTGTGTAGGAGATATTCGAAAACATTAACCGATATGGTCAAATTTCACCTAAGTTGGGTGTTGATCATTCGAAATTCACTGTAACCAAATTGCAGGTCGAAAACGGATAGAATATGTGGATTTTAGAGCTGCAGGTTCTGTAATCGGGCAAACCCTATGTATGATATTAAAATATGGACCAATAGGGTTTCAATAGGGTTCGTCCTCGGCCCAAACTTATAAATCAACCAAGTTTTATCGAAATCGCTTCATAATTGCGACCTGTACTTTGATACAGTGGTAGAAGGACAGACGGACGAAGAGACGGACGGACACCTATAATCTAATATCAATCTGTAGACGGACGGCCAGATAGACATCATTAAATGGAATCATCTGGTGATTATACGTCCGTCGGTATACCTAAAGGTGGGTCTAACTCAATTATTTGTGGTAGTTACGAACATTTGCCATGAAACTCACTTACAATACCCTGGACCACAGATTGGTGCAGGGAATACTTAGTAGGGCCATAAATAATGTTACAACATTAAACACGACCATTTCAATAGTAGAACTGAACATACCCCGTTAATGTCATATGGGTTTTGAAAGCTGGTCTAAATAGCGTTAGTCTGTAATGACATTTTAAAATTGTTTTAACTTTCATCATGGAGTGGTCCGAAAATGAGAGCCGTATCGCTGTAATAGCGCTTTTCAAGTGTGAAATGAAAAAAGCGATATTTTCAAAACGCCCCGGCCACTAGGCATTAGCCGCATGTTCGTCTACCGATGCATAAAACTGTTTGAGGAGACTGGAGATGTAAAAGTCCGCCACCGGTCGGGCCGCCCACGCTCTGTTCGAACACCGCATGTCATCAAAGCCGTTAAATCAAGAATTTATAGAAATCCGCTCCGAAAACAGAAAATCATGGCCCCTAAGATGAACATCACGCAAAAGTCCATGAGTCGAATCATTAAAAAAGACTTAGGAATTGGGGCTTTCAAACGACGTACCGGACATTTATTGACTGCAGCTTTAAAAAAAATAGGATTGAAATAGCAAACGTCTTTTGGCGAAGCACGCTGATAACTTGCACAAAAAAATGTTGTTCACCGATGAAAAAATTTGAACCGTTCAGGAAAATTTTAACAAGCAAAATGATAGAGTGTATTCTAGGTCATCTAAGAAAGCATCTGAACTGATCCCAAGGGTGGAAAGTGGTCATCACCCAGCTTCAGGCATGATTTGGTGGGGTGTCTTACGATGGGGTCACTGACCTGTATTTCTGCGAACAAGGAGTCAAAAAATCGGCCAAAGTTTACCAAGAAACCGTTTTGGAAGCTGTTGTGAATCCTCTTAACAATTCCCTGTTCCAAAACCAGCCATGGACTTTCCAGCAGGATTCTCCGCCAGCCCATAAGGCTAAAACGTCCCAGGCCTGGTTTCGAAACTCAGGCAGTCCAGATTTGAACCCATTGGATTACAAATTGTGGACGATTTTTAGAGTCACAAAAGATACCCCAACATTGGAGCTCTTAAGACTGCTTTGATTCGAGCTGTGGCCAATATTCCAATGGACGAGGTTCGTGCAGCTGTTGATCTTTGGCCAGTGAGGCCAGTGTGTAAAGGCAAAAGGCGGACATATCGAATAAGTAGATTCTTTTTGGATACAATATACATCAATAAATATATTAAAAAATATTAGTCCAAAAACATTCAGTACTTTTTATTTTACAGCATAAAACGTGTATAACAGTAATTATGTCCCTACTAAGTAAATATGGTCGTTTAAATAAGTAACAGTTCGAACGCTTAACCCTATAATTTGAGTATCCATATGTCCAAATTGAATATTAAATATTTCAATTAAATTACGCAGTCATTCACAGAAAGAAATGGTTGATGAATGTAAAGTTGTATTCACATCTTTATCTAAATGCACGCAGAAAAAAAGTATGGTTGTGGTGACAATATTCGAAGAGGATAATACTATTGTTGGGTATATGGTTGTGGTACAACAATATTATGATGATTCAAGTACAACCATACTATGATCCTCACAACAATAGTATGATTCCCACATAACCATACTATGATGCCCACAACCATAGTATGATTCACACTCAAACATAATATGATCTCCACAACCATAGTATGATCCTCACAGCCATAGTATGTTTCATATACAACCATAGTATGATCCTCACAACCATAGTATTATTCAAACGCAACCATGTTATGATCCCTACAACCATAGTATGAACACACACAAGTATACTATGATCCCCATTATAATTTATGAGAATTGATTTAAGTTGTCGACGATAGATTTGATCCCCAATATTAATTATTGGAATTGGTTTAAGTTGTCAACAATAGATTTAAATTATGAAAAGTATTCAAAAATACATTAAATTCAAAATAATACTAGTGATTTTTTTCACAGTAAGAAAAAGTAAGTTGAAATAAACGTAAGCGTTTTTATTAAAAATATTTCAGTTGAATAAAGCCAAAGCAGCTTGTTTAAAAAATTTTTATTTTGATAAAAAAAGTACTATTATTGCATAAGATCCGTACCAATAACATTGAAGAAAAATTACAATCATACAGTATGATTTCCGTAATCATATTATTGTTAACATAAAAAGCAAAACACAATACTTTTGTCGCATCAACCATATTTATATTGTTGCTATAACCATATTTTCATTTTTAAATTTAGCAATAATACTATTGTTACATTTCCACCATATGCAGCAATTATACTATTGTCAAAAATAAATTCAGTTAACAATGCTATGGATGCGACCAGCATACTTTTATTGCGGAGAACATATTATTATTGTCGTGACCATGTAGTAAACATGTTTTTTCTCTGCGTGTGTAGTTCATTATACGAGTATCTTCCACAGAAAATTGAATAGTATATTTAATTATCATTCCGTTTGTAACACCACGAAATAACGATCGGACACCCTATAAGTATATATATTTAATATTGTTAAATTCTAAGACGATCTAGTCAAGTCTGTCCGTGTGTCCGTCCGTCCGTTAAACGAATCAACCTAGGTTCATAAAATTTTGGGGAACACATTTTCTCTTTATGGGACCAAAGGAACCTCGGAAAAAAGTAAATTTTTGGAGAATTTACTTAAAAAATCATAATGTTTCGTTTACGGAAGATGGTGTTCGTTGGGACTCACATAATACCACAAAAAAGAGCACGGTTGCTGAAAGGTTGGCTCTTGTGACCAAAACAGCACCAAATATTGATCGGGACCGAAATTTTGACAAATATTATTATTATTAGTGCAAAGTTAGTAGCCACATGTCGATTGTTAAAAGGAAGGGCTTATAGAGACTGGACAGATGAGCGATATCTAATCCACTATTGGTCCAAATCAGGTACATATTTTGATTTGTGAAAATTTATCACTGTTTTTAGTTACTCATGTGCCCCGAATATGAGATAAGTCAAATCGGTACAAGATTGTTTGCTTGTCTATCGTAATATACAATACCAAATTTGATTAAAATCGGATTTAATCTGTACTATGTAGCTTTTAGAGCCACATACATAAAATCGGTTGAAAATAAATAAGTGTGAGAGCTATATCTAAACCTAACCCATTTTTTTAAGAAAACATTTATTAACGATTGCATTGCCACCTGTAATTAGAAAACTATCTCAAGAGACAGCAAAAGGACCGAGGAACAAACAAACAGTGATCGTTAAATCGAATCAACTGATTACTCTGAGTCGATCGGCATACTTAAGGTGGGCTTAGCTTAGATATATTTTGGTAGTTATGTTATATATTTTTTGCTTTTATTTTTAAGAAACCGTCTGTCAGGTTTAGGTATAAAAGACGGAATGTCAGGTTTTCGGTTTAGGTTTTAAACACTCTAACTAGGACTTTTGTTGGTCCAACAAAGGGTAAATCTCTCCTTGTGCCCATTTTGGTCCTTTTAAATAACAATCTGGGGCCCAAAAACGATCCCCTAGTAATCAGAGTATCCGGAAACGCTACAATCTTCTCACAAATCGAAATAAGTAGATATATTCATGACTTTGGTCCTATTCAGGACTTGGATAGGCCCAAACGGGTCCTAGTGATAGAAAAATTGAACACCTTTAAATACGAATTCTATTAAGACCTCCACCGAATTGTGGATATTTTAATACCTATATGCCGGGTCCAACTATGGCTACATGAAATCATAACCCGATATGGTACAATTTCTCCAGAAATTGTTATAGCTCGCACGTAACGCTCTGTGCTTTATTTGATCTAGAGCGTATTTCGAAAAGGTTCCTGTAAAGCGGATCAATATGGAATTCGATGGAACTATCATTAATTTGTGCTCAATCAGTTTTAACATTTGGCGGCCTGGCCTCATATCGGGAAACTACTTTTTGTGCGGGTTATTCTAAAACATTGACTGATGTTGATTGTGAAATTTTGCCATAATTGAATGCAATATGTATCTTCTACAGCTGCGGGCTCTGAAATCGGAAACAACATTTGTACTATCTTAGAACATGGGCCGGTAAAACTAACACAAACCTGAACAATGTATCAAACTTCATATCCGATGGTGATTCTTAATCGCTCTAAATACTAAACGTGGAGTCAACCTCTTTTACTTGAAAGCGTTACAGATACCAACACTGAGTAATAATATCATGTACCAAAGCGTGGCGTAGGTTATAAAAAATACAAATACATGCACCTACATAAATATATTTTGCGAAATGTGATTCAGTTGTAAAATATTTTTCATTTCATACTGCTGTGCACTACTCGTATATAATTTTTATACACGCAGAGAAAATATATGGTTACTACATGGTCACCGCAACAATAATATGTTCTCTGCAATAAAAGCATGTTCGTCGCAACCATAGTATTGTTCTTTGAATTTAACAACAAGAGTATGATTGCCAAATTTAGAAATAAAAATATGGTGGTAGTAACCATATAAACATGTTTGGTGAAACAAAATTATTGTTGTTTAAAATTTACGTTAACAATAATATGATTACGGCAATCATACCGTATGACAATCATACCGTATGGAAGGTAGTTCGAGGGATTTTTATTGTGTTTACTTTGTTCAGTGGAATACTCTACTGCCGACTGGTTCTTCTTCATTTAAAATCTGCCTGCACTTAAGTATATAAAGTAGCCTTTGATCATGGTTTAAACACATTCGTTACTTGGTGTCTACGGATGGTGAAGTAGCATTCACCCCTGCTGGCAACTAAAGGTATTTTCGACTGCCGTTGGAATATATATTTTAGTTTCTTGAATAAAATTTTCAATAAAAACATGGCCTCTAATCTGGCTATAAACTAATAGTAATGCAATTTAAAATAACTTACTTGATAAAAATCTATTTTTGAATCCCAATCCTAATAAATAATTTTGGGGATCATAGTATTGTTGAATGTGAAACATACTATGGTTGTGGAGATCATAGTATAGTTGCGTGTGAATCATACTATGGTTGTAAGGATCATACTATGGTTGCATGAGAATCATACTATTGTTGTGAGGATCATAGTATGGTTGTGAAGATCATAGTATGGTTGAGTGTGAATAATACTATGGTTACGGGGATCATAGTCTTAATGTTAATCATACGATTATTATGAGGATCATAATATTGTTGTACCACAACCAAATGCCCAACAATAGTATGATCCTCTTCGAATATTGTCACTCCAACCATACTTTTTATCTGCTTGTACTCAGTGTTACGCCCGTTAAATGACGACTACGAACGGATAATGCATTTTATAGAAAAAATTTCGTTGGCAAATTTGTTAGATTTTTGAGTTAATGGTCGCTTATAATGTACTTTGCAAAATTTGGGCGTGAGAGTGAGGCAATTTGTGAATTCTAGAATTGAGCGACATGGTCGAATTTCATATGTGTTATGAGATATGTGTTGGTCACTGACTACGCTTTTCGCGAAATATGGTGGAAATCAAGTGTAATATTAGGCTTATAGAGCTGTAGATTCAGAAATTGGGGAGGGCCTTTTTATGGGGCTATACAAATTAACATGCAAATTTTTGACTTGATTGGGTGTAGTTTGTGAAGTAACCAAAATCAGGAGGGAACTTTGTATGGGAGATATTCGGAAACATGGACCAACCAATATGATTAAATTTCACCATAGATGGGTGATTTTTGCTCATTATGTTCTGTGTCTGTGTAGGTTCTAATGTTTCATGGAATCGGTTCTTAATTGCGACCTGTACTTTGATAACAACGATAGATGGACATACGGTCAGCGGACATTGATATATTGAATCAGAAAGGGATTCTCATTCGATCGGTGTGCCTTACATTGGGTCCATCGACATTCCTTTCAGTTGTTGCAAACATCAGCACTAAGTCATAATATCCTGCCCCGCAATGTAGTGTAGGGTATACAAAATTTGTGTTTTTTTATAAACAATTACATGTGTGTAAAAATAAAACTAAAAAGCAAAAAAAGAAAAATTTTAATTTTCTTTAAAATCGAGAAATAAGAAAAAGCGTTAACTTCATGTTCATTTAAAAAATATATCCGATTACCCGATTTTGAATGTCAAAGGCTTAAAATAATCCTTGAGTCCTTGGTTAAAGCTGTGTTTACAGAACCTAATAATGTTGATTGGACCAAAAGTTATAGATTTTTGGCCGATGTATTCTGGACCACTGTGCGACATTTATTTGTGATAAAAGATTAAGAGACCATTTGCATTTTATTTGGTTTATGCTGTGGCTTCATTACATCCATCATATTTTTTGCTTATAATGTAGCAGCTTAGATCGTTACAGAATTTACAAAGCATTTTGTACAAACCAAAAACCAAGATATGCCAAATAAATAACATTTCACCATATCCCGCAGTGTAAAGAATTTGAACCATTTTCCACATTGCAACATATTTCATGTGCCTCGAACACCACGAAACACAAACCGCAAACTTGACAAATTTCGACACTTTTCGCGCACAAAAAAGTTGTAAAGAATTTATCGCACGCACACTTGGAATATTTGTTAAAGGAATACAAATTTGAATAGAATCCCAAAATAAGTCATAGCTTCGCGTGAACAAGAAAACTCCACTACGAACTCTCACATAAAGCAGCAAAAAGAATAAACACATATTAGAGTGTCCTGAGAAAATACTGAATGTGTGAATGGAAGAAATTTTAAGGCAGGTCACCAAAAGACAGCATGGATCGAAAGAAGCCCACCTCAACATTTGAGAAAATTTGGGATGTGTAGATACGTTAGACTTTTTGCAACACCTGGATAGCTTTCAAGTCAACACCTTACGGCATACCCATCATAGAAGAGTGGGTGTTTAAGCTTTGTCATTCCGTTTGCAACACCTCGAAACACTGGTCGAAGACCCATATAGTACATACATTTTGCATCGACTTTTAAATCTTAGATGATGCACCGGATCAGTCAATATGTAATTTTTTTTTTCACAAGCACGGTTTCAAACTATTGAAAATCACTATATTTGTAGTTGTTAAGTGGTTTTCTTATAATCACCATGACTAACCCCATCTTTACAAAACTTTCGCATCATGTTGTACGAGTATTTGTCCAGGTAATATTTGTTGGGTTCATACACGCAGAAAAAAAGTATGGTTGTGGTGACAATATTCGAAGAGGATAATACTATTGTTGGGTATATGGTTGTGGTACAACAATATTATGATCCTCACAACAATAGTATGATTCAAATACAACCATACTATGATCCCCACAACAATAGTATGATTCACGCATAACAATACTATGATCCCCTCAACCATAGTATTATTCACACTCAACCATACTATGATCTCCACAACCATAGTATGATCCTCACAACCATAGTATGTTTCATATACAACAATAGTTTGATCCTCACAACCATAGTATGATTCACACGCAACCATGTTATGGTCCCTACAACCAATATAATTTATTAGAATTTGTTTAAGTTGTCAACAATAGATTTGAACCCCAATATTATTTATTAGAATCGGTTTAAGTTGTCACAAATAGATTTGAATTATGAAAATTATTCAAAAATACATTAAATTCAAAATAATAGGAGCGATTTATTTCACAGTAGAAAAAATAAGTTAAAATAAACGTAAGCGTTTTTATTAAAAAAAAATTCAGTTAAACAAAGCCAAAGCAGCTTGTTTAAAAAATTTTAATTTCGATAAAAAAGTACTATTATTGCATTAGATCCGTATCAATAACATTTGGTCTTAAAAGCATATTTAAATGAAGAAAAATTACAATCATACAGTATGATTGCCGTTATCATATTATTGTTAACATAAAACGCCAAACACAATACTTTTGTCGCACCAACCATATTAATATTGTTGCTATAACCATATTTTCATTTTTAAATTTGGCAATAATACTATTGTTACATTTCAACAATATTAATATTGCAGCAATTATACTATTGTCAAAAACAATGCTTTGGTTGCGACGAACATACTTTTATTGCGAAAAACATATTATTATTGCCGTTACCATGTAGTAACCATGTTTTTTCTGTGCGTGTAGCGATGTTATTATCTTATTTAGAAAGACCATATCTTATGAAATTTTAAAGACTTGATGTAATATTTGAAACAAATGATATTGGCATGTAACAAAACACAACGTTGTGGAAAAGTGGGCAGTGCCTTTCCCCTTTAACATTAATGGTCCGATCGTTATACAATTTTAATAGAATAAAATCAATGGCTAGCAAATCATTATAGACTATTTTATGTTTTAATTGAAAATCTGGGACATTCTACGAGTAAACTAAGGAAGCCTTATCTTGTGAACAGTAAGAGGTATGGCAATGGTATTTGAAGATTATTATATTAGGCTGAAAAGAGCGCATTAAAAAACCGCAGTAAAGGCCAAAGTAAAGGCTAGTCGTTAAAAAAAGAATGAAATCAATGATTAGTAAATTATTATTTACTATGTTGTGAATATATGATGCTGGTAAGGAAAGATCACACCCTAAAAGAAAAGTGGGCGGAAAAAACATTTATATTGATCAAGAACCCATGATGGATCCGGCTGATCTAAATTTGTCCACTTATTTGTATGCTAACATTAAAGATTATCTCAGGTGTCAATACCGTTTCTACATTTTTAGTGATGTGTTAATCGATTTCATTGGCCCTTTGCACTAAAAAAGCTATACTGCATAAACTTGTGGATTTTTAATCCTCATCCGCTTGAATTAGATCGGAAATTTGGATGGAAACCGTACATCCTCACCTTTGAACATTATCATTGAAGCCTTCATTGTTGCGGAAATCTGTCATTGTTCGATCGAGTTCCTTCAATCCTTCTTCCCGCTTTAGTTTCATGGAATTTTTTGTACTTTTTCGAACTATGGGCCATTTGAGTACACGCAGAAAAAAAGTATGGTTGGGGTGACAATATTCGAAGAGGATCATACTATTGTTGGGTATATGGTTGTGACACAACAATATTATGATCCTCACAACAATCGTATGATTCACACATAACCATACTATGATCCCCACAACCATAGTATGATTCACACATAACCATACTATGGTCCCCACAACCATAGTATGATCCTCACAACAATAGTATGATTCACACATAACCATACTATGATCCCCACAACCATAGTATGATCCTCACAACCATAGTATGTTTCTCATACAACCATAATATGATCCTCACAACCATAGTATGATTCACACTCAACCATACTATGATCTCCACAACCATAGTATGATTCACATTCAACCATACTATGGTCCCCACAACCATAGTATGGTCCCCACAACCATAGTATGGTCCTCACAACCATAGTATGATTCACACAGCCATACTATGATCCCCACAACCATAGTATGATTCACACTCAACCATACTATGATCCCCAAAATTATGTATTAGGATTAGTTATTGTTGTTATTCAAAAATAGAGGTTTTTATTAAATTGTTTTTATTAAATTAAATTGCATTACTATTAGTTCATAGCCAGAATTGAAGCCATGTTTTTATTAAACATTTCATTCAAGAAACAAAAATATATACTCCAACGGTCAAAAATACTTTAAGTTGCCAGCAGGGGTGAATGCTACTTCACCATCCGTAGACACCAAGTAACGAATGTGATTAAACCATGATCAATGGCTATATACTTAAGTGCAGGCAGATTTTAAATAAACGAGAACCAGTCGTTATTAGAGTATTTCACCGAACAAAATAAACACAATAAAAATCCCTCGAACTACCTTCCGATTGTTGTTGTCTTTTTTAATGGACAGCAACCATTCACCGTATCGTGTGTATGTGTTTTTTTTTTGTATATCAAAAAAACATACGCACACACATACATGTGTGCTCTACAAAACCTGTTTTGTTATGTTCATAGTCACAACCATACTGTATAATTGCCGTAATCATATTTTTGTTAACGTAAATTTTAAACAACAATACTTTTGTTGCACCAACCATGTTTATATGGTTGCTACAACCATATTTTCATTTCTAAATTTGGCAATAATACTATTGTTACCTTTGAACAATAGCAATATTGTCGCAATCATACTATTGTCAAAATGAAATTAAAAAAACAATACTATGGTTGCGACGAACATGCTTTTATTGGAGAGAACATATTATTGTTGCGGTGACCATAGTGTAACCAAAGAGGGCTGTTGTGTTGAGCTTCCTCAGTAACTTCAGTTACCTACTACCATAATGCATTGGTTTCTCTTTTTCGACCGTTCATCAGTTCTTTCCATCTTTTTCTTATCCATTATGTTTTTCTTCCAATTAGTGGGGTTTTTGTAACATTGTTAAGAGTAGACTTAACAATGTTACTTGATTTAGTTAGCTTGATTTAAACAATTCAAAGCAGAGAAAAGATATGGTTACTATATGGTCACGGCTACAATAATATGTTCTCTATAATAAAAGCATGTAAGTCGCAACTATAGTATTGTTTTCGGAATTTTATTTTGACAACAGTATGATTGCGGCAATATTAATATTATTTAAATGTAAAAAAAGTATTATTGCAAATTTTGAAAATCAAACATGTTTGTAACAATCATATAAATATTGTTGGTGCGTCAAAAGTATTGTTCCTAAAGATTAACGTTAACAATAATATGATTACGGCAATCGTACCGTATGGTTGAGACTATGGACAAAGCATAACAGCTATGCTTGTATGTACGAGTATGTGTGTGTTTTTTGCTGGTATACCAAAAAAACCGTTCGCACACACGTTACAGTGCATTTTTGTTGTACATTATAAAAAACAAAAACAATCGGAAGGCAGTGTGAGGAATTTTTATTGTGTTTACTTTGTTCGGTGGAATACTCTACTGCCGACTGCTTCTCGTTTATTTAAAATCTGCCTGCACTGAGTTTATAGTCATTGATCATGGTTTAATCACGTTTATCACTTGGGGTTTACAGATGGTAAAGAAGCATTCGCCCCTGTAGTCAGCACCTCTTGCAACTCATAGTCTTTTCGACTGCCTTTTGAATATAATTTTGTTTCTTTAAAAAATGTTCAATAGAAACAATATCTCAAATCTGGCTATGAACTAATTTAAAAAAATGCTTAATAGGAATCTCTTATATTGAACAACAATAAACATAACGCAATCCTAAAAATAAATTTGGGGATCATAGTTTAGTTGAGTGGAATTTTATTATGGTCGTACGTGAAAGATTATATGGTTGTTAGGATCATAATTTTGTTTTGGGGATAATTGTATGGTTGAGTGTGACTCATTATATGGTCGTGGGGATCTCATATAATGATTATGTGTGAATCATACTATTTTTGTGAGGATCATGGTATTGTTGTGCCACAACCCAACAATAGTATGATCCTCTTCGAATATTGTCACCACAACCATATACCACAACCATACTTTTTTTCTGCGTGTGTATTGTCTAAGCGAAAAACGTACATCTGGAATAGTTTTTTAAATGTTGAATAATATTTTGAACTGACAACGGAGCCATAAATGGAAAAAAGGAACGTGAATTTTCATTTTGAGTAAGGCAATATAGACGTCAGTAAAAACTCACTAAAACATAACTATTGTTGAGCCATTGATGAAAATATACGTGTGCATTTTTATGCAGACGTATATTTTGATATTGCTTAAAAGTTTTAAACTGGCTCGAAAATACTAAAGATATTGACATATTTCAAGGAAGTCATTAAAATATTACCAACATTAATATGAGGGGGTTAATGCCAAAGTGGGCCATCCCACATTGCGATTGAATTGAGATAATGTGGTTTTTAGTTTAAACAACACCAATAGTAGTTTGTAATTCACAAAGTGTTTGAATAATTTTACTTTTTTTTGCATCACAGATTTACATAACCTCTTTAGTTTAAAACAAACAATTTTTTTTTGCTGTACTTCGTGTGATTGTTTTTTTTTTGTGGCCTGGCCCATTTTGGTTTTTAATAAAAATGCTGTAAAATGTTAATGGCCCAGATTCGAACTATATGTTTTTTTAAAAAAAAGTTTATTTTTTAATTTTTTATTACAAATAAAACTAAAGTACAAATAAGAAAATGTAGCTTAATCTGTGCCCTCCTGATCGTCTTCGGCGATATAAACAGTATTACTTCCTCTCAAAGAACACTTTAGTGAAGTATAAAAAGTATGAAAAATTGGAGGGATAAACTCCTTCAATGTTATTAAATCTTTTTTCTTTTCCATACTTATTTCGTGGCCATGTTTATATAGAATCGGTAGCTTGTCAGGAATGGATGAGGTTTTATTTCTTTTTCCGATATCCACCGACTCAAAAGTGTCAACATCGTCGTTATAACCATATGAGTACTGAAGAACAAACGGCTGATTTATATCATGGTTTAAGCAAAGTATTTTAAGCCATTGAACTTTGTTGTTCGATGTGTTCACTTTCCTATTCGTCACATATTCTTTCATAAAATCTTTGATAGAAAACAAATCTTATGATGCCGCATACTCTACAACAAAAGGTTTTCTTTTTTTTGCCGTTTTTATGACACCTATCCAATCACTAGGGACAAAAATATTGGGGTTATATCGTTTGTTTTTCTCAATAACCCCAAAATCAGAATCGCAAGGAAGGAACGAATGTCCGCTAACCAAGAAATTATGTCTGATTCTAGTTATGTCGAAGTGTTCTGACTGGACCACGCATTGACAAAACAGTGCCATTTTAATATTCCTATTCTGTCCGCCACATGCGTCAGAGTACATTATAACATTTTTGGTGGCAACATATTTTTTGAAATAATGCAAAAGACAGGATCCCAAACTTTGTTTACTTACCATTCCATAACATTTTCTCATCACCAGCCATATTATTATCCATATAATGTCTTTTTAATAAACATCAATGTAATTATACACACTTTGAATTAATTAGATGGATTACACTTTTTGGAAATATGTACTTTTGCAACAATTTTAAACAACTATCACACACAACTGCAGAAATCAAAGTGATGTTACAGGTTATTATGGTTGCCAAAGTGGTCTATGACACATGGCCCAGTCTGGCAACACCACTTCACATCTGAAATCCTCTGGCCCAAAATTGCTTTGTGCTGCCATCTCTTAGAAGTCGTATAAACTAATCCAAGACTAATATGGGATTGAAAAGTTGGTCACAGTGTTTCCAAAACACGTGTTAACCCGTTTTTTTCAAAAATGTGGGATGGCCCACTTTGGCATTAACCCCCTCATATTTGAATGTATTGAAAAGTTCCTGCTTCAGGAACGCCTGAAGTGGAATTCCTCTGTGCAGTTTTGCGTATTCGCTAGAACGGTGGTTGGAAAAGTATGCGCTTACTAACTACTTACTAACTTACTACACTAAATCTTAACGAATTCGAATATTAAAATCAGCCTAAGTGGACGAACCGTTTGAGTTATTTGCTTGAGAAGCAACTGAACCTCTAAAGCGGGATTTCTCAATGCACTATTTATTGCACGGGCTCCGCGATCTTCGTCGTCAGTAGTACTTTTATATTGTCTGTTTGTACTCGTATATGTGCCAACGTCAGCGTTCTAATTAAAAACAACACTTTTGCAACGCCATGAGCAGCAGTATATACAAATTTGCAGCTTTCTAGCTCTCTAAAAAAACTTTTGCCAAGCCCCTTCCACCCACAAAACGAAAATCCAAATCTGATTTGAAATTGTTCTTGCCCGTCATCGATAGTAAATATGTACCAATTTTCAGTCTTCTAGCTTTAAAAATCACTTTTGCCACGCCCCTACGCCTGAATGATGCATTTTTTGGTTTTATATGTTCACAATATATATGTTCACTAATGACAAGAGCTACAAATTTGCCTCAGAGAGTAAATCAAAATTCCGAACGGTTTGCATGAATATGAGCCTACAAAAAGATCACTTCTTTTTGCAAAAATGACACCAAGGCCCCAAATCTTTGGGGTCCATCAAAAAAGTCCATGACTGTGAGCAAAACTGGGAGACAAGGGTCTTTTTTTCGGTCTTCACGTAGTGGTGTCCGTACATAGTTTTATTTTTTTGTGGTATGCTAAGTGATACGCAGTTTGAAGTTTTGGATTATGTGGGCGGTGCGACTCCCACTTAATTAATCAAACGTGTTGGCACCCCGTTTGAACCGTAGGGCATTCAGCAACATACTGCAAAAATAATAGATACGATCAGACTGTTATATGACCGTTAGAACTAATTCTTTAAAAGGGTCGTGGCATAGCTCATCCTACCAGTAGTACTTTATATGTACCAAACACCATCTTTCTACTCCTAATAGTCTATGTGATAAAGCCGTTTGACATTTTGAGGTATGTGGGCGGTGCCACGCTCACTTGATTAATCAACAATTCAAGTACCCTATTTTCACCACCGACCATACAGGTACATTCTGTGAAAATGTCAAAAAGATAGCTCCAGCCGATTACGAGTCTATACAGTACTAACAAATGCAAATAAACACACAAATCCACAAACACAAACTAATTTTAATATATAGGGTGGTAAAATGTTAAGGGCCGATGTTGAATGTGAACCACAACTAAACGTCAATTTTTTTCTGCATTTCATTTGATATTTCTCAATTGAAAAGAAAAGGTGTTCGCCGATAAGCTAGCAACAATTTAAGAGCTAAAGGATGAGATAATTCATTCCGCCTTAGAATATACACTTCCCCACGAAGACATAAATGCAACTATTTTTGCCATTTGGCTAAATTTGGAGTGACGAAAATCTGCGAATATCAGTAAAATTTCCGAATAAACTACAGGACCGAAAATCCGGCCCACTTATGTATGGATATATTCATTTCAAAAAAAAACTGCAACTTCTACACAAATGTATGTACATATGTGACGCGCAAAATAGAAAGGGACCTAAGGTTAAAAACCAGTTTTGTTCATGGGAGCCATTTTAAAGATTAGGTCCCTTCCTGTTTGCGCTTAGAATCGTCGACTTCACTTTCATAAAACGCGCATATCTCTGGGAGGGAGCACTTTTGGGGCATGGGATCGGTCTCATTCGATGCTCAGATGTTGTCCACATCAAAAAAAGAAAAATAATGAAAATTGATTTTTTACCCTTAGGTCCCTTTCTCTATGCGTTGTCACATATGGTACTAGTTTTAACCCTCCGATAAGGGGATATTTTTATTTTTCAAACTGAAATTAATCAATGATAGTTAATGGGAAGTATACCCGACCCTCACATGTATTCCAAGGAAAAGTTTTATATAGAATCGTTTAAAAATCTTCAAGGCGATCCGATCAATATATTCATTTTTATTAATTGTATTAATAAAAATGAATATATTGTAAACAAAAAAAAATATATTGAAAACAAAATATCAGTTGGTGCCTTCTTGAGTTGTTGTTACAAGCTTTATGTTTGCACACATTTAAAATGAGTTCTTTGAATTAATCTTACTTTTTGTAACCTGCGTATTCTCCTAACTACATGTACATATACGCAGATGTCATCCATCTAGAGATATTTTTTCAGAACAAAAAAATATAACAATTCAAATCAAGTGTGCAATCTTTATTGGTTACTCGTATTTGAAAGGACATTTTATGGCATTTATTTTTTGAATATAATTTCCTTCAAATGTTGGCCGCAACTACACTTCAGGGGTTTCATTCTAAGGGTCCAATTTTGGATGACTCGTTCGAGCATTCGACCGGTACAGCTTTAATGACACGCATAATGTTGGCTTCCAAATCCTGAATCATAGATGGTGTGTCAGCATAGACTTTGGACTTTACGTAAACCCAAATAAAAATGTTTAAAGGTGCGACATCACCCGATCTAGGCGGCCAACTCACCTTTCCAAAACGTGAAATTAGCTGCTTTTCGAAATGACCTCTCAATAGATCCATTGTTTGAGCAGCTGTATGGCAAGTGGCACCGTCCTGTTGAAACGAAGTGTCGTCAGGATTACGGGCTTCAATTTCAGGTAGCATAAAGATCGATACCATGGCGCGAAAGCGAGCTTCATTCACGGTCACGTTCTGGCCATCATCATTTTTGAAAAAAAATATGCACCGATGATTCCACCAGCTTATAAACCTCTTCAGCCCAAATGCGGCAATTCTGTTTATTGACTTTGCCGTTGAGCCAGAAATGGGCCTCATCACTGAACAAAATTTTGGTCGAAAGCAGTGGATCTTCCCGTTCCTCACCGAACGCTCATTTCCATAATACAGTTGCCAACATTTGAAGGTAATTATTTTCAGTAATAAATGCCATAAAATGTCCTTTGAAATTACCAATAAAGATTCCACACTTGATTTGAATTTTTATATTTTTTTGTTCTGAAAAAATGACTCTAGATGGATCACCCTCTACGAGCTAGAAGCTATGTGGTTAGAAAAGAGTATACAAGCAGCTGTAGTTTCGTAAACCGAATCAAACAAGGTTAAGACAGTGAACATCGTGTGCAAGCTTCCACCAAATGATTGAGGGTAAAAGACGTGCGTGCAGTGGATGATAGATTTGCAGATTTCATGAGTGCGGAGATATGTATTGATGACGAAGTTGATATTCGTGGATTTGGTCTTAAAGGTGAGGATGATGACGACTTGACATATCAGTCAATTTGTTCATGTTGATGATTCGGATGCCAAAAGTGAAGCACGTATAGACATCAATAATGATATTAGTGATGACGAAGATGATGAAAAGGAAGAACTGATGCTCCGCATAACCGATGACCCCTTCCGCTCGATCATCGCCGAAGACATGGCGTACGTCATTAAATCGAGAGTACGACAATCAAATCGAAAAGGCAGGGAAGTGACAGCTGCATGGAAATTGGAAAATACAGCGAACACACAGAAATGGAAACCAATCACTTCGAAAGAGTTCGATACCTTTTTGTTATTCATTTTTATTTTGAACTCAATATTTATCTAAAGGGTGGATACATTTTAAGGGCCGATGTTGAATGTAAACCAAACCTAAACCTCAATTTTTTTTCAGCATTTCATTTGATTTTTTCTCAATTTCAGACAATTTAAATTTAAACTGTAGAAAGATACACAAGCGAACAGTGTGTTACAGTTATTCAGGCAATTTTATCGTCGAAATGTGCGTACAATCGGAATAATCGTGCAAAAATTTGAGCAAACCGGGTCTGTAGAAGATGTGATAACACCGGTGCATGCTCGTGAAGCTCGTACTGCAGAAAATATTGCTGCAGTTTGCGATAGTGTGGCTGAATTGCACGCTTGACTCAAGAACTAAAGCCTCGACCATTCCAAACGTCGTCAATGGTCAGAATGGTGGCAAGAAATGGCAACAGTGGATCTCCGGCCCTTAAAATGTAACCACCGTTTAGTCCAATATACAAAGCTGCATATCATACGATCCCTTTGTGTGTATAAAATTCGACAATGAAAATAAGCGACAGCAGCTTCAAATCAGCAGCAAAACTGCGGCTATTAATGGTATTTGGCAAATGTTGCAGTCTAACTTGGCAGCAGCTGACACATCGCATAAAGCACTAACCGCTGATGGGTAGTTATTCCCATACAGAGGTAGCACCCGCTTCATCCAATACATTCCGTGGAAGCCTGCCATGTATGGTAAAAGGATATGGTGACTGTTCAACTCTAAATCATTTTAGCCTGTTTACTCTAAACCGCTTTAGCCTGATTTACTCTGGAAAATTGCGTGACTTGCAACGAGAGGTCAATCAAGGGCAGAATGTTGTATTTATACACGCAGAAAAAAAGTAAGGTTGGGGTAACAATATTCGAAGAGCATCATGCTATTGTTGGTTATATGGTTGTGGCACAATAATATTATGATCATATAACAACAGTATGGTTCACACACAACCATACTATGATCCCCATAACAATATTATGGTCCTCACAACAATAGAACTATCACACACAACCATACTATGATCCCCACAACCATAGTATGATTCACACTCAAACATACTATGATCTCCATAACCATATTATGATCCTCACAAGCATAGTATGTTGCACATAAAACCATAGTATGATCCTTAGAACCATAGTATGACTTACACACAACCATGCTATGATCCCCAAATTATTTTGTAAATATCGGGTTAAATTGTTATTCAACAATAGAGATTTTTATTAAATAAGTAATGTAAAAATACATAAAACTCTTTATAAAGGGAGTGATTTATTTAACAGTAAAAACAATTCATTTATTAAAAATATTTCAGTTATACTAATCCGTAGTTTGTTTTGAAAACATTTAATTTATATATAGAAACTACTATTATTGCGTAAGATTCTTAAAAATAACATTGTCAAATTAAAAATAAATTGCGATTTTGCCTGTATAATTGCCGTAATCATGTTATTGTACTCTTAAAACCTATGAAACAATACTTTTGTCCCACCAACCATATTTATATTGTTGCTACAACCATATTTTCATTTTTTAATTTGGCAACAATGCTTTTGTTACATTTCAACAATATTATTATTACCGCAATCATTCTATTGTCAAAATTAAATTCAAAAAACAATACTAAGGTTGTGACAACCATACTTTTATTTCAGAGAACATGCTATTGTTGCCGTGACCATATAGTAACCATATTTTTTCTCTGCGTGTACTTGCGAAGAGATATTTGGTGTAGGCCACACAATTTATGCTGACAATTTGGCGCGTACTTTGATCAGGAAGGAAACTGCATATTTGGAACAGTGCGCTCAAATAAGACATTTGTGACACTGGAGTTCAAGAAAATTCGTACGCGTCCTGTCAACAGCACATCGTTCGGCCTCAAGGAAGGCGATTAAGCACTATGTTCATATGTGACCAAGAAGTTCAAAGTGGTAATTTTGCTGTCCATACAACAAATTTTTTGCGGTGTGGACATGCAAACTGAGAAGCAGAAGCCGTTTGCTGTTGTGGATTGCAACGGATACAATGAACCAGATGCTTCAATATACGTGCAAGCGGTCAACAAACCGCTGGCACTGGCCATGTTTCATGATATGGTGGACATTGCTGCACTTATTTTTTATAACGAAATGAAACGAATAAAAAGAAATGACAGACGACGGTCGTTCCTTATGATGCTGAAAGACATTTGGCACTACCAATTATAGATTAACGAGCGTTGAACAACGGCATATCCATTGATACGGAACGCAATGGATGCGAAACAATTATAATGTTAAAAATCAGAATAACTACATATTTTTGTTCATTTTAGATAAACTAATTAAAAATTAATAATATAATTAAATTAAAAAAAATCTTTCTAAAATTCATTATAATACTTAGTAAATAATAATAAAAAAAAATTGTTTTATTTTTAAAATGGCATTTTCATACAATACTCCATACAAATAGAAATAGTCCCTGCGGCCCTTGTAGCACGTTTAAGGGCAGTTATGACTTACTAATCGCAGGGTTAAGATCTGTGCTAGTTTAGAACCAAGGTCTGGGCCCATGGACTCCAAACCCGGTTCACTTTACTCCGCACCATATTGATACTAAACAGCAATGGTATTATCTCAAAAATAGGCAATTGTAATAATTTTAAATATTCGACTAAATTTGCTTGGCGATCCGGATCCGTTAGCCTAAAACTTGGTCCATTGACACATGAACATATGTATTGCTAGCAAAAACAACACAATTTAAAATCTGTGATTGTAGAATTGTTCCTTTAATGGGGCAAGGACAGCAGAGAAACACAAATATGTTACATTTTGTCACCTCATCACAAATGCACTTATTATCTAGGAATCAGGTTCTAAAGGCCATCGTAAAATATGAAATTTTGTGCCCTCAAAATAAATGGGAGTTCAACACAACTAAATATGACCAGAAATTAAAAAATAAAGAAACATTTAAAAAAATAAAAAAAAGATAAAATTAAGCTTGCTTTGGGAATAAGACAAAAACCATAGGTAGACTCCTTCAAACATAGATTCATGAAAACCCAAAAAGAACGAAACTTTTACACTAATTCGCGTAGCTATACTAATAAACCTTAGCATTACCGACTGCATTGTGAACATCATTATTATTTTCATATTCCTTCATTTGGCTTTTCTACATACGAGTATAGCATTGTCGGCCCCGCCCGACTTCTTACGGGATAGAAATTACGCGATTAATCCTTACCTCCAGAGCAATATCTGGGATAGTTTAGATTAATAGTAGTAACAAAAAGCTCAAGTCGGACGTAGCCGACTTAATTATACACTGCTATATATAAATCTCAACCGATTTTCTACAATTTCAATAGCGTCCATGCTTGGTCCTAACAACTAACTTGTGATTGAGTTTCATCATGATTGTCCTTGGCCCAAAAACTTACTTGTGCCAAGTATTTTAAGAATGAAGTAATACATATTTGGCTTCTAGAGTAAAAACGAAAAATCATTTCACATATAGCGTGCGCCAAATTGCATCAAGATTGGGTGTAATATGAGGCCTCTAGAGCTAAAAAAAACAATCGGTTGAACATATGTGTGTGGGAATTATATCTAAATCTGAACTGATTTCTTGCAATATCATCATCATCATCTGCCCTGTGTCTAAAAAAAACCCTCTAGGGGTCATCAATTTTGGAAGATATATCAGGTTTCCGTCCAATGGTTCAGAACATAGAAATTTTATTGTAATACCTTCCGACCAACAATCCGAAAATTGTCAAACCGCTGCCATTTCGCCCTCTTGCTTGCATGAAAAGAGCCAAGGAATGCGCTGGTGAAATTTGTCCAGTCGTAAATGAATCACCCTATATAAAAAAAAGAATTTTGTTATATGTAGGTAATCGCATCACTTTAAAACCGCTGGACTGATTAGACTAACACTTTATTTTTTATTAGTTCGTATTGTTTGATTTGTATGGACAGCAAACTTTGAAAAGTGCGGTGAAAAACTGGACTCAATTTTAAAACTCTAGATTCAGTCAATGAATATAGGCAATACTTTTACTTTGTTATGGTCTAGGAAAAAATTGTTGAGAAAAAAAGTTAAAATCGATAACAAAAGAGAGCCGATAAAATCAGCAAAATTGCAAAAGTATTTTTTTTAATTATTTTATTATTTCTATTTCAATTTATTTCTATTGTCAAATGGTTTACCAAGCAAATAGGATGCAAACTAACCTAATTAGCTATTCGGTTGGTTTTTTTTCGAAAATTTGTGGAACTATTGCAATGCCGCTAATAAGAAGGAGAAATATAGGTCGCAGAACTAGCGCTGCTACAAATCCAGACATTTCTAATCTAAGCTGATGAAATTGAGCGAAACACGTTTAGTAGGTTCATTCCAAGAAAGAGAAAATGGAAACGAAACCATGGCTGTTCTTAGTCTAGCACAAAAAGCGCGGTATAAACAGAAAAAAGTTACGTGTTTTGGAAACTTCCATCTCTGCTATGAACACATGTTAAATTTTGTTTTGATCTGGCAACTCCTTCATATAGAAACAGGTGTTCACAAAAGACGCATCCGCGATTTTTTTACAATGGAAAAATTAGAAATGCGTGGTGTCATTAAATATTAATATAAAAAAGGTTTATCGGGACAAGAAATTCATAATTCACAAGCATTGAAGATGAACCACGAAGTGGACGTCCAAAAACAGCAACAACAACAGAAATTGTAGCCAAAGTGCATGATATGGTATTAAATGATCGACGAATAAAAGTGAGTGAAATAGCTAATATCATGGGCATCTCAAATGATCGAGTTCATTTAATTTTGCATGAAGAACTACAGATGGAAAAGCAAGATGGGTGCCGCAATTGTTAACAGTCGACCGAAAACGCATAAGAATGAACATTTCTCAAGCTTGTTTGGATCGTTTTCAGCGAAATAAAATGGATTTTAAGCGTCGATTCATAACTGTTGATGAGACATGGATCCAGAGACAAAAGAACAATCCAAAAAATGGACTGAAGCTGGAGTAAGTGCCCCAAAGAAGACAAAAACAATTCAATCGGCTGGTAAAGTTATGGCAACGGTTTTTTGGGACTTCAAAGGTATTTTATTGATTGACAATCTGCAAAAGGGTAAAACAATAAATTCAGAGTACTATTGCAACCTTTTAAAACAATTAAATGTACAAATTCGAGAAAAACGTCCTGGCATACAACACAAAAAAATATTTTTTATCAAGACAACGCACCAGCGCACAAGAGTGTTTTAACAATGGCTAAAATCAACGAATTAAAGTACGAGTTGCTTGACCACCCACCTTATTCTCCTGATTTAGCTCCTAGTGACTTTTACCTGTTCCCAAATCTAAAAAAATTCCTTGCTGGCAAGCGTTTTACCTCAAATGAAGATGCAATTACAGTTGTAAACCACTATTTTGAAAACTATTTTAATCAAGGGATAGAATTGCTAGATAAGCGTTGGACTAAGTGTATTGAAGTTTCAGGAGATTATATTGAAAAATAAAAAATATTTTTGAAAACCTAGCTATTCTCTTTCATTGATAGGCTAAGAACTTTCCGAACCGCCCTCGAATGCAGCATCAGCTGTCAGCACAAACCAATAGTCTCACAATGTATGAAATTCATGATAGTGCAAGAATACAAACAATTTTTATGTCCAATACTCATCGAGCTGCACTCCGTTACAATAAGACTATTGACTATAGCACAGACCCATCCGTTGGACTTGAGTCCATGAGTGTTCTGTGCTCACATCGTAATGCATTAAAGTGAAATTGGCTCCTTTAGTCCTGCCAGCAGAACCATTGCCTTCATTGGTTTCTGGAACAGAAACAGATTCCATACATTTCCTTACCCACAACAGAACAGTAGCGCGTTTCTGTAAATAAATCGGAAAGTTATCGATTTATGTGACGTCAAACCGACTAGATTGAAAGTTACCGATTTCGTGATAACTGCTGTTTCTGTACGTTGAAATCGGTAAAATTTTGATCTGTGATGGAAAGAAACACAAATCGAAAAGAAACGGTAGGAATTGAAACAGATGACATCTTTTTATTTGCATTTCATGTACAAATATTTTGTATTAAAACACTGCTATTTTAATAAAACTTATATATTTAAACGACATAACTATTACTTACCTTCTCATTTATTATGTTAAAAATATGCAAACAAATTAAAAACTAGGAATTTAATAAGCTGGCAGTTGGTGATGTACATTGCAAATAAACAAACATTTGCACTCGGTTATTTTGCATTACCATACCGATTTCGTTGAAACCGGTTCATAAATTGTCGCAAATTTCAACACACTGCCATCAAACACAATTAAACCGCGGTAACACAATTAAAATATATTTTTTTAATAAAATATTTATTTGTCTAAAATCAATAAAATTGTTTTTTTTTTTTTAAAAAGTTATATTTGGTTACTTGCTTTCTCATAATTGCAACAACACTATAGCAATCGGCAGAGTTCTCACTTGGCTTAAAGTCAGTGAGAAAGTTACCGATTTCAAATTGAGTCGATTCAAATTACTTCAGCCCGTCGGCAAGAGAATGATACTCACTGGGATTACACTCTCACTCAAATATGACCATAGTTTTCGATAATTATCTCAACATGCTTTCCTTCAGAACCGCTCTTTTGCGGATGCATTATGCGTACTACAACATCAATTCCTGTTTTCCAATTGACCGAATACTCGTAAATTTATAACGAGGCATTGGTATTTTTTGAGGACATGTGTTTGATGATTTGATACAAGGTATTATCTCAATTAGGTATGACCAATCGCCCGATGCACAACGCATTTATCAATAGCTCGAATGAAAAAACAATATGATGTAGGTGCATTGAAACTACAGTTCGTATGGACGTCCCACTGTTGCAACAAAAATATGCGGACGATACTCTCATGAGATATGTACAGGACGGTGTTGGAGGAATTTTTTCTTGGATGCTCCTGGTGGAACTGGACAAACTTATTTTATATCATTAATTCTAACATCGATTCGCTCGCAGCGTGGATTTGCTCTTGCACGCATAAATCAATGGATTCTGTTACTAACCACACGCAGAGAAAAAACATGGTTACTACATGGTCACGGAAATAATAATATGTTCTCCGCGATAAAAGTATGTTCGTCTGAACCATAGCATTCTTTACTGAATTTAGTTTTGACAATAGTATAATTGCTGCAATATTAATATTGTTGAAATGTAACAATAGTGTTATTGCCAAATTTAAAAATGAAAATATGGTTATAGCAACAATATAAATATGGTTAGTGCGACAAAAGTATTGTGTTTTGCGTTTTATGTTAACAATGATATGATTACGGCAATCATACTGTTTGATTGTAATTTTTCTTCATTTAAATATGCTTTTTAGAAAAAATGTTATTGGTACCGATCTAATGCAATAATAGTACTTTTTTTTATCGAAATTAAAATTTTTTAAACAAGCTGCTTTGGCTTTGTTTAACCGAAATATTTTTAACAAAAACGCTTACGTTTATTTAAACTTTCTTTTTCTACCGTGAAATAAATCACTCCTATTATTTTGAATTTAATGTATTTTTGAATAATTTTCATAATTCAAATCTATTGTTGAAAACTTAAACCAATTCTAATAAATAATATTGTGCATAAAATCTATTGACAACAACTTAAACTAATTCTAATAAATTATATCGGGCATCATAGTATAATTGTGTGTTATCATACTATGGTTGTAGGGATCATAACATGGTTGCGTGTGAATCATACTATAGCTGTGAGTATCATACTATGGTTGTATGTGAAACATACTATGGTTGTGAGGATCATACTATGGTTGTGGAGATTATAGTATGGTTGAGTGTGAATCATACTATGGTTGAGGGGATCTAGTATGTTTGTATTTGAATCATACTATTGTTGTGAGGATCATAATATTGTTGTACCACAACCATATACCCAACAATAGTATTATCCTCTTCGAATATTGTCACCACAACCATACTTTTTTTCTGCGTGCAGGACGATGTCTTCAATTATCCAACAGAGTTTCTGCACTTGCTGGGTTTGCTAGGATTGGCGTCTTACTAGTACAAACTCCAATTAAAGTCGGATCGGTAATTATTATGTTGCGCAATATTAAACAACCACGATTTGTAATGGCACGCGTCCAACAAATCATTTAGAAAAGTTTAAAGGCGAAGACGTTTTGATACCACGCACCCCAATTGTACCCACCGCCATGCCATTCGACTGTCAACGCTTGCAGCTTTACAAATCATAAGTCCAGTCATTGGACTTATGGTTTGTGTCTAATGCCTCGTCTTATGCCTGTTCATGTGGTGGAAACCCACCAGCTTTGTTCGTATACGCACTAGATAACAGATAATCTTACAGGGACATAAATACTGTTACAACATTGAACACACCCATTTCAATAGTAGAACTGAACATACCCCGTTAATGTCATATGGTTTTTGAAAGCTAACCTCAATAGCGTTAGTCAGTTTCGGGATTTTAAAATTGTTTCATCTTTCATCATGGAGTGGTCAGATAATGAGAACCGTATCGCTGTAATAGAGCTTTTCAAGTGTGAAATGAAAAAAGCGTTATTTTAAAAACGCTCCGCTCACTAGGGATTAGCCGCATGTTCGTCTACCGATGAATAAAACTGTTTGAGGAGACTGGAGATATAAAAGACCGCTGGAGATATAAAAGACAGAAAATCATAGCCCGTGAGATGAATATCACGCAAAAGTCCATGAGTCGTATCATTAAAAAAGACTTGCGACTTGGGGCTTTCAAACGACGTACCGGACATTTATTGACTGCAGCTTTGAAAAAAAATAGGATTGAAAAATGCAAACGTCTTTTGGTGAAGCACGCTGATAACTTGCACAGAAAAATTTTGTTCACCGATGAACAAATTTGTACCGTTCAGAAAAAATTTAACTAATCATCTGAACTGATCCCAAGGATGGAAAAGGGTCATCACCCAGCTTCAGTCATGGTTTGGTGGGGTGTCTCTTACGATAGGGTCACTGACCTGCATTTCTGCGAACAAGGAGTCAAAACATCGGCCAAATTGTACCAAGAAACGTTTCGGAAGCTGTTGTGAAACCTCTTAACAATTCCCTGTTCCAAATCCAGCCATGGACTTTCTAGCAGGATTCTGCGCCAAATTATAAAAAAATATAATGCACTGAAATACATATGTTCCCTAAGGATGCAATTTAAAGAATTACGAAGTATTGGAAACTATTAAATTTAAATAATTTTTTATTTAAACTGACTTCAACATTTAGCTTCATTTTCGCGCTAAAGTCAATAATTGTAGACTTACATGTTACCATATGAGATAGCACATTTACGAGAATTGCACTCGCTTAATAAAATGGTATTACCTCAATATTTTTAGTTGGAACAGAAAATTCGCTTAGCCCTTTGAGACACTCCACAATGTTGAGAGTGTCATGTAATTTTCTGATTACGGGGTGAATATATCGACAGCAAAATTTTATTGTGGGTAGATAAAAAGACTGCGAGAAAAGTGAAATTTTATAAATTTTGAGTAAATACACTTTTGCTGAACAAGGACAACGATTTCAAACGACTTCGTTGATGTTTTACAACAAAAAATTGTAGTTATCATTTTATTTAACAAAGACCGAATAAATGAAACAAAAGAAATGTTAGCATATGTGACAGCACATAGAGAAAGGGACCTAAGGGTAAAAAATCAATTTTCACTTTTTTTTTGATGTGGACAACATCTGAGCATCGAATGATACCGATCCCATGCCCTCCCTCCCAGAGATATGCGTGTTTTATGAAAGTGAAGTCAACGATTCTACACCAAAGATACACGTATTTAAATCTTTAGAATGGCTCTCTTGAACAAAACTGGTTTTTACCCTTAGGTCCCTTTCTATTTTGCGCGTCACATATAGTATTTTTAGCAAAATATGCATAATTAAAATATGCAAAGATATGCACAACACATCAATGCCACTTTGTTGCAAAGTCGTTGATTTAATGACAACAAATATGCATTCGCCCAGAATTCCTATACCTAGTCATCACTAAAGTTAATCTGGACTAAAGGTTCCTCACAATTTTCATATTTTATATTAGCAGTGAGACAAAACCTTTAAGATGTCAAGTGAAAAGTTAAGCATGAACTCAATACTCTAACAGAAATATTGGCTTAGGCAATAAAAGGTGTAATTTACATACAATTATGGATTTAAATAAGAATAGAGTCTTAGAGTAACCGCGGGGATTACTTTTAGATACTCGAAACATGTACTAAGTCTCATTACAGTTCCTTCGTGAACTGACTCTTACGGAGGCAACACGCTTCTCTCCTATGTACTCGTATCCTATCCGACTTTGGCTAACTTAGTATTGTGATGTATCCTGCATATTTTAGCAAAAGTTTTACTGTATATTTCATGTTTTCTCCGAAACTGTGAAAAAACATCAAGGACAGCCCCCCCCCCCCCCCCACACACCACAAAAGAAAGTTTAAGTGATTGTTTTTGAAATATTAGCAATGCAAAAGTTAGTATTTTGTGCTGCTCGTGTTGATTCTCTCTGGCTGGCCAGCAAATGTTGGCGGGCACGATTTCATAAAAAACACACGCCGAACCAACTACTAAACAACAAAAAAGTAAAAAAAAAACAAAACAGCAAGCCATAACATGACATTGTTTGCTATTGGAAAAGGAACTATGAATGGAACGATGTTGCCGACAAGGGTTGTTTAAGCGGTATATGTTCATCGGCATTAAAATTGCTTTAGACATTTCTATCGATGCAATATATTTTTATTTATTTACAAAGTTCATACGAGGGGTTCTTTGCAAGACGGATCAAAAAACTAATTTGTTCTCAGATCTTTTGAAATATTTAAAAGCTTAGGTCGGTACATGCTGTTGTATAAAAGAACCGCTCGAGCCGATGCGCGAAGCGCCGAATCTTGCTGGTTCGGGATCAGGGGTACACTCAGAATCCTGCTGCCTGTAGATATCTCGACGACTTCCGGACAAATGCTTGAAGGCAGGTATAATCACACTCGGTACAGCCGCTAACAAGATTTGGAAAATAAGCATACCTCCATCAAACATTCGGATATATGTGAACAGCATGGCAGCCATTAATGCGCTGGACTGTTTGACAGTGAAATTAAAATGTGTGATCAGATGTACTAAGTCACTATTAAGAATCCAACGGCAAACGGAAAAGCTGCCTACATATCTTCTCTATTAGCATTTACACTTCCCTATAACTCTTCACTTGCCCCTCTTTCTGCTCCCCCAAGAGGTGTTTCACAATCGGCCTTTACGTCTTTGGAGTCGACGCGCCGTTTTCTTCTGACAAGCGTTCAACTTAACTTAACCCAGTACATTGTTCATGTTTGGGCTAAGAGCGATAGCAGCCTGAACAATCCTTACGACGTTTTAAGTTTTTGTGTTTATACGATATTCAATACTTAATTGCGTAATTCAATACTTAAGCTATCTCAATGTTACTTTAAAATATGTCTGAGTGCAAACATTTTAAGTCGGAAACTTTAAAATCTTTTGAGCGAGCGTGCTCCGAACATATACATGATTGATTCTGAGATTATGGGCCACTTTGCTGTCCTTGGTTGTCTTTTAAACGGGAAAAATAAAATATATTTTTCTTTAGTATTTAATATACAATAAATCTTTATAATCTTTATAATATGATTGAACATTACATGAAGTGGGTGCACATCTAATAGTTTTTTCGTCAACGGTCTTATTAAAATTATGTAAGTCGTGTTTTGTCACTCGTTACGAACGTTCACACTGAAGTTGGTCATTCCCAGGTTTTTTTTTAAATTGTTTTTTTTTTATTTTTAAATTGTTACATGATTCCGTTAAAAATCAAAATTTGATGTGTACTTTTTAAAAATGCCTAGTCAAAACTAAGACATCTACCTGAATTAACTACTTATATTAAATTCTGCAAAAAAGTAGAATGCCAAAAATGATGTCGGAATTGGCCATAATCTCAGAATCACCCACATATATGTTTGAGTCACAGCAAACATTAATATCTTTGTAGCAACGTTCCCATGCATTCAAATGCTCATATTCAAACATATTTATGTTTGCACCCGAACATTAACATGTTTGCATTACTGTTCACACACATTCATATGCTTGTGTGGTTGCAACAAATCATTAATATGTTTGCAGAAATCAAGAAGGCATACATACCAACGTACTTGATCAAATAACAGGCATTAATACAATATTTAACAACCACAGGACAATAAATCTTGCCGACAGCTGCTGTTTTTAGACCAAATATTTTTTAATAGTATATAAGTATTGATGTATATTGTATCCAACAAGAATCTACTTATTCGAAATGTCCGCATTTTGCCTTTACACACGCCTTAAGTCGCACTGGCCAATCGTCAATAGCTGCATGGGCGAGGTTCGTCCATTAGAAAATTGGCCACAGCTCGAACCAAAGCAATCTTAAGAGATCCAATGTTGGGGTATCTTTTGTGACAAACCTTGTCCTCTAAAACCGTCCACAACTTGTAATCCAATGGGTTCAAATCTGGACTGCCTGAGGGCCATTCTTCAGAGGAAATGAACGCTGGCAAATTGTTTCGAAGCCAGGCCTGGGACGTTTTAGCCTTATGGGCCGGCACAGAGTCCTGCTGGGAAGTCCATGGCTGGTTTTGGAACAGGGAGTTGTTAAGAGGCTTCACAACAGCTTCCAAAATGGTTATTGGTAAACTTTTGGCCGACGTTTTGACTACTTGTTCGCAGAAATGCAGGTCAGCGACCCCATCGTAAGAGACACCCCACCAAACCATGACTGAAGCTGGGTGATGACCCTTTTCCACCCTTGGGATCAGTGCAGACGCTTCCTTAGATGACCGCGCATACACTCTATCATTTTGTTTGTTAAATTTTTCCTGAACGGTACAAATTTTTTCATCGGTGAACAAAATTTTTCTGTGCGTGCTTCACCAAAAGACGTTTGCATTTTCAATCCTATTTTTTTTAAAGCTGCGGTCAATAAATGTCCGGTACGTCGTTTGAAAGTCCCAAGTCTTTTTTAATGATTCGACTTATGGACTTTTGCGTTATATTCATCTCACGGGCCATGATTTTCTGTTTTCGGAGCGGATTTCTGTGAATTCTTGACTTAACGGCTTTGATGACATACGTTGTTCGAACAGAGAATGGGCGACCCGACCGGTGGCGGTCTTTTACATCTCCAGTCTGCCTCCGCTTCCCATGGTACACGGAGAACAAAATTTGTTTGAATGCAAACATATTATGCTGGAAAACTTTAAACGTTTGGGGCATGCATATATATGTTTGGGTTACAGCAAACATTAATATGTTTGCACCCAAACTTTAATACAGGGTGTCCGCCGGGAAGGTCTACTAATTTGTCTTGCCGCCATTTTGGTAAACATAGGTCTTGACAGATCATATTTGGCAGTCGTGAAGTAGAGACGTGGCAAACTTATTATGGAAAAATATTCGATAAATCGTTAAAAATTTTATCAAAATTAAACATCGATTACTGTGACGATGACAAAGTTACGTGAAATTTTTGGGAGAAACAGCCTGCCAACAAAACGTACTATTTATCGTGTAGTGAACGATTTCGAAAAAAGAGGGTCAGTAGCTGATAGGCCCAAGCATGGAACACAACGTACGGCCAGTTCGGCTCAAAACATTACTTCTGCCCAAGAAAGTGTTCAAAACAATCCATCAACCTCAATTTGACGCCATGCTGAATGTAATGAAAAATGTGCTCAAAAGGATTCGCATTTGTGAGGCTAACTGAGGGGGAAATTAATATGATATTGTATTCCATACATAATAGCCGACATTAAATAAAACATTTATCAATATAAGATAGACATATGAATATTTACCTTCAAACACATATGTGACGCGTGCAAACATATATTATATGTTTGCATCCAAATACCTAATTCAATGTTTAAGAAACATACACCAATAAATTCTGCCGACAGCTGTCTGATACTGAACACATGCTGAAATTCAAACATAAATATGTTTATAGCATGCTATTTAGATTTATATGTTTGTTTATCAAAGTCATAATTTTATCGCACATCGGAACGAGGATCCGTCTGTGTTATGAACATTTATTAAATGCAAAGTCATATTGTCCAACCAAACTTTTGTACTTCGAGACATAGAGCAAAAAATCGGTGGTAGTCGGTCCGGACTACAAAAATTCTGTTGGACTATATGACTTTCCGTTGCATTTACCAAATATTTATAATCGAGGAAGTTTGTCGGTTCAACATGCAATAAGTTGATAGTAATGATTATAGGGCACATAATCGATACGACGGTTGTACCACTAAAATGCAGTTTAAATATTATTTGCTTCAACTGGTGGTTACCAATAATTAGTACACTGTTGTACATTTTTAATTGGTGATGACAAATTATGTATTCCTAAATAAAAATTAATAAGCCTCTCGGAATAAAGCATATTGTTGGAAAAGTCAGCGCATACAGTCAATTAGGACAATGTCAACTAAAAATTGTATTTTCTCTTTAGCTTCGAAGCGCTCCAAGCATTAGTATATCCGAGTATTGGTTCGTGCGGTAGAAAATTTGGTACACTAAAAAAGTATGTACACCAAACCAATGAAGAAGATTCATCAACATTTTACATAAAATTGCTGAAAAAATGCATCGATTTGAAGAATAAATTCTTCAATTTGAAGTACTTATTTTTCAAAGCATTTTCTCCGCTCATCAAATTGAAGTTTTATTTTACATCAATTATGCCCGTTGTACTTTGAAAAGTAACTACAGCAAAATGTATATATCTACGCGCAATAATAAAATATACACGCAGTCATTATACAAATACAAGAGATTTGTATTGTGTTTACTTTGGTTGGTGGAAGACTTTACTGACAGCAGTTCTCGTTAAATGCGAAGTTGTCCGCTCTTAAGTCCATAGCCGCAGATCTTGGTTAAATCACATTCATTGCTTAGGATTGGATGATGGTGAAGTAGCGTTTATCAAAACTGCAGTCACATTTGTTTGAAACTAATACGTTTTTGACTGCTTTCAACAATGTTCATCAAATTGATGTACATTGTTATTCAGATTGATGAACAATGTCCATCAAATTGATATATAAGTACATACATTGTTCTTCAGATCATCAAAGACGATCAAATTGATGAAAGATATTAAAGAATTATTGATGAAAAGTTCTACATAGAATTGAAAAACGTGTTGTAGGTTGGAAAATTATGTCCAAATTCACCAATTGATGAAAAAATTATACACAAAAGAATCAATAAATTAAGACCAGTCCAATAAAATTATGTTGTAGTAAAATAAAGTAAAAATCAAATTTTACCTGTTCTAACCTCTGGATTACTTGTTATTGAAAGAAATATATTTTAATTGCCATCATATGTCTTCATATCGGCACTAAGAATAGATATCCTTGACCAAAAACAAACATAAAATTGTAAATTGTTTTTATTTGTTCATAATATTTCTGGTTTTAATGTTGGTGTAATTAATACGAAGGGTTTTAAAACGAATTTATGTGTTGTCATTACCAATTTTTGGTACCATCGAACATTTTAAGCGAAACTGATTAGACTGGGCAACAAAATTTGAAAAAAAAATCTGCGGCAGATGGCTTGATAGTCAACTATGGTTAATTTTGGGCTGCTGATCGTACATCTGGCCTTCGATTTGCCAGATTCACTCTAGTTTGGGAGATATTCACATAAACCGATATTTTCGGGTTTTTTTTTAAATAAAAGGACCCTTAACTGCTTTCTTTGTCTTGCGGTTTTCGTTGTTTAGAGGACAAATTGTGCTTTTTTGTTCTCATTTCTGACTAAATCTTGAGTAACTCAGTCAAATTTAATTGGATTTTAAAGTTTATTAGCTGGTTCGACGCGGCTTTTAATACGCTATAATGGTTATTATGAAAAAACAACATTGGTAAAGAATCTAAAAAAATGTAGGAAGCTCAAAATAATTTTTTGTAACAAAAATTCGAAATTTCCGCAGAATTTTGCGTATATCTTCAACAACTCTTATCTGCAGTAAAATTGCTGCATATTGTTGAAAGTGTCAATTTTACCTCTATATACCGCCATTTTTGAAAATCTGTTGACCAATAAAGCAATTAAGGGTCCTTTTGATCAAGAAACCCGAAAATAACGGTTTATGTGAATATCTCGTAAAGTATAGCGAATGTGGCAAATCGGAGGCCAGATTCGTGATCAGCACACCCAAATCAATCGAAGTTAACTATCACAACTTCTGCCGCAGTTTTAGTGATGACCAGTGGTATTAGTTGCCACAGCGCACGGTTCTGACAACCACACGCAGGGAACAGATTCATTGACACAACCGAATTTTTTTGTCAGCCGAATGATTGAGGTGGCATGAACTATACAGTTTTTATCAATACAACCGATTGTTGATGCACTGAATTTTTAGAACTAAAGAGCCTCACCCTATACAAACTCTGTTTGCCAATTATTTGCGCAGCAATATCTTGCAGTAAGCCTCGAAATCTAAGATTGGCTAGAAAACCACAATCATTAGGTCATTTGTTAACAAAAAGTGTAAATTTTGATCATGTCAATAGAAAAGCTCCTGCTACTTAAAAAATTAAAACTTAAACCTGAGCCGAAAAAGTTCCCGGTTTAACCCCGAACGGGAAAGTCATTATAAAGTGGTGGCATAGCGTTATTTTAATTTGGTTATTGGGTTACAATACAATTTTCTTTCTTTTTCCGGTGTTCAGTTATTGGCGAATTTAAATCAAGTTAGTAAGAAGGAGATATTTGTAAAAGACATTCGTGCTTCTGGAACACAGCGGCCTAATTTTGCCAGGAACTCTGCTTATAATTGGCGTGTTTTAATTCAATAAATAAGGTGTTCTGGCATGACCACCAACGGACATACCCCCGAATCGATTTCAGGAACAACCATTTCGTGGTTACTAATTTAACACATTTTATTGTTATTGGTTTATAAGACTAAGCACAACATTGTATAATGTTTTCATATAACTTGTATTGATTACGTTGCATGTATGGTCATGGACACGCTTCGGTTGTGGAAGGCCTGAATCTCTGTTGCGTAAAGTCCTTCCAGTTAAATTGCCACTTTATTTAATTGTTGCCACGCTGTCGGTTAGTAGTATTACGATATAAGTCAATACACAAGCATTCCTGCACATGTTTTAATTATAAACACACTTCCTATCACAATCACATTATTGCGTTTTTACAACGGCCTTAATCATAAAAGCATTTCTTAAAATGTCACAATTACGGAAAATAATACGAGTACTCGTATAAACGCGAATGTGGCAATAACGGTTCTCTGTGTGCAAATTAGACAAAGAATATTCAAGAGCCCAGCAAAAATTTTTATTACTTTAGAAAATTTCGGTTAAGGCCGACAATGAGATACCCACTCTGCTATTCAAAGTATTAGCACCTCTGTCTGGATTAAATTACTTATATATGTCGCTCATAACGTATCATACAATATTTTAACTACAGGAACTCAGGGATCTTTGCGAAGGAGCTATTCAAAAACAAGGATCGACAATGTTACAGGACATGGGTTGGGCACTTGTATCGCTCTGTGGTAAAAACAGACTCTAAAATCTGGATGGACCTTTGTAAGGAGGGGAGGGGGGGGCTATATGAAAATATGGATCTATGTGGTCCAGCCTCGCCACAGTTAATAATGGTCGGTCATAACGTACCATTCTAAATTTCGGCGTGATCGGTAATGTGTGGCTTCCAGAGCTGCAGGACCTCAAATCGGGTGGGACCCTACTTTGAGAGCTTTTAGAAAACATGGACCGATATGGACAAATTTTACCAGAGATGATTTTTGATCACTCGAAATTCTCTGTTGGAAACTTGGTCGAAATCGAATGTAATACCCGTATGTGGCTTTTAGAGTTGTATGTTCTGAAATTGGCAAAAAGCTAGGGCTAGTCCTTGGCACAAACTTAATGAATGTGACAAGTTTCATCGAAATCGGTTCTTAACTGCGACCTGTACTTTGATTGCAACAGACGAACGAACGTCGTTCAATGAAATCAGATAGTGATTCTGAGCCGATCAGTATACTAAACATAGGGTCTTCATTTATTTTAGCTAAATAAGCTTTCCCTATGCCCATAATTGAAAAGATCGACTGTTGGAAATTGCATCCGGATTTTAAATATAAATTTGGATTTGGAGGAAATGTTCTTCTGATTTGTACCCATGTTTATAGAATTCCGTATTATGGACTCCAAGGGCGGGCTTAGAGCCACATAGGTAAATTTTTTGGTTTCACATAGGTCAATTTTTTAGATTATTTTATTTTAGATCTAGATTTAAAATTTAATGCTCTATTTGCATTTTTAAGATATGCTCATCATTTTTATTTACCTAAATATATGGTTATAGAAACCCGCTATTCGACCTCTAGGACCAATGGGCCTGGCTGTAATTTGCTCAGATTTTAAAAATAATTTGATATTTAGATTTGTGAGTATATTTCATTGTTTTTTGAATCCCATTTTTGCATGAATGAATTTGGAAAATTTTAGGACCAAAGGTACGTCCTTTTAGTGTGTAACACCACGAATTTAACCAAAACACATACAAATAGCTTTGGCTTCCTGGGGAAAGTATATTGAAAGCCAGCTTACGGGCCCACGACTAAAAATGGACTTTGCTCATTAATTAGTTGTTCTAGAGCGGTCAAGTGCCACATTTGTACTGCGGCTATATCAAAACGTCTACTAATAAAACATACTTGCATCTTATCTGGATCGTAATGAGCCCTGCCAAATTTCAGTAAGATTAGGTGAAATATGTGGGGTTTAGAGCTAAGGATCTTTACTCGGTTGGAGAAATGTGTGGGAGCTATACCTTTATTTATGTTCACTATTAAGTAATACGAGGGCTGCTATATATATTTCTGACCTAATAATGAAAATGCGAATATTTACCGTCAAAAATGGTTTTATTGTTTTTCAACGTGTTCTTCAGCATGATTTATACACTTTTGCATGCGCTTAAACCAATTGTCGAAGCACTTTTTCCACTCTGATTGAGACACCCTCAAAACATGGTTTTTGAACGTTTCAACAGCATCTTCTGGCGACGAAAATCGTTGACCACGCATTTTTTCTTGATGTGCGGGAATAAAAAGAAGTCATTGGGTGCCAAGTCAGGGCTGTACGGCGGATGACCCATCAATTCGAGGTTTTGGTTGGTCAAAAAGGCGCTGGTTGTGTGAGCTCGCATTGTCATGGTGCACAAGGATTCGTCTTCTCTTGTTCGTTTTTCAAATTTCTCCGAAGACTTCAGGCAAACAAATTGTGGTGTACCACTCAGATTTGACCGTCCTACGTTGCTCAAGCGGAACAGTCACCACATTACCAGTTTTGCCGAAGAAGCAGGCGATCATTTGCTTCGAAGTGCTTCTTCCAACTTTCTTTGGAGTTGGCTCGTCTTTGAAGACCCACACGGTCGATTGCTGTTTTGTTTTCGGCTCATACGCATAGATCCATGATTCGTCACCTGAGTCGATCTTATAAATGACTTTTGAAGCACCGCGATCGTATTTTTTCCAAATTTCTTTGCACTAATCGACACGAGGCTTTTTTTGAACGATTGTCAAATTGTGCGGGATCGAACGAGAACAAACCTTTTTTTACGGCCAGGTGTTCATACAATATTGAATGTATGCTGGTGGAAGAAATGCCCAAGGATGCATCTATCTCACGATATCTCACATGACGATCTTGCATTATCAGTTCACGCACGGCATCAATGTTCTCTGGCATAACGGCCGTTTTTTGACGACCTTCGCCTTTGAGCGAGCGTCGGCCACGATTGAATTCATTTAACCAGTTTTTCACTGTGCTGTAGGATGCTGCTTCATGGCCATACAAAGGTTTAAGTTCATCGATGCCGTCTTGTTGTGATAATCCACGTCGAAAGTTGTGAAGAATGATAGCACGAAAATGTCGATGAGTAAATTTCAGTTTTTGCCAAATTGATTTTTTCAAGTCACTGTAAACAACACAAATGATGGTCGTACGTCAAAACGTTCTGAGTACGTTTATGCTACAAAAATGTCAAACTTTTCAATGGAAATATCAGATAGCGCCAGGGAACACTTAGTGCTGCCTAGGCCAAAAATATATATAGCAACCTTCGTATAGTATTTAGCTATTTCCTTATTTTGATTTATCTGATTCTTGTATCTGATTCCTTTTTTATTAATTAATTGCAATTATACGGTTTTTTAAACTTTATTGTATCCGCGTGTCATCAATGACTTAAGAAAAAGAATTTCCTTAAATGACCATTATCCTAACATTTTATAATACATATCAACATTGCTACGATCAGTTATAACAAAGATAATTACACTTAAAACAAGAGATACTTGATAATGAGATTAAATGACAATTATGAGTGTTACATTTGAAATGAGAGATAAATAACGGGTTTTCCAATAGGGACATATCACCACACCCTCAAGAAATTTTAATGATCTTTCAGTGTCAAAACGTTATTCGAAGTCAACATTTTCATCGCGACAAAGTTCACTCACAAGCAACGTTTGGAAATAATTAAAAATTATTACCGAAATTCTGAGTAGGCGGTCGCAACTTTAAGAGCGCTTACTCCAATTTTTGACCGTAATAATCGTCCTAACCGACAGGCTGTGCGAGCCATAGTGGATAAATTTGAATCCACATTTTCAGTTTTGGATTTTCCAGCACCAAAGATTCGCCGGTCTGCTCGCAGCCATAAGTGTATCCGTTAAAAATGAGCCAAATCAGTCGATTCCACGTCGTTCTCATGAATTGGACATCTCTCAAACCACACTTTGGCGTATTTTGCGAAAAGATCTTGGCCTTCATCCTTTTAAGATCAAACTGACTCAAGAGCTAAAGCCACGTGATCATTTGAAATGCCAAAACTTCTCCGATTGGGCCTCTGTCAAAGTTTGACGAAAATCCAGAATTTCAACGAAAAATTAACTTGTCAATAAAGAAAACACTCGTCAACAAACCCACATGTGGGGCTTCAAGAGACACAATTGCGTCCGCAATAAATTACCGTGTGTTGTGGTTTTCATGCCGGAGGTGTGATTGGCCTTATTTTTCCGTCGATGAAAACAACCCTCCTGTTACCGTCAATGCAGAGCGCTATTGTACCATGTTACAAAATTATTTTGGGCCAAAATTGGATGAGCTTGACATCGCCGGTATGTGGTTTCAATAAGAACCACACAGCACGCGTTACAATCGATTTACTGAAAGGCAAATTTGGTGAACGTGTTATCTTGAGAAATGGTTCGGCCGAATGGGCACTTTTCACGCGATTTAACGCCATTGGATTTCTTCAATCAATTGGATTGGACTATGCCAACAATCCAATAACTTAAGGCGAGCTCAGAGACAACACCCTACGCGAAATTGACAGCGTTCCGGTTGACAATGGCAAGTTGGGTTGATAGATCACTGTAAGAATTCGAATTACATTCTTAAAATGTAACATTTGCACTACACCTGTAATAAATTTAAACTCTACAGGATGATGCATTCCCGACTGGACAAATTTCACCAGCGGCTCATTTGGCTCATTTAATGCAAAAATGTTTATCTACGAACATGCCCGAAAATGCAAGGGAGCGAAATGGCAGTGGTTTGAATATTTTCGGATTGGTAGTCGGAGGTAAAATTTCTAAGTTCTGAACCAGTGGTCGGATACCTCTTACTTTTCGAAAATAACCTTGAGCGAAGCCAAGAGGTCATTCCGTTCCAAAGTTATGACTAGGGAACGGCATGGACTTAACTGCAGTTGTATGAAAAATACTTGAAAAGCAAGATTTGCAGCAGTAGTTCTCATTCGTTTGGTGGGAGCCTGGTCTCACCGAATTCGGGTTTTCTTTCAACAATTGCTGAGAAGCTTTCTGAAGAGGGTTGTCACGAACCTGAAATCGCGATTAAAGCTGTGTGCAGCCACGAAAATCAATTTCACTTTGCCATTTTGTTAGAAACTTGTCTTCTATTTAAATATAGATCAAAGAGGTCTTGACCCGGTTTATCCCTGTTCAATGTGTAAAAGACACATGAAAAAAAAATATAAAAAATGTGTTTATGGGAAGGAATATGTACAGATTTTTTTCCGTCTTGTTTTAAAAGTGTATACGCCATTCAAAAGATTGAAGGCTCTTCTTTTTACATCAGCCGATAATCTAAAAATTGGTTGATAGTCAACCAAATTACTGTAATATAATTGCGTAAAGGTCTAAAAAATCTGAATATGAAAATTTTAACACAGCCAAAAAATGCAGTTATAGGATAAATTTGCGAAATTTTAAAGAGAAACCTGCGGTTTATATCACGTTAGAATTATATATTCTAAAGTCGATATTCCTAACTTTAATACTTTATGAGCTTAGGCCGTTTAACATTTGTAGATGTGGGCGGTGCCACGCCTTCCACTAAAACGCATCCATTTATACATTTTAAGACGATCTGTTTATAACTTTGGTCATCGGTTTAAAAAAAAGAGGACATGGCACTGCCCACATTTCTTCAAAACGTATTTCGTTACACATCTGATGTTCCTAACTCTTATAGTTTATAAGCTACGCTACATTTTTTAAATCGTATCGGTTTAAAGCATTTGACAATCTTCTGGTCCACAGTTAAAATTTAAAGACGATCGGCCTTATTTGATAGTTTTTGCCATCGCTATCGATGCTGTTGAAACAAAGTTGTTGTTGTTTGAGATTGTAAGAGGCATACAATGTAAAGTTTATTGCCATACTCTATTTCCGTATGTAAAAAAAATTAAAAGGAAATGTTAATTATTAAACATTAAAATTAACGAAATTAAGCATAATTTCAAATTGAAGCCGCTTTTTAAGTGACAAAATCAAAGATGAGTATTGCATTCTTTAATAAGCAGTGAGCCAAAGTATTTTTTTGTATAATTTTTTGTGGAATTTCCGCTGGTAATGCCCATATTACATCCAAGGTTAGTAAGTTCCTTGTACCAAATACGGACGCTGTTATGATTGAATAAAACTGTTCAGATTATGATATACCACCTAAATATATGTTAAACCGATTTTACCAAAAAAATGCAATTTTCCTACTAATTCAAATAAAACTTTAGTTTTTAAATCTGGGTAAATTTAGATCACGTCCATTGGAGCCAAAAAAAACTACTTTCAATTGGCTTTTTTCAACATCCAGAAGTGCATTGTGTTATATAGTCGGCAACGATCGACTTCAGCTTTTTTCATAGCTTTCAGCTGTGGTCTTTGAATTTATATATATACGTAGGGGCTTGCAACCGCCTATAACAAGAACAAATTTTAAAGACCACAATTAAAAACCATTGGTGTTTAACGAAATCAGTCTTCGAAAAGTGTGTGGGCATACTCTTTTTACGATTGCCCCATATTAAAGGATTACTCGTCTTTAAACCATCTGCATCTACTACTCGAAGTCGTTGAGATATATTTTAGAATTTATGAATAGAGAAAATTAAAAACTTAAAAAAAAGTATTGATAACATATGCTGAGCGAGGTAGACTGTTGCGTAAACACAACGTCGGCTAATAAGATGCAAATCACTTTTTATGCCATGCTACAAGTGCATGCTTATGGTCAGAAGCTGATTAAGATTATAAATGGGCGAAATCGGCCGTGGGAGACAAAAGTTTCCCTTTTAGTGAAGAAAGAACGTTGAAAAAAATACGATTGAGTATTTGCTTTATAAATCATACTTTTGGTACCATTAATTAGACGCACTCAATGCCTTAAAAAGGGCATAAATGCTGAATGTTTTGGCTCATGTGGCCCAGCATTAAAATCCAGCAGGGTCAAAACAGGCGAATAGTCAATACGGACACTCAAATTAAAGCAAACATTGCTACGAATCAAAATATAAGTTTTGGCTGAGATTAGGTTTATACGCATGGACCAAAGGGACCCAAAAAAACCTACTACTATTTTTATTATTTTGCGCTTTAGTAGCGTATGACAGTGAAAGGGATACGTATACTGAAACAGATGTAAATTTGAAACCATCTAAATTGATCGTTCGAATAATGATTTGTAGAAAGTTCAGGAGCAGCTGCAATAAATTTAAAAAAAACGGAGTTGTCATACTGGAGAGCAAGGAATAACTTGTTTTTTTTATAAAGTTGTCACAATCGTGCTTCCACATTCCCTACACTTGTACTAGACGGTCTTACTGTTCCAGTAGCTTAAAACTTCCTTCAACCAACAGAATACGTAGATAAATTAGCAAAGAATACTACATAATTCTCAGAATTTGTGACAGATTCTAACAACGGCAAAACGGCAGAAGCTTCCAAACCAACACCATCATCGAATGACTCAAATAAAAAGCCAGTTTCAAAACAGAGACACAGTATTTACAATACTTATTGGTATATCACTAATACTCGTATACAACTTACTGTTGTGTCTTTCAAGGCACGAAATCATTCCCTTGGCTATTGGCAAATAAGTTGTCACTATTACAAACTGACGACTTGAAGTGTCAATCAAAGGACAAACTTTTGCAAATCTGTTTTCTGCATTCATGTCCGTCGTATCCATTTAATGAAACACAGTTTCAATTTTGTGACATATGTAGGGGGATAGAGATTGCTTTACGATCGGCACGCCTAAAGTAGGTTCAAAACACCAGTAATGTCAGATATGAGGCACAGTATGATAACCTGAAAAAATAAGTATGCCAATGAAACGGTACATTTGCTCTCTAGTACGAGATATATAATGGGCATGTTTTTTGATGACTGTAAAAATTTGAATACTTAACAAGCATATTCAACATTTTCTTATCGAAATATTCTACAAAAACTTGTGAAATGTCGGAAAACTACTTTATAATTCACATAAGTAAAAGTCTTTAAAAACTGCCTTCATCTGGAAATATTACTGAACTTTGAAGCAAAGGTTTTTTTGTACTTTTCCTTTGGTTTGTTTTATTAGAATTATATAAACTAGAAAAATTACTCAAGATATAAGAATAGCCGTATTACTTAAGTACAATATTGAAAAAACAGTAATTTAATCAATTTATTTAATAAATCAATTTATAACTTAAAAATTGTAAAAATCTTTGGTGGATTTTTAATATTTTAAATTTAAATTAAATTTTTTTGAAAAAAAGAACTGGTAATTTTCCAAATTTCTGGTTTTATTGGAAAGGTTGTCATTTAAAAATGAAAGACCATCCATTGCGTTTTCGCTTCGCCCAATGGGCTAAAGATTGTTTGGCAGTAGGTGCAGAATTTTAGCGAATATGATTGTTGTATACTTTGGTGAGAGGTAGACAACTCGGACTCCTTCTCCACAGCTGTGATCAGAGCAGGAAAATCTTTTACCTAGCTATCAAACTGAACTTCAATATCGCCACAAATTTCTAAATTAGTTGAACAGTCTTAAGTAATTCTTCATAAGGGTGACGTTACCCTCATTAGATACCGAAATGTATATCATACGATTATTGATTCATCCATTATCGTTGTATTCACATTTTCGATGTTTCTCTGAGTCACAAATTTTCTAACTGACATTTTTACAAAAAAATGTTGCAAAAATTTACAAAACAAGTCGATATAAAATATTGTTACACTTGTATTCAAGTTAAGACTCTAAAAGTGAGTTTCATTCTTTTAACGACTGCCGCGTTTTTCCAACAGTTTTTTTTGGAGGCATCGTCTAACGATTTTTATACCCGCACCACATAGTGGTATGGGGTATAATGGCTTGGTGCTTGCGTTTGTAACACATCGAAGGAATCGAGTTAGAATACCGGGACCAGAGAGCAAGTTGCTCAGAATTACATTTTGAGTCGATCTAGCCATGTCTGTCTGGCTGGCTGGGCGGCTGGCTGGCCCGCTGGCTGGCTAGTCGGCTGGCTGGATGTAAAGATGTCCATCTATTCTTGTAATCAAAGTCCAGGTCGCATGAAACTTGGCATGTGGTAATATATTGGGACAAGGACGGACGCTATTGAATTTGGTCCAAATCGGAGCACTTTCTGATAGACCCCCCATACAAAGGAACTCCCGGATTTGGTCCAAATCCAGTTGATGTCGCGTGTATTGGTCAACAAATTAAAAAAATATGCCATTCGATGTAGAACTGACCACAAAATGTAAAAAAAATAGTTGGACCCGCCTCTCGGACCTACGGGGCCTTCAGAACCCAAAAAATGGACCCATGATTTTAAATATAAGTGTGACCCCTTAAATGAAAGGAAATTATCTTACAATTTTAAATACAGAAAAAAATTCGACCTGTTTGGGCCCCAGGGTCCATTAGGAGGGTCCAAAAGTTTCGGTTTACCCGGATTTTAGTGTGACCCCTCAAATGACAGAAAATTGCCTCAGGACTTTAAATATGTCAAGCCAAATGATTTATCTCGTCCGTGGGATGGCACAGGGTCCGAAAACAAGGTATGAAAATGTGGACCAACTATAATTGTTATACCCTCACCACATAGTGGTATGGGGTATAAAGGCTTAGTGCTTGCGTGATAGATACAGATAGAAATAGCGACGAGTGCTTTCGATTAACAGGAGACTTAATCACATTTATAGTGGTGCGGGTATCATAGAGTCGGCCACGCCCGACTATAGCACTACTTACTTGTTTGAATTAGGAATGTGTTTTAAGCAAAGGAATGTTTTTTTTCTGCAGACGCATTTTCTTGGATCATTTTGAAATCTCTTATAACATCAGGATAATTTTTTTGGTTCAATGTTTTATATATAATAGTTCTAAACTAACTTTAGAATAAAACAAAATTACGAATCCGTTAGTTTTAAGTCATGGTACATATACCCAAAGTCAATGTTGCGAAAACGTTACGGTGGTAGAAAATGAGCTAAGTGATTACGCTATGTAAAGGGTGTTTTTTATTGGGGTATAGAACTTTAAGTTGGCATCACTTTTTTAACTGGCGGCCATTTTGTCAGCTGTCAAGTGATTAATATTTAGTTTGGTTTGCCATTTCATCATGAACAGGTTGACAAAAGAACAACGCTTGCAAAATGGGCCGAAAATGAGATTCATCTCGATGCTGATTTTCATCACAAAATTTTGTTCAGTGATGAGGCTCATTTTTGGTTGAATGGCTACGTCAACAAGCAAAATTGCCGCATTTGGAGTGAAGAGAATCCACATGAGACCCTTGAGACGCCATTACATCCACAAAAACTGACTGTTTGGTGTGCTCTATGGGCTGGTGGAGTCATTGGGCCATACTTCTTCCGAAATAATGTTGGAGAGTCAGTTACCGTTAATGGAGACCGGTATAGAGCCATGATAACGGACTATTTTGTTCCCGAATTGGATGGCATGAATGTGGATGAGTTGTGGTTCCAACAAGACGGCGCTACATGCCACACAGCGCACGTCACAATCGAATTATTGAAGGAAACATTCGATGAGCGCATAATTTCGCGGAATGGACCTGTCAATTGGCCAACAAGATCGTGTGATTTGACACCATTGGATTATTTTCTTTGGGGATATGTGAAGTCGCTCGTCTACGCCAACAAACCAGAAACGTTAGGGGACTTGGAAGCCAACATTCGTGGCGTTATTGCCAACATACGGCCCCATATGCTCGAAAAAGTGGTTGAAAATTGGACTGTAGAATTGGCTTTATTCGAGCCAGCCGCGGCGGCCACATGCCCGAAATCATGTTTAAACATTAATGGCATAAAATTATCCTTCCAATAAAGCCAAACTGATGGACATTAAAACGATTTTCTTGTGTTTTATTTCAATTCGAAGTTCTATACCTCAATAAAAAACACCCTTTATTTGCAAAGAGTGATCATGATATCACAAAGGACGTGGCACCGCCCAGACACTAATAAATGTTTATCATACTTATCAACTTTTAACGTAGGAACATACGACTTAGTTTTTATGCTCTAACCATATATAGTGTATAAACTAAGAAAGATAATTATTTCAGTAAAGTCTTAAGCGTCCATTATAGAAAAGTTCTTAAGCGTCCATTATATCAGTACGATCAGCTTGCGATTATATAAATGACAAATGATATCCACATCAGCCACACCCAAACAGATGCACATTTGGTGCGTTGTTATGTCCATAAATGTCATCGGCCCTTATTACTTTGAGTAAGAGGATGAAAACCCAGAAACGACAGATAAGATGGCAAATGAATGAGGCTTAAACGATATTAATGGCTCAACATTTTTTTTATTCAAAAATATCCTTAGATCTTATTGCATTCACCCAGTCACTACTTACTTTCTTTTTAAAATATGATAAATTTTCTCCCACCATGTTGGCTCAGCAAAACAAAAATTGAACAAACAGTAACAATTGGTTGGGTCATTGCATTTTTATGAGAACGTTTCTAAAATTTTAATTTAATCATTCAACAGGGATTAAACCGGCTCAAGACCTCTTGCTTCTATATTTAAATAGAAGACAAGTTTTTAACAAAATGGCAAAGTGACATTGATTATCGTGGCTGCACACTACTTTTATCATGATTTCGGGTCCGTGACAACCCTCTTCAGAAAGCCTTGCTGCAATTGTTGAAAGTAAAACCGAACTCTATAAGGCCAGGCTCTCCACAAACGAATGAGAACTACTGTTGTAAACCTTACTTTTCAAGTTTTCTTCACACAATTGCCCACGAAAATACAACTCACTCTTGCCACCTCTAAAGAGACTCTACATCGAGAGCCATCAATAGATTTCTTTAACAACAACGTGTGTGTATGTATGTATGTATGTTTAGCGTGCCGGTCTGGAAAAGTCCAATGGTCTGGAAAAGTCCAATGTGTGAATAATTACTATGTAAATATGTATACTTATATTAACGGTACGAGTATCAGTCGTCATTTTGGGATATTCGACATTTTTAAATGTACATTTGTTCGTACATACATACATATGTCTATCACATACGTACGTTTCGTTTTTATTTTTCAATTGTATTCGAGTACATATGTTAGTACGAGGGCGGTTCGGAAGCTTCTTAGTCTAGCACAAAAAGCGCGGTATAAAAAGTTACGTGTTTTGGAAACTTCCATCTCTGCTATGAACACATGTTAAATTTTGTTTCGATCTGGCAACTCATTCATATAGAAACAGGTGTTCACAAAAGACGCATCCGCGATTTTTTTACAATGGAAAAATTAGAAATGCGTGGTGTCATTAAATATTAATATAAAAAAGGTTTATCGGGACAAGAAATTCATAATTCACAAGCATTGAAGATGAACCACGTAGTGGACGTCCAAAAACAGCAACAACAACAGAAATTGTAGCCAAAGTGCATGATATGGTATTAAATGATCGACGAATAAAAGTGAGTGAAATAGCTAATATCATGGGCATCTCAAATGATTGAGTCCATTTAATTTTGCATGAAGAACTACAGATGAAAAAGCTTTCTGCAAGATGGGTGCCGGAGTCGATCAAAAACGCATAAGAATGAACATTTCTCAAGCTTGTTTGGATCGTTTTCAGCGAAATAAAATGGATTTTAAGCATCGTTTCATAACTGTTGATGAGACATGGATCCACCACTATACTCCAGAGACAAAAAAAAATCTAAACAATGGACTGAAGCTGGAGGAAGTGCCCCAAAGAAGGCAAAAACAATTCAATCGGCTGGTAAGGTTCTGGCAACGGTTTTTTGGGACTTCAAAGGTATTTCATTGATTGACTATCTGAGTACTATTGCAACCTTTTAGATCAATTAAATGTACAAATTCGAGAAAAACGTCCTGGCTTACAACACAAAAAAATAATTTTTCATCAAGACAACGCACCAGCGCACAAGAGTGTTTTAACAATGGCTAAAATCAACGAATTAAAGTACGAGTTGCTTGACCACCCACCTTATTCTCCTGATTTAGCTCCCAGTGACTTTTACCTGTTCCCAAATCTAAAAAAATTCCTTGCTGGCAAGCGTTTTACCTCAAATGAAGATGCAATTACAGTTGTAAACCACTATTTTGAAGACCTTGAGGAAAACTATTTTAATCAAGGGATAGAATTGCTAGATAAGCGTTGGACTAATTGTATTGAAGTTTCGGGAGATTATATTGAAAAATAAAAATATTTTTGAAAAACTAACTATTCTCTTTCATTGATAGGCTAAGAACTTTCCGAGCCGCCCTCGTAATTACATGCTTATGAATTAGAGTACTAAGTAGACAACATTTCCTGATCACTTCCTCTTCCAAAGGACCATTCTTTTTTTTTTGAGATTCAGAGATATAACGACCTATCCACATACAGGGTGGCCCAATAAGACTGAAGACTTATAAATATTCATAACGTTTCTGTTTGTTTATTTTTTTAATTATGCAGGATATAGTTTTTTAATGCGAATATAGATGGGCACATATGATGTGTTATTGAATTTTATAATTCCTCAGGTTAGTCTATTTTCTCAACTCATGAAATTATCGTCGTCATTTTAATGTCAGAACAGCATCCCTCCATTGCACCCCTCTCGATTTACTGTGCGCTGCTTTGTTATGTTTGATAAAGTTATCGGTTATATTTGTTTTTTTTTAAATGAGTAGGGTCAACCAGAAACCATTAACGGGTCTCTGTGTAGGACTAAGATTGAAAATTGTTGGCGTCCGCAAGTTAAGAACAGTCCTAACATATAATTCCAGCAAGATGGAGCCACAGCACATACAGCAGGAGCCACAATGAATGAACATCTGCGTGACCTTTTTGGTGAACCCTTCAGTGTTATTTGGGCCACCTAGTACATGCATATGTACTTGATTCAAAATTTTTATATTTTGACTGTACAAATATTGGCAGAATCAGTGCATGTACTAGTATAAGCATGTATGTATATATGGGTATGTAACCCGAAAGCAACAGTACAATTCATTCAAACATTCAATTGTGTTATGTTTGAAAGCGAGTGAAAAATAATATGAACAAAAATTAATTTGGCCCCGGGATTTATGCAGCAATTTTTCATTGGAACTTGAGTTATTTCTATGTGCTGGTTGGTGAGTTGTGAGACGGCACATGACAGGATGGGAGGAAGTTAATGCTGTCCCCTTCGGAATTGCCGTGAACACGAATTGAAATACACTCGTACGAAATATAATTTCAAGAAGTTTTCAATGTGGCCGCATTTCAATCTACTGCAAATTAAAATCGTGTTTCGGCTCAGAGTGTACTCGCGGAACCATGGAAACTACACCAAATTAAAGGGGATCGCACAAAAACACTGAAACCATGATATTCCCGGCGAAGGCGGCAAAACAGCCTTTTTGTGTGTTCATAAACGGATTTCATTTCGTATCCTTTGGCGGAAAATTTCTTTTTTCCAAGTTGTTGTATCCGTTTGATTGTACGTACGGCTGTGTGGGTTTGTGTGTGTATGTGTTTCTGGGTTTTTACTTCGCTGCTTTTAATTATCTCCTGTTAAGAGCGTTTCAGAGTGATACGTTATGTATACAATTTGTTATTGTTGCCTTTGCTTTGTTTTGTCCCAAATAAAACATTTCAGACATGAACAACAGCATGAGATACATCCCCGTCGTATCCATCCACAATCAGCTAGGATAGCATCACAAATAAACCGAAGATTAAAAGTGCTGAATGTTGAACAGAAAACAAAGAAGACGACAAAGCGATGGAGAAATTAAAAAGAAAACACAATTTTGTAACATTCTATTAAGGTCTCCTTTTTCCCGTCTTTTTATTTCAATCTTTAGGATTTAGTGTGTATTAACAATTAAAATTTAAATTAAAACTTCTTAAAAAATATATATACTCGCATTTTTCCTATTCTAAACGAATAGTACTATTTCAATTTAACTAACCATCGATTTAACGAGTTCTGGATTTAACAAACTTCTAAAAGTTTTGCACTACGCGTATGTTACGAACTAAACATCTGCATGAATGCATTCGTACAATGAATGCCCTACGTTTTCATGAATAATTCTTATTACTCATTGTGGCAATATCCCATTGAATAAATTATTTCTACTTTTTATACCCCACAGCACTCTATGGAACAGGGCATAAAACATGACACTAACTAATAACATCCTGGTCAACAGATTGGTGGACAGTATTAAAAGAAAAACTAATGTTATTTCTTCATAACATTTAACACAAGTACGAGGGTTGCTATTTATTTTTCGGGTCCGGCAATAAAAACACAATAATTTATCATTGTAAATGGTTTTTTTGTTTTTCAAAATACTCTCCTTTAAGACCAATACACTCTTGCATGCGCTCAAACCAATTGTCGAAGCACTTTTTCCACTGCAATTGAGACCCCTCCAAAACATGGTTTTTGAACGATTCAACAGCATCTTCTGGCGACGAAAATCGTTGACCACGCATTTTTTTCTTGATGTGCGGGAATGAAAAGAAGTCATTGGGTGCCAAGTCAGGGCTGTACGGCGGATGAACCATCAATTCGACGTTTTGGCCGGTCAAAAAGCCGCTGGTTTGAGCCGATGTGTGCGAGCTCGCATTATCATGGTGCACAATGATTCGTCTTCTTTACAGTGCAATAGGATGGTGCTTCATCGCCATACAAAGATTTAAGTTATCGATGCACTCTTTTCGTGATAATCCACGTCGAAAGTTGTGAAAAATTATTGCACTAGAATGACCACGAGTTAATTAAAATATTTTGCCAAATTGATTTTTTTCAAGTCACTGTTAACACAAATGATGGTCGTACGTCAAAAGGTTCTGAGTACGTTTATGCTAAAATTGGTCAATGGACATGTCAGATAACGGCAGGCAACACTTAGTGTTGCCAAGGCCAGAAATATATATAGCAATCCTCGAGTGAGAGTGAGTGTTAGACAGATACATATTGATTGAGTCAGTGTTACCGTTGTGCGACTAAAGTCGCAATTTGCAACCTTTTTAAGGCCCTGCTACTTTTTGTGTACTTATTCGAACTCATCAAATTATGCGACGTTGTTCCTTTTTGGATCAATGCCAAATTGCCGAATGCTATCATGAATCAACTATTTTTTGTTCCTTATTTTAATCTACTGTTCCTTATTTTAATTTTCTCCGAATGCCTTTTACTTTTAGAGTCCACCGTAGAAGTTAATCTAACTATCTGAAAGATTCCTATTAGATTCCGGAACATCATTACAGAAAAAATGCCAGCTTGTATACTTGAAAAAAGTATAAGTACGAGTACGAGGACTATTAAATATTATATCAAAGTCAGGTAGTTCCATCCTAATATTAGTCGGGAAATTGTCAAAAAATTAAGATTACCCGAAAACTTTTTTTAATCGTGCTAATTAAAAAATGGTTAAAGAAAGATGACGCATTTGTGTAGGAATGAAACAATCACGTAGAAAAAGTATGGTTGGGATACCTATATTCGAAGAGCATCATACTATTGTTGGTTACATGGTTGTGGTACACCAATATTTAATCCTCACAACAATACAATGATTCAGATATAACCATACAACGATCCTCACAACCATAATATGATCCTGACAACAATAGTATGATTCACATATATCCATACTATGGTCCCCACAACCATAGTATGATTCACACTCAACCATACTATGATCTCCACAACCATATTATGATCCTCACAACCATAGTATGTTTCATATACAACCATAGTATGATTCACACGCAACCATGTTATGATCCCATATGATCACATTTATATCCCTAAATTTATTTATTAGAATTGGGTTTAGTTGTCAACAATAGATTTAAATTATAAAAATTATTTAAAAATAATGGGTGATCCAAGTAGTGATACTTTTTTAAATAGCCTTTTATTGACAAACAGATCACATGTGAGTGGCGTCACGCTGTCATGTTATTTTTGTTTAGTATTGTTTGGCATTTCATCATGGAAAGACTTACTTACGCCTGAACACAGTTTACAAATCGTTTAACTTTATTACGAAAATTTAAGTTCTGTGAGGAATGTGTGTCGTGCACTTCCATCAACTTATACTCAACATAATCGGCCTACTAAGCGTACTATTCGCAACACCATCACCCATCTTGAGACCAAGCATTCAGTATTGAATAATATTCGACCGAATAGACCGCAGTGAAGAAAATGTAGCAGCCGCAGCTGAGAGTGTACACCAAGACCGTGGAGTATCGATTCGTCGCAGTTCGCAGCAACTTATGGAACGACTTGGCGCATTTTATTTCGAGATCTTAAATTGAAAGCGTACAAAATACAGCTTGTTTAAGAACTGAAGCTGCCCAACATTCCCAAGAGACATCGCTTCGCTCTATGGGCTCTTAAAAAGTTCCAAGAAGATCCGACGTTTTCGAGCCAAATTTTGTTCAGCGTATGTAAACAAGCAAATTGCAGCAACCAGAAGAGGTGCAAAAGCTGCCACTTCATCCAGAAAAAACAACGGATTGTTGTGGTGGGCCGGTGGAATCATCAGTCCATATTTCTTCAAAAATGATGCCGGGGAGAACGTAACCGTGAATGGCGACCGTTATCGTGGATAACCGACTATTTGATGCCTAAAATGAAAACTCCTGATCTCGGCGACATTTGGTTTCAACAAGACGGCGCCACTTCCCACACATCGCATCAATCCCGCGACTGCCGGTTCTATGTACCGGATTGACCCGAAACTCTTCGGCCAGGGGCAGTCACCTCAACAATATATGTTTTTTGTTCGTCCATTTTTTCGTCGTGGGAGCAGCACTTCCCGGAATGCCTGCTCCGAATACTACTGGTCCGAGCCGGGATCGAACAAAACCCCGGACCTTGGATCTGCTCGGTTTGTCAGAACCGAATACACCATCGTGCTACGTCTGTAAGGTGTAATCGTTGCATGGAGTGGGTGCACTTCAGGAGCTGTTCAGGTCTGAACCACATCAGGGAGTATAGCGAAGCAGACTTTGTTGCCTCATGCTGTATCAACGAAGTTAGCAGTGGGTCTCTGGATTTGGTGTTATCATCGTCGTCTGCATTTTCGTCGTCGTCGTCATCATCATCATCTAACTACGAGACTCCCCCGCAGTCGCCCTCGCAACAGCATCAACACATACAGCATCTTACACCACAGATTGCTGTTGCCACTCCTGACAGTGCATCAATCTTGCAAGTTAATTGTAATGGCCTACGCAACAAAATCAGTGAGGTCATAGAATTTATGAATCGGAGAAACATCATGGTCGCCGCGATCCAAGAAACTAAGCTGAATGCCACCTGCAGCCTGCACAGTTGTGACGGATACAACGTGCTACGTAAGGATCGCACCAGAAGTGGAGGTGGGGACTTGCTTTCCTGTTACACCATTCTGTGCAGTACAGACCTATTTCGCCTGAGCTTGACTCTAGAGACCCATACATGGAATGTATGGGGGTAGCAGTCAAGTCTGGAACTGCCGAAATAGAGCTGTTCAACGTATACATCCCGCCGGTTGGTAGCTGTGCCCCGCGTTATCTGCCAGACATTAGCAATTTGCTACAAGGCAATAACCGCTTGGTCCTAGGATACTTTAATGCTCACCACGAACTGTGGCATTCTCTCCTAGACAACGACCAGAGGGGCATAGCTTTGGCAGAGCAAATTGATAGCTCTACGTTCTGCACAGTGAATGAGGACGCCTCCACGCGGATTATGGGCGATTGCCATAGCTCGCCAGACATCACTTTGGCATCGCCTGGCCTGATCAACGACGTCACCTGGCAACCCGTCATCTCACTAGGATCGGACCACCTTCCCATAATTCTCTCCATTAATAGACCACCCGATTTCATAACCTCTGAACGCCGTAGGTTTCTCAATCAAAAAAAGGCTGATTGGGAGGCCTTCAGAGAAGCCACCAACCGCAGCTTTAATAATCTAGCTATTCCGTCGGACGTTCGGGTAGCCGAGAAAAAGTTCCGGGCCATCATCAACGCAGCAGCCGCTCGCCATAACGCTGCTGGTCGAATACCCGAAGTACGACCAAACTTCCCAGCAGAGGCAGCGGGACTCGCAGACGAGCGTGATGACATTCGTCGCTCCAACCCTACTGACCCTAGAATTAGGGATCTCAACTCCGAGATCAGTAGGTTGGTCAACGAATATAAGCCGAACAAATGGCTAGACCACTTAAAGCAGTGCAACTTGAGTTCCGGAATTGGTAAGTTGTGGACAACGGTCAAATCACTCTCTAACCCTGTAAGGAAGGATGATCGGACAGCTGTCACGTTCGGTGATAGAACAGTGACAGATCTGAAGCGGTGCGCGTGTTATTTTAACCGGCTTTTTATTGAGCACCCAGAGAGTGATAAGGCGAAAAGGAGAGTATTGCGTCGTATCCGTGCTCTCCGAGTCGAAGAGGCACCACCACAACTTACCGTTGGCGAAGTTGCCCATGTCATCCGCAGCGCAAAGTCATCAAAGGCGCTGGGTCCGGACGGAATCTCAATGCTGATGTTAAAGCACTTGGATACTCCGGGAGTAGAGTACATGACCAAAGTGCTCAATCTGTCGCTAGCCACTCACGAAGTTCCCGATGCCTGGAAAATGGGCAGAGTGGTCCCGCTACTGAAGCCAGGCAAAGACGCAAGTAAAGGAGATTCGAACAGGCCGATCTCCTTGCTTTCTCCAGTAGCAAAGACGCTTGAAGCACTGCTCCTCCCCAGCCTGAACACTTTCTTAGTGCTGATCATCAGCATGGATTCCGCAAGCAGCACAGCACAACAACTGCTTTACACTCCATCACCACACGTATAAGTCGCGGCCTTAACCAGAACAAGCCTAACGACAACGGTCCTCGTGGCTCTTGAACTCACAAAAGCCTTCGACACGGTCAATCATGCCACTCTGTTCGATGACATTGAAGAAACGTCCCTTCCGCCCAGTTTGAAACGTTGGGTCGTAAACTATATGTGTGGGCGCCAGTCATAAGTAGAATTTAGAGACAGAAAGTCGAAGCCCCGTAGAGTTAAACAAGGAGTTCCCCAGGGTGGAGTTTTATCCCCGGCACTGTTTAACCTCTACCTCTCTAAAATTCCTGCACCACCAGACGGCGTTGAAATTGTGTTGTACGCTGACGATTGCACAATTCTGGCGTCAGGACCTAAAGTAGATGACATTTGCGAGAAAATCAACTATTACCTCACTGACTTAGCACGTTTCTTCACTGCGAGGAATATGAAAATATCCGCCTCCAAATCATCAGCCACACTGTTTACTGCTTGGACCGCAGAGGTGCGGTTGTCACTCAATGTGAAAGTCGATGACGTCAACATCCCGACCACCAACTACCCCAAAATCCTTGGGGTCACATTGGACAGCCTTTTTAGATCCTCTGCACATGCTACAGCTATCTGCGATAAACTCAAAAGTAGGAACAAGGTCCTCAAGTCACTTGCCGGCAGTACTTGGGGAGCCGACAAAGAAACCTTGTTGACCTCTTACAAAGCGATAGGTCGGTCTGTAGCAAACTACGCAGCACCTGTATGGTCGGCGAACGTGAGTACGACGCAGTGGAAGAAAATTCAGACATGCCAGAATGCCGCCCTTAGAACATCAACAGGGTGTCTTCTTATGTCCTCTGAGGACCATCTACATGAGGAGACGAAGGTCCTTACCGTGCGCAGACACAATTTCCTGTTGTCTAAGCAATACCTGCTAGGGTGTTTTCGCAGCAGTCATCCTAACCACCATCTCTTGAACAGGATGCCTCCACCCAGGCAGATCAGGAACGATCTTCATGATCTAGAGAGAGAGGTCCAGCGGTATAAGAGAGAACCTTTAGATCATCGAAACTATCAGGCAGGTTTGAACAACATTCACGCCGATGATGTCGCAGCAGCAGTATCCAACTACCGTGTGAATGCAGTGCTAGGGGAACATCCCCCGGAGATTTCACCTGAGGAGAAGGTACTCCCTCGGCAGACGCGCGTGGTTCTGGCGCAGCTGAGATCCGGATGGTGCAGCCGCCTCAATTCTTACTGGGCACGAATTGATGCTAACGTTCCGGACATCTGTCCCGCCTGCCATCAGGGACCACATGATGTACTGCACCTCTTTAATTGTCCGGCCAAGCCCACTCAGCTGACCCCCAGGTCTCTGTGGACGCATCCAGTTCAAATGGCGCGTTTCCTTCACCTGGATATCGAAGCAGATCCCCCATAGACGAACAAGACTTCAAAATAAATATATTGTTGTTACAACAACAACAACACATCGCATCAATCAATGGATTAATTGAGAGAACACTTTGGTGAGCAGATAATTTCACGTTTTGGGCCGGTCGATTTGCCACCAAGATCGTGTGATATCACACCGTTAGACTTTTTCCTGTGGGGATACGTAAAGTCTAAAGTTTATGCGGACAAACCGCTTCTATGCAGGCCTTGGCGCAAAACACCACGCGTGTCATTCGCCAGTTACCAGTCGAAACGGATAGACCGCCTGAGACGTAGCCGCGGCCAACATTTGACAGACATAATCTTCAAAAAATAAATGCCAAAGAATATTCTTTCAAATGATTCCCCATTCAATTTGAATTTTCAGTGATTTTTCTTTAAAAAAAGTAGGGAACATCGAAATGGATGACGCGTTACATTAAACTCAAAGTTATAGGAGTGACGTACTCGTATATAACAGTAGAAAAAATCAGTTTAAAGAACGTAAGCATTTTATTAAAAATATTTCATTTAAACAAAGCCAAAGCAGTTTGTTTGAAAAACCTGATTTCCATTTAAATATTACTTATAAATAAAAATTATTAGATTTGATCCGTAACAATAACATTGTTCTAAAAGGCAAATGAAGAAAAATTGCAATCATACAGTATGATTGCCCTTATCATATTATTGTTAATAGAAATCCTAAAAACAAAATGCATTTGTCGCACCAACCATATTTATATTGCCAATACATTCATATTTTTAAATTTTGCAATATAACTATTGTTTCATTTCAACAATATTAATATTGCGGTTATCACACTATTGTCAAAATTAAATTCA